>OZ023182.1:4469487-5722269 GCA_963995505.1 Hypericum androsaemum | reverse complement strand
TTGCGACTCCGTGTCGCAAGAAATAGATGGAGCGGTGGTGGACTTTCGTATTTAAAATTATGGAACCACATCTACTGATTTCGGTAGTAAGCAAATCAAAGGAAGGTGTTTTACCGGATGCAACAATTTAGGCACTCTTTAAGATGAAATGAGATACAATTTCTGTCACCCTCATATCCTTAAAGCGTCGCACCGGTCCATTCTTTGTAATAAATATGATTTTCAAAATTGACTATACAGAAACCAACAAGGTTTCTGGGGCGCGACAGAGTCGCTCCCCTCGGATTGAGATGATTCTTTCCTCGTCAGGTGCAGATTGTTCCCCGTACAGCACCACTTGTAGCAGCAAGTCATCTGCTATGGCTTTCGGACTGCTGTTGTAAGTTCGGCGGCATGCTTGTTCACCTTGATAATACATTCTCATTCCGGTTCATCAAGTCATGGTAGTAGAGAAGCACACACATGGGCTGTCCGACAATGCAGAAGAAGAACCAGAAGACCATGTTTCCCACCTGCCAATGAAAAATAAAGTATATCATCATCTGATGTAAGCAATTATGTAGCTTGGATGGCAGCATATTAAAAAAATCTCCAATTTCTTTTAATTTTTATCTGGGCAAATCCCAATTTCTAACTAACAGAAGATTCCCAGTTCACTTTGTCCACGAAAGTAGGGAAGCGCAAGTAAAAGGATGGAGAGATTGGATCGTGCCCTCCCAAAATCTTGTCCTGAACTCTCGCTCTGAAGAACCTTGGAGGAACTTAATGCTGGACTCCCAGGATCTGGATTAGTCTGCACGGTTTGTAGGCAGTGTAGAGAGGTTTCGTTATATTAACATCATATATCGCATATTCTCAACGTGTGTTTCCAATTTCCTTGATCCTAACAACAAACTGTAGCATGATTTTGCCAAGTAGCATTCTGCTGACTGGAGGATTACCATAAAAACCAGATGGAAAATGAAAGAAATAAGGACGCACCATTGAGTTCTTGTACTTGTTCTGAAGGACATTGGTGAGCACAACCAATGGGATCTGAATTAAAATAGGAAATCCGATAAGTCATCTATTTGTACAAGGAGGCGAAGAAATACTGAGAGCAATAACTGTACTTCCACACCAGGCTCAAGAATGTTTTCTTTCTGGATAATAGCTCATCATTCATCAAGAATGTTGAAGAACTAACAAAACTTCAAAGTGGTTAAAAGGGTCGGCTTACCTGAAACATGATTCCAAGAAAAGCCCAGAGCTTGAATATGCGGCAAGGAACAGCAATACACAACTGTGATAGAGGGAAAAGACCAGGAACAACAATCAACACATCTACAGAAAATGCATTACTTCACAAATCAAAGAAAAACATATAAATCATACGAGAAACGTTTGATGCTTGGCTCCATTCCCAAAGGTTTCATACTCGGAAGGCAGGGGTTAATGGAAGTAAGATGTCATACTGAGTTCCTACCATTCAAATGGATATGGCTAGCAAATAAATCAAGTTGTAACACAGAAAGTGCAATTCCATGATAATTATTTAAAAACGGTTCAATGACAAAGAACGCATTCCATTTAGAAACTAGCAGGGAAACAAAAAATCACCATTGCCATTACTCACACTAGGGAAAAATTAATCATCACATGCCAGTAAATTCTCCAAAAAAAAGTCAAGCTTTTTTCATCAAGAATTTGCATTCATCTGCTTTTTTTTTTGAACAAGCTCGTATTCATGGTTTAACCGGTAAGTACTGTACTATAAGCCAAAAATAAGAACAATCTGCAATAAAGATAGAGGGATTGGCATTACCTCATGAAATACAGCTGAAACAAAGAAGGCAATCAACAAGGCTATTCCCTGCACATTGGTCATGAAGAGGGGCAATGTGTCAGTAACGCATGATAAACTAGAAGATTTTGTATGATAGGTCTTCAGACTAGTAGATATTTGTTCTTACTACTCAGCAAAAAACAAGAGCTAGGTTTGTGGCAGTAATTGCTAGGATAAGACGTCACACAAGAAAGAAACAGTTGATAAAAGCCAAAGCAGCATAATCATGGTATGCGCCTTCTCAAGTTGCAGAGTTCCCGCTTAAATGAATTGGAATTGGAAGGAAAGCCAGGCAAAATATTATCACTAATTCTTAAAAACATCGAGTTTGAAGTTACCTTTGGTATATTATGCCGTAGGCATGGGAAATAGATGTGTCGAACCATCCACTTGTGAACAGGCTACAATCAATTGAAAAATTGAACATAGTCAAGAAGACATGATAATCTCTGTTAAGCAAGAAAGAAATCACTATGACAAGAATGCACAAAAGCGCAAGATGTCATCACATCTTTTAACAGATGGGCAAGCATTCGAAAGAAAAACACATTATTTTTACGGTTATTGGTGATATGATAGCAAGTTATGTGCTCTATTATGCATGCAGCTGATACTAGCTCATAATCTACAAGCTTCGGCGTCCAACAGTACTAAAAACCCAGATAGCCACATAGAAGCAAGGCAGATATGCTGAAGTTCAGATAGAGAAACATACCATATTCCACAGTCTCCAATACTGAGAAGTCCCGAACCAAAAGTGTTTCAAAGCATGCAAAAATTAGTATCAGAATCCAGTTTATCAGAGACCAAAAGAAATGGTTGTACTAGAAGGAAATCTCACTTCTTCTACGGTTTTTGCATTCCACCAATCTTTGTAGAATTCCCGATCACCAAATCGAAGAAGTTCGGCCAGTATATTTAACCTGCATTTGTAAAACCATGCATCAGAAGAACAAAGCAAAAAAGCAAAACCACTATGGTGTTGACATCCCTCCGGGTCATTTTTGGAGATGCTTAAAGTGGTACGGCTGACTGATTGATCCACTAACTCTAGGCTAAAAGAGGCAGATCGAGGAAAGTCAACAGATAAAGACTGACAAAGGAGATTTACTACCCATGGCTGTTAAAAATTCCATATCATTTTTCTGCACCTCCACAATAATCCTGAACAGCGGCTTTCCTATTGTTTGGGATTCAAAACAAAGATTCATATTCCAAGTACTTCAAATATAGTATTATAAGATCCATTTAGCCTCAAAACTTGGAAACTTGTATAAGTTTTCCAAGCTTCTGTACATTATTCTGTTCCCTACTCTTTCCAGCATTTAGGAGGTTTAGCTTACCATAGGTGAAAAAAGCAGTAGAACATGCAAAGCCACACATATAAATTTGGAACCGAGAGCTTCAAGACCCTCTCAAGGCCATACAAAAGATTCCCCTTTAATGGATGTTGAGAATTTTGGACAATGGGGTTGATATACTGCACAGATTAAGGCCACAAATATGTTAGGAGATATTGGCTTCTCAAGGAAAACATGGGAAGGAAGATAAAAATCTCATAGTTGAAACCTGTCATTTGACTCACTTGTTCTATGATGAATCCCATCAGGCCTGTAAATATTATCAACTTGACAAACTGCCGAAGCACCCAACTTTTCCGTATACAAGGTGTGCGAGGATAGCTTGGCTACATACAATACGTGGAGATCAAGAATTCAAGATTAGAGAATCCCAACACGTGGGAAAAAATAGGACAGATCAGTCTGAACAATGTTGGCTAAAACCATAGGTAGCATGCCAGGAGACTGCAATCAGAGTTAGAAGCATATCTGTTTTGTAAATCAGAGAGTCATAAGGACTTCCGTGTCATATAAAAGAACGAAAATGTGAGTATCTCAAACGATGTGTAATTGGTGTTGACAGACGTTTGAGGGAGGGTAAGACTCGTACCTGGTAACATAGCGTGGGAGCAACCATGAAGTATACCAAGCTCTTGAAGCTAACATCCCGATAACACTCTACATTCAAAGAACTAGATGGAGCATCTTCCTACCATCAAACACAAGAAACTCATCAGGTAAGAAAAGTGTTTCGAGCTCTCTCAGAATTCTGGTTTTCTCTGCTATGCCAACAATATCAAGCGATCCTATCAAACTCCACTGGCAATGCAATAAACAGAGTACCAAGATTTATTATCAGCTATGAAATGTATATTCACTAGTACCTTCTCAGTTGCCCTGGCCATTGCTCTTATATCGTGGTTTGTATGAGCATAAGAAACCAACTTTAACCATACTATGCATGCAAAGAGCATCAATGTGACACCGGATTGGAAAGCAGAATCACAACTGCACAAGTTCAGAGAAAATTGAGCATATGCATACAAAGAAGCCAACTGAATGCAAAAGAAAAACAAATCAAAATTTCAGCCCACTCATAAACTTTGCTCCACATATCAGAGTAGATTGCTTATGACAGAGTAATAGTTTGCATTGCAAGGCTCAGCCCAGTTTATGGGATTTAAATAAGCACTGAAAACAAAGTAAACTTCATCGTACTGTGAGCATGTGGATGTACCATCCCTTGAGGGCGAAACATGTACTTATCGTGATCGTTTATATGAGATGAGTCGCATGCTATAAAAAATACCACACACATAATGTAGGTCAAAGTTTCAAGGAATGCAATCAATACTAGTTGCAAGCCGCTAACTACACATCCATGTCATTCCTATAGGGTCAAGATTCAGAGTGCCAACAACTTGACTATTAAAGTCTTCATGTGCTAAATCTTGATCATGCTCATGTAATTTACATTTAGTGCTCAAAAACTTTAGCAACTTCAATGAAGTTGTGTAATTGTAGGATATATTATGTTTTATGTTAATCAGTTTTAAAATCACTAGCAGAACAGGGAAAAAGAAACCAAGATAAGAAGATACACCTGAGAATCACCCAAACGGGGTACACAACTGCCACTGTTGTAATAAGGATATGAAGGCTCACAACAACCTGAAAAGATAAGCACAAAGAAAATAAAAAGATAGTACTATGCATGTTGCAATTGAGTTCCTTTTTTCAAAAATCTGAAGCCCAAACTTCTGTACAGATCATGCCGTATGCAAGCACTTGTTGAAAGGCAAAATTAGACTTACCGGATCTGATATAGTTTTCCGATATGCCAACTTCTCAACTAGAAAGGCGGCAAAAGCAAACAACGGGAGAGTAAGACTGCAACAACAGCAGCCGTTGTTAGGCTTCGGGACCAATAACAAATCGCTAGTAACATGATGATACACTTACCAGCACATTAGGAGGGGCCAATCTCTCAACGACTTTGAACTAAACCAAAAACCAGCCTTGATTAACCATCCATACTGCAATTATGGGAAAGATTTGAAGTCAATCTCACAACACTACATACATTAGCTCAAACAAATCAACACCATCCCCCATTGAGACAAAAACCACGCACGACCACACCAGAAACACACACATATGAACAACTATGTTGACATCTTCTGAAACCAACATCTAACTCAAGCTGAAGAAGCATTGGCCTTCAATCACAAAGCAAAAACTCCACAAGCACCACCTATCTCTCTGCAACACTAGAACTACAATATAGGAAGGACACGAACCTTCATTAAGTTTTCAATGATAAGTCTGCTGTTGACTGCCACGAGCACTACTATGCAGAGATTGAAGAGACCAGCGTGACTCTGCATCAGAAATTCCAACAAATTCAGTAATCACGTTTAAGACGGGAGAAAATTGCAATGCATTAACGCATTGCATCAATTTACTCTGCCATTCACCGTAAAAAGATCATTCCATTGGAAAAAAGCTAATAAAATCAGCTTAACAACTGCAAACAGATTAATTAAACGTTAAGCCCGTGGACCACTGGCATAAGAATTATTAACTTAACAGCCACGAGGATAAATGCGAAATAAAATCGAATTAACGGATTGAATTCCCAAACAAACACGGCGCTAATTTTCCACAATTCGAACATCCAACCACCAAACTGATTAAGCGAAAAAAAAGCTCAGATAGAGAGAGAGAGAGAGAGAGAGTAAGGACTTGGTAATCACCTGCTTGAAAATGTTGTCGGAGCTAAGAGGACTCTCCTTAAGCGATCTATGAGCCGGAACCGACGGCCGGTAAGTGAACTTCACGTCCGATCCTCCTCCTCCCTGACGATCCGGAGCTCCATTGGCGGCCGACGAGGAAGCGTCATCATCTGCAGCCGCGGAGGCGGCCGGACGACGCCGGAGATCCGACGGGGAGTCTATCGCGGAAGCGGTGGATACGGAGCCGGACGCGATTGAGCGATCCGCCGGCGAGTCGAGTATCGCCATTGGACAAGAGCGAGCGGTTTCGCGCGCGGGGTAGAATTCAAGAGCGGAGGCGCGTTTTAAGGTCAGCGAGATGTCGTTTTAGGGGTGAGAGAGAGAGAGAGAGGAGATAATAAAGGGAGGGGCGCGGTGTTATGCTTTTAAGGGAGGTTCATGCAAATAGAAGGAAGGGGGGTCGTGGCGGTGAAGGAGAGGGGGTGGAAGCAACTAGTCTAAGGGGATATTTTAATTTTGGATTTTGCTTTTGTAAGAATTTTGATAAAAATATTATATTTAGACGGTGGTAGGGAGATCGAATGACGAAACTTCGAGAGTAGGTGTAGGGGTATAATTGGAATTATGACCGGGGCACACGGGGTATAAATATATTTGGTTTGTAACACTTTGTATACAGCTCACTAAGTCGACCAATTCAGTTCGAGTTTGGTAGAATTTTTGATAGACGGTAAATCTTTTTCAACAAGTATTAGATATTGATACGTTCTCAACGACTCGAACTCAAGATATGATTCAGCTAAAACAACTTTTTCATCGTTCTAAATGCTTGTGGGTAGTATAGATCATATATAGGAGGGGAGAATGGGAGGGGATTTTTTCCAAAATAGGCAGAAAACATAGATATATTTTCTAAATATGCAAAAATTAAATTCGAAATTAAAAAAATAGAGGTGACGACCCACTTCGTCTCTTTCTCTTTAAAGGACACATCAACTGTACAAAAAAAATATAATAATGGAGGCGGCCGAAGTGTAGAGAGCCTCCTTGACTATTCAAAAAATTTGCAACTCTTTTTTATTTATTTTATAATTGGCATAAGTTAGTCTTAAATTGTCCGAATGAGTTAAATTTTGATTTAATTTTGCTTAATTTATCGAGACATATACGTAGAGCTCAAAAAATTATGTAAAATAAAAAAAAAATTAACCTCAATCTTGGGTCGCCTCCATTATTATATTTTTTTTTGTAAATGATGTGTCCTTTAAAGAGAAAGAGACGACCTACTCTTGGGTCGTCACCCCTATTTTTTTAAATTTTGAATTTAAATTTTACATATTTTTAGAATATATTAAGTTTTTATCTATTTAGGGAATATATCTATGTTTTCTGCCTATTTTGGAAAAAATCCCAAATGGGAGAGAGCAACTTATTTAATGCACGAGTCCCGATGAATTGTTTTTAGCAATTTTAAATTTTGATATTTCTAAGGGTTTGAAATAGTTACATTCTAAAATTTAAAATCTTCATTAATTAAAAAGAATAATTTCGTTGGTTATTACTGTAAAACTTTTGTAAAGTGATCTCCTCTAAAGTGATAACTCTTCTAAATTGATAAAAAGTTTTGGTCCCGAGTCAGGACAAGTGTAAAAATTTAATAACCTCTTTATCGTAATAACTAATACTTTTTCAGAAAAGCTTAATGCTAAATCTCGGTCCCAATTTTCGCATAAAGTGATATTTTTTAATAAATACATATATTTTTCATATTTTACGAATTCGAATAATATTTTAAGACATTAGTTTATGCTGAAATTATTTATTAGATAAATTATATCATCATTCATCTTATCGATCGTCTTCGAATGGTCCTTGTGATCGTCGTCTTGTTGTAAGAAAATATCTCAATTGAGCGTATCATTTGAATAACGTTATAAGTCAAAATTTTAGGTAATTTGTATATAGACAAAGTAATTTCTTGGTATTTACATATTTATTATTCAAAATTTCAATTTTAATTTTTTGAAAAAAAAACTTAAACCTCTCTTATCTAATAAGCTTTCTAAAGTGATATTTTTCTCCGGTCTCAACAATATCACTTTAGAAAAGTTTTAATGTATGTGTGAACTCTTTTTGAGTGAATGCAAGCGTGATCTTTGAGAAAAATCTTCATTAATTAAAAAGAACAATTTCAGTAGTTAATCTGCGTGAACGTATTCGAATCAAGATTTTTTAGTTCTATTTAGGAAATAATTTTCTCAATGATATCTTTATATTGGAAATATTTGAACCAATAACTCCTCAGATGAATCCAAATTACCTACCACTTGAAGCAATTTTCGTTCATAATTCATCTTTTACTGTTGAACAATATGAGTTTTCCTTTTATTAATTAATGAATTAACATATCATATTTTATCTGCAATATTATTTTGAGACCTAAAAATATTAAAAATAGAACAGTGTGATAAAAAGAGCTAGACCTCGTACTTAGCATATCATATAAGCGCAGCTCCTTTCAAATCATAGATCACTACAGTACGTTAATTCATGTCTTTATAATGTTGAGAAACGGTCGTGCCTGGTTAAATCTAACGACCAACTATCATTGGTAATCATTTTCGTTTTGACTAGAGATGGCAATGGGTAAAGTAGAGTATTGGTAGGACTCTATCCATACTCTAGTTTGAAAAATTGGACTCATATTTTATTATAAATTTTTGATAAATTTCATTATTAGACCCATACTCTTACCTTTAGGATCTCCAGGGCGATTCTTGAATTAAATGCAAGATATTTTTTATAATTTTTAAATATAAAATTTTAATTCTTTATATAAAATTCAAATAAATTATAATAAATATGTGAAGATTAATCATAAAATATGTAGTATATCAATAAAGAAAATTAAAATTATATATACTTCGTATTTTAGAGTCGATATCATGAAAGATATTCCATAATATTTAAGAACTCTATTACAATTTATAAGTAAAATTTAAAGATAAATGAGTATAATTAGGGTTTAAGTAGGGTCTAGTTAGGAAAGGGTCCAAATTAGAAAAAAATGGGTAAGAGTAGGGTAAGGATTCATAGGATTCATTCCCTACATTAGACCCCACCTCAGAAAGTGAAACTATACTCATATCCTACTCTAGACCCAGTCAAAGTTAACATACCCTCGACCCACGGAGTTATAGTAGGGTCTGACTCTCAGGATATGAGTATTTCTGTCATCCCTAGTTTTTACGCTAGATTGAGAAAGTTAATAATTTTTTGAGAAAGTTAATACTTAATACAGTCTCCAAGTGCTTTTCAAATAGTGCACGTAAATTATTTTTGCCCGAATTTCTGTCCGGACCGGAGGATATCTTTTTAAAAGAAATGCTAGATAATCATCTTACATTTAAAATATAGTGCAGGGGGCACATACGTAAATTACATAAAATAAGTGTATAAATTCTTGAGGATAGCTATGGGGTTCCGTATCCAAATTTATCATATCTTATCAAACGAAATGTAGATTCTAAAAAAAAATCAAACGAAATGTGGGCCGTCTGTTATATTATATGTATTTCTTATTAATCAACAACTTGCATAAAGTCTGATCACTGGTGGCACTGGAGTAGAGCATTTCTCCATCTTCAAATTATCACGTTATTTATTATAAATATAATAAAGTTATCTTACTATTAAAAAAAACATCTTTTTAAGTAATTTGGTGTGTCATATGGAAGTGACTATTTTACCCCTAAAAATTGAAACACCAAGCACCGGTCACGACCAACGGCGCCACCGATAGCTCCGCCGACAGCGGCCCTGGCAGTGACGCGCCAGGCAGCTATCCCTCGCCATGTTCTCCTCTTCTTTTCTATTTCCAAATAAGAGTCCTCTTCTCTACCAAACAAGTTTCGTTTTGTCTGTTTTCTGCGTTTCCTTTGTTTTTACTTTTTAGGTGTAAGAGAACAGGATACATTAAGTTTTTTTTTTTTGGATTTTGCTGTTTTAGCCGAAGGTGAGGGTGTTAACTGCTATCACGACGTCGTTTTGTGTGTTTGAAGGGTGTTAGCTGCTTTAACGACACCGTTTGATATGTTGGGGTGCTCTTTTTAAGAGAGAATGCAGACGGAGGTTTGTGGAGGAGGAGGTGGCGGTTTAGGTGGAATGCTCTGGATCCATCTTCCATGGTCGTAGCCAAGAACACGAGAAAGCAAATGTCGTTAATTATTAATCGAGCTATCTTTTACGAGGAGGTAAACTATTAGGAAAGCCATCTTGATACTTATATTTCTTTGGGGATTTTGCATTTCGTATATCTGATTAGGTTAAAATTTTAATATATTTCAAATTTAAGTCATGTCAGTTTATATTCTCTTTTTTAGATTTAATTTAAATATATCAAATATGTTGTCATTTAGTATGTCAAGAGGCGTTTATTATTTGGTTGTTTATGATATTCATATGTACACTATTTATGTTAGATAAATTTATCTTACTATAATAAAAGGAATTTTTTTGTAGGTAGTTTGGTGTTGCACCGTAGAAGTGACGATTTTACCCCTCGAGGAGGAGCCAAAAGGTACAACACCCTCCCAGGATCTTACCGGACGGTGCATCGAGGAAGCACAAGGATAGGGAAGCGCCTTACGCTCCTCCACCGATCCCCTCCAACCGCCTCTTGGTCAGGTACATAGCCTACGAGTTCCTGATGCGTGGGACGCTTCTCGGGCAAAGGTTGGACTCGAGGATGGGGAAGCTGCTTGGGGAGGACGGTAGAGTATAGCGGCCATAGCGCGGGCCTCGGCCGCCGGGGAGGACTGAATGACGGTGGCGAGCCTGAGGGTGAGGGAGTTCATGTCGGTCTGCTTGACGAGGTTGAAGAGGGCCTTTGCCTGCTTGAGGGCGAGGGAGTTCGAGAGTTCAGGTCGGCAGCCCGAAGACATGCGACAACGACGATGGTGCATCGCAACGGGGGCGCGCAGGCTGGAGTAGTCTTTCTCTGATCGGGGCAGCAGTAGCTGCTCTAGTGGCCAGCTTCATGGCGGCGGCCCAAGCTTCCCACGGTGAAAACCTTATTCACCAATTTTTTAAAATTCTCGGATTGCCCTGTTTTTATAAGGAATTTCGAAACTCTAACTCGAAACTCGAAACCTCAAAACCAAAACCTAAATCCTAAACCCCGAAATTACCAAACCCCGAAACCCTGAATCTGAAATCCCAAACCCTAAATTCTTTGCAGGTTTTGAAATAGAACGGCACTCGCATCGCGCATGCGTTTTTACTAGTTTATAATTATGGGAAGCAAGTAAATATACCCAATTTACCCGAAAATCCGATCTTAAGACAATAAAAAGAATTTAAGACAAGGATGAATTTTCAAATTTCCAATTGAATCCTATGCATGTATTCTTTTTTTTCCATTATATTTTGCAATTACTTCTCAACAAGGCGGCTTCTCCTTCTAAGCGATGCAATGAGCAATCTCCACTGCACTTCATTAAAAACCAAAATTGATCGGCGATTGCTTGTCTTTGACTCTCCTTGGATTCGGTGGACGAATTCAAATTGGGAATAGAAACACCGACCTCTTGGGATAATGTGTTTGGATTATTCCGATTCCCAATTGGGAACGTGACAATATAGCTCAACTGAAACATTATACAAACCACATGAAACCAACGGGAGCATATTCCGATTGCTAATTAGTAGCTGAAACAATTTTTGCTTCTACTTCCTGATCTTGCCCTCTGGACAATCGCTTCAATACTGAGTTCCCACGTCGTATAAGTTTTGACGGCTGTAACGATGAATTTGAATTTTCGGTTTTTGTTACACATGATGCAATGGTTATTTATGCCCGGTAGGAACAAGGATTCTTTTGTAAATGTATCTTTTGAATTATGTAATTTTTTAAAAACATATTTTTCCGTTATTACGTTCGAAATCAAACTATTTGTAAAATACAACAACCTTAAATATATCATTTTCTCATAAACTCATTCAAAACTTGTCCAGGGCTGATGACAAATCAGTCTCAAGCAATTTGCCAAATGAATTTAACATGAAACGTTTTATTCCAATCGAAAGGTTCATCCAAGTGCTTCACTACAAAACATTGGCGATAAAGTTTCCAAATTTTACTCAAAGCTGTTGCATTCCAACGTCATGATCGTTCTTGTTTATTTCCTGATATTTGATCGGATTTCCAAGGATATACAGAATAGTTGGGGTTTACTTTTTAATAATAGAACTCGTTGACCTGGTGTAGGGCTGAAGAAAAGGACGTGACGATGGATGTTGATCAACTTGCAAGGCTTAAATTATCTTTACCCAGTTGCATTAAAATATTAGTATTCGAATATCAGCTGATTTCGAGAGAGAAACCCTGTTGCCTCCGAAATAAACCGAACCAAGCCAGACGGTTGAGCCAGTTCTGGATGTTTACATCATCCAAACCACCGCAAAAGGCAAGGTAATGCTTTCTGGGTAATTGTATGGCCCAAAATTGACAACGGGTTTTCTTTTCTTTTTTGTTGGAAATGGTGGGTAATTGTATGGCCCAAAATTGACAACGGGTTTTCTTAAGGACGAAGGAAACCAAATCATATTTATATAGGGGTTTTAACCCACCATTTTCACCAAAAAAAAAAAAGAAATCCAGTCATTTATTTTCCCTTGCTTCGTGTTATCATGAAAATGAGAACCCGACAAACGCGTTTACTCCAAAAAAAAGTCGGCTCAATGTTTCCGGATACCGAGCAGCACCTCCATTACCGATTGTACTGATTCGGGCCTCCGAGAAATCAGCCCATGACAATATGGCCCTAGGAGAGGAAATCCTATTATTTGAGTAGAGAGTTAACACAGATTGAAGAGTTTGGAGTTGTCAAGCGGTTAAAACATTTATCTAATGTTATAGTGCGTGAACTTCAGTGCGAGGTTAACTAATGACCAAGAAAAGATCTAGAGTAGCTGCAACGTCTGGATTGCTAAAGAAGCTCAAACCTGGGATGTTGGTGAGTTAAACATGGCAGCCTTTTAGGAATTGCAGCGGAGTACGCAGTAGTGGCTCCCAAACTGGGAGATTATATCTACCAGACCTCCATAACCTCCAACTGCAGTTACCTGAAAGGATAACCGGGTCCAAGTCTATGTTGTCAATAGCAGATAGCGTCGCGTAGCGGTTACCCCTCTAAAATGCTATAGCGGTATAGCGGTAGCGGGATGACCGCTATTGAGAACACTAAAAATCAGTGTACAAAATAAACATAAATACTAAAAAATAGACATATTAACTTACTGGGCAACAAAAAAACACAGAACAACCACCAAATTACAAACACAGCAACTAAAAGTCAGCCAAAAAAGAGAAAAATCACTTACCCAATACCCAAAACTTACACAGCAACTAAAAAATCACTTACCCAATATCCAAAATTTATTAACTTACTCGACAACTGAAAAAAAGGGGAAAAATCACTTACCCAATACCCAAAACTTACACAGCAACTAAAAAAATAACTTACCCAATACCCAAAACTTATTAACTTACTCGGCAACTGAAAAAAAGGGAAAAAATCACTTGCCCAATACCCAAAACTACCTATATGCCCTCTATAAATAAGTAAACAGTTAAAAAATCAGCGGTATTTAAGGAATTCTTGCCAAAATCTAAAATAGCGACCAAATAGCGGCCAAAAAGTGGTATAGCTGCCGCTATTTGGCCGCTATAGCGGCCGCTATAGCCGCTACTGTCTATAGCGTTTAACAGCAGCATAGCGTAGCGGTGGGTGCCCAAAACGCTACATAGCGCCGCTATAGCGCCGCTATAGCGCGCTATTGACAACATAGGTCCAAGTAAATAAGATTAAGTGGCAAATCTTAACTTCACGAGAACACGGCAGATTCGACCAGAACGGTGTTAGAGAAGGCTACGTAGAATCAGATTGAAGAATAGAGAAGGAAGTACCCCTGAAGGGTGTAAGGAGACGGAAAATGCTGAGTGTGGAGCACATGGTATCTGTGAAAGACATGCGCCGTTTATGTCAAAATGACGCACTAGTGGTTCCGCTCCAACTGCAACTATCTGAGAACAAGAAGAAATAGAAGAGTAAATAAACAATTTTTCCAATAAGAAACCATAGATGTCAAAGAAGTCAATGGGCCAACTCTAATCCAATGCGGTCTCTTAATAGCAAGAAACGTCCAGGCAATCCCTATAAGCACTGTACTAGCTCAAAGTGGAAAAGTCCATAGGTAAGACTGAGATGGCACTACTGCCAAACGCATCCTTATTTAAAGCAGCAGCTTCTTACCCGACGACGACCAGATTGAGTACAGTATTATACTAATCTGCATTTGAAAGATGTTGGGAGTTAAAAAGCTATCAGTTACATCAAGATAAGACTCACTTGACTGTTGTCAAATATAACATCCTGTATAGACGCTTGAGTAGAGGTCGTCGAAACACATGCTGAAGCCGGAAGGTTCCAAACTGATAAACTTTGACAGTTGCTGACAGCCTACATAAAAGGAATTAAATCAAAAGACGGCCAGTCGATATGGAAAGAATTCAAAAAGGGCCACAAAAGGCATAATCAGCATCTAGTCTTTAGTCTGACAACTATTCTTCCAAGAATCTTTTCAAGACTACAGCAGGGTTAATTCAGAAGAATGGGCTAAAACAGTTCTCACCAGCCAGCTCTCACTCGCATCAAGAGCAATGCTGCTAACATTAGAAGAAAATCCTCTCAACTTCTTATCGATCTCTGAACTGATCACTTTGATGCATTTCCCACTCTTGCAATCTAATCAGAGAGTAACAGTTGTTACTTTAAAAACCTCAGCTGTATACTGAACTCCTAATGAATTGGAATGAAGACTCGAGCTTACCCCAGATTCGTACAGTTCCATCCTCTGACCCGGTTATTATCTGTAACCAGGAAGATAAAAATAGCTTTAGTTGCAACTTTTTTATTGCAATTACAACCTGTCAAGGCAAATGCTTAAAGTTTTTTTTTTCACTGGCCAGAATATCTGAAGCTGCACACAAATATTCTACAATAATAAATCAACTACAAGTGAGCAGGAACCCAACACTGAAATTGGAGTTATAAGTAAATGCCGTGCCATTCACCAGGCAGTTCGTTTAAGATATATGTCTCTGTACTGCAAGGGTCCCATCCCAGGCCTTTACAAGATGAGGTATAAGGGTTCCTCAATACAACATGAAGTCATATTTCTTTAACTTTTGACCACCAATTTACCACATGCACTGTACTTTTAAGTTCCCGTCCACGGTCTGCCTAGAAGAAGTTATAATAATTCCCCCTCATCGTCTCACAAGCAGCAGTAAAGCAGATCAAGAAGAACAGTAAGGGGACAAAGCTCCTACATAGTCATGACCATGGAAAACCCAGCGTTACCTGATTTGTAGAGGAACGGGAAACTAAACAATGTAAGTAGTCCAAGTGTCCCTTGAAAACCATTTTAGTTTTACAAGTTTCCTGCAATATATATACCCGGAAAGCACGATCATGTTGGGCGTCAATTGAATGGGAAGTAAATAAAACTTAACAGAAATTTCTGAGGGGCACACCAACTCTTTTTCGTTTGATACAAGGAAGAATGCATACCACATCCCAGCAATATGCACAAGAATCACCAGCGGCCGAAAAGATCGATCCACTCTGTCACACAAGTCAATATGATTATGACCATGAAAAGTGTAAAAATGGAAGACGGTCTGGTGACGGAAATAGAAGAAGAGCATCCACACCTGTGTATCCACAGCGATTGCATTATTTTCTGGCATGGGGGAGAGAGCCCCCCAAGGGCCTCTGTTAACAAAGCATAAAATCATGTTCAGGATCATAATTTGAAACACCAAAGCTCCGAGGCCTCCTACCAAGAGAGACACATGCACACTTACTTATGCTGGGGGTTCACTAAGTCAAGTACTGGCTTCAAATGCTCTCCTAAGGTAAGAACGAAAAACAAAAAACCAATCATTGACCAATTTGGAAAAGAAGAACTTACATAGCAACAACACAGCAACTCTGAAGCAAAAACGCAAACACGGAAAGATCTTTTAATTCACTTACCTTGCAACGAAATAGGAACCTCCGAAGCGGCAAATTCCTTCCACTGCCATCCTCGGATCCGACCATCATCCCCGCAACTAAAATTTTCACACGATAATGAGTAACACAGAAGCTCTAATCAGCTACCCACTCCCTGACACCCAACTCACAAAGCAGCCAAAAAACAAGCCACATTAACCAAAACGAACCTAAGCAACAACGCGTCTTTGCTATCCCCGTAGAATTTAACATCGTAGGCAGGTCCATCGTGAGCTCGAAGCACTCCTTCCGGCTCACCTCTAAGTCAAGACAACCAAATCCCTGTCAGTTGAACCCGCATTTCCACCACAGAACATGCATAAGTTAATCCAAAAAACAGCACTTAACTAAAACCTACTTACTCTTGAACCCCAGCGTTCCCTACCTCCGATGCCTTCGACGAATCAAAATCGAACAAAACAAAGACGGTTACTGTGAGCTTAACCAAAACTAGATACAGCTAATTAGAAAATAAATGAATTCGAAAGAGAGAATAAATGAATTAGAAAGAGAGAGAGCCGAGGGGGGGTGAACTGATCCGTACGAGCTTGGAGATGCACGAAGGGATGGAATATGACGCGAGGGAGCCGTCGCTGGTGGCGGCGACGAGGATGTCGGGGTCGGGGTTGAGGGAAGGCGCCCACGCGGTTCTAAAGACGGTTAGGGCTTGGGCTTCCCGCTCCTTTATAATGCTCTCCCTGTACGCGTCTTCGTCCCAGTTCGTCGCGTCCCCTATCATCGGTGCTCCTTTCGCGAGCTTTTGGTGTTTGCCGGAGCTCGGCGTTGTTACGGCGGGAGCCTGGAAGTAAGGTTTGAAACGGTGTCGTCTGGGGGAGCTTAAACGGAGATTTGGCCCTCTAAGAAAGTGGGGGACCGGGGGTAACTGGAGGGAATTAGGGAAATTTCAACGGGAGACTTCGCACGAAAACCGTGTTGGCTATATCAACAGTAGATTTGTGATATGTATTATGTCATATTAATAGTTCTCAAGAGAAAATAGAACAAATTTGATATCATTCCGATAGAAATTTGTAACGATATTTAGATAGAGGCAACAATTGTCATGTAGATAAAATTAATACTTTAGCATGATATATTGATAAAATTGATGATGTATCATGACACGTAAGGACGTGAATTGGGTGTTGACAAAGGCCGAACATCACCAAACAGACAACACAAAATGGATCGTACGCGAATGCCAAACGCGAATGCCAAACTTTTTATATCAGAGGTTACATTGGGTGATTTTGGGAAAAATAAAATTATATTGTGTTTAATAGTACACCATGCGTTTAGTAGTACACCATATTGCGTTTATTGGTACACCATTTAGTATTTAGTGATACTATTTAACATTTAATAGACATTATGTTGCATTTAGTAGTTCGTTTAACATTTAGCCGTACCATATCTTTTGTTCGGATTGTCATGCCTACTAGAGGCGGTATCCAATAACTGAAGTTAGCAGATATCACTAAAACCTCTATCATCTAATCATAAAATTTAAAACCATAACCTATTAGTATATTGGACATTTAACTTTAGAGCACCGATTTTCTAATTGCTAAATTGACATACTATCTCCTAACAACTATACTAAGTGCATTCAAACCAAAGAAGAAAAAAATAGCAAATACCCACCGTAACCCCTCCAACCAAGATGCCTGCCGGTGATAGGTACGTTCGGTAGTATCGGATTCTATTTAGAAATTAATAATAATTAAACAGACGTTAAATTAGAATAGTTGCGCATAAAACGCCACGACGTCGTTGGCTGATTAAATCCCAACTCAGTTAAAAACCCACCCCAAACCAACCCTCCCAACAAAGCAACAACCAAGAGAGGCGTTTCGGCATTTCCATCAACCGCCGCCCGCCCAAGAAGAAGAAGAAGCCCTAGAAAGAAAATCCAATTTCAACCCAAAATCGAACCCTTCAAAACCCCGAAGGAAGGCCTCCCTTCTTCGATCTTCGAAGCCCCGTGAGTTTAATTCCATATCTTATTCCCGGTTTAATCGTGTAGATCTAGTTCTTACGTGTTTTTATCGATGGGTTATTGGTATAGAACTAGGGGATCTTGTTAGTGCGGGTTTAGGGTTTAGAGGCATGTGATTTTGATGGGTGATGTTTTGCGGTTTGGTGTAGTTGAGAATCTTGAGATGGGTGAAAACGACGGGAATCTGGCCCCGGGGTCACCGAAAGAGGAGGTGGATCAGGATTCCGAGGCGAGCCAGCTCGCCAATGTGGACACCTCGCATGAGACTATGGTCCGTAGGTTCCAGGACTCGATGTCGGTTGCCAAGAAGCACAAGTTTTGGGAGACCCAGCCGGTGAGTCAGTTTGGCGAGGTTGGGGACTCGAGTTTGTCCGAGGGGCCTATCGAGCCTGCTACCCCGTTGTCCGAGGTGAAGCAGGAGCCGTACAATCTCCCGGCGCTGTACGAGTGGAGCACCTGCGACCTGGACTCCGACGAGACTTGCATCGAGGTTTATAATCTGCTGAAGAATAATTACGTGGAGGATGATGAGAACATGTTCAGGTTTAACTACTCCATGGAGTTCCTCAGGTGGGCCCTGCGACCTCCGGGTTATTTCAAGAACTGGCATATTGGGGTCCGGGTGAAGAAGTCGAAGTTGCTTGTTGCTTTTATCACAGGCGTGCCCGCGAGGATTAGGGTGCGCGATGAAGTTGTGAAGATGGCTGAGATCAATTTCTTGTGTGTTCACAAGAAGCTTCGGTCCAAGAGGCTCGCCCCCGTGATGATCAAGGAGGTGACTAGGAGGGTTCATTCGGAGAATATGTGGCAAGCTGCTTATACTGCTGGTGTGGTACTTCCCACTCCAATTACTACTTGTCAGTATTGGCATAGGTCTCTTAACCCAAAGAAGCTCATTGAGGTTGGTTTTTCTAGGCTTGGTGCAAGGATGACGATGAGCAGAACAATTAAGTTGTATAAAATTGGAGATTCACCTACCACACCCGGTTTCAGAAAAATGGAGCTCCGGGATGTGCCCGCTGTTACTAGGTTGCTGAGAAATTACTTGGGTCAGTTTGCTGTTGCCCCGGATTTTGATGAGAATGATGTGGAACATTGGCTACTTCCTACTGAGAATGTGGTGGACAGCTTTTTGGTAGAAAGCCCAGAGACTCATGAGATCACTGACTTCTGCAGCTTCTACACTCTCCCATCCACAATCCTTGGCAACCAGAACTACTCTTCTTTGAAAGCTGCTTACTCGTACTATAACGTCTCGACCAAGACACCACTGGATAAGTTGATGACTGATGCATTGATCGTTGCTAAGCAGAAGGACTTCGACGTCTTCAATGCGTTGGATGTCATGCACAACGAGTCCTTCCTGAGAGATCTGAAGTTTGGACCAGGTGACGGGCAACTCCATTACTACCTCTACAACTATCGCCTGCGTCAGGCATTGAGACCATCGGAACTTGGGCTTGTGCTACTCTAGTACGGAGTATGGAATCTCGAAACAGGTCGTTCTAAGGTTTTCCCCTGCTGATTAGGTATCAGCCTTTTCTCATTTCTCCTTTTAGCATCAGCAGCACCTGGAATGAGAACAGACACGCATAATTCAATTATAATTTCAACTTTGTCATGACATCTTGATTTTACTCTTCGGATTGATTTTCCGGTCAAAGATGGTTTTGCTGGCCTAGGTTTATCTTCTCCAGCTTCCTCTGATTGATTTCCTGACTCTGTTTTGCAAAATAAGGCACCAAATTGTCTTATTTGACGAATGTTCCTGCAATATTGTGATTTGAATCCTCGTTTTCCGACTGAAATTGCTTCTCTTCCGCAACAATCTCACTTGGGTTTATGTTTGATCCACGACGACCCTGGGAGTTCAAATTATTTGCCTTTGTTGCTCAATTGGTTAGTGACTTGGTGGTGGTTCGTTCACTGTGGTTTATCGATAATTCACAAAAGTTGCTGAATTAAAGGGAGATAAAGAATGAAGAACGAAAACTAATCGTTTCCATTTCAAGTCACACTCGCAAAGGGCTAGGAACTATGCTTTAGAAGATGCCCGACAAAACTTGGTGTTAAAACGAACAAATATTTACAAGCATTTTGTACGGAATCAACTTTGCCCATCGCCAAGGCAAACTTTATACCCTAAGCAACACCTCTTCGTCTAGTAAACCTGTCAATCAGGAACACAGAGCAACCGTGAGTAACAAGCATCACATAAAGCAAATAAAGTGAGGAAGAGCATAACAACATTACATTTTTCTAGAATCTCTCGCGCCAGTTGCAGCAACGATTCCGCTTCTTCGGCCATTCTCGAAACCCGCTCTGCTTCTTTTATAGCTTCAGCAGCCACAAACGATTTGTTTTCCGCTTCAGCAGCTCTCAATGCAGCAGCATCAGTTGCATCTTCCATTAGATTACGGGGGCTTTTAGGACGAACACTCGGTATGTATCTAGGCTTGATATCTTTCTCCTCCAGAGCAGGTGTTTTGGTCTCAAGGGATGACCCTGTCTTTATTATCTTATAGACATTCTGGACCTGCATTAGGATCACAGCAGCAAAAGTCACTATACAATGAAGGTGGCTAAAGACGCGTCAGACACAACGACTTGATATATATGTGGCCGCTTCACCTTTTCGAGCTTTTGTTGTCCAACTAATTTTCGCAATTTTGCAACCAATTGCTTTCTGAAGTTTGGTGGCAATTGGTGCCTTTGCTGCCATCATTATCAACTAAAAATCAGATTTTAAACAACAGTAAGGCGTCAAGCAAATGAATGCATCTGAGGAATTTCCAATGAAGCACTTCCTTATTCAATACTCTCTTTCCCCAGGAAATACAACAGGATTCCAACATTCTGCATTGAAAATGTTAGTTTGCCACATTCTTAGTTTCTTGTCTATAGTTTTGCAATTTTATCGTCATTCAGATTTGAGGGGATGCTCCGACAGTAGCATCATTTACATGAATGCAATCTACTTTGACACAACAAAGTTGCTACCATTCCCAAAAAATGGCCTAAAACACGAACATGCCCGCTTCGAATGAAACAATTCGGTCCTGATCCAATACAGAGAATCAAGAGAAAGAAGTGACAAACAGTTAAAGATGATTAAAGGACAGCTTAAAGCAGGATTGAGGAATTTGGAAAATATGGGGAATGGGAGACAAGGGAAATAATCAGGGGAATGGGTAAAATATTCTTGGTGCAACTCAACGCTGCTTCTCTCTCCGCCTTTCTTTCTTAAAGTTAGATAAGCTAAACAGAGAGAGTTTTCCCGCAGCCTCAACTGCCTCTCGTTCATGCATTGTTTCAACAGACAGCTAATCAATCCAAAACAAAAGGCAATGGGAATAGCAGAGAAGATGAAAACCGAAACAAATGCATAAAATGACGGTAGGAAGCTTCATATAGACCTGAATGTAGCCTATAATCCCAGGGACATCTGCTCCATTGGACTCGTTTAAGGCCAAAATTGCTTCAAATATCATTCCGTTGTTGTACCTATTTTTTTCGGAAAAGGAGCCATCAGGTGGATAACTAACCAGACAAAAGCAGAACGCTCAACTCGAGTTCAAGTACCAAGACAGGAACTTCAACGGATGAAGGTTACCTCGGAGCGGTGGTCATATCCACCGCGGTTTTGGAACCCTCGACCTTCATATCACCCAATGCCGGCGCAGAAGCTGAGGCAGGCGACGCCGGCGCGGGAACCACCAAAGCACTGCCAGCAGGAGCAGGGGCAGCAGAATCCGTAGTAGGAGTGCTGCCTTTCGGCTTCGACGGCCGCAATTTCTCCCCCGCATTAACCGTCATGTTCCTCCACTTATCCTATAAATCCGGACCACAACCAAGAAAGCATCAATTCTCGATAACTAGACCCAAAAAAAAAACGGAGATAGATAATGGAGCGATAGAGAGACCTTGAGATCGATATTGGAGCGGGAGAAGAGGTAAGGGTTCAACTCGGGGTCCCGCTGGATGTACTTCCACTTTCCGGCGCCGTGTTTAGCCACCCCCGCCTTTAGCGCCTCCTCCTCCTCCGTCGTCCACTTTTGCTTCGGGTTCCCCATCACAACCTCTCAATTTCCCCAAAAAAAAAGTCAAAAATTCTCCGAGGAAAGAAAACCACGGGTTCTATTCTATGAACCGGTGGACGCCGGCGCCGGAGATGTGTTATTTTTCTGACTTTTTCTTCGATTTTTCCATCATTCTATTTTCCTTTTTTTCCGGCGAGGACGGAGCCAGGTCGAAACCCTAATTTCCAGACCGAAAACGGTCGAATACTAAAACGACGTCGTTTTTCGTTACATGAGGGAAGGGAGTCGGTTTATTTCTATGGCTTATTTAGGAAACCTAATCACCAATAGGATACGGACACGTGGCATTCGGATGATCGACGGTTTTAAACAGCTCACAGCTTAACGTTATCCCAAAACCAGAGACTCGTCGTCGAAGCGTCTCTCACTTCCCGCTTCCACTTTCCACTTCCACATCCACCATACACTCGCTAAAGAGCGATGGCTTGAGAGCCAGGACTTCAACCGTCGCCGCCGAAGAGCTAGAAGAGACGAAAAGTTTTTTTAATTAAAAAAAAAGTATTACTATTTCAAGAATGGAGTGCCTCGTGTCTAGGAACTTAGCGCTGGCGGCGACGTGGAGGTCGTCGTTTTCGAGGAGGCGGATGATGATGAGAGGAGGACAGTCCCTGTCGTCTGCGTTCAAACGGTGCCGTTTCTACCAGGTAAAAGCGAGTGGTGGTGATGGTTGTGGCGTGGCGGTTAAAGAAGGCTTCGCGGACGAGGAAGATTACGTGAAGGCGGGCGGGGCGGAGTCCGTTTTCGTGCAAATGCAGCAGAATAAGGATATGGAGGAACAGTCCAAGCTAGCGGATAAGGTTTTTATTATCCGTCGTTCTCTTCTTTTCTTTTGTGCTGATTGATGTTCGGTGATTATAATGACGTTGACGTTCTGTTTAAAGTGGCTATAGTAGTAGTTCGTTAGATTCTCGATCCTAATCATTAACCGCTAAATAATTTGTCATCGTTGACTTGACTCGAGTGGCATGAGCGGGGTGGAAATTCGAGACTGTAGTCCCTGACCTTGAAAACTAACACGGCATTGTGATGTCACGATCTATCTGGAGGAGGCGCGGTCTTGCCAAGTCTTAAGTAGATTATGTTTTAGCCGAAAAACTTGGTGAAAGCTGAAGGGAAGGGAATTCCCCTGCTAATTCTAGCTGAATTTCTCGGCTTGATACGTGTATGATTGGTCTCTTAGCTTGGAATTAGTGCATAATGCGCTTATATAAGTTGATCATGTTGTGTTTGCTGAATGATTCTGCAGTTACCGATGATATCGCTTGGGAGTGGAGTCCTGGACTTGGTTGTGATTGGTTGTGGTCCGGCTGGCCTCGCTCTCGCAGCGGAATCAGCTAAGTTGGGGTTGAGGGTTGGACTCATTGGTCCTGATCTTCCATTCACCAATAATTACGGCGTGTGGGAGGATGAATTTAAAGGTATAGTTGCTTTGATTCTGCAGAAGTTTTTGCATTCCCTTTACTCTGTTTCATTCTTTGATCTAAATTGGTTTAGTTTGCTGCTGCTTTACTTAAGCGAATGTGATCTTCTTTCAGATCTTGGGCTTGAAAGGTGCATCGAGCATGTCTGGCGTGACACTATTGTTTATCTTGACGATGTTTCGGACCCTGTCCTCATTGGCAGAGCTTATGGGAGGGTTAGCCGTCATTTGCTTCATGAAGAATTGCTCAGAAGGTGAGACCAGTTGGCTCTTAACTCGATCTTACTATCTATTTTGCTATAGATGCAGAGAAATGGATGTATGATCATTATTAATTTCTTCTAGGTGTGTCGAGTCAGGTGTTTCATATCTTAGTTCAAAAGTGGAGACCATTACTGAAGCAGCCGAGGGTCATCGTCTAGTAGTGTGTGAAGACAATGTAGTTGTTCCTTGCAGGTACCTCTTGATCAATTTCTGTTAGTCCTTGAGTGTAACTTTTTCTGTCCATTCACCATCTAACGTCACGCTGTAGGCTGGTGACGGTTGCATCTGGAGCAGCTTCGGGAAAACTGTTGCAGTATGAAGTTGGTGGTCCCCGAGTTTCTGTCCAAACAGCTTACGGCGTTGAGGTTGAGGTATGACTGCAATACAAGGTTTCATAGTGATCAAGGTTGTTTTATCACCCAAGAAAATCCCTGACATTTTTTTAGATATAGCGTTTAATCTGGTACTTGTTATTTCCACTCCTCATCATTACATGTTTCATAGTGATCAAGGTTGTTTTATCGCCCAAGAAAATCCCTTACATTTTTAATGCTTATTTTGGTCATTTCAGGTGGAAAATAACCCATATGATCCTAGTCTGATGGTTTTCATGGACTATAGAAACTACAGCAAGGAAAAAGTTCCTCGCTTTGAGGTGGAATATCCAACATTTCTTTATGCAATGCCTATGTCACCAACAAGAGTGTTCTTTGAGGTCTGTCTAGTGCAATTCTGTTACGAGTGATTTTATAGATTACGATGACAGAAGAACGCTTATAAACAAATTCTGCAGGAAACTTGTTTGGCATCAAAAGATGCCATGCCTTTTGACTTGCTCAAGAAAAAACTGATGCTGAGGTTGGAAACAATGGGAATACGAATCTTGAAAACTTACGAGGAGGTGATAATTCTCTTCTGCCCTTCATTCCGTTGTACTCGACTGTGTTTACTTTTGGGGGCATAGGTGTAGTAGATTCAAGCTTCAAAAATTTGCAGGAATGGTCCTACATTCCTGTTGGTGGTTCCTTGCCAAATACAGAGCAAAAGAACCTTGCTTTTGGTGCTGCAGCTAGCATGGTACATCCAGCCACAGGTGAGAACCAATGTCAGAAGTGCTTTCTCTCTTCGGAAGTTGTTCAAAACGGTTTTGTTCTTGCTCTCTCGCAGGTTACTCTGTTGTGAGATCGTTGTCAGAAGCTCCCAGTTATGCTTCTGTGATTGCAAGTATTTTGGATAATCACTCTAGAGGAGAACTTAATCATGAAAGAAGTAATGTGAATATCTCAATGCAAGGTATGCCATATGATGGATCGCCATATATCCGGTTCGTTTAGATGTTTAACTGCTAACAAAGCCTCACAACTGCTTTTCCTTTGTCAGCTTGGAACTCTCTTTGGCCGCAGGAGAGAAAACGCCAAAGGTCATTCTTCCTCTTCGGACTGGCGCTCATCGTGCAGCTAGACATCGAGGGGATCAGGACGTTCTTCCATGCCTTCTTCCGAGTACCAAAGTGGTACGTTCTCGTTTCTCACCGTCAACGGATCCCGATCGTTGTTAATGGCAGGCATGACTGATGTTACTTTTATCACCATTGTTTGTCTTTGCATCAGGATGTGGATGGGTTTCCTAGGATCCTCCCTCTCCTCGGCTGATCTCATACTGTTTTCCTTCTATATGTTCGTTATTGCACCCAATGATATGAGAATGTCCCTTGTCAGACATCTGATGTCTGATCCGACCGGAGCCTCCATGATCAGAACTTATCTCACCATGTAAGCAGCTTTTTTTTAATTCGCTTCTTCATGGTCGTCTCCGTTTTCCACTGTCCCTTCCTGGTTTCTGTTCATAACATCTATTAGGTAGTTATTTATGGACCATTGTATGTATAGTTAATCCAATATCTTTGCTTTCCTTCTTGCTTCTTGCTTCTTGCCTTAATTATATGATAAACGTGGGAGAAAGCATCAATTCTTGGGAAAAAGCAAGTGAAATCTACAATTGTTCTTCCGTTGTATCTAATGGAATTACTTTTGCTACTAATTAAATACGATAAGGCATATATATTATGCTCTTTCCGCCTTGGTAAATATCTTCATAGCATTTTACTTGCAATATTAATCACGCCACGTGTGCTTCGTCTCGAGCTGACATTGGTTGATTTAAGGGGCAGTGAAACTTCATTCGTCCGTTGTAAAGTGCTTTTACTTAACAGGGACAGCCATATCAGGAACATACATTCGATGTCCACGCCCAGGAGTCCAGGACTATTATCTATTAACTCGACTAAACTAAATTTGATTTTAACATGATTCAAAATTCGAAATAAAATCTCTCCAAAATAACCCCCTACATCCTTGCTCGACCTGTCACGACCAGAAAATAGAAGTGACAGTGCCCGAGGATTTAAACACCCCGCTAGGCATCAGGCTTTATTACAAATAAAAATCCAACTCTTTAGTAAATGGGAAAATGGATAATTGTCATCAAATTCAAATACGCGCGGTCGGAGAATCAACCGTCCTTATTTTTCAAGAAAACAGTGATGATGCATGCAAGCCGAACCATCTACTCCCGATCCCGAACCTTAGCTGAACCATCTGAAACACATACGACTAACGTGAGTTGATTAACTCAGTAAGTGGAACAAGCACAAATATATTCACAACAAGATTAAATATATTCACAGAAGATCCCTTAACCGACTAACACCCATAGACTCCGGAGCCGAACATATTCATGACAGGATTCTCGAGGGCCCAAAAAGTACCCCTCCGTTCCCGCGTTACGGGCCCAAAAGACAGAAGGGTATCCCCACGAGCCCAGATAATTTCTGCACTCCCTATCCATTTGATCACACGCACCTAGGATTACCCGGTACCGCTTTAAAGCGATGCGTACGAACTATAGGGCCCAAAAGGTACAGAAATAATCCCGCATGACTGAACAGAACATGACCAGTATACTCACATATTCACATCGAAACTTATACTCAAATCCGAACAGCATCAATTTCATAAATAAACAGAAACCAGGTCAGATCCATAAGACAGAAACGAGGTCAAATCCATAAGCGTATACAGAATCAACTTATCAAATTCGTACACAAAACAGAATCAAATCGGTTTCCCCATGCATCACAAAAATCAGATCCGAACTGAGATCAGAATATCAGATTAAATCAGAAACCTAAAATTGAGCCATATGTGTTCAGAATCATAAAATCTTCGATCTAAGATTTCCACTTACCTGACGTTGCTCCTAGATTCTTAACCCTCCCACGATCCTCCCGAGACTCAGTAAGTTCGTCCTCTTCACCTTTTTGGAAGACAGAACACGTGACTTGGGGCGGAAGTTACTCTATTCCAAGAAGAAAACAAGGTCAGGAGCTTACCCCTCTCGTACGAACGATTCTCGGAAGATCTCGTCCTCTCCTAGCCCCTCCTCCCGAGTCAGATTTTGCTCCTCGCCTTTACAGAGAGAAAAATTTCGTGGCTATTATTTCTGTGGTAAAATGGACGGCCTAGGGGCCTATTTAACATAGTTTTCGGGCTAAAAACCCTAACACAGCTAGGATTTGTGGAAAATTACGTTTTGCTCCCTTTAAACTTTAAGAGATTATCACTTTAGTTTCTCAATTCTTACACGACCTCTACATATATGTTCTCCCAAACGGCCATCTTCTCTCACCAAACTCAAAATTCAAAATTAGAAATACTTCATTAACTTCGTTAGTGTCCTATGAAGAGAGATTAAGTCCCGGAAGTTACAAAGCTAGTCATGTGAAGCCTCTTGCATGGACTATACATGGTCGAGACCATGTGTGCTCACTCTATCACTCACCTGCCTCTCGCTTACTGTCTATATTTTGTCCCCTATTTTTTTCTTATTAGAACATGGAAGTGTTCTATTATGGAAAATGAAGCTGACATTCTTTCTTGACCAATTGAAATGGCTGGCTTTCGAGTTTGCCCTTGAAGGCGCAATCGCACAAGTAGCACAGCGTTACATGTAGTTTTTTTTTATAAATCGAGTGTGTGATATATATTGTAATATTTACAGTGTAAGTAGTTTATATATCCTTCTTTGGAAGTTGCGACTAAACGTTACATGCAGTTACCCGGTGCAACGACCAGATGTTATAGGGGCAATTCTCCGGGTTAGCATGTCGAATTTATACACTATTGTTGTTGTAAATTAATTGGCCCTGTTCGCCGAGCTTATGAATGTATTAGATTAAAAAAATTTTAAGGATGTCTCTTTGGGCAAAATTGTTGCGGGTTGTCAAAATATCATTTAGAAAGTCTTTGATTCATTTAAGACATCTTAAGTGAGTCTAACAAACTAGAATGTAACGATTTTATTTTACCATCCTTTCACCTCGAATTGTCACTCCAAATTGGGAGTTCGAGTAACCTAATTTTTTGCTCTCTTTAAATTAGTTGTGGATTTATTACAAATTTAACCTCTCCTATATCATATAATTCTATAGTTACTCTTATTGTTAACCGATACACTCTTAAAAGCATTTTTTACTTGAAATTTCTGCCATTAATATGCTTCAATTACGCCCCAAATTCAATTAAGGTCAATAATTCTATTTTACTTCGTCAAACTTTTTCCCATATATAATTACTAAAGTACTTACTCTAACGATATAAAAAAATAAAAATTGTCTTAAAATGACAAGATTCAAATTCACAAAATTCTTCTTATAAAAAATAATTACAAATAATAGCTCGAAATTTAAATATCACAGAATCTAGGCTTCCCACGAGGGCCCAAGGAGCAATGTCAGCCCAACAACGAAGCTGGGCCTACTTTTCTTCCAGCCCAAGCGCTAATTCCGGGCCCCAGACGGTCCTGACCCGTTTCTATCTCCCGGTAAATATCCTCGAAACGTCGTCGTACACGGAACACACTGAAGTTGAGGCAAGCAACTCATCTTCCTTCCCGTTTTGATCGTCCCGTCCCCGCTCTCCAAGAGCGCGTCAAAGCTAACCGAAACAACTGACGCGTCTCCCGCCGTTACGACGGAATGGCATCAGTGGCCGTTTCCGTGAACTAACGGACCGTTTCGAGCTAGTCGACGTCGTTCCTGCCGTCGCCTCTGTTACTACTCCACGTAAGCGAAACAAACTAAACTATGTTCATTTCCGGTCCGTCCTTTCCTTGTCCGTGGGAGAAAGAAAGCAAACAAAAAAAGACGTTTCGGAAAAGTCAACGAAGTCAAACTAAGAAGCGGCGCCGTTTCTGATTGGTACAGGTAGCGATCGCACGTCGGGAAAATCTATTCTTCTTTTCTTGATTTAGTCTAAAAAGAGGTTTCCTGGGATTGGAATCTGACGAAGTTGGGGCAGTTTCTTGCATTCGGCAAAATGAAGGCTAATCAACAAAGTATTTTTTTATTGAAATATACTTGTACCCGCGAGCTACTAATTCGAGTTCACGGGTAATACTTTTGGGGATAAAAATTTTTTAGTAAATATTTAACACTAATTTAGTGCAAGGTCTTTTTTCGGTCTCTTGTGAGATTGCGACCGCCGGCCTAGTCAAAATTCTATCACGAGAAAACCCGGTAGGAAAAATCCGTGATAGGGAAAGAATAATTCGGGGGGAAACATCCTCCAATGATATTGGATATTAGTTTGCATGCGTAGTGATATTGGACATTAGTTTGCATGTGTAGTGATATTAGTTTGCTGTGATATTGGTTTGTATGTGTAGTGATATTGGTTTGCCTTGTTTGTATGTGTAGTCCCCATCTGAGAACAAATTTTATTTAGTACCCACTCAATCTAGTCACACGACACCACCAAGGCCACCCTGGACTGGAGCAGGAGTAGAAAATTGGGACAAGGCTGAGAGAATGTTGACCTTTAAGGCAGTCAAACCTGTCTGTACCTTTTTCCAGCTGTTTGAGAACTTCAAAGCATAACTTGACAAAGATGCGTTTAGTACATCTGGAAAGCCGAGTGTGTGTCGTTGACAAACATGTCACGGTGCAGAACATGGGCACACATGGCCTCACATTCCAATTCATTGACTCATGTTCCTTTTTTCCTGACAATACAGTGCATGGTCTGACTCGATTTGTGTTTTATTCCGCAGAATAAATCTGCACAAAGGAAACAGCTGAAGGATGATAGGTAGCAGAAGTCCAGCAGGTAGTGAGATTGTTCTTTCACGTATAATAGACCGACTCGTCCGGATCAGCATTTGTCAAACTAAAGTTCACACTGATCTCATACATCAGCATTAGGTATGCACATACTCCGGAACAAATTGGTCACTAATAGATTATTGGCACCTTTTGACTTTGTAATCTCGACGAGTAAAGATATCCCAAATCAAACTTGAGTGAACTCTTAAGGCGTTGGCATCCGGATCTCTCGTGAAAATGACAGGCCTCCCGACCTGTTAACGCGTTTGAGCCAAAACAATCGACGCGGAGAAGAAACGTACCGTCTTTGTCGAGGACGCGTTTGAGCTTAGAAAACATCGCGGATGGCGATGCAAGTATGTCGGTCGCGGCCACCGTGATCAGGGCATCCAGTTAAGGGATCAGAGTTCGGAAGCTCCATCAGATGGATCAGTTAAAGCTTCTTATCTGCACCAACCTGATGCCAGAATCAAATCTCAATATTGCAAAGCGTGTCATTAGCATCTTTGGTCTTGTTAATACCTATGGTTTGTTATATCGAACAAGTTCATTAGGAGGCAGGATGCACATATCAGGTCACACACATTCCTCCGGAGGCACGAATATTTCCGGTAAGAAAGCATCAGAGTGCATTGGAATGCTGCTGCAATAAAAGTCAGGTTCGCGAGTTTTGTTGGACCACAACTTGTGGTCCTATGCGACTCGAATTCAAATTAGTTTTCCGGTTAATGTCGGAGTGAAAGTGTGAAAGTGCTTTCTAAAGAAAAGAAACCAGCAGTAAGAAAGCAACAGAGTGCCTTGGTGCATTTTCCTTGGTTTGGTCTTGTGTCTTTCGTGAACAGAATAAAGGTCAAATAAACTCATGTACTTGTTCAAAATGTTCACATAAATCTATATACTTGAAAATGGTTCACATAACTCATCGTACTTTTCTAAGTGGGTCAAATAACACCCTAAAAATATTTTTCCGATCATCGACGATACATCATCAGCTTACGTGACGTCCTTATCATATTAAAAATGTCACATCATTAGGTATTTATTCCTATTGACCCATTAGATTCTATTCGACCCCCTAAAAAAATTTCTATTCGACCCCCTAAAAAACGAAAAGCAAACTCTAAAACTATGTAACCAAGTGTACAAAATTCTGCTTCAAAGACTTTCCGCAAAATTACTTGAACGTGACACAGTATTCCGCTATCTTACTTTACTCCAAAGCAATCATAACCTGAAAGAAGAAAGGAAGAAGCTTTTTACAGCAAATAACAGTGACACTAACAGAAGATAGGATCTCGCATAACCAAGTCAACCGAGTCTGAAGATCGACTAATATCAGAACCTATGAAATGAACTAAAGAAGCCAATGAAGATGAAGAGAAACTCTTGTCTATATGCAAGCTCAAGTCAAGCATGATTTAAAGACAGGTAGGGCAGAGGAGTGATGCAACAGTACACAATGGATGCCTGTGGGACTGGAATTTCTGTCTCCATTTCCCCCCTTTTTCTCTATATCATTTATCAAAATCATGTCTTTTACTAGAAAACCACATACCAACTCATTGCCTTATAGTTATGTAGCGTTTTTAATATGACAATGACTTTTTTAATACGATATGTCGTCGGTGACCGGAAAAATAATTTCAGGATATTACTTGACCTACTTAGAGAAGTACCAAATTTATGTGAACTATTTTTAAGTAAAAAACTTATATAAATCTTTTGAGTAAGTAAAAAAAACGTATTTAGTGTTTATTCCTTGGTGAACCATTTGCCAAAGTGGCCCAAGACAAGATTTGGCCACGTGTTAAACGTTGTCCTTGTCGTCGCTGTGTTCGGTACTTTGTAGACTTTTTCTGGCCGCAATTTAATATACAATTTCGTTTTCTCGCTTTCCGAAGGGGAGGAGTTACATTTTGTTGTTTGACTCGAATAAAATTAAGCGAATCAAACTGAAAATTTTTTGGGTTGAAAATTATATGATATGTTTTTTTAAGAAAAATTATATGATATGTTGGTCAAATGTGTTAAATTAGTGTCAGTGGATGTGGGATTCTCCGGTCAATAAAAGGATAATGGATTATATCGAACTGGAGAAACCAATCTTTTTTTAGGGTTACCTTAAAAATAAAAAACTGGAGAAATAAATCATTTGTTGACCAAGAGAAATATATCTATTCAAGGGAAAAACTGGAGAAATTTGTTGACCAAGATCACACACACTGTCCTGTACGGCATTCATCACGCTATAATTGATTGCATCCAGCTCGGTTTCCGACATTCTTCTGGTTCTTGATTACTTAAAAAATCACGGGAAAAGTCCACTTTCGTACCCTGTAGTATCGACCAAAATCACTTTAGTACCCTGTGGTAAAAAACCGATCAATCGAGTCATACTTATTCCAATTAACATCAAAAAGGGCCTCGGGCAGCTGCCCGGAGCTGCCCGAACCTACCCGCCCGCTGCCCGAGCCACGTGGTCAGCCACATCACCAATTTTGGTGACGTGGCGCCACGTCATCAATTCTCCTCCTCCTCCGATTTTCCTCCTCCTCCTCCTCCTCCCCTCCTCCTCCTCCTCCTCCTCCTCCGCCTCCTCCTCCTCCGCGTTCCTCCTCCTCCTCCTCCTCCTCCTCTCCGCGTTCCTCCTCCTCCTCCGCGTTCCTCCTCCTCCCCTCCTCCTCCTCCTCCTCCTCCCCGCATCCCCCTCCTCCTCCGCGTCCTCCTCCTCCCCGCATCCTCCTCCTCCCCGTATCCTCCTCCTCCTCGCGTCCTCCTCCCCGCGTCCCCCTCCTCCTCCCCGCGTCCCCCTCCTCCCCACGTCTCCCTCCTCCCCTGCGTTCCCCTCCTCCTCTCCTCCTCCTCCCCCGCGTCCCCCTCCTCCTCTCCTCCTCCTCCCCGCGTCCCCCTCCTCCTCTCCTCCTCCTCCCCGCGTCCTCCTCCCCCTCCTCCTCCCCTCCTCCTCCTCCTCCTCCCCGTCTCCTCCTCCTCCTCTTGGTGACGTGGCGCCACGTCACCAAAATTGGTGACGTGGCTGACCACGTGGCCCGGGCAGCGGGCGGGTAGGTTCGGGCAGCTCCGGACAGCTGCCCGAGGCCCTTTGTGATGTTAATTGGAATAAGTATGACTCGATTGATCGGTTTTTTACCACAGGGTACTAAAGTGATTTTGGTCGATACCACAGGGTACGAAAGTGATTTTGGTCGATACCACAGGTGACGTGGCTGACCACGTGGCCCGGGCAGCGGGCGGGTAGGTTCGGGCAGCTCCGGGCAGCTGCCCGAGGCCCTTTTTGATGTTAATTGAAATAAGTATGACTCGATTGATCGGTTTTTTACCACAGGGTACTAAAGTGATTTTGGTCGATACCACAGGGTACGAAAGTGGACTTTTCCCAAAAATCACCAAACACAGCATATATAGGTTGATACAAGAGTAGATGTATATTAAGTGCACAGCTTATAATTAGTTACTAAATATAAGTGAGTAGAAGATAAGGCCATATTGTGAAAGTTACAACAATTTTGAAGAAATAAAATTACGTATGTATAGTTAATCATATTTTCTACTCAATTCACACCAACAGAACCGTTTCGTCCATCGACGTGTAATCATATTGATAACATCTTCCTTTCCCCTTTTATTTTTCAAACCATATTTAGAGTCGTGTATTATCAGATATTTTTTTCAGGAAATATTTTAATAATTTTTTATATCCGCACCGTTCGAATACAATAATTATAAATGAATACAAATCTATAACCACTACACTAATCTTAATTGGTACCTTTTAGTTTTGTATATACATCTGTTCACATATGTTATTAATCATGTCATATATGTTAACTATATATACCGAACACATAAGGCTGTCTTTTCCAATATGAATTTCCATTACTAAACAAAAAAGGAAAATGTTAAAAGAATTTCTTTTAGCGAGGTGTGTGATACACGATGGCAGACGAATCACGAATAATATTTCTGTGACGTAATGAATTCCACAATAAGATGCGTCCAAATTAGTCAACCTCCGTCTACTCGTTCTCTCTTTGCATACAGACAAAAACGAAGATACGGAGGAGTTTCAAAGACGTGTAACGTGTTGGCCGAAATGCAAAGTCAGAATTCGAAAGGAACATGAATGGCCAAATTCACTTATTTTTCTCTCCAAGGAAACATGCTATGGTCTACTATTATTGTGTAACTAGTTATACGACTGGTTCTCGAATCCCACAAAATTGACAAATTCAGTTTTGTTTATTCTGTAACTGGTTATATTCTATATAGCTTAGTTTTTTTTTTTGATAAAAACAAAATTTCATTATTCCTCAAATAAACCTCAAAGGAATTTATTTTCTTTTAAAAATATATATAACTTACTACTGATATTTTATTTGTGTGTGGGTTTGGCTTGGATTACACAACCTAATTTTTTCACAATATTTTGTTATACTACAATAATCCATTGCCAGACAATCTGTGCGCTAAGTGGTGGTTGGGTACATGTACGATAAACTGTAACTGATGTCAGATCAAGAGACCGTCCAATTAATGTATAAATTGATGATGTACTAAATTTGTACGGTCTGAAAACAGCTCACACTTCATGGTTTTATGACTTTATGATTTATGCCAAATCTGAAGTCAATCATTGTTAATAGTTATCAAAGGTGATTACAACAAAAACAAAAGTCTTGCAATAGGAGGAAACGCCATAATGATTTACTTAACATTATGTTTGACCACAAATAAACTGTGGAACGCGTTATTCGGAACTTATCAAGTGAATTTTCGGCATCATTTGTGACGTCTATCATATTGTAGTCTTATTTCGACTTAATAAACATATTGAGGTTATTGTACTAATGTTCTTGTTTGTTTGTAAATAGAACCATCTCTAATTTTCACATTTGTGATCGAGTTCATTATATTGTTGGCGAAGACCGTGTTGTATAAAACATGGTAAATAAATTCCCAATTCAAACATGGTAAATAAATTTTACGATCCCAAATATAAAAAAAAATATCGTGTTTTAACAAAATCAAAGAGATAAATTGACAAATAATTTTCATAAAATAATCAAGTTACTCAATTATTAAAGGACATATAGTCTAACGGTGCATACTCTTGTCAATTTTTGAAAAGATGAAGGATTCAAATATTTACGAGTGTAGTGGTGTAAATTTACCTTTAAAAAACAGTTACCCAATAAACCAAAGGCATCCTAAACAACATTCCGACATATCACTTTACAATAGGATCTAACCTACCTTTCAAACAGACATATGCGAGGGAACCCTACCGACCCAAAAGAAAAAAAGGTACCTTCCTCCCTCCCTTCCCATTTCCCAACGTTTTAGTATTCCACCAAGAATCCTCCCTCGCAAACCACGTATCCAAATTTTTGTTCCGATATTCTCTTAATAATATATTTTTATTAAAAAAATATATATAATTATCTTACAAGTTGAATCAACTTATTATTCAGTAACCAATTTTTTGTGTTTATAATATTAATGTATTATCAAATAATCAATCTCGATACATAATCAAATTATGATAATTTTTTTACTAATTAATCTAAGTATTGATGATATCAATAACCAAACTCGTCTTAAACTAAAAGAGAAACTACGGCCCACTGACCCACACGCGCTAACCGCGTCCCGAAACGCACAAAACCAACGAAACCCACGAGCAGCCAAAAGGAAACAAATAAAAGTCAAGTCACCGTCAAAATCCAACCCCCGCGTTCACACGCTTCCCTATCTTCTACCCCAAGCCATAACAGATAAATAGATATATATAAATACCAGAACGTCTCCCTTTCTCTCCTCCTCAGTTTGAACTCGCCATTTCCCATTTGCCCCACACCTCAACTCGAACCACGACTCACCACTCACTCAACTAAAACCCTAAAATAGAACCAACCGACTGGATTTCTGTTATGGAAGTTTCGCCATTCCAGTTCCTTAACCAAGACGACGTTTCCAACCTCTACGCCTTGTTACACGACATGGACAATAGTAGCTACGACGCCGCTTCTTCTTCTTCCCTCTCCCACTCTCCGATACTAGACGTTAACGACGACGCATTGAATAAGCGGAGGCGGGGCAATGAGGAGGAGGAGGAGGAGGAGCAGAAGAAATCCGCGATGAGAGATATACTCGCATCGCTACTTATACTCGAAGATGAAGAAGAAGAGGTTAGAGAAGAAGAAGAAGAGGTTCGAGAAGAAGTTAAGGCTCCGAAAGCCAAGCGTCCCCGCAATAGTACTAACAGCGAGGCTGGGGTTGGGGTTGGGACTGGGCCTGTGAGGAGGCTGTGGGTGAAGGACAGGTCCAAGGACTGGTGGGAGAGGTGCAGCTCGCCGGAGTTCCCTGAGGAGGAGTTTAAGAGGTGTTTCCGGATGAGCAAGCCGACGTTCGAGATGATCTGCGAGGAGCTGGAGGCGGTGGTTACTAAGAAGAACACCGCCCTCCGCGACGCCATCCCCGTCCGGCAGCGGGTCGCCGTCTGCATCTGGCGCCTCGCCACCGGCGAGCCGCTCCGACTCGTCTCCAAGCGGTTCGGACTCGGGATCTCCACCTGCCACAAGCTCATCCTCGAGGTCTGCTCCGCGATGAAGACCGTCCTCATGCCGAAGTTCCTCCAGTGGCCGGACGACGACCGGATGCGCCGCGTGGCAGCCGAGTTCGAGGCCGCCTCCGGGATCCCGAACGTGTGCGGGTCCATGTACACCACACACGTGCCGATCATCGCCCCCAAGGTCAGCGTCGCCGCCTACTTCAACAAGCGCCACACCGAGCGCAACCAGAAGACGTCCTACTCGGTAACCGTCCAGGGCGTGGTGGACCCCACGGGTGTGTTCACGGACGTGTGCATCGGGTGGCCTGGGTCGATGCCGGACGACCAGGTGCTCGAGAAGTCCGCGCTCTTCCAGCGCGCCGGACGCGGCCTCCTCAAGGACGCCTGTGTGGTGGGGTCCACGGGGTACCCGCTCACCGACTGGGTGCTCGTCCCGTACACCCACCAGAACCTGACCTGGGCGCAGCACGCGTTCAACGAGAGGATCGGGCGTGTGCAGGGAGCGGCGAAGGGGGCGTTTACGCGCCTCAAGGCGCGGTGGTCGTGCCTCCAGAAGCGGACCGAGGTGAAGCTCCAGGACCTCCCCGTGGTCCTGGGCGCGTGCTGCGTACTCCACAACATCTGCGAGTTGAGAAACGAGGGCATCGACCCGGCCCTCCTCGAGTACCAGCTCGTCGACGACGAGATAGTCCCCGATAACTGCCTCCGGTCCGCACGCGCCGTCCAGGCGAGGGACAACATCGCTCACAATTTGCTCCACCACTCCCTCGCCGGAACCTCTTTTCTATAGTTGTCTCTCCTCTTTTAAATTTTGTTGTGTACTTAATACATAGGTTTCAATTTAATCTTGTACTGGTTTGCTTTTGTATTTCCATTTTGTATCAATTTTTGGGATTGGTATATCGTAGATTAGATTGGCATAGATTACAGGAAGAAGGGGTACACGTGTTAAATTGCAATATCCAATCACTCTATTGTTTAATTCAGTTCAATGCTTTTCATCCATCCGGTGTTAATATTATGTTGGAAAATCCGAACACGAGACTCTCACAGTTCCTTGGAAAAGAAGTTAGTAGCTTCCGGATTTTTTTTTGAAACAACTTCCAGATTTTGTTGGTTTTGCCCTTTTTTTGCATTACCTCGGCGTTGATTGGGGCAATTGACTTACCCTGCGTGCGTCGCTTTCTGCCTAACTCGTGTTTACATGTCAACAGCTAAGCCGTTGCTTCCAGAAACCTCAGATGCCAAATGCCTTTCCTCCTCGTCACACGGTCTAATAATCTTCCTTGCTTTCTCTCTTGTTTCCCTCCCCTTTTCCAGTGATTAAAACTTATTAATATATTGCAAGATTACGAGTTTTGTTACTTGTAGTGAATGGGTCCGGCCCATCGATCTATTTCGATCCACAAGAGTGGGCTTCACCATCAAGCAGTTTGCATACTATCAACTATTATCCGTACATCCGCTAACTGACTAATCTAATATAAAATTAGCATAACAATTATTTAACGTTGTTATATTTTTAAAAACTCAAATTCGAAATCTCATAATTAAATTAAAATAATTTATCCAATCGTAAACCACTGACGTTGTTGTATTCCCCCAAGTATATTACAATTCATTTTTTGATGCCAATATTTTAAAAAATACGATCCGACCGTCGGACCACGAATCACGATGAAAAACGTCCTGGCTATAGCCTAAAACTCGCCCACCTAACGAAAATGATGAAATCCGGTCGAACCGCGGGTGCTTCGACCAGATTTTCAGCCCGGATTTTTCCGGTAAGTAAGGTTTCAGCATCTGAGGGCAAAATCAGAAAAAAATGGGGACATTTTTCCTCATTTCGCCCAAATTGTTTTCAATTTCCCAACCCTAAGGCCTAAATGTAGAAAAAGGGGGCTCTTTGTCGATAACAAGCCTTCATACCCCCAACGACATCGATGACAGTTGCCGATCTCCCTCTCGGCACCATGGCAGAAGAGATAAGTGATGGGGAGGTAGATTGGGTCCAAACCTGCACAGAACAACGAGTTATATAGCTGCCTCTGTCGTGCATGTAGGTTTCTTCTATGGCTATTTGGAGAGGGAGCTACGCTACTCTGTGAGGGACGTTCATAGTTTTGAGATGTGCAGGTAAGATTTGTTCTGGGTAGATCGTGGAGGGAGGTAGTTTTTCTGCGTTTTATGTTTTCTGGGTTGCCTCTAAATTTTTCAATCGTGAAATAAGATTTGTTGTCACTTTATTTTATGTGTCCTAGTGATAATCTGTTTATATACGTGTACATGAACAAAGAATGTGTCCATGGAGACTGTGCCACCTTTTTTATTTTTTGGGAAAAGTACAAATAAGTACCCTGTAGTTTAGCAAATTTTGCATTTAGGGCATGTGGTTTAAAATTTCAAATTTAGACCCTGTGGTATTTTTTTGGGTTCACACTTCAGTCCCGGGCAACCTGAGTAGCTTCCCGGCCATTTGGCAGTCCACGCATGCTCCACGTCATCCTAAACGATGTCGTTTAACATCCTACGTGTCGGCTTCGTTGTTTAAGTTGTTGATGACATGGCATAGCAAATTATCAAAATAGTCCCAAAATATGAAATATATTTTAAAAAGCCTCTCCTTCTTCCTCCTCTCTTCACCAAAAAAACATCTTCTCCCACCTCTATTCTCTCTCTCCTCTCCACCAAAATAGCTCGTACCATTAATGAAATATAAGTACTTCATTAATTAATCATTTCTCAAAAAAGCTCCTCTCTACCTGCTATCCCCTTCAGCTACCTCCGTCTGGAACCACCATACCCATATTTCAAGATTTCGTCTACCTCGGAAGTAAAACGGAAGCTTTATTGAGTGGAGATAACTGCCATTGAAGCGGTGGAAGCAAGCTCAAGCTTAGAGAAGAAGAAACTCGAGAGAGAGGAGACCAAATCATGGACCTGGATGCCACCGTCGCTGGAGGAGTAAGGGACGAGGAGACCAAATCAAGGCTGCATTTGAGGCGGTCAACGACTACCTGGACGGGGACGCTGAACCCCCGTCTCCTGGAAGCCCGGCTATTCCGTGGCCGACCGCTCGCCGGCCTGCAGCATCCCCCTCCTCGTCGTGTAGATCTCGGACCTGGACACCGAAGCTCGCCGCCCGCTGATCTCTTGGGGCCCGCGCACTATCTCTTCATCCATCCAAAAATGCCTTGAAACTTCCCAATAAAATCCACATAGAACCCTCTAACTTGGCGATGGGAAGATGGAAGGGCTTCAAAGAGCAACACATTCCATCATGAAGATCTTGGCAAGAATCCTCAAGATCTTAGCTTTGTTGGTTACACATACAAGAACTTTGATGCAGTTAAACTAAAGGGCATCAATCATTCGATGTGATACTCTGTGACTGTGTCCCTCTTATCTCTTTATTTTTGTGTCTCTGCTGAATACTTCATCCCAAGGCCTCGTAAAAGCTTGCCAGTAAACCAGAGGAGGGCCTGTTGTGGCAATCTTCCTGCGCGCTGCTATTTTTGTTGAACAAACTCACAATCCTCGCATCCATTCAACTGTTGCAGATATCAGGAGGAGCACGTCGGATGGACTGACATCTCAAAATTCTTGCCATACTTCATGATCCCGAATCCTTTAGACTTAATAACTGATGACTAATCCCATGCAGCAGGTGATTCTGGTGTGGACTATTCTTCAAATACTCCGGTCATTGACTAACCATTGCTTCCCACTTATACCCAAAGAACTATTGCTTCCCACTCCAGATGATTTCGCTGATGGGTTTGTGATGCAGTGCTTGTAAAGAAAACGAAGGCTCCGAGTCTACATGCTTATTTTTCGGGACAGGTTTAACTACCGTCTTTCGAGTTGATTGAAGTTTTCTCGTTACAGAGCACATTTATCTGCACGACTTTCCAAGTGTACAGAAAATTGAATAAACAGTCATAGTTAAGAATGTAAAATCACAAGGCGACCAAAGTCCGAATTTCGGAATTGCGATTGCCTAGGTTGGAGACTAGATGCATGCTCCAATCTGGTGGCATTTAGGCCTTTTCTCTCCTTTCCGTTCTGTTTTTTTGTTTAATCCTCCTCTTGGGGGTGAGCTTTGCAGATGTAATTTCAAGTTGCAAGCAGCCAACAAATATTTTTTCGAATAGGAAAAACAAACAAATAGATGACACCTCAAATTGTCAAGTGTTTAATTTGGAACAAATAGCTGTAGTGGACCTCATAATGTCACCTTGGGAATGGACCATCAACGGCTCCTAGCAATGTGCAAATATAGTCTCCATTATAATTGCTATTTTGTCCATCATAATTGCATGATAAGAAACTATAGGCCAAATGTATAATCAACAGCGCTTAATGTATATGGCGAAAAATATAATACAAACTTAGGATAATAGATAAAGCACAAACTAAAAATATATAGAGCTAGAACCAATAAAATGGATGATTTAACACTTGCTTACCAAGAAATCCTACATTTGAGGTAATTCTAACTTCAGTTCACAATTACCATCACCGACATGGATTTGTTAGATATTACATACATATAAGTATCATCTCTTGAACCAGATAGCAAGATCAATTGACCAAGCAGTTAAATTAATAGACTGAGAACTATTGTTGGTTAACTGTAATACAAATTCGAATCATGTTATAGCTAAATCTACATTTGTCGATGCAACAGATATCTAAATAACGAATGATTTGAAAAAAATTGAACTTCTTATATTTTGTCCAAAGAAAAACTATCAAATTCTTACAAAAAATAATGGAACGAACTTTAGGCAACGATGTTCCAGCTAATTTTTATACAATCATTAACTAATTCATATTCAAATCATATAACACTTTTAAATATAACAAAATTTTTCTAATAAATATTTAAACTATCACATTCCAAGGATCATAAGTGGAGATCTATTAATTAAATTTAGAAGAATTTTTCGGTCCAAGTACAAGTTGACATCACTCTCCCGAAAGACAGCTTCGAACTCCCGAACCGACTTCCCGTTTTTGGTTATCTTTTCCACGTTTTTGTTATTAATTACACAACCCAGCCACAAATCGGCGCTGGTCCGCTAAAACGAGCCGGCTTGCAGACGCGAAATTACGTAAAAAGCCCCAAGACTCACAGTTACCCGCCGAAATTGTACGCACCAGAGCATGGGCATTATGGTAAACAGCCAAACCCAATTTCCAAGCCGATCAAAATCTCGGAGGAGAGAGACGAGGCAATGAGGCAAAAAAATAGAGCCTTCGTCATCCATGGCCTAAAACTACGAAACCTTCCGATTCGGAGCTCCAAATTTCTTCGTCGAGGAAGATCCGATTCGTACACCCGAACCTTCTAGAACCGAAACCCTAGGGATTGATTCTTCGCGCCCTCGTCGCGAGGTTAATTTCTCGTCCTCGATGTCTTAAACCCCTCGTTGGTTCTGTGATTTCGTTCGTTAGGGTTTCTAGTGCTTGCACGAAATTAATAGGAGCTAGTTTAGCAGATTTAATGCCGGTTTTCGGATTTACTAGCTGGTTTAGTTACGTGATCCGACTGTTTTTTTTTAAATCCTGTGTAATGATTTCCATTTATTTGTGCTTTGATTTGGTATAATTGATGCTTGTTTTTGTTATTTGAAATTTTTTTTTTGGTTATTGCAAGCGTGTGCTTATTTTTGGGTAATTTAATTGAATTTGGGATTTTGAAGCTGGTAAGAACTTTGGGTTGCTGAGCTTTTATTTTTATTTTTATTGTGATGGAGAAGTTAAATTGGGATTAATAAGTAGCATCTGCTAGTTGGCGGGTTTACGTAGAATTGAGGTACGTAATGGAAGTTATAGTTGAAAGGACAAGAGAGGAAGGAAGGGTTTGCCTTTCTTCCCCCTTTATGATCTTGGAAAATCTTGATGCAACTGGTTGGCATTGTAGTCCCTGGTTATTTGGAGTGGTGAAATGAACCTCAAGAAGATCGCAAGCAAAAGCTGGTTACTGTGTGTTCGACAGATTAGCGGGTGTAGCTTTCTTACCCGACTTCCAACCAAACTTCAACGCTCTTTATTAAGTACCCACTACAGTTTCTAATGTGTTTCCCATGAATATTATTGTCATTTGGTTTGCAATGTGCTTTTCTTTGGAAGTCGACTGCAAGTCACTGCATCTCCAGATTAAAGGTCGCATTTGTTTTTTGGATCAGGCTTGCAATTCCCTGATACAGTTGGGGTTCTGTTTTCAGTTTGATCCACGTTAAATGCCAAGTGGATTTTTCTTTTTCTTTTGGTAAGAAAAGAGAATTTATGCGTGCAAGTATTGCGAAGCCCAATGATACAGTCATCTGTGTTTCCCAACAGTTCTTCTGATTCCCAGAGCATTTAACTTAGAGAGTCAGGTATCTTGTGAGTACTTCTGTAGCTTATTTATCTCCTTCGGTTGGAATGTGCTTGAAAGCAGCAAACACATATAGCTACCTTTTTTTCCGATATTAACATGATAGAATCGTGATATCAATACTTGTGCTTTCTATGGTTTATTTTTTTCATTTATCAGGAGAAAAGACGACACATATACATGAATCCAGTGTCTTAATATGTTTCTTTTGTATCAGGTTGTTGTATTCTGGAAAGTCTCACACCAAGCTTCATGTGCTGCTGCACCACGATTTGTGATGCATTATTGCATTTATTTGGTCTGTAACATCCAAGATACCTTAAAACTGTTGAAATGGCGTCATGTAGCAAGTTCGATATGTCTTCTAGCAGTCCAGATAGACCTCTCTACCCCAGTGGGAAGCGAGGATCCCACTTAGCCTCTCAGTTGGACAGATCTGGAAGCTTTCGTGAGAGCATGGAAAGTCCAATTCTATCTTCTCTTCCAAACATGGCAAGAAGCACGCCTGCTGTATCTCAGGGAGACATCATGAATTTTTTCCAATGCTTGCGGTTTGATCCGAACGTGGTGGCTGCAGACCATAAGTCTATTCGACAAGGAGACTTGAAATGTCACATGGACATAGCGCTTGGTGTTTCAGTGGATGATTCAGGTTTTCCAAAAGGAAAGATGTCAACATCTGGCATACCAGAGGAAATCAAGAGAGTCAAGGCTGGTTTACGTGAAAGCTCTATCAAGGCCAGGTCATTCCTTGATCCCTTTGGGTCTTGCATTACTATTTAGGTAATTCATTGAACTTTTCATTTTGAAATATCGATCGAGCTAACTGTATTTGGTTGTATTTAATATCAGGGAACGGCTTAAGATTTTCAATGAAGCCCTATCTGTTTTCAACAAATTTTTTCCTACTGTACCATCAAAGAAGAGATCAAGGTTAGAAGGATTTTCTGGTGAGCGGCATGGTAATCCTCTGTCAAATGATCGGTCTGTCATGGGTCCAGGCCTTGGCAAGATGGGCATCCAGAATCAAGCCATCTCAAGCAGTGCTGAGTTTGAACAACAGAAATCAGGAGAACGAACTAGGCGTGCTGTACCAAACAAGCGGACACGAACTTCTTTGGCTGACATGAGGGTTCGTACTCCGGATACCTTCTATATCTAATTAAACATTACCATAGTGAAGTTACCACATGGCCCTCCACATTTTTAAGTGATCAAGAGTATGTCCATCCGCAGCTTGCTATTGCGTATGCTACTGCATGTTGACCTATACTGTGTGCACTGGTTCCTTCATGTAACTGCAAATTTGGTGTTTATCGTTGATGCCCTATGACCTATTGCTATTGCTAAGGTTGTCACCGACACCCTGAAGATAAGTTTAGTTGTAGATGCTTTATTTCACCATCATCTGATCTTGGCCCATGGCACATAGCTGCTGTGGAATAGTAATTTGTCGTATCACACTACTTAGTATCATCTGGTTTTGGAGTCTCACAACTGTGTTTAAGTTTCAATTAGAACTTGTGCTGGCCCTGAATGGTTTGATGCACATACAGAATAGTGCTCAGGTGAAGCCATCTGGAGTAGTGGATAGAGATAGGGAGACGTCAAGACCTTCAATTAGTGGTCCAGTCCCTGCTGAAGATAGAACAATGTCAATTGGTGTTGATGGTTGGGAGAAGACAAAAATGAAGAAGAAGCGCTCTGGAATTAAGCCAGATATCACTAGTACATCGAAGCCCACCGATGGGTATCGTGAACCTAAAGCTGGGTTTCAATCCAGACCAGTTACTGATTCCCGATCAAGGCTAAACAGTGACTCTCATGTATTCAGGTAACTTTCCCCAAGTACTGTCAATTTTGAACCTGCTAGTACTTTCTTGCTAGTAAACTGTCTTGGACATATTGTATATCGGTGTGAGTTTTCTGCAGCTTTTACTCGGTGTTCTGTGGTGATGAGTAAATTTACTAATTCACGTCAAAACCTAATGGGACCTGGCTCTTTCTTCAAAACTGATGCACAGGCATATATTACTTAACAATAAATTTATCTGGGTGAAAATCATCTTGTTCTTGTAATGAAAAAGGCGATTATTATTTATGAGACTTCCACAGCCATTCTGCTCTAAAGCACAGTCACGATAGAAGCTGCTTTGTATCATCCTCCTTCTGTGTCTAGACATGGCAAAAGTTTACTTTTGTACCTTAATTATGCAGGGTTTGTTACTTTATTTTCTTCTTGTCGATTACTATAAATAGACGCTTATAAATATAGGAAGAAAGGAAAGCAAAAAACTAAGTAAAAATGATCTGTAGCCCCACTGAGTCGGTCAAGTGAATGCACACCTTCCTATTGGCCACCATCTTCCTTCCATATATGCCTCGGAGACAATCTATTAGGTTTGATCATGATTACACGTGGCAATCCATCTCGTGAATGTTCTATCTTTTTCTATTTTTTTGGGGTGAAATCTCTATATTCAGAGTCGAGCATTGTCGGGCCCTATTTAGAAGGTGTCTCTCCCAATGGTGTCTTTTACATTCGTGAGAAAGACCTCCTTAAGTGAATCCGAGTCACTTACCACTTGAACCAACTGCCATTGGTTAAACATGTACATCGCCATTTTGTAACGCCTTTCTTTGATTTGTTGTTCTTCATATAGTGTTTTCTCAGTCAACAGATACAATAAACAATCCATAGCACTAGAATTTTACAGATATGGTTACCACACACCACTCCATGGGGCACATAGATAGGTTTTTGGGCACAATATTTTTTACATACTTAAAAATTATTTATGTATTAGTGACGTTCAACAGTCTTATCCTTCACGCCTGGATCAGGCTAAAAATAATTCATTAGCTGTCCATAATTTCACTCTATCAAATCGTGCTCTGTGTTCCTCATTTGGGTATAGATTTAAGGACCCAAAATTGGTAGTCTAGAAAGATCTCCTAGGGTTTATTTAAATGGTTATGTGTCTGGCACCAATAAATTACTAGCCGCCACATCGCCTTCGGAAGAATGGAAAAGATCCCGGCAGAGTCTACTTTGTCATGTTGTCAAGGGGACAACAGTTTCATATCAAATAATGATCAACTGTAAGTGTGAAATGAGACAAAGGTTATAATTGGGCTTGATGTCTCTTGCTGTGTATTCTTTATTATCTTGATTGACCTTGATTCAGAATCCAGTCACCGTGGACCTCTCTAAATTTTCTATTTGTCTGTATCCTCTTTCTAATGGATATTGATTGATGGTTTCTGAAATCTGAATATTAATTGGTGTTTTCTGGTAGGCTGGGAGTTGCTAATGGTACTGTTGGGGCTGGAAAGCCAGACAGTGGTGCACAACCAACTGGCTTGAGCGTAAGGCCAACAGTCTCAAAGTCAGACCTGGACAACGGCTCACTTCCGAGTGATAAGAAAGAGCGCTCTACTGGTTCAGACAAGGACAAAGTCAATCTCAAAGCAGTTAACAAGTATGATCTATATCCTTCATCATTGTTTATAGCATTCCTTCGACATGTTCTCATTTTCCATCGATGGCTTGCTCATGGTGCATTTCATTTGTTGACCTCTGCAAGCCATATTCCTTGCCACAATTCGACTTTGTATCCATCTTGGTGACTATGCCTGTCCTTTCAAGGGGTGAGCGTTCGGTTCGACCCGATCCGAATTGATCCGAACCGCTAGAACCAAGACCCGAAAAAAGAAAAAAAAAGGACCCGAACCAGATCATTCATTCTTCGGATCTGGATCCGATCCGAACCAAAAATTTGGTTCGGATCTGATCCAGACCCATGACCCTAAAATATATGTGGACGTACTCCTTTCTAGTACTGGTTTGGGTCTGTTCTTTGACTCCTCGGTGTCTTATCAGGTGTTATATCCTTTTGGTTCTGTATTGCAGGGGAAGTGTCCGTGATGAATTCAATTCAGCTAGTCCTACTTCAAGCACAAAAATGAATGTTTCTGTAAGGGCTCCCCGATCTAATACAGGCATTGGTCCTAAGTTGTCTCCTACTCTTCATAGGGCAGCTGCTCCTAATGACTGGGAACTGTCACAGTGTGCAAACAAGCCTGATGCTTTAGTAGCTAACAATCGCAAGCGAACTGCATCAGCTAGGGCTTCATCACCCCCCGTTGCGCACTGGGCTGGGCAACGGCCCCAAAAAATTTCCCGAACTGCAAGAAGGACAAATTTGACTCCCATTATTTCCAACAATGATGAAACTGCTACTTTGGATGCCGTATCAGATGTTTCTGGCAATGAACCAGGTTTACCAAAGCGCTTGAATACAAGTTCCCCTCAACAAGTTAAACTGAAAGGTGAACCTTCTGCCACTGCATTATCAGAGAGTGAGGAATCAGGAACACCAGAGATTAGATCTAAAGAAAAAGGTAAACAGTCTGAAGAGATGGATGAAAAAGTTGTACAGAATGTTCAGAAGTTATCGACATTGGCCATGCCATCAAGAAAGAGTAAGCTAAGTACCGGAGAAGAACTGGGAGATGGGGTAAAGAAAGGGAGGAGTGGACGAGGTTTTGCTTCAACAAGAGCTCCTGCGCCTGTTGGAGTTGATAAGCTTGGCAATGTAGGGACAGCTAAGCAGCTTAAACATGCCAGACATGGTTTTGATAAATCTGAAAGGTCAAGATCCATATCTGCAATCTTTAATTCATTTGTAAATATCTTTGTCATTCTCTTACTGAGGTCATAGAGTTCTGGATCTAATTCATTAACTCTTGCTCAGCAAGCCAGGTCGTCCACCTACGAGAAAACTTTCTGATCGCAAGGCATATCCTCGGAAAAAGCATGCCATGGTCAATGCAACGCCTGATTTTCTTGGTACTTCAAAATTTGTTCGAACTTTACTTTCTTAAAAACAGTGTTCATTTCTTTCATCTCTTCCAATAATGTCACTTTGGTTTTTATAGTTGGTTCGGATGATGGGAATGAAGATCTACTGGCTGCTGCAAGTGCTGCAATTTCTGGTACGGTTCTTTCCTAAGAATTTGGTTGCTACATTTTTTGTAGAGGAATCTTATTACAGTGATTTCATCTTTCTGGTCACGCCAGGCCCTGCTGTTCCCAATGCATTTTGGAGGAAGATGGATCCATTCTTTAGCTTCATAACTGATGAAGACATTGCTTGCCTCAAACAACAGGTAGATTTCTCTACCAAAATAAGATTACTCGCCTGATTATCTTTCATTTGTCAACTTTTGAAGGTATATTGCGGTCTGATTGCTTGACCTGTACTTAATCAAGGTGCTGAGTGTGGTGTCCAATGTCTATTATTTGACACTTACCATTAGGCTTTTCTGATTCCTTCTATTAATACGATTAAGCAAGTCAAACCTGCTGGCTAAAGCAGGGCTGTCTGGCCCTTTATGATAAGACAACGTACTTATTTGAAGAAAATTTATTTTTGGAGCAGATTAACTCTTAATGCCTTTTATATGTTTACCATTTGTGATGCAAGTGATTTCTGCCCTGTGGTTTTACTATTCGATGTTTGTGTATTGGATCTAGGATTTTATTTGTAATCACTCTCAAGTGATCTCATTCACTCTGTTTACTGTGTTTCTTGTGATTAACTTGTGTATCTCAGTCACTCTGTTTAGAGACCAAGTGAAACTCCGGTTCTACTTTTTTGTTCATAGCTTCCTTGTGGATCACCATATTGATAATTTAGCATTTGGGCCAGGTTAAACTTTGTTTGGCTTTTGATTGAAGTTTTAATAAGGTAAATAAAAACCGTATGCTGTATAGAGCGAAATACTTTAGTAGTGGGTTAAATTTTTCTGATTTTGTGGAGGGTTGTAATAGGTCCACTTGATGTACATGGGTGCACCCACTTGGTGCCTTTCAGTTAAATATTTGCTTATTTAGTGAAAAGAAGACGCTTTCGCTACATTTCATACTGTTTTGGGCAACATGATCTATTTTTGTCCCGATTCTTAAAAAAAAAAAAAAAACTATTTTGTCCTGCTTTCTTTTTCAGGGAAATGTTGAGTTGCCATCTCCAGTTTCATCTGATGTAAATGACAGCATAATTTTCCACAATGGAAATGGATCTTTTGATGATGCACGAGAGGGGGAATCTCTCAGAGAAGTGAGCAGTTTTGAAAATCCACAGAAGTTGGTGCCTGGAGCAACGGACATTTCCCTTTTCCAGAGACTCCTTACTGCTATAATACCGGAAGAGGATTGTCTCCAGGGAAGTGAACACTTGAAAGATGATGAATATGGTACCGGGACTCAGCTAGATGAAGAGCTGAGATCAAATGCCTTAAATAACATACACAACTTCCAGTATTCTGGATACACCCTCAATGGCCATAAACCAACTGGGAAATCTGCACATGATGCAGTTGGAGCTGGTGTGTTCGAAATTCCTTCCGGCGCCGATTCAACTTCTTGTCTGTCAGCGAATGGTTTCCTCTCAGACCAGGCTTCGACGCCAGGCACACCGTACTCAGAGTTTAACTATAGTGACCCGCAGATTGATGAAATGCTTCAAATGGAAGTCCAAAGTTTAGGCATTCTAATTGAACCAATGGTAATAAATGCTCGTACCAAGTATGATCTTCCATCTTATTGCATGGTGTTCTTTCATCTGGGCGTTTGCTTTTCTCTCTTTTATAAGAGACATATCCTTGCATATATTTGGTCAACTACTGTTTGGTGTGGCACTGATTGCATTTCTGCGTTAATATAGCCCTACCAGAATGCAGAGGACGGGGGAATTTCTCAAGAAATCAGCAATTTAGAGGATAAGTTACGGGAACAGGTATTTCATTTACTTCGTTATGGTCCGCATGTTGAAAGTATCTGATGCTTTCACTTTTATCGCCCAGTTCATTCTGTCCTTAAGTTTGTAAACATATTATGTCGTGGATGTTTAATTTACCTTTCTTATTGGAGCTGATCTCCACCAAGAACTCTGAAAACATGATGCTTTATATTGTTCAAATTTTGTAACTTTCTCTTGGCAATACATTCGTTCATCTTAATGGTTCAATTTATTGCTTGGTGATGTTTTTATCAAGGCCATGAAGAAAAAAGGATTGGTGGAAAAGCTGTTGCAATCTGCCTCGAAAGCTAAAGAACTTCAAGAAAAGTAAAGAAATAATATATTCTCTTCTGAAGAAATTTTTGCATGTTTTTACACTGAGCTCTAATCAAACTGCTTTTAATTACAAAATGGCTTTTGTAGGGAATTTGAGACACGTGCTCATGATAAACTCGTTACAATGGCTTATGAAAAGTATATGGTAAGTTCTTTGTGGCATCTCCCGATCTTCTCTGTTTCAGAATTGCATGTTAGCTACTAGAGGTTTCCCAAACCTGCTGTACATTATGAAATTGATTCAGAAACCTAAAGCTCATTTGTTGCTTAGCCCATTGACATGCGTTCTGTAGCTTCTGACACCAGCTTAGCTAATTGTTTTCAAGTCAGAAAACAGTAACTACGACTTACCAATTTTGGTCATGTTACACTTGAATAAGCTAGTTCCTCAACGCCAAGTTTGTTGTGTGTGGGGAAGAATTAGCTCCTAAACTCTAAGCTTGTGTAGAAGTCATCACTTCAAAGCCCTCCTTGATGTGTAGCTAAACGTTCTTGAAGGGGTCAATTTAGTTTAAACTATGATGTTCTGCCTTGAGTCTTATGTCTGACTGCTTTCCAAGGCTAATGAAGGTACTGTCAGTTTGTAGTGGGATTAATTATTTCGTGGAAGCTTTCTACAACTGTTTGTTCTGGCAGTTTGCTTTATTCGAATTAAGACCTTTTTTTTTCCAGGCTTGTCGGGATTCTCATACCTCTGGGGGGAAAAGCTCCAGTAGTAAACAGGCTAAGCAAGCTGCATTAGCATTTGTTAAACGGACATTAAAGCAATGCCATAGGTTTGAAGCTACTGGCAAGAGTTGTTTCAGTGAACCTTTATTTAGGGAGATGTTCCTGACAAGATGTTCCCGTCGGTCCAGTACTTTATTGGATACTTCAACCGATGGTGAATCTTCCAAGCTGTGTGCCAATAACTTTACTCGCTCTTTGGACGGGAGAGGTATGAGTACTTGTCCATAACAACTTTCTGGAGTTGTTCAGGATTTAATGGATGAAATGATATGTCCTCGGAATATGGTTGTCCTTCCTCATTGTACTATTATTTCCTATTTGATATTTTTGTCACATGGAAAATTTTTGCTACCTTTGCAGCTATCATGGGTTCGCAGCCTAGTCCTCGTACTTCAAGGTTTAGTCAAAGGAGGGAGAATTATGTTACGGACTCTCCTGATGTGCTGCCACATGTTGCTAATCACTTACCTGAACATGATACCAGTAGAGATGATTTGTGGTCACACAAGATGAAGAAAAGGGAATTGCTTTTGGATGATGTTGGTAGTGGCATGGCCAGTAATTCTCCAGCTGGTGGAACTGGAGGTCATTTATCAAGCAGTACAAAGGGAAAGAGGAGCGAGAGAGAGAGGGAGGGGAAAGTGCACAACAGGGATGTTGCATCTAGAGGTGGAACCAACAAAATTGGCCGCCCTGCCCTCTCCACTGCAAAGGGTGAGAGGAAAACTAAAACTAAGCCCAAACAGAAGACTGCTCAATTGTCTGTTTCGGTCAATGGTCCTGTGGGCAAGATAACAGAGCATCCTAAACCAGTATTGCCTTCTGTGCCAACCTCAAGTGGCACTAATACTGGTAGTAGCAATCGCAAGGAGAAGCAGGGTTTGGGTTTGGATGGACTGGATGATCTTTCAGACCTGCTGGAAATTGATGGAGATGGCCAGGGGAATGATTTGGGTGCATGGTTGAACATTGATGACGATGGACTACAAGACCATGATGACTTCATGGGCGGCCTTGAAATTCCAATGGATGACCTTTCAGACCTAAATATGATAGTCTGAAGTCTCTTCTGTATAGTTTGTTCATTATACATACTATTGACGAAAAGGGATGATCTGAAGCGATGACCAATTACATGGATGGTCATTTGGTTTCAGGTCCACATTAGATTATTATAGATTCTTTTGTAGAATTCACAAGATTTTCCAGTCAACTTAGGTGCTTCAGGTTTTGTCCTGTACAAGCTATTAATTTTGGCTGTAAAGATCTTAGTTCAACGCATAAGTTAGTAGGGCGTCGTAGTCACATCTTAGCGGAAAGTGTATCCTGGCTGTAGCTTTTACAGAGCAGAGAACAAGGCCTCCTGTACAAAATTTTACATTCCAATAAAATTGCCTTCTATTTGCCCAATCTGACTTTTTATCTACTTGTGCAGAGATTGCAATATTTGTTTTCTCATCCGTTCTATGTCTGCAGCATTGTCACTGCTGGAAATGAAATGCATTTAGCAGGCAGGAGTGCTGAATCTTCAGGATTTCCGCATTCATTACCGGTAAGATCATCTTGATACGTTTCTCTTTGGCCTTTTGATTGTTTCTTCAGAAGCCAAACATACAAGTATGTTTCATCACCTGGCCTGCACGGCACACGGAATCTGGAAACCAAGATTTTGAAATAACTTCTACCCTGCTGGAAAAACCTTTTTTCTAGCGTTCGTAGGTCTCGTTCTTTAGCTTCGATCAGTTTTTCTGAAGTTATTAAGAACACTACACAGTTTGCTGTGTGAAGATGCCCTCCATGAAACCTGGTGGTTGCAGTTGAAGACAACCATCTTTAGCAAGCGACTAGTTATTCTCTTTTTATGCTTGGACGGTCGTGTCAACAAAGATCAATCAAGTAAGTGAATTGGTTTACTTCTGCAACTTCTTGTTTTAAGTTTCTGGGGGTTCAGAGGTATGATTAGGTTAGTATCCTGGTTGAAGATCTCGTTCTTTCCAAGTGAGTACTAATTGAGGATAGATGTTAGATGTAGTTGGCAAAATTATGAGATGATGCTTAATTCTGTGTCCGAGCTGTACGTGGGGACAACAACTCAACGTGACTAGGAAAATCATAAGATCCGGTAGTTTGATCCCGTGAACGTTCTTGCTTTTCGTTCTTTTCCGTGTTAGTGAGACCTTGTTTCTTTCGTTTTTCATGGCTTGTCATAGTTGGTTGTTACGGTAAAAAGAACCGGGTAGAACCTCGATCTGATTGATTTTCGAGCTCTTTTAATGTTCATCTTTTTATGTAATTTTCGTGCTGTACTCCAACTTATAGATACTCTACACATCCAGTCCCTTTGTTACCCGTTACCATTCATTCAAAGGGCGTGAGTTGGTATAAATTGGAAAGCACAAATAATAGATTACCTTCCTCTTCCGGAACAAACTAATTGCCTTCTTAAGAGGTTGAAATGCCTTTTTTCTTTTCAAGGAAAGGTTGATATGTTTTTCCTTTATAAGGAAATTCTTTCTTAGGAAAGGTTGAGATTCATACCAAATAAGGGAAGGTTGAGACTTTTTTCCTTCTCAAGGAAAGGTTGAAATGTTTTGGATGTTTTTTCTTTGTAAGGGAAGGTTGAGATGTTAATTTATCCATAGTTTAAATATTGACCCCGTTTGGTGAAATAGTTTCAAGTGATAGATAGTAGTTTTGTAGAGTGGATTGAGTACAGAGTGAGATAGGGGCTCACGTACCGTACGGGGGTTTAATATGGTCCTTTGATCATGATGACTAAGCGCTCGTCAGAGATCTGACGGTTGTAATTATCTAGGAGTATTTTGTCTTTTAGCGCTTCTCTCCCTTTTTCCTCCTTTCTTCTCTCTCCTCCTTCCTCATTCTCGTTTTGTTTTCTCTGCCTTTCTCCTTTCTCCCTCATTCTCTCTCTCCCAAGACCCAACCCTAATTAAAAATTCATGGTTCCAAATTTGACGCCGACGACGTTGCCACGAGCACGACGCCGACCACCACTCCGACACTGACGAGGAGCAGGCCGGAGTTCGTTTGTGAAGAAGGAATGACAGTGAGAAGCGGTCGGCAGGTTTCGGCTGGGGAACCAAAACTTCTTACTCTAGAGTCTGATTGAGGTGATTCAAATTGCTGTGCGAAGCTGAGACGTATATCTACAAATTTGAAGTTTATGACTTGTCCAAATTCGGAGTGTAAGAATGTCGATAATACGTTTGAAGTCAAGAGTCGACCGAGTTGTGATCGACAGATTTCGGTTGGGGAGCCACAACTTCTGCTCCGGAGTCCGATTGAGGTGATTCAAGTTGGTGTACGAAGTTGAGACATATATCTACAACTTTGAAGTTTATGACTTCTCCCAATTCGGAGTGTAAGGATGTCGAAAATTTATTTGAAGTCAAGAATCAATCGAGTACCAAGCGACTAGAAGGTGTTTGTCAAATGACATGCTCGATTATGTCAGATGACATGCCCGGTTATAAAAAAATAGCATGACTGGTTATAAAAAAATGGCATGCACAGGTTCGATAAATTGGCATGCCCGGTTATGATATAATGACATATCTGTTAAATATTTGATAAAATTTATAATAAATTAAATGGCAGGCTCTGTTATATCTAAATGGCATGCCCTGTTATATTAAAATGGCAGACCCGGTTATGTTTAAATAGCATACCTGATTAATATTTAATAAAATTTATAATAAATTAAATAATTAATCAAATGGCAGGTCCAATTATGATAAAAATGACATGCCCAATTACGTAAAGTGGCACGCACGATTATGATAAATGGCATAACATGTTATGTTTAAATAGCATACCTGATTAATATTTAATAAAATTTATAATAAATTAAATAATTAATCAAATAGCAGGTCCGATTATGATAAAATGACATGCCCAATTACGTAAAGTGGCACGCACGATTATGATAAATGGCATAACATGTTATGTTATATTAAAATGATTAATATTTATAATAAAAAATTAAATAATATATCAGTTTGATTTGTTATAGTATAATATACGAATAAGACAAGATAAAAAAATGTGGTCTCCTCTCTTCAATCGAAGGCACGAGCGCGTGTCCCTCACTTCAACTCTCCATCTCTCTTCAAATGTGGCCCGCGCAAATGACAAGCGTGCCCTTTCCCGGACGGGTACGGAATTGGGCCTCATGTACCCAATCCGGGCCCGTAGTTTTGGGATATTTTTGGATTCTACGTGTTTGGTGAAACTAGTAAATTGTAATCTACTAAGATTGTAATCTACTAGTAGTTTAGAAATAGTTTACGTTTTTCTAATTTATTTTGATTGTTAACTTTAATAAATATTTTATTTGGCTAACTAATTCTTTGAAAAATTAAAGATTCTATTTTACTAAACAAATATTGGTAATTTTCTCTTAAATACTATTTAATATTATGATATTTATTCTTCACGAAATTATAAAAAAAATTAGTTTGAATTAGTTAATAATATTATTCACGCTACCTGATCAATTAGGTGATATTGATCTTAATCGACAATATGAAACTAGTCAAAATCAAGAATAATTGCAAATGCATGTATCAAGAGATCAAATTATTTTTAGTTTAATGTAATTATAAGAATTATAATAAATTATTTTAATGTTCTTTTAACATATTGAAATAAATATTGACATGGTCTTATTATTCTTATTCTTATCTCCAACCAAATATAAAAAATTAATATATCCAATAAGTTAATCATTTGTCCTTTATCAAAATATTTATTTAGAATATAAATAATTAATATATTAAATTATTTCTACTTTAATTTAGACTATTTTATTTAAGCTTAATTTATAAATTAATAATTAATTTAACTTAAAATATATAATCTACTAAATAGAATCTCCTATCTGCTAGTTGATTTTACCAAACACATTCTGCTATCTACTCTCAATCTGCTACTTGCTCATAATCTGTTTCGCCAAATATGATATTTGTCATTATGGAATCGACTAGAAATAAAAAGTTCAATACAAATGCCAGGTACAAAATTATAGAACTAGTCTTTAAATGAAGCGAACACTCAATCATGAGTCGGATGAATAGTATCGAACTGACTAAAAGCCAATTTTTAACAAGGAGATAAAATGCTCAGTTTGTCTAAAAGAGTTGGTGCTCCGTTTCTCACAAAAATATACATTTTTCTCTTAGAATAATATTTTCAAAAGCAACCAAATCGCGACTGCACCTAAAAATATGTTTGCACTTTTTCAGTTGAGATTATCGTATTGAAACTTTTGTTTACAATATTTGTAATTTGTCACTTTAAAGTTTTGTTTCGATACGAAATAACTAACCAGTATCATAATATAATGATCTCGTTCAGTTGCTGTTCTTCTCATGATTCTCATATTATAACTTGACAAAATCAGTACAAACATTAGTCTGTTAAAATTAATATATTGTTAATGATTTATTTTAAAGAATATATTTAAATTATTATATTATTAATTACATAAATTTGTTTATATACATTAAAAATCACTCTCCGTCTCTTTGTCCAAAGGCCGGTTGGATACAGAGAGGGTGCGTAGGTGCGTTTGCTTGCCATTTTAGGACAAATACTATTATGGGCACGAAATTCTTTGTTCGTTTTCTTTAAAGGCCAAATTCTGGGGGAACGAATTTTGGGCACAAAATGTTAGGGTTTCCATACCGACGATGTTCATTGCACCTTATCCTATTCTCTGTGCTTCTGTTCGTCAATTTACTAGCTCTTTACATATACACCACATTTCCACCTTAAAATATGTGCAAGACATTTAGTGCATTTGGACTTTTAAAATTTTATAAAAGTTTAAAAAAAATTTCATGCAAGGCCATTGTAGTTTTATAAATTATTTTTGTGGTGCATTATATTTCCACGCGGCACCTTTGCATGGCAATCTACCGGATATTTTCTGGTGCCAACTTTGGTCAATTGCATCGCCTCATTTTAAAATTTTTATATCCAAACGCAAAACTTTAAGACAATGATTACGTGGAACTTACATATATAAATAAATTTACCACTCTTGCACTAAATAATGGTGAACTCTTAACATGTCTCTTCAAACGAGATACATCGCGTCGAAGTTTGCACGAGTTTTGACTTCACAAACTTGCAATGAAATGAGGGATTGTGCGAGCACAACAATAGACACAAGAACAACTCGTTCTGATACTATGTTAAAATCTCTGTATCTTTAAAAAAAAATTCTAATCTAAAATCTTAAAATAATGGGTATGTAGAACTTTTCGTTCCACGTTCATAAACAAATTCACCACTCTTTTAGGTTTTGTGCTTTGATGTCTCACTATTTCCCAAACAAGCATGGGATTGCACATAGTTTCTTCATCTTGTATTACATTTTTTGTTGAAGTAGGCCTTTCTCTTTTCTATTTTTAACTGAGACCAATAGTCTGAATTAACCACTATCAAATTCTAATCTCATTTAATAGTGACTCTTTTGATGATGTGTTCCAAATTTTCTTTAAAAAATTGAAAATAAATGATGATAATTGACCGCCCCACGAGTAACAATACTCTTGGGAAACTGAAATGTCAATGACATGGCTTGATCTCCGCCATGAAGCCCCTGTGCTTTTGCAGTGTCTGGAAGCCACATACCTCACTCACTCACTGTAAGTCTGTCTATATATATTATATCCTAGAGCTTGAAACAGGTTAAACTTAAAGGCGGGCCAACAATGGAAGATTCTCGCTAGAGCTTGAAACAAGTTTGCCAGTTTTTTAGAAAACCTCAACCAATTTAGTTCAAACCCTTTCCGAGCAATCCCCCCATAGTGGTTAAATTTCCTTGGTTGGTCTTGCTAATATGTAATTGTCACCTTTCTACTTTAGTGCACCTCTCCCACTGTCCAAGAGAATCAAAAGTTGGTCAGAAGAAGATCTTTCATGTAAACTTCATTCCACAGTAAATATTTGTTTTGCTTCTTAGCTAGAAGATCTTGGATCCTCCTACATGTTTTGACAATACTTGCCAAAAGACGTAATAAAATCATATAGCCAATCTTAACATATAGCTTTTTATTCTGAGGTGTGGTTTTTGGAGGGCCTCCACTTCCAATTAAGTTCCTCATCATGTAAACATTCATTTCCCTGTATATATCTGCATCTTAGCTATTATATCCTTTGAGGGTTCGAACATGGTCGTGGAGTTCGAATTCGAATTCGCACTTCACTGTCTACTCTTTGTCACTTGAGCGAGGCTCGAATGGCGGCTTCTTAACTCATTGTGTCATATATATGCTTGGGGTACTGTTTTTCTTGTATTACAAAAGCCTTTTGTTCTGGATGAGATGCTAGGAGCATAAGGAAAGTTCCCTTTTCGGGTTTCTTTAAGAGCTTCAGGGGGGAGGGATAGGATTATAGTTGGAATCCATGTAATGGAGGATATACCGACTCCGATCACGGTTCCATTTAGTATCAGAGGTATTTCGTGCAGCAAATTGCCAGTAGCTACGTCTCACAAGGAGGCTTCTGGACTTAAATGTACATCAGATGGGGTAGCCTTTTCGTCGTCAAGCCCCACGAGTAGGTCTAGGTCCGTTAGGCCTCCTCTTGTTTGCGCAAATGATGAAGATGGTATTGGAAGTAGGAGAAGAGGAGCCCTGTCTCCGATTGCAAATGAAGGTAGTTCGAGTTTTGTGGAAAATATGGATTGGGAAGGTGAGGGAGATGGCAATCTAGTTGAAACCATCTTCTCTGATTCCGTGACCAGTGTCAATAGCTATGTCTGCGGTGAGAAATTTTCGGCTATGGAGCCTAATCCCGTGTCTTACAGCAACTCATCGATTCCCCTGGACGGCGAAAAACTTGGCAGTGATCTGCAAATGATTGATAAGACCAACCCGCACGAACAAGACGGTAAATTGCAGCAGAGCTGTGAGATTGATCCAAAGTCTGCTGCGAGTGCAACATCAAGTGTGCCACGGATCGGTAATGAAGTTGTTCAAGTGGATAGATTGGCACTTTGGGGAGTTACATCTGTCTGTGGTGGGAGACCTGAGATGGAAGACGCTTTTGTGGTCGTCCCGAAATTGTTGCAGAGTCCTACTCGGACGATTTTGGATAACCATGTTTTGAATGGTACTGTAAACAGGGATTCAGATTGCTTTACCGGCCATTTCTTTGGTGTATATGATGGACATGGAGGCTCTCAGGTACACTTAACATCGCGGTCTCTTTTCTATTTGATCTATATAGCTTTCATGTCATCCGATCGATCACGGGTGTGTTTGTTTAGGTTGCTAACTATTGCAGAGAGCGTATGCACTTGGCTTTGGCAGAGGAGATAGAACTGGCAAAAGCTGGATCCTGCAGTGGAATTCCGATGGAGAGTTGGCAGGAACAATGGAAGAAAGTCTTAACAAACAGTTTTCTAAGAGTTGACACTGAAATTGGAGGATCATCCGAAAATGGGGAGGGAGACGACACTGTTGGTTCCACTGCAGTAGTTGTCATTGTTTGTTCAACTCACATCATAGTAGCTAACTGCGGGGATTCACGAGCAGTCCTCTGCCGTGGAAAGGTGGCTATGCCATTATCCATTGACCACAAGGTTGGTCTTGTTGTTGGAACCTTTCGCAGTACCTTAGTTTCGACATGGTTACCAGAGATCCTTACCTTGTTTTAGCTGTACCTTGCGACGTGCTTGCAGCCCGATAGAGAAGATGAACATGCCAGGATAGAGGCTGCAGGAGGCATTGTCATAGACTGGAACGGATCTCGTGTATTCGGTGTGCTTGCAATGTCAAGGGCCATGGGTAAGTTCCAGTTAGTGAGCGTACAGATACGGGCTGTGCTCTTATAGAGTCATTTTGGTTTATTTTCTCCCTTCCTCTTCAAATAATTGTTCTCAGGTAATCGGTACATGAAACCATGGGTGATCCCAGACCCAGAAGTCGGGCTCGTTCACCGAGCAAGAGGAGATGAATGCCTAATCATAGCAAGTGATGGTCTATGGGATGTCATGACGAGCGAAGAAGCCTGCGACATTGCAAGGAAACGGATACTTCTCTGGCACAGAAAGAACGGCAATGTCGTCTCAGATGGAAGCGGAGAAGCAGTAGCCCGAGCTGCCCAGGCTGCATCAGAGTGCCTATCGCGGACCGCTCTTCAAAGAGGAAGCCAAGACAACATCACTGTCATAGTTGTGGACTTGAAGCCTCACAGAAAACTTAAAATTAAGATCCAGCAGTAAAACTCATAATTCGGATCAGTTTTACCATCTTAGCTGCTACAGCTATGTTTCTCAACTCAGATGGGCGAACTTAATGAGCAGAGTTCCGGTTTTATTATAACAGAGCTGTTCTCATAAACTTGGCATTTCCATACATGGATAGCACCTTGCATTGGGTCTCGAGCTCGAGCACAAAGATTACAACTTCTCTGCATAGTTTTCTTTTTAGCTTATATCTTCACAGGACATCGCAAAACCTGCATTCCTTATTTTTTTATTTTTTGCCGGAATCATTGCGAAAGCAGAGACAAAAGCAGCATGGGACACAACACTTTAACACGTACAGAAATCCAGAGAATTTTAATGACTGCACCCCAAGAGAGGGAATCTACAAGGGTCGTTGGACTTGATGGAACCTCAGAAGGTAGCAAGTGGTGAGCCGGCGCTTTTGAAGTATGAAGCGAGGTCTACATGCAAGTTATCGTACAAGCTCAAGAATGGATGCGTCTGCAAGTTAGAGCGATATCAAACAATCAGATCTATATGTCCAGTAACTTACAGGCAAACTCAACAGAAGAATCAACCCACCATGAGCTCATGTGCAGACTGTCTATTCCAGGGATCTTTTTGAACACTGAAACAACGATAACCACATAACAGGAATCAGAAATTTGCCTACTTGGTGGTGAAGAATGCACTAGGTGCTAACAAGAGACGTTATGACTCGCACCCGAGGAATAATATCACCAAACAAAATATGTTATAAACAGAAGATATCTGTCTTCCTCTCAATAAAACTTCGAATATAGCCTTGTTCAGTTCTGCAATGAAAAGTATGACATACTACGAGCACCCAATCAATCATCAAGTAGAAAGTATCAGTTTCGAAGAACTTTGACCATATGCAATTGGTGTGGACTGATTGACAGTGTTGTGATCAAAATACTTTCTTTTAATATGATTTTAGCATTGAAAGTCTGCAAAGCAAAGAAGATATGGCCTATGCATGTAAATCATTTTTTTCTTCTTCTTCCAAACCGTTTAAATCAAGTAGAGCAGAGGAGACCAGGAACTGCTTTAATGATTGACAAAGAAAAAATCAAGCCAATCATGGTTGTTATGATCTTTTGAAGAAAAACATATTTACTCTTGTGCATGTAGTAGTATTCACCATGAAGATATAAAGGAGCAGAACTCCGGTGAAAATTGATCAGGAGATGGACTTGGTGGTGCCTGATCAACAATTGTTTCTATTAGCTCAAAGACATTGACCCAGCCCACATCTTGCTCTGGGGGAGTATATGGGAATTTCCCTGTGGCACACTCTAGCAAGACCAGTCCCAAGCTCCAAATATCACTCTTGTAGTTGTAGCCATGATTTCCACCACTAATTCTCTCGGGCTGCAAAACAAAAATCTATGAGGGTGCGGAAACCTGAATATAAATGAAATAAAAATGATAACTCCTTCTAGAAATGATAACCAAAGCTATCCAGCTCACTTACGGACATATAATTGTAAGTGCCAACAAATGTATTTGCTTGCCCAGAAGTGCTTGTCATTATTGTGCTAACTCCAAAATCAGTTATCTTGACATCTCCTCTGTGATTTATCAACAAATTAGAGGGCTTCAGGTCCCTATGGATAATATGTTTTTCGTGATGAAGATACCATAGACCCTTGAGCACCTGCATGAAAAGGAAATGAGTCAGAGGATAGCAAAAGTATTCGCTATCTGCAATGGTAAATAAACTCACAAGTCGATATTCTACATGTTGTATTTACCTGCTTGCAGATAGCAGCCAGATACGGTTCCCGAATCGTTTTGACTTTTCTCAGAAAGTCTGCTAGAGATCCACCATCCATGTACTCCAGAATAATTGAAACTGCGCCATTGTCATAAAAGGATTGATAACACATGACAACGTACGGGCATTGTGAAGATTGATTAATTTTTAGTTCCTGAGCAATTGCCTTGCGAGTAGACTCCTGGATATTCATTTGTATAACCTGAACAAGAAACAACAGAAAAGTTCAAACCAGAAATGAATCCTTGAAAATTTTCACAGCAGTAAAAATCAACAAAAAGCTCCAAACAGAAAACCGCGCATGAGAAAAATGACCCAATGAGACTTGTGATCCGTACAACAACCAGATGGCAACAAAATAATACCATGGTCTTGCAAACATCTAATACAGTCCACATGATCTTCCATGCCCACAGATATCTGCCCTAAACATTCATAAAAATTTGGATCCAGACACAGAAACCACAAGACTTGAATCAGAGAATCCGAAAAGGATAGAGCCGAAACAAGAGCTCAATTCAACCATGGAAGCTTCCTCTGCCCCTCCGCCTCATCAACAATTGGATCAGTATTGCAACACACGCATGCAAATGCAAAAATATTCAGCTACCAGCGCTCCCCATGCACATCCAGTGCGCACTCAAGACTCATAAGACGCGAAAAACATGGAACGAGCAAGAGAGCGAAATGGCCAAAAATGCGAGCCGATCACTTGTTCTAGTACCTTTAAGGCGAAGAACTGGCCGGTCCACTTGTGCTGAACCAGCTGGACGATACCGCCATTCCCCTTCCCAATGACCTTGATCGTGTCTATATCCGCCAAACTCAGCTGATTGTCCTCCGACGGTTGAATCGGCGGCGCCTTCACAAACATTCCCCACCGTAAGAAACTAAGGCTCCATTTGCTTCTCCATAAATAAACCGTTCCGGTTCAAAATAAACAATGAAAAATACCACAATCGAAAGCAAATAAGATTCCTTACGGCTTCCGTCTCGGTCTGGGAGCGAATCCGGACGCCGTCACGGTTGACGAGCAGATCGCCGTCCATAAACGTCCCGCTTTGGGTCCTGCAACTCCCAAAAGTTACTCCCTACACTTCTTATTATTTACAAAACTACCACCGACACGGAGTTAGAGAGAGAGAAGAAGAGATTACAAGAACTTGGCGAAGGATACTTCATCGGAAGGAGGAAGGTTGAGCTTGAGCTTCGCGATAGGGTTCAACCCCGCTTTCTTCATTATCGCCACTTGCTTCCTTTCCCTCCCGTTGTCGTTTCAAGTTCAGATTTACACCGTTTCGCGTCTATCGTCTCTACGACTTCCTCCGGTCCTTAATATATATAAGGCCTTGGATTGAAGTTTGAACAAATTTTTTTAATAATCTAAGTATTTATTTGGTAAATATATAGTAGTACGGTTACGTTCTTATAATTTCTAAAAATATTTTGGTTAAATTATAATTTTCTAAATAGTTGATTCAAGACCAGTGTTCGCCCGGCTTCGCGGTTTCTTCATAAACGACTAATAGAATACAGTTCCTCCCGTTTACTTTTCCAACCTCGCGCCTCCTTTCTTTACTGTTTTACCCCTCTGCTTTTGGAGTTGGGCGTTTTTTCGATTAGTCCTCTTCCGTCTTTTCCTTTAGATTCTTGATGAGGGAAAATCTTTTGGAATTATGGACGGATCTTTCTGGCCCCGGTCCTTGCGATGGGCCCACAGGAGAGTCGCATGTCTTTTCTCACCAAAAAGAAAGAAAGAAAGAAAGAAGGGGAGTCGCATCTCCTGGTTGCTTCCTAAATCCTATCCATTGTAAAAGAAAAGTCGTATGCCAATAGAAATGTAGAAAGAATAACTTTTAAATATAATCCAGCACAATAGTACTCCACTCGTAACAAAAAAAATCGTCTGGCTATATAATCAATCTTATCGTATTTGGTAAATTAACAATCTTTCTATAACGATATTTTGTTCTGGTTTTACTTGGGTCATTTTACAAAACAGATTCGTTTAATAAATTAATAATATAATAATAATAATTCTTAAGAATGACTTTATATAATTTCGTTTTTCTATCATAAATTATTTATTGATTAATAAATATCTCTATAAATTATAAAATTTCGTGGTCACAAACTAGTAATTTAATAAGATTTTTATGCATATAGGCCGTTTGAGAACTTGCGTCTTGGTGGAAATCGGTAAAATCCAAAACATTGCATTGACATTTACCCCGTCTGGGATATGACTGACAGAGACTTTTCACCCTAATTGAGAGCTTAATAAAACAGGATAACGGTCGTCTTGTAGCGACGCGGATTGGGTACGGAAATAGGAAAAGACCTTGTTTCGTGCACGAGCGATCGACAGCCATCCACGTGTCATGGCCCACATCAAACAGTTGATATGGCCCGTATGTTTAAGGGGACATTTTAGTTTTTTTTCTTCTTCGCTTCTATTTCTAAATTCTATGTCGCATTAACTTTTTTATGTTTTTTTCCTTCTCTTATTTTTTGATTGGAGAGCCACAACTTCTTACTCCGGAGTCTGATTGAGGTGATTCAAATTGTTGGACGAAGCTGAGATGTATATCTACAACTTTGTAGTTTATGACTTCTCCAAATTTGGAGTGTAAATATGTCGAAAATATGTTTGAAGCCAATAGTTGACCGAGTTACGAGGACATATTTTGATTGGATAGTCACTACTTCTTACTTTGGAGTCCGATTGAGGTGATTCAAGTTGCTATACGAAGCTGAGATGTATATCTATAACTTTGTAGTTTATGACTTCTCCAAATTAGGAGTGTAAGGATGTCAAAAATATATTTGAAATCAAGAGTCGACCGAGTTGAGGTCAACATATTTTGATTGGGGGGTCACAACTTTTTACTCCGGAGTCTGATTGGGTTGATTCAAGTTTCGGTGTGAAGCTAAGACGTATATCTACAACTTTGAAGTTTATAACTTCTCCCAATTTAGAGTGTAAGAATATCAAAATTTTGTTTGAAGTCAAGAGTCAATCGAGTACCGAGCGACTGGAAAGTTATGTTAAAATGGTATGATCAGTTATGTCTAATGGCATGTCCGGTTATGTCAAAATGGCAGACCCGCTTATGTCTAAATAAAATCCTCGGCGATGTCAAAATAGCATGCCTGGTTATGTCAAATGGTATGCCAGGTTCGATAAATTGGCATACCCGATTATAATAAAATAGCATGTCTGTTAAATATTTAATAAAATTTATAATAAATTAAATAGCATGTCTGGTTATGTCTAAATGGTAGGCCCGATTACGTCTAAATGGCATGCTCGATTAATATTTAATATAACTTATAATAAATTAAATAATTAATCAAATGACATGTCCAATTACGATTAAATGGTATGACTGGTTACGTAAAATGACACGTCTGGTTATTATAAAATGGTGTTATATTAAATAATACTTATAATAAAAATTTTAAAAATAATATATCAGTTTGATTTGTTTCAGTATAATATACGAATAAGACAAAAAAAGGAGTAGTGTTGGAGCACGCGGGAGGATGCGTGGGGAAAGGGCCCATTTCCCCTTTTTGCCCCTATCTCCCCCTTTTTTCTGTTCGATACATGATTGGCCTCCCTGTACCGAATTCAGTCCTTGCCTTGTAGTTAGGGATGACAAAAATACTCATACCCTGTGGGTCGGACCCTACCATTACCCTACGGGTCTAGGGTATGTTGACTTTGACTGAGTCTAGGGTAGGATATGAGTCCATATCTAGAAGCAGAGTCTAGGAGTAGGGTATGAATCCATAATTAGATCCCGTGGGTTGGACCCTACCCTTAAATTTGTACCCTACTTTAAACTCTAACCTAATTAGATCTTATTGATAATATATATAATATACGTTATGATTAACTTTAACATATTTATTATGTTATTACACAACCAGCTTAAAAGATGTATAAATGATGGATCACTAGAAACCAACATTTTATTTTATTTTTTGTTCAATTATTTATGTACTTCAAAAATCTTATACTATTGAAATTAAATTACGAAATTTGATGTTGCATTAATTTTGAATGTTAATGTGTAGATGCCATGCATTTATTTAAATTTTATATAGAAATTAATTTTTGATTAAAAATTATAAAAAAATAGACGTTAAAGGGTCGGGTCTTGTAGAATCAGGACGGTAGAGTATGAATCTAACAATAAAAAATTTGTAAGGTGGAGGGTAGAATATGAGTCAAACTCAAAAATTAGAATATTTGTAAAGATTCTACCGATACCTTATCCTGCCCTGCTTATTTGTTAAAAGCTGCAATTGTCGTCTCGAGCTTTGAATCCCTGAACACACCACAGCCCATTTGATATTCTGATTTACACAAGCTATTACAAAAACCAGCATACTATTAACTATTAAGGACAATCTGTGTCGGGCCAGAGTTCAGCAAAGAAAGCAAGCATCACCACGCTATAAACATCACCTCTCAAAAACCTAGCTTTAACCATCTTGAATATATACGCGGCTCCCTCGATGCTAGGGGAAGGAAGATCGTGCAACGCAACCACATCCACGAGCAGAACGGGCCGACTCTGCCATCACAATGCAGATTTCTAGTTTACGGGTCAATGATGTTGAAGGAAAATTTTGATAGCATCTGTGGAATTCCTGATATAATCTGCCCATATGTCTGTAAAAAAATGTAACACGAGAAGGGTCAAAATGGAGACCTCCTAATTGCTATATTAGGCAGAACACTAGATCACTATTAGACAAAACCAATCAGACAAAAGAGACACTTGGAATCAAAAAGAGAAGAAACTAATTTAATTTTATCATCCTTGTTCAAATATGTCAGCCAAATCAGCACCCAGGAATATCAACACAAGTCTCAGACTTATGTCTACAAGGTATAGTACCTTCTGATTTTCATGCAATTGGCAAAGTGGGACTGCTAGCAATTTGAGGTTTTGGGGCACGATGAATTTTCGACTCTCGGGCAACTTCACAAGGTAGAGCTTTGTGCATTCCTGTGCAGATCATATTAAGAGTATAGAATTTAAGATGCGGTAATAGAGGTGGAGGTATAGGGTGCAAACCCATATACTGATTGTTTTGTGTCACAAGGATGTGCTTCCAGAAAAATTCTGCAACCAGAAGTCCAAAGAGCGTGCCCAACTAATTAATTACCTTTGGCGCTTTCACATTCGGTGGCAAGTGTGGATAGAACAAGGTTTCAAAGTCCGGTCTCCACCACATGCCAAGGCATTCAACCACCTTCATACAAAAAGAAAAGTCAAAAGTCCATCAGCAATGTAACGGTGATAACTAACGGTAGGAGCATAATGAAAGTAATTCATTCATACCTCCCAATCAGATTCATCGTTATTTAAAGATAGATTCCTCGATAGTTTACGTTTCAGCCCATCAATATCTGGAAACCCCCAATAAATCATCAATCAGTAAACTGGCAGAAGACTCCGCTCATTCACATCACTAGCTACCTCTAATAATCCGAATGTTTTGAAGTAGCAATATGAGATTGTACATTACCCGATTCACCTCGTCTCAACCGTCCACCAGGAAGCTTAAAAATCGAGTTTCGTACTTGCAATAGCAACACATGGGGGTGCTTGAACAATTCAACCTGATGCAACAACAACAACAACCACCAAATTTTGTGAAGCTCGCTAGCGTCATCAATCTGTACCTCTAACACCGCACCGAAATCCAGTAAAAGATCTACGGACTCATTGGTTATACCAAGTCATACTCCGAGCCACGGTCAAACAAAACGGTTCAAGCCACATTCCCCAAACATACAACGACAAAAATAATAATCCAAACAGGAAGGAACTTGAAAATTGAACGAACCACAATAACTGCCTCCACGCGAGTCCTCATCCCGCGAGCCAAATAGCTGCACCGACAAAAATTCCAAGCCTTAGCAACACCGATCCAGGAGTCAAACCGAACAAAGTCAAAGCTAGTCAACTTGAAAAGCGAGAAAAATCAACTAAAGAAATAAAAACCTCGAAAATTAGTTACAGTACCTGGATTTCATCCTCTGGATGCGATCGTACTGATCCTCGTCCTTGAAAGGGATAGGCGGCTTGGAGCCGAAGTAGTAGCAGCTGAGCGGGTATATGTCGATCACCGGACTTCGATCGCCGTCGTCGTTTCGGCGGTTTCCGCTGCCGTTTCGTAAGCCGGCGGTTACACTGTCCATCTCACTATATTTTCGTTTTCCTTTTTATGATTTTTCGAAATTAACGGAAAGAAAATGGGAGGAGGAGGAGGAGGAGGAGGAGAAGAAAGCGAGCTTTTTCTAGAGTTTTGTTTGTAAAGTTGGGGACGTGGCATTTCTCCTGGAGGGAGGAGAGAGGGACGAGTGGCAGGAGGGGAGAGAGAGAGCGCATTGGTTATGGGCCGTTGGGCTTTTCTGCGTGTTGTTGGGCCTTATTGGGCTGGATATGATCGAACCTGGTTTGGTAAGTTGACTTTGACTTTGTACTATTTTTGTTTCTTTTGATTCTGCTAATGATGATTTGGGGGCATAAGAAAAAGGGGAAAAGAGAAAGGATAAGGATAAGAATAATAATAAGATTAAGATGAGTAAAGTAATATTATAGTGTGCCTGAATTGGAGAAGAGATGATAATGACTATAGAAGTACATTTATTCAAATTAATTGCATTGAATCTCACTTGCGACAGCAAACTTTTTTTGAAATCATCTTATATTCAGACATTCATTGGTCTGGTAGAAATCATGAAAAAGATTCGTCAATGTCTCTCTTTGTTAATCTAAAATTTGGTACTTTTCACTAGCCTAATCAATATATTCCAAGAGGAAGAGGAAATCTAAATTAATGTTGGGGTAGACCGTGACATGTTGATATGAATCAAATCCATTGGTTATCTCATATTTATTTCCTACTTATTCTTCCTGCCCTCCAAATAATAAAGGTAATTATGAAAATGTAAAGCTAGTAACGATATATATTGCAAGAAATGTTTATCAGGCCCACTTATTTATTATTTCATATACGGTAAACTAAATTATTTTTTTAAAGGACCAAAACAGTATGGACAGTAGACTGGATAATTAGCCTGGCGAGGCCACTCATTAATTGCAGAATTTAATGGACCATGACCAAGTCGCCAATAACCTTACATTATACCTTTTTTCAAGGCTAAATTTATACTTTATAGTAGAACTTTTTTGTGTGAAACATAGTAATACATTTTTTTATGGTGGAGCTTTTATAGTGCACTTTCTAAAAAATTGCGAATAAATCGCCCACGAGACCAAATAAGCAAGAACAAAACAAACAAACACCAGATTCCCTGCCGGCGATAAATCTTTGACCAAGCTTCGACAGCTCCATTGAGTAACCAATAAAAATAAGCATCTACAACTCTCACAAGGCAAGCTTCCATAAAAAAAAATAAAGAACTTCTAACACGGTCCAGGATTCGGTACAGGATCATTGTTTCCTGTACCGTCCAGGAGGGGGTAAAATAGTCAAACAATAATAGGAAAAGTTACACGTACAAGAAGAGAGAAAAAAGGGGTTGGAGGAGTGTATTCACGTGCCTTTTTAATTTTGTTTTGTCTTTTTTCCCATATTATACTGAAACAAAACAAACTAATATATTATTTAACTAATTATTTAATTTTTTATTATAAGTATTAAACAATATTATCGTAATCGAGCATGCTATTTTACATAATCGAGCGTGTCATTTAATCGTAATCGGACCTGCCATTTACTTAATTATTTATTTTTATTCAATATTAATCTGACATGCCATTTGACATAACATAGGCATGCCATTTGACATAACATGGACATGTCATTTCATATAACGTGTACATGCCATTCGACATAACCTGGGAATGCCATTTGATATAACATGTGCATGTCATTTGATATAACATGAGCATGTTATTTGACATAACCTGGGCTTGTACCTCGATCGACTATTGACTTCAAACATATTTTTGACATCTTTTCACTCCGAATTTGGAGAAGTCATAAACTATAAAGTTGTAGATATACATCTTCATACAACAACTTGAATCACCTTAATCGGACTCCAGAGTAAGAACTTGTTGTCCCCCAACCGAAATATATTTTTGTAACTCGATCGACTAGTAGCTTCAAACGTATTTTTGACATCCTTTTACTTCGAATTTGGAGAAATCATACACTACAAAATTGTAGATCTATATCCCAGCTTTACACAACAACTTGAATCACCTCAATCGAACTCCGTAGTAAGAATTTGCAACTCTATAACCGAAACCTCTCGACTGCTTCTCACCGTCGCCCTTTCTTCACAATCGGACTCCGGTCTGCTCCTCATCGGCGTCAGAGTGGTGGTCGGCGCCGGGCTCGTGGCAACGTCATCGGCCTTAGATCTGGAACCATGAATTTTTAATTAGAGAGAGAGATGAGGGAGTAAGAGAGAGAGAGAGGTAAAAGACAAAAGAGAAATACGGCAGGGAGGGGGGAGAAGGAAAAAATAGAGGGTAGGTAAAAGACGAAAATACCCATACCAATTACAACCGTCAGATCTCTGATGCGATCCAGACCCCCTCTTAATAGGGCATAATTAAGATAAACTCTGAAAATGGATTCTTTCCTATAATAAATATCTGGATAATACATAATTTGCAAATTCGTGTTTAAAAGTTTAACGAAACAGAATGGTGCATTTTACTGTCCGAAAACCACCAACTATTGATAATTCTCGGCATTAAACAACCAAAAAATATTTAGATTAACTATAAAAATAGTTATTTTATTTTAACTAAAATATATGAATATGAACCCTCATTTCTAACGAATTTTTTGTATTTCAAAAATTCTTAATTGACACAAATATTTATTTATCGATCAGGTAAGTGTTGAAGAAATTAAAGGACGAAAAGGAGACCCACAAAGAAGAGTCAAATCTCTTCCCCCCCACCCCCCCCGTTCCAACCGACTGGAAGCAAAGCAAGAAGCCAAAGAAGACCCTTTGCTTGTCTTGTAAATAAAAACTTTTAATATCTCCCAGTATTCTACAAGTTGTCGCTTCTAGACCCCGTAATTATCTTTAGCTAATTCCAACCCCATCTTTCTTAGGAGAAGCGGATTGAGCAGGTAAGATAATCCTCTTCCTAAATAAGTTTTCCAATTATTTCTTCCCGTCTTCGCGAGGTGTACTTCATTTTGTTATGCTTTTTTGCTGTTGTGATTGATTGATTTATTTATTTGGGTGGTGGTGATCCTGGAGCAGGTGTTTGGGAGGGAATTAAGGGCCACGAACACATGGATCAAGGTAATTAATGGACCTCCTTTGACCTTTTGGTTTTTTGCGTAATCTCTTGCTTCGTTCTTGTGTACGAACACTTCCATTCCCGGGAATTAGTTAGCCCTTTCGTGCGAAAGGGCTTGTAGTTCAGCGGCATAAGGCGTTATAAATATCTAGGAGTTCTAGGGTTCAAACCTGATCGCAAACCGGCAAGAGCTGTAGATCCCTATCGGTTCAGACGAATTAAGCTGCTCGGTTCTTGCAGGTACTGTAATTGGTGACAAAGAGACTGTAAGGATTGAGTTGGTGAAATCTCCGTCGGATAAGCATATTGATCTTCTTAGACCGTCTGCTCGGAACTCTGCTGCCTCCAAAGGTAGGTTAGCTTTCCGGGTTCATCTTTTGTGTTCAATTGATGGTGTTTGAACACTTCCAATCCAAGTTTCTTTGAAATGGAGAGACCTTACTTTGGGGTTCTGCTTGTCTTTGTCACTTGAGGACCTGTCTATTTTCCTGCACTGTGTAATCTTTTTGAATTACCGGGATGCTTTTTTGCTGACGGTAGGACAAGCAGCCGACAATTCAGGGCGTGAACGAGGCAAGTACACCCCACTTCTCCGAGATGCAGAAGACTCGCAAGCGGGGTTTTATGACAAACCACTTCCTTGCTTCGGTTGCGGGGTTGGATGGTTCTCGTAAGTACTCTTCCGGTTCATGCTAATCATCCACATATAACTTGATCCTCACCGCCCGTAACTGTGCGTGCGTTCAGCTTTCTGTTGGGGTTTCTGTTCCCACTGCTGTGGTTCTATGCTGCAATTCTCTACTTTGGAAATCACTACCGGAAGGATCCAAGGGAGCGAGCAGGCCTCGCCGCTGCTGCAGTTGCTGTAACTTCTCCTCCTCATAAGCTTTCCCCTTCGGAGCTTTCTCCTCCAGCATCACACGCTTCAATTTTTTCATGCCTTCCATTTTCCTTCCCAAGTTAAGTAATACCTCTGCATATTCTTACAGTCTTTATTTTGAACATATTGCAGGCGTCGGCATTCTCTGTTATACTACTCATCGCATTAACCTGTTATATTCTTCGTCAGTACAAAGCACAAACCGGGATCTTTCAATGAGAGAACAAATCAAATTGTAGATACGTCTGCTCGGATGGGAAATGGAGAGGCCATCCGGACCACCACTCGTCTTTCGGAATTCATTCGAATCACCAAAAGTTTCTCTCCAGCTCCCGCCCTACAGGATTTTTTTTACTGCTATACTAAAGATGCATCTTATATCAGAACAGACACGTGTGTATTCATATGTAATGATCTTACAATGAATCCTAGTGATATATGAAATGCCTTTCAGTTTTCCTGCTGATCAGGACATCAAGTTTCATCATCGGATGGGCATAAGGGCTTAACTCGCAAATTACAAGGTGGTACGTTTTGCATTTCCAGAAGCCATTGCCGTTCACATAGCAGATTCCTAGCTCCTTGAGCAAAATACTAAAACACCAAGACGCAACCGAAACAAAATGACCATCAATGCAAAATCTTCATTCAAAATCCAACAAGTTCCTTAATAAAAACAAGTTTCTTTCTCGCAATCGCCGTGATTTTAGGCGTAAGAGGCAACAGTGATTGATCATGACATCGCATTTAGTACCAACAAAACTAGGTGACGGTGACCGAACTCGAGTTAATGCCATTTCAATGGGGAACAATCATAATAATGCCGCAAAGGGATTCATCTCATCGGCAAGACATCAGTAACCTGGAGATGTGTCAAAACTTTCAGCCGGACAATCGGCTCACCCAAAATCATAATTTGTTGATGGTAGGACCAATATGACAGAAAAAGAACTGAGCTCAATCTTTATCTCCCAAGTGGACTAGCTTTCCTTCTACCCTGAATCTGGAGCTCGAGTTGATCTGTTCAGAATAACATTGGTGGTAAGAACAAAGCACCCCCCAAAAGTAAAAAAGCAAATGTGAGAACTGAAAACTTTTCTAGGCTAACCTTTTGCTCAAGAATATTGACGAGCTCATTCTCATCTTTCGTTACACCCGACTCTCTTAGTGATTTCAATACAATCTTCTTCAGTTTCTTCATCTTCAGAGCCCCTGTCGGATCCTGTGGCACAAGTGAAAGGTTGAGAGTTGAATCAAAAGCAATGTTAAGCTGACAATAGATACTCCAAGCAATTCCTTCCCTGGTAAGACACTAAAGAGTCTAGGACTTACAAAAAAGTACTTGCTGATAATGGCAGGACTTCTCATTGAAAAACACAAAAAGAAAGAACAGGACTTCCACTGTGTAAGCAACCTGGGATAAAAATGCCTGAGGTGAATCAAGAAATGCTTACGGATTTTAATGCTGATTTGATCAACTTCTTCCATTTTATCTTATGTTTTATATCGTCTTTCGTATGGGCGGATTCTACATCCTTGCCATTTTCGATGATGTCGTGCTTCGCTTCCTTCAACGGCCTCTTGGTTCCCTCCACTTTTGCCTTCTTTGTCTCAATGTTGTCAGCACCCACTTCTCCAATGGTATCACTCCCGTTACTTTTCTTAGCCAGATCATCTCCTAATGCTCCAACCTTTCTTTTCTTAGGCTGCACTTCCCCATTCTCTAATTCTGAATGCCCATTATCAGCTTTAGGCACATGCTGACCTCCATCTGCTGGATGTTTGTTGTCAACACCTCCTTCCTTTTTCGTCTCCTCGATGGGCACATCTGAGGCAGGAACAGACTCTTCTGCCGGCTTGGGCTGGTTAGCTGCATGGAAAGCTCGTGCCTTAGCCCTATGCTTCTTCCCATCTGCATGTCCCAGCAACGTCTGTTTACTTGTTGCCGAGGTGTTGCAGAGACTGTCGAAGCAAACAATAGAAAGAAAAACGAAAACACCGCAACTAAAGAGATAAGCCAACATTTACATTCGTATAACTTAAACAGGATACAATGTGACCGCAAACACAAGCATATACGTTCCATCATTGTACATACCTGCAGAACCACGGGGGGCGCTCTGACAACCCGACATTTACATCAATCTCCGGATGTGGCTTCCCGGTCTTCGCAGGCTTCGGTGCAGCTCCGCTCGAAGATTTTCCTTGGCCCTTAGGCCCGTACTTCTCCTGAAAATCGAAAAATTACATCAAACAGACAAACTCCTCGCGCCAAATTCATTCGAACAGGGAAATGAGCACAAAAAACGCACCGCTTCAGTGATGCACTGGACGTGGCCTTGGACGGTGTCCTGCCCGAACATAACTCCACAATCGATGCATGATAGCTAAAACACCCAAAAGGTAGAGGAAATTACGGTTATACCCCTAAACTCAGCGCCAATGAAACTATAGAACTCTAAAAATCGGGGTTAGGGGCGGGAAAAGGAACCTTAGCAGCGGAGCAGATTCTGAAGTGGTTAGGTAACTTGGGCTTCTTCAAGTTCTCCCCGCAATCCTCGCATTGGAACCACACCATTTCTCCTTCGACGGCGTCCGCGGGGATTCCAGCCGGAGACGGCGTTAAAAAAAAATAGTCCGGGTTTAAGGTGGGACTTGATTTTAGGGTTTAGTTTCGTTCCTCTTGTTTTGGGCCGGCGGGGATCCAGAAGCTTCCATGGGCCGGGTCAAGTGCCCGAGGAAACGCGCCGTTTCGCGGTGCGGCCTGTTTAGATTGGGCTACGCTGGACCCGAGTTTGCATTTTTTTTTCCAAGGCGGGTTTTTGCATAAATCCGAAATTTTATACAGTATTGAATTTCGTTTTTTCTTCGAACAAAGTTTTTATTTTTATTTTTATAGGGGATGGTCGGAGTTTGCATTCACTCTGGCTATTCTAAAATATGTATGGATCCGTGTAGTTTGAATTAATAGATTCGAAGATCTACGAAATTGCATGTTCATTTTTGTAGTTGACAAAAAGAATTTATGAATACTTTAATGTACATTTTCGTCAATATGAACGTGTTACTTCGTAGATCTCCGGATCTATTACCTCCCATAACAAAGAATAATTTTTTATAAACTTTATCGGAAATAAGTAATAGTAGAGAAAAAGAGTAAGAAAGGAGAGTATGAACTTCTCATTAATAGATCAAGAAATCTACTAAATGGTAATACAATGAGTTCTATTTATAGGCTAATACATTAAATAATTAATGTATTATGGAGGGGAACATGGAGGAAAACAAGGAGGAAAACATGGAGAAAATGACATCCACAAATAATTAATACATAATACTCCCCCTTGGATGCCATTTGAATAATGTGCCTCATTAAAACCTTATTAGGAAAAACTCTATGGGAAAAATCCTAATCAAAGAAAAAAGAGTACATCATCATAAAATTACTGCCTCATTAAAACCTTACCTGGAAAACCCATCAGGACAAAACCGTAGTTAAGGAAAAAGAGTACAGTGTAAAATGATATCTCCCACTCATGTATGCATCACTTGAGATCACTGAGTCGTCTCAGACCGATATTACAAACATGCTTCTCAAAAACTGTAGTGGGCAGAGATTTCGTGAACAGATCTGCCAAATTGTCACTTGAACAAATTTGTTGAACACTTATCTCCCCATCCTTTTGAAGATCATGTGTGAAAAAGAACTTTGGCGATATATATTTTGTCCGATCACCTTTAATATATCCTTCTTTTAATTGTGCGATGTATGCAGCAATATCCTCGCATAAGGTCATAGGTATTCTTTTTTGAAAAGATAATCCACAAGATTCTCGAATGTGTTTGACAATAGATCTCAACCAAACACATTCTCGACTTGCTTCATGAATAACCAAAATCTCAGAATGATTAGATGAGGTGGCTGCTATAGTTTGTTTCATGAAGCGCCATGAAATGGCAGTACCTCCATATGTAAATAAGTATCCGGTTTGCGATCGACCATTGTGAGGATCAGATAAATATCATGTATTTGCATATCCAATTACTTCTGCCCCTGTGATACTAGGGCAATACAAACCCATATCCATTGTACCTCGAAGATAACACAATATTTATTTTACTCCAGTCCAATGTCTTCTTGTAGGTGAAGAACTGTATCTTGCTAGTAAATTAACAAAAAATGATATATCAGGTCGTGTATGACTAGTAAGATACATTAGCGCACCTATTGCACTAAGATATGGTACTTCAAGACTAAGAAATTCTTCACCATTTTCTCGAGGTTTGAAAGGGTCTTTTTTACATCAAGTGACCTTACAACCATTGGAGTGTTCAACGGATGCGCTTTATCCATATTGAAACGCTTCAGCACCTTTGCTATATAAGATGATTGATGCATAAAAATTCCTTCTTTAAAATATTCAATTTGCAATCCGAGACATAATTTGGTCTTTTCCAAATCTTTCATTTTGAATTCATTCTTTAAACAATCAACTGCCTTTTGGAGCTCTTCAGGAGTTCCAATGATATTGAGATCATCAACATAAACTGCAATTATAACGAACTCAGGTTCAGATCTCCTTATAAAAACACATGGGCAGATTGGATCATTCTTATAGCCTTCTTTTAATAAGTAGTCACTAAGACGATTATACCACATGCGTCCTGATTGTTTCAATCCATATAAAGATCGACATAATTTAATCGAGTATAGTCCCTTTTGACTAGAATCACGTACTTCTGGTACGTTGAATCCTTCTGAGATTCTCATATAAATGTCACTGTCTAGTGAACCATATAAATAGGCTGAGACAATATCTATAAGTCGCATATTCAACTTTTTATGTACTACCAGACTTATCAAATATCGAAACGTGATTGCATCCACCACAGGAGAATATGTCTCTTCATAATCAATACCAGGTCTTTGAGAAAAATCTTGTGCGACAAGTCGTACTTTATATCTCACAACTTCATTTTTCTCATTTCGTTTACGCACAAATACCCATTTGTGCCTTATTTTTATTGGCAATAATTGATCGTCCTTCAGGGACATCAATTCTAAAAGGAGCATTAGCAGCCGGAATATGTGACTTAGTCACTCTCTTTGGGTCAACAAAAGCGTCTGGCAACTGATTAGCTAAATTCTGCAGATGAATTATCTTTTGAACTTCAAGTTCACTTTACTTTGTGCGAGGATCTAAATAAGACAATGATAATTCATTCTAGCTAATATCTTTTTCAGGCTGCTTAGTTTCTCTCCCTAATGTTAGAAATATTGATTCATCAAAATGACAATCAGTAAAATGTGCCGTAAATATATCTCCAGTACGTGGCTCAATGTACTTTATTATCGATGGAGATTCAAACCCAATATATATTCTCAACCTTCTTTGGGATCCCATTTTAGTGCGTTGTGGTGGAGCAATTGGAATATAAACCGCACATCCAAAAATTCTTAGATGGAAAATATTTGGTTCCTAACCATAAACTAATTATAATGGGGAGAATTTATGATAACTTGTTGGTTTGATGCGAATTAATATTGCTGCATGTAAAACAGCATGTCCCCAAGCAGAAATAAGGAGTTTCGCTCTCATTAGTAATGGCCTTGTAATTAATTAAATCTGTTTAATAAATGATTCGGCAAGACCATTTTGAGTGTGAACATGAGCTACATGATTTTCAATATTTATACCAATGGCCATACAATAATCATTGAATGTTTGAGAAGTGAATTCACCAGTATTATTAAAACGAATGGTCTTAATGGGATTATCTAGAAAATGAGCTCATAATCGAATTAACCGAGCTAGTAATCTCGCAAACGTCAGGTTACGAGTTGATAATAAAGATACATGTGACCATCTAGTTGATACATCAATTAATACCATAAAATATCTAAATGGTCCACATGGTGGATGAATAGGTCCACATATATCACCATGTATACGTTCCAAAAATCCGAGGAATTCAGCCCCAATTTTAGCTGGTGATGGCCTGGTTATTAATTTGCCTTGAGAACATGCAGCGCACGATAATTCATTGGATTGAAAAATCTTCTGGTTCCTTAAAGAATGTCCACATGAATTGTTAATAACTCGTCGCATCATTATTGTCCCGAGATGGCCCAACCGGTCATGCCAAATTACAAAATCAGTAAACTTCTAGTTTATTGTTGCATGTGCCTCCATTGCACTAATATACGTATAATATATACCACATGAATAAGCGGGTAGCTTTTCCAACACACACTTTTTACCCGAAATAATATTTGTAATATACAAATATTCTTTGTTTCCTTCATTTGTTGTCTCAACATGATATCCATTCTGATGTATATCCTTGAAACTTAATAAGTTTCTTGAGACTTAGGAGAATATAATGCATTATCTATGCAAAAATTCGTACCCCTAGTTAACAATAAATTGACTCTTCCAGAGCCTTCAATTAAATTTGAAATGCCCGATATAGTACTAACATTTGCTTCTTGCATTTGCAAATAAAGGAAATATTTATCATCTTTAAGTATGGTGTGCGTTGTGGCACTATCTGCTAAGCACAAATCTCTTTCTCGAGTAGATGAGCCAACTCGTGCCAATTCCATACTCTTCATAAAAAAATATTTATACTAAATTTAAGCAACGAAAATATGACAAGGAAATATTATAGGAAACATTACATTAAAACCAAGTACCGATAACATGATAAGAAAAAATTACAGAAAATACGAAAACAAGAACATGAATATTAAACTACTTATTCAATAAAAAAATTACCCACATCCAAAAGAGTGAAGTCATTTTTGTCGAAATTAGAGCTGCCATCCATATTCATAATGCTAGTGCCATCATCATTATTGGCAAAATTTATTTCGGCCTTCCCTTTGCCTTTCAATGATTCTTGATAAAGTTCAACTAGATGCTTGGGTGCACGACAGGTGCGAGCCCAGTGGCTTTTGCATCCACAACGATGGCATAAATTTTCTATTTTCATTCCACCATCATCATCTCTTCCTGATTTCTTCTCTTTATTCTCCCACTTCAGGTGGCAAGACGTGTTCTTAAAATTACCACCACGATAACCATATCTTCCACGACCATTACCACATCCACGACCGCAACCCCGGCTTCTATAATTAAATTTTGTCACATTCACTTCAGGGAATGGAGCATAACCAGTTGGGCGGGCCTCGTGGTTTTTCATCAAAAGCTCATTGTTTTGTTCAGCCGCAAGAAGACAAGCAATCAACTCAGAGTATTTCTTGAAACACTTTTCACGATATTGCTGCTGAAGGAGCACATTTGATGCGTGAAAGGTGGAGAATATTTTCTCTAACATATCAGAATCAGTAATCTTTTCTCCACATAATTTTAGCTGAGAACTTATACGAAATAGAGCTTAATTATATTCACTCACAGCTTTGAAATCTTAGAATCGCAAATGCATCCAATCATAACGAGCTTTTGGGAGGATCACAGTTTTCTGATGCTCATATATTTCTTTCAAGCTAATCCAAAGGATTAATGGATCATTTACCGCGAGGTATTCAGTTTTTAATCCCTCATCAAGATGGCGACGAAGAAAAATCATCGCCTTAGCCTTATCTTGGGCACAAGCTGCATTTTTCTCTTTAATTATCTCTCCCAGACCATTAGCATCAAGATGAATTTCAGCATCCAAAATCTATGATAAGTAATTCTTGCCCGTGATGTGGAGAGCCACAAAATCAAGTTTGGCGAGGTTTGATATTATAATAAAAAATTAAGCTCAATTCTTCTCAAGAAATTATTGAGACCTTGGTAGAGACTTCGTGCTGATAACATGTTATAAACTTTATCGGAAATAAGCAATAGTAGAGGAAAAGAGTATGAGAGGAGAGTATGAACTTCTCATTAATAGATCAAGAAATCTACTAAATGGTAATACAATGGGTTCTATTTATAGGCTAATATATTAAATAATTAATGTATTATGGAGAAGAACATGGAGAGAAACATGGAGAAAAATATGGAGAAAATGACATCCACAAATAATTAATACATAATACAACTTGTATTTTATTTTAATTTTTTTCATTAAATATGAAAAATGTCTCCACTAAATTGATTGTCTCCAGATCTCTTGTATTTTGTTGAGTGGTGGCGTAATTCTACGCTATCTAGCACATCCTGAAGAAAAGTAGAAAGTAACTAGTGAAGTAATAAAAAGTAATTAGTGAAATAGTAAAAGATTTTCATTCATTTAAAAATTTCTTAAATTTATTCTTTATAAATAAAAAAATGAGAAAAACATTGCTAAGTAGGACCAAATAATGTTTTACTATCAAAACATAATTTTTTTTTGAGATATCAAAACATAAATTTTAAATATGGTAGAAAAGTGGCGACCTTCTTTTCCCGGCTCGTAGGTAGAATGATCGGTCGATTTCGGACATAATGAGAGAACAGGCTGTTGGGTGCCCACACGACCGCGACCTGTCAACTAATACTCTCTGGTGTGTATGGATGATCCATCTTATTGGAGGACGCAGTTGCTGTCAACTAGCTTTTCCGAAAGATGATGACCCTACTAATTACTAATTAGGGGCTTGCAACAATAACCAACCCGATGGATATCTAATTCCCAGCTCCAATATTGTCTGGACTCTAGAGTTGGTACGAGAGTCACAACTGTAACCGTTTTGGATTTACTTATTTAGTCTTGAGTTTAAAATTTATGAATATAAAAATATTATTCTTAAAATAAAGTTTGATAATACTCGACTTTGAATATTGTCGGAGCTCACCTCTCGATCATGGTTCATACCCCAGCTGGTGAAAGCGAGGTCACGTGAGATCGAAGGCGCCGGCGGGTTCGTTTGAACCACTTGATGATGATGGAGGACAATTTGAAAAGAGAAAATGATGGTCTTTTGGTTTATTGAAAGGTAGACAAAGCCAAAAGTCATTTCCCCATCCATCCGACTAAAGGTAACATCATCGTTATTTGGTAAATATATACATTTTCCGGATTTGGACAGGTATTGACGAATCTGGAGTTTCTGACATTATGACTTACATTAACTATGCAATAAGGATTTTTATAAGTAAAATATTATCATTACAAAAAAACCACCAAACACAAATTATCAAGTAATGATACCGTATGTACAATTCTTAAGCACCTAAGATACCAAATAAGTACGTATCAGAAAAAAATATTCTGATAAGCAATATCTAGGTACATTTTCAAAAGTATTCCCGCCTAATTACAACAACAAAAATCCTTAAATCCCAACTTTTTGCAAATCACCTTAACTATGTAGGTTTGTAAATTTTTTTTAATAAGTAAAATTATATTAAACTCACCAAAAGGTGATTACAGAGTAATTACAACAGAATAAACACACGGTACCTAAACTACTAGATAGATACTTATCTAAGCAAAAATAAAGATAAACACTATCTAGCACAAGTTCCTAATGTCACACCACCTAATGGACCAAAACCACCCAAGGAAGAATCCATAACCAACGAAAAGCCCAACGGTCTTTAATCAAGGAGGATCGAAGGACCAAAATACCACATCTTTAATCACTTGGAGGATAAAAGAGGCATCCTCCTCCCAAGTGAAGCAAAAAATAATTGCAAGCCTCCATGCCTCTGTCGAGACCTCCTCCTGAAGAGCAGCATTTTGTTCCCCTGTAGCTGCAAGCAACGAGCATAGGCCCAGAGCCTTCAGGATCGGATGGAACAAACGGCGTTGCCTGACCTTCTTAACCACCACTTTCGCAGAAGTCAGGGACGCTGCGGACGAAACAACATCTTTGAAGAATAGTTGAAACATTTTCTTCCGAGAGCATGTCCATTGTTACCGCCAAACTCAATGCCGTGTTTGCACATTCCTCTTCCCTAGCCTCGTCTCGCTCTTCAACCCATTAATTATCGACAAGAGGGGAACAACCTCGGTAGGTCTAACCGGGGCTTTTATTGTCAAGCTACGCATTGTAATCTTTTTAAGTGCGGCCGCTTTACTTGTTAATTTTCGTGCCCGGGAGCTTGATCTTATACAATTTGCTGGATGGCCTTGCCTTTCTCACGCCTCTCTTCCAATTATTCCTGAATCACGCCAACAGCTTCAGCAGCAGTAGGGGGCTGCTCCTGATCTCCATTCGCCAAAGCATCGACAAAGGGTTGTCCACCATAAAGATCATCATCTGCAGCAACTAATTTTGAAGCAACATTTTGTTTCACTACATCCTCTGCCACCACTATGGGAAGTTCAATACGAGTTATGGCATTTATTCTACTTATAAGAGTTAAAAATTTATTAATCTATTGTCTTAAATTTTTTTTATTAAATATGAAAATTTGGATATAATATTCAAGCGAGATGATTATTTGATCTATTATTATTCTCACGGAATCGTGCCATAAGAAATGTTGGGGAAAGTCTGTGCAAATCTTTTTTCTGATAGGTAATTTTTTGTGATGGCAAGGGATTGAACATCCCAACTGTTCCCTTTAACCATTAGAGTTATTGCTCTTTGTGAAATAACGATCATTTGAAAGAGAGTGTTAAGACTATTACACTGATTCATTCATACATTTTAGAATTTTACCAGTTGATGATCGTAGAGTTTTGGGTTGCAAATAAAAACTATAACAATTTGAATCTGTTGCGGGAAAAGTTATAATATTCTTAGAATGAGAATTCCAGAGATACACGTTAAGATTCTTGTTAATTCCAGAGATACCCCACAGCAGCCCAAAAGTAGTCCAATCCTAGCCAATAAAAGAGCCCGCAGCGATGACAATATACTTGAAGCCAAGCTGAAAGCAGCCATTACCCACCTCAGAACTAAAGAAAATAGGAACCCAAACCTGTCCCCCGCAGCCCAGACACTTCCACCCCAGGCTTCTTCCTCATCTCCACCTACCATGTCTACTGCTACACCACATCCTATTACCCTACTCACAAGCCAACCCACCCACCTCTCATCAGCAGCTGACCCCCATATCCTTAAGACCACCCTCACCCACTCCTCAGACCCTCCCAATCCAAGACCCTCCGATACTAGAAGCATGGAGGTTGATCAAGCTATCCCTCACGAAGATCACACTCTCGAAGCAAACCTCTTGGTCTCTAATACTGGAAGCAAAGGAGATGGGCCCCTCCTATCGTCGGATATCTAAATGGGTTGTAAAGACTCTACCACACCCAAGTCAACCATTACTAAGTCTTTTATGGATTTTAAAACCTTAATGTGGAATTGCTGTGGAGCTCGGAAGCCAGGCTTCCTCCGAGCTTTCAAGTATCTAGTCAGAGTTCACAACATCAGTGTAGCCGCCGTTGTGGAAACTCAGATAAGTGGTGACTCCGCGTCAAAAGTTTGTAGGAAGACAGGATTGGAATCTTTTCGGATGGACGCGATTGGGCGTCGCGGTGGCATTTGGCTACTGTGGACAGCTGATGTCTCAATAAGAGTTCTGAAAGCTCACGAATGCTTCATCCACACGGAAGTGACATATCAGGGGCAATCTCCGGTGCTACTGACCTTTGTTTATGCCCTCCCACCGGTAAATGGCTGGGAAGCGTATTGGGACATGCTTCAAAATCTCGATCCACAAGACAAGGTGCCGTGGCTGATTACTGGCGACTTTAATGCCATAACAAGTTTAGAAGAGAGGAAGGGAGGCTCTGGGGGACTACGCCCTCACGACTTACGTTTCAAGGCCTGGATTCAGCGGAACGGCCTCATTGATATTGGCTTCACTGGCTCCCCTTACACATGGTCCCGAAACACGGGGGATGGGGGCCGCGTATCCAAACGCCTTGATAGGGCCTTATGTAACAAGAAGTGGAGGTTAACATGGCCAGAAGGAATGGTGAAGCATCTTGCACGATTCCAATCCGACCATAGCCCTCTCCTAATACATTTTTCGAGCTCGGACAATGGTAACAAAAGTCGGAGGCCGTTCAGGTTCCAAGCTGCGTGGCTTACTCACCCAAGCTTTGCTAGGGTTGTTGAGGCAAGGTGGAACCCTAACAAGGATATTGAGGAAGCACTTGAAAGCTTGAAGAAAGAGCTACGGAAATGGAACACGAAGGTCTTTGGCAATATTGAGTGGAGAAAGAAAAGATTATATGCAAGACTGTGCGGACTGCAAAAAGCCCTCGATACTAGACCAAATAGAGGTTTGGCTGCACTTGATGTGAAATTAAGACAGGATTTAGAAATGGTGCTCCACCAAGAGGAATTACTGTGGATGCAAAAGTCCCGAGAGAAATGGGTAACCGAGGGGGACAGAAACACAGGTTACTTCCATACCACAACCATTATAAGGAGAAGGCGTAACAAAATCATACGCCTAAAGGACAACGCAGGAGAATGGACCGAAGACAAGGGAAGACTCCAAGAAATGGCCTTAAACTTCTACCAATGCCTCTACACATCAGAACCCGGCAGGTCTAGCTCGGCCTTAGCAATGGGCCTATTCCCACCGTGGTCACCAGAGGAAAAGACTGCAGCCTCCCGGCCATTTTGCACAAAAGAAATATATTCTGCCCTCCGAAGCATGGCCCCCACCAAGGCACCCGGAATTGACGGCTTCCAAGCCATCTTTTTCCAGCAATGCTGGGGGGTGGTCAAGCCCTCGATCGTGAACTTCATTCAACAAGTCTTCTCGGCAGAAAGTATCCCTCCTAACCTTAATGAAACACTCCTAGCCCTCATACCAAAAACACCGAATCCTGAGACCATCCAACAGTTTAGACCAATCAGCCTTTGCAATGTTGTTTATAAAATCCTCACCAAAATTATTGTAGCCAGACTCAAACCAAAATTACCTGATCTTATTTCGCCAGCCCAGGGAAGCTTTGTCCCGGGGTGGCAAATTACTGATAATGTTGTTATTTTCCAGGAAGTTCTTCACTCCATGCGGAGCAAGAAGGGCCGGAGAGGGTGGATGGCGATAAAGATTGATTTGGAAAAAGCGTATGACCGACTAGACTGGGATTTTATCGAGGAAACTTTGCTCGATGCGGACGTCCCTCCTAATCTAGTTCGGATCATTATGCATTGCGTAAGAGGGTCAAGGATGAGAGTCTTATGGAATGGGGAAATGTCAGAGGAATTCAAACCGTCAAGGGGGCTGCGCCAAGGAGACCCTCTCTCACCCTACCTATTTATGTTGTGCATGGAGAGGCTCGCATAGTGGATATCCCTAGCAGCCCGGGAGAAAGATTGGAAGCCAATTTGACTCACCTGCAAAGGACCTGATGTTACCCACCTATTTTTTGTAGATGACGTAGTCCTCTTTGCGGAAGCAACGGTGGCACAAGCAAAGGTCATTCAAGCTGGTCTCACAAATTTCTCAATGGCCTCGGGTCAAAAGATCAGTCCAGACAAATCTAGGGTGTTCTTCTCATAGAACACTACTAAAGCTATCGGTAAACAGATTAGCAAAGTGTTAGGCATCAAGTCAACCCCTGATCTGGGGAAATATTTGGGTTTTCCAGCCCTCCACTCACGAGTTGGGAAGGATACTTACCACCATATCATTGAAAGGGCATAAGACAGGCTCGCTGGCTGGAAGACTAAGCAGCTCTCAATGGCAGGGAGAATTACCCTAGCCAAATCGGTACTCTCGACTCTTCCCTATTACACCATGCAAGTAGTGCGCCTCCCGGCAAGCATCTGTAACAAACTAGACAAGGTAACCAGAGAGTTCATACGGGGTGACTCGATTGAGAACAAACGTGTCCACCTTGTAAAATGGGACAAAGTTTGTAAGCCGAAGGACAATGGTGGCTTGGGAATTAGAAGCACAAAGCAAGCAAATGAGGCCCTCAACATGAAGTTGGGGTGGAGATTCTTAATGCAACCAGACTCGCTTTGGGCCCAAATTATGTCTAAGAAGTATGTCAAAGAAAACCAAGAGAAGGCCCTCATACCTGCATGTGCCAAGCAGTCTACTATCTGGTCTGCCCTCACCAAGGTGGCGACCCAGCTGGCAATGGAACTAAAATGGTGCGTAGGTGATGGTAGATGTGTTCGTTTTTGGGAAGATGAATGGCTGCCAATCGGAGGCTCCTTTTGCCAACTCGGAATTCAGGTGCCAGAGGAACACAGAACTAAAACTGTAAGGGACTACTGGTTAGCTGATGACGAATGGAACTGGACTGAAATTGAATCACTGCTCCCGACCAGTTGGTGGCCATGCCTTGCAGGTATTCTTGTAGACACTCGGGGGGTAGCCACTAACACAATCTCTTGGCGACTCTCGAAGACGGGTGAATTCTCCACTGCGTCCGCATACTCATTGCTGACAGGAGGAACTGCACGTCCGCTACCTCAGTGGTCCGCTATCTGGCAGCTCAAAACTCCAGAGAGGTACAAGACGTTCCTTTGGACATGTTTCCATGAGAAGCTGATGACGAATAGTGAAAGATACAAGAGGACATTTGGTCCCAGCCCATATTGCCCTATCTGTAACAACGCCCCAGAAACAACCCTGCACACCTTGAGGGACTGTTTCAAAGCCAAAGGAGTCTGGTGCAAATCGATCCCTCAAGAGAACAGAGGAGTATTCTTCTCCACGAACCTACAACTATGGTTAAGGGCGAACATAAGTTGCAACATCACGCTGGGGACAGGAGTCCAATGGAGCACATTATTCACCACAACTTGTTGGTGGATATGGAGGTGGCAGAACAATGAAGTCTTTCGAAGCGACCCGCTACAGGGGGAGAAAAGTGAGTTCATTCAAAGGCAGGCTGAAGAGTGCTGTAGGGCTTGGGCAAGGAAAAATCCTAAACCGAACTGCCACTCTTTAGATGAAGGAAGATCCATAAGATGGGAACCACCAGTGGAGGGATTTATCAAGATAAATGTGGATGGAGCCTCAAAGGGCAATCCTGGGGCAGCTGCCTGTGGAGGAGTGCTCAGGAACACTTTTGGCTCGTGGATCTCAGGATTCGGACACAATCTGGGTTATTGCAATGCAATCACGGCAGAACTGTGGGCCATCAAGAGTGGACTCCAAACAGCACTTCAAGAGAATCACATGAAGATCATGGTGGAGTCAGACTTGCAGACGGCAATAAGATTCCTCACCGAGGGAGTAGGAGCGGGCAGCTCCCTTTTCCCCCTCGTGACTAGATGCCAAACCTCATTCGTCTATTTAGATGTACCGAGGTGAACTTTTGTAATAGAGAGTGTAACAGGGTAGCAGATAGATTAGCGAACCTTGCCCTTAAACTTCCGAGGGGTGTCCACACTATGTTGGATCCTCCAGACGGTTGCCTAGCCCTTCTAAGGGACGATCTCAATGGTCCTATCATTCTGTAATCAGTTCCTTTTAATGCAGGGGTGTAGCTCACCCACCATTCCCACCAAAAAAAATAACAACGATTCATTATCTTGAAGAAAACTGTGGACAGCTATCCCTTGTCGCCATCGTCAAACAACACTGTAAACTTTTTCATTCAAATGTTAGGGTGCACTATTACTATTAAGTATTAACTAGTAACCAATTATTTCCACGAGGTTTCCCACGAGATTGGGCTGTAGTTGTCTTGCACGTCAGCCTACTACAAATAATAATTATTATAAAACAGCAGAGGTGGAAACTGTGGCGAGCGAAAATAATGGGGGAAGAATATAATAATTTCTGCAGTTTTTGTCAGATAGACGAGGATCCCTCTGCAATGCAAAATAAAAAACCATTTGAAGAAAATAACCGCACACATACATAATGGTCCACTCGTGCAGTGGACTTTTCAAAGAGTGTCAATTATCAATTATCATCACTCTCATGTAGTCTTGGTTGATCATAGTTTTTTTAAAGGTAGAATTATATTCTTCTTGTTAATACTGGTTATATTGATCATAGCTTGCCGGGCTGTAGTCTCCGGGTCTGGCATAAATCATCACTTATATGCAACTTTAATAATTCTCGTCCATTTAATTAACATGTGATGTTATTATAACTTAATTAAGATTTCAGTGGTCTTGAGTTCTTAAGAACATTATCATCTTTCAAAAATTTTGTCCGACTCGAACCTGGAATAGTCAATCTGATAGGTGTCCGGATAACAGATAGTATAAAAAATCCAGCATTGTTGCCCATCATCATAAGTAGATTCTTCCATTTATTTTAGAAAAAAATCTATTTTAGTACTCTATGTTATAAACCGATCAATTCAGTCAAATTTATTCCAATTAAAATCAATTAAGTCAACGGGCAGCTGCCCGACCATTTGGACTAGCCACGTCAAAATTCGATGATGATGTAGTGCCACGTGGGCATCCCCTTTATTTAGGAGAGAGGTGAGCTCCATGTGGCACCACGTCATTAGAGAACTTTGATGTGGCTCGTCCAGATGGTCGGGTAGAGTCCAGGCAGTTGTCCGTGGACCTAATTGATTTTAGTTGAAATAAATTTGACTCAATTGATCAATTTTATACCACAGAGTACTAAAGTTATTTTTTGCATACCACATGGTATGAAAAAAAACTTTCCCAGAAGTCATAAGCAAGTTTACAAGCTCTCCACTTTGGAAGGCCCTTGTGGCATGTGAAGGACAGTTTGGCGGACAACTTGGAGGAGATAGCTATCTCGTACATGACCCCGCCTCAAAAAGAATTTGAGAACCTTCCTGTGGCTAACTTCGTGGATGCCAATGGGGAGTGGACTTGGGCATTAATTGATCCCTTTGTGATGACTAATACCAAACTTCGTATTGCATGTATGGCTCCTCCTAAGCCTGATGGGGACCCTGAACATATCAAGTGGAGTAGGACATCGGATGGCCGGTTCTCGACAAAGACAGCATACAAACTGCTTCAAGGCCAGGACGAGGAAAGATCGGCGAGAAAATTGAGCATTTTGTGGAGATGGAAGGGCCCACAATGCTTGAAGAAAGTAGCTTGGCTGGCTGTACATGGCCGACTATTGACTAATGTGATAAGAAAGAATTGGCTCATGACCCAGGAAGCATCTTGCCCCTTTTGTCATAATTGTGATGAAATGATACTGCATGCTCTGAGAGATTGCCACAAAATCTCTAAAGCCTGGTCTAGTCTGATTAGAAAGCATAAGTTGAACATAAGAAGCTTTTTTTAGCTCAGCTTGGAAGAATGGATTGATAGTAAGCCATGACCTACTGATAAAGTTGCGCGTATTATTGGCAGGTGTCGAATGATAGAAGAAGCAGGTGGGACTACAAGCAAAATGCAGGTTAAACCCAGAAGGGAAGAAGCTCTCATCAGTCGGAAAAAGTCAGAGGACGATTGCTTCAAACTCAACATCGATGGGACTAGGCACACATTTATTGACAGGGCTACAATGGGTGGCATCATTCGCGGGCATGATGGGGCTTGGCTTAGCGGGTTCTTCTCCAATGTTGGGAGCTGCTCCTGTGTGAATGAGAAATTGTGGGGGGTGTATCTTAGGCTTGTCTTCGCCGCTCCATTAGAATCACGAGACTTGTCCTAGAGGTGGATTTGAAGTTAGCAGCTGATTACCTTACGAAACCCAAACAGCGACAAAGTCTGAACTCTCTGATTAGGAAGATCCAACATGTCATTAAAGTGATTGGGAGGTCAAGGTTCTACATGCTTATAAGGAAGCTAACCAATGTGCGGCCAACCTTGATTTTGATAAGCCTATTGGCCTGTTTGTTTTTTAGGAACCACTGATGGAGATTATGACTCTTATGATGGGTGATATTGAGGACATTGTTCTCCCTCGAAATGTAATAGTAAGTAGTGGGAGGGATGAACACTAAGTAGCTCCGACACCAAGAGGGGGTTTAAATTTTGACGTTTCAGGGCTGAGGTTTACGATACCAACGTCAAAGGAGGGTTCCCTCTCCTGAGGCACTCTTTCCCTATCGCGGAGTTTTCCTATTATAGGATTTTGACAAGGTCGGCAGTCGCAACTCCACAAGAGACCGAAAGGAGCCTTGCACTAAGTAGAATATACTTAGCCGTTACTTTTAATATATATGGACATTTTGCCTCTCTAATTCCAAAAAAAAAGTGAACTTTTCTCTTTATTTTATGTCACATTCGTTAAGGTTTATTCTAAATACATAATTAAGTTAGAACTCTATTTGTAGTTTATTGAACTTGTCTACGATAAACATGAAAATATCAATATTTTTAAAACCAACTCGAAATCTATAAAATTTTTGGTTCACCCGATTCTACTAGTCAAGCTACCGGTCGGATCGGTACTTATATTTTTATATTAATATTATAAAATATAGTTTAATAAATTTAATTTAGCATAAAAAATATTAAAAAGTTTAAATATTTAGCAACTTTGTTATACAATTTATCCAAACAAAGTCTTCGAACATCGATTTAACAAGTATAAAAGTAAAAGAAGATGATTACACATATTTTTTGTTTGACATATTAGTCCAATTCGTTTGACATAGTTAATATATTATCGAGAATTGTTAAAAAAAATAAGTTTGCTATGATCAAAAAGTGATGTATGCGCTTCGAGCTTGGAAATAGATATTTTATTTTTAAATTAAATCCGATAAATTGGAAAAAATAAACATTTATTTTTCTGATCCAGACGAATTGGGTCACCCGAAAGTACCTGACTAGATGGTCTGACCTAATTTTGACCGGTCGAACCACTGAATGCGTTTTAGACAAAATTCGACCCGAATTTAGTTATGGGTAACGGTCCGACCACTGATCAGACCACAATTTTTAAAACATTGGAAAATATGTGCGCGAGTTCGATGAATTTTGACAATGGACATAATAACACGAGATTTAAACGAAGTAGCATATGATCTATATGTTACAAAATAAGTCTTTCGACTAACTATGTGTATCGCATATATTGTATTTCTTATATATCCCATTTCTATTTGTTGTATGTGTTATATATTCTCGTTACAGTCTAGTTTCCTAACAACATTTAATATCTGCTCCATATCTACTGACAGCTACTGAACACAATCAAAACTTATTAAAAAATGTCGGTTCTTAATAAAAATAATTATTTATCATTTGAATCATCTTGTATTACCATAATTTATTAAATTTCATATAATTGGATGTTGGAAAGTAAAAGAGTTTGAATTTCCCCTTTTTGAAAGAGGCACATTAGCAAAGTTGCCGGATGGTGTCCTGAGATGTACTTGCTAATGTTTGCTTCAAAAGGGTTAAACTTCAATCATTGCGACCACGATCCAATGATACAATCAAATTAATTTAAACAAAAGATTTGTGTAGCCACCATCATCCTACAGCAACAACTCTCCCACGGTCCACCCACCACACGTGGCCATTGTTTATTCGGCGTATTTTGCCCAGCTAACCCGAGTTATTAACGGGTTGCTCATGTCCAATCTCCAAAGAAATATCCACTCGACAGCGCCCGATCCGGACAAAGACTAGAGACTCGTGTTTTATTAGGCTGTTACGATACACGTATGCGTTAAATGTTATAAACTAATAACATAGATTTAACGCTAATTTTGGTAAACCAAAGAATTGGAAAGGTTAACTTACACGCATAAAAGTGTTAATAGAGTTTAGGTAGAGGTTACAGTCCTTGCGAATACGAGTTATAAGATGTAGATGTGCTAAAATTTGGTAATAAAATTATTGATTGTTGTTCCAAGTAGTAAGAAATTTTGATTCAGATTTTGGATTCGGGCTTTTTTAATGTAAAAAATATTATTCGGACAAGTCACCACTTAAAATGGAGTCTAACAGTTATCGACTCTCAATATCAAAGCTCACAACAACAAAATTTGTAATAAAAATTTAATTTATAACTATATTCGATTCAATCGATGTAAGTTAGTACAAGTGATAAAAGATTTAAACTCTCTTAAATTCAAATTTTGTGGATATAAAATACACATTAAAAATCAAAGGGCTTGTAGCCTAGCAAGGAGTTGTAAAATCCAAAGAGATCCAAGGTTCAAGCCTTGGCTAGGTTAGCAAGGAGTTGTAAAATCCAAAGAGATCCAAGGTTCAAGCCTTGGCTAGGTGTAAAAAATTTACCTTTAAAAAAATACACATTAAAAAAGTCGTACCTAGTTAATATTGTTGACAAATGATTATACAAATATTCATAAAATATCAAACAAAATAGTAACTGCTCAATGATTAACATTTTTAAAAAAGAGCATTACTCATCCCACATTTCTTAAAATGTAGCTTGCAAGATCACTCTACTTTCAAGCCAAACCGGCAAACCACACTCTCTCTCCCCCTCGCTTCCCTTGCAATCCAAATCTCCCGACCACAAACCAATCTTCAAAAACATCAACAAACGAAAATTGAACCGATAAGACAAAGCCATTATGCCTCGCCGTGGCTCCCAATCCCCCACTCTCCTAAACCTCCCTTTACTAATTATAATCCTCCTAACAATCGCAATCTTAACTCTCCTAATTCTCGCTTTCCCTTCTTCTCCTTCCACTTTTCCTCCCAGGACCACAGCTTCCGTACGAAAGAGCTGGGACTCCTTCAACGTGGTCCTCGTGTTGTTCGCGATCCTGTGCGGCGTCTTCGCCAGACGAAACGACAACGACTACAGCCATGCACCCGCATCACAGACGATCGAGGACATCGACGAACGACAGGGCGTCCACAGCCAGTGGTATAGTCAGTTCTCGGAGCAGAAGTTTTACGGAGAGCCGGAAACGACGTCGGTTGGGGGACTGAAGAGGAACAGCAGCTCATATCCGGATCTGAGGCAGGAGTCGTTATGGGAAACCGGGAACGACCGGTTCCGCTTCCTCGATGATTTTGAATTAGGCAAGGTCCGTTACTCACCGGCTTCTCCGGGGTCCGGTAACCGCCGTCGTGTCTCTTCGCCGATTGGTTCACCACGGGAGAAGGATATTCAAGTTGATACTGTATCATGGAAGCTGAAATCTGCCACGCCGCCTCCTCCTCCTCCACCGCCGCCGAAGCGGAGCTACGAGACGATCCCTCTCAGGGAGAAGGAGATCAAGGAAGTGCCTCAACCGCCTCCTCCGCGGCCTCCACATGTGGAGGAGGAGAGCAAATCGGAGCGGAGGAACGGCCGGAAGAGGAGTAACGCTACGGAGATAAAGTCGGTTTTGACCTCGTTGTATAACAGTCAGCGAAAGAGAAAGAAGAAATACAAATTGAGGAATTCTAGTAAAGGCGGCGAGCCGGCTTATCCTCTGCCGGAGCCGGAGCAACCGTCGCTTGCCAGACCTCCACCTCCGCCTCCCACGCCACCGCCGTCACTGTTTCACGGCTTTTTCAGAAAGGGGAGCAAAACCAAGCGGATCCACTCGCTCTCCGCACCACCGCCACCTCCGCCCCTCCCCCCGCCGGCGGTTTCGATAACACGGAGAAATGATAGAGCTCCGAAACCAGCCCCGCCTCCGGAGACGATCAGGCGGAGAAGTTCGTCCAGCGCCAGTTGGCGGCCGCCGTTGCCGACACCGGCGAGAACCAGCGCTCCTCCCGAGGAACTCGACAACTTCGGCGGCCAGTCTCCGCTAATCCCGATGCCTCCGCCGCCTCCCCCTCCGTTCAAGGTGCCGGGGTTCCGGTTCGTAGTGAGGGGAGACTACGTGAAGGTGCGGAGCGCGAGTAGCTCGCTGTGCAGCTCCCCCGACCGGGACGAGATCGAGCCGGAGTCAACGGTTAAAATCAACGCAATGAGCGGTGGCGGTGGTGGGCCCGTCTATTGTCCAAGTCCCGACGTTAACGCGAAGGCTGATACATTCATAGCGAGGCTGAGGGACGGCTGGAGGTTGGAGAAGATGGACTCCACGAAAGGGAGAGTCTACTTGGGCCCAGGCCCAGGCCCAATCTAAAAAATATTGGCTCGATCCGTTTCCCCTTTGCCATTTTTCATACACCGTACAAATAGCGTTTCGTTGGCTTGGTTTTGTTTTTGGGGGGCCTCTTGGAGGTTCCCGCAGTGTACACACGAAGGGCTCTAGTTGTGTGGTTTTTAAAGTTCACATCCAGGAGCCAGCTTTTATTTGGGGTGTTGAAATGTAGGGTTTCTAGAGTTGGCTTTATTATTTTGTTGCGTGGGTTTGTGGAAGTGTTATTATTGTGGCCCAAGCATGGAGCCGGTGACGTTTTTTGGGTTTGCCACTTGGATCACTCTTATTTTGAATAATAAATAAATTGAGTGTGTTTGTGGAAATAGTGTTGGGTTTTGAATGAAAAATTCAATGCAAAGCTCAAAGTGGTAAGGCCCAAAGTAGAGGTCCAAAAGAAAAATGAAAGGGGCAATACCACATTGATTAGAGGAAGGAGGATTTCCTTGTTTATAAGGAATTCCCCTCCTCACCTCTCAACTTGATTGGCTACCCAAAAGGCTACCCAAAAGGAATTCCCTTCCTCACCGCATTGGACGCAGGTCGTAATGGGCGCTTTATGGCGCACTTGGCACTTAGACTTCCAGAAGGTTGAAGGGTCGCGAGATCCCTCACGAAAGGGCTGGAAGGATCCAGAAGCCACCGAAGGGGCTGCTTCCCTGCCTCCTCCAGCCTATAAATAGACGTGCCCCCTTCCCATTTTCTTCATCCCAGCATTGTTGTCTTCTCCTCTTCCCCCGTTCTTCACTTAGAAAAGAGTCCGAAAGTTCTGGGTATATAAGGGTTTGCTCGAAAGTTTCGAGATACGTGTGCAACATTCTTGGAAATGCCCTAACAGTCGTTGTATCTTGGGGACGATTGCCGTAGCCCGTACCGCACTGAAATATACGGGGCAATCTCGTCTTACGGAGAAAGTGTCCAACACTTGCCTCGACTGAAGTGGATCCTAATCAAGTACACCAACCCTCCGAAACAACAATCGTAAGACGAGATTGTGTACTTGAAGATGGCATCGACAAGCTCAGCACCAGCGGCCCCGGGAACTGTCCACGCCGAAAGGCCGGCCAAGTTCAACGGTACCGAGTTCAAGAGGTGGCAACAGAAGATGTTGTTCTACCTGACGACGCTCAACCTGGTCCAATTCTTGAAGGAAGAGGCTCCGAAGGTGGCGGAAAATGAGGCAGATCAACAGAAGATCAACGCCCTCGATGCATGGAGTCATAGCAACTTTCTATGCCAGAACTACGTCCAAAATGGACTAGACGACACGCTCTACAATGTGTACGCAGAAGCCAAGACTGCTAAGGAGCTGTGGAGTTCACTCGAGAAGAAGTACAAAACGGAGGATGCCGGGACGAAGAAATTCATCGTCGGACGATTCCTCGACTTCAAGATGGTGGACTCTAAGAAGGTCATTGACCAAGTGCAGGAGTTGCAGCTGATCCTCCATGAGATCCAAGCCGAAGGGATGCAACTCAGCGAGTCCTTCCAAGTAGCTGCGATGATTGAGAAGCTCCCCCCGCTCTGGAAGGATTTCAAGAGCTACCTCAAGCATAAGAGGAAGGACATGAGCCTAGAAGACCTGATCGTGAGACTTAGGATCGAGGAAGACAACCGAAAGTCCAAAGTCAAGCAAGGCAAGGCCAACTCAGAGACCACCGTGCACCTCGCTGAGGGAAAAAGTGGCAAGAAGAGGAAGAAGTCCGGGGATAAGCAGGAGAAGCAAGAGCCCAAGAAGAAAAAGAATAAGAAGATCAAGGGTGACTGCTACAACTGCGGCAAACCCGGCCACATGGCTAAGGACTGTCGCCAGCCAAACCGTTCAGTTCATTCTGCTACTCAATTCTCACCATTTGAGCTTGTTTATGGATTTAATCCTTTGACTCCATTGGATTTATCACCTTTGCCTTCGAGTGAGCATGTTAACTTAGATGGCAAGAAGAAGGCTGATTTTGTCAAGCAACTGCATGAGAGGGCGCGAATGAACATAGAGAAATGAACAGAGCACTACGCGAGACAAGCAAACAAAGGACGGCATAAGGTTGTCTTTGAGCCTGGAGATTGGGTCTGGTTGCACATGAGAAAGGAACGCTTTTCTGCGCAACGGCGTTCAAAGTTGCTACCACGGGGAGATGGTCCATTTCAAGTGCTTGAACGCATCAATGACAATGCCTACAAGCTTGACCTGCCAGGTGAGTATAATGTTTGTGCTTCTTTCAATGTTACTGATTTGAGTCTGTTTGATGTAGGTGAAGATTTGAGGACAAATCCTTTTCAAGAGGAGGGGAATGATGTGAGCACACCTACGAACACACCTACATTCAAGCCACAAGACTCACGGCAAGTGCACGTACCAATTGGACCGGTGACACGAGCAAGAGCCAAAAAGTTTCAGGCAGAATTTAATGGATTAATGCAAGAAGTCTGGGCTCAAGATGGTGCGTACAAGTGCAAGGACGTGCATGAGGCCCACGCTAAGCCCATGCACGTGATAGAGGCTATTTTGGAAGCTTGATATGCACGCAAACTTCTGGATGCATGCGCACATGGAGAATCAGAAAGAATCAACCTATCTAGGCCGTGCATCTACTTGTTAGGACGTGCAACTATTAGTTATTCTATTAGATATTATTTGCTTAGATTATTTCCTATTTTAGTTGAATAATTCGGCCAGAATATCCTTAGATTAGGAAAGAGAGTTTTGGCCAACCTTTGAGCTCCTTTTTAAGGAGTTAGCTTGTTTAGGAATACCTTGGTACTTTGGAGCCTATATAAGGAGGTCTCCTAGCAATAAAACGGACACAACTTTTGAGATTGATAATTTTGTGAGTTAGATACTCCTTGCGTGTTCTTGCTAATTGCTGGATTGCTTAGCTTGAGCGAAACTTTTCACTTATCAAATGATTCATCCATCATCGTTTGTGGCGTGGTTCGACTTGGACCATAGGTTCTCGAATTTCCATTGCTTGGGTTGTGGATCTTCTAGACCAAGGTTCTTGCAAGGCTCGAGTTCGGGGGTTGCGGTCTCTTCCATCCAAAGTAGCACGGTCCGTTGTGAATCTCCTGCCGAGGTTCATATCATTGCGCCCTGATAATTCCAAATAAGAAGCTTTATTAAAAACTTAAGAGTAGGGTTAAGGAAACTCCATTCTCCTTGACATTAGTCCTGAGGGCAATTGTCTTGGGGTTTAGACACCCCTCCAGCCCTCTGCTCCTTAACATCTGGGGACGCCGGTCCATCCTTGGCTTCATCTCTCGGACAGATATCTATATCTGTGTTCACTTCCTTCCCCACACCACCGGTATCAGGCCCGCCGCTCGAGTCTAGGGGTTTCGTCGGGGTTCCAGAGGGAAAGAGGGAGGGGACCTCACCAGGTTTAATCGGGTTCCCATCTGGTGGAGCACGGTCAGGAGGTTTAGTCGCTAATGGAGATGGTTGGATAGTGTGGTTGGCCATTCCTTTCTCCTTCGATGGCAGAAAAGGGGAATTTTTCTTCATCGGTACAGAGCTGGGGGCTGGGGATTGAGCCAGGTTATTCTTTGTGGTCAAATTATGGCTTCCAGTCATAGCTGGGCTTCTTATTTTTGTGGGCTTGGCCTGCATGAGCCTGTTTTCTTGAAATGATATACCTTTGGATGCGCCTTTGGTACTCAGCTTCCCGTTCCTTTCTTTTGAGCTTTGACCCGGATTGGGCCTGGGCGATCCTTGGGCAATTTTGCTATTTCCTTTGGCCTCCTTAGCCTTGTCAGAGAAAGTATCTTCTTTGCCTCCCGATGAAGCGCCAGCTGGCTCTTTCCCCACGTGACTAGCTTCCTTCAGAGACCCGTGACTTTGAGCTTCATGGACAGGCTCCTTGTCTTCTTCTGCAGAGGTATCCATTGTAATTACCTCATACCTAGACCCCCAATTAATATAAGTGTCAGTCCTCTGACCTCCTACACCAGGCTTGGGTTTAGCCAAAAAGGGGAAATTCTCCATTCCCGGTTGCTGCCCGGAGGTCCGACGCCCCCTTCCCCTTTTTTAAACCGTCATCCAATCACCGTATTTGTTAACCACTTTCGGCCTCACCACGGGCCTCTGACCTCCATGGGGGTATACTCGAGGCAGTCTGATCGGTCATCTGAATGGTGGCGGGTGGAGGGGCAGTCTTGCTTCACGTGCCCGTAGCATCCGCACTCGTAACAAATAAGGTGGAGTCCCTCATACTGAAGTCTCCTAGTTCTTCGACGTGCCCTGAAATGAGAACGCAAGGGCTTAGTCAGATCTACTTCAACACAAATCCTAGCAAACTTACCTCGCAGGCACATATTTGTATGAGTGTTAATTCTTATCGGGTTGTCTATTGTGTGCGCGAGATTACGGAGGAAAACCATGTCGTAGAAATCGATGCCCAAGTTTGGAACTCTGACCCAGACCACCGTTGTTGTGATTTCAGTAGACTCGGGGTCAAAATTTAGGATCCATCGGCGAACCGTGATATAGCAGTCCACAATCATCCAGGGACCGTCCATTAGGATATGCTAGTACTGCTGGTCTGTTTGAGGCTTGACAAGGAAGAAATCGCAGCCAAGATCGATAAGCAAGAAGTTCGGTGGTAGCCCTCAAAGTTGCGCCTGGCGCCTTTTGAAATAGGGGTAAGCAATCTTGAAGCCAAGGACCTTAATGATTAGGGTTTTCCACCAAGGCTTCCTCATTCTTATCTTGTCTGCCTTGGTTAACTTGATTATAGGGCAGTCCGGATCGTCATCTCCTTCGTCTTTCGAATCACTGGAGACCAGCTCCTCGTTGTTGAAGTGGATGGTCGGTGGGGTGGTTGCTGGGTTAGCACTTGGTTCTCCCATGGTGGCATCTTTGAACGAGAGCTTTCACTTTCGTTCAACCTTCTAGCTTGGGACCAAGGAGTTAGCTTCCTAAGATGGAACTTCACTTGCGTCTGTTTCATTCCTGACTTTCTTCCCTCCTCGTGGAGGTGTGGGAGGGACATGGGATGGTTGTCCGGCCTCCCTTGGCGGGGGGACCTCCATGAAAGCCGATGGTTTTCTTTTAGAAACTTGACTTGAGAGCACTTTCTCTTTCTATCACTAGAGCACTTTCAGAAGACACTTAGTACTTATTCTAACATGTTACAACATGAATTTTTGGATTTAGGGAATGTACAGATATCAACGGTTTGCAAAACATTAAATATTTTAGGACAAATTACCCTCACGTCCCTGAGGTTTAGTCACCCTCCCCCTAGGGTCCTTGACTTTTGGAAAATGATTGTCCTGTCCCTAAGTTTTGATGATATTGGTATATTTTAAGAATAATTTGAAACCAATCTGACCACAATCTGAAACCAATATCACTTCACTTATAAACTATTACTGGAATAATTGAATACCAATATCACTTCACTTATAAACTATTAATAGAACAATTGAATACCAATATCACTTCACTTATAAACCATTGCAACAACATCTGAATACCAATTTTACTTCATTTACAATCCATTGCTAGAACAATTGAATACAAATATCCTATTCAGCCTCTCGATCCTCATCATCCTCCTCATTGCCATCATCCTCGTTGTCAAAAATAATACTCTCCAACCTCCTATTATACAACAAAGGTATGATACCAGTATCACTTCACATGCAAACTAATATTTTGACACAGGCAAACTAATATCGCTTCACATGCAAACCAATATCGCCACATATGCAAACCAACATCGCTTCATATGCAAACCAATATCGCCACACATGCAAACCAATATTTTGACACACGCAAACCAATATCGCTTCATATGTAAACCAATATCGCGATACATGTAAATCAATATCGCCACACATGCAACACCAATATTGCCACATATGCAAACCAATATTGCTTCACATGAAAACTAATATTTTGACATATGCAAGCCAATATCACAAACATACAAACCAATATTGCTTCACATGCAAACTAATATTTTGGCACATGCAAACCAATATCGCCACACATGCAAATCAATATCGCCAAACATGCAAACTAATATCGCCACACATGTAAATCAATATCGCCACACATGCAAACCAATATAGCTACACATACAAACTAATATTGCTTCATATGCAAACCAATATCGCTACACATACAAACTAATATCAGAGTATTGAAAAAAATAGAAAAGAAAAAAAAGAGAATCGCGTATTAGGGTTTTTCCCAACAGTAGCCTTCGCTCAAAACCTCCCGCCGCCGGCGACCCTTGAAGCCCAGCCGACCGCCGTGCAATACACCATCGGGACCAGATGGGTCGACGATAGTGTTGAAGTGGAACAGCCAGAATTCAGGCACACGATGGTGACAGGGCGTGGATGGGGATCTCACGGCATAGGACAGTGGAGACTTTGAGTAGGGTGGCAGTGGTAGGCGAAGTTCAGGCGACTCGGCCGGTGCACGATCTGGGACGGTGGCCGGCTGGGCTAATGGTGCGCGCGGCAGCTCCTGGGTTTTTTTGTCCTCATTGACGGCGCAGAAAGAGAGGCAGCGGAGTGGGTCTTCGGTCTTCGTGGCCTCGGTCGGCTACGAGCTTGCCAGCAGCGGCGCTACTAGGAAGATGCTCCAAGCGGGTCTCCGGTCTTCTTACTGGCGCTGAGAGAGAAAATCCTAGGGCTCGAGATGTGTGGTGGGGTGGGGGGAAGAGGAGGGGAGAGACTATTAGGTTTAGGTTAATTGAGTATTATGTAAAAACTCAATCATGTCCCTGATATGATAATGACCCTCAGATTTGTAAAAAAATATTAAAAAGTAAATCTGACGATCCAAAAATAATCTCCCTGTAGGGACGATTTTTGTGTAGTGTACACTCAATCCAAAATCACATTGATACATATATACACGCTCCTTTCCTCCGTTTAGTTTTAATTTTTCTAGAAGTACGGGTCTTTTCCACAAAAGAGGTGAGTTAGTATGTTTAATAAGAGATTTCCTTTCCACAAAAAAAAAAGAGATTTCCACTTCTTAACCACCAATACAAAACTAACATCTTTATAAGATGAACGAACAAACTTTCAAGCATTGTTTTCAAAAACGATCCGGAGAGCGACCCGGATTTTGGTCCGTTCTCTAGGTCAATTAGTTCGATCGATGGTCAGACCGATGATTTATATATATATTTAGTAAATAGTAGGTTTAAAAATTAATGTTCTCGAAATGTTGGTCAATTTATTTCATACTTAGTATAATTATCTTTGTTGATTTAGTTTATTTTGTGTTGATTTAGAAAATTCGAATATAAAATCTGATTTTTTTTATTTTTTTGGATTGGGTTGGGTGAATTCCGGATTTTTGGGTTAAATTTTTGGTCAAACCTAACGAACCGGATTTTTATGAGTCAAAAATTTGAGCCAACCACCCGGTTTGACCAAAAATTATCCGGTTCGTTAGGTAACCGTAAGTACATGGTTTTCTGACCCGCCCAAGACTCCGGTCGGACTGTCGTCTCGAAAACAATGCTTTCAAGTACATTTTTCAGCACTAATTTTCAATTAATGAAGTGAATTTTTGAAAAACGATTAATGAAGTGATTTGGGTGTACTTATTCAGGGAAGAAATTATCATATGGTTTCTTCTCAGGTAGGGAAGCCGGAAGCCCTGCCGTGATCTTCTTCCAACCAATTATCTTTAGTCTATTTTCAGTATTTTTTTATATAAAATTTTTCGTATTCGGATATGGGCTTTTGATCTACAAAGAAAGGCCCAAATCACCCGTTTACTTTCTGGCTGATCTGTTTCTCCGGTTCTCCCTAAACCCCTCGAAGCAAAAAAAGAAGACAAAAAAAAAACCTTAGAAAGAAGAAGAAAGGAAGGATAACGATGAAGCTAGCGGGGTTAAAATCGGTCGAGAACGCTCACGACGAGTCCGTGTGGGCCACGGCGTGGGTGCCGGCGACGGAGACCCGGCCCGCGCTCCTGATGACCGGCGCGCTGGACGAGACGGTTAAGCTCTGGAGAGGCGACGATCTGGACCTCGAGAGGACCAACACGGGACACTCACTCGGGGTGGTCTCCGTGGCCGCGCACCCGTCCGGCGTCATCGCGGCGTCCGCCTCCCTCGACAGCTTCGTGAGGGTGTTTGATGTCGACACCAACGCCAGCATCGCCACCCTCGAGGCTCCTCCCTCCGAGGTCTGGCAAATGCGCTTCGATCCCAAGGTCGGTGAGGGCTTCGCTCTTCTAGGGTTAGGGTTTCGAATGCTACTTGTTTGAAGTGAGTGGTTAGTTATGGATTTGGTACTTTGGATAGGGGTAATGTCTTTTTGGTCGATCCACTAGGCTTACTAATCCGTGTTAGAGCCCAGTCGGACCACAAAGGAGCGGGCGATGCTCTCTCGCAACTGCATTGTACTCGGGTGAGATAGACGCGGAACACGTGCATAATCAATGATTAGGAGGACCTTCCGGTTGATGTGTTAGTTTCATTATTGGTTGATTCTCCTTAAGCAGAAGGTGTTGTTGGGTGTTTCTATGTTTGTACTGATAGAAGTATTATGCTGCTGTCTCGACTCTAACGATGATGGTACCTGCAGGGAATGATGTTAGCAGTTGCCGGTGGGGGTAGTGCGTCGGTCAAGCTTTGGGATACGGCGACGTGGAAGCTTATTTCCAGCCTCACGATTCCCCGTCCAGAAGGGCCTAAGCCTGCTGATAAGAATAGTAGCAAGAAGTTTGTGTTGTCGGTTGCCTGGAGTCCGGACGGGAAAAGGCTTGCCTGTGGATCAATGGATGGCACTGTTTCGGTATTTGATGTATCTAGAGCGAAGTTTCTGCACCACTTAGAAGGCCACTTCATGCCCGTGCGGTCCCTTGTCTATTCTCCGACGGATCCACGAGTGCTTTTTACCGCATCAGACGACGCTCATGTGCACATGTACGATTCTGAAGGTAAGAGTCTAATTTCAGCAATGTCGGGACATGCTAGCTGGGTGTTGAGTGTTGATGCAAGCCCGGATGGGACTGCAATCGCCACCGGGTCAAGTGATATAACAGTGAGGCTCTGGGATCTGGGTATGAGGGCTGCCCTGCAGACGATGAGCAACCATTCCGACCAGGTCTGGGGCGTGTCATTTCGACCACCGGGAGGCACCAATGTCCGTTCGGGCCGGCTCGCCAGTGTCTCAGACGACAAGAGTATCTCACTTTATGATTGTTCTTGAATGGCCATCCTGGATGAGGACAATTCCGGGAACCGATGGATGCCCCATGTATTTGCAGCTTGAGATGTTATTTGTCATTATTAATGCGAAGAAAATGGATTGGTTTCGGATCCATTGGATCCATTCTTCCTGTACCGACTAATCTGGTTTTTCGTGTATAATTATGGAACAAAAGTTTCTGATCCTTCAACCTCTCAGAAACCGCAAGTCTTACCGGTAACGTTGACCAACACAATGGATTGAACAGAAGATGGATACCGATTAATATTTAAAAAAGAAAGGAGAAGATTAGTTATCCAACAAAAGTTCAACACTGCAGTTCAGCTAATTTTTTGCAGATACAGCTCCTGTCTATGGAAATAAATGATGCTAAAAACTGGAATTACAGAAACGTCAGAACTCAAGAGCTCGCTTCAAGAACTGATAAACAGTCTACGAAGGAATAGTGCTCTCATAAAACCTGTCTAAATTCAGATGACTCACCAAGGGACTCAAAAAGGTCAGATCAGCTTAGACTTGAACAGAGCGCTAAGATGTCCTGGCCAGCAGATACATCACTAGTGCGCCTTGGTTTCTAAGAACAACTTCAAGACGTCCATAACAGACCCGAAATCATCCCTTACTTTGACAGGCGGGTTAGCAAACCGGCAAGCCGTATCCGGAATAGCCCCGGAGTGGTATTCAATCTTAGACTGCGTAAACTTCAACCCGTGTGCAGTGCTCACCACGACCGTCCTATCCGTAGGCTTGATGACACCACTATTCCTGAGCTTAAACAAAGCAGTCAGCGCGACCCCCGTGTGGGGACAGATGAACATCCCGGTAGAATCAGCCTGTGCCATGGCATCCATCAACTCCTCCTCAGTCGCCTCCTCAACAATCCCATCACAGCTCTGCAAAGCATACACGGCCCTGTCTATCGAAACAGGGTCCCCGATTTGGATGGCCGAGGCGAAAGTGGAGTTCGCCTTAACGGCCTTAAACTCGCTCCACCCTGACTTAAAATACAAGTACAACGGATTAGCATTGGCAGCCTGAGCGCACACCAACCTAGGAACCCGATCAACAAGCCCCAACTCCTGGCACATCTTAAACCCCTTGTAAAAAGCATATATATTCCCTAGATTCCCGCCGGGGACTACAACCCAATCGGGGACCTGCCAATCAAACTGCTGCAGAATCTCAATGGCAGCGGTTTTCTGCCCTTCCAGCCTCAGACTATTAAGCGAATTCGCCAAGTAAATAGGCAGTTCCGAGGTTACCTGGCGGATAAGCTTCATACACCCATCAAAATCAGTGTCTATGCTCAAAACAAAAGCCCCATTGGCAATGGGCTGCACCAGCTGGGCGAGGGAGATCTTGTCCGCGGGGAGGAACACAATCGAAGGGATCCCCGCGGAGGCACAGTACGCGGACAACGCGGCCGAGGTGTCCCCCGTGGAGGCGCACCCGACCCCGACGACCGGTCGTTTCATCTTCCTCAACCGGTTGACCTGGGAGACCAAAACGGTCATCCCCAAGTCCTTGAAGCTCCCCGTGTGGCTGATCCCGCAGTGCTTAACCCACAGATCGTTCATGCCTAGAAACTGTTTGCCGAGACGCTCCGCCCAGAAGAGGTTCGAGTTCCCCTCGAAGGCCGAAACGATGTCGTCCGGGTGGATCTCGGGTAGGACCCACTCCTTCTTGGACCACACCCCGGACCCGTACGGCCACGTGGTCTTCCCCACGCGCGAGTCGAAGAGGTCCCGCCAGTACGCGCCGTCGTACTTGCGCAGCGCGTCCATGTCGTGCTCGACGTCGAGCAGCCCGCCGGAGCGGCTCCGGTACACAATCTCGTCGAGGGAGTAGTACTCGCCGGAGCCGGCGTCGTTGAACGGGACGTACCTCGCCGAGAAGGGCTGAGTGTCCGGGCGGTTGCGGCGGGCCTCGTCGCGGATGTTGTGGTCGGCGGGGCGGCGGACATTGGGCGGAGCCGGGGAGGAGTTGGAGGGGTCCAGCGTGGAGGTGCAGTTAATCACGGAGGGGACGCGGCGGGGGAGGAGGAGATTGGGGGTAGAACGGTAATTGCCCCCCTGGTGGGGGTAGGTGAGGGAAGAGTGGAGAAGGTAGGTAGAAGTTGCCATTTTATAGGTTCCGGAGGAGGGAGGCGGTGGCAGTTGGGGGGCGAGATGTTTTAGTACGGAGTGGGACAGTTGAATTTTTCTTTGGATGGGTTGTGTACGGTGATGCTGAAGATTATCGGATGAGATATATATAACTCAAACACTAATTCAAGTTGATCCAATAATTATCCGATATCTATCGATGTAATTTATGTTTTTACGATTAACTAGTGGAAAACATGTCTATTTTTAAATTGGGAAAAAATTTAGAAGTTTGGAAGATTTGATATAATGTGATAGGAAATCTAACTCTTCCTAGTATATGGGTTTCTCACCACTATCAAAACAACCAGACGATCTTTCATCACCCTTTTTGTAAGAGTGGAGTTCGTGATGGTCATGCAAGAATATTTACTCAAAAGTTTTTTAGTTTTAGATACTCTCCACTAATAATTATTTCATTAGTAGTGAGAAGAAATTGCATTGAAAACCCGAACTGTGAAGAGAAAATATCAAAGTATGTTTCCCTTAAATAATGCGCAATTAATCAACCATTGAAGATTAATCTCGTCCCTGCAAAATGTTCATCTGTTTTGGTATTTTTTTAGGGATAGTATCCTTCTAGTTTGACTTAATCGACGATTTAGTCTATCTAGTTTCAAAAATTATTATGACATCCCCGTATTTGATTTTATTATACATTTGGATCCCTGGCTAAAGTTAGCAGTTTCTTTTTTTCTTTTTTATCATTGAAATGACAAAAATACCCAAACAAAACAAAAAAAGGAAAAGTCCACTTTAGTACTCTGTGGTATCGTCCAAAATCACTTTAGTACCCTGTGGTAAAAAATCGACCAATCGAGTCATATTTATTCCAATTAACATCAAAAAAGTCCTTGGGCAGCTGCCCGGACCCTGCCCGGACTACGTGACCAGCCACGTCACCAAAACTTGATGACATGGCACCACGTGGAGGAGGAGGAGGAGGATGAGGACGAGGCGGAGGAGGAGGAGGAGGAGGAGAAGAGGAGGAGGAGGACGAGGAGAGGAAGAGAGGGAAGTCCACGTGGCGCCACGTCATCAAGTTTTGGTGACGTGGCTGGCCACGTAGTCCGGGCAGAGTTCGGGCGGGTTCGGGCGGGTTGAGGATTATTCTTTTCATTGGGAAGAAGTTTGTCGTGCGGAGTTCAATTTGGGGATTAATTTTGCGAAAAATTCTGGCGAGGGAGTCGAAGGAACGAGGAAGGAAGACAGATATTAACTTTTTTTATTTGTCGAGGCTGACCGGAAAAGAAAGGATCAAGAGGAAGGGGATGAACTTTTATTTTGAAGATAAAAATGAAAAAAATTGACTGCTGATATTAGTAAGGGACCCAAACGTATTATAAAATTAAATACAGGAGATGTCAGAATAATTTTTGAAACTAGAGAGACTAAATCATCGATTAAATTAAACCAAAGGGATACTACAGTAATTTACCTTTTTATATATTAAAGTAAAGAAAATAGAAATTTTTACATTCCAAGTGTCCCCCCAAGGATCCCCATTATGTGACCCCCTACTGACATCCATTCCACATTCTCTATTTGACATTTTTAACGCAATCAACCAAGATGACGAATTGCAAGAAAAATCCTGCAAAATGTTCATCTAGTACAAGTTGGTGGAGTTTTTAGATCGAGGTGGGTGTAGGGTTAATCGATTAGGTAATGTTTATACTATGGAGGTGCATGTTATATATGGTATAAGGGTAAAGTGACAAAAAGGTATTTTAGTAATTCAGATGACAATTTTGAGACAAATTTGGTCCTAAGAACTAACGAGTTCAATTTTTCAAAATACGGAGACTAATTTACTAAAAACTAAATTTCTCAGTATATTATATCAAAACCTATCGACTGCTAAATTTTTTACCCTTTTAAATTTGATGGCCTTTCCTTCTTTGCAGTAGGTGCTCCCATTCTCAAGTACCTACGCTTAACCTTCGGTGATGATCCTTAAGTGTGTAAATACTAAATGATTGAATGAAAATTTTAGAACTAAAGTGAAGGGATTCCACATGCAATCTTAAAATCATAATTATAAATATAATTGTAAGAATCTGAAAGCCCATAAATAAAATATTTATCTCTTGAAGTGCAAATTCTACTCGAGAAGTATTCTTCACAGCAGCATTGAAGCTTTGTCACTGGTAATCTTACTCACGAACTTATTCGAAGTAAGATTAATTTTTACAGACTTAGATACCATTAGATATCTCGAGAGAACATGTGTATTTTGATCATTTCTCTCGAAGAAGCCATCGCTTCAATTGAGAGAGGAAGCCGTTGCCTCCATTTTTTTTAACGAGAGGCCTACCTCTTTTCACAGGAGAGAGGCCTCAACTCACCACTCATCTGTTGCTTGTTTCTTTTTCTCAAAAAAACTCAGTCCCACCTCTTGAGTTTTTCCCTTTGACAAGGAAATTAAGCCACCTCATTGTTGCGTGGCAACATGATGCCACAATATTGATCTGTCATACTTGACACATGTCAAGTATATGAGATTTTGATAGTTACAAGATACCCAGATGATACTACTTGGATCAACATAGTTTTCAGACTTGATCTCACACTAGAGAAATTGAAATCACTTATTAATAAATTGATTTCCCATCCATAGGTCGACAAGCACACATGACACGATCCATATGTTATGGTGTTCTTTCCTCTAAAAGGAGCGCATGTCTTCCAAATAATACCATACTAAAGTATCAGCTTCGATGTTTCCAAACAAAGGCTTTAGTCTACTCAAAGACTACTCTAGGCTATCAAGACAGAATAATGGTAAGTTCCACTTACTTCTTACCATCAGATTTCTCATAATCCTATAAGTTCTCATAACTTATTTAATGCAGTCTCAATTGCTTGCACCATAATTAATCTTGCACTTTAACAAGACCCCTCTTGTACTTAAGCAAGACGGCACTCACATTTTAGAACAGGCACTCGATAATTTAATGATGTTCTAAAACTGCCTCATCCCAATCAAGAATCAACTCTTTGACTCCCACTGAGGTAAACACCCGTGTGAGTGGGCTACTTCTCTGTCCGACATGCATTGGAGTAAATGTCACTTAAATTAATATTTACACATATATTGCTGACATAGTATCCAGTTCTATTAAATAACAAATTCAACAGATGCTATACAAGCAAAAACAACTCTCTCGCAAATCTTGGGACCTGACATGTTTCTCAAAATACATCCCGAGGTACATTCTTGGATCTGCCTTCATATCTCATGTAGATATGTGTTTCGTGCTCACTTCTTTACACACGACTATTTCGCAAAGAATCTGCTAACTGATTCTCTTGAGGTAGTTAGGGATAAATAGATTAAGACTCTTCTTAATGATATCACTTCTTGCATAGCAGCTACAGAAGCAAATTAGTCTGCCCCTACAGCTCACTAGGAAATAGACACAAGTCTATTTATAGCTACTCCACGAGATAGCTACTCCAATTAGCAAGAAAAATAAATCCTGATATGGATTCACATTCATCCACATCTCGTACCCAATAGGCATTAGTATAACCCCTCAATATTAAGTATTGACCTTGATAACCCAATGATGATTCTATAATTATTTTTGAGTACTTCCTAATTTTCTTGACTGCTTGTCAATGTGCTATGCTTGGATTAAAATAATCTATAGCATTCACTTTAAGGACATCCATCACATCCTTTAGCTTCTGAGGTATTTTTGGATACAAGTCTTTATTCAGAAATGACCTTTTGACTACTATGGCATACTAAAGATTGCTGTCATTACATTTAAATCGTCAAACTCAAACGATTTCTCGAAATCTTAATTTCGAGTATGTAATCAACTTCTTTCATATCTTTTATTTCAAAGTTGGCCAAAAATCACACTTTGACCTTGTTAAGATAATTTCAGTCAATTCTGGCTATTTAATATCATCTACACACAATGTATAATGACAAACTTTTTCTAGAGCATTTTAATGTAGACGTCATAGTAATCGTCAATTAATTCAAAATTATCCGACACATTCGAATTATGATCGAATTACAAAATGATGAGTACAACACTATCTCGAAGGTTGTGTGAGACCATCAACTGATCTCAACTATTAGCAAACTCTACATTTGCTACCTCATTCTGTTGGATGTAATCCTCTTGTTGAACCATATAGGTTTCTCCATCCGATTCTCCACCGAGAAGTACAACCTTTACATCCATTTGATGTAGCTCTAAATCAAATAAGTCATTATAGCCAGAATAAATCTAAAAAGCATGAATCTCACAACAACTGAGAATGACTTCTCATAGTCAATTCTTTCACATTGTGTCAATTCTTTGACAGCTAAGCGAGTTTAATCTCGAGAATCTATTAATTCTCAAATTGTGCCCCTTAGGTAGGTCAACATTCAACTAGTTCTTAAACATGATTTGATTTTATAAAAGTCATAACTTTCTTCATTGCTTTAACTAATTCATTCTAATTGGGAACCGATAGAGCATCAGAAAAATTCTTGTGTTCATTCTCATCTTATAGGATTTGCTAAAAGGAATCTCACTTGTACCTTTATTCAAGAGAGCATTTCCTACACCTTCGACCTCAAGTCGTCTGTGTGGAAAACTTGTTCTTTTAGCTTCACGAATTTCCAATTTTGATAAATATCCCATATATTCATCGTAACCAGGTATCGTATCCTACATAAGTGGCATTCTAAACTCTCACTGAAATTTAAAATTCTACTCCCACTGAGACGAAGATCAATCATACTCCCACTGAGATGAAGATCCTTTGGATCATGAACTTCCGAATCAGCCAGAGGTTGTAAATATTCCTCCAAAATTCTCCCACTCGGAAGGAGTGATCCAGATAATTCTAACTTATCAGTTTTAAACAAGGCAGGTCATTACTCACCTATCCTAATTTAGAAAACTTATTTTCCAAAAATATGACATTTGTGGTAAAAACTTATGTCACTTGTCCATTGCGTTGTTCGCCCATGAACACGTATCTCTCAGATACATATGAGTATTTGACAAAGACGCTCTTTGTAGACACTCACTCAGATGGACATAAGAAAATTCATTCTCACAGTCTTAAGTAGCTTTGATCGAGCTTACAACCTATCTACAGCTGGTGAGAAGTAGGAGTGACACACTTGGAGGGCACACGAGTTAGAACATATGTGGCGGTATGGAGCGTATCTCCATCAAAGGATATAGGCTCATTTGCCTCCGATATCACATGTCTAACCATGTCAAGAAGAATTCAATTCCTTCTTTTCGCTATCTCATTCTAATGAGATGTGCGAGGAATGAATCACTCATGTTCAATCTATTTTCATCACATGAAGTTTAAAATCAGAAGATAATCATGACCACAATCAAATTGTAAGGTCTTGATCTTCAGATCAAATTGATTCTCAACATTATCTATGAATGCCTTGAAGTTACACGAAACTTCAGACTTGTGATAAATCAAATAGATTTGACCATATCTAAATATAGTCATCTATTAAATGCGATAAAATGATAACAGGCCCCATGCCTTACCCTCACATTCACTCGATCACATACGTTAGAATGAATTAATTGCACTGAACAACCATATTTAGTTATTTTACCAAATGGCTCTCAATTAGGTTTTTTCCTTCTAGAAATGTTCACACGTGGGCAAATTGAGTCTTCTCTAAATATCATTTAGTCCTGCCTTCACAAGATAAGTCGTGCATCCTTGACCAATATGGCCCATTCTAGAATATCACAACATAACATCATCTCGAGACGTTAGTAGAGTTGTGATGACGAAAAAAAACCATCACTATGTAAATCTCGTAGATTAATATCCGTGATGAGAAACCATTTATTAAATAACTAGAATGAGCAAAGACTTATCAAAAAAATTAATTAACTGTGATGTACTCAATCATCCAACGAAAACTAAGAGCCATTGAAAAATCCGAACAGACATTAAATTCTTTGAATTTCTCAGAGTATATAATACGTCATGTAGAAGTATGGTATATGGGCTCAATCTGTATGAGCCAACCCTTTTAACTTCTACTCGTATGTATATACCAACATAAAGGTCTAACATTTCAGCTCAGAAATGTTAGACCTTTAGGTTCCTCTCACCCTCAGAACTCTTCTTTCGGATTGAATCAGGGTTAAGTCCATTCCATTTTTCTCTTTTGTTTTCTAGAAATTCCAGTTGCCTTCACTACAATGGTCAATCTTGCTATTTGCTCCCACTGGAACACGCACTAATCCCAAACACCAAAGGATGGACTTTGATTGCTAAGAAGCGACCCTCTTTAAGCTCAAGGTGACAGTATGCATTCATGAAATGCCATAACATTATCAACATGCATTTAGGTCATCCACATGACCCAATCTTGTAGGCATGAAACGGTTTGAATTTCATGTTCAACATTGAATAGGTGGCCAGCCATAGCTAGCTTGCTGATCACATAGGATGTCTCACCTAGACACCTATTTGTTAAGTGATCAATACTTTTAGGGCAAATTACCCTCACGTCCCTGAGGTTTGGTCACCCTCCCCCTAGGGTCCCTGACTTTTGGAAAATGATTGTCCCGTCCCTAAGTTTTGATGATAATAGACTCTCGCATCCCTAGAGTCAGAATATTCCTTTTTGTCCGGTGAGCTCCCACTTGAAATGACCAAAATACCCCTCCAACTTAAAAAAAATTATTTTCCACTTTTCTTCTCCATCCATCATCATCAACTACAGACAGAGGGAACAAATGTTCGATGGAAAGGGAAAGGGGACCAAACGATTTCCCTAAAAAATTGGCGAGGAACCAAATTAATGGGATCGATCCCTAAATCGAACTGCGGTGGCAACAACAAGGTGGAGTTCTTCATAAACGTGTACGAGGCATCTCGGCCGGCAAGGGACCCTCCGTTGCCGACGCCCGACGCCAACATACGGCACCGGTACCAGCTCCGGATCCCGAGCAACGAGGGGGGTGATGATCCTCGTGGAGCTCTACTTGCCAGGACTCTTCCCGGCCTTAACCTCAACCTCGACCGCGACCCTGACCTCCTCGCCCCGCTCTGATCCAAGGTCGCCGACGCTGCCACCTCACTCTTCGCTTCCACTGGGACCAAAGCCTCCTCCTTCGTCATAGCTGCTACTTGCTAAGGTCGATATCCTCAAGAAACATGGGACCCACTAGACGAAGCCCAATCAAGAATCAGACACCCAAACGAGCCATACCCAAAACTTCTATGGGAAAATTATGAAAAACTCAGAAGAGAAACAACTTAAAAGGGAGCTGGAAATTACAGAACCTGAGGCAGAGGATCACGACTCGGTGAAGGGAGCAAGCTTTCGTATAGCCTTTGAACCACAAAAAAGAAGCTTTCTTTGTCTTGTTTCTGGCTACGGCTAACATTAGGTCAAAAAATTGGGGCTTAGTCCTTAATTGGGGTCTTGGAGACAAAATCCTTAATTGAGGGATTGATTAGTTGCCCTTAATTCTTGTCGTTGGTGTGAGGGAATTAGAGGTTTAAAGTAGAAGCAACAAAAGCGGCAACAACATCGCCTCAAGCAGCTACAAAAATAATAATGAGAGATCTGCTAATGGAAGAAGACGAAGGATGATTTTCCAGGAGCTGCTACTTCGAGTGTTTGGTGTTCACATTCGTTATTTTCTAATTTTTATTTTTAATTCGAATTAGAATTTTCAAAATTAGGGTTCTTTAAATTTTGATTATTTCTAATTACTTTTGATTCTCAATAAAAAAATTTAGATTTATTTTTGAGTTTGAGTTTGAGTTTAATGTTGAAGGTTAGAGGAAGAAGATAAAGTAGAAGGAAGAAGATAAAGTGGGAGGAAGAAGAAGGGGAAAGAAAGATGGATTGTTTTATTTTTAACAAGGGAGGGACATTTTAGTCTTTTCAAGTGAAGATTCACCGGAGAATATGGAATATTCCGGCACCAGGGACCCGAGAGTCTATTATCATCAAAACTTAGGGATGAGACAATCATTTTCCAAAAATCAGGGACCCTAGGGGGAGGGTGACCAAACCTCAGGGACGTGAGGGTAATTTGCCCATACTTTTATTGAGTACATCCTCAGACTAGACTATAATCATATTTACAGTCTCTAGAACCTATTGTTCTTTTAGCACATAGCTATTCACATAGCTTTGAGAAATTATGAAAGTTGTGTGTCAAGAATCATTTCAGCAATACAATAATTTACTAAACACTCATAACTTTTAACCTGTATTAAAGTTCTTAACTAATCTCGAATTCGAAGAAAGTCGCGGGTATGCTTCCCCTCACCCTCCGAGAATTAATCTCAGACTTTAAATGTCAAAAGTTCTTCGCTTAGTAAATTCAAGTGTGTGATACCCTAACCCTTCAATCAAATTTGTTACAACAAAATAATGTTGGTTTTGAAAGGGTTTAGGCTTAGTCCGTCATCATTCGGTAAAATAGCCATAACTTCTCCATCCGGACTCTAAATTAGGTGATTCCAATTCGTGTGGATTCATAACACCTTGATCTATAACGTTGTTCTTTGATTTTGGTAATTTATGAAATAATCTGGCCGTAACAGAGTAATAAATCAAGGTGCTCGGAAATTGATCTAATTTCATCGGTATTGGAAAATTTTGTAAAAATAATTTGTTATGTGACTTTATTTGAATAAGGCTCAGTTTAGGGACTTATTAGAATATATTAAGAAGTTTAGAAATGATTTTGAATGGCTGGAAAAGTCTAGGATCAAAAGGGAAATTCTATTGCAAGTTGGCTAGGTGGTAAATAAAAAGTATGATGACTAAGCTACTTAGCATGCATATAAAAAGAAAAATCTTTTGGACCAGAAGATAGGCACAAACCAATTGGTAATTTAGGACAGAAAAATAGAGAGGAAGGCCTAGGAGAAAGGGTGAAACCGAAGGTAAAAGAAGAAGAAAAAAGGGTGGACAGATTTCAACAACTTGGAAGAATAGGTAAGTAGTTTTGTAGGATTTTGCTTAATTTGAGTAGAAACCCTTTTACACCTTGAAGAAGCTAGTAGGTGAAGATTAGAACAGATTAATATAGACCTAGAAGAAGGAAGTTAAGGTAAGTTTTAGCTAGGATTTTTATGTATAGAAGTTGGAAGAGTAATTGATCATCGGGGGTGTAGTTTTGTGAATTTTAGTATAGGTTTTGGGGCTGCCTTGTGTAAATCCGAATCTAAGAAATGAACTAAGACATTTTATGTTACCTAGGATCTAATTACATGCTTGAGAGATTGGTAATGATAGTGGTTTATGTTCTTTTGACTAGTTAACTAACGTTTTGAATCCGAGTGCCACGAGTTGTAAAACGAAGCACGGAGCTTCTCTTTGAATGGTTTGAGCAACCATTGTCTTGTAAGTGGATATTCTTTATAACATGTATTTAGTCAACTAGATGTGGGTGATATGTATAATTTGGTGTATTTTTGATTGATTTAAAGTGTGGTTATATGATTAGTTTTTGGTCAATATGGGATTTGATAATGTTTGTGGATTGTTTGTCTATTTGGGGCTATTTTGCCCAATTCGTGATATGGGACTCTTTTGGTATGAATTTGAATATGTGGTCAATATATTTTGGTCAATGTATATTATGTGTGTTTGGTATGTCATTTGTGAGATGGCGGATGATGAGGTCTACCCGTGACCAACCGGGGATGTTGGCATATGTGTACATATACCGAGGATATATTGGATATGTATATGATATGATATTTGGCCGGCAGGGTTGGTTTCTGATGGCGCCTTTAAGATATGGTATCCTCGTGTCGGTGTGGGAGTGACACTATCTAGACCTATCTGAAGTTCATCCGATTTGTGCTATGTGTTTGTAAAGGTCTATCTGAACTTCTGGTTATGTTTGATATGTGATTATTTGATTACCTTATTTGTGAAGTGGTCCTTTTGTCATAATAGCCTTGTGGTAGTATTTGGGTTTGATGGGGATGTTTGGTTGGTTAAATACATGTTACTTATAATATTGGCTTACTAAGTGTTTCAAAGCACTTATCCCTTACTTCAATCAACAGGTGAAGAGGTTTAAGCCGTGGTTTGCATCTGGAGAAGCTTTTTCCTCTGAGTTCAGCCCGTTATCTTCCATCTCAGGCTACATTTGAAGGTCTCCAGATGGTCTTTCTCTTTTGTAATCTAGGTCACTCCATTGTACATATTTGTTGGTCTTTTGACATATGACCTTAGCTTAATGTTAATATGTAATATATGTGTAAGTTATGTTTATATTTTAAAAGGATGAGTTTGATAATATGACGTTGAGATGTGTACTCCAATGCCTACCAGGTTTTGGACACGATAAATATATTTGTTTGAAGAAACAATGTAGTGAGAAAAAAATGTTTTGACAATCCTGGTAATAAGAATGATGTTTTATGATTTGAGGCTTGCTAGTTTATGGTTTATTATATTAAGTTTGACATGATCTAGCGCTGGTCACCGACCACGAATTTGGGTCGTGACAGACTTGGTATCAGAGCTCGGTTAGAGCCCTAGGTTTGAGCCTAGTTTATTGTTTGAATTATGTGTTATGTATAATGGAGCATAGGATTTGTCTTGTCCTTGAACCTCTTTTGTTGTGTTGTCCTTTGGTATGCTTAATTTTGACTTATTTTTATAGGAGGATATGACCATTACACGTAGTGGTATGGATACGGTTAGGGAGCAGGGTGAAACTCCCAAGGTCAGAGGAAGGATGTTGCATCTAAAACTACACCACCAGGTGAAGCCACCACCGCTGGTAGGGTCACTAGAGATGAGATTCCACCACTTGTTGCTACTGTTCCTACTTTTAAGATAGAGAGGCAGGGTGGTGATGGTGTAGACAGAGTTATGAAAGCAATGGAGGAATTCATTGCTACTCAGCAAACACAATTAGAGCAGAATATTACATTAGCTGCTAAAGATGACTCTTTGGGTGAGTTCTTGAAGTTGAATCCACCAACATTTTCTGGCTTAAGTGATGATCCTCAAGTATTCATTGATGAGATGGAGAAGAGGAGAAGAATCTTAAGGTGCGATAAAGAGCGAATGGTGGAGTTGGCTTCATTTAAGTTGGTAGGTGTGGCTGGAGTTTGGTTCCAGAATGAAGGATCATATGCATGGACTTGGGAGATCTTTACTAAGGCCTTGTTGGATCGGTTCTTACCAGAGAGTTTGAAAGATGCCCGAGCTTTTGAATTTGAGCGATTGGTGAAGACTCCAGACATGACAATATCTCAGTATGATGAGAGGTTCACTTATCTATCACGATATGCAAAACACTTGGTTTCTAATGATGAGATAAAGGTAAAGAGGTTTATTCGTGGACTTGATGATTCTATGTTTAAAGTTATGTATCCTCGTGGTTTCGAGACATGCATCTGCAGTGGATTGTGCTCGAACCTTAGAGATGCGAGATAATGAACGTCGAGTGGTCCAAAGTCAACCAAAATTTTAGAAGTTTGATAAGCCACCACAAAGGAGTTTCAATTAAGGCTTTAGACAGCAAGAAAGATGGACCAACAATCAGCTTGTATCGTCAAGGGGTGGAGGACCAGTTGGAAGATTTGGTAGAGGGAAGGATTTTTGTAGTCAGCAATTCAGTAAGAACCAATCCAGTAATTTCAAAAAATGTCAAAGTTGTGGTAAACAACATCCTGGAGATGTTTGTTACAAAAGGATAGGAGCTTATTTTCGTTGTGGCATGCAAGGTCACTTGGTGAAAGACTGTCCTATAGTTGTTCAGCGTAAGCAAGTGGCGAGTTTGATAGTTAGGCCACCAACACAAGAGTTTTCTCGACCACAAGTTCAGCAGGGCAATCTACTTGATCAAAGAGAAGAAGGTTTGAGGATTGAGGGACCTAAGTCTGATAGTGGAGGAGGTGGTGCACACCCTAGAGTGTATGCTTTAACCAGGAGAGATGCTGATGCTAGTAACACTGTGGTATCAGGTAACCTTCCCATTGGATCATCTTCTGCACGCATTCTATTTGATTCGGGATCTACACACTCTTTTGTGTCATCTCAATATGTTCAATGTTTGGATACTATGCCTGTATGTTTGGATGAGTTAATGATTGTTGCCACTCCTTCGAGCGGGTCTATGTATGTTTGTGAAGTTGTTAGATCATGCAATATTCAAATTAGTGGGCATTACTTGTCAGCTGATTTATACATATTGGATATGGATAGTTTTGATATAATAGTGGGTATGGATTTGTTATTCACTTATCATGCAGTAGTGGATTGTTTTGGAAAAAGGGTCATTTTCCATTCCACAGATGAGGCAGAGTTTGAGTTTCAGGGTGAGAAAAAGGTGACTACCGCAAAGCTTATCTCTTACATGAAAGCTAGCAAATTTCTAAGGAAAGGATGTGCTAAAAGAAATAAAGAAAGAAGATATTTTGGTGGATCATGTTCCTATTGTGAGAGAGTACCCAGATGTATTTCCAGAGGATTTACCAGGCTTACCTCTAGAGAGGGAGATTGAATTTTGTATTGATCTTGAACCAGGAACTGAACCAATCTCTATACCACCTTATCGTATGGCTCCAGCTGAAATGAAAGAGTTGAAAGATCAGTTACAAGATTTGTTAAATAAAGGGTACATAAGGCCAAGTGTTTCTCCTTGGGGAGCCCCAGTGCTATTTATGAAGAAGAAAGATGGGAGTTTACGGTTGTGCATAGACTACCGAAAGCTGAATAAGGTAACTATACGCAACCGATATCCTCTTCCGAGAATAGATGATTTGTTTGATCAGTTGCGGGGATCTAAATGGTTTTCTAAGATTGACTTGAGATCGGGGTATCCTCAGTTGCGGATTAGAGAGGTGGACATTCCAAAGACGGCATTCAGGACTCGATATGGCCATTATGAGTTTCTGGTTATGCCATTTGGATTGACTAATGCCCCAGCTGCCTTTATGGATATGATGAACCAGAATTTCAAGCCTTTCTTGGATCAGTTTGTGGTTGTTTTTATTGATGATATATTGATTTACTCTATTGATCAGGAGGATCATGAGAGACACCTTAGGCAAGTGTTGCAGACGCTACGAGAGAAAAAGCTATATGCTAAATTCTCAAAGTGTGAGTTTTGGCTTCAAAGTGTAGCTTTTCTAGGACATGTGGTGTCTAAAGATGGAGTGTTAGTTGACCCAAAGAAGGTGGAAGCTGTTGTGAATTGGCCTACCCCAGCTAATATTACTGAGATACGCAGCTTTTTGGGTTTAGCAGGGTATTATCGACGATTTGTCAAAGGATTCTCTACTTTGGCAGCACCGTTAACTCGGCTAACTCATAAAAATGCCAAGTATGAATGGTCTGATAGGTGTGAAGAGAGTTTCCAAGAATTGAAGCAACGATTAACACATGCACCTGTATTGGTTCTACCTTCAGGATCAGGTGGATATTTAGTTTATTGTGATGCTTCAAGAGTGGGTTTGGGATGTGTTCTTATACAACACAAGAATGTTATTGCTTATGCTTCTAGACAACTGAAGAAACATGAGGAGAATTATCCAGTCCATGATTTGGAAATGGCAGCAGTTGTGTTTGCATTGAAAGATTTGGAGGCACTACTTGTATGGTGAGAAGTTTGAGATATATACAGATCATAAAAGCCTCAAGTATATCTTTGAGCAACGAGATTTGAACTTAAGACAGAGGACGTGGATGGAGTTACTTAAGGATTATGATTGCACCATTAACTATCACCCTGGGAAAGCTAATGTGATAGCTGATGCTTTAAGTCGCAAATCCTTAATTCAGCCAAAGTTTCTAGCAGAGATGAATATGAGACCTACCTTACGAGGATGGGTTATGGAATTGCAATGGGAGGATCCAGAGGTTATTGTGATGATGGAACAAGTTGAGCAGGGTGAATTACCTAAATTTCGACTTAGTGCTAATGGTATCTTGTATTTTGGTTCTCGAGTGGTTGTCCCTGATGTTAGAGATCTAAGAAAAGAATTATTGACTCAGGCATACTGAGCAGTCTACAGTATGCACCCTGGATCTACAAAAATGTACCATGATTTGGGAAGCAATTATTGATGGCAAGGTATGAAAAAGGACATTGCAAAGTGTTTGACCTGTCAACAGGTTAAAGCAGAGCATCAGAGGCCTTCTGGATTACTACAACCTCTAGAGATTCCAATTTGGAAGTGGGAGCGGATAACAATGGATTTGTTAGTAGGGCTTCCAACTACCTCAAGAGATTATGATGCAGTGTGGGTTATTGTAGATAGATTGACAAAATCTTCACATTTCCTACCAATAAAGTGTACAAATGATGCAAGTAGGTTTGCTCAGATATTTATGGACGAAATTATTCGCCTTCATGGTGTACCAGTTTCAATTGTATCTGATCATGGAACTCATTTCACATCAAGGTTTTGGGGGCAATTTCAGGAGGCTATGTGTGACGACCCAAACTCAGGTCGGTGACCGGCGCTAGACTTCAACTCATGTTATTCACAAAATAAATCTAGCCAGCCTCTAACGTATTCAAATTTATAATCATAAGCATTTAAACATAAAATTTAAAACCTAATGATCTTTAGTTTCATATTCCAAATTTACACAATATAAGCCAAGTTTTTTTCTTTTTAATACATACTCCCAAGATCAAAATAAATCCTGCGACTACGGAGCTTCTAGATCAATAAGAAAAATACAAACTGGAGACCTTCAGACAAGTCCCGAAGAGTAAAGCGGACTTAGTACGATCAAAGTAGATCTCCGAACCAATACAACTCGTATTCGAGTTCCTGCAAAACTGGTGAGAGGGGGGGTGAGTGTTTTAGAACACTCAGTAAACAAATAAGATATGCATCGCAATTTATTTATCTACTCAATGCATAAACATACCTAACGCATGCATATAACTAACATGGCAAATAAATTATGCGGAGATGTACATTATTCAAAAGTCATACTTACCAGATGACCAAATATAGCATATAATCACAAAGTCACAGAAACATGAGCAAACTACGCAACGTTCCATACCGTCACGCAATTTGACACATGACACATAATTCCAATATCATATAGCAGAACTGACGAATATTCGGCAAGATCTAGATAGTGTCACTCCAACCCCGACACGAGGATACCATATCTCAAAGGCGCCATCAGAAACCAACCCCGCCGGCCAAACAGATCATATCAGAATCCATTGTATCCTCAATATATGTGCACATATGCCAACATCCCCGGTTGGTCACGGGTAGATCTCTGCCTACTAGACGTCCATATTACAGAGTAGAGCCATCCATATAACAGACTTTCATATCATAACAAATTCATCGGCTCTAAAATATACCAAACCCCGCTGGGCCAGATTGAACAAACTTCCACAAATCATAACGTCATACAATATGCTCATATGACAAATGCACAAAATGCACCCACATTACCATATTCAAATCGTGACAAATAAATAGAGTATGCCAAATAAATCACGAGTCACATATTATTTGTTTACCGATTTAATCGAACGTTCATTTAGAGACTCTTTCTCCCAATGCACAACGCTTTCTCCTTTCCTCATCCACGCTCAAATAGCTCAAGGTATGAGTGACTCAATCTCATGCCTGTCACAATCATTACCCATTTCCGTAATTGAATTTTGCTAAAGCCATTTATAACCTATATTTATTCTTTGATTCCTATAAATATAACAACCAGCCTTAATTATTTTAGTATAACCATCAACACATTAAAATTCTCACTTACAGTTTCTTTTTATTAAATCAACTCTATAAAATAGTATTCCTCCACATCGAATAAAATCCAATACTCATGCTCATACTAATTCAACGTAAACACAGAACATGTTGGAATATTTAATTTCTTTTTTTCCTTCTTTATATTAATATTGGTTGGAAAATTAATATTACTCTAAAGTTAAGGGTACGAGCTTCCGTTTCTTCTTTCCTTTTCTTTTGTTAAAGCAAAATTAATCATACAAATTTATATTAACAAACATCTAATTACCTTAGCTTGAGTTACTTTTCTGTTTTTATTTTCACCAACATCTTCTTCGAAATATTCAATTTCAAAGCGAACCTTCATAGCCATGTAAATTTAACTTCCTCGTTTCCCATCTTTCATCCCTTCTTTCTTTAGTAGTTCATTTTCTCTCATTTTTTTTAACTTGTTTCCATTGTGACTTGATATACAAAATTTTCTTTTTTTAAATTATCCTAATTACTACAGTTAGTTACCAAGAAATAACCCATGGAAACTTCCATCCTTCTCATATTCTTTTTATCTTCACCACAATCTCACAAACCTTTGGTTGATAAATTTAATAAATCTTATAATTTCCTTAATTAAATAAGCATGTCTAATGTTTTTCTTTTATTTCTTCCAAGCAATTCATCAAAACATTTATCTCAGTTTAATATTGGAAAGAAATTAATCATTTCAACTCTATAAAATTTACCTCGGTGATTTTTTTCCTATCGTCTTTCTCGGCCGCTTCTTCTTCTTTTATTTCTCTTTTTTTTCCTCCTTTTCTCTTTCTGGTTCTTTATGTGTCTTTATTTTGTTGGAAAATTGGAAGCCACCAATTTATCCTCCCAAGTTCCACCGCTTCTAAATTTACCTTTATCTTCTTTCTTTCTTTTTTTAAATTTTACTTGTTTTCAATTTCCCAAACTAGCCACGTTTCTTTGTTTTCACCCTTGCACGTTTCACTTCTTTATATTTTTTTTCTTTAGTTATAGTTATCTCATATTAAGAAGCTTTAATTCCAAACTTTTATTTTGAGTTAAGTTGGCGATACACAAATTGAATTCTTTCAACATACATTTTTTTTATCGAGATCACATCTCATTCCTAGAGTATCAAGATCATACTTGAATTGCTATTTCCTCACATTTTATTTTCTAATTTTATCAAGTCACTCAATGTAATTTATTAAACCGGATTAAATTTGATTTGATATAATCGGGTATTACACTATGGGAACTCGTTTGGATTTGAGTACGGCCTTTCATCCTCAAACAGATGGCCAGTTTGAGCGTGTTATTCAGATATTGGAAGATATGATGCGAACTTGTGTCATTGATTTTGGAGGAAGTTGGGATCGTTATTTGCCATTGATGGAGTTTGCTTATAATAATAGCTACCAGTCAAGTATCAAGATGGCTCCATATGAAGCTTTGTATGGAAAAAAATGTAGATCTCTGTTATGTTGGAATGAGGTTGGTGAGAAACAACTATTGGGCAATGACTTAGTACAAGAAACCAATGAGAAGATACAGTTGATTCGACAAAGGTTGGAAATAGCCCAGAGTCGGCAAAAGTCATACTCAGACAAGAGACGAAAGGATATCGAGTTTGATGTGGGACTACATGTTTTTCTCAAGGTTTCACCTATGAAGGGAACAATGAGGTTTGGGAGAAGGGGAAAACTCAGTCCTAGATATATTGGCCCATTTGAGATTTTGGAGCGAGTTGGACCAGTGGCATATCGATTGGCTTTGCCACCATCCTTGTCACATATTCATCCAGTGTTCCATGTCTCTATGCTTAAGCGATATTTGCACGATCCTACTCATGTTTTGGAGCCACAGATAGTAGAGATAAGTGGAGATTTGACATATCAGGAGAATCCAATAAGGATTTTGGATCGTGAAGTCAAGAAGCTTCGGAATAGAGAGCTTCCGATGGTCAAGGTTGAATGGGCAAATCGTTCCTTGGCTGAGGCAACTTGGGAAATGGAGAAAGTGATGAAAATGAAGTACCCACATCTATTTGCATGACAAGTAAGTTAGCCTTCTATTTTGTAAATTCGGGGACCGAATTTTATAAGGAGGGGAGACTGTGATACCCTAACCCTTCAATCAAATTTGTTACAACAAAATAAGGTTAGTTTTGGAAGGGTTTAGGCTTAGTCCATCATTATTCGGTAAAATAGGCATAACTTCTCCATCCGGACTCTAAATTAGGTGATTCCAATTCGTGTGGATTCATAACACCTTGATCTATAACTTTGTTCTTTGATTTTGGTAATTTATGAAATAATCTGGCCGTGAAAGAGCAATAAATCAAGGTGCTCGGAAATTGATCTAATTTTGTCGGTATTGGGAAATTTTGTAAAAATAATTTGTTATGTGACTTTATTTGAATAAGGCTCATTTTAGGGACTTATTAGAATATATTAAGAAGTTTAGAAATGATTTTGAATGGCTGGAAAAGTCTAGGATCAAAAGGGAAATTCTATTGCAAGTTGGCTAGGTGGCAAATAAAAAGTATGATGACTAAGCTACTTAGCATGCATATAAAAGGAAAAATCTTTTGGACCAGAAGATAGGCACGAACCAATTGGTCATTTAGGACAGAAAAACAGAGAGGAAGGCCTAGGAGAAAGGGTGAAACCGAAGGTAAAAGAAGAAGAAAAAAGGGTGGACAGATTTCAACAACTTGGAAGAATAGGTAAGTAATTTTGTAGGATTTTGCTTAATTTGAGTAGAAACCCTTTTACACCTTGAAGAAGCTAATAGGTGAAGGTTAGAACAGATTAATATAGACCTAGAAGAAGGAAGTTAAGGTAAGTTTTAGCTAGGATTTTTATGTATAGAAGTTGGAAGAGTAATTGATCATCGGGGGTGTAGTTTTGTGAATTTTAGTATAGGTTTTGGGGCTGCCTTGTGTAAATCCGAATCTAAGAAATGAACTAAGACATTTTCATGTTACCTAGGATCTAATTACATGCTTGAGAGATTGGTAATGATAGTGGTTTATGTTCTTTTGACTAGTTAACCGACGTTTTGAATCCGAGTACCACGAGTTGTAAAACAAAGCACGGAGCTTCTCTTTGAATGGTTTGAGCAACCATTGTCTTGTAAGTGGATATTCTTTGTAACATGTATTTAGTTAACTAGACGTGGCTGATATGTATAATTTGGTGTATTTTTGATAGGTTTAAAGTGTGGTTATATGATTAGTTTTTGGTCAATATGGGATTTGATAATGTTTGTGGATTGTTTGTCTATTTGGGGCTATTTTGCCCAATTCGTGATATGGGACTCTTTTGGTATGAATTTCAATATGTGGTCAATATATTTTGATCAATGTATATTATGTGTGTTTGGTATGTCATTTGTGAAATGGCGGATGATGAGGTCTACCCGTGACCAACCGGGGATGTTGGCATATGTGCATATATACCGAGGATACATTGGATATGTATATGATATGATATTTGGCCGGCGGGGTTGGTTTCTGATGGCGCCTTTAAGATATGGTATCCTCATGTCGGTGTGGGAGTGACACTATCTAGACCTATCTGAAGTTCATCCAATTTGTGCTATGTGTTTGTAAAGGTCTATCTGAACTTCTGATTATGTTTGATATGTGATTATTTGATTACCTTATTTGTGAAGTGGTCCTTTTGTCATAATAGCCTTGTGGTAGTATTTGGGTTTGATGGGGATGTTTGGTTGGTTAAATACATATTACTTATAATATTGGCTTACTAAGTATTTCAAAGCACTTATCCCTTACTTCAATCAACAGGTGAAGAGGTTTAAGCCGTGGTTTGCATATGGAGAAGCTTTTTCCTCTGAGTTTAGCCCGTTATCTTCCATCTCGGGCTACATTTGAAGGTCTCCAGATGGTCTTTTTCTTTTGTAATCTAGGTCGCTCCATTGTACATATTTGTTGGTCTTTTGACATATGACCTTAGCTTAATGTTAATATGTAATATATGTGTAAGTTATGTTTATGTTTTAAAAGGATGAGTTTGATAATATGACGTTGAGATGTGTACTCCAATGCCTACCAGGTTTTGGACACGATAAATATGTTTGTTTGAAGAAACAATGTTGTGGAAAAAAAATGTTTTGACAATCCTGGCAATAAGAATGATGTTTTATGATTTGAGGCTTGCTAGGTTATGGTTTATTATATTAAGTTTGACATGATCTAGCGCCGGTCACCGACCACGAATTTGGTTCGTGACAAAGTGGATATTTCTCATCGTTATAATCAAACAATTAAATAAACTCTTTATTTAATTGAGACAATATATGTCTTTATTGTATGATAAAATAACCATAGAAATACTCGAAATTCTAAACACAAGTGTTCTAGAAACTTTCAACACGACCTAACAGAATTTCAAATGATTCACGCAAAACTGGGAGGGTCTAAAATACACGACTTGGACTGGCGCATATTCGATGATACATGTGGCACTAGGATACATGAATCTGTAAACACATTCCTTAGTACTAAAGTGACGTACTCATCGTCCACTTGGCAATTCCATTTATGCATTAAAGATAATTTCCTCAGAAATTCTCCTGCTGCTCAAATATCCAATTAGACATTTCAAAAAAAAGTCTTTATATGTGCCACATCGAAGATGTAGGAAAAACTTAGATATTTCCTTTCATCTTCATCCTCATTAGAAGATGCTTGAATATTGTGCGCCAATCTGGTTCGCGATCATAACCTCTAGCCTAGAGACACATTTATATCTTTCTGTGAACAAAAAATTATGTACTCTTCTGGCACTTTTCTATTATCCTTATATGCTCCCTCTAGCAAATACGACACTTCGATATGTTACGCTTCACGTTGCGTACATTCGCAACACGTGCTCTGGTAAGGAAAAAATAGAGTACTTTTGAACAATCATCGTAAACCTGCAACACAATGCAGAAATTTTGGGTCAATACTCATATTTTTCCTAAGGATCGAAAATCATAATTTTCAATCAAAACGATGATGTCACATATTAGGATATGTCCACAATTTGGCTTTCATGCATGATCAATAGGTCATGTTTAATTTTTCATTTTATCAGTACTTATACTTCAAAAATATTAGAAAATGTATTTTTCGGACCCTTCCGAAAAATATTAGGTTTGTAAAAAATTATCACAATAATTTTTCAAACCATGGTTAAAAGATTCCTAATAATCTTTTTAATTTAATGAAGACCCATGTTGACTTAGGAACTACTTAAATCAACATAATATCCAGAGTTAAGCCAAAATGCTTAACTTGGAGGCCCATCTGTCATGGGAGTCCGCGTTGACTTTTCCAACTTGGTCAACACAGGATGGACCTTTTAGTATCAGGCCCACCTGGCCTTTTTCCCTTATCTATTTTAATAGACTCGGGCCAGTACATTTTTAATTCGGCCCAAAGCACCAAAAATCTGGCCCATCCTCAATCTCTCTCTCTCTCTCTGGCCCAAACGAGAAACAGGGCTCTCACCTCTTTTACCGAACGTTGTCAGCCGACTGAGGGACTATCGCCGGTGGCCATACCTCGCCGAGCTCGAACTGACTCAGGTCACTTCGTCGGACCTCGCCAATCGTTGTCGCACCATCGTGCGTCGCTCGGTGTGTAGCGGCATTCAATTCACTCATGGTGCAGCCTTCTCCGCTCCCAGAAAATCGAGCCGCAACCCGATCATCGTGCAGGCGTCGTCGTTCTTCGTGGAACTCCGTCGTCGGTCCGGCATGACCAGACGAGGTTCGTCGCAACAACGTCGACGGGAATCAACAAAGAACGACATCACCGATGGGAATTGAAAAGAAATCGGGGAATGGAACTCCCAATTCGCGAATTAGGGTTCGAACCTGGATTTGGAGATTTTGGGGGCTAATTACCAATTAGTCCCTGGCATTTCCTTGCATTTATAAATAAGGACAGAATCCTTATTCGCTTTCAGCGCGCAGAATTACAGTTTAGTCCCTAGGTATTTATGCATTTGCGACTAAGGACATAATCCTTAAACGCGTTCAGAGTGCAAACATTGCAGTTTAATCCCTAGAAGTTTCATGCATGTTCGAATAAGGACGAACTCCTTATACGCGGTCCGCGCCCAAATTACACATAGAACCCCTACGGGTTTCCAATTATTTCAAGCAAAGACAACAGTAGGTTATTCAAAGAAAAAACCTTTACCAAAATTCCGATTTCTGAACTCAGAAATTTTACAAAAAATATTTTCTTTGTAAAACTCATTCTAAAACCAGAACAGAGCTCCATATGGCTCTGATACCAATGAAGGAATTCCACATGCAATCTTAAAATCATAATTATAAATATAATTGCAAGAATCCGAAAGTCAATAAATAAAATACTTATCTCTTGAAGTGCAAATTCTACTCGAGAAGTATTCTTCACAGCAGCATTTTAACGGAAGCTTTGTCACTGATAATTTTACTTACGAACTTATTCGAAGTAAGATTAATTTTTACGGACTTAGATACCATTATATGTCTCGAGAGAACATGTGTATTTTGATCATTTCTCTCGAAGAAGCCATCGCTTCAATTGAGAGAGGAAGCCGCATTTTTTTTAACGAGAGGCCTACCTCTTTTCACAGGAGAGAGGCCTCAACTCACCACTCATCTGTTGCTTCTTTCTTTTTCTCAAAAAAACTCAGTCCCACCTCTTGAGTTTTTCCCTTTGACAAGGGAATTAAGCCACCTCATTGTTGCGTGGCAACATGATACCACAATATTGATCTGTCATACTTGACACATGTCAAGTATATGAGATTTTGATAGTTACAAAATACCCAGATGATACTACTTGGATAACATGGGTGTAAATAACTAACATAAAGTCAAAGAATATGGTTAAAAATATTGAAAACTTACAAACTATACCGTAAAAAATCACAATAATAGTACAACTTTTTGGTGGAGTCATCTATTTATATTATCGGGTATATTCAAAGAATAATAGAAAAGAGTTAATCATCCCTAAAGACCAACTGGCAACGACCACCCAAATCACCCGCAAACAACAAGCACCCTCATCATTCATTTACTGCGGAGTTGATCAACGGTCCGGTGATAATATTTTGTAGTTACAGTGGACATGTCAATTTCCCAAAAAGAATGATGTTACTCTTTCGGTTACGTATTTATTAAAGATTACTTCAGATTACGTTGCATTACCCAAATCTAAACTCCTTTTAAAAAAATTAAATTCTTATGGTCTTTTTTTTAAAGATAAATTTATATCGTGTAAGAATTTGAACTTTGGACCTCCTTAAATTTTACGACGCTTAGTGCCACAAACTTATTGGCAAAATCTTATGATCTCTTGAAACATATTAGCATCCACAAATCTTCTCCATCTATGCTCATCTTTAAAAAAAATCTCCATCTATGATCATAAGAAAAAAAAATCGTATCAACACCGCATCTATTTTAAAAAAACATTTAGGTTACTATAATAGCAACACATATGAAGGAATTCTACACTCTTATATGTTACAAAAATTAATAAAAATTTTAGTTATAAAAAATAGCAACACATATGTAACAGTATTCAGCCAAATTACTTTAAGAAATCCAAAAAAATAAAATAAAATAATACTTATTCTTTATTAATTCTAAAACATTAACAAATTTACGAGCTATCGCGCAATAAAAATAAAATTTAAGAAATATACAAATACTAAAACTTAAATTTTGTTTAAAAAAATATCAAATTCAAAATACTATACGTAGTGGCCGTGACATCGAAGACAAAGGCCCAACAGAAGCTATCAAAAGCCCGGGCCATGGGCTTTAAGCAACTCCGTAGGTTACTGAATTTGGTGTGTTGACAAAAGCTTTTACTCATGCAACCTGCAAGGTTCTATCTGTGTTTAGCTTAAAACGTTTGCACGAACGTTTTAAGCTAAACACAGATAGAACCTTGTTATGTCCGATAGTAGTAAATGGGGTTGGATGGTCATTAGTCAACATGTAGTATAGTTTGAGCTTATTTGTCTATAACGGGCCCATAGATAGTTAGTATAAATAGAGAAGAGGATGGAACTATTGATATCACGATTGTAATTGTACACATTCTATTATAATCAACGATTACAACTTCTATTCCCCTTTTATCTTCTTCTTCTCCCTCTACTCAATTCTTGATTAGGGTTCTTGATTATCTTTCTCAATCAAGGTCATGACAAACCTTTACTGATAATCTGGTCAATTTTGGTGCGAGACAGTTATTCGGAACTTTGTAGGCTTTTGAATTTGCATATTTGTGAGAGGCCTTGGTCATTATACCTCTCTCATAGCAGAGCCCACATCACTTATTTAGGGCTTGAGATGGCTTGGGACTGCTCTTTTTGACAATGTGTCTCGAGGTTGACTTTGTCCTTGCTATCCTATGTGTGGGTCGGGAGGTTGCACGCTGTCACCCTTTGGCAAATCTTGTCCTCTAAGCTCAGGAGCTCCTCAGACGTGACTCGGAGGTGCATGTTCAATATGACTGACAAAAAAGAAATTGCATGCCTGATACTTTATCTAAACATGCACTTTCATTCATCTTTGACTATGTCTTTGACACTTTGTTTGTATAGTGCGTTGATGTATACCCAGATGATTTGAAAGACACATACTTGCGTCGTTGTACACGATCGTCCCCAGATGCTTAATGAATAAAGCTCAGAGGACTCGTTACTCTTTATATTCTAAAAAAACAAAGTTTAGATTTTCAAACTATCAGTTTCAAGCTTAGAGGACTTATTAGGGTTCTTGATTACATTTCTCAATCAAGGTCATGACAAATTGGTATCAGACCGAGAAATCCTCAGAATCCATGGCGAAGCTCGATGAAACACGGACGCGAGTGGAGTCATTAATGGAAGAAATAGAGGAGATGGTTAAAGCACTTGGGTCGGCCAATGGAATAACGTCGGAAGAGGGAAAAAAAGGCACTTCTACTACCTTTACCTCAAGATTCGACAAGAATGGTGGTAGACAATGAGCACAATAGGAAACTCGGGTTAGGTAATCAGAATAAAGCTTGTGAGTTGCCAAAATAGAGAACTCCTTCTCAGGGATGCCTTCAAGACCATAACCAAGAATTGCCGCAGATGGCGACAAAAGAGTTCCATAGACGTCAGAAAGATTGGGATGCACCGCGCCCTATGAGGAATCAAGAGAATCTCTAGGTAAATGCCCTAATTCCTAAGCCAAAAATCCCCAAATTCTTAGGACCAAACCCTAAATTTTGGATTAGGAGTTGTGAAGAGTACTTTATGCTTAATCGCATCCCTGAGGAAAGGAAAGTGAGTTTGAGTTCATCTTACATGGATGAGAAGACAGATGTGTGGTATATTTCTTGGGCTATGAATCTTGAGAGGGTTAGTTGGTCTGAGTTTAAAGAGGCGGTGTATGCTAGGGTTGGAGACGAAGGGTATAACTCTGTGGTTAAAGAATTCAGCCAACTGAAACAGAGTGGTGATGTAGAGAATTATGTGGAAAGAGTTGAGGAGTTGAAGGCTTTGATGTTGGTGGAGAATCATTTTTTGTATGATAGGTATTTTACATCAAATTTTATAGCGGGATTAAAATGAAAGATGTCAAAGCCATGGTATTGACAGCTAAACCTCTCTATTTGAGTGATGCCATTAGGTTGGCCGAAATACATGAGAATGCAACCACGAAAAGTACTACTCAACTTACCACTAAAGGTTCTAATTCTAGTCACCTTGAAAAACTGGATGGAAATAACCTGAAGTTGCACGTGGCTGCTGATTCTAACTATGTTGTGAATCATAGAGGACGAAGCCAAGTGGGTATGGATGAATGCTTAGAAAGGAAAGTGGGGTTGGACAGAATCGAAGGGGTTCATGGAAAAGTTGGTGAAGTTGCTAATTCTGTCTTTGTCATTTTCCAGATTGGAAGGGGTTCTATATGCATGAGTAAGAGCTATTAATCAGTGAAAAAAGTGAGTGTGGTTAAGAAATGTGTGAGAAAGTTTGAGAAAATAAAGGCCATTGTGGTGCTTAAAATTGAAGAGAATGGTGCATATGTTCTTGAAGAATTACATCCATAATTACATTGGTATCATTTTGTGGGTTGGGACAAGCTTGATAATCGCTTCCTCAGATTTGACGATGATCTTGTGATAGGTCTTTTCAGATACTTTGATGATAGGATGAGTGCAGGAATTGTGAGAGCGTTCAAGCTCAGCTTGCTTATAAAACATTTAGATGTTAAGAGCATAGATGAGAAGACCATTTTGCTCCATTTTTAGAGATTAAAGATCATCTTGCTGCTAGAAATTATAGGTCATTATATGTTTGGCATGGATGTTACTACTTCATTTGTTGTCTTGCTTACTGAGTTGAGTGGATTTGTGAAGAAAATGAAAGCGAACAGATTGAAAAATGAAAAAGGGACGATGAAGATTGTACAGGTGCCTATGGCATTAAACTTGAATGCAACTACAAGATTTATCGAAGAGATTGAAAATCAACTCAGGGATATTGGTCGAGATCATCAAGAAGAGATAAGGCCAGTTTATAGTACATAGTTTGCCACTAATTACATAGAGATTTGGCCAGCTTATGATGTAGAACTTGAAAAGCAGGAGATCTATGTCATTGATATTGTTGATGTGGATTTTGTTTGTGTATCAGGAGACTTGAGTTTCGGTAAGAAGAGGAATAAACTTAAGGAGTTCTGCAATTTAATTAGTGATACTAACAGTGCCAGTTTATTTAGGAAATCATTAATTAGGCAGGAAGATACATCAGCTGTAACCTACTCTTCAGGTACTATTTTGTTTTCAATGGTTGAGATCATGGTGAGGGTTGAGACCTCTTTGTACAAGGGTTGGTCTAGCACAGAGAATGAGTATTCAGCTACTATAAAATCACAAGGATTTCCATCAGAGCGCACATGCGCACGTGCATATGCACATGGCTCATTGGGCACTTTATGGCGTACTTCGCACGTACGCATCATCGCGAGGAGCTGGAAGAGCCTAATTTTTTGGCTGATTCTGAAAGGGTGCGACGGACTGGCAGCCTACCTGCTAGCCGAAGGGATACGAAGAACAGCCTACCTGTTAGACGGAATGGTATCTCCCTGTCCAGAAATGTGACACATTTGTGCCCCCTCGGAAGTGTCTGTAGCACTCCCATCTAGCGCCTATAAGTATTCATTAGCAATAGTCATTCTCCTCTCTCTCTTTAAGAAAGTTATGAATGTCCAAGGTTCGCCGAGACTTCGAGATTCGTTGTGCTACGATCTTAGAAGAAATAGAGTCATTGTATCTTGGGGAAGATTGCCGCAGCCCGTAAGCATAAATACGGGGCAATCTTAACAAAAAAAGAGTAAAACTCTTGCCTTGACTTTAGATCCTAATCAAGTACACCTCCATCCGGTTAATCAATAATCGTAAGACGAGATTTGTGTACTTGAAGATGGCATCATCAAGCTCTGCTCAAGCATCAATCCCGACGGTCCCAGGAACTGTCCACGCCGAAAGGCCGGCAAAGTTCAATGGCATTGAGTTCAAGAGGTGGCAATAAAAAATATTATTCTACCTGACAACGCTCAACCTGGTCCAGTTTTTGAAGGAAGAAGCACCGAAGGTGGCAGAGAATGAGGCTGATCAACAGAATATCAATCCCGACGGTCCGAGGAACTGTCCTCGCCGAAAGGCCGGCAAAGTTCAATGGCATCGAGTTCAAGAGGTGGCAACAGAAAATATTGTTCTATCTGACAACGCTCAACCTGGTCTGGTTTTTGAAGAAAGAAGCACCGAAGGTGGCAGAGAATGAGGCTGATCAATAGAATATCAATCCTCTGGATGCTTGAACTCATAGCGACTTCCGATGTCGTAACTACATCATGAATGGATTGGACGATACCCTCTATAATGTCTATGCAGTAACCACGACTGTAAAAGAATTGTGGGATTCTCTAGAGAAGAAGTACAAGATGGAAGATGCCGGGTTGAAGAAATTCATCGTCGGGAGATTCCTCGACTTCAAGATGGTAGATTCCAAGAAGGGCATAGACCAAGTGTAAGAGTTGCAACTGATTCTGCATGAGATTCATACCGAAGGAATGCAACTGAGTGAGTCCTTCTAAGTGGCGGCACTGATTGAAAAACTACCACTCCTGTTGAAGGATTTCAAGAACTACCTCAAGCATAAGAGGAAGGATATGGGGCTTGAGGACCTGATCATGAGACTGAGGATCGAGGAAGATAACCGAAAGTCCGAAGTCAAGATCAGCAGGACCAACTCTGAGGCCAAAGTACATCTCGCTGAAAGAGGTACTGGCAAGAAGAGGAAGAAGTCTGGCAACAAGCAGGAGAAGCAAGAGCCAAAGCAGAAGAAGGCTAAGAAAATTAAGGGCAACTGCTTTAACTACGATAAGTCCGGTCACATGACAAAGGATTGTCGTCTACCAAAGAAGGATAATCGTGAGAAAGCTAATTTGGCTGAAGACCTATCTGAGTTAGATCTATCAAACATGGTATTTGAAGCCAATTTGGTGGATAACCCAAGAGAGTGGTTCGTCAATACAGGGGCAACCCGCCACATCTGCTCAGACAATGAGATGTTCTCGACTTATGTTCTGATCACAGGACGGAAGTTATTTATGGGTAACTCTACAACTTCCAAAGTAGTCAGATTAGGTAAGGTAGTCATGAAGCTGACCTCGAAAAAAGAGCTGAACCTCAAGGATGTGCTGCATGTCCCAGACATCTGCAAGAATCTGGTATCTGGCTCTCTGTTAAGCAAAGCTGGGCTAAAGCTAGTTTTTGAGGCTGATAAGTTTGTATTGACCAAAGCTGGTACATTTGTAGGAAAGGGTTACCTAGATATGAGACTCTTCAAGTTGAATATAATAACTGTACAACGTGCTTTTGAGGGTCAGAATAAAGTTATTAATTCTTCTTACTTAACTGAATGTTCTAACTTATGACATGATAGATTAGGACACGTAAATTTAAGCTCACTAAGAAAGTTGGTAAGTTTAAATTTATTGCCTAAACTAGAGTTTAACCCAAACGATAAATGCGAAGTATGTGTTGAGGCAAAAATGGCCAAAGCACCTTTCTATTCAGTGGAAAGAAGTACAACACCTTTAGAGTTAATTCATACAGACGTCTGCGATATGAAACACGTGCAAACTAAAGGTGAAAAAAGTATTTCATCATATTTATTGATGATTACACAAGATACTGCTACGTATATCTCTTGAAGGGAAAGGACGAAGCCTTCAAAGCTTTCAAAAGTTATAAGAATGAGGTTAAAAATTAACTTAGTAGTAAAATTAAAATGATTCGAAGTGATAGAGGGGGAGAATATATAGCTCTGTTTGAGAAATTCTGCCAACAAAATGACATTATTCATCAGACAACTGCACCATACTCACTTCAATCAAATTAAACGTAAGAATCGAACTCTCAAGGAGATGATGAATGCTATGTTGATTAGCTTGGGCTTACCCCAGAATATGTGGGGGGAAGTTGTGCTCTCAGCTAACCACATTCTAAATAAATTGCCACACAAAAAAGGGACAAAATCCCATATGAACTATGGAAAGGGAGAAAGTCCTCCTATGGTTATCTTAAAGTGTGGGGGTGCCTAGCTAAGACAAAAGTACCTAAGCCTAAACAAGTAAGAATAGGACCCAAAAGCATTGATTGCATCTTTATCGGATATGCTTACAACAGTAGTGCGTATCGATTTCTGGTGCACAAATCTGAAAACTCTGAAGTAAATGAGGGAATAGTTATAGAATCAAAGAATGCGATATTCTTTGAGAATACTTTTCCTAATAAGGAAAGGAAAAGAAAGAAGTAAGTTCTAATAAGAGAACTTATAAGGCTGCACAAGGTTCTGATCAAGATGCTGAGGAACCTAGACGCGGTAAGAGGATGAAGGTAGCCAAGTCATTTGGTTTAAATTTTATGACATACGTGCTAGAAAATAAATCTAGGACAATCTAAGAGGCATTGTCTAGTCCAGATGCTCCTCTCTAGAAAGAAGCTATCAACAGTGAGATAGAGTCCATCATACAAAACCACACATAAAAAATCGTAGATCTCCTATCAGGTTGCAAATCTTTAGGTTGCAAGTGGATCCTTAAAAAGAAATACAAAGTTGATGGATCAATCGACAAATACAAACCTCGGTTATAGCTAGAGGATTTAAACAGAAGGAAGGATATGATTACTTTGACACATATTCTCCAGTCACAAGAATCACATCTATTAGAGTGCTCATAGCCGTTTGCAGTACTCTATAACCTCGAGATACATAAGATGAATGTAAAAACAGCTTTCCTAAATAGAGAATTGTAAGAGGAGATATATATGGAATAACCTGAAGGGTTTGTTGCCCCCGAACAAGAGCATAAAGTATGCAAACTGGTCAAGTCATTGTACGGGCTGAAACAGGCGCCGAAATATTGGCATGAGAAATTTGACAGAACAATGATGTCAAATGGCTTTAAGATTAATGAGTGTGATAAATGTATTTACATTAAAGGCACACCTGATACTTACATGATTGTATGTCTGTACGTAGAAGACATGCTAATCATGGGAAGCAGTAATGATCTTATCGTGAAAACTAAGAACATGTTAAAGAACAATTTTAACATGAAAGATATGGATCTAGCTGATGTCATACTAGGGATCAAAATCTCTAGGACGACTGAAGGAATTATCTTGTCACAATCTCATTATGTTGATAATGTACTCAAAAAATTCGAAGCTTTGACAAACCTCTGGCTAAGACTCTGATTGACCTGACTCTACATTTAGCTAAAAATAGAGGGGACCCAGTATCTCAACCAAAATATGCAAGCATCATTGGGAGCCTGATGTACTTGATAAATTGTACACGCCCTGATATGGTATTTTCAGTTAGCAAGCTTAGTAGAATCATAACCAATCTAGGAAAGAATCACTGGCTAGCTCTGGAAAGGATTATAAAGTACCTAAAATATACTTTGAACCATGGCATACTTTATACCAGATATCCAATTGTATTAGAAGGGTACAGTGATGCGAATCAGATATCGAACACTAAAGACTCCAAATCTACTAGTGGTTACGTGTTCACCATAGGTGGAGGAGCTGTGTCCTGGAAATCCTCTAAACAAACGTACATAGCTTGATCCACCATGGAGTCAGAATTTATAGCGCTAGATAAAGGTGGAAAAGAAGCTGAATGGCTCAGAAACTTTCTAGAGGATATTCCTTGTTGGAACAAGCCGGTGCCTCCTGTATTGATATATTGTGATAGCATGTCAGCAATAGGGAGAGCACAAAGTACTATGTACAATGATAAATCTCGACACATTCGTAGGAGACATAATATCGTTAGACAATTGATCTCTGGTGGTATAATTATCATTAATTATGTGAAGTCCAAAGATAACATAGCTCTGATCCTTTGACGAAAGGAATCAACAGAGATCAAATGTATAATGCAGTAAGAAAAATGAGGTTAAAATCTACACATTAAAAACGTTCATAGCGGTAACTCAACCATGATGAGTGGAGATCCCACAAACTTGGTTCGGTGAGACAACTAAGTTATGGATGGTTCAGTTGATCACTTGGAACCCATCCCATTCTCAGAAGTACCCACGTATTAACCTGAAGAGGTGTGATAAGGTTAATCGTCTACGCTTTTAATGATTCCTACACCAGATAAGGATAGAGTATGGCAGGATACTCCTGATAGGAGATCACCTATATAAGTGTTAAGTGAGGCCACTTCAAATAGAAAAATACTTATGAATCTAAGATAAGGTCCATGGCCGAAACGGCCACAACGTGAGAACTAAAAATATTAGAACTATTATTATGTAAATATTATTATCTTGGTTTACATAAAAAAAGCTTACCAGTTCAAGACATCGCGTTCACTGAGCAGCAAGTAAATTCGATAGCATTTTACTAGAGAAGGTTCAAAGCCGTAAGCTACCTATCTCGATGCAATAATAATTCGTTGAAACTTTCTTAAAAGTGTTAGCATGTATTAATCATCATTCATGTGGGAGATTGTTAGAAATTGGCAGGAAGTTTGGTAATTAACTAAATTTTGTGCAATTTTAACAAATAGGTCCACTCGGTAAAATTCAGATTAAGTTACAATTTTGGAATCTACGTTTCGTGTACGTAATTCTAGTATATTTACTTTCTCAAATCCAATTTTGGATGAATAAAAAATTAATGCATTAAGTTGTAACTCTTAAGGTTGGAATAGTCCAAAAGTGGGGGTACACTTCTTGTCCCACATCGGAAGTGGAAGGAAGAAAATCTCACTTTATAAGGAGATATTTCTTGTTAGCTAGGAACTAAGTAGACCACCTGGGAAGGCAATTCAGACATGATAGGATGGTACGAAGCACCATCAGAGCACACACATGCGTGTGCGCATGGCGCACTGGGCACTTTGTGGCGCACTTCGCACGTATGCATCGTCGCGAGGAGCTGGAGGAGCCTAAATTTTTGGCTGATTTTGAAAGGGTGTGACAGACTGGCAGTCTACCTGCTGGCCGAAGAGACGCGAAGAACAGCTTCCCTGTCCAGAAATGTGACACACTCGTGCCCCCTCAAAAATGTCTGTAGTACTCACATCAAACACCTATAAATAGGCCTCTCTCCCTCATTTGTAAATTATTTCGAACATTCATTGCATAAGCATTCGTTAGCAATGGTCGTTCTCCTGTCTCTCTCTCTCACTCTAAGAAAGTTCTGAATATTCAAGGTTCGCCGAGACTTCGAGATTCGTTGTGCTACGATCTTGGAAGTAACAAAGTCATTGTATCTTGGGGACGATTGCCGCAGCTCGTAAGTACTGAATACGGGGCAATCTCATCTTACGGAGAAAGAGTAAAACTCTTGCCTCGACTTTAGATCCTAATCAAGTACACTCCATCTTATTAATCAACACCGATAGTAGTAAATGGGCTTGGATGGTCATTAGTCAACAAGTAGTGTATTTTGGGCTTATTTGTCTATAACGGGCCCATAGTTAGTTAGTATCACGATTGTAATTGTACGTATTATATTGTAATCAATGATTACAGCTTATATTCTCCTTCTATCTTCTTCTTCTCCCCTCTACTCAATGCTTGATTAGGGTTCTTGATTATCTTTCTCAATCAAGGTCATGACAAACCTCTACTGATAATCTGATCACTTTTGGTGCAAGAGCAGTTATTCGGGACTTTGCAGGCTTTTGAATTTGCATATTTATGAGAGGCATTGGCCATTGTACCTCTCTCATAGCAGAGCCTAAGGCCCTTATTTAGGGCTTGAGATGGCTTGGGACTGCACTTTTTGACAATGTGTCTCGAGGTTGACTCTGCCCTTGCTATCCTTTGTGTGGGTCGAGAGGTTGCACACTATCACCCTTTGGCAAATCTTGTCCCCCGAGCTCAAGAGCTCCTCAGACGTGACTCGGAGGTGCATATTCAATATGACTGACAAGAAGGAAATTGCATGCCTGATACTTTATCTAAACATGCACTTTCACTCATCTTTGACTATGTCTTTGACACTTTGTTTGTATAGTGCCTTGATGTATACCTAGATGATTTGAAAGACACATGCTTGCGTTGTTGTACACGATCGTCCCCAGATGCTTAATGAATAAAGCTTAGAGGACTCATTACTCTTTGTATTCTAAAAAAAATTTTAGATTTTCAAACTATCAGTTTTAATATTCATATAGTTTATGGAGATTCATAGTTCAAGCACTGACAACTGTAATCATGATGATAAGATATACTTTTCAAAAATTTTAATATTTATATATTTTTGAAAGATAATTTTTATACTATGACACTTACCAAGGTTTGAACCCTGGACTTCATTAAAAATTTTAATACATTGTGTTATTAAGGTAGATGTCCTTTGGATCAATATTCATATTGTAAAGTCACTACATATGATATGCTTTTTATTAGAAAAATAATATGGCAAATTTAGTTTTATTTATTTTTGTTCCGAAGATACCATGTCAAATTTAGTCTCACGATAGCATAGATAGATGTCTCATTCAGGTAGTATTGGATCATATATTTATGCCACCACATGGGAGGCGTGGCTGGTTGCCTCTGAAGACAGAGGGACCGTTTCCAATTTTCTCAGTGTTCAACAGCATAATCCCAGTACGGCCATTCCTATGTAAACTATACCCCAATTGTAGATTTAATTGCTCACTTGATAGACAGATTTTAATAATGATATCGAGATTATCATACCGGTAATTATAATTATAAATATGACAGATTTTTTTACAAGTATAAAAATTGGTAATGACGCTTTGTTTCCTATTTAGCGCACTTAAGACAGACAGATGTTATGTTACAACTTAGTACACACGTGGATCTTGCCCTGGTCAAAAGTTGGGTATAGTTCAAAAGTTGGGCGGGCAATCGTTCCCATTTATTTTGGACCGGAATATATTTAATTTTTTTCCGGGTTGGCTTCCGTTTGGAAAACATAGGAAAGTCCATTCCCACTATCGAAGTTTTTGATTATTGATGTATGAAAATTGATATTTGAGAGGAGAGATTTGATTTTTTTTAATTCATAAAATCAAAGTTTAAATCTTTATGTATGAGACACATGTTTTTAAAAAAGAAAATTGTTTAAAGCCAAACTCGACAATTCTCACAAATTAAGGTACTATCCGCGTCTAAAAAAAGAAATTTTACTTCTCTCTAATTAGGGACCTGCTTCGGTTATCTTGTAAGTACCGCTATTTACCAAGGGAATTTTATTAGGTGCTTTTCAAATTACTTTTTTGGTGTTTATGGAACTAATTTGGTAAGCTGTACCTTTTCTGTTGAGGTCTAAACTCTAAAAAATTAAAATATACAAAAAAAGGAAATTTAGTCATATTCACTCCTCTCGCTTAAAGTTTTACCATGACATACATAATTCTATTATGATAGTCAGCGACCAAAATATAAGATAATTTTACCGGTAAATTGATAATAACTAATAAATACTTAAATTAACTTTATTTTATTTTAATTAGGAGATCTTGAGTTTGAGCTTTTTAAAATACAATTGTGTAAATATTTGTTGAGATAATTTTTCTGCCTTTTAACCCGAATCTAGATTATTCTATCTAATGAGTGTGAACTATCATGTATATAAATAAGAAATAAATTGATGATTGTTATTATTATTATTATATATTTTAACCAAATCAACCTCGATAATCCACGCTTGGTCGGTGATTGCGTGCCGCCTCTTTCTTTCCCCTCACCGATACGCGACATCGTGAATTAATCTCCCCTTTTCAAATTCCAACAAGTAATTTGGAAGAGAGACCCGTTGCAAATAAGATCAGAACAGGAAAGAATTTACACGACTTCCAAAAAAGACAAGAGTTAAACGGAAAACCGAAATCTTGCATAACGGGAACCTCGTCGTTAATCTCGTCCAAATGTTGTGTCCGTTTTTCTAAAATTTTCTCTCTCCAATTTAGAACCCCTCCCATCGTCTTCGTGCAATAAAAATTCAAAAAAAACACCAAACGCCTTGTTTGTGGCTACCACGAATTGCCAACTAAGCCTCCATCCCCCGCCGTGGACCCCACCAGAATAACACCAAACAAGAAGCAACCAACGTTAGTGGTCGAATATTCGGGTAAAATTTGGATTAGTCGGTACGAGATAGTATCGATAAAAAAAACATAATCTATAATCCTGCGCTTATGCTTTTGTTCGTGGTATATATACATAAAGCAGAGAGACGGAGATTAAAAAAGAGAGAGAAATAACAAAAAAAGTGATTTTGTTCGAGGGATTCCTAATTATTTGTTTGCTTATTTTAGCTGGCGTCGAATCCAGCTCAGGATTTAGCACCAGCTAGCCCGCTACTGCTTCGCTGGAGGAAGCTCCTCTGTCGTTTCTAGAGATTTAATAAAGATTTTGAATTCTTCTTCGTTTGGGGAAAGCTAAGCGGCGTCGTACCAGTACCTGCTCCGATCCGATCCGGCGCCGTTTCCTCTCCTGAGGAGGAGATCGCTGTCCGAGGATCGGCATGGTAATTAGCCACAATTACAGTTTCATCTACATGTTAATTGTACCTTTTTTAGTTCAGTTTTGTCAATTTCAATAGCTTACTCGTTAATCTTGCTTTGTGGATCGATTCATTAGTAATGAGTTCTTCCGTTTGTTATTTAACGGCGGAGGAGTGAAAATAGCGCGTATCGGTTTCTATTGCGAGACTTGAAGTCAAAGGAGGACTCTCTTCTATTGACTTAGAATAGACACGGACTTGTATTTAGGAGGAGATTTTAGGAATGCTCGGCTCGTTTTGGCGTGTTTTGGTCGGGATATCAGTTGCTTGTTTGGTGATGGCAATCACGCTTCCTAGTTTCTGTCCATTTCTGTGCGAGAAGATGCGGTTGAGTATCATTTAGGTCGTTGCGGATGCCAATGCGAGATACTCAATGGACTAAAGGTCTTTTGCAAGTTGACTGCGGAAGACCTTGTATTCGTTTGTTCAAGTGATAGCGCGGGTGTAATTATTTGGTAATGTTTCCGACAAGGTTTGTGAATTGTCTTTGCAGGCCTCACGGGACAATGTCATCGTGGGATCCCATGTGTGGGTGGAAGATCCTGCTGAGGCATGGATTGATGGAGAAGCTTTTAAAATCAGTGGTGAAGAAGTTCATGTACATGCAAGCAGTGGGAAAACTGTAAGCTGATACTTAAATATTGAGTTTATCGGTGCATTTAGTGCTTGTTCTTACCGATATTCTTATCACTGGAAGCCGAGAATTTTCCAAATGGGAGTGATATAGTCTGCTCTTTAATGGTTCTTTATTTTTGCGGATACAAACGGCAGGTTGTTGCAAATATTTCCAAGGTGTTTCCGAAGGATACTGAAGCTCCTCCAGGAGGTGTAGATGACATGACAAAACTGTCATATTTGCACGAACCAGGGGTTTTGCACAATCTGGCAGCTAGATATGAACTGAATGAAATTTATGTAAGTCATTGTATCTCGTGGTCTTTGCATTTCTAAAGGAAAGTATTGATCAAAGTGTTGTATGTACATCGAGTTTCTCCCAGTTGAAAATGTTTGTATATGTTACAGACGTATACCGGAAACATACTGATCGCAGTTAACCCATTCCAAAGACTGCCACATCTGTATGATACTCACATGATGGAACAGTACAAAGGTGCTGCTTTTGGGGAGTTAAGCCCCCATGTATTTGCAGTTGCTGAAGTTGCATACAGGTAAATGGACATTAGTTTACTTTATGACATCTCAAATTTTCTATCAGGACTTTTCTCATTTTCATGGTTTTTGCTACATAGGGCGATGATCAACGAGGGAAAGAGCAATTCAATCCTTGTAAGTGGCGAAAGTGGTGCTGGTAAGACTGAGACAACAAAGATGCTCATGAGGTACCTTGCATACCTAGGTGGTCGATCTGGGGTAGAAGGACGGACAGTTGAGCAACAAGTTCTAGAAGTAAGCTGGAGTTCCCTACTTTAAATCTCCAGTTGACAGTCTCTATCCTTCAATAATTTGGTGCTTTACAGCAGGTAGAACAGTTTAACTGATATGCCTTTTGGTCTGCTAAAATGCACAGTCTAATCCGGTGCTTGAAGCATTTGGGAATGCTAAAACTGTTAGAAACAACAACTCAAGGTCAGTTCCAAATACATGCAACTGGTAGTTCAATATCCTGCATTCCTTGCAGGTTGCTAGTTCAATTTGATGATCAATTAGCTGTTAGGTCAGAATTACTCACATACTCAGTATTGACAAATCTGATGTACTATTCCAACTATTCATTACTCAAACATGCATTTTTATATTTGGATCTTTCATCAGTATTGACAATTCATTTCCATTTTTCTGGGGCCGGTGTGCAATGCAGTCGCTTTGGTAAATTTGTAGAGATCCAATTTGACAAAAGTGGGAGGATATCTGGGGCTGCTATAAGGACTTATCTGCTAGAAAGATCTCGCGTTTGCCAAATTTCCGATCCTGAAAGAAATTACCATTGCTTTTATCTTCTCTGTGCTGCGCCACTAGAGGTATTAGTATCTTTTCGGATTATAGCGGATTTCTTGCCACTAATGACTGTAGTTTTAAAGCATAGGGTTCCTAATTAATCCATAAAATCTTCAGGAGCGAGAGAAGTACAAACTTAGTGACCCTACATCATTTCATTACTTAAATCAATCAAGTTGCTACAAGCTGGATGAAGTGAATGATGCCGAAGAGTATCTTGCAACCAGGAGGGCCATGGATGTCGTTGGCATCAGTGAGGAACAACAGGTCTGTCTTTCAATAGTAATTGGATATACATATATGTTTGTTTTATGAACATTTTGTGATCTGTCATTATGTAGGATGCTATATTTAGGGTGGTAGCTGCAATTCTGCATCTTGGCAATGTTGAATTTGCAAAGGGGGAGGAGATAGACTCTTCTGTTGTGAAGGATGAAAAATCTAGGTTTCATCTTAACATGACAGCTGAACTGCTCAAGTATGGTTTTTAATACGTGTTCCAGTCTCCCTGTTCTTTTCTCATTTCTTTGTGGTTATTGCTTATCATGTTATATTTTGAGTCTCGTAGATGTAATGCCAAAAGCTTGGAAGATGCTATGATCCAGCGAGTCATGGTGACACCAGAGGAGATCATTACCAGAACTCTTGATCCTACAGCTGCGCTTGGTAGCAGGGACGCATTGGCTAAAACCATCTATTCTCGCCTATTTGACTGGTAAAAGAAACCTTTGCACGTTCCAGTGTGAACTTGTTAGTGTGGATTTTTCATCTCCAGTCGTTATGGGACAAGTAATCTCTATGTCTGATTTTCTGGATAGATCGTATACTTTTCTCATTTGGTATTGAGGGAAATATTTCGGTCGTGGTTTAGACTTTGTAGATTTTGTAGCGGATAGTAATAGGTCCTCTTAATGTAAACGGTTGCACCCTTGATGTCATTTGGTTAATTCCCCGTTTGTTGGTCTCACAAAATACTTCCTGCTGAAGTGTTGTAATCATTTCTTCAGGTTGGTGGAGACAATCAACAATTCCATCGGCCAAGATCCTAACTCAAAATCATTAATAGGTGTTCTTGATATATACGGGTTTGAAAGCTTCAAGTTCAACAGGTAATGCTTTGTGTTAAAGTAGCTCCTGAGAATATCTCCCACCTTTTACTAATTGCCGTATTATATAGTTTTGAACAGTTCTGTATAAACTTCACAAATGAGAAACTGCAGCAGCATTTCAATCAGGTGCGCTGACTTTTGTTGAAGTAGAAGTGTTAAGTTGGCTTCTCCTTTTAGATCTGACCAGAGTCTTTGTGACTACATTTGCAGCATGTCTTTAAAATGGAACAAGAAGAATATACAAAAGAAGAGATAAACTGGAGCTACATAGAGTTTGTGGACAACCAAGATGTTCTGGATCTAATTGAAAGGGTATCTTCTTTAAGCCATAGCTTCCTCATGATTGACTGACCAGAACAAAAAACACACGGACTCGAGATTATTTTTCTGTTGCTTTGTGCCTGATCACGGTTACAAATATTAACTTTTTCTTGCAGAAACCAGGGGGCATTATATCACTTCTGGATGAAGCCTGGTAAGCAGCTAAATCTGGCTGTACTCTACACGGCTTATTGATTTTGTTAAATACAGTGTCCGTCTCTGCTTTCGGTTACATGTTTCCACTCACACACAGATATGCACTCGCAAGGATTCATTTAAATATATTGTATCCATTAATATTATGTGTGGAGTTTCAGCTTGTGGGACTTACATTTATATAATCTCTGTTGCAGTATGTTCCCCAAATCAACGCATGAAACATTTGCTCAGAAGTTGTACCAGACATTTAAAAATAACAAGCGGTTCATCAAGCCTAAGCTTTCGCGAACTAGTTTTACCATAAATCACTATGCAGGAGAGGTGATTTTAGCATTTACTTGCTTTTGGTTTGAGTTTTTCATGAGCCACATAGAAGCTGAATTATGCCTTTTCCTTTCTAGGTAACATACCTGGCAGATCAATTCTTAGACAAGAACAAGGATTATGTAGTGGCAGAACATCAAGATCTTCTCACAGCCTCAGAGTGTACTTTTGTGTCTGGTTTATTCCCTCCACTGCCTCAGGATTCATCGAAGTCATCCAAGTTTTCTTCCATAGGCTCACGCTTTAAGGTATGGTTGTCTTTTTACAGAGTAGATGAACCTAGTTTCCTTTTTTAAAAATCTAAAGTTCATATACTCAGTGGCCTCATTGTTATGTTTGATGGTTCATAAATGCAAAAATAATGAGTCTTTGTTTGGTTAGATCTGTTTTTTTACTTGTAGTGGGAATTTTATCTAATTGCTGTCATCCTTGGCATCATTTGTCCTGTACATTGTTACTTGATAACATTTTGGGTTTTGCTCAGTCTTTCCTACCATTCTCTTGCAAGATCCAGGAATTGCAAGTTCTAGATTTCAGTTAACAGATACTAACGAAGTTATAGTTGTTTCTGGGAGGGCCAGAGAGTTGACTATGGTTTAATTTATAAGCTACTGAATGCTAGTGGATAAGTGTGACTTCCTGATCAGCTTGCTTGACAATTTGGTCTCCGAAGCATTAATTGTCTGTGAAAATTGTTGAAGAACTTGGTGCTTTAGGTATTGAAACACAGCCGTTCCGGCTAGCTAGGGATTATCTCTGGAACTTGCAATGCTTGTTTCTGTTGTGATTTCAGTTAATTTAGTGCACGCTGCTGAAATAAATGATCGTAGTTCCTTTGGGGTGGAGACGATGGGGTCGTCGGTCCATGGACTTCTATCGCAAACTCTGGCTTACAAATGTGCTTCAAAACTTGCAGCTACAACTCCAATCTTTGATGGAAACCTTGAGCTCAACGGAGCCACATTATATCAGATGTGTGAAGCCTAACAATGTACTCAAGCCTGCAATTTTCGAGAATCTTAACATTATCCAGCAACTTCGTTGTGGTGTGAGTATAATCAGCCCAAAATGTTGATTAATTTTGGATATGCATCCTTCAGTTTTTCTAAACTATGAGATGTGACTTCTGACATTTTTACTTGCGAATCCCACTCTTTTCAAGTCCTTTTGCTCTTTTGATGTCTATTTAGGGAGTTCTTGAAGCAATTAGGATAAGTTGTGCTGGATATCCTACTAGACGCACATTCTACGAGTTCCTTCTCCGTTTTGGTGTTCTCGCTCCGGAAGTTCTTGAGGGAAAGTAAGTCGAGATGTGAAATGAAATGAATCACATTTGGACTGCACTTATCATGATGTATTTGCTTTTCATGCATTTTTTCGTATGCTGCATATAATTGTTAACATTGTCATCTGTGATTGCAGCCATGATGACAAAGTTGCTTGCGAAATGATTTTGAACAAAATGGGACTGAAAGGTTATCAGGTAATGGACTTTAATGCCTTCACTTGTGAGACACGGTAGAGATATTTAAGGCTGTTGGTGATGCCTCCGACTTGGGAATAATTTAGCATAATTCCTAGGATTTTAGCCAACCGTTTTGTTGAGGAACAAGCGGAAAAAGCCGAAATGCAGGGAATTATTGAACAGACAATAGCCCCTATTATGGGGATAGTTGAACAAATGACTTTTTGGATTAGTAGATTCTTATATCTCTAGAGAATCTTTCCTGCTAATATAGCCAGTAGTTGATATTCATATTTAAGCACGTGATTGATTTTGCAGATTGGCAAGAGAAAAGTTTTCCTCAGAGCAGGGCAGATGGCTGAGCTGGATGCTAGGAGAGCAGTGGTTCTTGGAAATGCTGCGAGAACCATTCAACGTCAGATGCGCACCTACATTGCCCGCAAGGAGTTCATGGAAATACGGCAAGCGGCTATTCACTTGCAATCACATTTCCGGGGTACATTTTGAACTTCTCTTTTAAAGACGTTCTTCTTTTGAAACGATGAGGAGCATAGTTATTGATCATCCAATGTAATATTAATGGGTATGCATAGTATTAGTTATCCACTGACCCATGGCGGGATACAGTTTTTGGTAGCTAAACTAAATTTTGGGCCATGTTCATGAATCTATCTTCTGTATATGTTACCGATGAACTAGCATGATGCTCATTTTGACGCTGGCAGGTGCTTTGGCTCGTAATGTCTACAAGCAACTACGACGGCAAGCAGCTGCATTGAAGATTCAGAAGAACTTCAGGCGACACACGGACTGGAAAGCCTACATGACTCTGCAGTTATCAGCCATCACGGTCCAGACAGGGTTAAGGGCAATGACTGCTCGGAATGAATTTCGATTCAGACGGCAAACCAAAGCTGCACGCATTATCCAGGTCCAATCTTTTGACTAATTAGACCCAAGAATAGAAACATGAATAGTGTATCTGTGTTAAATCTGTTTCAGTACTGGAACCAAACTTGCTTATTGTCCACAAGTTGGCTCTCATCCGGGTGATTAACTTTCTGTTGATTTTGGTTGCAGGCATCATTGCGTCGTCATATTGCATTCTCTTATTATAAGAAACTTCAAAGGGCTGCACTAGCTTCTCAATGTGGTTGGAGAAGCAGAGTAGCTCGACGAGAGCTAAGAAAGCTTAAGATGGTAAATCAAATTCGTTATTTTGAAAACAATGAATTTTTTGTTTTACATGCAAGTGACTGATCCGATCCATTGTTGCAGGCTTCTAGAGAAACAGGGGCGCTTAAAGAAGCAAAAGATAAGTTAGAAAAGCGTGTGGAAGAACTAACATGGCGCCTGCAGCTTGAGAAGAGGATGAGGGTACTCTTCTTTCCTTTTGTCATTGCTCGTCGGATTATTGGCCAACTTAATTTTCTTTTCATTAAATGCAGACTGATCTAGAAGAGGAAAAGACACAAGAAATTGTCAAGCTACAAGAAGCTTTGCATGCTATGCAAATTCAAGTAGAAGAAGCAAACGCCAAAGTAATAAAGGAGCGCGAGGCAGCTCGCAAAGCTATTGAAGAAGCACCTCCAGTCATCAAGGAGACTCCTGTTATAGTTCAGGATATAGAAAAAATCGAGTCATTATATGCTGAGGTTGAGAGTTTGAAGGTAAAGAATCTTAAAGGTTTGATTATTAAATAGTGTGCAACAGAGTTAAGCACGTTTGTTATCGGCGTAATAGATTACATAATGTAGGCTGATTGTCTAGCTGATCGCTTTTTAAGAATTAACTAGCTGAACTACTGTTGCTGCACAGACTATGGTACTTTCAGAGAGACAGGCAGCAGAAGAAGCTAGACATGCTCGTGAGAATGCCGAATCCAGAAATTCTGATCTGGACAAGAAACTTGAAGCCACAGAGCAGAAAGTAGTTGAGCTTCAGGAATCAGTTCAGAGGTTTGTTCGTGCTTGGCTGAATGCTAAATTTCACCAGCAAAATCGGGTTTTTCATACCCGTGTTTGGTCATTCTAATTCTTTTATGAAAACAACTTTTTCAGCACGCTTCATCTTGCATATACTAAATTTTGTGTCTGGTACCACTCTACATGCATGTTATCTTATTTCTCTCTCTTTGAATAACATCTCAAGTTGATAGAACATGATTATATAACAGACTTGAAGAGAAACTTGCCAACTCTGAATCCGAAAATCAAGTACTCCGCCAGCAAGCTCTGAGTATGTCACCAACAGGAAAATCATTGTCAACACGTCCAAGATCAACCAGTATTCAGGTCAAGGCATATTTACTGAAGTTGTATAGCTTCTATTTATGGAAAACATACTTCCAGAGAATTCATGTTTTTCTGTTCAATTACAGAGAACTCCGGAGAACGTGAAGGCTGCTAATGGGGAGATGAAGGTTGTGCCTGTAAGTGGCTTCAACCAATATGACCTCTTAGTGTTTATGACCCAGGAACTTGTTTGAAACGTTGTTTCTAACCGTCTACCCTTACCATTCTCCAGGACCTGACTCTTGCCCTTGCAAATACTCCCGACTCAGAGGAGAGGCCACAGAAATCCCTTAATGAAAGGCAGCAGGCATGTGGCTCTGTATCAGAGAGTTTCAGAACGGGCTGTGATTTATGAGGTCTTTCTTACTTTGAATTGATTTTCTGTTCCAGGAGAACCAAGACCTGTTGATCAAGTGCATTTCGCAGAACTTGGGATTTTCTGGTGGCATACCTGTTGCTGCTTGTATCATATACAAAAGTCTTCTCCATTGGAGGTCATTTGAAGTCGAAAGGACTTCAGTTTTTGACCGTGTCATTCAAACAATTGCTTCATCAATAGAGGTGAGCCTCGTAGAAGAATTTTAGTTGTCTGGAAATCATCTTCTCCTTCCAGACTACCTTCCTGATTCTGATGTCCTGACAGTTTGAGTTAAGTCAACTACCATCCCTGACTCTGTTTTGTTTCCATCCCTCATTAAACTTAAGGTCCCGGATAATAACGGTGTCTTAGCCTACTGGCTATCTAATTCATCGACACTGTTGCTGCTGCTACAACACACACTCAAAGCGACTGGAGCAGCTAGCTTAACCCCACAGAGGCGTAGAACATCATCAGCCTCTCTTTTTGGAAGGATGTCTCAAGTAAGAATTAACATTTCAGTTCTCGCTGTTGACTTTTATCATCATATTCCCTCCTTTACTTTTATTTATTCCGAAGATATTGGTGATGTTCAGGGATTGCGGTCGTCTCCTCAAAGTGCTGGACTCTCATTCCTCAATAGTCGAGGGCTTAGTAGAGCTGATGACCTAAGGCAGGTCGAGGCAAAATATCCAGCTCTTCTCTTTAAGCAGCAGCTGACTGCTTTCTTGGAGAAGATTTATGGAATGATAAGAGACAATTTAAAGAAGGAAATATCCCCATTGCTTGGCTTATGCATTCAGGTGGGTCTGAACTTTCTCCCCGTTTGAGTTAATCTGTTTGCAGTTAAGCTTGTAACTGAAGAGAAATTCGGTTCGGTAGACCAGTAAGTTGAGAAAGATGAAAATGCGAGAGGGGAGAGAGTATGACTAACGAGAGGGGAGAGAGTATGAATAAATCCCATTGGGTCTAGAACTGCAAAAGACTTCATTGTGGAAAGACATCTTTTACAAACTCATAATATGTTTTGCAGGCTCCAAGGCAATCGCGGGCAAGTTTAGTGAAAGGACGGTCCCACTCTAATGCTGTCGCTCAGCAGGCTTTAATTGCTCATTGGCAGAGCATCGTCAAAAGTTTAAACAGTTATTTGGAGCTCATGAAAGCAAATAATGTGAGAGCTTTATTGAGAATGTCCATCTGTCAAGAAGGATAAATCAGAATTTCCTTGTCCTTAATCTAACTTTGTATTATGCTTTTCAGGTGCCTCCGTTTTTGGTCCGTAAAGTGTTCACCCAAATCTTTTCATTCATCAACGTCCAACTATTTAACAGGTATGACGAAACATCTCAAATCTTTGTACCTTCTGTTTGGTTTTGATTAGAACAGGTTAGAACAGAAAGAAAAAGTAATCATCTTTCATGTTAACTGATTACTGTCCTATTTTCTTGACACGTGCCTGCAGTCTTCTTTTGCGGCGTGAGTGCTGCTCATTCAGCAACGGAGAGTATGTTAAAGCAGGTTTGGCTGAATTGGAACAGTGGTCCGTTGTCGCGACAGACGAGGTATGCATACCAGATGATCTATTGGTTGAATGCCTCATACTACGTGTAAAGGTTTATCTAAAATCGTTCTTCTTCTCTCCCTTGTTCTTTGTCCATCTGTTTCAGTTTGCAGGCACGGCCTGGGATGAACTGAGGCATATAAGACAGGCTGTTGGATTCCTTGTAAGACTTTAGACCTCTCTTCTAGCTTCCTTCCTACCAGGTTCTCTCTTATCTTTAATCTTCAACAATCTAACCAATTTTGATCTCTGGCCACATCACTCAAGGTCATACACCAAAAGCCGAAAAAGACGTTGAATGAAATAACGAAAGAACTTTGCCCGGTCAGTGGATTTTATCTTTTAAATCTTGCTCCTGTTTCGCATTTTGCTTACATCGCTAACTTGCTTCGTTCTTCTACTTCAGGTACTTAGCATCCAACAACTATATAGGATAAGTACCATGTATTGGGATGACAAATACGGTACCCACAGTGTTTCCTCAGAGGTATGTGTATCTGGACGAGAAACAATTCTCGTAAGCTTCAGTTTATTATTCAGATTGTTCATCCTTAATCTTGAATTTTCTCTACAGGTCATATCTAGTATGAGAGTTCTGATGACAGAGGACTCGAATAATGCAGTAAGCAGTTCGTTTCTGCTGGACGATGACTCGAGGTAGTATTTCCCAGTGGTTTAGACTTAAATTGCATGCAGGCGATATGAACCCTTTTCCCAATATTAACATCTTCAAAACTGACATCTACGCAGCATCCCGTTCACCGTGGACGACATCTCTAAATCAATGCAACAAATCGACGTCACCAGCATCGAGCCTCCCGCGTTAATCCGTGAAAACTCCGGCTTCGGGTTCTTACTTCCCCGCCCTGAATGATTTCACACTCATCATCATATTCGAACTGCGAGGTGCCTGAACAAAATACGACGCTTAGACCCCGTGCATTACGACTCTTGTGCATAACTTCTTTCCCAATAGCAGCCATCCATGTGTACAGTTTGTTTCGATTCGGTTTCGAGATGCCAGCTTCGGCGTCAGGTTCATTTCATTCATTTCTCTCGTGTTAGGTAAACACGAGGGTGTTTGTTAAGACTCAAGAAGCCATGTCACACATTTAGCGTGACAATGAGCATTCATAGGAAAGGCATTGGTGCCTTGTAATTCCTCAAGAAGCCCAGGAAGGGCTTCTTTCATTTTTCGTGGTTTGTGGTTGGTTTTTCCAAGTGTAATTAGTGAATTACTTGCAGCCGACAATTTTACAGGCTTCTTGTATTAAATATATATATATATATATATGCACTTATTATTACAGGACAAGGTTTTTTTATCTCTCTTCCTTCTCATTTTCATAATGTTGCTTCGTTGAGTTGCTGCGAACAAAATAAAGTAGGTTTTTGACTTTGACCATTCATTTCTAAATCAGATTGAAAAGCTGAGAGGTGAACTGAGACGACTTTCAATTGTGTCTACGCCTGAAACCAATCTATAAACAGCTGCTCTAACCAAGATCACACAATAGCTCAGTGACAGTCACCAAATGCACGCTTCCGGCACGCCGGAGGCTGACCAGCACAGCCACATCTCGAACTACCACGAGCTAAGGCAACTAATCTCGTAGCATATAAGTCTGTACAAAGAGCAAATTCATTATAACCATTAGGACAAGAGTTATATATGCGGGATCAAGACTGATGTGCCTCTGCAGAATTGTTGGTCTTCACGGAATTTTCGACTCCGTTGGAGGATTGCTCTTGAAGGGCAGGTACCGACTGTGTCTCGGTTTTTTTCTTCTCCTTCAGAATGACTTGTCTTGGCATCACATCTACCAAAAAGTTTCCTCCATTCCACACGGTTGCAGTAACCTTTAGTAATTGGAAAACCACAGACAGTTCGTAGGACAAGAATATCGGGACCGTTAGGGCCATCGTTGCTATGGTGAAAGCACCTTGCAGTAGAATATACATGAGCAGGCGGTTCTGATCTCCGAGGAGACCACTTAAACGCCACCATAGGTTGTTGGCCTTTTGTGCCTTCTTTGAGAGCTCTCTGTAAACAAAGCGAAAGTTGAAGAGAGAGAGAGAGAGAAGCATATGAGATGAGTGCAGCCAAGTGAGGGACAGAAGCCAGAACCTGTAGGAAGTCATGACTTCGGGATCTCTCAACAACCTTTGTCGCCGAAGGACATAGACTATGAGATAGTAAAGAGCTTGCCACAACGTATAAGCAAATAAGGGCACAAAGAACAACCAAGTCAACAGGAAGGACTTGTCTTCCACCACATACGGCCATGAGACTCGGCGTGAAGTTCCTTCGGGATGCATGGCCTCGAAAGTTGCTGGATTCCACCATCGAATTGTGAAGAAGACTAATCCTGAGAGAAGAAGAAGCTTGTTGGAGAGCAGACAAAAAACACTTCAGCAGAAGGATGCTGAAGAAAAAAAGAAGTATTACATTCCAATTCTTTCCACCTAAACAAAGATGTGATGGTAAATGAACTCTCACCTGGAAAAAGATGAATGAGGACACTAACGAGTTTGTCCACAGAACTGAAAACCAAGCTACAACGCCAAACTATCAATGCCCATGCCAATGGCCCCTATAGCAGCACCTCGGTTAGTCAAAAACACGACAAAACCGAGCATTCGTGATGGGAAACATACATGTAAGCCAGTGGAGGCCTGTTTTCTTACTTCAGCAAACGAGAAGCAGATCATGAAGAGCTTTTCATTCTCGGGATATAGAAGAAGGTGAATCAAGAAGATCGTGTTCGCGTAGTAGCAGAAGTCCTGAAAATCAGCAACAGTAGCATCATTTGCTGTGCACATTAACCGACACAAATGCAGAGCCAACTGCAGAAAACTACCCCAAATACATTGCTTCATGAAACCCGAAACAGCCTCTTCTTACTCATACAAACTTCTCCGAAGCTTGCAAAAGTTCTAATTACAAGCGCCTCCTTTCTACTACAATTTTGCCAATTCCGTTCAGAATCACCGAGTACAAGACATCGCCAACTTACCAGCAGGTAGTAATGCCATTTCTTGAATCGGTAGTATATCCAACGTAGAGGAACAAATATCACATAAAACAAGCAGTAAACGTAAGGAATTTCTCGTGGTCCTGCCAAAGGAAACAAGATCACGTTTAACCAACACCACCAAACCGAATTACCGAAAACTGCTAAGAACCTCCAAAACTGATTAAATTGTTATCTACTCACTGGCACCAAATAGAAAGCAAATCCCTCCAAACCCAAGGACTCCAAGTAGATGAGTCACCTGATCCAACCCACAAAATTATAAGACAGAGAGAAAAAAAGGAACAATCTTTAACATCTAAAGACAAAGATACAAACTTTAGTAAGAAAGCTCTCGTGTTGCTCGGCTTGTTTGGCGATATTAACGGCCTGTTTGGAGATGATCTCCTTGGTCTGGTTCGAAAGCATCTCCTTCCTCTCTCTAACTTTCTGGACAAACCAAGCAGCAACCCATAAGAAAGACAAGAACACGACGACCCAGAAGAGGAAACGACACAAAGACGCAGACTTTAACGTGTAAGAAAGCAACCACCTTCGATTTGTCCTTGAACCTCTGCTTCACCTTCTCGAAGGGGTCGCCATTAATGGCCACCACCTCTTCCTCCGAAACCGGGTCTTCTTCCGATGACGACGACATTTTTCCTTCCTTGGTGGATTGGGTTCTTTTAGGGAGAAGGGAGGAGGGGAAAGGTGGTATCCGAGAAGAGGAGAGAGAATATTCCTTGGATTTCTTTATTAGCAACGGAATATCAATTCCTGACGAGAGGGAGGAGACAGGGAAAGATGGAGACTTGTTAGGAAAACGGTCTATTTTAAGTTTTGTGGTAAAAAGTGCGACAAAAAATATTCTTAAAAAATATTCAAACCCAAATTTTGCATCCTGTCCCAAAAATTTCATTCTCGCTTTCCTAAAAAAAAAATTTCATTCTCGCCCATTTGTCAATTAATATAACATGAAACTTCAAAACAAAGGCACACAAAAAATTGAGGTAGGATTCAGTGTTGCTACGGTCAGCATGCTACTGTTAGCAAAACAATAGTACATTAAATGGGTGACAATGTTACATCGTGTGCAAATAATAATACACAATATAACTAATAATGATAAATTATACGGTTAATAATAATACACATTCATATCGAGAGGGAGACTCGTTAGGAAAGTGGTATATTTTAAGTTTTTAACCACCCACCCTTTTCCTGTTTAGCTTTCCTCGATTATTTAAATAAAAATTTCAAAATAAAAGAAAAAAATTGGATCTGGTATAAAATTAATTAATTGGTATATATTAAAAATTTTAGATGTTGAGAATAAAAATTATGATAGTATTTATAGGGGAGACATTCAACTGCCCACTATCTACTAAATGCACATCATGAAAAAATAATCAAATTAAAAGAAAGATAAATGATGGACATGAAGAAATGTCAAGTTATACATGAAGGAGTGTCACTTAAAAGTGACCTTGTATATAATCACGCCTCTCCCTCTTGAGAACGGATTGACTGGAGATTAAAAAAAAGTTGTCCATAGGTGGGGATTTAAATGTAGGTCGTCAGATTTGATTTTAAAACAGTATCTACAAATTTAAGGGTCATTAATCTATCAAAAGTACTTTTGACCTTTTATCCATCCCGTACCAACCAGGGTTTCCACTCCCAACTATTTTAACCTTTTTATCTCCTAAATTTGCTATAAAAAAAATTGTGGCCGCCATCGTTCTCTCTTCTCCCTTTCCCATTGCCTTTCCACTCACGACGATCGATGCCCCCGAGACCTGTCTCAATCCGACGACCGACGCTCCCTGAGACCTATCTCGTGCTTGCCGTGACAAATGAATTCTTTGTTTAGATTCAGGTAAGAAGTTTTTTGCTTTTTTACAGATTAGGGTTTTCTTTGGGTTTCTTTCTCTCTCTTTGCCGTCCGATTGACGTGGACGCTCCCCGAGTCCGGTTCAAGGTTTTCCGCTATTTAGGTTCAGTGCTCCCCGTGACGATTACTTTTGACCCACCAATAATCCAGTCTTTATCTAGATTCTGGTAAGAGTTTTTCATTTTTTAGGGTTTGGATTGTTGAGATTTTTTTGGTGTTCTCTTTACCTAATGTTATGTGTGCTTCGTTGATATTGGCGTTATTTTTTGATACTGCAGTTGAGTTCGATTAGGATTTTTCTTATCCCTTTTATTTTGGTGACAATGTTTTTATTTCTTCATATTTCCATTCGCTCCAAGAGATCCTCTTGGGTTTGTTGCTTTCGCTTTTTCTACTGTTAAGATTTTTGGTTGCATTTGTGTTCTCCTGTTATATACTCATATCTTTTTCTACTTGATTTGTGGTCTGTAAGCAAAATGATATGGGTAAAAACTATTTTATGACAAAAATAGTTCTTCTTTCTCTTTGGATAAAAATAGCATATAATAAAAGTTGTCTTTACTTTTTTGTATTGCTAGTTCATTCCTTGTGGCTTGTAGATGTTTTGAACTTAAATGATATCATCAGTCATTGATATTTAGGTTTAAAGAGATGAAGTGGGTTTTAGTATGTGGGAATTAGGTTAGCATATTTTAAGGTTGGTTGTCACCTCTATGTACTTTGTCATAGTTTGTTGTATGAAAAATTTGTAAACCAATCAAATTTCTCGACCATTCAACTTCGGAATGTTAACTTTGTTAAGTATAACAGGAGAAAGTCAGAAATTCTGAAGACGCAAATCACAAGTCTTCTTCGGAGGGGGAAAGTTCAACCATTGTGCAGGGCACAAATAGCATTCAAGTGACAGAGAAAGAGTAGAGCAACAGTTTTGAGTTATCAACCCTATATACGCTTCGTTCTGTACCGCGGTTCGCAATAGATAAATTTGTAGCTTCTGTGATATTGGTTTTTTAATGTTGAGATATTCGTTTTTAGCTGCATGTATATTAGTTTTGAGATGAGAGATATTGGTTTTCAGATATATGTATATTAGTTTTCAGTTGTATGTATATTGATTTTGAGATGCGAGATACTAGTTTTCAGATGTATGTATATTGGCTTTGAGATGAGAGATATTGGTTTTAATGTGTTGAGATATTAGTTTTGAAATGTAGAGAAATTAGTTTTAATGTGTAGAGAAATTAGTATTAATGTGTAGAAATGTCGGTTGTGAGATGTAGAGATATTGGTTTTCAAGCGTATTGATATTGGTTTTGAGTTATAGAGATATTGGTTTTTACGTGTAGAGATATTGGTTTTGAGATGTATTGATATTGGTTTTTACGTGTACAGATATTGGTTTTGAGATGTATTGATTTGGTTTTCATGTGTTGAGATATTGGTTTTGAGTTTTAGAGATATTGATTTTTACACGTAGAGATATTAGTTTTGAGATGTGTTGATATTGGTTTTTACTTATGGAGATATTGATTTTGAGATGTGTTGATATTAGTTTTCATGTGTTTCGATATTGGTTTTGTAAATGCGTTGATATTGGTTTTGAACTGTAGAGATATTGATTTTCAGGTGTATTGATATCGGTTTTGAGATGTAGAGATATTGGTTTTCAAGTATTTTGATATTGATTTTGAGAACGAACAACTTGGCCAATATGATACTAAACGTATCTTCAAACAATTACAACTCGAATTTTATTGAAAAAATATGATGTCAATTTTAGCAGTAGACCGTTGCAACATCTCAAAACCAAGTTGATAAATAGCTTAGTGGTCAATCTTTTTCAACATCGTCGAAACACCAATATCAAAACACCTAAAAAGCTGAAAAATAATATCACTGAAGACAAGATATTCTCAAATTTTAATTAATAATATGATGTCAAGTTTAGCAGTATACAGTTGCAATATTCAAGTCATAAATAGTCGAGTGGTCGATTTAAGTCAATGTCTAAATGATTTTGATAGGGTATTGTCTCCTGGTTCAACGCATCAGTACAACTGCTTTTCTACTTCTGTTTCGTCTTCTGGTGCTTTGACATTGATTTTTCACGACCAACCTCACAACTGTTTTTCAATCTCTTTCTTGACTTGTTTGGATTCTCGTATTTCTTTATACATTTATCCAATACTTTGACAACATGCTTTGATCAGAGTAAGTGTTAAACATTATCACTAACCAAAATGATATTCGTAGAAAGTCTATTTTACTGGTCGTTACAACAAAGGGTTAGCAAAAATATCACTAAAGTAAAAAATTAATATTACTAAAGGAAAAATCCAATATCTCAGAAGCTGAAAACAATAACACAGAAGCTGAAAAACAATATCTCCGAAGCTAAAAACCAATATTAGTGAAGATGAAAACCAATCTCAGTGAAGCTAATAACCAATATCACAGAAGCTAAAAACCAATATCACTGAAGATGAAAACCAATATCTCTGAAGCTGAGTACCAATATCAAAGAAGATGGAAACTAATATCTCTTAAACTGAAAACCAATATCACCGAAGATGAAAACCAATATCTCAGAAGCTGAAAACCAATATCAAGGAAGATAAAAACCAATATCTCTTAAACTGAAAACCAATATCACTGAAGATTGAAACAAATATCACCGAAGCTGAAAACCAATATAGACGAAGCTGAAAATCAATATCAACGAAGATGAAAACTAATATCTCCCAAGCTGAAAATTAATGTCACTGAAGATGAAAACCAATATCATGGAAGCTAAAAACCAAAATCAATACAGATAAAAATCAATATAACTGTAACGAAAAACTAATATCAATACAGCTTAAAACTAATATCATTGTAGCGAAGCTACAAACCACTTTAGTTAAGCCTAAAAACCAATATTAAAAAAGCTAAAACCAATATCACTAAAGGTACAAACCAATATCAATGAAGGTAAGAACCAATATCAATAAATCTGAAAACCAATTTTAATAAAGGTACAAACCAATATCGCTGAAGCTACAAATAACTATAATTAAAGCTGAAAACTAATATTAATAAAGCTAAAAACTAATATCACTAAAGGTACAAACCAATATCAATTAAGCTGAAAATCGATATAACGACAGCCAAAAACTAAAGATACAAACCAATATCAATTAAGCTGAAAATCGATATAACGATAGCCAAAACTAAAGGTACAAACCAATATCAGTTTACATACTAACCAATTTCAATAATGCTACAAACCAAAATTACTGAAGCTACAAACCACTATAATTAAAGCTAGAAACCAATATTAATAAAGCTGAAAACCAATTTCAATAAAGGTACAAACCAATATCACTGAAGGTAAAAACTAAAATTAATTCAGGTAAAAATCAATATCAATTCAAGTGTAAACCAATCTCAATAAAGCTTAAAACTAATAGCACTACAGGCTAAAACCAATATCAATATAGCTCAAAACCAATAGCACTACAGGCTAAAACTAGTATTAATAAATCTGAGAACCAATAGTACTATAAGTGAAAACCAAATAATACAACATTGAACCCAATAGCCCTGCATCTTCTAATCAATAGCAATAGTCTGCTAAAATCTAATTTTGTTATACCTTGCATATCAAAACTCAATACGACTCAAACTTTAAAACTAAATATACAAAGGAAACAAATAATCACGATAAAGGATAAAATCAATATCATCGCCGAAGAGCTTTTAAACAAATAAAACTCAGACTTTAAAAATCAGAGTTTGTCAAAGACGAAGAAGGTTTGGTAAAAAAAATTACACGTAGCTTCAACAGAGAAGTATGTGTAGTTGAATTTACGTAGAATACTAAAAATACTAGAATAATATCCCCACCTTTTTTTTCCCGTAACTTTCAAAGCGTTCCAATGGATTTTTTATTTTAGAGAATTTAGTTTATTGATAAAGTGGCTAGTAGGATTTTTGATATTGATAAAGAGTCCTTCCTTACAGGAAATTGAAGAGTCCTCCACGTTTATTGGTGGTTATTTTTACCTTTTTTGAAATTTCCATAATTTTTATTCCTGATTTTGGTGAAGAGTAGTTTTTCAAAATTACTCTTAAAGAGCTTATTAATACCTAGATTGTCACCACATCTCCTTTAGTCCCCATCAAATCCTCTCCCATGTTGCATAGAGAAGATAAAAGTTTGCCAATGTCATATTGGTCTTATTAATTTTTTTTGGGTAAAACATTATTTCATTAATCATACCAAAAAGAAAGTGACAATTGTATGAGCTTATTTTTGATCCTAGGCACTACCCACCTAAATAATTGATTACCCACTTAAAAATGACCCATCAACACGTAGCATTCTCCTTGTACAAAGTATAAGCTTGCAGCCGCCACCCTTAATAAAAAACTTATTCCATAAAATTCGCCTCTACTGAGAAAGAACTGGAATAAGAAAAAGAGCGCACACAGTCCTCTCATTCTAGGAAAAGGTTCCCTCAATGCTCTAACATCCACACCAAATATGGATCGAACTATCTCACGTTATTTTGAACTCAGCTCGCGTACCGCTTTAATGGGTGATAACACTGTTGGAATATGAATACTATGTGTTACCCATGATACACCCTACGCCCAAAATTAAATCAAACACCCCAACCCTTGCCTAGCATCGAAAACTACCCAAATTGAATCTAGATTAATCGGTACAACAAATATTTGAATCGTAAGTTTTTTTAAAAAAAAGATGCTATCAAGGGAAGAAAAAATAAAGTCATCGGGCCAGCTTAAAAATTCTACTAACGAACCCTTAAATCAACTATTAATAGAGTTTTTATATATTAAACAAAAATTTTCGTGTTAAATACTTATTTGGATAGCTTTGTTAATATTCAAAGTCTTAACCAAATTAAAAATATATTAGTTAATTTTTTTGATAAATGGGTTATAAAAAAGTACCGGTCTTAACCAACTTTGCAATGTCATTGTCATATTAGTGCCATGTCACTTCCGGTCACCAGATCATCCAAAACTCAGATAGCGAATGAAAACACATATATTTTTCTGGGTGTCTTTATAACATGGAGGGTAAAGTATATATTTCCTATAACACATGATATTCAACTGTATCCCAATATTTACAACCAATGCCAACTATACTAGTTAATTCAGTGTTACATCCAATATCCTTCTTTGGGATGAGAAGTTGGGGACATAAAATTGAGGGCCGACTCATTTGTACTATTTGTAATATTATAGTTGTAAACTGTATTCGCAATGGTGACTTGTCGCCACACCTCCTTTTTTCTTTTCCTTTTTTTATAAAAAATTTGAGAAAAAGTAAATTTGAAGGCTAAGCTAAAGCTTTCGGGACACCAAAAATTTCATAACACAATTCGTCTTGAAAATGAATCAACAGCCTTACGAATTCACTGCCAAGTTTATCACACCCGAATTGATTTATTACATGAATCCTACCAACGATGTCAGGAGAAATTAGTGGGCCCAATAATAGTGTTGTTCCCATTTCTTTTCTCCACTATTATACAGGTAAAGCGCGTCCTCTCTAGCCGACCATCTACACCACTCGTTAGAACCCTGGTCATGGCACTTATAAGCCAGGCCACTCCCAATCCAGAAGATCCTGTACTCGCCGCCGTGGAGCGGGGTTTCACCCCAATTAAACTCGCACCAGAAGCGGGTGCGCTTAAAGATGTTGTCTATACCGAACCTGAAGCCCAAAGAATGACGGATTTTTAACGAGGCTCGTGGCGTATGCAACTTCGTTAATACAATTCAACCTTTTTAAAAAAAGAAACCGAACCTGAAGCTGAAAGACTGGTTCATTAGCAACGCATGAGTACCCAGATCGTCGTCTCTCGATCTGCAATGCAATGCGAGGGGGTCGCGTTTCAGGTCGTTGTAGATCGTAACGCGGCTCTTCGCGTTGCAGGTGCGAGGTGTTGTTGTTATGGCGGATAAAAGTGCGAAGGCGATTAGGACGCTGGTTAAGAATTTCATTTTTTCTATTTGTTTATTTTTTTTTATAATTTTGGTTGTGAGAGTGAGTCCAATTGGATGAGATTTATACTACTTGGAGGAGTGGAGTTGTTTGGAATTTATTCTGGGTCTGGATTTAGTAAAATGTATGCATGTGTAGTTCTTTGGGATTTGTTTTAGAATCTAATTTTAGTAGGGTATCCAATTGTTTGGGATTTGTTTTTTAATCTAGATTTAGTAAAATTTGGCCACGTGGAGCTCAACACAGATCCTACTTTTTCTTTTTGTTGTTGTTGTGGTTTTCACAGTTTTCTTTGTTCAATAGATCTTATTTGTTGTAATTATATGGTATAGAGATATTATCTATTAATCTATGTTCGAATTAAATGAAAATTTTTAAATGTTCGGGAATGTTTACATGCCACATGATAGTTTTAGCCTCTATTCTTTTCAAATGTCTTTTCCGTTTGGATATGGCCCATAATTCCAGCTTCATGGGCTTGTAATTTTAAGGGCCCATTCTCCGTGAACTCCGAGGGGATTCCTGGGCCTAAAAGTTCACATCCGAGAAAATAAAATGATGTTTGCTTGTAGCCTTGTATCGCTATTAATTTAAAATATTACTTACCGTATTTCACTATTTCTTGTCCCCAGATAATTATAACCAGTTTAGAACTATTTCTATCCTATACTATATTGTGCTTGACTCTTATAAATACAATAATTTTTTTGTAAAGTGATCTCCTCTAAAGTGATAATCTCTCTAAATTGATAAAAAATTTCGGTCCCAAGTTGAGACCAATGTTAAAATTTAATAACCGCTCTATCGTAACAACTAATACTTTTTCAAAAAATGTTAGTGCAAAATCTCGGTCCCAATTTTTGCATGAAGTGATATTTTTGACTAAATGCTTATAATTTTACATACTTTGAGAATATGAAAAATATTTTAAGATGTTAGTTTGTGCTAGATTTGTTTGTTTGATAATTTTTACACCATCATTCGTCTTTTGAATTGTCTTCAAATGGTCATTGTGATCGTCATCTTGCTGTAAAAAAATATTTCAATCAACTGTATCATTTGAATAATAGTATAAACCGAGATTTTATGTATCTCGTGACTATCATCATCATTCACCGCAGTTGCACTTTCATTTGATTGATTCAGAATTGCATCAACAATATCTTGTTCGGTTGGAGTGCAGCAGATCTTTTGCTCAGCTTGAAAATCAAGTAACTTATTAACATCTATTTGATTTTCATAGTGTAATCTCCGAATTAATTCATTCAGTTCTTTCACAACACCATTCATTTCATAATGGGTGACCTTGAGATTATGCGTATCCTCAAGCCATTGTTAAAGATTTTCTGAAGACCATTAGGGTTGTCTTTTTTGTATTGACATAGTTCTTTATGAATCTTGTCGATCATGGTAATATGGGGAGATTTTTTAGAAGCAATATGTATCCTATTGATAAATTTAGAGAAATCTATTATAATTTATAAGTATTTTTTGGATGAAAATTTTATCATAAATACTAAATAGATGTTAATAAATTATTTAGAAATTAAAAAAATATTGAATTTTTCTATGAGATAATAAGTGTGATTGTTGTTAACATATTTTTTGGAGACTTGAATGTGGTCAAAGAAATAATTATAATTTTTTGATGACTTGAATATAGATAAAGTATTTTTTTGTTGTAAAAAAACATAAACCTCCTTTATGTGATAACCTCTATAAAGTGATAATTTTCTCTGGTCCCAACAATATCACTTTAGAGAGGTTTTACTGTAGGAGGATAATTTTTTTGGAAACTTGAATGTGGTCAAAGAAATCATTATAATTTATTTATAATTTTTTGATGACTTGAATATAGATAAAGTATTTTTTTGTTGTAAAAAAACGTAAACCTCCCTTATGTGATAACCTCTATAAAGTGATAATTTTCTCTGGTCCCAACAATATCACTTTAAAGAGGTTTTACTGTAGGAGGATAGGATTTATAAGTTCTTTGACTTTTTGGTCTTGCTTATGGTAGTATAGACAGAGATTTAAGTTTGAGACATAACACTTGCCTATGGATTATGTACTATGTATCTCAACATATTATAGCGATGATCTTCTCGACCTTGTGGATGTAAGTTAATTGATCAAATTACGTATATCGTGTGTCATCTATCTCTAATCTCTCGCTACTATTTGTTATGGACTACACATCCGTGTTTACATTTCCGTTGTCCTAACATCTTTCATACTAAATGACAATATTTTAACTATTATCTTTTAATAAAATTCAGACGAAATAAAACTAATATTGCATAGCAAGCCATATTTGTGAAGTAATAATTGTAAAATTTTATGGTAATTATTTCATATAATTGATTTTCAGTAAAACATATCCCCGATCCAATTAATAAAATTATGATCATTATATATATCAAGTTAAAAGACTATCGAAAATTTTTGTTTGCTGGTTGTCAGTTGTTACACTTGGAAAGCAAAACTACTGACTAATAATGTTGAAGCAACCTTGGAACTGATTGGATTATCATTTAATTCCCGGTCAACAAACGAGTTCGGGACTTACTAAGAAAAGGAAACGAAGCATCCCAAGTCCCAACAACCAATACAACTACTATTTTCCTTTTCCATTTTGGTGAGCTATAATTGCCTTTCATAATATCCCGAACGCCACTCTATCCCATCACTTTGACTGTTCATGCAACAACCGCAGACTTGGCGACTATGTACAAGTCAAACTCATCGGTAGATCCAAGTAATAAGAAACTTAAATTAATTTAAGTAAATTTTTGTTCAATATTTACGAATCTAAAATATACTACTAAAAAACTGGTTCTTAATATATTCACCTGAAAAGAACCATCTCAGCCATTATTAAAAAAAGATGACTAAGCTCCCTCCCGTAACATGCAAACTCCGTCTCTCTTTTATCATTGCACTCCATTATAGACTTGGACCATTGACTAAGACCTTTCCCCACTTGTAGCTTCACTCAGCTGGCCACCTATATATATGATCCTCCAATTCCTCTTGAAACCACAACCCAGAAACAACTAACTAACTACAACAGTTATCCACCTCCAAACGAGGCATTATCCATCAAAACCAAATCCCAATTTGCCTCACATTCTTCCTCACTTGTAAACGTCAAAATGGCCCCAAATGGATGTGCCTCTCCCGTCCAATCTTTTCCTGACCAACCTCACTGGAGGAAGGCTGCCGAGTCCCTTGCGTGCTCCCATTTCGATGAGGTCTCCAAGATGGTGTCCGAGTTTTCCAACACGGAGACCGTTGACATCCAGGGGACGACCTTGACAGTTGCTCAGGTCACTGCCGTTGCACGTCGAGGCGAAGTCCAGGTTCACCTCGACGAGGCAGCGGCACGTGACCGAGTGGCAAGGAGCGCGGAGTGGGTGGCCACGAACATCGCTAAAGGCACGGATACCTACGGTGTCACCACCGGATTCGGTGCAACTTCCCACAGAAGGACAAACAAAACAGCTGATCTCCAAGCCGAGCTCATCAGGTTCCTGAATGCAGGAGTCATCGGAAAGGAGAACCTTCCCACGAGTTACTCCAAGGCAGCTATGCTTGTCAGGACTAATACGCTGATGCAGGGCTACTCGGGTATCCGTTGGGAGATACTTGATTCTGTTGCCAAGCTGATGAACCTTAACTTGATCCCTAAGCTTCCTCTGAGAGGGACCGTTACAGCTTCGGGCGATCTCGTCCCGTTGTCTTACATTGCTGGCTTGATCACTGGCCGACATAATTCGAGGGTGGTCACCCCTGAAGGGGGCGAGATCACAGCCATAGAGGCCCTGAAAAGGGCTGGACTTTCTGCTCCTTTTGAGCTCCAGGCAAAGGAAGGACTGGCCCTTGTTAATGGAACTGCTGTTGGATCCGCCGTGGCAGCGACTGTTTGCTTCGACGCCAATTTAATGGCTCTCTTGGCAGAAGTCCTCTCAGCTTTGTTCTGTGAGGCTATGCACGGGAAGGCAGAGTTCACCGATCCATTAACTCATGATCTGAAGCACCATCCGGGTCAGATTGAGGCTGCAGCTATCATGAAATCCCTGTTAGATGAGAGTGACTACATGAAGGAAGCGCAAATCCGCTACGAGAAGGATCCTCTTACCAAGCCTAAACAGGACAGGTACGCATTGAGAACCTCTCCTCAGTGGCTGGGGCCTCAGGTTGAAGTGATCCGTGCAGCTACCCACTCAATTGAGAGGGAGATCAACTCGGTCAATGACAATCCAATCATTGACGTGGCCAGAGACCTTGCTCTCCATGGAGGTAACTTCCAGGGGACACCTATCGGTGTTTCCATGGACAATCTCAGGATCGCCTTGGCTGCAATCGGGAAGCTCATGTTTGCTCAGTTCTCCGAGCTCGTTTGTGACTACTACAACAACGGCTTACCTTCAAACCTCAGCGGAGGGCCTAATCCAAGCCTGGATTACGGGCTCAAGGGTGCGGAGATCGCGATGGCGTCTTACTGCTCCGAGCTTCAGTACTTGGCAAACCCTGTGACTACTCATGTCCAAAGTGCGGAGCAGCACAACCAGGATGTGAACTCTCTTGGGTTGATCTCCGCCCGGAAAAGCGCAGAGGCCATCGACATCCTGAAGCTAATGTCAGCTACCTACATGGTTGGACTTTGCCAGGCGATTGATCTGAGGCACTTGGAGGAGAATATGAAGGAGGTGATGAAACACGTCCTGAGGCAAGTGATCAGGAAGACCCTATACGTAGCCGAGGATGGATCTCTATTGGAGTCTCGTTTCTGTGAGAAGGAACTCCTCCAAGTCATTGAACATCTTCCTGTATTCTCCTATCTTGATGACCCCACTAACCCTTCCTACAACCTTCTCCCTACCCTTCAAGAGGTGCTCGTTAAGAAAGCTCTAGCTAGAGACCCCGAAGCAGGAACCCGCGACGAAGTTGGCTACTCTGTCTTCAAGAAGATACCGATCTTTGTGGAGGAGCTGAAGGTGAGACTAGGGGAAGAGGTAGAGAAGGCGAGAGAAAGATTCGACAATGGAGAATTCGGTATAGCCAACAGGATCAGCAAGTGCAGGACATACCCGATCTATCAGTTTGTGAGAGGTGAAGTCGGGACCGAGCTTCTGAGTGGGGCTAAGAAGATCAGCCCTGGAGAGGACATAGAGAAGGTTCATGAGGCTATTGAAGAAGGCAAACTAGGAGAGGTTCTGATGAGATGCCTGTCGAGTTGCAAGGAGTCGGGTCGTTTATTCTAGATCAAGACATGATTAATTTACTACTCCTTGATTAAGCTGTCCGATTATTTTCCAAGGCCTCCCAATTTATGGAGGGGCTAATGTAATTCTTCATTTTTTTCATTGAACATTTGTTGTAGCATCAAGTTGTATGTACTTTTGTAACTTGACTTTCTATGGCAATAAGAAAAGAAAGATACTCGGCATTTCACTGCAATGACTTGGCTTTACCATTTTCTCGGTTCTACTTAGAAACTTCGACAAGATAATTCAACTAACTTCTAACATTGCAATGTCAAGAACAGAGGGAAAAAAGAGAAACACAACAGATGCAAATCACACTGCCTTTCATTTTGGCAATGTTTCCAGGAGCACGGAGAATCTCCATTTGTAAGAATTCGTGATGTACCGATGTCCCGACAATACTCGACTGCAGGATTCACTGGATCGACCCCGCACATTTTGATATCATGTTAAAATTTTCATATTCAATTCAAAAAATATGAATTTTCACATTTGCGCCATTTGGATCGGAAAACCTACGTGAAATGGGCGGAGGTGGGGCCCGGCGTATTTGGGCGATTTTTAGGGGCGTCATTATGCTTTGAATATTTTTAGGGGCGGTTAGGGGTCCCGGCTAATTAATTAGATTCGAAAGGAGAGTGATCGTAGACTTTGGAGGGAGGAATTAGTACTAATGATTTCACTCATTCAAAGGCATAAACAATTGTGATTTTTTATCTGATCCTTTGTTGTTCGTTGCAATATTTTCGTATTTTGAAAAAGTACTATTAAGTTTTATATATGAAGTGTTCACTAATCTTTAATATTTTTTTTTCTATGGTCACTAAACTATTTTTTTTCTTTTATGATCACTAATCTATAATAAGTTATTCAGGTATGGTCATTCCGACTATTTTTCGCCAGAAATCTTCCTGGATGTGCAAAAAAAAAACCCGCAAGCCGTTTTAGGATCCACGAAGATTGCTTGAAGACTGCAGATTGTTTTAGTTGGACTTGCCCAGAAACTGGTAACCAGATGGGCTTCCATTTTCGACAATGAAACTGATAACCAGATGGGCTTGTCCGGAAACCTCCCCTTCGAGACAGCGGAAAGAGCATCCATTTTGATCGCTCCTACTAAGAGCAATCAAAGATGGGCTTGCACAACTGCAAGAATCCTGCTTTTCCTTGGTTGTGTGTGGGTGACCTGAACCTTATTGCCTCTCCAGATGAGAGGCAAGGAGGTAATTTTCCTGACGTTTGGCAGATGTCCCTTTTGAATGAATTTATCCATTTTGGGGAACTTATTGACCTGGGTTTTAAGGGCAATCCCTTTACCTGGTCAAATCTTTAGTTTGGGATGGCCAACCAGCTTCAATGGTTAGATCGTGGGTTAGCTAATGTTGATTGGCGGGCTGCTTTTCCCAATGCCCAGGTGGTTTATGGCCCTATTGAGGGGTTAGATCACTATTTTTTATTGTTGCATACGAATTTCATTCAGGTCAAGCATCGTCCTTTTAGGTTTGAGGCATTTTGGGCGAAGGAGGATGGATGTAGGGAAGTTGTTGAACATTCATGGTCTATTCCTTTCTTGGGTATTCCTCCTATTATTTTTGTAAATAAGACTGATCTCTGTTCTAATTATCTTCTTTTGTGGAGCAGAAATTTAAATGGCTATCGAAAGGCCCGTATCGCTGACCTTTCTGCACAACTTTAGTTGGTCCAGTTGCGGAATCACGCTGGAAGCTGTAAGTCCCAAAACTTTTGTTGAAAGAGGAGCTGGCCTCCCTCTACGAGAAGGAGGAAATTTTCTGGCACCAAACGTCTCGCATCAACTGGTTATTATGGGGAGACTGGAACATGGCTCTTTTTCATACCATGGCTACCCAGCGAAGGCAAGTTAATAAGGTGTGTAAACTTCAACTTGCTGATGGTACTTGGTCCGAGGAGGTAAGCTTGTTGAAGTCTCATATCTTTGAGCATTTTTAAGATCTGTATTCTGCTTTGGATACAGGTGATCCTTCGTGCGTACTGGATTGCATTCCCCGCCATATTTCTGTTGAGATGGGGGCTGACCTCATTAAGCCTTTGAAGGTTGAAGAGATTAGGATTGCTATTTTTGATATGGGTGGTGCCAAGTCGCCGGGGCCCGATGGGTTTCCTGGGTTATTTTACCAAAAATTCTGGCCTGTCGTTAAAAAGGATTTGTCTGAGTTAGTACTGAACTTGTTTGAGTTTTTGGTTGTTCCTAGAGTTTTGAATAGGACTTACATCGCTTTGATTCCTAAAATGAAAAATCCTGTGAATGTTCATGGTTTTTGTTCTATTAGTTTATGCAACTTTGTGTATAAGGTTTATTCTAAGTTGCTTGCTAATAGGTTGAGGCCTTGTATGAATTCTCTGATTTCTGAATGCTAGGGGACTTTTGTCAAAGACCGGTGTATTCAAGATAACATCATTTTAGCTTATGAAGCCTTTCATTGCCTAAATTTGTCTAGCAAGAAACTCTTGAATTCTATGGCTATTAAACTGGATTTAAAAAAGGCTTATGACTTAGTTAATTGATCCTTTTTAAAGGCTGTGATGGTTAGGTTGGATTTTCCTCCGAAGTAGATTATTTGCATTATGTCTTGTATTTACTCCACTTCTTACAGTGCGCTGTACAACGGCCAGCCTTTACCTTGGTTCTCTGCATCTCGAGAAATTAGACAAGGGGATCCCCTTTCTTCTTGTCTGTTCCTCTTTATTTCTAACTCATTTGCTCATTTTATGGAACAGGCTAAGCTCAATAAGGATATTCATGATTTCTCTCTGAATGGAAACTATCCTACTCTCACTCGTATCTTATTTGTAGATGACACTCTGTTGTTTGCCAGAGCTTGTGAGCACGAGGCTATGAGATTTAAAAAGCTGCTGGTTTTATTTTCTAACATCTTTGGCCAAACAATCAACTTCTAAAAGTCATGGATTTTGTTCTAAAAAGGGGAGCCTACTGCTAATATAAGGCTCATTTCTGATATTTTGGAGATGGTAGAGATGGCTCCCGAGGATAAATATTTAGGGATTCCATCCATTTGGGGTAGGTCTATGAAGGATGCCCTGAATTCCATTTTTGAAAGAATGCTCTCGAAGAGTTAGTGCTGGAAGCAGAAGCTTCTATCTATGTCAGGAAGGGAAGTTCTCATCAAGTCTGTCTTATCATCAATTCCATGTTACCTTATGCAGGTTCTTCTTTTTCCTGTGATTTTTTGCTCTAAGTTGAATGGATTGGTGGCTCGGTTCTGGTGGTCTGGTGATATAGATAAATGCAAAGTCCATTGGTTGAGTTGGGATAAATTAACTTGTTCCAAATCGCAAGGTGATTTTGGTTTTAAAGACTTTCATGTGTTTAACTTAGCTTTGCTGGCCAAGTAAGTGTGGCGACTTCTAGGTAACCAAAGATCTTTATGTTTTAGAATTTTGAAAGGGTTATATTTTTATAATTCTGACCTCTTGTCTGCTTCTAAAGGTTCTAGGCCTTCATGGATTTGGTCCAGTCTGTTCGCTGGAAAAGATGCTCTCAAAGAGGGTCTTTTCTTTAGTATTGGCAATGGTCATTCGGTCAATATTTGGCGTGACCCTTGGGTCTCTAGCTTGCCTAGCTCTAGGATTGCCACACGCATTACTGCTCCTTCCTCTTTGGCAACTGTTTATGACCTGATTTCTTTATCCACAGGCTACTGGAATGTTGACCTTATCCATTATTTTTTCTCACCTTCTGAACGGGAGACGATTACTAATATTATTTTGGGTCGTTTACAGGCTCCTGATCGACTTCTGTGAAAATTCAGCGATGATGGAAGGTACTCAATCAAGTGGGGCTACCTTTCTTTTAAGGCTACCCGCATTATTTTTTTGAACTTGCAGGCGAATGACTCCAACGCCTGCCCTTTTGATCCCGGGATTTGGAGGAGGCTTTGGAAGCTACGAGTTCTTCCTAAGCTGCAAAACTTTTTCTAGCGACTCCTCATAAATGCTCTCCCTTTAGCCGCTATTTTATTTAGGAGACATCTTGCTGTCTCTCCTATTTGTCATTTGTGGTCTTGAGGAGGAATCTGTCATTCACTTGCTTTTTACCTATCCCCATACTAGAGTCACGTGGTTGTTGAGTCCCTTTGGCTTTAGATTTGATGGCTCTATGCATACGACTTTTGGCTCGTGGTTTACTGCTATCCTTAACTTGTTGAATCCCCAGAGGATCAGGAGTTTATGTATGAAGGTGTGATGATTGATCCTAATGCTACATTGTACCAGGCTTCTTATATGGCTGCAGAATTTTTGCAGGTGCTGTGTTCGAATTTATAGCAGCAAAGTAGGGGTCCGACCCCTCCAACTTCATGGAGTGCTCCGAGTGTTGGAGCTGTGAAGTTCAACTGCGATGCCTCATGGTTGAACAAATCGACAAGGTAGGAACCCACCTTGACGTTGATACCGCTATACAAGATCCAACGCCATTTGAATCACTAGTCCTACGAGTATAACGAGGGAGGCTAACTCTCTGCATGCGAACCTTTTCTGGGGTTACATGAAGAACTAAAAAGAGCTGACATTTATTGCCATTGTTGTGGCTGCACCAACGAGACCACGAATCGTTACGAAGGGAGATTCTTAGGAACACCATAAACTTGGATTATATGATGAAGTGATGAAACTTAGGTATATTCTGCCTCCGACGAGTGATGAAGCAACCATTGACATCAGTACGCCACGAATCGTTCGTTACAAATGGAGACTCTTCGTGTTCCTGGAAACATTGCCAAGGTGAGAGGCAGTATGATTTGCATCTGATGTGTTTCTCTTTTTTCCTCTCTTCTTGACATTGCCATGTTTGAAGTTAGTTCAATTATCTTGTCCAAGTTTCCAAGTAGAACCGACAATATGGTAAAGCCAAGTCATTGCAATGAAATGCTGAGTATCTTTCTTTTCTTATTGCCAACAAGGTCAAGTTACAAAATTACATACAACTTGATGCTAATAGCGCAAAAGATGTTCAATGAAAAAAAAAGAGAAGAATTACATTAGCCCCTCCATCTCTTAGGAGGTCCTCCAGAACAATGGAACAACTTAATCAAGAAGTAGTATGATTCTCGATCTAGAATAAACGACCCGAGTCCTTGCAACTCGACAAGCATCTCATCAGAACCTCTCCTAGTTTGCCTTCTTCAATAGCCTCATGAACCTTCTCTATGTCCTCTCCAGGGCTGATCTTCTTAGCCCCACTCAGAAGCTCGGTCCCGACTTCACCTCTCACAAACTGATAGATCGGGTATGTCCTGCACTTGCTGATCCTGTTGGCTATGCCGAATTCTCCATTATCGAATCTCTCTCTCGCCTTCTCTACCTCTTCCCCTAGTCTCACCTTCAGCTCCTCCACAAAGATCGGTATCTTCTTGAAGACAGAGTAACCAACTTCATCACGGGTTCCAGCTTCCGGGTCTTTAGCTAGAGCTTTCTTAACGAGAACCTCTTGAAGGGTAGGGAGGAGCTGGTAGGATGGATTAGTGGGGTCGTCAAGATAGGAGAATACAGGAAGATGGTCAATGACCTGGAGGAGTTCTTTCTCACAGAAACGAGACTCCATTAGAGATCCATCTTCGGCTACGTAAAGGGTCTTCCTGATCACTTGCCTCAGGACCTGTTTCATCACCTCCTTCATATTCTCCTCCAAGTGCCTCAGATCAATCGCCTGGCAAAGTCCAACCATGTAGGTAGCTGACATTAGCTTCAGGATGTCGATGGCCTCTGCGCTTTTCCGGGCGGAGATCAACCCAAGAGAGTTCACATCCTGGTTGTGCTGCTCCGCACTTTGGACATGAGTAGTCACAGGGTTTGCCAAGTACTGAAGCTCGGAGCAGTAAGACGCCATCGCGATCTCCGCACCCTTGAGCCCGTAATCCAGGCTTGGATTAGGCCCTCCGCTGAGGTTTGAAGGTAAGCCGTTGTTGTAGTAGTCACAAACGAGCTCGGAGAACTGAGCAAACATGAGCTTCCCGATTGCAGCCAAGGCGATCCTGAGATTGTCCATGGAAACACCGATAGGTGTCCCCTGGAAGTTACCTCCATGGAGAGCAAGGTCTCTGGCCACGTCAATGATTGGATTGTCATTGACCGAGTTGATCTCCCTCTCAATTGAGTGGGTAGCTGCACGGATCACTTCAACCTGAGGCCCCAGCCACTGAGGAGAGGTTCTCAATGCGTACCTGTCCTGTTTAGGCTTGGTAAGAGGATCCTTCTCGTAGCGGATTTGCGCTTCCTTCATGTAGTCACTCTCATCTAACAGGGATTTCATGATAGCTGCAGCCTCAATCTGACCCGGATGGTGCTTCAGATCATGAGTTAATGGATCGGTGAACTCTGCCTTCCCGTGCATAGCCTCACAGAACAAAGCTGAGAGGACTTCTGCCAAGAGAGCCATTAAATTGGCGTCGAAGCAAACAGTCGCTGCCACGGCGGATCCAACAGCAGTTCCATTAACAAGGGCCAGTCCTTCCTTTGCCTGGAGCTCAAAAGGAGCAGAAAGTCCAGCCCTTTTCAGGGCCTCTATGGCTGTGATCTCGCCCCCTTCAGGGGTGACCACCCTCGAATTATGTCGGCCAGTGATCAAGCCAGCAATGTAAGACAACGGGACGAGATCGCCCGAAGCTGTAACGGTCCCTCTCAGAGGAAGCTTAGGGATCAAGTTAAGGTTCATCAGCTTGGCAACAGAATCAAGTATCTCCCAACGGATACCCGAGTAGCCCTGCATCAGCGTATTAGTCCTGACAAGCATAGCTGCCTTGGAGTAACTCGTGGGAAGGTTCTCCTTTCCGATGACTCCTGCATTCAGGAACCTGATGAGCTCGGCTTGGAGATCAGCTGTTTTGTTTGTCCTTCTGTGGGAAGTTGCACCGAATCCGGTGGTGACACCGTAGGTATCCGTGCCTTTAGCGATGTTCGTGGCCACCCACTCCGCGCTCCTTGCCACTCGGTCACGTGCCGCTGCCTCGTCGAGGTGAACCTGGACTTCGCCTCGACGTGCAACGGCAGTGACCTGAGCAACTGTCAAGGTCGTCCCCTGGATGTCAACGGTCTCCGTGTTGGAAAACTCGGACACCATCTTGGAGACCTCATCGAAATGGGAGCACGCAAGGGACTCGGCAGCCTTCCTCCAGTGAGGCTGTTCAGGTGATGAGTGGGAGAATTGGGTGTCCTTTTGGACAGGAAAAGATTTGATGAGAGATGCACATCCATTTGGGGCCATTGTGATGTTTACAAGAGGGGGAATTTGAGGCAAATTGGGATTGGTTTAGATGGGATAATGCCTCTTTCGGAGATGGATAATTGTTGTAGTTAGTTAGTTGTCTTCGGTTGTGGGTTTCAAGAGGAATTGGAGGATCATATTTATAGGTGGCCAGCTGAGTGAAGCTACCTGTGGGTTTGATGTCTTCGTCAATGGTCCAAGTCTATAATGGAGTGCAATGATATAAAAATGACAGAGTTTGCATGTTAAAGGAAAGGAAGCTTGGTTCTCTTTTTTTTAATAATGGCTGAGATTAGTTTGACTTAGACATAGTCGCCAAGTTGTGTTGTTGAATACGTGATATATAATTTTACACTACAACTTTAAATCTACAATTATGTAAATGTAAAAGATGGTGTTTTAATTTTCTATGAAGTTCTTTAGCTTTGCTGGTCTCGAAAAATTGAATGAAGTTGCAGAAGGTTAAAAGGCATTCAAAAAATTGAATGGTGGTTTTCAATTTACCGTATTCAATTTTATGTAAATTCTTTTTAATTTCTCAGAAACCTTGTGTTATCTAATAAGGATAGCGAGCACCCAAGTGATTGGATAGTCGACATAGGATATTAACCATATAATTAGTTATATTTTAAAATTTGGCTGAGATAGTTGACTAGACATTGTCGCCTAAGTTTGGTCGTTGAAAAGCTTTAAACATCGATAGTTGTTGAATGAACAATCAAGTGATATATGATACAGTGTTTTGGTTGTCACACACGTTTGGGTTATTAAAAGACCCAAATTAGAATTAGCTCGCCTGAATGGAAATAGCTATTGTTTTGGTTGTTGGGAAGCAGCTTCGTTTGCTTTTCCTAGTAAGACCCGATCTTGATTATTGACCGGGCATTTTATCCCGACCCCAAATCCATTCGGCTATTAAGGTGGTTTGAAATTAACCGATACTCATATATTCGTTGAGCCAAATTCTCTTAACATTTATTGAACTCTCAATATCTTGAGTAAGATAAAAAAAACTTGTTTTCGAGGTGTGACTAGCGACCTGCAAAATGAACAGTGAAAAATAATCTTAACGAATAACAACGATTCGATGCAAGAAAATGGCATGTTACTTCCCACTATATCATACTTGTGTATTTTTCTCCATTTTGTTGGTCATTATATCTGGGCCACAATTTACTTCGGTACTTTTTAATTTGACATATTTTAAACCGATCACTATGCAGTTAAAAAAAAATATAAAAACAATGATAAATAAGATATTCGAATATTGAATAGCATGGATGATAAAACTAAAGCATTTTTTTTTAGGGATAAACAATTATCTTCATTAATCATGAGCATAAAACCTAATACAATACCACAGCCTATACCAACATCAGATCATAAATCAACGCTTATCTACTGAGATAACTTGATCAAAACTAATCTACCCTCCGAACATCTCAATACTAAAAAACAGATAATCTACCTTTGCTAAGTGTTAAAAGAAACACAGTATGTGAACACATTCCTGTAAAGATAATTCCCTCTATGTGTAAAGCTCCCCCAGTACAAGTATCAGGTTGTAGTAGCCGATTTCGGTAAAACCTACACTAGTAAAACTCGCCCTCACGAAAAAATCTAGTGTAGCGAAAAGAGCATACTAGTGATAATACTGCGAGATAATGAGCAATACACACTGACCCTTGATATACCTATCCCCTGCAAGAATAGAAACTGAGAACCCCACCCAAACCTATCCTACTATCCAATCCCAACCCCAGAAGCATCACGATCAAGTGCCTCTGCCATGAAGTTTGGAGCATCCATGAAATCCAAACACCTCGCACCCGAGGCCAACACTAACTTAGCCAAGCCATGTGCAGCTCCATTCATCTCTCTGCTTGCATACTGGAATCAACATTCAGTCAAAACAAGAGCCATCTCCTTGCAATCTGTCATAATATTTGCCAAGTCACTCCTATCTTGACTGTCCCTACTAAGAGCTTGAACCAAAGATAGACAGTCAGATTCAATCACCACCCTCGAGAGCGCCTTATTCACCGCTATTTCCACACCAGCACGTATTCCACATGCCTCCAATAACAGCGGATGAACAATGTTAGGCACCTCCTTCGCCCTCCCAAATATAAAGGATCCATCATGATCTCGCACCATCACACCTATCTGACCCTGTCCACTTGCCCCTATACCTGCATCAGTATTAATTTTCAACCAACCCTGCATTGGTGGCAGCCACTTCGCATGTCATCAAACTCGAGTGTGCGACTCACGCACATTCGCCACCAAGTAGTCATGCCACAAGTTGATCGCCGCCCCCACCATCTCTGAGGCCGAGCGCAACGTATCACCTGCAAACACTATCCCATTCCTCAGCTTCCAGATACCCCACATAATTATCGCCCTTCGCCCCCGTTCCTCTCCCTCCCCATCTCGCCATACCTGCGCACAGGTTTTCACAAACTCAGTCGCGACCAGATTATGAACATGCATCCCTGCATCTCGCCAAATTCCTTTTGAAACTGCACAAGTGAAGAAGAGGTGCACAGCTGTCTCCGAAGCCCCACCACAAAAAGAACATCTTACGTCTACCTCAATCCCTCTATCGTTCGCAGGGGGAGGGAATCACCAAGAGCCTGCCATAAAAATGAGGTGATGCGAGGAGGGCAACCTATGCTCCAACAAAGCTTCCAAACTTCACCTCTCAGAATAACCTAACCCGCCAACTCCAAGCCTTCCCACCATGATTGGAAATCCACGTAGTAACCACTCCGTACAAAATATAATCCATCACGTGTGTGTCTCTACCTCTACACGTCATAATTTTAACGAACACTCAATGGAACTGTGAGTATTCGACTGACATCCTCCTCTTCAAATAACCTCCTCAGCACCCCTTCGTTCCACCTAGCTTCAACCGCCACCAAAAGGTCTGCCACCAATCGCACTCCAACAGACCCCGGGTACAAATAGCGGGGGTATCCTGAATTGGTACATGGAATCCATTTGTCCTCCCAAACCTTTACCTCTTGTCCGTCTCCTATCCTCCACTCCAAATGAGGCGACAGGACTGATAAATCCTCCACTATGCTCCACCAAGCATAACTGGGAGTGTAACCCACCGAGGCATCCAAGATGCTGCATCTCGAATAATACCTTGCCTTCAAAACTTGTGCTACAAGGGTGTCCGGATTACACAGTAACCGCCAGGCCTACTTTGCCAGGAGAGCTTTATTAAAGTTCAACAACCTACAAAATCTGAGCCCACCCTCTGCCTTAGAACGACACATACGAGGCCAATTACTCCAGTGCATTGTCGGTCAGTGGTGGTGCCCCAATAGAACCCACATAACTTCTTTTCTATCCGATCACACATCTCCTCAGGGATACAAAAATAGCTCATCACATACGTCAGAATTAACACTCATGTTTATCAAGGTCTCCCTGCCCGCCCTCATCAAGAATTTCTCCTTCCAAGACCCCATCTTTGCATCCACCCAATCCTCAATCATAGTAAAAACTTCCTTTTTTGACCGACCTATGATCATTGGAAGCCCAAGATAGGTGTCCACCTCGTGCCCCAATTATACCCATATCATCTCACACAATCTTACCATGTCCTCTTCCGGAATATTGCGGTTGAAAGTAATGCTGTGCTTTTGCAAATTCACCTTTTGGCAAGATGCCCTCTCATATACATCCAACACCTCTGAAATACAGCGTAAATCTGATTCAGCCTCCCGAGCAAACAACAATGAATCATCTGCAAAGAACAAGTGGGTAACCAAATGAGCCCTACGAGCAATCCGCAATCCACGTAAAGCCCGTACCTCTTCAGCATGTCCCAATAGCACCGTCAAACCTTTCGCACAAATTAAGAATAAATAAGGAGATAGTGGATCACCCTGTCTCAGCCCTCTCCCCGAAGAGAAGTATTCTCCCACTTGGCCATTGACATGAACCACATATCGGACCGAGCAAACCCACCTCATAACCAGCCTAAAAAAAGATGCTTTAAAACCCAGGGCCCCCATCATCTGCTCCAAGAAACCCCACTCCACACTATCATAAGCTTTCATCATATCTAGCTTAAAAGCACAAAAATCTCGCCACCTGTGCTTTCGCATCTTCAGATAGTGATAAGCCTCTAAAGTAACTAACGCATTATCTGTAATTAATCTACCAGGAACAAAGGCACTCTGGTTGTCATGAATAATGGAGGGAAGCACACCTTTCAGTCGATTCGTGATGGCCTTTTAATATCTTGACTACCACATTACACAAACTTATGGGCCGATGCTCCGCACAGGTTACGGGGCACTTTACCTTGGGGATCAATGATAGTATCATTCAGTGTACCCAGATTATGACCCTCATTCAAAACTCCCAAAACACAACTAATGACTGTTGGACTTACCACGTTCCACATCTTCTGAAAAAATATAGGTGACATGCCATCAGGACCAAGGGACTTTGTGGGACGCATCTCTCCTAGTGCCTCCACCACCTCTTTGGCTGTATACGGATCCGTAAGTAATGCTGACATCTCCTGCATTACACATTCCCCCACCTGAGCCGTGATCGTCCCCACCTCTACACCTCCATCTGTCACATATAGAGACATATAAAACCTCCTAAACACCCCTTCAATCGCTTCTCACCATCTCACCTTCCCACCCTCTTCATCACTAATCTCTGATATAGCATTTCTTGTTCCCCTATGCTTTGCCTTCTGATGAAAGAATCTAGTGTACATGTCACCCTCCCGTAATCAATCCACTCATGCCCTTTGTGCCACATAGTCTCTTCCTTGGTTAACAACTCCTCCCTTTTCTGATGAAAAACTTGTAATCGTTGCCTCATATCCCCTGTACGTAAAATAGCATGTAATGAGCTTATCTCCTCCAACCTTCTTTTTGTTTACCCGATATGCCCAAAAACCTACCTATCCCAAAGCCACAAGTTTTGGCCACAAGCCTCCAGCCGTGTACTCAATTCTGCCCCATGTTTCCCCGCCCAAGCCGCCTCCACTTATTGATAATTGTGTAAACACTCACCTATTCATTACGTATTTTGTTTGTGTTAGGTCATGTTTTTGGTTATTTTTATGTAGTTGTGTTGAGTCTTATGTCATTTTCATGTATTTGTATCATGGAGTAGACTTTTACCCCTTGTCGTATTTTGTGATAGGAAATGGAGCTCAATAAAGACCGTTGGAGGGGTAATTTCGAGGGATCATATTTCATGAGCCATAACTTTCAGCTCGAGTGTTCGACTACTTCAAATAAGATACCGTTGGAAATCTTGAAGACAAATCTACATTTTTTCTTTTATAGTCAAAGCCAAATTCGAAGTAGAAAAGGGTCAAAAATGCAAAATACGAAGATTCGACGAAGCTGACCAAGACCCGGCGGGCGCTGACCACCTAGCGATCGCTAGGTGGGGGAGTTACAGAAGACCCCAGAAATCGACCCCTAGCGGCCGCTAGGTACACATCGGTCGCTAGGTCCCACGAGGCAAAACAAAATTTACTTCTTATTTAGTTAGGATTTCGACCCGTTTCAATTATATTCGACTTTTGGCCTACTGTTTCGGCCCCCTAGGATCATAATTATTTTATTTATTGCATTACTTTGCTAGCAAGACTTCTAGATTTTTCCTATTTTCTAGCTAGGTCTTTGGCTACATATATGCCAGTAGTCTCTTAGGTTTAATGGATACTTTCTAGTGCAACATTGAGACAACTCTTAGGAATCAATAAAGTCAGAATTTCTGTCAAGCTTCATGGAGGAGATTGGGAGGCTTGCTCGAACGACTAAGCCTCCTCTTTCCCTATACTTATGCTTTTCGTTATGATATTTTCTATTGATTTCTCTTGCTTTGTTAACATGATTAGCGAGTAGATTTTTTTAGAGTGTGATGCCCTAATATGTGATTAATTACCTCTGTTAATTTATGGTTCGAATATCTTAAGTATTAGTTATTAATTGGTATACTTAATGCTTAGCCTAACTTGATCACTTAGGTTATGATTAGAGTTGATGAGAGTGGACCGAGAGGCACTCGAATTAATGAAAAAACTAATTAATATATTCTTAGGTATTAATGAGACGTCTTGATATCGTAAGAATAACCCACTAGGAGGAATCATCATAATTTGGATTAGTATAGTTCTAAGCTTAATTGATGAGCGAAAGTGTTAATTAATAACTTAAACCTTTGCAATCTTAGTTTTATCTCTCTAATGAGCGAAAGCATTAGGGGGATGCATTAGAATACTCCGGATACTAGTTGGGACTTAATAAGAACCATAATCTCGACATAGGTAATTAATTCATAAGGGTATCGTGCTCATTTGTCTCCATTGAATTTACAACTTCTTTATTTACGATTTCAATCTCGTTTATTTACTTGCAAACTTTCACACCCTTATAAACCTTTAATTTTTTTGCTTCACATAATTAATTGTTTAGATTTCGTGTTCCAACCCTCAGTTCAAAAATCTTACTTAATCACTATACTATTTGTTTGCGTGTTTACTTGCTTGTCAATTTCTCGCATATCACCTGTCTAGTCAAATCCTCATGTCGCAGCTACATTTTCTCGAAATGAAACCTCATCTCAACCACCCTCCCCTCCTCACGCCATATCCTGCAATGCAACGGTTAGTGATCTGACAAAATTTGAGGTCGTGCCTCCACCCAAGAAGCTGGATACAAATCACACCACTCTTGTGTAGCAAATACCCTATCCAACTTGCTCTCGATAAAGCTCACATCCTCTTGCCCATTTTCCCACGTATAGAAGAGACCTGAGTGATGAAGCTGCAATAAGCCGCAGAACTGAATAGCTTCCCTGAACTCGTCCAAACGCCTCCTAGTTACAAAATCTCCCCAAAACCTCCACCCACCCACCACCCCGGGTTCAAATTCAGTGGGGACATGGGTAATCCCCACTGAAAGGGATAGAGGTAATATTGGAAATACAATAATTAAAATAATTAAAAAAATATCAGCAAAATAATACAAATTATGGAAATACAAGTGTGAGAATATTGGTTTTCATTTTCTCGGATATTGGTTTTCATCTTCTATGCTATTGGTTTCATTCTACTATGATATTGGTTTCATTCTACTATGATATTGGTTTTCATCTTCTATGTTATTGGTTTCATTCTACTATGATATTGGTCTCCATCTTCTCGGATATTGGTTTCATTCTACTATGATATTGGTTTCATTCCACCGTGATATTGGTTTCCATCTTCTCCAATATTGGTATCCCATTATAAGTAAAAATGTATACCATTTGAATGTATTAGTTTCATTCTTCTCGAATATTGGTATCATCGTTCTAGGATATTGGTATCATTCTACTGTAATATTGGTGTCATTCATCTAGGAATTTTTTTATTCGAAAGAAGATATTACCCCTAATATAACGAGAACCCTAAACGATGACGAATAAGCACACCACGATCAACAAAATTGAAGGGACATAGATAGAGAGGTTGAAGATCTAGAGACAGGTGAGACGTATTGGACCAAATAAGCACACCACGACGTGGAATCTGGGTTCGAGCCTGTCGTTTTGGGGCGGCTAGCGGGGGAGAGCACCTGGATCCACATGGTATTAAAAAAGGGTAGATTTTAACCAAAAACACAACAAGGAATTCCTGATTTTACCCTTATCTCCAACTCCAGGTCAATTCCTTCGCGGCTAGTTCACCAAAAATTCCCCTCCTCCCACTTCCTCTTCTCCCCACCAAACAAAAACCACAAAAAATATTTTAAAAAAATTGAAAAAAATCAATCAGTTCCCTTTTAATATTATATTATACCCTTAAAATTCATCGCCATGTCGGAGCAGATGTACTTCTGCCACAAGTGCAACCATACGGTTACGATCCCGGCGCCGTCCTCCCCCGCCGCAGGCGAACTCTCCTGCCCTACCTGCCGCAGCGGCTTCCTCGAAGAAATCGACACCACTAGCCCTAACCCTAACCCTAACCCTAGCCCCTTCGATCAACTCCTCTTCGGCGGCCTCGCCTCCTCGTCGGGAGCTATTTCCCCTCCGCGCTCGCTCTTCCCTTCATCCTCCGGCGACGCCAACGCAGAGGGGTTCAACCCCTTCGTCTTCCTCGAGTGGGGGAGGGGGGGGGGGGGGGGGGGGGAGCGGCGGGGAAGGAGGGGGGACTATATTTTTTTTGTGAGATTATATAAAAAAAGGGTGGAACCCTAATGAGTATGTTTGGATAAAAACTCGAAAATATCCTCAACAGATTCTGACCATCAGATCTGTAAAAAAGAATTTGATCAAATCTAAAGGTCCATATTTAGTCCATACCATGTGGATGATTTTTATGTAGTCCCCCCTGAATCCAAATCCCCCCTTCTAGGCCAATATCTCATTGAAATCTCCTCCACAAATCTATGGCAAGCTAGATGCATCCCTCGATCTTCTCAATAGATCCCAAGACAAGCCTTTATTCTCCGTTCTCGGCCAACCGTAATACTCAGTAAATCGCCATCTAGCAAAGACTCTGGTCTCATAAAGAAACAAGAGCTGGGACCTGCAGGTTGAGACTAACCTGCGCAACTGACGAACTGCTCGTGGTGCCCCCAACCCACAACAGTTCCAGCATACTAGATTCATTGGAGTCAAACATCGTCATTTTAATCAACAAGAATTGTCTAATAGATAAATAACTTCAATTTTCTGAAGAAAGTTTGGATTTTGAATTTTGCAATAGAGCAAACATATTTAAAATAGCTTCATATATAATACTTAACACTAACAGTATTTTACTATGAATCATACTGCGAAAATATTGAAACGAACCACAATGGATCAGATAAAATTTGTAACTACTTATATGTATTTGAACGGGTCAAATCGCACTAAACCGAAATTTGATTAATTCCTCATTCCAAAGCTTGCGACCCCTCTCCTTTCGAATCTAATTAATTAGCCGGAATCCCTAAACGCCCTAAAAATATTAAAAGCATAATGACGATTACTGCGCGTACCAGTAGGAGGATCGCCCAAATCTGCGTTGGAGGTGGGTCCCGCTATCCTCCGCTTCGCAGTAACTGCCTCCTCCCCAGTAGAGGTAGACTACGGCGGGCCCCACCTCCGTCCGTTCCTCGGCGTCATTCCACGTATGTTTTCCGACCCAATTGGCTCAAATAATCTACTTTTAGGGGAAATAGATTTTGTGTTGAGCGCTGCATTGTGGAAGTCTGCTGAGATAATTTTTAAGAGTTTGAAAATTTACTAATTTTTTAGATTAAATATAAAGATTCTGACGTAATCGGATTTGAATGATGACATGACATCGGGTGGTTATTTTAAAGTTGACGTCCCTTTGGCTCAAAAGAGAAGTGTGCACATGAGTTTTTAATTTGTCAAGGTTGATTTAGTCTGCAGGCGCACTTTATGTCAACTAAAGCTGCATCTGTTTTGGGCTGGCATGGTGAGTGAAAATGAAGGCAGGAGTACTGGACCATTCTAGTGATATAATGTTGAGGAAAGAAGAGCTGACATTTATTGCCATTGTTGTGGCTGCACCAACGAGACCACGAACCGTTACGAAGGGAGATTCTTAGGAACACCATAAACTTGGGTTATATGATGAAGTGATGAAACTTAGGTATATACTGCCTCCGACAAGTGATGAAGCAACCATTGACATCAGTAACAGTACGCACGAATCGTTCGTTTCAAATGGAGACTCTTCGTGTTCCTGGAAACATTGCCGAGGTGAGAGGCAGTATGATTTGCATCTGTTGTGTTTCTCTTTTTTCCTCTGTTCTTGACATTGCCATGTTAGAAGTTAGTTAAACTATCTTGTCAAAGTTTTCAAGTAGAACCGAGAAAATGGTAAAGCCAAGTAAGTCATTGCAATGAAATGCTGAGTATCTTCCTTTTCTTACAACTTGATGCTATTAGCGCAAAAGATGTTCAATGAAAAAAAAAATAAGAATTACATTAGCCCCTCCATCTCTTAGGAGGTCCCCCAGAACAATGGAACAGCTTAATCAAGGAGTAGTAAATTAATCATGTCTTGCTCTAGAATAAACGATCTGACTCCTTGCAACTCGACAAGCATCTCATCAGAACCTCTCCTAGTTTCCCTTCCTCGATAGCCTCATGAACCTTCTCAATGTCCTCTCCAGGGCTGATCTTCTTAGCCCCACTCAGAAGCTCGGTCCCGACTTCACCTCTCACAAACTGATAGATCGGGTATGTCCTGCACTTGCTGATCCTGTTGGCTATGCCGAATTCTCCATTATCGAATCTCTCTCTCGCCTTCTCTACCTCTTCCCCTAGTCTCACCTTCAGCTCCTCCACAAAGATCGGTATCTTCTTGAAGACAGAGTAACCAACTTCATCACGGGTTCCAGCTTCCGGGTCTTTAGCTAGAGCTTTCTTAACGAGAACCTCTTGAAGGGTAGGGAGGAGCTGGTAGGATGGATTAGTGGGGTCGTCAAGATAGGAGAATACAGGAAGATGGTCAATGACCTGGAGGAGTTCTTTCTCACAGAAACGAGACTCCATTAGAGATCCATCTTCGGCTACGTAAAGGGTCTTCCTGATCACTTGCCTCAGGACCTGTTTCATCACCTCCTTCATATTCTCCTCCAAGTGCCTCAGATCAATCGCCTGGCAAAGTCCAACCATGTAGGTAGCTGACATTAGCTTCAGGATGTCGATGGCCTCTGCGCTTTTCCGGGCGGAGATCAACCCAAGAGAGTTCACATCCTGGTTGTGCTGCTCCGCACTTTGGACATGAGTAGTCACAGGGTTTGCCAAGTACTGAAGCTCGGAGCAGTAAGACGCCATCGCGATCTCCGCACCCTTGAGCCCGTAATCCAGGCTTGGATTAGGCCCTCCGCTGAGGTTTGAAGGTAAGCCGTTGTTGTAGTAGTCACAAACGAGCTCGGAGAACTGAGCAAACATGAGCTTCCCGATTGCAGCCAAGGCGATCCTGAGATTGTCCATGGAAACACCGATAGGTGTCCCCTGGAAGTTACCTCCATGGAGAGCAAGGTCTCTGGCCACGTCAATGATTGGATTGTCATTGACCGAGTTGATCTCCCTCTCAATTGAGTGGGTAGCTGCACGGATCACTTCAACCTGAGGCCCCAGCCACTGAGGAGAGGTTCTCAATGCGTACCTGTCCTGTTTAGGCTTGGTAAGAGGATCCTTCTCGTAGCGGATTTGCGCTTCCTTCATGTAGTCACTCTCATCTAACAGGGATTTCATGATAGCTGCAGCCTCAATCTGACCCGGATGGTGCTTCAGATCATGAGTTAATGGATCGGTGAACTCTGCCTTCCCGTGCATAGCCTCACAGAACAAAGCTGAGAGGACTTCTGCCAAGAGAGCCATTAAATTGGCGTCGAAGCAAACAGTCGCTGCCACGGCGGATCCAACAGCAGTTCCATTAACAAGGGCCAGTCCTTCCTTTGCCTGGAGCTCAAAAGGAGCAGAAAGTCCAGCCCTTTTCAGGGCCTCTATGGCTGTGATCTCGCCCCCTTCAGGGGTGACCACCCTCGAATTATGTCGGCCAGTGATCAAGCCAGCAATGTAAGACAACGGGACGAGATCGCCCGAAGCTGTAACGGTCCCTCTCAGAGGAAGCTTAGGGATCAAGTTAAGGTTCATCAGCTTGGCAACAGAATCAAGTATCTCCCAACGGATACCCGAGTAGCCCTGCATCAGCGTATTAGTCCTGACAAGCATAGCTGCCTTGGAGTAACTCGTGGGAAGGTTCTCCTTTCCGATGACTCCTGCATTCAGGAACCTGATGAGCTCGGCTTGGAGATCAGCTGTTTTGTTTGTCCTTCTGTGGGAAGTTGCACCGAATCCGGTGGTGACACCGTAGGTATCCGTGCCTTTAGCGATGTTCGTGGCCACCCACTCCGCGCTCCTTGCCACTCGGTCACGTGCCGCTGCCTCGTCGAGGTGAACCTGGACTTCGCCTCGACGTGCAACGGCAGTGACCTGAGCAACTGTCAAGGTCGTCCCCTGGATGTCAACGGTCTCCGTGTTGGAAAACTCGGACACCATCTTGGAGACCTCATCGAAATGGGAGCACGCAAGGGACTCGGCAGCCTTCCTCCAGTGAGGTTGGTCAGGAAAAGATTGGACGGGAGAGGCACATCCATTTGGGGCCATTTTGACGTTTACAAGTGAGGAAGAATGTGAGGCAAATTGGGATTTGGTTTTGATGGATAATGCCTCGTTTGGAGGTGGATAACTGTTGTAGTTAGTTAGTTGTTTCTGGGTTGTGGTTTCAAGAGGAATTGGAGGATCATATATATAGGTGGCCAGCTGAGTGAAGCTACAAGTGGGGAAAGGTCTTCGTTAATGGTCCAAGTCTATAATGGAGTGCAATGATATAAAAATGACTGAGTTTGCATGTTAAAGGAAAGGAAGCTTGGTTCTCTTTTTTTAATAATAATGGCTGAGATTAGTTTGACTTAGATATAGTCGCCAAGTTTGGTGAATACGTGATATATAATTTTACGCTACAACTTTAAATCTACAATTATGTAAATGTAAAAGATGATGTTTTAATTTTCTATGAAATTCATTTAGCTTTTCTGGTCTCGAAAAATTGAATGAAGATGTAGAAAGTTAAAAGGCATTCCAAAAATTGAATGGCGGTTTTTAATTTTCCGTGGCAATGAAAAGATGCTTCAATTTTATGTAAATTCTTTTCAATTTCTCATAAACCTTGTGCCATGTAAGGATAGCGAGCTGTCAAGTGATTGGATAGTCGGCATGGAATATTAACCATATAATTAGGTTGTATTTTTAAGTTTGGCTGAGATAGTTGACTAGACATAGTCGCCAAGTTTGGTCGTTGAACAACTTTAAAAATCGAAAGTTGTTGAATGTACAATCAAGTGATATATGATACAGTGTTTTGGTTATCACACACGTTTGGGCTATTAAAATACGCAAATTAGAATTAGCTCGCCTGAATGGAAAATAGCTATTGTTTTGGTTGTTGGGAAGCAGCTTCGTTTGCTTTTCCTAGTAAGACCGAACTTGATTATTGACCGGGCATTTTATCCCAACCCCAAATCCATTCAGCTTCGAGGTAATATATTCGGATATTCACTGAACTGATTAAAGTGTAAAATTAGTAAATTTTTTAAAAGATGACAAATTCTACTAACAATTATTACACACTCAATAATGCAAACTCCATTAGTAATTTGTTTTGCTTTCCGGGTGTGACTAGCGAACAGTGATAAAAGTCACGATTCGATGCAAGAAAATGGCATGTGACTTACCACTATATGCATACTTTGAAGGGGAAAAAAACGTTGTACTGACCCACAAGGAATCTCCCTCTTGTAAAAATCTCCAAATCCACTTATATAGCAAAGCTCTATTCTTGACCATAATTTTATCGATTATACTGACCCCCAAATCAAACTGGTCTTCCAACCAAATCCCATTTAACTAGTGGAGACTTATTGACCTCATTTTCCTGACCACAGGAATCTCCTCATCTTTTGCTCAATCAACTTGCAGACACCAACAGGAAGCCTATACATTGAAATGTAGTAAATAGGCAGACTAGAGAGTACAGCCTTCACCAACGTCAATCTTCCTCCCATTGAAAGTAAACTACCCTTCCAACTGCTCAGTCTGTTATCAATAGATTCGATGACAGGCTTCCAGGATGAAATCAAATTCATGTTACCTCCCATACTTGATTGGCAATTTTTCTATCTTACAATCCCAGGGATCAGAGACAGAATGGAGCCTTCCCTCTGGAATATTGATGGTGTTTCTGTCCCCTCCAAATGGAATCAAGATGCTTTTCTGATACCAACAGTTGCTCCTGCAGTTTACATCTCATTTCCTTGTTATCAGCAGAAAGGGGACATAATTCTTCCTGTCTATCTAATTCACTCATTAGATCACCAACTTCTTTGATCGGAGTCTGCTGAACTAAGTCAGGAAATTAATTTGCAGAAATAAGGAATATATCCAATCTGCTCGCTTGTTCTTCGTTTCTCCTCCAAGTAAATTGATGGCCCAACAAAGGAAGATTGACAAGATGAGAGTCCTCAATGAATTTGCACAAGGCTTTCATTCCAGAGTTCATCCCAGGAGGACTATTTTTCCTCTCCCTTCCATTGTACACCGCATTAGAAAAATCTCCAGCAATTATCCACATCTCCGTTCTAGAAGAGCCAAAATTTTCTCCCCATACCTCCCTCTGTTCGGAAACGGAGTGAGGCCCATGTACAGAGATCCCCTGTGACAGCAAGCCACCTAGAAGCTCTATGAACAGCAAAATTACTGAATAAGTTATCTACCTCCTTTACGTTAACTAAAGCTGCATCTGTTTTGGTCTGGCATGGTGAGTGAAAATGGAGAGAGGAAAAAATCTACATTTGTGTTGAGGTTTCATAAGCTCCAGTGCTCTAGTAGTGGGACGGACATTCTAGTGATACAATGTTGAGGAAACAAGAGCTGACATTTATTGCCAAGGTTTCTATGTAGAACCGCGAAAATGGTAAGCCAAGTAAGTCATTGCAATGAATTGCTGAGTATCTTTCTTTTCTTATTGCCATAGAAAGTTTTTAAGTTACAAAAGTACATACAACTAGATGCTAGTAGCTTAAAAGATGTTGAATGAAAAATAATAATAATGAAGAAGAATTACATTTGCCCTCCATCAATTGGGAGGCCTTGGAAAATAATCAAGGAGTAGTAAATTAATCATGTCTTGCTCTAGAATAAACGACCCGACTCCTTGCAACTCGACAGGCATCTCATCAGAACCTCTCCTAGTTTGCCTTCTTCAATAGCCTCATGAACCTTCTCTATGTCCTCTCCAGGGCTGATCTTCTTAGCCCCACTCAGAAGCTCGGTCCCGACTTCACCTCTCACGAACTGATAGATCGGGTATGTCCTGCACTTGCTGATCCTGTTGGCTATGCCGAATTCTCCATTGTCGAATCTCTCTCTCGCCTTCTCTACCTCTTCCCCTAGTCTCACCTTCAGCTCCTCCACAAAGATCGGTATCTTCTTGAAGACAGAGTAGCCAACTTCGTCGCGGGTTCCTGCTTCGGGGTCTCTAGCTAGAGCTTTCTTAACGAGCACCTCTTGAAGGGTAGGGAGAAGGTTGTAGGAAGGGTTAGTGGGGTCATCAAGATAGGAGAATACAGGAAGATGTTCAATGACTTGGAGGAGTTCCTTCTCACAGAAACGAGACTCCAATAGAGATCCATCCTCGGCTACGTATAGGGTCTTCCTGATCACTTGCCTCAGGACTTGTTTCATCACCTCCTTCATATTCTCCTCCAAGTGCCTCAGATCAATTGCCTGGCAAAGTCCGACCATGTAGGTAGCTGACATTAGCTTCAGGATGTCGATGGCCTCTGCGCTTTTCCGGGCAGAGATCAACCCAAGAGAGTTCACATCCTGGTTGTGCTGCTCCGCACTTTGGACATGAGTAGTCACTGGGTTTGCCAAGTACTGAAGCTCGGAGCAGTAAGACGCCATCGCGATCTCTGCGCCCTTGAGCCCGTAATCCAGGCTTGGATTAGGCCCGCCACTGAGGTTGGAAGGTAAGCCGTTGTTGTAGTAGTCACAAACGAGCTCGGAGAACTGAGCAAACATGAGCTTCCCTATTGCAGCCAAGGCGATCCTGAGATTGTCCATGGAAACACCGATAGGTGTCCCCTGGAAGTTACCTCCATGGAGAGCAAGGTCTCTGGCCACGTCAATGATTGGATTGTCATTGACCGAGTTGATCTCCCTCTCAATTGAGTGGGTAGCTGCACGGATCACTTCAACCTGAGGCCCCAGCCACTGAGGAGAGGTTCTCAATGCGTACCTGTCCTGTTTAGGCTTGGTAAGAGGATCCTTCTCGTAGCGGATTTGCGCTTCCTTCATGTAGTCACTCTCATCTAACAGGGATTTCATGATAGCTGCAGCCTCAATCTGACCCGGATGGTGCTTCAGATCATGAGTTAAGGGATCGGTGAACTCTGCCTTCCCGTGCATAGCCTCACAGAACAAAGCTGAGAGGACTTCTGCCAAGAGAGCCATTAAATTTGCGTCGAAGCAAACAGTCGCAGCCACGGCAGATCCGACAGCTGTTCCATTTACGAGAGCCAATCCTTCCTTTGCCTGGAGCTCAAAAGGAGCAGAAATTCCAGCCCTTTTCAAAGCCTCTGTGGCTGTGATCTCGCCCCCTTCAGGGGTGACCACCCTCGAATTATGTCGGCCCGTGATCAAGCCAGCGATGTAAGACAACGGGACCAGATCGCCCGAAGCCGTAATGGTCCCTCTCAGTGGAAGCTTAGGGATCAAGTTAAGGTTCATCAGCTTGGCAACAGAATCGAGTATCTCCCAACGGATACCCGAGTAGCCCTGCATCAGCGTATTAGTCCTGACAAGCATAGCTGCCTTGGAGTAACTCGTGGGAAGATTCTCCTTTCCGATGACTCCTGCATTCAGGAACCTGATGAGCTCGGCCTGGAGGTCAGCTGTTTTGTTTGTCCTTCTGTGGGAAGTTGCACCAAATCCGGTGGTGACACCGTAGGTATCCGTGCCTTTAGCGATGTTCGCGGCCACCCACTCCGCGCTCCTTGCCACTCGGTCACGTGCCGCTGCCTCGTCGAGGTGAACCTGAACTTCGCCTCGACGTGCAACGGCAGTGACCTGAGCAACTGTCAAGGTCGTCCCCTGGATGCCAACGGTCTCCGTGTTGGAAAACTCGGCCACCATCTTTGAGACCTCATCGAAATGGGAGCACGCAAGGGACTCGGCAGCCTTCCTCCAGTGAGGCTGTTCAGGTGATGAGTGGGAAAATTGGGCGTCCTTTTGGACAGGAAAAGATTTGATGGGAGATGCACATCCATTTGGGGCCATTGTGATGTTTACAAGAGGGGGAATTTGAGGCAAATTGGGATTGGCTTAGATGGATAATGCCTCTTTCGGAGATGGATGATTGTTGTAGTTAGTTAGTTAGTTAGTTGTCTTCGGTTGTGGGTTTCAATAGGGAATTGGAGGGTCTTATTTATAATGGCTAGCTGAGGAAAGTAAGTGGGAAAGGTAAGCGTCAACGTTCCAAAGTCTATAATGGAGTGAGACGGAAAAGAGAGGCATATTTGGACTGAGTTTGCATGGAAATGGAAGGGAAGCTTCGTTATCTTATATATATTGGCTGAGACTAAGATTTGTTTGACTGGACAAAGTCGCCAAGTTTGGTTGTTCTTTTTTATATTTTATACCACCTACTATCCGGTCAAGTGGGTCGACTAATACAGGTTCAACTCAGATAAGACTTTTGGGATGTGACAAAGCTCTCTCAACAAGTATTTGATATTGTATTCTCAAAGATTTGAACTTGAGACTTGCTTAATCTAGAATAACACTATCGTCAATTAATCTAAGTGATTGTTGGTACCGAGTTCGGTTGTTAAACAGCTTCGAAGTCGTTTTGGTTGTTGAAGAAAGTAATATGAAGTTTTGGTTATTAGAAAACTCCCAAGTGTAGATCGCCTGATTGGAATAAAGCTATTATTGTTTTGGTTGTTGGGATGCTTCCTTTCCCTTAACGATATGATCCGAACTCAAGTATTGACCAGTATTTTTATCCTAATCCAATCAGCTTGTAGTTCCTTGAATAAGACAACAAATTAGGTAATAATGTTGAAATTGTGTAATATGGTTTTCTAGCATCAGTTGTTTTTCGATCAAAGTTAAAGTTAGGTAATAATGTTGAAGTTGTACGCAAAAGAAAAAAATATTTTGATCACTTTATAGGTCTCAAATTCATTATCCTAATATAAAGAAATCGAATTATTGGCATTTATACCAACTCTCTTTGCAAGCAAAAGAGAACATGTGATGCACAAATATCATAATGGTCGACTACAATAGAACGTGATAGAAATTGATTTACCAGCGTTTGAAATTTTATACGAGTCGAAATTGAATTAGTGAGACTAATTAATTATTCAAATATTCAACTATCACCAAGGTGGTAACCACTACAGCAGCCGGCGAAGTTTTTTCAAAGGAGCAACAGCTAGTTAAGGTGGTCTAGTGACCAGTCAGATTAAGCCGTCTCCTAAAGAAGCGGTTCCAGGATGGCGGACAAAACAACTCAGAGAAAATTTGCGGTGGTAGTTGGCATCCTGAAATAAACAATCTAATTAATTATAATTAATAAATAAGGATAATCATCATACCCGGCTCTGGTGTAAAAAAGTCCATATTGAAAGGCTACAAGGTTCAAAGGTGTTTAATCTACCGCCTAGGAGATACCAACACACAAGAAAGCACCCTACATTTGGAAATGGATACATAAGCTGTGCCAATTGGGCACTGCAAAGAAGACGACCTGACTAACTAAGTAGTTAGCATTGACTTGACCGGTGGGCAGATAAGATGGTACAAAAGCGATGAGCTGCCACACCGGCGAAGCGGGTCAAGGCCGAGCTCTTTTGTTGCTGCACGACGGGCATTTGTACTGCTTGATGTGCTCAGCCCTGGCAGGAGTAATCTTCACACACTTCCCATGGAACCATTTCTCGCAGACATCGCAGCAGATCCAGAACTCATCTGAAGCATAGTTCTCTCCACATGCCCCACAGAGAGTATCGCCATGCTCATCCTCTTCTTCTTCCTCCTCTGCTCCCTCGTCTTCGTCCTTTGGCTGCGGCTTTGGATATCTTCTAGGTTCAGAGCCTCGCTATTTCAAATAATGGATTTAGTGAGACATGCAAACAGCAATAACGTCAAAGCTGAGAAACCAACTATGCTTCCGTTAATGTAGTTAAAGAACCAAATACTAGCAACCGCAACTTAAGGATTCGTACTACCCAGTATTTCCTATGGCTTACTTGGTCCTAGAAATGGAACTAGATTAAAACTTATGTTGCAGTTCTAAGAACCAACTACCAAATAACACCACAAATCAACTGCCAAACCTTGCGACAACATCAAACAAATTGACTGCTCGACATGAAGGCAGAACTACAATCAGGTCATACAGACAACAAACACAAAGTTAAGGACAAGAACAAGTATCTGAACAAAGACGACCCTACCCAATAGGTCAATTTACTTTTTTTTCATTTTTCTTTTATTTTTGGATGGTAGAATTTTTTTTTCTTTGAACCAAAACAGTTTTGCATCAGGGACATGCCATTACTAAATCTTTAGCAATAAAATTTCTCAAGCAATAAATGCTTGTCCCACCTCAGCACCGTAATGCTACAGAAGTTTACAACCTCTGGGGGTAGAGGTAAAGAATCAGCAGGCTGGTTCCACTTTGGATCGAGAAAGTTTAAGTCTCGCTCATGTGTGCTTTGGAGGTTCTAGGTTCGACGAGGTTTGGGTAGTTGAAGGCAAGTTTGATCAAGTCATTTTTTAAGTTTCGGGTAACGTTTTTTCAATTAGGGTGGAACCATTTTACAGATATGAGAAGTCTGAAACAGATAGAGATGGTGATCTATGAGCACGGCAATCAATGAGAAAATCAAGCCATTTAAGGAATGCAATACACGCAGAGTTGTTGTTTTTTCACATTTCCCTCATTTTAAAGGCCAAAGACAACTGTGATGACGTTTCAGAGTGGAATATGCATATGAAAGACGAGCATAATAGGATTCATACCGCTTTAGGATTGGACTTTGACTTGGTACTGCTGTAATTTGAGATTGACGATTTCTCCTTTGGCTGTTTCTTTGCTGTCCCAGTTATGATTTCAAATATTGATGGCAGATCATTTATCAAGTTGAAAAGCCGTTTCCTGCATCAAAACTCACTTTCAAACTGCTAAAAGATGTGAATTGTGGCATGGGAAGAAGAAAAGGCGATGGTTCACGTCATCAACCAGAGAGAGCTTTACCATAAAAGCAACTAACAGCCGAAATCCAAAATAGTTACTAGTAAGAAGATAGAAAAAAAAACACTTCCATCTACTTGTTTGAAACAAATCCCTTTGTAGACCATGTCACTTCAACGCCTTATCAGTTGTACTTCAAGGACATTGTCTACCAAGACAACATACCCATTTAGTTCAACGGTAACTAACACATCTTTAGGTAACTATATTACCCATTAAGTGCAACGGTAACCAATGCATATTTAGGTAGCTATACTACCCATTTAGTTGAACGGAAACTAACGCATATTTAGGTAAGTATACTACCCATTTAGTTCGACGGTAACTAACACATATTTAGGTACCTATACTACGAGAAATAACTCTCCAAACAATTCGGATCAATAAATACCATGTTCGGAAATAAGTTATAGACCCATAGCATCAAAGAAAAAAGTCAGCAGATGTGCTATTGTATTAGAAGGGATGCCAAGGCATCAAACAACCGATGCAAACCAGAATAACGACCACAGTCAACAGAGTCAAAGATCTAAACTTGATCCCTAAGACACAAGCAGATCACAAAACCGACGAGTGTAGTCGTGCAGCCCCACGTAAATGTCAACATGGTTTGGCCTCAAAGTTTCAGCCTTTCGAAATTTCAAGCTAAACCCTACTACCAAACTCCGCAACCCACCACACCTAGGACCAGAGCAAACAAAAACAATCCAACAACGGTCTCGGGTGAAAACAGCTGTACCTGTCAGTTTTGTCGAACCCGAACCTAGCTCCGAAGTAGAAAGCGACGGAGAGCAGCCAAGCGTCGCCGTGGACGGCGACCAAGGAGAGCCAGTCCTTCTCCTGCATACCGTCCCTGGCGAAGTTGATACCCAATGCGGGCTCCGGCATCTCCGGCGGGACCTCCTCCGCCGGCAAATTCACTTCCCACTGCTCGTTCGGGAACCCGTACAGGCAAAGGTTCTCCTTCTCTGCACCCCACCAAAAAAATTACAAAAAAAATAATAAAAAAAAAGTAAACAAAACTCTCTCCAAGAAAGAAAAAAACGAAAGCACTACTAGAACCCTAACCAGGGTCGCACCGCTGGAAGAACTCCTCGACATCTGAGAAAGACACAAAAACAACAAACTCCAATTACTAAATAAAATACGGAAAAAAAATGTAAAAAAATTTTGAGGAAGAGAGAGAGAGAACCGGTGGTTAGGGCTTTGATCAAGGCAGCTCGGCGGCCCTTGAAATCTCTGAAGACCTCTTCCACTGTTCGTGGGTTGTGCTGTCCTCCTCCGTCCATTTTTTTTTTAGTCCAGGAGACTTCCTTCTTTCTTTCTCGCTTCTGTCTTTTTTTCCTTTTTATTTAAGAAAAAAGGGATTGGATTTACTTTATTTCCTTTTTGGGGAATTCTTTTGGAGTTTCCCCTGGGCCTACTTACCAAATCGGCAAATCCTTCCTACTACAACTCAACTTGGACCTTTTTTCTGAGTGATTATATGGTGCTACTAAATATTAACTAATAATATTTACATTAAATCATAATCACTAAATATATTGAATTATATATGTTTATTGTTTACTAGAAAGAGTCAACTGTATAATAAAAATAGTAAATTGGGGATCATTCGGTGAATTTCAACAAGGATAATTGTAATATTTTCAAAACTGCAGTCCGATTGTCAACCAGGACTAAATCTGGGTCGATTTTTTGCATAAAATTCATAAAATAGTTTGACCGGTCAAAATTTGGTCGGATCGTCCGGTCAGGTATTTTCAGGTGATCCGGTAAGAAAAATTAATTTTTATTTTTTCATTTTATCTAATTTAATTTAGAAACAAAAGCTCCACTTCTATGTCGGGAGCGTGTAAACCACTAGGCCATAAATGGATCTTCAAAAAGAAGATGAAGCCTGATGGTACAGTGGATAAGTACAAGGGAAGACTTATTGTTAAAGGCTACAAGCAAACTGAGAGTTTTAATTATTTTGACACATATGCTCCTGTCTCCAGGAAAACATCTATTAGGTTAGTCATAGCCTTTGCGGCTTTTTTTAACCTAGAGATCCATCAAATGGATGTGAAGACAGTCTTCCTTAATGGAGATTTGGAAGAGAAGATTTAAACAGAACAACCCGAAGGGTTTGTGGTTCCAGGTAAAGAACATAAGGTGTGTAAATTTGTAAAATCTTTGTATGGACTAAAACAAGCACCTAAACAATGGCACAAAAAGTTTGATAGTGTAATGCTATCTAACGAGTTTCAGATAAACCAATGTGATAAGTGTGTCTACGTGAAAGGAGACGATAACGACTATATGATAGTATGTCTCTACGTAGACGACATGTTGATCATGGGTAATAATGTTAATATCAAAATTATCAAGAGAATGTTGTCGCAAAATTTTGATATGAAAGACTTGGGACAAGTTGATGTAATACTTGGGATAAAAATTACCAAGACTTCATAAAGTTACGCACTTTCCCAAGGTCACTATGTCGAAAAGATACTTAAAATTTTTGATAAGGATAGCAATGTAATTGCAAGAACTCCTATGGAAGTGGTGTCAAGTCTCTGCAAGAATCGCGGAGAGAGTGTGCGATAACTAGATTATTCTAGAGTTATAAGCAGTCTAATGTACCTCATGGACTGTACTAGACCAAATATTGCAAACTCGGTAAATAGATTATCGAGATATACCAGTAATCCCAATGATGAATATTGAAAAGCGATAGTTAGAGTCCTTAGATACCTAAGGTACACTGCTAACTATGGATTACACTATACGAGACATCCAGCCATTCTGGAAGGGTATTCAGACGCGAACTGGATCTCGGACTCCAAGAATATAAAATCCACGAGCAGATATATATTTACAATTGGAGGGGCAGAGGTCTCGTGGAGATCATGCGAACAAACTTGCATTGCTAGATTAACTATAGAATCAGAATTCATAGCGTTAGATCTAGCAACTGAAGAGGCGGATTGACTCCGAAGTTTCTTAGAGGACATCCCGATGTCGTCAAAACTAGTGCCTCCCATTAGCGTGCACTGTGATAGTCAATCAACTATTAAAAGAGCACAAAACAATGTGTATAATGGAAAGTCTAGACACATACGTCGTAGACATAAATCTGTGAGAACGTTATTGAGAACGGGTGTGATATCTTTAGACTATGTAAAGTCAAAAGAGAACATCGCGGATCCATTAACTAAAGGTCTAACGAGAGACCAAGTTGAGGTATCATCGAGGGGAATGGGATTAAAGCCCACGAAATGACCTGAACTCATGATGGCAGCCCAACCTGGATCGTAAACCCCGATCTGCAAGTTCAATAGGACAACCAAATTGTGAGGCTAGGGTCGAACAAAGCACTCAAGAAATTGAGTTCCCTACCTATTCCTATGATGAAAGAGTGATAGACCTGTCCATAGTAAAGTTAAACTTTTAAGCTTTTAATGATCCTTATACTTCGAGTATATATAAGTGGGGTATGGCAGGATACTCCTTATAAGAGATCATTTATATCGAATGTGAAGGGGGCGTTTCTATGAGATGAGTTAAGGGCTAAATCTCTAGAGCATTCCATGAAGTTTCCAAGGCAGTCCAGGGCCAAAATGTACACAACTGAAAGAACCAAGTAGTGGTTTGAGAATGAGTTGTATGAGTACCTTTGTCTTGGTATATACAAAATGCCGAACAGTTCAATGCATCGCGTCCACTGGTTGGCAAGTATATCCGAAGATATTTTACTAAGGAAGGTTCAAGGCTTTCAACCACCTTTCCAGATACAACAAATTCTCGTTGAACTCCAAGTTGTGTGTAGCATTGGTAGGCTCATGTCATATAAGCCATTTTTTATTCATGTGGGGGATTGTTGGAGAATTAATTTTATAACCAAAGAAGAGATAGCCCAATACAAGTGAGTGTATTGGGCTTGGGCCCAAATACACTTGCGAGAAAAATCAATTCTCGGTGTGAATAAAAAAATTGGCTTAAAGGTAGTATGGCTGCGGATTACAGGATTGTAAGTTTATGAGAATTATTCCAGGTTCCAGGGCCTTATCTTTTTAGAACTGGGCCGGACCTGTTCAAACGATTCTCTACCCAAAATCTATTGGGCTTCCTCTTGGACAAGTCCACGCTCTAGAACCTTCTTCTCCTAGTTGGCATTTGAATTTAAATTTTGAATTTTCAAAATTAAATTTGGGCCAACTTAATGAGAGTAACCGCCAAGTTAATATGGAGTTTTTATGGTCTAGTAACCACCCATTTACTCACCAAGTTAATGGGCTAGTTAATAGCCGAAGTTAGTACAGATTTGAGTGTTGGAGGCCTAGGCTTCCTATAAAAGGAGGCCTCCTCCTCCATTCCAAATCACCCCTAGCTCACACTCTTTCTTGAGCTCTCTAATTCTTCCCCTCTAGATCATAGAATTCTTCTCTTGCATAAAAGAGTCAGAGTTCTAAACTACTAAAGGTTCGAAAGGTGTGCTATAGTGCTTCCTATAGAACTCGTGATTGGGCGTTGTACGTTGGAAGATCTATTACCCACAGAGGCCTGAAGCACATAAGCGGGTAATAAGAGTTTAAGGGCACACGGTTTACTGTGGCCTCGTCCAGGATTGAATTCAAAACTTCTACCTTGAAGAAGACGGTATACCACACTTAGCCCCAAGTGTGATCGTGAGCATTCTCTAAACTTCATCTTTTATATTACTTATGCTTTATATATACTCGTGTTAAAATCATAGTTTACTAATATTTTACTAACAGAAGCTGCCAAGGTTTAGGATCTTCGCGTGTGATGTTAACCCATCACCAGTAGTGCCACCATTCATTTTTTGTAGACCCCACTGCTTTCGTCAACCTTTGTAGCCGTTTGCAGTATGGGAGGATCAATGAATCTTACGACCCCGCTTGGTGAAATAAAGTGGTTTTCACGGATTAGGGTTCATGATTTATTGGGTCGAGCTGAATTTGAATCAGCGTAAATATATTGTCAACGAATTTACAGTCTATCAACATAAATTCAAATTCGGTAAGAGTTTTAAAGACGACGACAATCCATTTTTACTAAGTTTCACGCAATTATTCTTCTGGTTGAACTGTTTATGAGTGCGTTAAAATAAAAAAGAACATAATAAAAGAAATTAAATATCAAAAGAGGAAATACATTAATGAGTTAGCCAAGGTCAGTATTGTAAAAAAAGTAAGATAATAAATGTGTTTTATTGCAATTTTTATAAGTAAGATACGATTTTTAGATTTAGGAGTAAAATTTGGACAAATTTAGTTTTGCACCAAACAAGACAAAATCATTGTCCGGTCATCAAGGTGAAGAAAAAGCCAGGCCCGTTGTTTTCTTTGTTGAAAAACGGAAGGAAAGCCAGGCCCATTGTTTAAGATGGAAAGGAAAGAGTTTGTGACTAGTTTGATCAAGAGCACTTCACAACATCCAGGAAACGAATAGTGGTACAAACAGGAATCTGAAACATTCTAATGGAACAACACATCTTTGTTTCAATCGGACCCGGATTCCGGGTTACACGTACGATTCGACCCGTCGATAACTAACTTTCTGATAAGACATGCTGGTCCTTCCAAAAGGAAAAGGAACTATGGAATACCTGGCAGCACATGTTGGAGCAGACCAGCAAGCATGTTTGCCTCATGAGTGACCTCAGCCTGCAACATTGACTTTCAGCAGAGAACAGATATTAGACAGCCCAGCCGATGCAAAACTGATCGGCTAAGCATGTTATCAACCGGTGCTGTTAGGACCTAACAGAATTGGAAGCATCAACACATCTGTCGAAGCTCGAGAACAAAGAGAACTACTGTGCTTCACCCGATTCAAATACATCGCCTAGCACCTTCTCAAATTGAGCTTTTGATTGCAAAATAAAAAGGAGAATCTCCAGCAGATCTTACAGGAAATTGCCAAGAATTTACAAAGACAAGGATGGGGGGGAACTAAGAGCACTGCACGAAGTAAGTATTATAAATGACCAATTTCTATGGCATTACAGTGGTCATGTAAAATTCCTAACCAAACAACAAACTAGTGTAAACTCCAGACGAAGTGCTGAAGTCACACCAATCACGACAAACCTAATCGATAATCATGACATCTTGGTTTTACCTCTCCCATCAAGCTAGGAAGTTCACTTTTCCATCCTACATTCTGTCTGTGTAGTGGAATAGGTTGAGCATTCAAGAAGATGAACCACCTTTATCAGCTTTAATAAATTTAATTTCTTTTCCCTCGGGGGTATATTTTTCGATAAACTGCTGAATAGTTCTCCAATAGTGATCACCACCAGTGAGCCAGGTATCCATATGCGTGCCATTAGGAAACTCTACAAATATGCACTCCCTGTTGCGTGCTGCTGCTTTGGCATAGAGCATTTGCATGTGTGACGGAGGTACCATTTCATCTTGCAACCCAGATAAAAAAAGAATTGGCTTCTGAATCTGCAATTGGAAATTATCAGTGTCAGTCACCGGAACACCACGTCACAAAGGAGTCTGATCAAATAGCTGATAACAGTGATTTGAAATTGCATTTCAAAAAGAGAGAACATGTAACAGCCTATTGTGTATGGGAGACAATAAATTAGGTAGCATAATCCAACACATGGATATAGCATTGATAATTAATGCCAGTTCCATCATAGTTACACCCACCTGGCCGACAACAACTATAGTATTCCATGGGGAGCGTACAAGAAAATTGAGAACCTTCGGGCCTTTTGAACCAGTGTCTCCAATAAACCACTTCAGAAAAGGGAGTAGAACTCCAGCCATATCCAAAATTGAGGTAAAAGTGTTCTCCAATATAAGTGCAGATATCTGTGAATCACAGAAAATTTCACATTAAGATGGCCAATATGAGAGATATCTACAAGTTTAATCTCTTCCACATGATTCAAAACCAGGATTTAGATCAAATTAATGAAACCTCTTAAAAAGGATCAATTAATGATGAAGGTACAACAATATGAGGTTTGGAGCAATCCATCCAAAAAGTAACATGGACAAGTCATTGAAAAAGGAACCTCCAGGAGCTAACAGCAGCAACTAAACTGACATGTGAAACTCAATTGAACCAGTGTTTCGAAGTGTTGTCCTACTTCATCGTGTTCAAATAGATACGAGCGGATTATCACGTACTAGGATAACAAGAAGTTCCATTTTTGGACATTCTAAGAAATAGGCCAAAATCAAATCAAATTGACAGAGAATGAGCTGGAAAAGGAGAAACCAGAGAAAATGAAGAAGCAACATCAATACGGAGTACTAACAAACAGACATGCAAGCAGTTGAAAGACAAGTCAAAGCTTGATGAGATATGACACGTCATCTAGCATTCCCTTTAAATACTTAGCAAGTAACACAAAGCATATAAACGACCACTCCAGCCATGAAAGGGTATGAAGTATACCAATGAATTTACCAGTCAACAGAAGTTTGCAGACACAAGATGCCATCCCATATCGATATATATACACGAGAAATTAGCCTATAATATATCAGAATTAGAGCTACTCGTGAAAGGAAATGAGAACTGAGAGCAAAGCACCTTATCAGGATTATTTTTAGCAAGTAAAGACCCAACAGCGCCCCCAAGTGACCTCCCGAAAACAATTATCCTAGATGTGTCGATGTCCATTCTTTGAGAAAGGTGGTCCAATGCGGCCTATCAGCGCAAAGAAACACAATCCAAATGAGAACTCAAGTCCAACCAGCACCTGTAGAAATCGGTCAAAAGAGACAACAAGAGAGAATTACCTGAGCATCTCTAGCAATCCCAGGCTGCGAAGGGTATCCGTCACTAGCCCCATAACTGTCAGGATAGAAACACATCAAACAACAAAGGGAGCAAAAGCCAATTCCGATCCTCCCTCTGAATCCACAACAACTTACCCCCGGTACGAAAGCATGAACACATTGCACTGCAACCTCTGAATCATAACACGGACCATCTCAAGACGATGCGCAATATCTTCAATGCAATCGGTTAAGGCCACAAATCAACCGCAACAACAAACAACAAGAGAAACAGAGAGACAACACCCTAAGGATCCTTCGAATCCCAAAAAGAAAAATCACAGTAACAGAAGGATACTCCCAGCATTCTCCTGGAAGAACAATACCGTAGGGCCTGCACCAACGATAATAACCGCTTTCTCTCAGTATCCCGCACCTAAATTCACAACTAAAACCAGTCGAAACCATAACACTTACTAACTAACTAACTAATTAATTATAACAGTAACTTCGAAGTGAAAGAGGGAAAAGGGGGAAGTACCTCGGCAATCGGGGAGGAGCTTGATGAACCAGGCGTGGAGGCGGACGCCGTCGGAGGAGACGAGCCAAACGTCCTCGTAGATGAGACGGAGCCGCGACGGCGTTATCGGGTACGACTTCGTCAGTCCTGGCAAGACGGGGACGTACACCAGCCGCTCCTGGAACGCCACCAGCAGCGCCACCCCGGCCACCACCATCCCTCCGACGCCGTACAGCACCGCGCTCACGTACGACACCATTTTCTTTTTTTTATTTTAATTTGATTTTCCGATTTGCGCGATTCGTCGTCGTTTCGGGGGGTCGGGTTGGTTTTAGTTCTGGAGAAATTACGCTAATGTCCCTGGTGTTTGGTATATTGGGTGTTTGCCACCTGTATTCCGGTAATCAATTAAAAACTCTCTAAAGTTTGATTTTATTATACTCTCAAACCCCTCGCTGAAGTTAGCGATCAATTTTCTTTATAAAATAATTTTTCTATCCTTTCCAAAAAATAATAAAAATTCATTAATTTCTTTTATCTTTCTCCCTCCTCCCTCCTCTCTCCCCTCTCCCCTCTCCCCTCTCCCTACCTCCCAAAGTAGATCCCGACGACAGAAACGACGACGACGCCGGAAATGAACCAATCTTGAAGCCTAACCTTCAAATCAAATCATGACAACAACCAAAATATACAAAAGAACAAGGAAGGAAACCAAGAAATTAAAATCATAGAAATGAAATGAAGATTAAAATCGTGGGTTGTCGTCGTCATTCGTCGGTCGAGTCAAGGGCAGGGCTGGTCAGAGAAATGCAGATTTTTCGGGTAAGGGTTTTCGACAGGTCTGGGTTATGGATTTCTGATGACACCTTAGCATCTGGGGACCTGGCTAACCCTAACTGACTTGTATCCCAACTTCTCCACGAAGCCAGGGAAGACGATTGTTGGATGGGCTTCTATTTGGAAGAGATGCCTTTGCGACGGTGGTGATACCCGTATCGACGAACCCAAGATCTGGGCTTCACAGGCCCACATCCCTTTCCTACTCTTGGAACTGCGATGATACCTGCATCAACGAACCCAAGAAGGAAGACGAAGGTGTTCAGCTTTGCAGGACAGTGTTTCGGCTTTGCAGGTTTCGTGATTTCGATTTGTTGCCTTCAATTTGTTCCGGCAGTGGCTTCGGCTTTTGGAAGACGATGGGTTTCAATGGTGACGAAGGGCGTTGAAGACGATGGGTCCAATGGTGATTGGGTTTTGGAGGGCTCCGGCGTTGAAGATGTTGGCCATGGGTGTTGCCGGAAAGATGACGAGTTACAGGAGGGAAGGTAGGAGACGACTATAGGAATAGAATAGTCATTTCAAGATTAATAAAATGATCGTTGACGTCAGCGAGGGGCCTAAGAGTATAATAAAACCAAACCTCGGAGATTTTTTAATTGATTACCGGAATACAAGGGGGCGAGCACCGAATATACCAAACAATAGGGCATGAGCGTAATTTCCCCTTTAGTTTTTCTTCCGCTCAAGTGCGAGGGGGTCTTTTCATCATTTTGGTTGCGAGCATGGAGAACCACGGGGTTGGCCACTAATCGAATCAAATTTAATTTTTTAATGTAAATTATTTATGGAATAAACGCGAAATAAGCTCATCTACTATATTAAAAAGTTCACATAAGCCCTTGTACTTGAAAGTGGTTCACATAAGTCCCTGTATTTTTCTAAATGGGTCAAATAATACCCTGAAAATATTTTTTCGGTCACTGGTGACACATCATCAACTCACGTGACATCCTTATCATCTGAAAATACTTTCAGGGTATTATTTAACCTATTATAAAAGTACAGGAGTTTATGTGAACCACTTTCAAGTACAGGGACTTATGTGAACCTTTTAAGGTTATAGAGAGATTTATTTTATTCTATTATTTATACATGACATTGCCATAAATTGGACCATGTGGATTTCCTTGATTTGGACAACCCCTTGTTCTATTAGGCTATATGTCATTTGGCACTCAAATTCGAATTACAATTTCTCAAATTCAAATTAGCAAAATTATGATTTGTATTTTATTCGTCTAAGGACGAATTTGAATACAAATTATGAATCGTTAAATTCAAATTGAATTCATCCGAATTCAAATTCTTTATTTTTTGATTTGATTTTTCAAGTTTTTGAATTTTTTTATTTTTTGATTTGATTTTTCAAGTTTTTGATTTTTTTTAAGGTGCACGTGGAACTACTTCCTCAACATTTATCATCCAGCCTACTATTCAAGCACTCCAACATAGCATCCCAATGAGACAGCCTTCGCATAGAACGACCAACCGACAACTTGAGGAGCTTAAACGACAAAGATTGAATCTTGCATCCCCAATACGTGGCCCAATCCGAGATGAGCTTAAAGCTGGTATTCACCCCAACAATATTGCACTTCAAAATTCAATACCAAACCAGAGGCCACTGAGAACAGAAGATGGATGTGCTTGAGATTCCAGATGCTATCAGTGTCGGGCTTGGAGAAGAGAAGCATGTCATCCGCAAACTGGAGAAGACACAACCTCTCGGACATACCCGGAATACTCAAACCCTAAATCAAGTTCATCAAGTCCGCCCTTTTAATCAATCTCCTCATACTCTCCGCAACAAAGCAAAAATGAGGTCATTTGCTCTCCCTTGGTGGGTGGGTCACCCTCATTAAGTCACTGCTTACGTGTATCCCTATCTATTTCCTTTCCATTTTCAAATCCCCAAATATGTAATTCAGGAGATGGAGGCGAGGATCAGAAGGTTTATTTGGTTTGGGGACCTTCAAAAGAAGCTTACATTTGTCTCTTGGTGTCAATTTTGTGCCCCAATTTAGTATAGTGGTATGGGGGTGATAAAGCTGGACATAAAAAATGATGCTCTTCTCCTAAAGCGGGGGTGGAGATTCTTAACCGAGCCCAATGCCTTGTGGGTGAAGATCATCAAAGGAATTCATAGGACTCCATCTATCTCCTCCCCCTTTCCTCTTTCCTTCATCGTGGGTAACTGTGTGGAAGCTGATATCTTCGGACTCTCCTATCTCTTTGCACTGGCGGAGTTGAGTAGGGGTGTTGCTTGGTATCAGGGATAGATCCCAATTTTGGGATAACCCATGGTTTCACAGAGACTCTGTCCATTCTTGTTTCCCTTGTCTGCTAACAATCAGTTTGCGTTGGTCAAAGACATAGGCTCCTGGTCCGATGGTGGATGGAATTGGTCCATAGGTTGGCTGAGAAGAAGGTTTGTGTGGGAGGAGGAGGCTGAGGAGGAATTGCTCAGGTCGCTGGGGCAGATTAAGCTTAGTCGGGCAGAGGTTGACGGCTTCCGATAGTTGCCTAACCCTTTTGCTGGGTTCTCTGTCCGGAATCTCTGTGCCAATATGTTTGATGGCTTCTCTTTCTCTTCTCCAAGGATACTGAGGTCTAGCTTCTCCAAACGTATCCCCTTTAGAATAAGTTATTTTCTTTGGATGGCGTTGCAAGGAAAACTTAAGATGAGGGATAACCTATTACGTGATGGCATCATTGAGCGGGTTCAAGCTGGTTGTGCCTTGTGGGGTGACGTGTTGGAGTCACCAGACCATCTTTTCTTGCATTGTAGATTTGCTGCCAGCGTGTGGAACTACTTCTTGCACAAATTTGGGGTCGTTTGGTGTATGTGGCCTTTGATTTGGAGGTTCAATTTGTGCAAAATCAGCGTGTTAGGGCCTGTGGAGTATGAGAAACAAGTGCATCTTCGAGAGGAAACAAGAGGATTGTGGTGTAATACCTTAGTTCTTCAATCATATTTGTCCAACTTAAGTAAAGTATACTTAGTCATTTTGACCTATTGGATTAGTATTTGGAATTACATTGCTATGTAAATAGAGTGCCAAAGATAGTTGGAAGGAATGCATTTTGGTCTATCGGACTACCTCGGATAGTTGCAAGCATGATGTGAGAAGCTGATCATAAGTTATCCATCCGGGATCCCAAATAAAATTTACTAAAAATGGTGTGGAAAGGTAAGAAATGGATTTATAAGCTTTGGAAGACATGAATTTATCATGCTAGTAATTTGGATCAAGCCTAGCAAGTGGTTAAACAGCTCACTCAAATTATTGATTCTTAAAGTGCTTCGGTTGGACTTCTCAGTCTTTAATTCAACAAGAATTTATGTTTTGACACTTTTATGAAGTGTGTATAGATATAAGTTATCCTTCTAAGGATTCTTGATCAAGCTCAACAAAGCCTACTCGAGTTTTATAATTTTACTTGAACAATTTTGGACAGGATGACCTTTGTTCAGTTAATTGAGCACATCTTTCTCAATTGTGCTCCAAATGCTACAAATAAATATGATCCAGAAACTAGACATACGACAATTTATCTGTTGATAAGTTTTGACAAAAAGTAAGGTAAGACAGTGGAAACAGAGCTGCAATCAGGTACTTTCTGATTGGGCCACGTTTTTCAAGCAACCAATCCTACTTCGCCACTTGTAAACTCATTAGGATGAGTTGAAAAGGTGACACATGATGGAGAAATTATCTACTCTCTTTTATAAACCAAAACCAAAAAGGAGGAGGCTAGATATTTGCGAACTTATCCATAAAAAAATTGAAGGAAAAGAGAAAGATGAGAGAGAGCAAGAAGAAAGAGAAAGAAGTAGGGGAAGAAAAAATAGCTTGGTAAGTTATCTTCTGCTCTGATTTGGACTTTCACGCATTCATTGAAAGTTGTAGAGGACTTAAGAATCTTTCTAACGGTATATCATATGTTTTATTTGGATCAAGAAATCAACAAAAAATCAGTTTTGAACTACAGATAGATTACTGTAGTATTTAATTGAGCGGGTGGCCGAAGAAGTACTTGGTATACCTATTTAGACTCCGAATTAGACTTTTGTTTTTTCTTACAAGTTATAGAAGACTCAATAATCTTTCTAACAGCATATTATACACCCTTTTTGGATGATGGAATCATCAGAAAAGCTCTATTGAAAGTGGGACTGACTGGCTGGGTTTGAAATTGAGGTGGTTGAAGAAGATGTGATCGGTAAGCGTATTTCGGCTTGGAAATGGAATTTTTATGAACATAAAAGTTGTAGAGTGTTCAAAGAAATTTCTAAAGCTATATTATTGTCCAATTTTGACAAAGGAATCAACCCGAAATCATTGTTGCAAAATGGACTGACTGCTGAGTTTCAGAAATAAGGTGGTGCATGAATAATGAATTGGAAAGTAGTTCTTTGGACTTCTTAGTTGATTTTTGGACTTGGTGTAATGATTAAAGAATAAAGTAATGATATTTTGAAGAAGATATGGGCTTGTTTTGTATAATATCAAGTTATATGGCTGCTTTTTGATGTTAGAAGTGATTGGAATTATCGTGTGCTTAGTATTAATTTCTTTGGTAAAATATATTTGTAAGTGCACTTCTGGTAATGAATAAATGTTGTACAGGTTATGTACATGTGGATGAGTAAATAATGGACCATGGATTGAAAGGAGAATAAAGTCGGGAAATAAGCATTCGTCGAGCGATCTTCAATTGGGTAAGCATATAGATCATGACAACATTGGTTTGTTTGGTACATGTGCATGTTTCAGACTTAAGTATGTGCGTCTCATGCATATGAGTTTTGGTCATGAAGTCATCATGTTCATATATGATATGTTTGGTCATACTTTGATTGGTTTGTAAATGTAGCATATGTGTATGTCTAGCTAGAGAACATGTATTTTCTAGCTTGGGGCTGATTTGATATGTATTTGGATATGTGGTCAATATATTTTAATTTATGTGAATTTTGAAATATTTGGTACGTTGTTTGTGTGATGGCGGATGATGAGGTCTACCCGTGACCAACCAGGGCTGTTGGCATATGTGCACATATACTGGGGATACAAGAATTCTGATATAATATATTTGGCCGGCGGGTTGGTTTCTGATGGTGCCTTTAAGATATGGTATCCTCGTGTCGGCGTAGGAGTGACACTATCTAGTCCTATCTGAAGTTTATCTGATATGTGTTATATGTTTGTGAAGGTCTATCTAAAATTTTGGTTATGTTTGTGAGATGGTCTTTTGTTGTCTTAGCTTTGTGTTCGTATTGGTTGGGTTTAATGTGGGACATAGTTAAGTTCTGTCTCTCCCACATGTATCTGACATAATTGATATGTTATGTTCTATGTGCTTACGGAGTGTTCCAAAACACTCATCTCTCTCTCTCCAGTTTTGCAGGTTCTTTGTCTAGTAGCTCAGTAGCCATAGTGTTCAATTTGATATTGGGACAAATGTAAAGAATGATTATAAATCTTTTTGGTTCTTAAAACATGTATGATTTTGTAAAGCTTAAAATTATGTTTGAGGCTGGCTAGACCCGTTTGTGTTGTAAATGGGTTGAGGTCTAGCGCCGATCATTGACCTCGAATTCGGGTCGTGACACGTGGCGGCCTCGTGAAGTCTATCTTCAGGTTTGTCGATGAATGGTGTACTTAGGTCGGGGTGTTCAAGTTGAATCAGGGGCAAGACTTTTCTCTTGTAATTGATTCTTGGAGTTGTGATTAAACTGGTTGTTTGTGATTAGGCCTCCCGAACTACTAGTTTGTGGATCCAGCCGGGGTGGTGTGTACTACTTGCACTATTTTGGCCTTCATAACAGTTGCTTTTGGTGTATTGTAACTCTTTATTCAATGTGAATATATTATACCGTTAAAAAAATGTTGGTATTTTTGGCCGGCTCGTAACAAGGCTGCCTTTGACAACAAGGATCTATCATTCGATCAAGTATTTTATGCGGTGCTGAGGTGTGTTGCAGAACAGTGCCTTTGGTCCAAGCAATCGTAGGGTTTTAGTCCACAGGATGTGATTCTCTATCTTGCGTCGATGCGGGTCAGTTGAGGTTAGATGTTGATGTCATCTTGTTAGGTGTTTATTTGAACTTGGTCGGCACGTACGAACTTAAGGGACATTTGGGTTGGGTCGTTATGTCTTGGGTGTATCATGAGGTTTGGCCACTTAGTTTGTTGTAAGCGGCTTAACGTGTGAGACTTTTCCTATGGTACTTTTTCCATGGGTGAGTTTTATCCCATTGAATTTTTCCACGTTATGGTTTTAACGAGGAGTGCGGTCGCAATCATGTGCTCCTTGCATATGAGTTAGGGTGTTGGGGGGTTTAGTGTGTTGGGAGTTTAAGTGTTGGAGGCTTTGTTTCGATGTTGCAGTATTGCACTCTCTGCGACCTGTCTCAGTCCTGTTGTACTTTTAAGATTTTTTTTCAAGGAATATATTTACCTTTAAAAAATCAAATTTGAAGAATGGAAGAGATAAAGGAGAATTTTGAAATTTCAATTCTCCCATTTTTCTCCTCTTTTAATAAGTCAGAAATTCAATTCGATGAATAATTCGACGAACTGATGAATTTAGATAATGAATTCGCATTCGAATATCGAATCCGAATTAGAATTCGTTTGAGCCAGTTCTAATTCGAATCAAATTGAATCTCAATCAGATTCAATTCATGGTCACCACTAACCACAGCCCAGCACTCTTTTTCTTCAACATATGATATTTAGTCTCACATTTGTTCTCAATACTGAACTCGAATACAAGTTGCTTGTGGTCAGCATTGGTCCGATTAAGTTCAACTATGATGAGAACAAAGGAGGTAAAATATTATCTAGAGTAATAATGTGGATGCCAAATAAAAGCAATTGTTGCATTCATGTTTTTATATGTATTTGCAAAAGAATTTCATAATTCTGTATTAAAAAAAATATGTATATGAAGATTATGAACTAACCCTATCATTTTCTAAACAATCAAGCACTTGAAAAGTTGGAATATATATATAACAATAGGGAAAGTAACGGCCAAAGTTTTGGAGTTCCAGAAAAAGAATACCGTTTCAACAAAACCAAGTATGTATCCACAACCAAATATTACAGACATCAGTGTTTTAGCAGGTTCCATGATGGAATTTCGATGCCAACACAAACGAAACATCGCTGGAAGTAAAGGGGTGAAAGCCAAGGATGAATTGCCCGTCCGGTGAGAGACAGTCTTCGATTTCCGTCCTCACCGGATAGCCGAGAAGCGATGCTGGTTCCCGCCATGGATGAACCTGCCATCGCTCTCTACGACACTACCACCAACATGGGTAGACGCTTCAGAGAAATGGTGATCTTGCTGTCCAAAAACTCCAGTTCCGAAGTCACTTTCGAGATCAAGGGACAGGTTCTTTTGACGCATGTGGACCGAACCTGGACGACTATGATTGGTGTCAGCGGACGATAAGTTTGATTGCTGGAGGTTCTTCGTGCTGAGAAAGCGTCCACCAGATCCCCTAACCCTATTCAGTGCGTGACGATGCCGAGACTCGTGAAGGTACGGCTGCATTGAATGAGAAATGGTTAGGAAATAGCCAAGGCCACAGGCCAACAACAGCTTTCCAACTAGATAGCTAAAAGCTAAGAAGCTTTTACCTTTCTCGCTTTGAGAAGCTTGTTTCTAGCCTCGAGTTTCGCCCGTGATTGTCTCCTCCTCAAGATGCCATTGTACTGCTTTGCATTGACATAGATGGGCCCGTCATTTGTTAGATCAAGTGGCAGCGGAATTCGTGCTCCAGTCATCCCCATCATTGCAGGAACAATCTGAGATTGGATCAGACCAAGTTTTAAAGCTGAACACTGTCATGCAAAGCAGGAATGGTAGTAGCAGCAGCATCGACACTCATTTCAAAGCCTCGACTATTAAGACAAGTAATCAGCAGATCACTAAAGAGTTTACTATGCCAGAACTTAAAACTACATTTATATGGACTTTGACAATTCTGAATTGTCATGGAGATGAATCGACTTCTCATGCACGGTAATAGCAACATGGAAAAATCAGGTCTACTCGATGACCAGCAAACATAACATGTCAGATGAGACAGACCATAGACGGGGGACCATATGCACTAAGCAGTCCTCCGAAGTAAGTCTCGCCGTAAGAATATGGAGGGTGACCCTGCAAGCAAGAAAACAATGTTAGCACTTACCAAGGGGAGAGGCACAAAAAATTGCAAGCAAACAGCTCAACTTACCATTGGATGGCTATGATCATGTTGAGAATTATTGCTCACAGTACCAGGAGGACTCAATAAGAAAATGGGTTTCATTTTGCCATCCGCACCCTTTCCTTGACTCTCATCTTCACCTGATTACAGGAAATCAATTAGATGAGCTCGGTTCTTAACAAGGAAAGACGGAAATGACGCTTGTCTACACGCATCAACGAAATCATACAAGATAACATGAAAGCACTTCAATTTGAGCAACTCCTTCTGAAAGAAAGTCGTAGATATCCTAGTGGAAGTTGGAACACTTTTTTTGCCATGTTTACGCTGAGACGAGAAGTAAGCATGATGGTAACAATGCAGAACACAAACCAGATTCAGATGAATAGCATTGGTCCTGAGAATTTGTCCCCTCCACAGCACCCGCATTGTCACGGGATTGACCAATTGACTGAGTAGAAGATGAGTCTTGATCAAGAAGTTGAAGACCTAAATGTTTTGATTCATGATAAATGTGCGGCTTGGGTGAAGATTCAGCTTTAAAGCTTATATTATTGGAGAAGGATTCCGGCACTTGTTGTTCATTCAAATTCCACCAGGATGGGCAACTGATGGTAAATTGTGGCTGATCAAAACTTTTATTGGGGAAGTTTTGAATTCGCACTGCCATCTAGTTTATTTTCGAACCCTGAATTCGAAAAAAATACCATATCAATAACGTAGCTCTGCATCGAGATTTCGGATTGGTCTTTCTAACAGTCTAGTTGAAAAATTAACTAATAGTGAATCATGCACTTAAGGAATCAACTAGAGTCAAGCAAAGAATCTCTGAGAGCATAAATGTATCTCACAAATTGCCTCAGATTAGGTGATACAATCACAGGTTTTGGGTTCAAGGACGAGAAACATAAAGAAGTCATGCAGAAGGATGCAAATGCGGTCTGGAGAATAGAAGATTTCTACAACCTTTCACAGTATCACTTTGGTTGATTTCGCTGAATTTTGACGACCAGTTGACATTTTGATGATACTAGTCTCAGGCCAACAATAATAATCACAAAGGAAACCCCATCTCAACAGCAAAAGCTTACTAAAAGTAGCTTCCTGAAAAATTGAGCTGCGTATTTATTAAGCGCTATGGAACAGACCAGATTGGCCCTGCTTACTGTTGCACATAATGCGAAGGTATATTAGTGTCCAAAGGGAAAATAAGAAGCGTGGCCTAAAAACCATGGGATTTCATTATCAGAAAGAGGCGACAGCCTGTAACTCTAACTCGTTGATCAATCTCTGATGTGAATGACATTGCAAAGCAACTTATCTAATGAAAAGGGATAACAAAGATCCACGAACAATGAATCATGAAAAGGGATCAAAATATTCCATGCACAATGAATCATGGGAAGAGAAGACAACAGAACAGCGACGACAACAATTCAGCTGGCACCAGCCGAACTGAAGACTGATTGATAGCTCTACGAGGTCCTCTGTGCAGAAAAACTTAACAACAAAAGCAACAATCAAGATGGATACGGTATCAGTCCTTAAGCATGAGGTGGAAGGATCGAATCCCATGACCGTCTAAGATCCGAAATTGTGAAAACAATTTAAATCTCACCAAAAAAAGATGGATCGGTTTCGCGACCTATCAGTTCTAAGCTTCAAACTATGCCACCCTTGAAACAGCAAAACACACCATGACAGTTCCCGGAACCACTATCCAAGTAACTAAGTTTTCTCTGTTAGCACCAAACAAAAACCATGTACATGAAACCTCCAATCTGAGTCCAAGTTGCAGCTTTTCACTAACTTGAAACTTATAGAAGAAAAGAAGGAATCAACAAGATAAACTTCAGCAAACAACGAGAACAGATTAGAATGTTAAACTGGAACCAATCAAAATGAACACCAGTCCCAAAAATGTACGTCAATACCCATTTTATATTCTTTGGCAAATAAAAAAAAAGGAAAACCCCAATTAGGAAATTGGCAGAAAAGGCTCATTGGAAGTACAAGTAACATCGTCCTATCAAAGGACAGATGGTAGAAAAGTTAATACCAATTCAAGTACTATCACCAGGGGAGAGAGGGTTTCACATAGTATTAAAACTAACCCATCTAGTAAAGACTATTTCTACCCCAACCAGAACATATAAGCTTGTAACCTCCACATGCAAACTCCTAACCCATCCTAAGGCGTAGTACGATTTGACTGAGGTCCAGAGTTCAAAACCGATCAAAGTGTAATTCTACTAACCCATCCTCCACATAGAAAAAAACCCACCAACAAGAAAGAACCATGTCACAAAACTACATGGTACAGACTTAAAAGAGCAGTCTTTGGTCTGTAAAAGGCTCAACAAGACAAGGTAAGAAATAAAGCAAGCAAGTACAGAGAGAGACCTTAGGGGATCTGATAAGCAATTGGGAAGAGTCTTCTCTTCTTTTCTCTCCCTACCCTCTCTCTCCCTCTCCCTCTCCCTCTCTCTCTTCCCCCTGGAAAGTGTAAAGCCTCTCTCTCACTTTGTTCTTCCCCCTATAGTGACAAAACAGTATAATTATATATTAAAAAAAACCCATTTTGCAATTTTCAAAGACAAATTGGGAGAATATACTATAATACAGAAAATAACTAAAATTGGAATTAAAAGAAACACCACCATTGATTGTCCTTGGTGGAGCCATGCATGCCTGTCTTTATTAAACCCGACGCCATTTCTCCCACGTGGACCACTCCCCACTATGTGACTGAAGCTTTTTTACCCTAACACGCTCTAATATCTAATCTAATCTAATCTCTTTTGGATTTATTATTAGCCGCCCTCCTAATCTTCTACCATTAGTTAATTATATTGCTAGTGCCCGATCAATTAATGTTGCTGGCGGGTATTTAGTGCTTTACCGGTTCGTCTTTCCCCTAGGGATTCTATTAGTGGACAACTTTGTACCTTAAATTTGATCTTCTATCCGCTCTTCCCTGCTAATTCAGTTTCGAATCAGATAAAATTTTTAATGATAGTAAAATTCTTTCGATAAAATATTTACCATCGTTGCATTCTTAGAAACCGAACTCGGAATCTTTTATCAAGTTAATTCAAGCATCCCATGGCATGTTTTTGGAACATGGTTGATTACTTTCTGATAATGCCACGTCATTGTCAACTTCTTATCCCATTCGTTAAAATCTTTGTAAAATCCATATTGTAATAGTTTGACATAGTTGACCAAAGAATTGTATACTACGAGTGGCATACGACGCTGTAACGCATCCGTTATCACGTTAATTAAATTTTCCAACTGATCACAACAAAAGTAATATTTTCTACACGTATTTACCAAACAATTGTAAAATATCAGCTGCATTTTAATATTCATAAACTAATCCGGAAACTATCGATAAATTACATAAATAAGACTTGGCGAATTTAACTCCGGATTTTCCAAAATATGGATTCACCTGTCTTGAGAATCTCCAACAAGGTCGTGGTCCAAATATAAATAATTTGGGCCACCCATTTCGAATCTCTAAACGTAATTAAGAAGGTTTGTTAATTTGGCCGATGCATCAAGAGCCGCAATTTTCAATGATAATTAACAAATGGGTTGGGGTAGGAATACCGTCTGGTCGAAGTTGTTATGGTATAGAAAACCCAAGTTGAAAACATGAAAAATATTATAAATTATGATTGGGTTCCCCGGTATGAAAAAATATATATAAGTGTTGCTTTTGACAGGGGTAAAATATTCAAAGTGGTAACTCAATTATATTTTATTAAATAATATTATTGAGGAGTCATTACTAAATAGATTCGATGGTTCTCGTGATTCGAAGCAAACGTAATGTCAAGCTGTACTTGTAGCAGGTAGCAGCGCCGTTCTCCCCGGAAAGAAACAGTAATGGCTTCCCTAAATCCAACATAACCAAGGATGTACACATCGGTAAAAAGTCAACTTGGTTTCTTCGATCACAAAAGAAATCTTTATTTCTTCATAAACGATCTTTCTATTCAATAACGAGATTGACTTTGTCACATATTTCTAAATTATGGAAGTGTGATGTTCGCCATCCAAGAAACCAATGCTTACGATCACCGGAAAAATTGAATTGGAATACTACTTATTGCTGACAATGGCTTTGACCAATTCAAATACATCAACCACCCAAGAAATTCGCTTCAGTTTGTTGTAGTATTGCCATTTATTTCAGGAAAGATGTACGAAAAAAGTGAACTTTAGTTCTCATGACTCTATCGGTTAGTTGTCGCGTGACGATCCGACATTTTTTTAAGGCACGTTGACGTGTCTGTTTAAGAGTAAACTCAGCATAAATTCTATCAATTAGTAGAAAATCAGCTCGGTTTCAACGTTAAAATAGATATTTGACCTAATGACATAAAATAGATTAAAAAAAATTGATGAAAGTTCAAAGTTCAATCATATAAATTAGTGTAAAATTTTATTTATAAAAAAAAGGAATAGCGATGGGGAAGCAAATCTCTTTCGCGGGTTGCCTTGTACGGGACAAAGATGGATCATTTGCCTCGTTATTACGACAATAAAATGGCTAAGCGACATCGATATGGACGAAGACCTCCTGCTACCTATTCAGGCCATCGCCCTTCTCGTTGTCTCTCCGAAACAGACACAAAATCCATTGACCTTAACCACCAAGTAAAAGGTTTATTATCACTAGAAAATTGCATCATACATATACATCTAAATGATATTTTTTCATTCGTAAGATTTGAATCAATAACTCCTTACGAAAATCTAAGTCTCTTATCAGTTATCACTTGTACTTGTACTAACTCCTATTGATAAACTTTTAACCATGATCGATCATACAAAGGAACATTCTAATAATCGAACAAGAAAAGTCAACAAAGTTTGGTGCCCGGATAAAATATTCAAGGCCGGCAAGTTTTGTTTAAATAATTCGTAGTCCAAAAAACTAAAAGGCAACTAGTAATCCTCGGGCCAAGAAGACTTCTGCACAAGCCTAAGAACAAACAGAAAGCATCAAAACAGCAGAAACACAAAACCTCCAGCTATTTGGAATCTATATGCAGAATCTAAACCATCTAACACTTAATTGAAGTTCGGTAGGGAGGGTCTAGCATGTAAACAAAAACCCTATTAGCAATTTGAATAAATCAATCGAAACAAGCGAAAATTGTACAGTTTTACAAACAGAGGTGCACCTAAAACTGGTGGTGGGTGTTGCCGATGCTGTGTTACAAAACCTGGTTTGCTGTTTCCCCCAACAACGTGGGATGTTAGCATTGCGTTGTTAATGGGAACCGGGGCTTTCCCTTCTCTGCTCAGGCCAACTTTGTGAAAGGCCTTGCTCCGAATCGGGTACCTTCAGCACCGACCATCAGGGATGTCCTGTTGTTCAACGAGAAGAGTATGGTTTCAGCAGCCACCAGGGCATCGGTCACCATCGACTCTCCAGATCTGATTTGCACGTAACGAAAAGACCATGTTAAGGGAAAAGACTCAAAGATACAGATCAATACAAGGACTAAGCTTAGTTCGATATCAAGATATAAGAAATCCCTTGAATCCATGCACACAAGTCTCTTTGGTTTTTGAACCTTTTATAGAAACAAGAAAGTCATTAGTGTATAGAGTGAAACATAGCACAATAGGCATGAGTTCTTACCGTGTGAAACTATAGTTTCAAGTTGATCTTTGCTGACCATTTGTAAATGTCAGAATGAACTCGGTCTCCTCCCAGTTCCTCACCCGTGGCACCTGCCGCTACTCTTATAATATCCTCAATCAGTGCAAAATTTCCCATTATATCAACATGAGCTCCACTTTGGGTGCCCCGCCCCTCCAGAAGGTTTGCTGGAGGAGCATGGTCATATTCTCTTACATATGTACGAATGCCTGAAGGATTGAACCTAGTTGTGCCTCGCCATGCTTTTGCACACATGAAGCCAGCACTTAAAACAGGAACAGTTTCATCCCCGTTCACACTAAAGACTCCACCTTTTAAGCAAGAATCTTCGGAGTCACCATCAGCTGAGGTATCTATTTGAAAAGGAATAGAGCACTCGGCAGTCGGGGTTAACTTATAAACATAAGCTCGTTCGGTAGGTACTCCAACTCCATACATAGAATATATCTCCATATCCGGAGCATCTGGTAACCTGGAAATCAATCAAAAAGAAACTTTGAATAGTCCTATTGAGCAGAAAATAAATCACGACAGCAGGCTTAGGGTCCACTTTTCAGCCGGCTGAAATTTCTAGAGGATTGAAATAGGATTTATCTTCAGGGACAAACATGCTATTATCAGGGATTTATGATATAAAAGGGACTGAAAGCTCGTACTTTGTTTCCAATGGATTTGACCAATATTTATAATGATTGTATTTTGGATCATCCAAGTCCTCAGCGATCCCATAAGAAAAATGAGCATCTCCACGCGCCATAAGCTTGGGAGCCACAAAATGAAGCAAATCCAAGATTGATTCAGCTGTGTAAATTTTGTGATCCGAGACAGCTTTGATAGCCTCCACACCCAGTTCTTGGTACTCGGTCCAGATATCACAGTTGTTTCTTGAGCAACCGCCCTTAACAGCATCCTTCTGATCAAAAAATTCAGAATGAGAAAACAAGTATAACCCAGAAATATGGAAATCCATCAGTAGTTGCAATGAACAAACCATATCAGATTAATAACTTAGTAGCCCAAGCAAGTTTAGCATAATTCATCTGAGGGGGAGACTTTAAACCTCCCCTTCTTCATATGTGAGAACTGCCAGCCACCAGTTCTGAGGGGGAGACTTTAAACCTCCCCTTCTTCAAAATTGAAGTCGATAACTGGAAAACAGAATACAGCATTGGTTTCGCCAAATGACAAAGTTAGTTATGTTTTGTACAACAGAACTGGTGGCTGGCAGTTCTCACATATGATTCACCAAACTTCTCAAACAGTAGAGCAGCCAGTCCTTAGTTACCATAGACTCTGGGTTGTTGGATGTTCTGGGTGCAACCAACTGATAGCTACTGGCATGGTAAGGTTCATTAAACAAGATAATATAGCAAAGCAAAAAGGATAACGCAGAGACGAATGACTAATTTATCGGTCGAATTGTTGATAGGAAGAAAGAAGTGGGGCAGATAGTGCCAAATTTTTTGGACGGGTTTAAGTTTTAATTAAGAATCGCATTAAGATTACCTTAAAATCAATTTTCTCAATCTGGGAGGAGTGGAGTCCAGCGACATCTTTCCCAAATGATATAAGTCTCCCATAGTTTATTTGTTTCTTGAAATCAGAGGTGCCATTCGTGATTTGACCTGGTGCACGACTGTTATTGCTCTTTGGTTTCTTTGCACCACATGTGTCACTTCCAGATTCGGGAGACCAATCGAGACCACCCCAGATGGTCTCCCCACCTTTTGGTATCATAGACATGGTCGAATCCCATGTTCGAGTCATCCGCATTAAATGCTGCAGCGTTTGGAGACCAAAGACATCCTTATTCAGGATATCTGGTGCGAAGGACCTGCAAAGTTTTTGACTTTCAATCAAGATGCCATGTAACGGAATTCATGCCAAAATTAATAAGAACGTTGGACGAAGCGGTCACCACCGAGAAAGCATCTAGGCTAGCGATCCGTCTTGGACCAATTATGCAAAACTTCTAAGACGGCACAGAGACAGTCGACCCAACACTAACAGCAAATATTCGAAACTAAAAAGGTGAAGTTTAGTTTCAATGCGCATCCCAACCAAAGCAGGTGGATAGAGTAAGAAAAAAATATTCGGACAGAGGATGTTAGGCCTAAGCTTGTGCATTATAGCTCGCCTTTGTAACTCAAAAAGAGGACAACATTGTTCGACTGCGTCACCTAGACAAGCAGGTCTATGAGAAGATCACCTCAAACTAACCTGGCAATTGCAATATCTCTCGCCTCAATGGAAAATAGTCCTGCGACTGCTTTTGGCACACCTAAGAAGGGTCCGCCAATATTCATTACCGCCTTTATGTGCCTGGAGCACCAGTCTGATCCACCCCCACCACCCATTGGAGCAGGAGCCTCAACCCACTTCATAAAATGAAGGAAATACAGAACACCCATCGAATGCGGTATAATAACAACCTTATTTCCACCATTTGTGGCCACCATGAGTTCAATATTACTTTTTATTCTACTCAAAGTTTGGTCCCTGACCTGATCCATGTAAGTACAGGCAGAAATAAGTTGAATGAGGAAACATGTGAATCAGTGCGAAAGACGTTATACCCAGCAGAGATTGATTACCTCTGTGTTTTGGAATGACATTCTCCAGTCATACGCAGCCATGTACATGGTTTTCTCCTCGTAACCTATGCGAGCCAAATTGGCAATCAAAACCGCCCAAACAAAATAACCGGGAGCAAAGTAATCAGCCGCCACAAGTCCGGACACAGGCCGGACCCTCACGCCAGGAGGATCTAATCCTGTCTCATTGTCCAGCGACATATGTTCAATCCAGCACAGCGGCCTGCGTCAGAGAGTAGCAAAAAATAAGAACTGTATTCACCCCAACCAACTCAAGCTCCCAAAAGCTACAACTTCTCCGTTAGAAACTCGTAAAATGCATTATACTCAAGAAGCTGTCCTCCTTCAATCTAGCCTTCACTAGTAAAAAGTCGAACTAAAAAACCTTTTAACCTTCCTATGTACAAGGCCTAAAGCACGCACTTTCCTGTGCCTCCATACCAGAGGAATTTCCTCTTTCCAGAAACTAAAGTAAGCAAACTTCAACAACAAGCTAATTTCACACGCAACTTTCAACACACACAAAAATAGTAGACTCCCTTTACGGTTACTCACTTCACCAATTCAGCTCCCTATATATAACAAACACCTAAAACACTTTCCGGAAGAGGCCGCTGAAGGAGCTAAATATTTTCTTTGGTTTATAAGCCTTGGTATCCGGTATACTGGTCGAATAATCCAAGTTCGAGCAGGCAGGACTTTTGAAAATTGTCAGATGTTCTCAAATACTTGAACTCTAGACATGATTAAGCACTAAATGTTTAGTGTAGCCCTAAACATTTTCCGGCTAAACAAACAGAGCCTAAGAAATTAAAAAAAAGAATATAAAAAAAGGAGTAAGTAGGTTAAGTAGGACCTCTTGTAGAGCTCGCCGAAAGTGCCGCCCCAGAGGCGTTTGCGGAAGAGGCCGTCGGCGCATTGGTGGCCCTCCCAGAGTTCGAGCCCGCCGGTGACGATCCCGGGGACGAAGACGACGGGGTGCTTGGCCCGGAGCCCCTCCTTGAGTAGCTTGACCCCGGGCGGGTCCGGGAGCGGCGCCCCCGTGATCGCCTCCGTGACGAGCTGCGGGATCGACGCCGGCATCGCGTTGAACAGAAACAGCACCACCCACCACAGCGTGCACACGCACCCTATCACGTAGCAGCAGCTGTCCACGCATCCCCCAACGCACCCCCTCCTCCGTCTCCGCCGCTCTCTCCCCTCCTCCGGCTCCTTCGCGGCGTCGTCCTCTCCGTCGCGCGAAGAGTCCGATGGGGCGTCGTGCTTCCGCCTCCGCCTGAGGAACGACATCGTTTCGGTCGTAGCCGCGTGTCTTCGATTGGCGGTTAGAAGTCTTAACAACTATTTCCGCATGGGAAAAAAGACACTAGAGAAGGTGGGGGAGTGCATACGTGGCGGCACGTAATTGGCTGGGTACGATGGGGGCTCCACTCTCCGACACCAGGAATCCTCTGGGGGCGGGGGGCTGGGATTTAATCCGACGGTGGAGCCTGTCACGTGACGTTGGGTGTTAGCTTTAGCTCAGGGTAATAATTACTGGTACGTGGGAAAGTAATTAACCTAACAGAAATTGGTTAGGAGAAATTTGTAACTTTCAAAAGTATCATTCTATTAGAATCTAGATTATTTGGTATAGTGATATTCAGATATCAGATAGTGTAGATGATAAAACTTAACGTGGTCGTGTACCAGATATCGATCAACTAGTAAAAGAATTATTTTAATTTAATTAACAAATTTTGATTTTAAATCATTAAAAATGCATAAGTATTTAGATACTCGTTAGACTATCTAATTTAAATTTACATTAACCGATTTACTTATTTGGATACGTGTGGGCTATTGAAGTGATGGTATACTAGTTTAGAGACAGGTTGCACTAAGGGAAGGAAGGACATTTTGCCTTTTTTGGAGAGGAAAAGGGTAGTTCATGTCGTTGCAAAAGGCAATCTCTAGTTTGCTACTTAGACTGGAGAAAGTTGAACGCCTCCGGTGTTGGATTTTGACTTTTTGCGCTCGTGTGGCGGGATCGTTGGCGACAATGGAGAGCATGTAAGGAGTTTGAATGTTGCGTCCAAGGAAAACCGACTAGCTATTGCATACGTATATCTAGGGATGGCAATGGGCAGGATTCGGGTAGGATCTATAAGACCCAGATCCTTACCCTCTTTTTAAATGGTGGACCCAGATCTTTACCCTTATCCTCTTTAAAAATAAGGATTCGGGCAGGATCTGGGTACTAAAAAATCGGGCAGGATCAGGGCGACCCGCGGGTCCGTATTTTTTAAAATATATTTAATTTTTAAAATTAAATTATCTTTTGATAGTTTTCAAATAGCAATGAGACATTTTCATTCATTAAACATATCAATACAAAGAAACCAAAAAAATAAATAAATAAAAAGTTGAAGTTGGGTAAGTTAAAATTGAGAATTTGGTTTGTAATTTTTGCTGCTATTACTTGAGACATGTGGCTGCTTCGTAATGGTATTATCTTCAATGAGGCGAGGTACGATAATGAGTTTCTCCTGTATTTTGTGTTCTTTCATGTCCAAGAGTGGATCCTTTAGACGGATGCCTTGATCATTCACAATCAATCGCTGCTCACTTTCTTGATTGCCTACAAGAATTTATAGGTCCCTCTTCTTTACCTCTTGAGGTTGAGGGAACATTTTGGTTGGGGTGAGGTTATAACTGATGTAATATCGGGCCCCTTTATCTTGTCTTTCCTTTTGCGCTTCCTCTGTTTTGAACTTTTGTTTTAATAAAAAATATTTACCTACCAACAAAATTGAGAATTTGTATTATGTCTAATAATTAATATACATGTATATTATTTTAATATTAATTTAAAAAATTCGGGTAGGATCAGGGCAGGATCCTATAGATCCATACCCATGCCCTTATCCTTTTAAAATATCAGGATCCGGACAGGATCAGGGTCTAGACCCAGTCAAAGTCAACGGGTGTTGGACCCTTCGGGTCTGGATCAGGGTAGACCCTCAGGGTAAGGGTCTAATTGCCATCCCTACGTATATCGATTTTTCTTTTCCTGAATGGATACGTACGTATTAGTTACCTTGTTAATCGTAAGCGTATGAGTTTTTAGTTTTTGAAAATTATCAAATTTTATTGTCTTAAAGGTCGGATATGTAAATTTTAGTATAATATGTGAGTAATTTTATTTGAAAAGATGTATTGAAATTACCACATTATTAATTACAACTACGATCTATAAATATTAAAATCTACCTATACATTATCATAAAAAAATTAATACATCAATTATCTAACACCTTAATATCGGTAAAACTCTAGAGTTATCTCCACCGCCGCCCTCACGGACAGATGCTCGCAAGTTAGACTCCAATGACAAAGCATCTCGAGTATTCGACTGGGGGTAAATAATTATAACAGTCTGATCGAGTAAATAATAAAAAACGACGGAGTATCAAGTATCGACCTTAGAATTTGGAAGAGAGAGGGGCCGCGTTTTCTCTCAACCAAAGCAACGAAACGGATCTTTCCTGTCCATTGTCGTTACGCCGAGATCACTGGGCCCCCTCGCAATTAAATGCAAAAGCCCACTTACCTGGCCCAATCCAACCAAATATCTCCATAAATTGAGATAAATATCCCAAATTTAAATATTTTTTGAAAAAAATGTTGTCACCCCGCTTAAAAATTTTATCAAATTCGAAGATAAATTAATCCATAATAGAAAATAATATAAACCAAAAAATAATCCTCTTCCTCACTCTACTCTTTGATAGCATCCTTTTTGAGAAACATTTTAATTAGCATCCCACTCCTAATTATTTATAGCCCACGCACCAGATCCGACCAAACTAAACCCTCGATCCAAACACGGCGTGTACCGAAGGGACCGGCGGGCATCCGGTAGCCCGTAAAGCACACCTCAATCAATTAAAGGCATACAACAGTTTAAAATAGCGAAACGAACAGTCGCCTGAAATGAACACACTACACTCCACATCCACCACCCCTAAACCCATGATCGTAGCCCAGCTTAATTGCCATCATTGTTATGACTATTATACCCCCACCGTCTCCCCATATTTCCTAGAAAAGAAAAACGAAGCCCTCGCTTATACGAACCCACACTCCCCTTCCTCTTCCTTGTTTCTCTCTCTTTTTCCCTCTCGGTGACAGAGAATCTCTGACGACGCTGGGGTGCATTGAGAACGTTGCATGAGATTAGCTCACCGGCACTCGCGCTGTGACAGTGACACTACCATACCTCGCTACGAACAACACAAAAACTGCGAGGCGAGGATAATGCTGACGTGTATAGCTCGCTCGAAGCAACCCGGCGACGACTCACTGAGTCAGCCCGACGACTCGTCTGCCAAGCAACGGAACCACCAAGCTGTCAAATCCCTCACTTCTCAGGTCAGCTAGCTACTACTTGTGGAATTTCCCGAAATACCCCTTCCCTCCTCCCTTCTCGGTTCATTGTCTCGTTTTACTTCGTGTAGATAAAGGACATGGCGCTCAAGGCGTCGGGGGCGTACCGCCACTGCGCGCCGTGCGCGCTGCCGGGAGACATCCCGGGAGTTCGGCCGGCGGAGTCCGACGCGGAGTCGGAGCGTGTCCGGTGGTCGGCGCTCCGGCGGACGGCGAGCACGAACTCCGGGGCGGTGCAGAGGGTGGGGTGGGGGAAGGAGCTGGAGGCGCGTTTGAAAGGAATATCGAGCTCCAGCGGGGAGGGGAGTACACCGAACAGCTCCGTCCAGGGAAGCGGGCGCCGGGCCGACCCCCCGGTGGTGTTCGTCGCCGAGAGCGAGCCTAAGGAGTGGATCGCCCAGGTGGAGCCCGGCGTCCTCATCACCTTCGTCTCTCTCCCCCGCGGCGGGAACGATCTCAAGCGGATTCGCTTCAGGTACGCCCTCTTTGTGATTGTGATTGTGATTGTGATTGTGATTGTGTTGATCGGACGGCGGTGGTTGGTTGATCGGTCAGTTTTTTTTCTTGCGACGGTTTTCTGATTAGTCAATTGATTTGTTCCCGGCGTGGTGGGGATCACGTCGGGGGTGCTTCTATTTTGTCGCGGTCGACCGTGATTATATTTTATTCTATTAAAGTATTCACATTAGCGAATAATCGAAATTCGGTTATATTTGTCTGTTAGGTTATTTTAAGATCGGTTGTTGGTATTAGGAATGTCACCGTCGCGATGGGAAAGTCTTTAGTATCCTCCAAATAGAAGTTCTAAATTAATCCGTAGACTTTTGACGAGTGATGAAAATTTAGTTTAAAAATCGGTTAGAAGAGTTCGTAGTTTAATCTGGTTAATATATGGATTTCTGGAATGAGTTAGGATGGATGAATTGGAGATCTATGTTTGGAGAGTGCTAATTTTAATTTCCACTTTATAATTTGTTTAGTACGTGGATGCAATTAGGTCATAAATAGTAGTCTTGATTTTCCATAAATAAAGCATACGTTTCCCCTCCACGGCAGTTTTCCAGATTCAGATCACAACTGCTGCCGCTGCTCGCGCCTCAATTTGTCGGCGTTGTGTCTCATATATAATTGATTGGTATTTATTTTGTCCGCGTTGATGATAAGTTGAGCTCAATCAGACTTAAGATATGGTGGGTGCTACAATTAAAATAATCATGCAAACTTTTGATAATTCAATTTGAGTGTGCCTATTCAATTTCTCTACAAGTACTAGTATGAAATAGACACACCAAAACATTGACGAAATTCAAGGCTCAATCAAACCGTATCAAGATATAATTATTCGTGTAAAAATCTATCTTTTATCTATGGTTAAGAGGGAGTTGAGAGACCAACCTTGCTAGGTAGGATAACGATGATAACGGTCTACTCTTACTCCTTCGAAAATGAAAAAAATTTGTTTAAAAGAAAAATAGAGTTAAATACCGTCTAGACCTGAGTCCACCAAGATTTTATTTACCAAAAAGGAGAGAGTTGAGAAGCGGTGAAGGAGGAAGGGGCCTACACTTTCGATTGATACTACAAGAAAAAAAAAAAGACCACGCCTGGTGTGAAAAAGTCCAAAAGAGAACTCATTGTGCCTCCCAATTGCTGGTGGGTCACACTCGATTACGTTGGGCAACTTTTCAGAGTCCTTTTGTCTCTGTGTCGGAGAAGGCTCTCATGTCACGTCCATTTTCACACTTCATGCCTAATTCTCCGGGGACTTGTTTTCCATTGTCGTTTCTTTTGCAAGTGACCCACAGCACCTGCCAGGCCAAAACTTTAGTACGAGACAAAACTCAAAAACACCTCTTGGGTTGTTGTTTGTTGGCATCTTTAAGGGAGGCTGTGTCTGTGATCCTTGTGGACAAAAGTTTTATTTATTTCGGAAGGGACAAAGACAATGAGTTTCTTTGAAATCTTTGTATTCAAAATTTATTACTCTCGTGTTTAATTAATGGTGATTCTTCCTGTTTTTTCCTTTCATATCGCTTGAACCTAATAACTACTTAAAATTTAAGTTTTTTACTATTTGGACCAACGTGATACGGTGAGTTTTCATCACTAGGTTTGTGTTTATGCGTGCAGCAGGATTAAGGCGGACTTTTGATTCTCTTCCCTAGTGTCTCCTCTTCTGATTAAGCTTTTTCTAAAGTGTCTTTTAAATAAAACTTTGCAACGATGGCTTTGTTGAGTAAAGTAGTTCGATGATCTTCCATGTCAATGCAATTATAGCTACTTTATTCCTAGCTGTTGCCTTGTAATGATGCTTCTATTCTCTTTTGAGTGCCCCTATTTATTTCTTTGACCGAATAGGCATCCCAACACCCTAAAGTGGCTAACCTTAATTTTCAATAATTTATACTTGGCTCCTGTTGTTTAGTGTAGCTCTCTTGTAATTAATGTTTTGAATGCTTGTGAAGTTAGTGGCTGCTCTCCTTTTTGTCGCAAGCTGATTAATTTGTAAGTCAGTGGCTCAAGATAATAGTTTCTTAATAGAAGTGCGAAACAAGCGGAAAAGCATTCGGGACGAATGTTGATGCTTGGTGGAAAATCAAAGATGTACGATACTACTACAATCTTGAGATTCCATTGAGATTGTTGTGTATTCCTACCTCCCGTTTACAAATGTGAAAAATTCATTAGTCCTATTAAGTTAAGATTTTTATATGGATTGGGATGTTAGGGTTAGTCACGTCTATAGGGAGGCGAACTTTTGTGTGGACTGGATGGCAAACTATGGATTTACGTTTCCAATTGGAACGCATTTTATGTGTAAACCCCAGCAGGTGTAGGAGCGATTCTATCGAGAGATATTAGCGATGTCTCGCTGCCAAGAGCGATTGTAACTCCTTCTTATGATTAAATAAAATTCAGCAACGGAGGGCCTCATCTTCGACCAAAAAAAAGAAGATTTTTATATGGAGATTCTAACAAATATCCGTACTTAGTGATGTTAACTTTGTTATAACAAACATCTGTACTTGGTGATTGAACTGCTAAAAATTATGTCTGACATTCTTGTTTTCTTCCCGCTGTCTTTGGAAATTAAATCAGCTCTCATGTTCTTACATTCTTGCAAGTACAACCATCCACCAATCTGGATTCCGTATGCTTTTCTAATGTCCAAGTGATTGTCTTTGTTAAATAATAGTCGAGACATGTTCAACAAGTGGCAAGCTCAAAGATGGTGGGCAGAGAACTACGACAAAGTCATGGAGCTCTACAATGTGCAGAGGCTTAGTCGCCAAGCTTTTCCGCTTCCAACACCTCCAATATCTGAAGATGAGGTAAGTTTTCCTCTACAATCATAAAGAACCATCAAACTCTTCGCAGATATTTAGATCGAGCATTCCAAAAGATAGAGAATGCCGTTATTTCCATTCTAGTAACAGATTGTATTGCAACTGAGTAGTGAAAATAATGGTGCATTCTTTGACCTTGTCACAGAACTCAAAGATGGAATCAATACAAAACAGCCCAGTTACACCGCCTCTGAACCGAGAGCGCCTACCTCGTAGTTTGCATCGGCCAACTGGAATGGTGATTGGGTACTCATCATCGGATTCTCTCGATCATCACCCTATGCAATCTCGCCAGTACAGTGACTCCACTGGCCTCACCTCGACCCCAAAACTTTCCAGCATCAGTGGTGCAAAGACTGAAACATCGTCTATGGATGCTTCCATTAGAAGTAGCTTGTCGAGGGATGCAGATCGTTCAGACGACCTATCTATCAGCAATGCCAGTGATTTGGAGTCGGAGTGGGTCGAACAAGATGAACCAGGGGTTTACATCGCCATCAGAGCCCTGCCAAACGGTAAAAGAGAGCTCAGACGTGTCAGATTCAGGTAAACCCTTTGGCCTGAAATTATCAAATGCAGATACATTTGTGTATGTTTGTTCAAGTATGCCAAAATTTAGCGCTCCAATAACCATAAAACGAGCATTTAGCTCATAATTGGTGTGCTAATCTGTCCTGCAGCCGCGAAAGATTTGGAGAGATGCATGCCAGGCTGTGGTGGGAAGAGAACAGAGCCAGGATTCACGAACAGTACTTATGAAGTGTAACCAAGAGCTGGATGCTTCATTCGTCGTACTCGAAGCATCATTCGAATGTTTCCGGAGCCAGGTTTTTACGGATCAATGAGGGACAAGTCCTATGATTCATGGAAGTACTTGTTGGATGCCTTCTTCACAGTTTCTTGTTAGTAAATAGCAGGGTACAGAGAGGGGCGGTTGTGAACTTGCACTTTTGCGGGTCGAGACACATTAATGTCAATGGTAAAATATGGTGTTTTCCATCTTGCTCTACTTCCCTTTTCCTCCATTTCTGATCAATAACGAGCAAACTCAATTTTATTGACTGCAGTCGGTCGTTGCTCACATTATAAGAGGTTTAAATTCTATATGTAGAAAAAAGGTTTCAAATTTAAATCTCATAATTTGCTTAGATATGCTGAGAAGTTTCTCTTTTTTGGTATAAAGTTGAGAAGTTTAATGTAATAAACCAGTTATTAGGAGTTTGATCCAAGTAATAAGAAATTATTGAAAGAGTTTTTTCCAAGGTTTTCAAATACGACCCGGATCTTGGGCCGAATCCCGGGTCGACCGGTCTGGCCGGTCGAACCGCCGGTTGGACTAGATCTTATATTATTTTTTTGAAATTTTTTTAAAAAATATATATGTATATATAGTCAGTAATCAGTATATAATTGTATATCTAATCACATACACACCTCCAAAAATTAATAAATAGTTAAATACATATTGAAACATAATCATCAAACTCAAAGTTCAAACTCAATATTCATATTCCATACAATCAAAACATCAAAAAAATCAAATTCCAATACATCCGAAGCAAGTAGCCAGTAGCCACATCAAAATTCAAATCTCAAACCCAATATCCATACAATCAAAGCAACATCACACCAAATATGAAATATCCATACAATAGTCAAATATCCAAATCTTGTGGTTCTTCTCGTGGCAATGCATGTGCTAGCCAATCTTCATTCTCCCAATCCGTTCCAGAAACAGGTAGCACCGCAATATCATCTTTACACCAAAAATTTAACAACATTAATAATATAGTATTTGTATTGAAGAACATCTCAATATTACAATATAAAAAATATTACAAACCTGCAGCTAGAAGCGAATCTACTTCAAGACCTTCATCTTGTTGTTGAGCACAAATCGGTGCTTCCTCTAGGATAGTTTCCAATTCATCTACACCAATATCTCCTTCCTGTTCTTGCTCAGTGATCCAAAATTCTGTCTTGTCAATAGATTCATAATCAATAGGATCATATGACTGCTGTGCACGCTTGGACCTAAAAATTAAAAATATAGTTTAGTCATAACATAAGTTATCTATCAAGTCATTCATTCTTTGACAATGCATTCATACATATTCCGTACGCACAAATTATAATGAACATAGACCAAGTCATTAAGTCTTTCATGCTCTAATCGGTTTCTCCTTTTTGAATGAATCCAATCAAATGTGCTCCAATTGCGCTCACAACCCGATGAAGAAGCTGTTTGACTGAGAAATCTGATTGCGAACTTTTGCAACGTTGGTGTTTGTAACTTTTTATGTTTTGTAATAAACGACAGCCAAGCCGAACGATAATTTTTTCAAGCCAACCTTACGAACCCGTAATTTTCGGGTCATTTTTCCGGTCTAACCACCCGGTCGAACTGGATTTTGGCCGGTTAGTAAGGTTGGTGAATTAGCGTGCAAATTCGGTACGCCTTTGTTACCGAATCGCAGTCTGACCAGTTCAACCGGTGGTCGGACCGCATATTTGAAAACCTTGGTTTTTTCCATAAATAAAATTTGACATTATTCGATAACAGATTCTAGGCAGTTGTAGGCAAAAATAAATACAATACTAAATTCTAATTTAGTTGTTTGCAATTCATCAAGGGCGAGCCATGATTAACTGATGAAGATTGTTCTAATTTAATAAGTATCTCAATTTCGATCTATAGAACGTAGTTGATTAAAATTTGGCGAGTAAATTTATTCAGCTAATTGGATGTTAATATATGGTGTTTTTAACCAATGGAAAAAAATAGAAAGGAAAAAAAAAGTCGAACAGCCGAGATTAATAACAAGATGTGGGCTTCGAACGATTGGGGCTCACTGGAATGTCTTTTTAGTGTCGGAACCCACAGGCCTAGTACTTCCGTCAAGGTCTTTGTCCAAACATTATTCCAACCTGCAAAACAAAATAACCCGCACGCGCGGGATCACTTCCAATATTTTTAAAACTGACCCGGAAGGTGATTCAGAATTCTTAAAATTTTTGGTTCACTTAGTCTGACCGGTCAAACTACCGATCAGACCAATACTTCTATTTTACATTAATATAATTAAATAATATTTAATAAATTTAATTTAATATTAAAAAAATAATAAAATATCAAAAAAGTTCAAATATTTAGCAACTTTGTTATACAATTTATCCAAACAAAGTCTTCAAACATGATTGAACAAGTCTAGAAGAATAAGAAGATGATTATACAAGTTTTCAAGTTCGACATATTAGTTCAATTCGTTTGACTTAGTTAAAATATTATCAAGAATTGTTACAAGATAATTTTTTTTTTGATCAATAAGTGATGTACACGCTCCTAATGTGGAAGTTGAGGTTTTATTTCTAAATTAAATCATATAAAATAGAAAAAATAAATACTAATTTTTCTGATTCGGGCGAACCGGGTCACCCGAAAGTACCTAACCAGGCATGTCTGACCAGATTTTAGCCGGTCGAACTGTATTTTGGGGTTTATGGTAAAATCGATATGGATTTGATTCTGGATAGTGGTCCGACCAATCGGACTGCAGTTTTTAAAACATTGATCGCTTCCCTTTTAAAATGTTTCCAGTTTCCACAGACGCAAAGTACCCAGACTAGCCAACACAAATGCACACTTCCTTTTCCCCCGACTCTCCTCTCCTTTATTACCAAACTTATCCTTACCCCGTACAACAACCTAATTAACTATTAGAAACTTTAACCAAAAATTTTGAGTTTAGTAATTAGAAACGTAACTATGTTAAATAAGTGTTGGAAGAACTTTGACGAATTTTCAAGAGAGAAACGAACTCTACGAATCGGATGATACCAAGGAGGACGACAAACCAAAAAGTGGACTAGCTTCTATTTTGAAGAGAGAAGAAGGAGGTAAAAGAGCTGAATGGAGTAAGAGCCACACGAGGAAACATAAGAGTTGATCGGCGGAGATACCACATATCTTGTTTTTTTATTATTTGATAGTTTATTATCTCTGTATATGTTTAGGCATTAATTAGTGTCTACGGCACTATTAGGTATAATGCATTTGTGCACGCTTGACGTAGCCTTTTGATGGGTAATAATATTTTATTTATTTAAAAAAAATTTGACGAATTTTAAAAATTTTACTTGCCTCAAATATGTATTATGACTCAATGGATATTCAGATATTAGGGGCGGATTTGGTAGGGACTGAGCTGGTCCCCACGCATATGGACTAACGCAAACCAATATCATTACACATACAAACCAATATCACTTCACATGCAAATTAGCCTCATGCAAACTAATATCATTTCACATGCAAACTATTATCACCAGATATGTTATTGACCATCAGATTTAAAGACAATCAAATCTGACGGCCCAAAATTTTGTCCCCACCTGGGGATAAATTTTATTTAGTCCCCACTCAATCCGGTGTCGAGATATTAGTAGTATAAATCAAAAATCTTAATTAACCTCACACCATCTCTCTCTTCTCCACATGATCCATTAATTTACACCATCTCACTCTCTCTGTCCTTTCACAACATAACAAATACTCACAGCCTTCTCTTTCCTTCCTCTTACAATCCCTGCAAAAACAAATTACTTTTCCCCTGTCTCCTTATAAACCCTCACTTGTGAATTACAGTGGCTTCGTTATCTTTTGGCTGATCTTTATATTCCTTTGATCGAGCCCAGCCTGGTATATTGTGACAGCAAGTCTACTATTTACATTGTCAAAAATTCTATTTTTGACGAACGCACAAAGCACATCGAGATTGACCTCCATATAGTTCGTGAGAAAGTTCAACGGGACATCATCAAGCTGTTCCATATCCCTACTGAGGTACAACCAGCTGATTTATTTACTAAACTTTTGTACCTTTACCTTTTTTCTTTCGAGATGGTTGTAAATATATAGGATATTCTTTAGGTATTGTAAATACACAATAGAAGAAACACAATTAAGAAAGTGAGACGATTTTCTCTCCTTCATCTCTCTCTTGTTCTTCCTTAATTTCCCCTTTTTCTTCTTCAATTTAATCTCTTTAACAAAAATTTTGCTTGAGAAAAGAACAAAATTCAATGCCGTCTAGAACCCGAAATTTAGGCCAACCCGCCTAAATTTTCCCCCTGCTCTCTTTTCCTTTATTACAAAACTAATCCTTCCCCGTACAACAACTTAATTAACTATTAGAAATTTTAAATAAGCACTGAAAGAACTTTGACAAATTTTAAAAATTATACTTACCTCAAATATGTATTATAAGTTAACTCACTGGATAATTTGATATTAATAATATAAATCAAAAATCTTAATTAACCTCCCACCATCTCTCTCTTCTCCACATGATCCATTAATCTACACCCTCTCACTCTCTGTCCTTTCACTTCATAACAAATACTCACAGCCTTCCCTTTCCCTCCTCTTACATTCATTCCCTGCAAAAAACAATTAACTTTTCCCCCCCTCTCCTTAAAAACCCATCTCCCTGCTGGCTAGTTAGGACCATTCTATTTCTAAAACAATGTACAAGAAAAAGGAGAGAGCTTTAAAGGAAGAGATGACCACCTTACCTAATCGGAGAAGAACCCAGTCTTTCTCTTCCTCCCTTCTCGACTCCATCTACCGCTCCATTGACCACGAACCCGCCTTGTCCAAGAAACAGAGCAGCTCTGTTCCTCCGAGCAGGGGAAGGACCCAGTTCCTTGGGGAAGAAGATACCAAGAACAACAACAAGGAGTTGACCAGCTTGAGAAGAGCTACAATGGTGGAAACCCGAATGGAGAGGCAGAAAAGTCAACGTACTACTAGCACCACCAAAGGAACTCCAAGAACCGGCAATGTTGTTAGCTTCCAGCAGCAGCAGCAGCAGAACATTAAGATGGAGAAAGATCATCGTCAAGGTCTCGACTTTACGAGGACCAAGCTTCGAGCTTCGGAGATATACGGAGAGTGGAAGAAAGTGAAGCAACCCATTTCTCCCGGAGGCAGGATCGCCAGCTTCCTGTACTCCATTTTCATCCCCACCAAGAAGGCGAAGATCTGCTCTATCAATGGCAGTACTAAACCCAAGTCGCCTTCTTGCTCTACGTCGTCGTTTTCCTGGACCTGTCTAAGCAAGACCCCTACTACTACTCCTGGTAGAAGGTCCAAGAGGTCGATTAGGTTCTATCCGGTTAGTTACTTGAATTATGATGGTGAGGAGGAAGATGATGATGATGTGAGTTGCTCAAGTTCTGATCTTTTTGAGCTTGATCATCATCTAATTGGGATTGGAAATGGAACGTACTATGAGGAATTGCCTGTTTATGAAACTACCAGCTTCAAGACCAATCAAGTTATTGCCGATGGTTTCTTTGTTTAGACTTTAAGAGTCCCTTGATTGTGGTTTTGTAATTAGATTAAATTGTTTGGGGGATTATTCTTTTTAGTGGCTGACTTGAGACCTTGTTCGAGCCAAGCCAAAGGTGAAGATCACAAATTGAGTCTGTCTCCGTTGGAGTTTTTTTCCCCTTATTTTTTCACATATTACAAAAGATTAAAAGATTACTAATATAAAGTCAAATAAGAAAGGATAGCATGTAATAACATTTGTTTAGAGTCCCAAATTTCAAATGATGAGAATATAGCTTGGCTGAAACAAGTTGAATAACATTTTATCACCATTTATTTAGTTAATTTAATGTGCATCTTAATATTAGGTAGTACGATCAAAATATACTCAATTTCTTATGCTAATTACTAATCAATAATCATCAACACAGCATAGTGATAGGCAACTTTTTTTTGACGAGAATTGTAATGCCCCATGATCTGACCGACTGTCTCCACAGACCAACACGAGTCTTTTCTAGCGTATTTTGTCTTCACTCGCACGCATCCCGAAAACTTCCCAGGAGGTCACCCATTCTGATCATACTCCTGGCCAAACGCGTTTAACCTTGGAGTTCTCTCAAGATGTGTGCCAGCAAAGAAGGTGCACCTTGTTAATATGGATAGTATCAATCAAATCACTTAAGGTATTTCAGACAGTACATATCATTTACGGGGTATCACATTCACCCTTCCTTAAATACACGATGTCCTCGTCGCGCCACACAGAATACAGAACAGTCTCAGAGACGTATTTGCTCTGATACCAAATATAACGCCCCGTGATCTGACCGACTGTCTCCACAGACCAACACGAGTCTTTTCTAGCGTATTTTGTCCTCACTCCCGAAAACTTCTTAGGAGGTCACCCATTCTGATCCTACTCCCGGCCAAACACGTTTAACCTTGGAGTTATCTCAAGATGTGTGCCAGCAAAGAAGGTACACTTTGTTAATATGGATAGTATCAATCAAATTATTTAAGGTATTTCAGACAGTACATATCATTTACTACATATTATTTACGGGGTATCACAAGAATAGTGATAGGCAACTTGGAGCCATTTGAATCGAAGAAAAAATGCATGGGCAGGGGGAATTGTTGGAGTGTGATAATTGATAAAGGCATTGTGAAATTTTAGTGCGTCCAAGCTTTAATGAAACCGGCGGCTGTAAAAAAAGCAGTGTGAAACAGTGAGTTTCTTTGGAGGAAAAGTGAACCTAGAAGTAAAGGTGAATCATGCGAAAGTAGAAAAGAGGAGTGAAAAAGGGAAGAGAAAATATTCTCCGTTAACAATATAAGGGGATGGATATCCAATAATTTCGACCAACAAAAACAAAGGTAGTTGGCCTGACTTCAACCGACAATGAGTTTCGATTTTCATAATCAAAATATAAGTCAATGAATGTATTACTTCCGAGTAAAATTACACCCTAATTGACAAAACGCATAAGTTAAAAACTTCCGAATATTTACACGATTGCAATCAAAATATTAAGTTTATACTTTATGAATGAAATAAATTCCGTCGATAGAGTCGTCTCTATTTATAAAATTGATTGTGTTCTACTCAGAATCAAATGTTTCCAAATACATGAGAACGAATACCGTATACTATAAATCATACACCTAGAAGTTGCCAAAACTCACCGGCACTCCAAAATTAATTACACGAACTCGTTGGTAGTTCACGGGCATGGATTAGGTGGGGACAAGGAATGTCCCCACGCAAATGGGGGTCTGGATTGGGCACGGAATGCTCAGATTCCGAACCGTTCGGAATGAAGACACGCGGGGACTTTTTTGCAAACGCGCTAAAATTTCGGGACCAAAATGAAAAAAGCCACGCACAAACGCAGGCCGGATACAAATGCCATTATCACGTGACTGCGCATGCCAGTATCACATAACTGCGCATGCCACTATCACATAACTACGCATGCCAGTGTGACCTTTTTGCAAAAATGCTAAAATATGGGGGACCAAAATGAAAAAAACCACGCGCGCCATTATCATCAACGGGACTTGCCACTGTCACAAAATACACATGCCATTATCACATAACTGCGCTTGCCATCATCACATAACTGCACTCGCCATTATCACATAACTACGCTTGCCACTGCGGTTCCCCTTCACTCCAAACCGTACGGAATCAATCCCTTCACTCCGTGCTCAATCCAGAATGGACCAAAAAGATTGAAAATATGATAAGGGATATTAGTGGAAAATCATAAATAGTGGAAACGAAGATAGAGAATAGGTGTGATTATTTATGCTGTTCTCGTGGAGTGCAAAAATTACGGCTGACAGCTTTTTTACAAATCCAAAGCTGGGACGTTTGGTCTACCAGCGCCGCAAAACCATTAAAGTCGAAACCAACGCAGACAGCAGCAAAGATTTCAACCTTTCGCCTCACACTCAGTTGCTGATTCCAATTGAGCTTCACCTCTCTGCCCTTACAATTGAGTTTTCTTCTTCATTTCCGAAGTTGCATTAAAACATTCGGAGGAAAACTTCCGCAACTTCTGTGTATGGCTTCAGCAAACATAATTGAGAAAAATGAGGAAGAATGCTTGGATGGTGAAACAAATGACATCCCGCTAATTAGAGGTAAATACTAGTTGTTCATATGTTATAAAAGTTTCAGTTGAAAAGCTTTTAAAATTAAATATAAGGGATCGACTTCAGTTTGAATGTTCATATTTAAGTTACATTTGCTCTGTTGTTATTGATTTTGCAGAAAGTTCGTCAAAGAGCGCTGCCGGTGAAATTGGAAGTAATGAAACGCAGGTCAGTGGAACAACTGCAAACCAAGATACCACACAGAGTTATTTTAGCTACAATCAAAATGGTGACGGAATAGAAGGTTTTTTTTTCGTTTGAAATCTATTTGTTCTGATAAAAGTTTCGGCTAGTTCTGTTATTGGTTTCGATTTGTTCTGATATTGGTTTTCAAGTAGTTCTGAAATTAGTTTTCAAGTAGTTCTGATATTGGTTTCGACTAGTTCTGATATTGGTTACGACTAGTTCTGGTATTGGTTTCGCCTAGTTCTGGTATTGGTTTCGCCTATTTCTGATATTGGTTTCGATTTGTTCTGATATTGGTTTCGAATTGTTATGATATTGGTTTCGATTTATTCTGATACTGGTTTCGATTTGTTGTGATATTGGTTTTCAAGTAGTTCTGATATTGGTTCCGACTAGTTCTGATAATGGTTCCGACAAGTTCTGATATTGGTTTCGGCTAGTTCTGGTATTGGTTTCGCCTAGTTCTGACATTGGTTTCAATTCGTTCTGACATTGGTTTCAATTCGTTCTGATATTGGTTTCGATTAGTTCTGATATTGGTTCTGACTATTTCTGATATTGGTTCCGATTAGTTCTGATATTGGTTTCGGCTAGTTCTGATATTGGTTTCGGCTAGTTCTGATATTGGTTTCGGCTAGTTCTGTTATTGATTTCGATTTGTTCTGACATTGGTTTCTGCTAGTTCTGATATTGGTTCTGGCTAGTTCTGATATTAGTTTCGGCTAGTTCTTGTATTAGTTTCGGCTAGTTCTGGTATTGGTTTCGGCTGGTTTTGATATTAGTTTCGACTGGTTCTGCTATTGGTTTAGGGTAGTTTTGATATTGGTTTCGGCTAGTTCTGATATTAGTTTCGGCTAGTTCTGTTATTGGTTTTGATTTGTTCTGATATTGGTTTCTGCTAGTTCTGATATTGGTTTCTGCTAGTTCTGATATTGGTTTCGGCTAGTTCTGATATTAGTTCCGGCTAGTTCTTATATTGGTTTCGGCTAGTTCTGGTATTGGTTTCGGCTAGTTTTGATATTGGTTTCAACTGATTCTGCTATTGGTTTAGGGTGGTTTTGATATTGGTTTCAGCTAGTTCTGATATTGGTTTTGGCTAGTTCTGATATTGGTTTCGGCTAGTTCTGTTATTGGTTTCGATTTGTTCTGATATTAGTTTCTGCTAGTTCTGATATTGGTTCCGACTAGTTCTGATATTTGTTTTGGCTAGTTTTTGTATTGGTTTCGACTAGTTCTGGTATTGGTTTTGGCTGGTTTTGATATTAGTTTTGACTGGTTCTGCTATTGGTTTAGGATGGTTTTGATATTAGTTTCGACTGGTTTTGATATTGGTATTTGTTTGCAGTGACACCAACAATGACCCAATCAAGGGAAAAAATAAAGGAAATGGAAAAAAGAGAATGGTGGTCTACAATACAATTTGAAACCGTGGATCATACTCTCAACTTCTACCTCTCTTATGCCCACAGAAAAGGATTCAGTGTGCGAAAAGATTATCAGAAGCCTAAGAAAATCAATAGTGAAAAAACTAAAGAGATACACTATATCAGATATCTTTGCAATAAGGAGGGCGTTCGTAGGACGTGTGAAGTCCCAAAAAATAAAATTGCTCGAAAATATTCACGAAGGGAGGAAAGAACAGGGTGTGGAGCGCTTATCACATTTCACCTCTCAGCTGAGAATGCATTTTATTTTATAAAGGAGTGGGATGTTCAACATAACCATGATCTTCTCGGCGGAGAGTTAGCTTAAATGCTAAGATCCAACAGGAAAGTCAATTCAATGCAGCAATAAATTACAATAATAAACAATGATGTAGGCATTCCTCTCAGGTCTTCTTATGAACTGATGGCAAAGGTAGTTGGAGGAGCAGAAAAGCTTGATTTCCTTCCTATTGATTTGAAGAACCATTTGGGCACACGACGACAGAAAATGATAAAATTTGGTGAAGCTACTTTATTACAAGAATATTTCAGAACTGAAGCATTTAGGAATCTATCTTTTTATTACGAAATTGAAGTGGACAGTGAAGAACAAATTGCAAACATCTTTTGGGCCGACAAAAAAATGAGAATGGAATACAAGACCTTCGGTGATGCAATCTATTTCGATACCACGTACAGAACCAATAAAAATTACCGTCCATTAGGTATTTAACTTTGATTTCATATTGTGAAGTAACATTGAAAGTTTAATGATATTTCATATTTGCTGATATTGGTTTAAATATAATATGATACTGGTTGTCATGTGTTCTGCTAATGGTTTATCTGTGAAACAATATTGGGTTGCTTCTTATGAAGTATTATACCCTTCATATTGTGAAGTATTATACCCTTCTTGCCTTTCCCTTTCAATGCATTCTCTATATCCTTCACTCTAATATAATTGGCATCAGACGGTGCCAAACCCAAGCTGTCAGCCTCTGATCTGTAAGTCTCCCTTTGCACTGGAGTCAGTTTCATATTCAGAGTGATATCCTGACTACCAAATTGAAGACCATAAATCCTTGCAACGTGCTCCTCGGTCAAAAAAACCTTTTGCTCGAGCCGACAAAAGTGGACAACTTCCATCATGTCTTCTGGAGAAGGATCATCTACAGCCAGCTCCAAAAAAAAACTAAAACCAGCCATTCTTATATAACCCCTTCGTTCCACCTTCGAACCATCAGAAACTTTTTGGTTCAAGAACTCGTTCAAACTGATTAATTTCCTAGGCTGACAGAATAATTTCAAAGTCTGACAAGAAACACATATAACAACGATTGTTAAGAATAATTTAAATTACAAAACTAAACCAGTATCAACTAATATTCAGACCAGTATCAAAACACAACTAAACCAGTATCAAAACACAACCAAACTAATATCAAAACACATTCGAACCAGCAGCAAAATACATCCAAACCAGTATCAAAACACATCCAAACCAGTATTAAAACACAACCTAAACACTGTCGAATTAAGATCAAAATAGATATCAACTCAAATCCACACCAAAAAAAGAGATTGCGGTACCTTTTCCTTTTCAGATGCATTCCTATCATCTTTCAACACTTCCTCCTCTCCCTTCTTCTTAATCTTCAAATACAAATACGACATGCAAACAAATAATAATTAGTAGATTTCAACAATTTCTCATCCACCTTCTTACACATTTTTTAAATTTGGAACATACGTGTACAAATGCGATGACAATAATTAGTACCTTCTTCCCGGACTTCTTATTGTCTTCGCTCCGCCTACCCTCAGCCTTCCGCTTCATAGTGACCTGTTAGTCTATTGCACTACTAAAAAAAGCCAATAAATTCGATAACAAAAAAAAGAATAATAACAACAATAAACAGAACAAGAAAATGAAAACAAAATCAAAGTTGAAATTTTACCTGCTGTTAATCTTTCTATATAATAACAACCCACAAAATACCGCTGAAAAAAGGGGCCGGCGGACAAAAAGAGAAAGGGAAGGGGGTTTCCCAATCCCATCTTCCCCTTCCACTACATTGCCATTGCCTCTCTCTCCGTCAAAAGAAATTTTTCTTCCGAAAAAGACATAAAAATGACCATTTTCTGACTAAACCCACCCAAGACAGAAACAAGGGGAAGGAGAAGAAGAACACACAATCAGATACTGTCTACCCACACTGGAACAGCGGCGCACTTTCTCTCTCTGTTTATGCTGATCCTTTGTGCCAAAAAGAGAAAGGGAAGGGGGAAAGTGATTAACTTACCAGGGTCAGCGAAAAAAGAGTAATGTGGACGGGTTACCGCGGTTAGATGTGGTCGGCCGGCTGTTTTCAGAGACGGCGAGAGCTTTCTCTTGGAGGAGGAGGAGAAGAGGGACAAGATTTTTTGGGAACCGACAAAAGTAATGGGGGTTTTGAAAATGGAAGATGAAGAGGGCTACTAATTTGGGAAAACGTGGGTATAGGATTCTAGGCTGGGCGGGAAGGATTAAGTGCCAAATTGAATGCTAAAAACTAATAATACCCTCAACGATTTTGGACCATTAGATCAATAAAGGATTATAATTATCAAATCCAACAGCCCAGAATGAGTCCCCTCCGTAGGGACATCCACTAAGTAGTCCCCGCTGGATCCAATTTCGGTAGTTCACGCCAATTGCCAGATGTACAAGGCATCAAATAAGACGGAATTATAATTATAACATGTAACTTGCAGACAAGTAGGGCAGTGTGCTACGAATCTCAAGAAGTCAAACTACAACAAGATCAGACAAATTAGCTAGCACAAATCCGCACCATCTTTTCTTCAACCAAAAGGATAAAGAAATTGCAAAGTTGGCGATTTATTAGAACACTGGCTTAATCAACTAATTCAATAATTAGGTCTTGATTATGAGTCATTAGAAATGTAACAATTTAAATATTTCTCGGGAAAATTTTACTACTTTTCAAAAGTCTCATCAAGTTCGAATCTGGATTGGTCGATCTAGTGAGTCTGGATACGAGATAATATAAACCAGAACTAATTCAATTTGAATTTAATACAACATTTCACATCGGCTGAAAAGCAAAAAGGCCGAGTTGGCTGAATTAATTTCTTGATAAAATTGATAAGGATTCGGAATTTTTTAAGCTGATGGATTCCATGCTTTGTTCATGAGTTACATGGATGAATAGAAATTGGTCTCCATCAAATTATATATATTTATATAATTTAAATCTCAAGATAGAATGGCCAACGATCAAATGGCGACACCCCAACAAACCAATCCCACTATAGGCTTTGGGAGCAAGCAATAATTGGAACGTGTTTCTCAACAACCGTGCATATATTTGTGGCATTTCTTAGTACACATTGATTAGGGCTGAGACTAGCTATATGCCACATTTAAGTAAAAACACGTGGACCAACAAGTATTTCAATCAACTGACAATGTAATTGTTGTAATTTAATCAAAAAATTTCGAACTCGATAAAAAAATTGCTGAAAAATTTTGTTACCATTCAAAAATTCTATCTAGCTAAAATATTAACTAGTTGGCTCAATTGATGTCCATGGAGAGACGGTTTAAAAAAAAACGAAAAAACAAAGTGATTGTGAATCACAAAGATCAATTAGTAAGTAATGACTTGGGCCATATGGGACAAAGTGTCACTGGCCCTTATGAATTCCCGGCCTCCAACATTTGTAACCTTACATTACATTACAGTACACAAACGCTGTAATGCACGTACATAGCATTTTAGACGATGGGACAGAGGAAGCTGTCTCGTAGCCTAGGTACTTAATTTAACCTAATGGCCATTAACAATATTTTGTCCTCTTTGTATTATTGGTTCCAACAAGTTGATAAGGTATACAATAATATCTTATAAAGTGCTTGATCATATGAAAAAATTCATAACATCTAATAAAGAGCTAGATCATGAAAGAAAGCCTAAGACTACCAGCATCTACAACTTGCCACAACCTATGTCACAGAATAAATAATTTATTTATTTCTCATCCACATCAGTCCAACCCAATTATTCCTTATTCTACCCACATCCGCAACCTGCCTCAACCTAAGTCACAGAATAAATAATTAATTTCTCTCGCATCCACATATTATCTACTTTTATTTTTATTTACATAAAAATTATATTAAATATACGTAAATATTTATTCCGTAATTAAGATAACAAGAAATTTTTTTCGTTGGACTTTCTCAGATACTCGGGATCGAAGCAAGAGATGACACCATCAACGAACTTCATGAGAGCTTTCTTTGTTGTAGATTCACCCATTCTCACGTATTCGTCAACGACAACGGCCATGCTCATTCTGCTCCTTTTTTGAGTATATGCTTCCTTGTATGCACCAATCCACTTTTGTGCACTTGCATTAAGTCTTTTGTAACGACCTTTCATAGATTTTGCGTTTCTTTCGTGCATCTCTTCTGGATTTTCTGCTTGAGCTTGATGATACAAAGCACTCACTCGTGCCCAGAGCGAGGCACCCTTCTGATTTTTTCCTCGCTAATTATCTTCGCTAACGTAGATGAAAGATGACATTAGGATAGTGTCTTCCTTAACACTCCAAATTGTTGGTGGCACTTTTCCAATTTTTTTGATGCCGGGCACATCGTGAGTAAAATTTTGTAAAATATTTGGGGGAGCTACGGTGTTCATATATCAGAATTTGGGAAATATTTGGCGACAACTGTGAGTAAAAAATCTATTTTTTATCACAGATATTGTGCCTCCCTGACATGCAAGGATGCTTCGCCCCTTTTCCTCTTTTTTTTTTCTTTTTTCTGATTGGTGCGTGCCTTCCACGCGCCAGATCAAGGGCGCAGGAAGGACACGGATGCAGAATAGACCAAAGCCCAAAAACCTCAAATGTACCCGGCCGGCCCAGCCAAATGCCCAGCGTAGAGTTAACGCGTATAAGAAAGACTTGGGATGGATGTGTGGGATGGATGTGTGGGCCCATCCCAAAACACGGAAAAAGCGCGCAACCCTCGCCGTTATCTTTCCGATCGTTGACCAAACGACTCTCTCTCTCTCTCTCTCTCTCCCCCCCCCCCCCCCCCCCCCCCCCCCCCCTCAAACCGTCAAAGCGTCACCGAGTAAAAATTCCGGCGAGCTTTAAAATCTCCGAACCCAGGAATTGCCCTGCTTCGTGGCTCTTAGACACAGACATGAGTTTCCTCTTCGGCAAGAAGAAGACCCCCGCAGGTTTGGTTCTCTCTCTTTTGAAATGAAATGAAATTAAATTAGAACGAAATTAAGATCTTCCTTTGTAATTAAATGCAGAGCTTCTGCGGGAGAACAAGAGGATGCTGGATAAGTCGATAAGGGAGATAGAGAGGGAGAGGCAGGGCCTCCAATCCCAGGAGAAGAAGCTCATCGTCGAGATCAAGAAGAACGCCAAGCTCGGCCAGATGGTACGGACCCGTTGTTTCTCTTAATCGATTGCGTTTCGATTTTAGGTCAATGACCGGGTTTCGATTATTAGGGTTTGTGGTGATTTCAGGGAGCTGTGAGAGTGATGGCCAAGGATCTTATTAGGACAAGGCACCAGATTGATAAGTTCTACAAGTTGAAGTCCCAGCTCCAGGGCGTCTCTCTCCGAATTCAGGTACTTTGCGCCTTCCTATTCGTGTGTTTGTGAATGGGGTGGTATGACCGTTAAGATTGTTGTTTCTGTTGGTTGTGATCAGACGCTGAAGTCAACGCACGCCATGGGGGAGGCGATGAAAGGCGTGACCAAGGCGATGGGGCAGATGAATAGGCAGATGAACTTGCCCGCGCTCCAGAAGATCATGCGGGATTTCGAGATGCAGAATGAGAAGATGGAAATGGTTACCGAAGTGATGGGAGATGCCATTGACGACGCTTTGGAAGGAGACGAAGAAGAGGAAGAAACTGAAGATTTGGTTAACCAGGTCCTTGATGAGATTGGAATTAACATCAATGAAGAGGTACTATTGCCAACTGGAAAAAAAAACAGTTCCTTTTCAATGTTCCTTTCCGTTTTGTTAACAATTTTTTTTATTCTACGTGCAGCTCGTGAACGCACCATCTTCTGCTGTCGCTGCTCCGGCTGCCAAGGGCAAAGTAGCACAGTCTGAAGCCACAGGCGGTGAGGATGGCGGGATTGATAGTGACTTGCAGGCAAGATTGGACAATTTAAGAAAGATGTAAACGTTCTGCACCTTGTTATTATTTTTATATGATCGTTACTTGTTCTGGAAATATGATATACATGCTCATAACACCAGAACTTGCGTGGAATCATTTGTTTAAACACAGAAGCTTCTCTGATGAGTATATATGCTCACCACGGCTATATCTGTAGAGCGGTTGACTGTATTCCTTCCCTTTGTGTTCTCATTAGTTTGCTTGAGCTCAAGTTACTTAAAGTGCATAAAGCATGGAAGAATCGCGGGTAAATTGTATCATCTTTGAGGTCGTTATTCATTTTATTTCCACTTTGTTTGGTTTTTTTGTTTTTGTTTTGGTGAGAAGTATTTCCGCTTTGGTTAGAAATCATGGATTTGTTGAGAGTACTTCCAAAAGAGTCAAGCCTGAGGTATCCAATCGTTGCAGCATATGCTTGAATTGCTTGAGCTGGTGTAAATTTGAAGTCTCTTTACCTTGATGAGGGTCTCTGTGATACGTTCCGTAGGTCAATGTTTGAGCAGTGTAAATTGTGTTGCCGGTCATGCAGGCACGAGCCGAATGAAAATCAGCAGTAACTATGGCTTTTGAACCAAGAATCTTGGTCCTCAAAACTTCTGAAAGTTATCATTTGATGAAGTGTCGTGTTATAGGATCGTTAAACTAGTTAGGCCTGGCCACCTTTCGAATAGAATCGCTCAACCGGCGGTTCTGGAACCGGAGGTTTTGATAATGAGAATCTGAACCATGGTCAAGTTTCTTGAACCGTTCCAAAACCTTCTATGAAGGTTCCACTTACGGTTTTAATTTTTAAGAAATTGCCTTAATCATGGCTCATTGAGCCGGAGGTTCTAGAACCGTGAAACCGGATTTGATTTTGTTTTCTTTAGCCCTAAATTGTATATTTTATTAAAAAAATATTAATTCGGCGGTTACAGCTGTAACTGTAGGTTTCAGAAACCATCCCGAAATCTTGTTTCAATGTTTCAAATATGGTTCCCTTTGAATCTTTTACTCACCGATTTCGAAACTATAATCGAAGGTTCCAGAACCGTGGCTAGGGCTTCAACCACTAAGGCAACTTTACTAAATACCAAAAGCAGTAGTGCAAGGGGGCAAGTTTAGACGAGAAAACTCACTCCCATGTACAAGAGGGACACATCCCTGTTCTGCAGCCTCAACCCTCAACAGAAAGCAGGAACCAACCAGGTTTACACCTTCAAAGAATCAGAAATGGACCCGTATTCTGCTTACATCAAGTTGCCATGTGAAAAATAGCTAGGACATCCTAGTTTTTCCTGTCTAATCCAACAGAACTGAAGGAAAACAACAGTCCCTGTCTGAGAAACCCTCAAGAAGGGAAACCCAACAAATCTTCTCTGGAATTCTCAGACGGTGTACCAACCACAGAGTGGCGGCGGCAGACGGTAGGAGGGCCAACGTGGGCGCGGCAAAGAGGGCAATCGGAGTGCGAATACAGCCACATGTCTATGCAGGGGGCGTGGAAAGAGTGCTTGCACTTCGGCAACACTCTTACTTCTTCGCCCTCTTCGAAGGCTGACAAACAAACCGAACATTCATAATCACTCTCCTTGTCTTGCGCATCAACACTTCCCTTCTTATACTTGAAACTAGCCAGAAACTCCTGGTTTACGCTCCGGGGACCCGAGCTGTTCCCCGTCGTGACCTCTACGAGCTGGTCTTGTCTTTGCCCCGATCGGTCTTGATGCCGATGTGCACACCACTTGACGATGATGAAGTTGTATAGTGCAAGCAGCAGAGCAGCCGTTCCGACAACAACTAGGCTATAGTACAACATAGGCAAGTTAGACCTTTGAGAGGGAACCGGAGGTGGCGGAGGAGGCGGCGGCGGCCACATCGAGCGAGGTAGCAGCTGACTGATGAGATTCGGAGCATCTCCCATGACACATATAACAAGAATCAGGAGCGAGCGAAGGCCTGAGTAATATTTGCCTGGAGTAATTAATCTCAAATCATTCAGGAAACTCTAACTCTATCCTTTACTTGCATTATAATATACCAATTTGGCTAATCTTAAAGGCGTGGTTGTTATATATACCGAAGAAAAACACAATTTTTTGGGCTTGGTAGGAAGAAAAACTCATTATGCTACAAGAATGAAGACAAAGGAATGTACAATCACTGGACAGTGAACAAGGGCTGACTTGAGAGCGACGGGCCTAAGTATCAAGAGATATCATCTATAGCTCTTATCTAGTACCACTAAACTTCGATCAGTTAGTGAAGAAAGATTTTGAATTCAAGTATCCGACTCAAATTTATATAGATCTGTATTGTCTAATATATATTCCTTAGAAGTATAACATATTATAGGAAGAAAAGAACAAAAGAATCATTTAAAAGCTGATCGTAACGGGGACGGAACAGAGCTTGTGCTAGCTTACACTACGTACTTCGTATTGTGTTTATCTTTATACCTTGAAGTCGTTGACCTATTGCTTCATTAGTTTTACTCTTGTAATTCCTTAATTATGCAACACAGATTATGGAGAAGATTAATTAAATGGTTTCTCAGTATAGACAAATAATTCAAGGCTTGGTGAAGAAAATAAGTGTTATCCCGTGTTCTGTAGTATGTAATTATTGGTCTTCTAATATTTTTAAACCGATGTTAATTATTTTGATGCGAAAATCTCCTCGATTAGATGAACAGGTATTGGATTGAGTGGGGACTACATAGTAGATGTCCCCATGGAGTGGATTGATTCAGGACCGTTAGATTTGATAATTTTAATCTTTCCCTGATCTAATGGCCCAAATCGAACAAGGGTATTATTGATCATATATCCCAAAAAGTGCCAACTAAGATTCCACCCACAATAATTACGCCACCCACTTTTTTCCTTTTTTCTCTCTTTTCTAGTCTCTTCCTCTTCCCCTCTCTTTCCTTTCACTTCCTCTCTCTCTCTCTCTAACCCTAAACCCAACCTCTTCTCCCTTTCGCCTCTCTTCTCATTCTTGTTCGCTGGAACCACTTTCAATGGGAAGAAGTTCGACGCCGATCTCGCCCGCTTCTAGGTACCCCCTCCCGCCACTCTTCTTCTCTTCGTCTTTCTTTTCTTTTTTCGGTACGCCGTCGACAATACCTTCCTTCTCTTCTCGACCTACATCGTCTTCTCCATGTCGCTCGGCTTCGCCATGATCTGGCCGGCTCCGTCCGTACCAACGTTCTCGACGCTGCCACCGACGGCCTCTTCTACTACCTCTTCGGCTCCGTCCACGCCATGAACATCATGTTCACCACCATGATATTTTTGTATTTGTACAATAGTAGTTTTTGTATTGGTATATTTGTATACTGATACTGATTTTTGGATGTATTGATACTGGTTTTCAGATGTATTGATACTGGTTTTCAGATGTAATGACATTGGTTTTCATATTTAATGATACTGGTTTGCAAATGTAATGATATTAGTTTTCATATTTAATGATATTGGGTTGATTCTTGACTTTTTTTAGTAAATTTCTGGGTTTTTATTTTTGTCTTATTTAGTGAATCTATTAATTTCTGAGTTTGGTTTCATATTGTTCTATCTAGAGTAAACAATATTGTTTGGTTTAGTAAACAATATTGTCTTATTTAGTGGCTCTATTAATTTTTGAGTTTGGTTTCATATTGTTCGATCTCGGTTTTTTTTCGTATGTTGGGATATTAGTTTTCGGATGTTAGGATATTAGTTTTTGTATGTTGGGATATTCGTTTTCGGATGTTGGGATATTGGTTTTCGTATGTAGTGATATTGGTTTTCGTATATAGTAGTTTTCATATATTGGTTTTCGTATGTTGGTTTTCGTATATTGGTTTTCAGATGTTGGGATATTGGTTTTCGTATGTTGGGATATTGGTTTTCGTATATAGCGATAGTAGTTTGCATGTGTAGCGATAGTAGTTTTCATATGTAGCGATACTAGTTTGCATGTGTAATAATATTAGTTTTTGAATATTGGGATATTGGTTTGCATGTGTAGCGATAGTGGTTTTCATATGTAGTGTAAAGGCATACCAGGTTTTGACCAAAAAATAGTTACCTTGCGAACCGAACTAAATTCGGTCAGACCAAATGGTCAGACCAAAAATCTGACCAACCCGGAGTAGTTCACCCAAATTTTTTAAATAAAAAAGCACATATGCGATCCGACCCGGTCTAATATTTCTATTGGTTATATTCTAATATTTTTTATAAAAAATGTAATATTTTTTTAGGTATGTATGCGATTACATGTACAATTATAGCTAGGTTATATATAAATATATTTATTTTTCAAATTAAAAATTTTGGTCTGACCAGTGGTCCGTCCGGTCTGACTGGTTGACCCATAGTATGACCCAAAATTCAGGTCGACTCCGGGTCGTATTTTGAAAATTATTGGTTTTCTTGATTGGATAATTTTAAATTTTGAAAGGAAGAGAGATGTGATGAGTCAACCAATAGTAGGGTTTTGGGTTTAGGAAAATTAATTAATTATTTCTCTCTCCTTTACTTTTGCTAATGTTCCAATATTACCCCTGAATATAAATTTATTGTCATTCACTCTCTTTAGTCCATATGGATGGGGACTATCTCTTGTCCCTACTGAATCTATGCCCAGATGAACATTGTGCTGCACCAAGAATATATCTTATATTACAAAATGGTTTAATAAATAAACAAAATAATTTTTAAAATTATAAAAAGTTTGTAGTTCTGTGCAATTTTTTTAAAAAGAAATTGGAATATAAGTTTTTTAAAAAAAGATGGACGAGTTGAGGTGGATACCGACATAGCAGATGTCATATGGCTGCGGTCTTCTGTCACGGGCCTCATATTGGATGCTTATGTGGGCCTTGGAGGGGTAGCTAAGGGCCATATTATTGCACCAGACTCGATTGGAAATCGCGATATGACGAAATCAAAATGTTCTTAGAATCATATTTCCAACTTAAATTTGTATGACAATGATTGATGAATTCTACAGTCCGACGATGAATTCACAATGTGGTAATTTTTTATATAAGTAGATTTATATTATATATAATGCATAAAATATTTATAGATATATGAGTTTACAATCTGAAACAAAAATCTCTAAGAATAAAAGAAATTATATAAGCACAAAGTCAAGATTACAATGCGATGAAACAAAAAGTTAATTGAAAGCTTATATTTTTGATTGATTTCATTTCCGAATGTCTCTCGAGGTTGACTTATAATTGCTGCTTAATGTTAATACTCCAATCATCACTCTAACCCCTAGGTTAGGTTCACCAATAATAATCAATCAACGTTTCTCTCTGTCGTCTCATTAGATAACGTTCATTTCTTCCCATTAATTTGTCTATGGAAGAAAACGACAGAAACACAGGGCAATTCTGTCAGGACAGAGATGAGATCATGTGGTGGTAACTATTTCCTTCCACGTCAATATATCCTCAATTAAATTGTGACCATCTCGTGCAATAAACGATTCATTTCTTTTAAAAAATTATTCAAGATTCATCTCCCTAGTCCAAGAACAAAAGTACGAAAATATGAGACATCCATTACTATATTAAACATGTTAAATAAATTCCTTGATAGGGATTCAAGAAAATACATTCAAGTTCAATGATATAGGCTATAGCAGCCACGACTATTCTAATTTCCAGGCCGTTCCAAGACGGTACCCATTTGTACTTCTTGTTGTAAATAAATAAAATGTGGATATAGTAAAATGTGGACAAAGTTTTGTTTATTTCAAAATCACAATCGTTATAGTAACTTAATTGTTTCTTATAGCACAAACACTTAAAATTTTATATTATAGCTTAACCAAAAGGTTTTGAGTTCAACATTAAATATTTTCATTTGTCATCATTTAAAACTCATATCGACTCAAACCTAATTTAGTCATTCCAATAAATTTTCGAATATTATATGATCTCGAAAAAAAAAACCTAATTGTTTCTTAGGTACAAAAAATTATGTATGACTGGTCAGACCAACCAGACGCCATTATATACCCATATATATACCATAAATGAATTTCCGATGAAAGCCACAAATCGCAAGTAAACAACATAAAACAAAGCCATGCTCTTATCCTCACCTACAAGTCCACATCCCAATCGACCAATTCCATCAATTCTTTCCAAAACCTCTTCCCTAAAAATCTTTTAAAACCCACAAATCGTGCGGACCATTTTATTTCGAATCATCCGATCCAACTCTAAATCCACACTAGGCTCAGAGTTGCAAATTTTTTATCAGACTCAACTCACCTATAACATGGCAGAAGCCAGCGAGGTAGCTGCAACTCCAAACCCGGATTATGTCACGGTGGAAATCCCAAGCACTCCCACTACAACGGAGGAGCCCAAAGTCGTGGAGGCCTCGGACTCCTCCATTGAAACCGCTGCGGCCAATATCGCATTATTGGCCGCAGCGGTCCAAAACTCCAACCAACAACAGCCGCTCATCAGAGCATCACCAATTGCTGCAACAACACCAAAACCACCCGCCACCCCAAAAACGCCGAACACACCAAACAGAAAAAGCAGGCTGAGGAAGAGATTCTCCGTGACAGGCTCGGGAGTCACCTCGCCCTATCCGTACCCGCTCGGACTGGACCCGGACGAGGACAATCCCGAGCCCACCACCACCACCCGCGACAGGTTGACCTTCTGGAAGTTCTTCAGCCTTATCGAGCTGGCTCTAGCCGTGGTCTTCCTTGGGCTGCTCGTGGCGAATTTGACCGTTGACTCGTGGAAGCACCACTCCATATGGGATCTCCCGGGGTGGAAATGGTGCCTCTTGCTCTTCGTGATCCTCGGAGGCCGGCTGGCCTCCGAGTGGGTAGTCAACGCGGCCATCTTCCTTATCAACGGAAGCGTTGACCTTATCGCGAAGTGGAGTAAAGAAGACGGCTCGGTTTGGACCTTCACCCCGAGGGAGAAGTTCACACACATTTCCTTCGGGTTGAGAACCAGCTTCCAGGTTTTGGTCTGGTTCGCCTCGGTTCTTATGGCGTGGGGGCTGTTGCTCGGCCGGACCGGAGATCACCGGACCAGAGACACCAGAAAGGTCCTCGACCACACCACGAGGGCGCTCGCAGGTTGCCTGGTCGGTGCCGGGATTTGGTGGGCCAAGACCATCCTGATGGAGCTGGCGGCTTACGACTTCATCGTGGAGAGGTCGAGGCAGCGGATCGTTGACTCGATCGTTGACCAGGAGGCGCTCAAGAGCGTGTGGGATAACAGCGCGCCGGTGGCGGGGCCGCCGCGCGAGGAGGAGGGGAAGGTGGAGAAGGTGACGGATGACTTCATGCTCAAGGAGAAGGTCCGGAGGTGGACCCCACCTAAGCTTGTCGATACACTTACCAGGACGGAGCTGACGGTGGTCGTGGACGGCGAATTGAGAGATGTTAGCCCGGAGAGGGTGGCCCGCGCCACCGCCAACGAGCTCTTCGCTAGGATCGCCGGCAGCTACGACGCCAAGTAAGCAATGCTCGCCATTTTTTTCCAGTGAAGTTTACATATATAAAGAAAAAGTACACTTTAGTACCAAATTGTTTGGCGATTTGACACGTATAGACTTATAGTTTAAAACACATCAAAAAGATCCTAGTGATTTCGAAGTGAGCATCTACGAGATAAGTCGTTTATCCACACCACGTAAGCGCAAAAAAAGGCGTCGTTTGAAACTACCCGAGTTGTAAATGTCAAGCCCTTGAAACCATGAGGATCTTTTTGATATGTTGTAAACCGCAAGTATAGATGTATCAAATTGTTAAATCACATGGTAGCAAAATGTAATTTTCTCTATGTATAATTCTCGAAGCTCTAGTGCACATTGAATCCTATGTAAAAGGAGCTTTCTAACGATGATTATCATATTCCCTATTTAAAACGTTGATTGTTGTATAAATAAGACTATAAAATTAACGAGTCTAAAAAATTATTCATATTAAAATTTGATATGGAAAACTTTGTTAGGTAATAATCACAACATATCAAGTAACAATGTTTTAATAAAAAACAAAATGAAATATATACTGTAAATCTTATCTCATTAGCCTACCAATCGGTTGATACAGGTACGTCGACACAGATAAGGTAATGGCTTCATTGAAGGAAGGATATAAGAACAGGATTCCTGTGGGCGTGGAGGAAGGAGGTGTTGGACAGATTAGCAGGTCGTATTTCAGAAAATGGGTGGTAAATTACTTCTCCATTTACATCTACATGCAACAATTTTCTCTTATTTATTATGTCTCTGTTTCTATAATTCGAAACTCGAAAACTATTAAAATTACATAAAATTTTGATACTTTCGTGGTTGAAATTTGCCGCATCGCTATTTGGCCGTGTGTACTTTTCTTTTGTTTCCATATGGTAGAATAAATGAACCAAGTTTTGGCTGTTGCTTACTAGTCACCAATAGGCAACATAAGGGTCGTCGCTGGATGTATTTTCCTAATCCGAAGATGATATAATGAAGTAGCGTTCAGTGGTTGCAAGTTGCAGATATTATTTGAAAGGAACTTGTCTCGTTTCTAGTCTCAGGCCAGCTCATGGATGAAAAAGATATGTTTGGTTGAAATAAGTAGGCAAATAATAGTTATTAATTAAGATTATTACTAGAAACAAGTCCCGATCAATACGTCCCTACTCAATTTTTCCGGGACCTGTCTGAATTTTGATGAATAAATTAATTTAAATGGACCCCAACTTTAAATATTCACATTTTGTGTTTCAATACTCTTCATTATATTATTAGATTCTGCTAATATTAATTTTGTTTGTGTTGATATGCAGATCAAAATTTACATTGACCGGTTGCTGTTGCTCCGGACAATCAACGGTAGAGACAACGTCGTCGGAGACTTGAACAAAATTGTGTCGGCCACCGCACTGGTCGTTATATCGGTGGTGTGGTTACTTGTAATGGGATTCTTGACGACCAAAGTGATGCTCCTCATCGCCACCCAAATCGTCGCCCTCAATTTTATGTTCAACAACACCGCCAAGACGATCTTCGAATCCGTCATATTCGTCTTCGTTGTTCGTCCCTTCGACGTTGGAGATCTTGTCTCTATTGACGACAAAGAGGAATTGGTACCGAACTGTTCCTATTTAACACTCAAGTATTTTCGAAGATTCAAACTTGATTTTTTTTTATTAAGATAGAATGTTGTTAATTTCAGGTTCTTGTTCAAGACATGAACATACTAAGCACCATCTTCAAGAAATCGAACGGGCAGACGTTGTTCTACCCAAATGGAGTATTATTGACCAAATGCATCACAAATTATTTTGGAGTTCCGGAAACTAGTGATTCCGTAGAATTTACCATTTCTGCAAGTACGGAACCCAACACTGTCAAAGAATTCAAAAGCAGAATAGAAGAGTAAGTTCAAAAAAAATATTAGATTTATCAGCATTTAAAATTTTACGTGGCTCCCAATTTAAAATTTTAGTTATTTACTCTATTTTGGATTGTTATTTCAGGTATTTGAAGAGTAGGCCTAAATATTGGCGTTTCAATGACTATACCATATTGGTGGAGGACGTTGACCGGAAGGATAAGAGCGTGGGGATATACGTTGACCATGTGGTCAACTTCTACGACGGAGGGGATAGGAAGAAGCGCAGGCAGGAGCTGCTCGATGAGGTCAACGGTGTAATTGACGACCTCAAAATTGAATGTCACAGCGACCCTCAATAAGCAAGATATCATGAAACATTTTGGATATATGAAAGCAACGAATTTTGGCCCATTTCTAATTGGGATGGGCTCATTTTTTTATAGCAACGAATTTTGAAACTTTTATTTTTGTGGATAAACTCATTTTTATCAATATTTTAATAAATAGATTGGAAGACGAATGATAATTTTTTTAAATAATTATATTTTAGCATGAAAATGTTAGATAGTTTTAAATATCTTTTAATTTTGTTACAAAATTTATCATTTACAAGTATCAAAATCTTAAATTAATTACTTTAATCTATCAAAACTCCAATTTAATCTAATACCGATTGATCCAAGGTTGATCCAACCACCCTCTGAGTATTGGTACACAAATGACTTGGTCTTGGTACGGGTCGCGATCTGATCGAACAACTAGTCATAGCACTTTTTTTAAAACAATACTTTTAATTTTTTTTAAAGGTAACTCCTTTCATCTAGAGTAGTGTACAACGTGGACCTTTTATTTGCTTTTTTCTATTTGTCCCGTAATAATATTTGCGTGTCTCCTTCCACTGCTCATCACAACTCTTCCTCCGACAATCATCCTCGCCACAGCTCGCCATCGTTCGAATAGACCTGATTCGCCGTCAGTAATTCGCCGGTCCGACAATCACCATTTTATTGTTTTTATTGTAGTTTGTTTCTTTCTATGTGTGTCGCTTTTGCTATCGAGTCACACGTACTTCGTGACTTCGTTTGGCTTCAGTTTTTTATTAGAGATTTTTGCTTAGATCGACCTAGGTTCGATTTGAGTCATGTTCCCAAGCCACAGTTGTTTGGTGACCGCGTCGAGTTTTTGCTTTTTATTTTCTGCTTATGATTTTGCTTGGATCGACTTTTGCTGATCTGAGATCCTTTCGGATCTCATTGCATGTTCAGTGGTTGCGGGTGGAGAACCTTGTCTCTGTCGATTTACGTCGACCTTGGCTCTCATCTGAGTGTATCTTGTATGCATTCAGATGCCCTATTGACGATGTCTTGAGATTATTGGCCGAAGCTTGCTTCGGCAGAAATCTTCCCAGATTGTTGGCCTTCGTGCTTTCTCGACTGCCCATCGCTCCCCCCTTGTGCCACCCTGCCGTCATCAGACTGGCTTTTGTTTTCTACTTGAATTTCTTGTTTTATGTCTTTATTTTTCTTTACTGTTCAGTAACTCGTTTATTATATAGGCTTCACGCCACTTTTATCCCTAAAAAAACTCGCAAGACAATATCTTGGGCTCACATTTGGGCCATATGACTCTTTTTGGGCATGAAAGTTGGCTTACTGTACTATTTTTACGGGTTTCAAATGAGCCTCGAGGATTTTCTTTCATCTTTTTGGTCGGATTTCCAGATCCTAATTAATGGGCTTTCATGTGGAATCATGGCCTATCTGTTTGGGCCGTCAAAGTGAGCCAAAATGCAAACTCATGGGCTTTTGAATGGTCAGTTGGGTCCCACTTTTCAAGTGGTGGCACATCTTAGTGGTGACCTTGTGTAAAGAGGTCACTAATTAAATAATTAATTTTTTCTTATACACATATAACTCAATCTAACAAAATATTTTTCCATCTGAAGAGAAAGCAAGGTCGTAAGGGATGTTACGCACTGAAGCTTGATATGGCCAAAGCATACGACCAAATTGAATGGCCCTTTCTTGAACATATGATGCTTGCTCTTGGCTTCCCCGGTTCCTTTGTCAATCTAGTGATGCGATGTGTTTCCACAGTTCAGCAGGCAATTCAGGTAAATGGTAAAGTGGGGCCTTACTTTACACCTAGCCCAGGTCTACGGCAAGGGGATCCCCTCTCTCCATATCTTCTCCTTTTCTGTGCGAAAGGTTTAGCGGGTCTGCTTTCTCAATTTGAGGTCGCATGTGTTATTCATGGCATCAAGGTTGCGCGATCAGCCCCATCTATTACTCACTTGTTCTTTGCAAATGATGCACTTTTATTTGCTCGGACAACAGAAATAGAGCTACAGTGTATTACGAGCATTTTATCAGTCTATGAAAATGCCTCAGGACAGAAAGTTAACTTATAAAAGAGCTCGGTGATGTATAGCAAGAATGTCTCTAATCATATGATCGAGCATCTACAGGGGATTCTAAATATACGGCTTAGTATGGAGGGCAAAAAGTACCTCGGCTTGCCTACCCTGATAGGTAGCTCGAAGAAACTTATTTTTGAAGAGATCGAGACAAAATGGGTAACTAGAAAGAGCGATGCTTATCCAAAGCGGGTCGGGAGACCCTCATCAAATCGGTATTGCAGTCTATTCCTTCCAATATTATGGGCTATTTTTTATTACCTGCAAAGACCTGTAATCGTATTGAGCAAAGGTTGGGGGACTTCTTTTGGGGAAGTACCAATAGGGAGCAGAAGTTACATTGGAGGAGTTGGGATCAGATGTGTCAGCCTAAGTCTAATGGGGGCATGGGTTTGGAAAACTTCAATTGCGCTATGTTAGCCAAACAAAGTTGGCGGCTACTAAACTGTCCCTCCTCTCTAGCCGCTCGGGTGCTTAAATCGAAATATTACTCTCGATGCAATCTTTTGCAAGCTCTGGTTTGTTATGCACCTAGTTATGGGTAGCGTAGCATCAAGGCATGCCTCTCCCTTCTCGAGGATGGACTAGAATGGCGGGTTGGGAATGGTCAAGCAATTAACATATGGTATGGCTCTTGGGCCCCCAGAATTCCATCAAGCCGACCATCCTACTTTTGCCCTAGTTCAGTCCAGTTCCAAAGTGTTGAGCAATTAATTATACAAGACTCTCTCCAGTGGAATGAAGCCCTCTTACACTCTATCTTCGGCCGGAAGAAGTGAGCTCTATTTCTGCCATACACCTCAGCCCTCGTCGTCTGGAGGACATTTTGAGATAGAAATATTCGCTAGACGGGAGGTACAATGTAAAAAGCAGCTACCATGTGGACTTCTCACAGTGGTGGAACGCTTCAGGTAGTATAATTCCTCAGCAACAAGTCAGACTGGGGGATACAGGTTGGCATCAGTTGGACTGTCCACCTCAGATGAAGGTATTAATGTAGAGAATTATGGACAATAACCTTCTTGTGAGGATAAACCTCAGGAAAAGAGGGATCGATGTGGACCCACTATGCCCTCTGTGTCACCAAGAAGAGGAAACCTGATGCCATCTATTTATCCTATGCCCGAGGATCTGACAAATATGGGCCAGTATGGGATTGGACGTAACTCCAGCATCCACTATTTCTGTAATGCCCCGTGATCCGACCGACTATCTCCACAGACCAACACGAGTCTTTTCCAGCGTCCTTTGTCCTCACTCGCATGCATCCCAAAAAACTTCTCTGAGGTCACCCATCCTAATCCTACTCCCGGTCAAACGCATTTAACCTTGGAGTTCTCTCAAGATGTATGCCAGAAAAGAAGTTGGTATGAATAGTACTAATCAAATTACTTAAGACTTTCAAACAGAACATATCATTTTTTGGGTATCACAGCTTCCTTCCTGGTAAGGTGGGCAACCGTCTCAGCGGGCTGTGACAAAGTGAAGCTATGCAAACAGGTCGCTGTCTTGTGGGGTATTTGGAAGTACATGAATTCTATGGTCTTTAGGCCTAATGACCGGGTGGACTTACATGAGAAAATGCAAGTAGCTCAAAAATTCCTCCAGGACTCTAAGCTACCCACCTTGAAGGTCCGAGCCAAGCATCACATCCCATTGTTTGGTCCCCCCCTCCCCCCCGTCCGTGATGGCTTAAAATCAACTCAGACATCGGTACCATGAACGAAGGTACTTGCTAAGTAGCCGTAGTGATCCAAGATGAGAACAGAGTGTTCATAGCTGTAGCCGTACAAGTGTTTCAGCTAACAAAACATCCCACCCTGCTGAAAGCCTTAGGTGTAAAGTTGGGAGTAGACGTGACCTTATCGATAGGTCTGTCAAGAATCATCTTCGAATCTGATTATCAGCCCATCATTCTAGCTCTACAAAGTAATTCCTATAACCGGAGTGATCTTTCCACTCTAATTGAAGATATCTGTTACAGGCTGGCGGAGCTAGAAGACCATTCCTTCTCCTTTGTCAAGCGGCAGCAAATAGAGTAGCCCACACTCTAGTTAAGTCGAGTATGGTAGATGGGGATGTCTTTAGACTGTATTCATCTGCCCCTTCCTTTCTACTAGAGGTGCTTTCACTTGATATGATGTAACATGTTCCACTTTGATTTTTTTTAGTGATAAAGATGGCTCAAGGCCTATATTAAACAAAGGTTTCAATACAGCAAAGATAAAAATAGAGACATAAGATGACAAGACCAAACAGAAGACGATAGCCAATCCAATGACTGCAAAGTGGTACAGGGGAGAGCGATGGGCAGTTGAGAAGGCATGAAAGCCAAACGACCGGGCGAGATTCTGCCGAGACAAAGCTACGGCTAATAACCACGAGACGAGCTCGTGGGCATTTGAATACATACGAGATACACGCAAATGAGAGCCAAGATCGACAAAATTCAACCAAGACAAGATTCTCCACATGCAACCACCAGAAAGGCAACGAGATTCGACTTTGATGATCAATATATAATTATGTTTCCTCCTCAAAAAAAAATTTCCCAATCACAGTGGTAACCTGGTCAAGACCAGGTTATCAAATAGATAATTAATTTCTCTCTCATGCACATACATGTATTATTTATACGAATTTTCATAGAGAATTTAAAAATTATACTCTATACGAATTAAAAATATTAGGCTCAATTTATAGAGAATAAAACAATATGAATTTTAAAATTTTTATTGAATAATATTGTGACAAGTGTCAATAAATTAGATTAGAAATGAAAAAAAATGGTTAACCCGGGCTTGTGTCAGTGGCGGCTGACAAGCCCTGTACACCGCCAGGGCGAGAGTTGCATTTTATTTTCACTTTTTTGAAATTCTTTTTTTGTCCTCTTCCTTGACCAGATTAAAGAAAAGTCACCATTGTGGGTGATCTTATGTGACTCTCAATTAGGCCTCATAACCAGTTTTCTAGACTGCTAAGTACACCATATATCATAATTCGAAAACAGCTAAACCATAAGAACCAAAAATAAATTTTTTAAATTATCTGGTTGAACTGATCTGGAACAGAATGAACCACTTGGTTTTTTTTACGGGAAAAGATTTCATTTCATTAAGATAGGATAAACATCAATACAACCATAAGACACAAGCATACAAAGCACGAAAAGACAGCCCTAAACTACTCCAAAGCACAATAGTGCATTAGAGAGACTACTCACCTAGGCCCACCCACCAACTCCTACAACTAGCCATCTAACTAACTACCCAACCTATATCGTCTGCCGTACAACAGTACAGGGACACTACCCACCTAGACCTACTCTCAATGCATAGAGTCACCCTTGTAGGACAATACAAGGTTGCAGACGATGGCCTCGTTAAAAAATTTGATCTGTAAACCCACCCTGACATGGTAAACCGGATCAGGAAAAAGAGAACCAATCGATAACACTGCCATGATGAACTCTAAGCACCGCCCCTGATACAGCCGAAGCCCAAAAGAGAAACCTAAGAGAGCCCAAACCGTCACCCCCGCCTATAAACTACCCGCCCACCCAAAAATAAAAAAAGAAAAAAGAAACACTTGGTTGAAACTGAATTAGGATGATTCGCGCGCTCTCCAGCTTCGCATATAAAATGACCCATTATATTGACCTGTTGGCAGTCGAAATGGTTGAATTGTCGATTCGACAGCATTTAAAAAATATATATATACTTTAGTACCCTGTAGTTTCACATTTTTCAAATTAAGTCCATGTTGTTTAAAATTATATTTTTAATCCCTGTGGTTTTTTTTTGCCCAAACATGCCTCAGTCCCGGGCAGCTTGGGTAACTGCTCGACCACTTGTCCATCCACGTTGGCTCCACATGTACAAAATTTTATCGTTTAGCGTCTCATGTGGCGATTTCATTTTTCAAGTTGTTGATGATGTGTCATGCAGTAAAATTACCAAACAATCCCAAATTTTTTACATATTTTCAAAAAATGGTTCACCTACTATCTGCCACCTTCATCTTCATCTTCATCTTCATCCTCATCCTCCCACATCAACACAAAAATAAAACAACAACAGTATTGGTTCAAAAGTTACACGAGAGGAATTACCTCCCACATCAACACAAAAATAAAACAACAACAGTATTGGTTCAAAAGTTAAACGAGAGGAGGTAATTAAATTGAAGACCATGGTCCCAAAATAAAAACTCAGAAGGCTTCCTCTCTCTCTCTCCCACTTTGTCCAAAGCTCCGCTCCACCCAAAATTACCATCCCAAAATTCCAAAAGAAGAAGAAAATTTGTAATTAATTAAGACCAACCCAATTAAGCTGGTTAATTAAACTGACATTTCATGTTACAAGAACCCTGTAGAGAAACCAATGCGAGGAGGCCGCCGTGAAGGTCCCGACCAGGTTCGTTCACCTATGGTTGTTCCTGCTCATTTCTGGGACTTCTTGATCCTCGTCTCGCTCTTTGTCACGAGCCTTAGCCAAGTTGGATCAAGTCAATCCACGAGTGGGCCGGTCAACTGTGTCAAGCCCAAGGAAGCCCAAAGAGATACTAGTTAGTAATAGTAGCGGATTAGTTATAGCCGATTGACTAACTCAACTATAAATAGGAGTTATCCAATTGTATCGATCATCTGAACAATTATCCCAATAATACAATTCCTAATCGTTCTCTCTCGTTCTCTCATTTTCCCTCTCATATTCTTCTCTTTCTGTTCTTGGAACAATCTTCTTCTTCCTTGGATCATCACACCCTCCCCTAGGCTCGCCCCCGATGGCTCGTTCGTCGGCTACGCCCAGACCGAAGCCTGGCTGCTTCCCATGGCTTATTGTCTTCTAGGTTTTTGGGGTTTCTTCATTTTTTGGGAGTTAGTTGGAGAGAGAGAGAGGTGTGGCCGTGGGTGTTTTAGAGGGAGAGTACTAGGGCTTATTGATAAGTTTCAAGAAAAAGACTTTTTCCCAGTAATTGGCGAAACATGATAATTGATGTATGTGGTTGAAGTTGATGGAGGTTGTTCACATTTTTTTAAAGGGAAAGGTTGTTCACATTGAAGGGTGGAAGAAGACGAAGGGTGGAAGAAGGGGTTTTTGAAAATTTGTTTAAAAATTGAGATTAATTTGGTAATTTGTCCCATGCCACGTCAGCGAAGACTTAAACAATAAATCATCCACGTAGGACGCCAAACGATGTCGTTTAGGAGGATGTGGAACCAACGTGGACGACCAAATAGTCGGGTAGCTACTCGTGCTGCCAGGGATTGGGGCATGTTTGAAAAAAAAAACTACAGGGCTTAAAAACATAATTTTAAACTACATGGCTTAAATTTGAAAAATATAAAACTATAGAATACTAAAATGTACTTTTTTTTAAACATTGTTGGAAATCAGCTTCATGACCTCCTATATACTAAAGTATGAACCCTAGGCGGTTGGGGATGTTTTGGTGGCCGTCATGGCCAAAAAATATCGCCGGACAACAGCTACAGTGCCTGCAGGTCTCGGCAACAGTACAATCCACAATGAGATTGCTCCGTTAAGACGGAACTGAAAAAAACTAAACTCGTTGGAACCAGCTAGATAAAAATGGTTAATACTTAATAGGGGAAATTAATGTTAGGCCTCCGGTATTTGGCATATTCGCCTCTCACCCCCATGTATTTCAAAAATTGATTAAAAATTTTCTGAGGTTTGAAGAAATTATACTCAGAGGTCCCTCGCTGACGTCAGCAATTTTTTTTCATTTTTTCATTGAAATGACCAAAATACCCTTGGAAAAAATAAAAAAATTGAGGGTCATCTTTTTCCCTTATACTCTTTCTCCTGTTTTCACCATCGATCCAAACTTCAACTTCAATTAAAATTACCCAAATAGAAAATCCAAAACCTAACTACTTGGACCACGCAAGCTAACCTCCCACCAGCAAGCTCCCCCAAACCGAGGTTCTGGCTCACCACGCAGACCTCCACCAGCTAGTCGCCAAAGTTCTTATTGACTTTCCTCTCGATGTGGGACCGGATCTCCGGGATTCGTCGCTCCAGCATCCTCCTGAGAGTAGTCGACGGCGTGTTGGCGTCCGAGAGGAGCAGGTGGCAGCGGCAGCAAGAGCGAGTTTAACATTACCAGAGATAGTCTACACCTCGAGGTAGGCGAGGAGAGGGCCGGCGAGGGACTAGAGCTTGGAGTTGGAGTCAGAGAGTGCGGACTTGAGGGATTCAGCATCGGAAATGAGAGATCGGAGGTCGTCGATGGTGAGTATAAAGTCCTATCAGTGAGCCTTGCAGACATCCTCGATCTCGGACTCCTTGGAGCGGGCGAAGTAGCGGAGGTTCTGGAGGAGCGCCTCCGGTTCCCCGCGGTGAAGGCCTTCCAGACGATGAGGGAGATTCGGTCTTGATTTCATCGGAGTCTTGTTCATTTTTATTTATTTCTGAGTTCGGTTCTTGGTTTAGTGGATCTATTAATTTCTGGGTTTTGTTTTATAGTGTTCTATCTAGAGGTTGAAGAAGATAGTTTTTTTTATTTTTCCAAGGGTATTTTGGCCATTTCAATGAAAAATTGCTGACGTCAGCGAGAGGCCTCTGAGTATAATTTCTCCAAACCTTAGGGAGTTTTTAATCAATTTTCGAAATACATGAGATGAGAGGCAAATATGCCAAACATCAGAGGCCTGACAATAATTTTCCCTACTTAATGATGGTGGATCTACTTTATTTTTTTAGGAATGATGGATCTACTTTATGCAAGCAAATAATATGTTGCTATTATGTATGTGCCGAATATTTTAATGCAAAAAACGACAGTAGTGTCGGGCCAGGGAGGTAGGGTCAAAGTATCTACATTTTGCCTGTTACAGACATGTGCCTGACAGCAACACTTTCCACATGCTACTTTTAAAATGTGGTCGGATCCACAACCCAAAATTTGGTCCTTTTTTAAATCAAAATTTGGAGAATTGTTGCATTGGTTGTAAATTATGTTGACCGTGGCTCTAATAGGCCAGTTCTTCTTGTTCATCCGGATCAATTTACCAAAATTTATTTATAAAAAAAATTTGAGGTTTGTTGGCTTTTTAAAGTGATTAAATTGGAATTGTGACACTTATAAATGATAAATTCTATATAATTTTGTTCAATTCTGAACTTCAATGGCCGGAAGTGAGCGCTCAAATTAAACACTTCTTTCCTTAAAAAAATATTAAACACTTCTCAGTGCTTAGTCAACATTTCCGGCTCCTAAACTTTCTTCCTTTAGCATTATTAAATTTTCCCATCCCTACTCGTAGATAGGATGACAAAGGACGAAGAATCTTATTTCGTTTTTCGAAATTAAAAGAGAATAAAACTTAATGTCAATTAAAATTTTAATTTTAAAATTTTGGTTAACCTGTTTAAATTTTCCAGACAAAAAACTAGACAAAAAAATTTGGGTAAATTACCTTCTACTCCCTGGTGTTTGGTCATCCTGCTCCTCGTGTTCCTATATTTTCAAAAATAATTTTACCGTCCCTCGGCTTTGGTTAAACTTAAACCTCCCCTCGGGTCCCTGGCTAACGTCATCGGCTCTTTTTTAAATTTTTGATCATAGAAATGACCAAAATACCCTTAAACAAAAATAAAAAATTTCACCTTCGACCTTTGACCAAAAATACCAACAACCAAAAAATAAGATAAGCTAACCACAACGAAGAACAACAACAAAAATAATGACCAAATTAAATTTAGGATCAACCCTAATTTATAATGGGAATCCTCAACCTAAAAAACTAAGTGTATTGAAAATCCAAATTAAACAAGATCTTTCTAATTGGAAATCCACCAGCAAATTAGCTCCACCAGGAGCTCCAGCTACCGAAGTCACAAGAACTATAGTTGTGTGCCTTGTTCTTGTCTTCCTCTCCCAATCCGCCTATCGTCTAAATCCAGCTCCGCCGAGCAGGGCGAAGGGGCAGGCGTCGGGGTCGAGGAGGGCGAAGGGCCAGGCGTCGAGGTCATCTCTGTCGTCCTCCTCCAGCTCCGCCAACCAGACCGTCACCGCCATGGATGTCGTCTACGCCCTCAAGACCATGGAAATTAGCACTATTCAAAACCACCCATCTGGGTTCCCATGGAAATGGGAACCTAAGCTATTCGAGAGAGAGAGGAAAAAAAGGGGTGACCGGAAGGGGGAGAGCGAGCGGCGGCTTGAAGGGTGAGAGTCCTTTAATTAATTAATCGATGGACTATGCTTTTAGAAACTTTAATTAATTAAGATTGACTTCTAAATTGGCCAGGTCTACGTATCCTTCAACTAATCCATGATTGTTGTTTTATTCTTGTAAATCTTCATTCCTGTACGGAGATGGAGTGCGATGTAATTCCTCTATGGTTGTTATGTTACTTTAGTTAGGGCCCGACGAAATTTTTTTTTCTTGATTTTCTTAATTGTGTTATTTGATTTTGGTTAATTTGATCTTATTTTTAGGTTGATTTTTGGTTGTTGGTGTTCTTGGTCAAAGGTTAAAAAATGTAAATTTTTTATTTTTGTTTAAGGGTATTTTGATCATTGAAAAAAATAGCCGATGACGTTTGCCAGGGACCTGAGGAGGAGGTTTAAACTAAAGTCGGGGAATGGTAAAATCAGTTTTAAAAATGCCGGGACCGAGGGAGAGGATGACCAAACACCAAGAACTAGGGAGTAATTTACCAAAAACTTTCCCTTTTTGGTCCAAAGGTTTCTTCCAAACTGGGTTAAACTAAACCGCCAAAGCTCTCGCCTTTGTCATTCCATGAGCAAAGGTAGAAGCGAGCTCGATGGAAACCGTTAAATGGGCACCGGAGACGAAGCCCCCACGCGACGACGTCGTCCTCCAGATGCCTCCGCCCGGAGAGGAATCTCCCCAGTCGGATAATCTCACAGTTAAACCAGCCAAATCCGCTGACTCCCCGGAGATATCCAAGCCAAGCCGGAGCTCCACCCCTAGGGCTACTAGTACTAACGGTGACAAGCCGCCAAAAGTTCCTTCAATTCCAAGCAAGTCGTTGTCTCAAAGGAAGTCCTTTTCCCGGTCAGACTTCTCCAAGCCCAAGTCCCGGTTGATAGAGCCCAGTTCCTACCGGGAAGATGCAAACTTGGAGATGGAGAAAACCCGGGTGGAGGGTTCTAGCCCGCCTTTTAATCGGTCCCCGAACTGGGTTTCTTCTGTTGGTAACAATGTAGGTGGTGGTGGTGTTAGCTTTAAGGACAGGGACTACTTGAAGTCGGCTCCGGTGACCCCGAAGACTCCGTTGATTGGGACGCCCGGGCCGGATGACGAGGAGGAGGACGAGGACGAGGATGTTTACAAGACCGCGAGCCTTGAGGTGGGTAATGGTGGTGGTAGGAATTGGAAATTTTTCGTCTTCGGGGAGGTTTTGGTGTTTGCTTGCTTAATGGCGTTGTTGGTTGCGAGCTTGGTTGTTGATAGGCTGAAAAGGTTCAGCTTGTGGGGTCTTGAGATGTGGAAATGGTGTGTGCTTGTGTTGGTTATCTTCTGTGGTAGGTTGGTTTCGGGTTGGTTGATGAACATTTTGGTGTTCTTGATTGAGAGGAACTTCTTATTTAAGAAGAAGGTTCTTTATTTTGTGTATGGGGTGAGGAAGAGTGTGCAGGCTTTCCTTTGGTTGGGGTTTATTCTGTTAGCTTGGGGTTTGCTGTTTAATCACGGGGTTAAGCGGTCGAAGGATGCCACGAGGATTTTGAACTATGTTACTAGAGCTCTTGCTGGTTTCCTTATCGGGGCTGCGATATGGCTGCTCAAGACTTTCTTGCTTAAGCTGCTGGCTTCGACTTTTCATGTCAACCGGTTCTTTGATAGAATTCAAGAGTCCATATTTCATCAGTATGTTCTTAGAGCGCTTTCGGGGCCTCCGGTCATGGAGATGGCTGAGAAGGTTGGGAGCAGCAACAGCGTGCCTGGTCACCTGAGTTTTACTAACTTGACCAAAGAGCATGCTGGCAAGAAAGAAGAAGTGATTGATGTGGATAAGCTTAAGAAGATGAACCAGGGCAAGGTCTCTGCTTGGACTATGAAAGGGTTAATAGACGTGATTAGCCATACAAGATTGTCCAGCGCACTTGATCAGAGCTACGATGAGGATAGTCAGAAGAAAGATCAAGAGATTACCAGCGAGTTGGAGGCCAAGGCCACTGCTTACATGATCTTCCGGAATGTGGTCAGACCCAGTAGCAAGTGAGGATGGCTGACTTGTGAAACTTATTGCTATCATTTTTTTTTTCTCTCCAACTGCCCGAAGTTTAAACGCATTTTTCATTCCACTCTATCTCCAGGTACATTGATGAGGAAGATCTCTTGCGGTTTATGAAGAGAGAAGAAGTTGCTAATGTGATTCCCTTATTCGAGGGAGCTGCAGAAACAGGAAAGATCAAGAAATCAGCATTAAGAAAATGGGTGGTAAGTTCAAACTTCAACCTGTATTCTGATGTAGACAACACTGTAGAAGATCGTCGGAAAACTACTAACTTCAAACTTTTATCTCGAATTTCTGAAATGCACTTTCACGTTTCTGTGCACGAGCATATGTCAGCAACTACTATCACTCTGCAATTCTGAGATCATGATACTTTGTATGCAGGTGAATGTCTATAATGAACGCAAGTCTCTAACGCATTCCTTAAATGATGCCAAAACAGCAATTGAGGAGCTAAACAGGCTACTTTCTGCAATTATCCTTGTGGTGATTGTCATCGTTTGGTGTATGGTGATGGGATTTCTAACAACCCAAGTGCTTGTCTTGATCTCGTCTCAGCTTCTACTTGTGGCTTTTATGTTTGGCAACACCGCTAGGGCTGTTTTCGAAGCCATCATATTCGTATTCATCATGCACCCGTTTGATGTGGGCGATCGTTGTGTCGTCGATGGAGTACAGGTAGATTACCAACAACATGAAGCCATGTCTTTTATGTGCTTTAATGTGATCATTCTATTGATTCTCCTTTTTCTTCAATGCAGATGGTGGTTGAAGAGATGAACATTTTGAACACGATTTTCTTGAGATATGACAATGAAAAAATCTATTATCCAAATTCAGTTCTAGCAATAAAACCCATCAGCAACTTCTACAGGAGTCCAGAAATGAGTGACACCGTGGAATTCGGCGTCGATGTTGCCACTTCAATTGAGATCATTGGCTTTATGAAAGCCAAGATAAAAGGGTATGTCAACTGTTTTGATATTAACATCTAGCCGATGTGTGTGGACTTGAGCCCTTAGATAATGAAATCGCATGGTGCGTGCTCTATTCGAGTCGTTAGAGTTCAATTACACTGCACGACATTGCTCATGTGTGTAGCTCTTTCCCTTTTTTATCATTTCAGGTACTTGGAGAGCAAGCCACAGCATTGGCGTCCTGCTCACAGCGTTCAGGTCAAGGAGATTGAGAACGTGAACAAGATGAAAATGGCGCTTTATGTTAATCACACCATTAACTTTCAGAATGCCGGGGATAGAGGCAACCGGAGATCCGATCTGGTGTTGGAGATGAAGAGAATTTTCGAGGAGCTCGGCATTAAATACCATCTCCTGCCGCAAGAAGTCAGTGTCAGCTACATTGGATCTGCGACTTCAACTGCTCCGGCACCAGTTCGATGACCATCTTCTCTATTTCTGAAGTTCTTTGTGCTGCAAGTTTGTTTCGCACTGCATCGCTCAATGGAGAAGAATCTTCATTCATTTGCTCCTACCCTTGTGCTGCAAGTTCTTTGTGTTCGATAAACTGCGAGAACGTCAAAAACGATCTTGAAAGGAGACAGCCCAATAGATGGCCCGAAAAGATGGGAGAATCACTACAAGAGACGAGAGACGCGGTGTTTCGGCCCATCTCTATCTGAGCCTAGGGAATAGTGCTCTAATCCGTAGGCCCAAAAAAGGCAACTAAATCAAGAACGATGGAATTATCCTCCACCTATATAAATCGTGACTCTCTTCCCGAATTTCAAACCCGAAGGTGATTGGGCCAACCAGATAACCTTATCCACCAATACCTAGTGGAGAAGGTGCCACATAGGACACTCATCAAGATGACAAAGCCCACCTGATATTTCAATTTCCCACCTCTCAAAAACATCCTCCACTCTCAAAAACATCCTCCACTCCTTAATTTCACAGATCAAAACCCACTTGAAAGATTCTGTCGGTTAGAGAGAGGAGAGAAGAAAACCAAACAAGCACAATGGCCACCACATCAGCTATCTCTATGGCATTGCCATTGGCCTATGCAAGCTCCCAGCCCTTGTTCAAGCCACTCCCAATGAGGCCATCCGTGGCGGTTCCATTGAGCAACAAAAGGGGGAGGTTCCAAGTCCAGGCCTCTCTCAAGGAGAAGGCTATCACCGGGTTGACAGCCGGTGTGCTCACGGCTTCCATGGTGGTCCCTCAGGTCGCCGAGGCCGCCGACGGCACCCTCTCCCCCTCCCTCAAGAACTTCTTGCTCAGTATCGCCGCAGGCGGAGTCGTGCTCACCGCCATCATCGGTGCTGTGGTTGGAGTCAGCAACTTCGACCCCGTCAAGCGGGGTTAAGAGAAATATGAAGCGAGATTGTACTCGGAATTCTTTTCCCACCCCCACTCTTTATGTTAATGTAACTCTCCCTTTTGTACTTTCACGATCAAAAACCTCTCTTTGGTACTTTCAGGGATTATCTTTTTTGTTATGTTTGTGTTATCTGCAACTCCGCCCTGGATTCTAGCTCGCCTTTTAACTCTATGAACATCCATGTTCTGCGCTCTATGAACTTGTATCAAAGGAGCTTATAAAGCATTCTCTCTGTAAGGAAATGTGTCACAGGGTACAAAAACACGAACATATGACAGTAGGAACTTAAATTCTTCATTACAGAGCAGCACAGCTTAGTATCAAATGTATCTAAGAATTCGAAATTTGCTCTCGGTGGTTTACCTAACTGATAAGCTGGAATTACGTCAGATATCAATTAAAACTCTTAACTGAATCAGAAAGAATGGAATCCGCGTAAAATATATGTAGTTAAATGCAGCCTCAGAATGTCAATACCTGTGGTCCTAGGAAATCAAATCCAGCAGATGTCTGCTGTGAGAAGCATAATCGAGCTTCTCCACCTTAACGATAGTAGTTTTCACCCTCTGCTCATCTCCATAAGTTTCTTCCTTGATCTTCAGCCTGAACATATACTGCCCAAAAAGTCTGCTCCGAAGCATGCTTCCAAATCCTGCATCATCTTCTGCATCGTATTTCAGAGAGTACAATTCCTTTGCTGGACAACCCAGCAGCTCCTCTCCGGCTTCCTGGAACGCTGTCGCCCACATTATTCCCGTGTGGTCTTGAACCTGAACTTGGAGAAGATATCTATAATCACAGTCATCGGATTCTTGATTGCATCTGTCGCATTGCCATCTTGAGTTTCCTGATCGTGTAACTTTCTTGTTGCATTGTCTGTCTCCAACTGTTAATGGGCAAGCTGTATAGCAGAATGAATCTGCTTTGATGAAGATCAACGTGCCTGACACTGTAACCCAGTCCGGCTTATCTGACCTGCCAAGGCCTTCATCCCTGATCTGAGACACAGTCTTGCGAATCTCATTCTTAGATCCTCCTGGAATCATTTCTCTGGAAATGGACACAGATGCCATATCCCGACCACCTCGATCATACCAATCCTTGAGATTATGAGCCTCAGGAATATCTGGATTTATGAAGAGCTGAGTGGAAGAAATGGTTCCCAATGATTTGCCGCTGAAGTCACTAACCTTCCCAGCTTTAACGGCCAAAACAGGAAAAATCCCAGAATCAACCATTTCTTGCAAATTCTGGCCATCCTTGTTGCAGAAATCTCCCCAAAGGGTCAACTCAACAATCCTACCAGAACTATCCTTCAGATTCAAAACTCTTCTCTGAGTTTCCATACCATTCTTCCTCATGATAGGAACCGACGGATTTACAGATATCACAATACCAATCACGTCAAATATAGAATTGCTTTCTGCACTCTCAATCTCACTGATTGGCATGAAGGAGAACTGCTGTTGAGGAATTGAACTGTCTTCATCAGGACAGAGGTCCACCGTCGAAGCTGCCTCCAAAAATATCTCCCACTCATTCTTCAGGTGATTGAAATTCTTTTGCGCAGGTTTCAACCCACCCTTTGAAATCACATACACCCTGCCAACCTCAATGGCCTCATAGAACCGGTCAACAACAGCATTGAAGCAGGTCACACGTATCTCACCTCCGTCAGAATCAAGAAGGTCAAAGGAGAAAACCTTCCCATCTCCACGTGCATTGTTGTAGCGACGAATATCCCCTTTCGCAGTAACCCTGGCCTTGATAGCCCACCTCCCCTGATAAGGATTCAAAGCAGAGATAGGTATTATCCTAGCCGGTGCCTCATTCTTCATAATCGCCCCATGGTTCCTATAACTCGGAGGCGGCTGATATGAAGGCTGCACAGTCGGCCAAAAAATCTGAGCATTACTGCCACGATTCTGACCCTGGGATGCACCAGGCCGAGCACTCTGCAAATTACTGTTCGGCTTCTGAGCACTCATCATCGGAGGCCGAAAACTGAGGTTGTTACCCGTAGATTGCATAGGATTGCCACTGTCAGGCACCAGCTTCTGCGCAGCCGCATCAGCCACCGGCCTAGGGTTCCCGATGATCTCACACTCGAGCATTATAGTCTCAAAGTTAAGCACCGCAATAATCCTAAACAAACAAAAAAAAACTAGCACTCTTTAAAACAAACAAATCCGAACTCTGTTCCAACAAAAAAGCACTACTCTCTGAAGAAATTTGAGTTAATCCAGCGATTTTCCATCAATTTCGGTTTCCGTTACTCCGATTTCAAGAAAAAAGGGAAGGATCTACAAAATTAGAAATATAACATTAATTTCGCTAATTTAAGGAACGGACGGGAGAGAGAGAAGGGAGTACGGACTTGCGGTTCTGGACGGTGGAGCAGATGTAGTCGATGAGCTGGACGACGGAGCCCTTCAGGACGCGGCCGAGTCGGACTCGGTCGTTGAGCTGAGTGGCGAGCATGGCGTCCTGAGTGGAGACCGAGTCGGAGAGGAGGAGGCGGTACCGCTCCTGCGCACTCCCAGTCCGCTTGATGTCCACCACCTGCACCAGTGGCTTCGAGTTCATGTCCCCGCCTTCTATCGCCGCTATCGCGTTCGCCGTCAGATTCACCGGCATCGCTTCCCCCGCCGTCCGATCTTCCCCGAGAACGGTACGGAATGTCGAGAGAGAGGAGAGAGGAGCAGTTACTTCGGAGGATGGCGGGGAAGTATTTTTTGTTTTTTTTTTGGGAGGTTAATTAACTTTCCGTTAACCGAAACGGGATGTTGGACGATCCTAGGGATTTTAAAATGCGTGGGTCTCTTTTTGGTTTACGATCCGTTGTGTTACAAAATTGCCCCTTCTTGGATGAGCCGGAGCTGCTGTCTATAACTCAAAGTCTATCGATTCGAAATATTCTTATGTCGAAAATAACCAATTCACGTCTGAATATCTAACAACTAGAATAATTTAATTTACTCTTTAAAAAAGAATAATTTAAATTCGAATTAGATATGGACGAGGAATCTGGTGAAGTTGGTCGCGATTCTAGTGGCTTCCTAATTTGCTATTTTGCAAAGGGCAATGGGCAGGATCCGGGTAGGATCCATATGACCCAGATCTTTATCCTCTTTTTGAATGGTGGACCCAGATCCTTACCTTTATCCTCTTTAAAAATAAGGATTCGGGCAGGATCTGGGTCCAAAAAATCAGGCAGGATCAGGGCGACCCGCGGGTTCGTGTTTTTTAAAATAATATTTAATTTTTAAAATATTAAATTATCATTTGATAGTTTTCAAATAGCAATGAGACATTTTCATTCATTAAACTAATCAATACAAAGAAACCAAACAAACAAAATCAAAAATAATTGAAGTCGGGTAAGTTAAAATTGAGAATTTGATATTATGTCTAATAATTAATATACATATATATTATTTTAATATTAATTTAAAAAATTCGGGTAGGATCAGGGCAGGATTCAATAGATACATATCCATGCCCTTATTCTTTTAAAATATCAGGATCCGGGCATGATCAGGGTCTAGACCCGATCAAAGTCAACGGATCTTGGACTAAGGATGGCAATGGGCAGGATCCGAGTAGGATCTATAGAACCGAGATCCTTACCCTCTTTTTGAATGGTGGATCCAGATCCTTACCCTTATCCTCTTTAGAAAAAAGGATTCGGGCAGGACCTGGGTCTCAAAAAATCGGGCAGGATCAGGGCGACCCGCGGGCCTGTGTTTTTATTTTAAATATTTAATTTTAAAAAATTAAATTATCATTTGATAATTTTTAAATAGTAATAGGACATTTTTATTCATTAAATAAATCAATACAAATAAACCAAACAAACAAATTCGAAAAATTGAAGTCGGGTAAGTTAAAATTGAGAATTTGGTATTATGTCTAATAATTAATATACATATATATTATTTAATATTAATTAAAAAAATTCGGGTAGGATCTGGGCAGGATCCTATAGATCCATATCCATGCCCTTATCCTTTTAAAATATCAGGATCCGGACAGGATCAGGGTCTATACCCGATCAAAGTCAACGAATCGTAGACCCTTCGAATCTGGATCAGGGTAGACCCTCAGGATAAAGGTCTAATTACCATCCCTATCTTGGACGCTTCGGGTCTGGATCAGGGTAAGGATCTAATTGCCATCTTTAGCAATGGTTGGTCCCTAGCTGCAATCTCATCCTAGGCTGGGAAGCGAGCATTCTGCAGGATATAGATGGAGGTAGACTAATAATTGGCTATAATTTGTGTCAACCGTGGGGCGTTGTGCGAGACCATCCTTTCGCGACCTTAACCTACCGAGCTAAGGAGATACCAACTAGATGCTTGGACATCCATAAACAACATACCCGGCGTGAAAGAAACCATGTTACCAACCCTGGCAATCTGTTTCTATTATATTGTGTCTGATGTGCAACATTAGTGTCCTCCATAGATGTGTATCTTGATGAACGAAAGCTAGGATACCCATTGCAAAAAGGATATGGACGGGAAACTGGAATTGGAATACACTGCGTTCCTCGTATGTCGCCATTGTTCATGATGGGTGGCATTCGGACTCATCTTCGTCGAAGACGCAGGTAAATCGGTTTTTGTTGATCTTGTTGGCTTCAGAAGAGGAACCAAAATATCTTATAGCAAATATCTCCCACATCATCCAACAATTATCCGAAGCGAACTTGGCACTACCAGTAGAACAAAATTTTCCATATACTTTAGGAAAAGTAAAGTCATTAGGCAAAAGATTTGTCCATTGGCACTCCAAACAAACGAAAGCGCCCCCTAGAGAAAGGTGATTCCAAGTCGTTCTTCAGGCAATAATCGCAGGGGGCTCGATCTCAACAGGCAGTACGGGAGCAGCTGCCTGCCTGTACTCTTCCTCTTCCTTGGGAGGATGGATGATAACAACATCGGGCAAGGGAGTTGTGGGTCCCTGCTTACCCTTGGGGTCCCAGTCAAGCATGATCTTGACCTTGATTCCAAGCACACCCTGTCAAACAATCAACTAGATGAGCAACCAAGGGAGAAGGACCAGATTACACTAACCGCATGAGAGGTAGAAGCAAGGAAGAAGAATGATCAAAGTTGCGAACCTGTCTCAAAAGAACATGTCTCACGGCTGCATCGATGTATTCTTTAACTGGCTGACCAGATGAAATCATGTAGCCATCTTTGAATTTCATGGACTTTGCACGCTGAGCCCTGAGCTTGCCACTGACAATGACCTAAGAAAAGCATGGTCTGTTAGTTAAGATAAAATTCTGTGCAGGTTGGAATGGGGTTTGGAAAGAGGACATGATGTGCATTTCAGATGATACACATACCTCACATCCCTTGGCTCCACTCTCCATAACAAATCTCAGAACACCATAGCAAGCCCTAATACATAACACAGCAAATTGATTAGAATTTACATAACCACAATAAACACACTTACTTGAGATGAAACCTGACAAGATAGAAATAATCAATATTTGGGTACACAATTTCACAGACAAAGATCATTAAATAATGGCAAACAGAATTAAGATGGCTTATGAGCAATCATATATCATCCCCTGAGATAGCTGTATAAAAACGAAGACAATTATACATGGTTAATGGACAGAGGAGTTTCAATTTTGTCATCTTCCGACACAAACTTGGTAGAGAAAGACCAGTCTGCTTTATTTGATGACTAAAGGAAACAGGAGCACGAAAAGCAAAAGAAACAAGCTTGCGTCAACCACAAAACAACAATCAGATTCTAGGCCAACTCAATCAATAATCACCCTTGAAGTGAAAACATTGAGGAGTAGATCGAAGGGACACTGATGGGTGATGCTACCGGCTCATTATTGATGAGAACTCGTAATTAACAAATAGGAATATCATTGCAAACCTACAAAAAGTGTACCATCCACACAGTTGCAGCATGAAAACCATGTCTTTCACGATGATGTACTCTAAGGTGATCATAAATGTTGTCATCTTCCGACACAAAATTGGCGAGAGAAAACCAAATCTGCTATGTTGTCATAATCATCAACTCACTAAATACCCCAACTCAGATAACCAAAAGCAAAATGCAACAACTTGTGATAGATCATCATAAAAACATCACATTCAGCGTCCAACAATCACATCTCAAATCGCTACACCAAAAAAACCAACAGCTGATACCTGCGAACAGCAAGGCCACCGAGGAGCTTGTAGCGGAGAGACTCAGCCTGAGCAACGGCACAAAGCCCCCTGCTGTTAACCTTCTCAGCGTAAAGCTCAACGGTGTTCTCTGGGAACTTGAACCTCTTCTGCACAACAGAGGTCAGCTCCCTAATCCTCCTCCCCTTCTCACCTTCACAAAATCAAAACCCAATCCCATTTCAATCCTAATCCAACTCCACTAAACCAAACACACACAAAAAAAAGGTTATGGAAAAATAAAAAATATATACCCAAAACATTTTGGGTGCGGGTAGCTCGGATGATGATCTCGGTTCGCATGGGGGTAACCCTAACCTCCACGCCGGAGTACCCATCCTCCGCCAGCTCCCGGGTCAGCACCTCGTTCAACTCCGCGAAGAAAACTCCGTCCGCCACGAACTAACACAAAAAATATGTGAATATTTTCAGATAAGCCCTTCAAAATTGAGAAAAACGGAGAACAACTGGCGGTGGAGAGAGGGAGGGAGCAGTACCTTTCTCTTCTTGCTGACTTGGACCGACGCCATGTTTCCTCTCGATTAGGTCTTCGGGGATCTGGAAGTAAGATGGTGGAGCGGAAAACCCTAGTTCGTGTGGTGGGAAGAGGAGGGGGGCCGTTGTTTATATTTGAGTGATGTTTAGATCTGATGGCGGTTACAACTTTTAGGGTTTTGGAGATCGACGGATGAGATGCATTCATCTTTTTCCTTTGGTGTTTGGGTTGGGTTGGTCTTGTGGGCTGGGAGTTTGGGCTTCTGTATTTGTATCCGTTTCAAGCCTTTGGGCCTTTGTTCTTTTCGCAGGCCCAGATATCTTTCTTGGCAGGTTTCTCGTCTTTTTCGCTTTTGTTATGAATATGTTCTTCTTAATTCGACGGGTCGAAATTGTGATACTTGAGAGCGATGCTTTTAAACGGATCGGAAGGCAGCCTGGATTTTCGCTGTTTTTTGGATCAGTCTGGTTGAACCATACGATGGTTTTTTTATGAAAATATGTTTTCTTAAATAATCATATTTTAACGTAATTTGGTGGAAGTCTTTCTGTCAAATTAAGCAAATCGATGTTCAACGGCATTTGACCACCGCAATCACTCTTCAAATTTTTTCATAAAATTATACAGTACCAGTACTATGTTGTGACACGATTGATTGGTCAACGAGTTTCAAGAGACCAACTACGAAACGTATTTTAAAAAAGCTAATAATAATCAAGTAGCAAAAGAGTCCTAATTCCCGTAGGTAAAAGAGTCCTAATCAACCATTCAACTCTGAAAAATGAGACATTTATATAAGTTTTTCACACTTATAAATAAACACATCAAATTTGTAATTAATAATGAGATAATACCAACAAATATTCCGGTATTTAACATGACATGATAAAAGATTAATAACTTATTTAGTTGTATTGAGGAATTCGGTTTGTTGGAATTTTGAGGCCATGGTGTAAGCATTTTTTTTAGACCACTTAGCAGGAGAATACTACTACGGATAATTTAAGTTTAAGTCTAGTGAAATCTCTGAAAAGTGGTTAAATTTTTTGATCAAGTATTTAACATTGTTGAATTCTCAAAAACTCAAATTTGAAACTTCTTGACTGCTTGGTTAAGAAAAACTGCCATATTATTGGTTGTGTTGGAATAAATGCATAATTAATGCATTTGGGCCAAGCTGGAAGGCCCAAGCTAAAAAACCCAAAGCTGAAAAGCCCAAGCTGGGGATGGGAGAACCATTACCACATCGGAAATCGCAAAGGAATTTTCCATGTTTATAAGGAGAACCTCCAAGTTGGTGTAACATTAAAAGTTTCACTTGAAGAGCTGACCGAGGTTGCCTGCAAGGATGGTGGGGAGCACGAGCACGCGCACGCGCACATGGCGTATTGGACGCAAGTCATAATGGGCGCTTTGAGGCGCACTTCGCACGTGCGCATCATCGCAAGGAGCTGAAGAGCCTTTAATTTTGGCAAATTCTGGATGGGTCACGAAGGACTGAAATATCCCAGAGACTTCCAGAAGGTCGAAGGGTTAGGAGCAAACCTGAAGGACACACAGGCAAATTCAGAAGCTCCCAGAACACCGAAAGGACACGAGTGTGTTGCCTGCCTGCCGAAGGAGTGCCTACGACCTCCGAAGTGCCACGAACGAATTGGCCGGAGAGGCATCTGAAGGGCAGCATGCCTGCTGACCGAACGAACGCGTCTCCTCAGAATTACTTCATGCCCCTTCGAAAGTGCCTGCCTCCACTTCATCCAGCACCTATAAATAGGCCCTTCCCCCTTCTTTGTATCTCACCGCACTACAACTTGCATAAGCATTCGTTAGCAATTGTAAGTCCTCTCTCCCTATCTCAGAAAGTTCTGAATATCCAAGGTTCGCCTAAAGCTCCGAGGGTCATTGTGCTACGAACTCAAAAGCAGCCTAGTCGTTATATCTTGGGGACGATTGTCGCAGCCCGTAAGCACTGAATACGGGACAATCTCGTCTTACGGAGAAAGAGTCTAACTCTTGCCTCGACTATACCAGATCCTAATCAAGTACACCACCTCTGACAAATAATAATCGTAAGACGAGATTAGTGTACTTGAAGATGGCATCATCAAGCTCTGCACCAACATCAGTGCTAGCGGTCCCGGGAACTGTCCACGCTGAAAGGCCGGCCAAGTTCAACGGTACCATATTCAAAAGGTGGTAATAGAAGATGTTGTTCTACCTGACGATGCTCAACTTGGTTCGATTCTTGAAGGAAGAGGCTCCAAAGGTGGCAAAAAATGAGGCTGATCCACAGAAGATCAACGCCCTCGATGCATAGAGTCATAGCAATTTTCTATGTTATAACTATGTCCTAAATGTCTTAGATGATGCCCTTTACAATATCTATGCAGGTACTAAGACTGCGAAAGAATTGTAGGACTCCCTGGAGAAGAAGTACAAAACGAAGAATGCCGGGATGAAGAAATTCATCGTCAGAAGGTTCCTCGACTTCCAGATAGTGGACTCCAAGAAGGTCATAGACCATGTCCAAGAGCTGCAGCTGATTCTACATGAGATTCACGCCGAAGGCATGTAACTCAGTGAATCTTTTCAGGTGGCTGCTCTAATCGAGAAGCTACCCCTCATGTGGAAGGACTTAAAGAACTACCTCAAGCATAAGAGGAAGAACATGGGGCTGGAAGACCTGATCGTGAGACTAAGGATCGAGGAAGACAACCAAAAGTCCAAAATCAAGACCAGCAGGACTAACTCCGAGGCTAAGGTACACCTCGCCAAAGGTGGCACCGGTAAGAAGAGGAAGAAGCCTAAAAATAAGCAAGAGAAGTAAGAGCCAAAGAAAAAGAAGGCTAAAAAGATCAAGGGTAATTGCTTCAACTGCGACAAACCCGGTCACATGGCAAAGGATTATCGCTTGCCAAAGAGGGATGATCGTGAGAAGGCTAATCTGGCCGAAGACCTATCTGAGCTAGACTTATCTACCGTAGTATTTGAAGCCAATTTGGTGGATAACCCAAGAGAGTAGTTCATTGACACAAGGACAACCTGACACATCTGCTCAGACAAGGAGATGTTCTCGACCTACACAGCCATCAATGGACGGAAGTTGTTCATGGGTAACTCTGTAACTTCTTCCGTTGTTGGACTAGGCAAGGTGGTGCTAAAGCTAACCTCCGGAAAAGAGCTGACCCTCAAGGATGTACTTAGTATCCGACTCACTATTGAGCAAAGCTAGAATAAAACTAGTATTCGAGGCCGATAGGTTTGTATTGACTGAGGCTGGTACCTTTGTAAGAAAGGGTTACCTCGAGAGGGGGCTCTTTAAGATAAATATAATAACTGTGAAACATGCCTTTGAAGAGCCTAATAAAGTTATCAATTCTTCTTACTTAGCTGAGTGTTCTAACTTATGGCATGATAGATTAGGACACGTAAATTTGAGCTCACTAAAAAAGTTAGTAAGTTTAAATTTATTGCCTAAAGTAGAGTTTGACCCAAACAATAAATGTGAAGTATGTGCAGAGGCAAAAATGACCAAAGTACCTTTTCATTCAGTGGAAAGAAGTACTACACCTTTAGAGTTAATTCGTACCGACATATGCGATATGAAACAAGTGCAAACTAGAGATGGAAAAAAGTATTTCATCACATTTATTGATGATTGCACGAGGTACTGTTATGTACACCTCTTGAAAGGAAAAGATGAAGCTCTAGAAGCTTTCAAGAGTTATAAGAATGAGGTTAAAAATTAAGTTAGTACTAAAATCAAAATGATTCAAACTGATAGAGGGGGAGAATATGTAGCTCTGTTTGAGAAATTCTACCAACAATATGAAATTATTCATCAGACAACTGCTCCATACTCACCTCAATCAAATAGCGTAGCTGAGCGCAAGAATCGAACTCTTAAGGAGATGATGAATGCTATATTGATTAGCTCGAGCTTACTACAGAACTTGTGGGAAAAAGTTGTGCTCTCAGCTAATCACATTCTAAACAAATTGTCACACAAGAAAAGGGACAAAACCCCATATGAATTATGGAAAGGGAGAAAGCCTTCCTACGATTACCTTAAAGTGTAGGGGTGCCTAGCCAAGGTAGAAATACGTCTGCCTAAAAGGGTGAGAATAGGACTCAAGACCGTTGACTGCATTTTTATCGGATATGCTTACAACAGTAGCGCCTATCGATTTCTAGTGCACAAGTCTGAAAACTCTGAGATCAACGAGGGAATGGTCATGGAATCAAGGAATGCAACATTCTTTGAGAATATCTTTCCTAAAAATGAAATGAAAGAAGTAAGCTCAAACAAAAGAAGTTATGAAGTTGAACAAGGCTCTAATCAAGGTATTGAGGAACCTAGTTGGAGTAAGAGGACCAAAGTAGCCAAGTCATTTGGTCCAGATTTTCTAAACTACATGTTAGAAAATGAACCTCGGACAATCCAAGAGGTATTATCTAGTCTAGATGCTCCTCTCTGGAAAGAAGCTATCAACAATGAGATAGAATATATCATGCAAAACTACACGTAGAAAATTGTGGATCTCCCACCAGGTTGTAAACCTTCAGGTTGCAAGTAGATCCTTAAAAGGAAATACAAAGCTGATGGACCAATCGACAAGTACAAAGCTCGGTTTGTAGCTAAAGAGTTCAAACAGAAGGAAGGATATGATTTCTTTGACACATATTCGTCGGTCACAAGAATCACATCTATTAGAGTGCTCATAGCTGTCGCAGCATTCTATAACCTCGAGATACATCAGATGGATGTAAAAATAGCTTTCCTAAATGGAAAACTGGAAGAGAAAATATATATGGAATAACCTGAAGGGTTTGTTGCCCCCGGACAAGAACATAAGGTATGTAAGCTGGTCAAGTCACTGTACGGGCTGAAACAGGCGCCAAAACAATGGCATGAGAAATTTGACAAAATAATGATGTCAAATGGCTTTAAGATCAATGAGTGTGATAAGTGTGTATACATTAAAGACACACCTGATGCTTACATGATTGTATGTCTGTATGTAGACGACATGCTAATCACGGGAAGTAGTAATGATCTTATCGTGAAAAATAAGAATATGTTAAAAAATAACTTTGACATAAAAGATATGGGTCCAGCTGACGTCATACTAGGGATTAAAATCTCTAGCACGACTGAAAGAATTGTCTTGTCACAATCTCACTACGTTGAGAATGTACTCAAGAAATTTGAAGCTTTTGACAAACCTCCAGCTAAGACTCCGGTAGACCTAAGTCTACACTTAGCTAAAAATAGAGGGGACCCAGTATCTCAACTAAAGTATGCAAGAATCATTGGGAGTCTGATGTACTTGACAAATTGTACACGCCCTGATATTGTGTACTCAGTTAGCAAGCTTAGTAGATTTACGAGCGATCCAGGATCGGACCACTGGCTAGCTCTGAAAAGGGTTCTAAAGTATCTAAAATATACCATAAATTATGGCATACTTTATACTAGGTATCCAGCTATATTAGAAGGATACAGTAATGTGAATTAGATATCGGACACTAAAGACTCCAAATCTACTAGTGGTTATGTGTTCACCATAGGTGGAGGAGCTGTGTCATGGAAATCCTCTAAACAAACGTGCATAGCTCGATCCACCATGGAGTTGGAGTTTATAGCACTAGACAAAGCTAGAGAAGAAGTTGAATGGCTCAGAAACTTCCTAGAGGATATTCCATGTTAGAACAAGCCTGTGCCGCCTGCATTGATATATTGTGATAGCATGTCTGTAATCGGGAGAGCACAAAGTACAATGTACAACGGTAAGTCTCGACACATCCGTAGGAGACATAACACCGTTAGGCAATTGATCTCTGGTGGTATAATTACTATTAATTATGTGAAGTCCAAGGACAACATAGCTGATCCTTTGACGAAAGGAATCAATAAAGATCAAATGTATAATGCAGTAAGGGGAATAGAGTTAAAACTCACACATTAAAAAATGTTCATAGCGATAGCTCAACCATGATGAGTGGAGATCCCACAAACTTGGTTCTATGAGACAACTAAGTTATGGATGGTTCAGATGATTACTTGGAACCCATCTTATTCTCAGAAGCTGCCCAAATACGAACCTGCAGAGGTGTGGTAAGGTTAAGCTTCTACGCTTTTAATGATTCCTATACCCAAAAAAAGTAGAGTATGGTAGGATACTCTTGATGGGAGATCACCTATATAAGTATGAAGTGAGGCCGCTTCAAATAGAAAAATACTTATGAATCCAAGATAAGGTCCATAGTCGAAACAGACACAACGTGAGAACCAAAGAATATTAGAGATATCATTGTGCAAATATTATTGTCTTAGTTTACATAAAAAAGCTGACCAGTTTAAGACATCGCGTTCTCTGAGCAGCAAGTAAATCCGATAATATCTTACTAGAGAAGGTTCAAAGCCGTAAGCTACCTATCGCGATGCAATGATATTTCGTTAGAACTTTTCTTAAAGTGTTAGCATGCATTAATCATCATTCATGTGGGAGATTATTAGAATAAATACATAATTAATGCATTTGGGCCAAGCTGGAAGGCCCAAGCTGAAAAGCCCAAGCTGAGGATGGGAGAACCATTACCACATCGGAAATTGCAAAGGACTTTTTCCTGTTTATAAGGAGAAGTTCCAAGCTGGTGTAACATTAAAAGTTTTACCTCAAGAGCTGACCGAGGCTGCCTGCGAGGATAGTGCGTAGCATGAGCACGAGCATGAGCACGCGCACGCGCACGTACACGTGCACATGGCGCATTGGACGCAGGTCACAATGGGTACTTTAAGGCGCACTTGGTACTTCGCACGTGCGCATCGTCGCGAGGAGCTGAGAAACCTTTAATTTTGGCAAATTCCGGATGGGTCACGAAGGACTGGAATGTCTTAGAGACTTCCAGAAGGTCGAAAGGTTACGAGCGAACCCAGAAGCTCCCAGAACACCGAAGGGACGCGAGTGTGCTGTCTGCCTGCCAAAGGGGTGCCTACGACCTCCGAAGAGCCACGAACGAATTGGTTGGAGAGGCATCTGAAGGGCAGCCTGCCTGCTGGCCGAACAAATGCGTCTCCTCTGAATTGCTTCGTGCCCCTTCGAAAGTGCCTGCCTCCACTACAACTGGCATAAGCATTCGTTAACAATTGTAGGTCCTCTCTCTCTATTTCAGAAAGTTATGAATATCCAAGGTTCGCCTGAAGCTTCGAGGGTCATTGTGCTACAAACTTGGAAGTAGTTTAGTCGTTGTATCTTGGGAACGATTGCCGCAGCCCATAAGCACTGAATACGACTCTTATCTAGACTATACCATATTCTAATCAATTACACTACCTCCGACAAACAAAAGGTTGTTGTGGTCATCTAATTTGTGCTTAAACAAAATGCATTACATGTAGATTAAAGAAGAGTACATATAATGCAAACCAATGCAATGATTCAAAGATTCAAAAGTATTCGAGCATGCTGGTACATGGTTATTAAAAATACTCGCCGTCCATGTGGTTCCGATTTTTTTTTTTTAGAATAGTTCCAATGAAAGTTACATTTCACCAATCAATAGCGTTACATAGAGATTTCGCAATCACACGCGGACAATAACATATATACGTCCCCGTTGTTATTATCATCGTCCATATGATCTATTTGTGTGGACAAGCCAACGATCATTTAGATTGAAACCGGATACCATTTACTCGATTAATAACCCATTAATAAAACTCATTAATAACCCATTAATAACCCATTAATAAAATCCATTATAAATATTTAGAAGGTCCAGGGTTCAAACTCTAGCATTATCATAGTGTAATTTACCTTTAAAAAAAACTCATTCATAAAATTAGGTTCACTAAAAGTAATTAGTACGCACGTTAAAAAAATCTATCGTAGTTCAATTAGGTTCAGAGAAATCAAGTTTATTAGCAACTATTGCTCGCAAGATATTTTTCTAAATTAACAATTATAACAAAATATGTTTTGGAATCTATTTTTATGGAAAAAATATCTACAAACAAACAATCAAAATACCTTTAAATAAATTTTTGAAACATCTACTTAATGATAATAGTGCTTGAATACCAAATGGTCACATATAAAAAATATAAAAAAACATGGTGGGAGCATGAATGAATGGGCCCGATTGCGAAATGAATGCGAAATGTACTATCGTCGCTGCTGCTTTTGTAAGACATCATCCAGAATTATGCCAAATCCAAGGAATCGGTCACTTGGGCCTTTCTACCAGGATTAAATAAAAATTAGGCCAACCCAATTTTAACTAGGACCATACACAATAAGTACATGATATTCATTCAAAAAAAAAAGGGCCATCCACGGTTTTTTTTAACCTTCGTAGTTGAGAATCCAAAAGTGTAACGGTGATGGACTAATTTGCATTTTGGAGAGGTTTTATGTTGTCTTTGCTCCTGGCTTGTAAGTCGATTGTAAGTGACTTTTTCTCCCGGGGATGTAAATCTTTATAGTGGTAGCGTTATACTGTCTCTCTTTTCCAATTGCTATTTTTTCGTTGAATTTTACTGCTCAAAGTTTTAACGACGTCAGATAGTTACAATAATCAATACACCTCAATTTATGGACTAATTTATAATTGTAAGAAATTTACTCACCTATTATCTTAAAATTTTGGGTTGGATATAAAAATTTTAGTAAATATCGAATATTTATTTTAGGATAAGATTTTTCCTAATAATATTTTATATGTTCGTAAAATTTGAAGTAATCTATTTTCCTATGAATTAACCAAACTCTCAATGGTCACCACCGCTCTTGTTTGAGTTACCCAACATAGTAGCCGTTTCAAAATAATGCTTACTGCATTTTTATGGTTAAATTTTCTTTATTAAACAATAATAATATTTACACGAACGTTGAAATGGTGACTCTCCCAGTACAAATGTGCCGGGGTTATAGTCGAAGGCTCACTAAAAATCTTATCGTCGTAAAATTCAAAGAAAAAAAATGACAATAGAGAAAAGAGTTGCCCTCGAAAATACTATTGTGCAAATTAACCATTCAATCCTCATTAATTACTGAACATGCTTGCTAATATCCTAAAAATATCAAACAAAAACACATCCACCTTGCCGGCCACAAGTAATCAGCCAAAGATTGCAAGTATAGTCTTATATCCTGGCCACCCAATTCCCTTGTCAATTTTTCCTACCTTACCCATTCTTAAAACTTCAATAAGATAGAATAAACGAGAAACTCGTGGTTGTACCTTTTCTTCCTGAAAATTACATGGAACAACACTTAATGCATAAAGCGCAGATATAGAAAGAAAAAAAAATCTGTGTACTTGTAGTTTGACCGGAAGCTCTTCAACTAAATAACATGAAACTTTAATAGTAACATTCCCCCTTTTTTTAATAAGTGTAAGAATCTATAGAGTTTTGAGTTGGATATGAAATATAAACATGTTATTTGATAGCTTCTTTATCCCTTCATTTTCTATTACTAATTAATTAAATATGTTATTAGAGCAGGTTGATCATGTACTCGTTGTTGTTCATACATGACCTACGTTTCATCGTACGTTGGCAAAGTCATGCAAACTTCGACCGCCGACCTCGTTTGAGCAAACGTTTTGAGATTACCATATTCTTAGTTATATGAATAGTATGCTTATTTATAAATGTGATAAAATTATATAATCATGCCTTCGAGATTTTTAGTTGGATATGAAGATTGTAAAACTCGAATCCCACTACACACATGCCCTGCTACTTTAAGAAAACTCGACGTCTGTTGGTTGAAATTTAATATTTTAAAAACTACGGTCCGACCAGCAGGCGGATCGATCGGACAACTACACGAAACCAAACATGGGTCGATTTTTCCTAAAATCCATAATTTCGTTCGACTAGTTAAAATTCGGTCGGACCACCCAGTTGGTTGTTTACAAGTGACCCAGTTCGCCCGGATCAGAAAAATTAATGTTTATTTTTTTCATTTTATCTGATTTAGTTTAGAAACAAAACCTCAACTTCCACATTCTGAGCGTGTACATCACTTTTGATCACAAAAAAAACTTTTTTTTTACAATTCTTGATAATATTTCAACCAAGTCAAACGAATTTTTATAATCATCTTTATAATCATCTTCTTGTTCTTCTATACTTGTTTAATTCATGTTTGCAGACTTTGTTTGGATAAGTTGTATAACAAAGTTGCTAAATATTTGAACTTATTTGATATATTATTATTTTTAATCTTAAATTATATTTATTAAAAATTATTTAATTAGTTTAATATAAAATAGAAGTCCCAGTCCGACCGGCAACCCGATCGGTCGAATCGGGCAAACCAGAAATTTTACAAATTTCGAGTCACCTTCCAGGTCAGTTTTAAAAACATTGAGTTAGATTTTAGAGTTTTTGCTAAAAGGGTCTCGATGAAAGTAACACGAGTAAAAAGGGATTAGGATAAGCAGGCAGAAGGTAAGTTCAATGCAGAAAAGGTTGTTTCGGGTCCTCCGCAAGTTAGATACCTCATCTTCTTTCCTTTTGGGCGGGGCCCGAGCTAGAATTTGTGGTTGCCAATTTACTACCAAAAAAGTTTAGAAGATCTATTTTATATTAATATCCAATTTAATTGGTCCAAACCGGTAAAATTATTAGTCGTATTAAATAGCCAAACCTTACAATATCTTCATAATTATTATAGTCTTGAGTCGTAATCGGGGGAGATGACTATACTATATATATTGCATGCGGGATTTGAAAGAGGTGAATTGGGAACTGATGAAGACAGGCGAAATTGACCGACTGATAAACTTTAGGAAGACTAATCATGCGCAGTTGTGCCCCTTTTTTATTTGACACAATGGCAACAAAAAACTAAATTAATTTTTGCTTGGCAAGTAACGCCACGACACGTTCACATTCAACTATTTTTCTTAATATAAATTATCAGAATTGAACATTGTTAATTTTTGCTTGGCAAGTAACGCCAGGACACGTTCACATTCAACTATTTTTCTTAACATAAATTATCAGAATTGAACATTGTTAATTTTTGCTTGGCAAGTAACGCCAGGACACGTTCACATTCAACTATTTTTGAATTGAACATTATCAGTTCCTAACGATAATATATATTTTTAAATTTCTAAGACTTCACACAATTTCATTTCATAAATTTAACTACACACTCAACTATTTTTATCCACTGTAAAACTGATTTTTTGAAATTAATTATACATAAAAGTTTTTCCTTTATTAATATGTTTTATCAAAAACAAAAAGACGCTTGGACAAATTTATCAAACATTAGTCCGGTAACAGAAAAATGAATAATTTAAGGTAAGATCAATTTCTGTAGGACGAATTAACTCTCTCCATTACAGGCATACGGATGAACAAATTTGAATTTGGACGAATTTAAATTATAAGATGATTTATATTTTATTTGTCTAAGGATAAATTCATGTTCATATAAATTTCAATTCGAATCTAAATCAAATTTTCAGCGAATCAAATTTTGATTTTGATGCATTTCATGATATGCATTACACACGAACAGAAAGTAATGAAAATGCAAGCATGAAACAAATATTTGATATAATAAATCTAGATACGCTTAGATGGACCTAATTACGCAAATTGTAAATACCCCGGCCACAAACTTCCAAGTGACATTCTAAGATCTAGCAAGAAAGAAGCCATTTTTAAGGATTTAAATCAAGCGGTGTGGGACCCTTTCTTACAAGATCAGAAATTTAGGTTCCACTTTTACACTGGGCCCAATGAGGACATCATCTCGATCAGATTGGGGAGAGAGATAAGAAAGAGACTCCGATTCCAGTTTCACAATTTTAGTACTGTGCAACCAGTCATAACAAGGACCATTTGGGCCCCACTATTCCCCAAAAACATACCCTGAAGCCTTGAACAGACATGTTTGCTGCTATGAGAGAGCCAAGAAAAAAAAGGAAATTACTCTCAAGTCCTTCGGATTTGCTTAAATATATTCAAAAGTCTCTTTTGTTCACAAAATATATTATGAAGTCCCTCTAGTTTGCTTTTATTATACTTTCGGGTCCCTAAATGAGTTTTTTCTTTTTTTGTCATTGAAATGACAAAAATACCCTTAGAACCAAAAAATAAAAAAAATCTCTGACATCATTTCTTCTTCTCCGATGGCTAAAACCCAAATCGATGTCGATGTCGACTCGACTCCGGCCCATTCGTGGTAACATCCACTCTCGCCGTGCCAAAAACGGCATTGCGGTGCACAGGTCAGCGCAGATGTGAACGTCGTCATCGTCTTGCAGCCATCAATCAAACAAGAATTGCACATGGGCGAGATGATGGTCGAAAACCCATAAATGAATCTGCTAAAAAACCCATAAATTGATCTCGATAGAGAGGTCGGAAAGAAATGCAGCCGCACTCCCTCCCGACGCCGTACTCCCTCCCGACGCCGTACTCCCTCCACGTCATCTTCCCCTCCAACACGACGCTGTACTCCATCCGCTTCCGCTTCCTCGATTTGAAATCGAAATGGTCCCACTTATCTCTCTTCATTCCCTCAGTTGCTTCGAACCGCTTATGCTCCTCCCTCGTCCACCGCCCCGGCGAAACCCTCCTTCTGCGTGGAGGTGCTCAGCCTCCCTACCGGGCCGCGCCAGCGCTCCGCCGAGGAGCTCGAGCAGGGGCGGCTCGACGGCGGGTTCAGGTCGAGGGCGAGGGTTGAGGAAATTGATTTTGCCCCATCCTGAATTTTTGTTAAATTGGTGTTTGTGATTTTGTTTTGGAAAATTTGTTTGATTTTGATTTAATGTTGAATATTTTTTTTATTGAATTGGTTAGGAGGAAGAAGAAGAGTGATGTCGGAATTTTTTTATTTTTTTTCTAAGGGTATTTGGGTCATTTCATTGAAAAAATTGAAAAAAGAGCTACTAACGTGCGCCAAGGACCCGAAAGTATAATAAAAGTAAACTAGAGGGACTTTAGAATATATTTTGTGAACTAGAGGGACTTTTGAATATATTTAAGCAAACTCGAAGGACTTAAGAGTAATTTTTCTAAAAAATTGGAAAACAGCAGCAACAAGGATGATCATTTTTTATCAACGGAAGTTTGGTTCTAGTTAAGAGACTTAAGTTCTTGGGTTTAATTTTTACGAATGTAAAAAATTCTATTGAAAGAACTACTTACTAATTAGAGCCCTACTCTTTTGTATAACAGAGATTTCACAAAAAAATGAATAACTGGTCCTACTCTTTTGATGATATTTTTATGTTTGTAAGATTTGAACTTGATAATTTTCTTAATATCATATGGTTGGATCAACTACAATCAATTAGGAAGGAATGAGTATGGATAACCCAAAAGAGATATCTTTTATGGGGCCATTTGTCATGTTGTTGGGGATCACTGTTCTTTGGAACCATATAGGACATTTTTTATTTTTTAAGCCCTTACCTAGCTAGAACTTTACAATAAAATATATATTATTGTTTGGCTTTCCTTTCACCACCAAAATCAACATGTCCTCCTTGGGCAGAGATATTAAAGAAATAGTCAAAAGTTTACCCATCCTCTTATATGAGATTCTGTTCATGTGGTAGTGTGGGATTGGGAACCCAAAGGTTACCTAAACAAAGCTGATTTTTCTTCCTTCTTGTTTCAGAGCATCTTTACACAAATTATATGCATGCATCTTATAAGTTCACCTCCCCACAAAAAAATAAATATAAAAATAAAAAGACCAACATAAGCTGCAATTCATGACAAAGAGGAAAAAGAGGAAGTGGGGTCAAAACCAAAAAAGTTATATCCAAAATTGAACAATAAATTTCACGTCTGTCAAAATTGAACAATAAACTTCCGTCGATTCATACAGTTGCTTCTTATGATAGGGGAATACTTTTTTTTGAGAAGTAAATGAATTTATTTGAATATAAAAAGGAACAGATACAATAGCAGTCTCAGAACAGAGGCATACTCAGTTGCAACAAAAGCAACTACAATTCCAAGAGAACAACTAAAAATTAAGCTTCAAGCAGTAAGGGCCCGAAAAAACCAAGGGAAGCACCAAGCTAGCCTCCAAATTAGAGTTCCCACTGTCAAGTAAGGTCCACAGAGCACTAGGAACACACCACTTTTGTAATCCTCCTATGGGTAGAGGGGCACTTTACTCTCACTAGAATTAGAGGGTTAAAAAGGGTTGTAGAGAGTTTGTGCTTTTAGTATATGGAAAAGGTAAATTAAGATGTCTTTAACAGATATGTACCCTTTTTAGTTACAAGCAGTGGAAAAAGTTGGGAAGCTGAAAAAGCCTTCTTTCAGGTGGGATCAGCAATGTGAATGTTTGATTGCTGTTCTGCTAACAAAGCAACCATTAAGTATATACATAATCTCCACCAAACAAAAGAGGAATGAAAAAGCTTCCAAGTACTTTCACTTTCACAAAATCTGGTGAGAACAGTTTGAAGCAAGAACAAACAATTCCATTGGAAAACATGCTTGGATTTCAATTAGATTAACAGTTGCACAGTGATAAATTGGACACAAATCTTGCCAAATTCTCCCTAGAGTAAAATAAAGAATCCAAGTGAGAGCACAAACTAAGCAAAGCATTCTCTCACTAGATAGGCCTATTCCTCTTGTGCCCGGAAGAAGATCTTAGAGCACCACCACCTCCACTAGAGTCACCACCCTCAGAGGAGGCATCCATGGACTTGGCAAATGAGGTGGATAGATCTGCATACAAGTCAACAACCCTCCTAATGTTGTTGTTTAGCTCCCTAATTAGACCCACATTCCTGCTGAGATTGTCAGGGATCTTGGACTCATGGTTCTGGTTTATCTCATTGATGAGAAGCCTATTCTGGTCCAGGATATTCTGTACCTGCACAAAGTTCTTTTGAAATGCCTGCAGGATCTTACCATCTATCTGGGTGGTACCATTCCCTAGCAGCCCTGTAAATGTGTCTCCCTCCATCTTTGTTATTGTCTCTCTCTCTCTCTCTCTCTCTCTCTCTCTATCTCTCCCTTTTGTTTATACTGTAATATCAACAACACTTCACCCAGTAGTCCTGCTCCAAGAACAGAACAACCACCAAAACCAACATAAAATAAGACAGTGTTAACCGATGCTTGGTGCGTAGGATGATAACAGATCCTACCTCATTTTCCAAGAGATCGGTAGGTCGACTCTCACTCCTTGAAGAAATGGAAAAATTTTGCTTGGGAGAGGAACAAAGCTTAATGCCGTATAAAACCTCGGAGCTTAATCCAACCCCTAAATTTAAATTCACAAAAAAAAATTCAAGACGGTGTTAGTTCGGCAGTAAGCATCTATAACAGCTTTATTAAATTATTTAAATGATAGACCCATAATTATTCCCTTCCCCTCTCTTCAAACCCAAAACCCAAGAAAAACATGGTAAGATTTAGGAATTGTTTTTTCTCTTAAGTGGGCATATGAGACAAGACCCTGTAAGAAGAAAAATCATGACCCTCTCCTTCCCCCACGCACCCACCCTCATGGGTTCCACTTTTGTAATTACATGAGGAAGATCTCTATTCTCTCCCATAACAGACATTATTAACCAATTATCATTTAATTATACTAATCACAACCCCTTGTTTTGTTTTGTGGTTATTACTATAGCCAATTTATGATGAGGGTGGAAAAGCAGATCCCATTTTTCCTTAAAAGGAACCCTTTTTCTCCCTCAAGTACAGAGGGAAATACCCACCTAAAGCACAGAGTTTTAGAGAAGAATCCCAAGGACCCAGAAAAGGGAAAACGAAATCAGAGAGAGAGCGAGGGCCTCTAATTTCAAGGAGTCCCTCTTGCAACTACTCGAAAATCACGTCTAAATAGAACTCGACAGTACTAAGTGAGATTCACCGAAAAAATTTGCAAATAAAAAGTAAATGTCATTACTAGCTAAGTAAGCTAACCTTTTTTATTTTCACACTCCAAGAAAATAATCCAGTGTTGGACACTAAAAACGTGCAAAAAAAAATCTACTTGAATCTAGCAAGGAGTGAAATGGACAAGTTGCAATTTTCCAGTGGGAAAAAGAGCTAAAAGTCATTTTTAATGGCCCAAATAAAAAATCCAAGGACCCAGCTAACCAAGCAAGGATCTTTATATCTCCTCTCAAGAAGTATAATTCATTAAGCTGAGGAGGAGGAGGAGGAGGAAAGGGAGAATTGGGTTGGGAGAGAAACCAATAAAGGTTAGATTTTTAGAACTGGAATTGGGAATGGGAATATTTTGTTTGGGTACACCACATAAAAGGGGAAAAAGATATAAAAAATATATACTGCATGTGAATGGCGGTTGTACCTGGGAAATCTGGGACATGGTTGCTTTGCTTGTTAGCTTTTGCTTGTTGTGTAGGCGAGTCCAAGGAAGGAGAAGCCGCGAGGAATTCCCGAGTTTTATATGCGAAGAGGGAGGTGTGTGTAGGGAGAAAGAAGGGAGAGAAGATCGGCGATTTTATGGAAGTGAAGATCCGGGGTAGCTCCTGAATTATGAGAAATAAAGGATTATAGAGAGAGGTACTTTGTGTGAGAGAGAATATGTTGGATTTGACAGTCACGCTTTCCGACCCTTTCTACTCTGTCTAAATATATTTTAGTTAACAAATTAGAGTCTTCCGTTAGCTTAATTAAGATTTCACGAGCTACTAAAAACATATTTTTTTCATTAAATATATTTATACAAAGGTGTAATACCTAGTGATTAGACCGACTGTGATGTTTGTCGAAAAAGATCGTACTAGCTGCAGTTTTGTTCTGATATTACTTGTAAGTTAATACTCCAAGATCATATCGACTGTCTAGATCTTTACTTGCACGCACCCTGAAAAATTTCTAAGGTCACTAATCTTGAAATTTCTACGGGTCAAGCGTGCTTAATCTTGGAGCTCATTCAAGATGTTATCAAAAAATAGGCATACCTTGTTGTTATAAATAGTCAAATCAAAATACTCAAGTCTTTTCAAAACATATCATTAACAGAGTAACATAATTGCCTCAAAATTGAATTATTCGGTCACGTGGGATATCATTTGATATAAAAACTATATATTTTCATTTCCCTTAATAAATATTTTATTTTAATTAATCTACTTTTTGCAACTGCAGTGACATGCTGTTATATTCTTGGGCGGAAATAGATTATTTTGTGCTAATAAAAATAGAATTATATCAAGTAAAGTTGTCGTGGTACTATCGATAAAAAGTGCGGCACCTTACCAAATATGATTTTATATTTTTTTCGCTCTCGATCATCTAGTGAACCAGTTAGGAATGCATACATCATACACTCGGTAAATTAAAGATGCCATTGACCAATTCGATATTAAGATGTAGCTGTAGTGGGATTTCAATTTATTAGGTTTTCATATTTAAAAAATCTAGAGTTTTTCTTCTTTTCCATCTTCCTAAGAGTTCTAATAAATTCGATTTAGTCATTGGTAATAAATATGATATTAAGTTAGAAATATACAAAAATGTTATCGTAACAGGCACTTACTACCCCGATTATATTAATTTTTTTTTTGTTTTGGTGGTCTTTTTAATATCACGGTCAATGATTAATTTATGATCAAGTATTATCGATTTTTTCTAGAATGTGATTATATCAATGATAGATGCTCCATTTTTAAAGTTCAAATTTAAAATATTATTAACAAAATTAACTTCTCAACTACGTGGACCAATTTGTACTAGTTAATAATTTTTTTTGTTAAGTACTAATTAATAATTTTACTTTGACCGATGGATAACCACCGGGTATTTAAATCAGCCAATAAAAAGGTTGATCTAATTTAATCATCCATCTTGAGTTCTAGCTCTTTAAACACATCAATGTTATAATTTTGATTACAATAAAACTTTTTTAAATTGATATTATTGGGACCACATAAAATTATCAATTTAGATAGATTATCACATAAGAGATGTTTTCATTTTTTTACTACAAAATTTTATTTTGTCAGTATTCAAGTCACCACAAAATTATATATATTTTTTACTACATTCAAATCTCCAAAAAAAATATATTAATAACGATCACACTTATTATCTCATAGAAAATTTAAATAGTTTTTTTGAATTTCTAAATAATTTATTTTGTTGTCGCTTTACTCGAAAGTTCCTTGAACATTTGGATTCCAACACACATGATCCTCAAAAAATTGATGTCTTAGAAGCAATTCAGATGGCTGTGAAGTCATGAACTTTGGATGTCACACATCAATGTATAACAAAGTACTTCCTTCATTGCTGAATACAGTCTCTATAGAACCCGAGGGCTTAAGATTCTGTAGTGAATAGTGTTGTGAAAGAGCTGAATGAATTAATTTGGAGCTTGCACTACGGAAATCCAACAGATGCTAATCAATTACTTGATTTTCCAGCTGCTACACTCTAAACCGAACAAAATATTGTTGATGAAATTTTGAATCAATCAAATGAAAGTACAACTCGGGTGAATGATTATGATAGTCACGAGATAGCTGAAAATATCGGCTTATATTGTTATTCAAATAATATACTCGATTGAAATTTTTTTTTTACAACGAGACGACGATTAAAAGGATCATTTGAAAATATGAATGATGATGTGAAAGTTATCAAACAAGCAAACCTAGGTGACACTAACATCTTAAAATATTTTTTAATTTCGTAAAAATATATGTATTTATTAAAAATATCACTTTATGCAAATATTGGGACCGATATTTTGCACTAACATTTTCTGAAAAAATATTAGTTATTACGATATAGGGGTTATTAAATTTTAACACTGGTCCCGACTTGGAACCCGGGACTTTTTATCAGTTTAGAGAGGTTATCACTCTAGAGGAGATCACTTTACATAAATTTTACTGTACAACGAACTTTTTCACTATTTTAGGTCATACATGGCTCAAACTTGAATTGACCAATTCAATTAATGTTTAGTATTTCAAAAAAAAGGAGAGTTAATGTCGAGATTATCGCAATTGTTTATGTGTTGCTTGGATATATTTATAAGCGTGAAAATTCATCAATGCATAACTTTAAGATTTTAGATTAGATATGAATATTCTAACAATATAACAAACATGGTTAATCTCATAGCTCATTATAACTCGCACGCCAATCGTCTCATGGCAGCGTTAGTGAATTCAAATGTGGTATGTTTTGTAGTATATTTGGTTGCAAATGAATTGCAATTTTATTTGAAAATTCATCTACAAATGAATTCTTAATCCATTTACAAAAAATAGTATCTTTAGTATAATTATCCGTAGAATTCATTAGTAAATTCCACCTACTCTAGTAGAATTTGATTTAGTTATAATGAAATCCACGCAAATAAAAAAGTATGGTTTGTAAACAAATTTACGTGAACACGTAAGAATTTGTAATGAATTTAATATTTGAAATTAACCATGTGAATTTACAAATGAATTCTAAAAATAAAATATTTACCCAAATATCGGTAATTTACTGCCAAAAAATACATTGGTCAACTGGTGAAAGTATAACACGGTAATATTAAATAAATGTTTGGAAAATTTTACATATCATCTGGCTCAAATTTTAAATATTCCGCTCATATATTAGAAAAACCATCGGTTATTTACTTTCTCATAGTTCAGATCCAAAAGAAGTGGTTGATTGGGCTGGGTAATTAATCTGGCACGTGGTCCCACAAAAAAAATTATCTGGCACGTGGCACGTGGTTAGGATGGCGACGTAACGGTGGGCCCAATCCTTTTTGGGTTAAGTTTGCTTCCTGTCTCTTTCCCTGCCAGTGGGGAACCGTATATCTCCAATGTCTATGGTTGGTTTATTTATTCAAGTACCTAGAATTGTTACGAGTTATATCTTCTCCAGATTCAAAATCAAATTAATTTATTAAAAAGTATGAATATCAGGTAGTATTAAAAACCCTTAAATATTTTTTCCAGCATCCGTGATAATTTTTATTTCCTAAAACTCGTAACCGTACGTTAAATTTGGTCTTTTAATTGCTGTCTGGTATAAGATCTCAAGAAAGATCAGATAAGCCAATTCTTAAAATAATATTTCGTTGTACACCCAGTTGATCCTAATTAATTGGAAAGGAATCGACGACTGTGTCGTCTGCAGTTGCAAATTGAACATTGTTAGAGATTATAGGTTCAAGTTCCAAAAATTGACCAAGATTTCCTATGATTATAATTTTAAACCCTTTCTGCTCTGTGTAGTCCTGCCCTGTTACGTCATCTAATATTGTGAACTTTTTTTTAAAAAGAAAATGAGAGATTTGAATTGGGTAAAAGCCGCCTATGAAAGTATATTCTTAAAATTCGAAGGACTTAAACTTTGACCATAAATTATGCTTCAATTTAATAAGAGGTTTCAAGTTTAGAGGTTTCAAGTTTGGGTATGAAATGCATAGATACTAAAACTTGTTGCTGGCATTTTGGTCCCGCATTTGAATTCATGTTTAGTTCAATTTTATATTAGTGTGTCTGAAAATTTTGTGATTTTGAAAAAATAGAGTAATTATCTGACAGATGATCGACATTTCACTTATTTAATCTGTTATGTAAAAAAGTAATCTTCGGTATTATAGTTGTGAATTTTTGGGATTTTACTCGTGTCTATGAATTTACCCATATTATTCCTATATGATTTTTCAACTATTAAGCTCTTTTTAATCAATATGTATCAAGTTATTGTGAACGTCTGGAATGTTAAATTTTTTGTATGAGAATTTTGCCAATTTCAAAAACTTGAACTGACTTGTATTTGGATTAATCGACACATGAATTCGGCTACCAAGTAGTAAACAAATATTTTTCCCACTCAACGAGAGCCAAGACCTTATAAAACAGACAAACTAGCCAAGACCCTCTAATTCTTTTATTGTATCAATCGATCGACTGATGGTAACGGCTAAAATAATTGTTCGTCGTTATCCAGACTCCAAATTACTCCCACTTGATTGTGATCTAAATTTTTTGTTCTTCCGATGATAAATTGACGATGATTTTCGAGCCAGGACGAAATCCAAACGTCGCCACTTCAAAACCAATAGCGTTTTCCCACGTGGCATTCATGTTCGGGAAATCTACAGGTTCGGCGCCGAACCTAGCCAGATATGATCGTACATTAAGACATATCAATATATCATAAGATTAGCGAGTTAGCTGGAGGAGGAACCTGGCCTCGAGCGTGAAGCGGGATTCTTGAGGGGCCCACCACTACTGCTCATGTCCGTTCACGCCGTCGCCAGTTAATCCAAATAGTGTTTTATTATACCAACCTCTTTTTGGAATATTACAAAAAAAATATTGTTTTATATTAATCGGTCGGTGGAAAAAGTGATTATATTTTAACTGGTCTAGTCATTAGCAACTCGGAAATGTTAAACATTTTTACGAAGAATTTAGTCATCTTAAAAATTTTAACATAATTGAATTTAAATTAGTTGACTTAATGAGTGTCTAGATTATTAATATAAAAAACACTTTTTGGAGGGGTTGTTTCATTAATTACTAAACTTGTTAAAATTTTCAATCTCATCCGAACCAACTTCAATTTTTTTATTTGCTGAATATTTTAATAAATAAATCAATTGTATTTACATTTTCGAGTTCATCCTTACTATTTGTGAATAATCAAATGTCATATTTTTGCCTAGATCTTGTCGGTTTTTAAAATCGAACTATACCCAAATTTTTATTTTTATAGAAAATAAATGTAGAGATCTAGTCTACTCTTAAAAAAGAGGATACAAATTTGATTCATATGAATCATACCCAAATACTATCTCCATTCTCATTCCTACAGTTTCGGGAATGTACAGGAAAGTTCACCGTATGGTCGTGTGCACTTCAACAAAGCCATGTTTTTTGTTTAATATAATTTTTTTAGAAACTAATTAAATATTTTTGGGTTACATAACATCAGCGATGAATTATTTTAAGAAAGTCGTAAAGGTGATTCCCAGGACAAATTATCCAGATATGTTGCTTATCGCCGAAGAAAATGTAGTCAACTTCAAACCCGATCCAGTAAGGAGGCGTTTTTTTATCTGTAATTCGAAATGGTATTTCTAAAAAAATCTTACAAATAAGAAAATTTTGAAAAACCCCCAAATAAAAAATTGATATTATTTTTTGAAGAAATTCTGATCGGAAACCTAAAAAAATCCGAACTCATGTTTGATAAAAGATTTCAAAATAGCGAAAATAAATTTTTTTGCCTACTTTTAGCAAACGGAGAATAAAGGGTAGAGTGATCTTATTTTTTGATAAGTAAAATTTTATTTAACAATATAAAACGAAGACCAATCAACGCGGAATATCGAATCACATAGCGATCCATTGTTTACCACGAAAAAAGACAAGCAGATAAGCTTTCCGGAATGACCTGTAATAAATTTCTCGGGGTTAATGAACGACCGAGAGTATTGACAAGTTACAAGAAGTGTGATCGTATACAAATCTCCCAAGGGAGACTAAAAACTCCGACGGTGTCGTCGTGTGCAACTTGCAAGAAAATCGAGAAGGGTGCACTAGGGTCTAGGGGTGTATAAACAAAATTCAGTATTCGATATTTTCTATATTTTTTTGGTATTCGGAATTTCGGGATTGATATTTTGATATTTGGGATATAATTTGGTATACATTTTTTGAGAAATTCAGTGAATTTTAATATTTAGTGTAATTTCGGTATATACCAATATTATACTAAAATACCGACAATAAAATTTTACCAAGCATATATAAAAAAATCTAATTTCTAAACCTCACTCACATCTGGAGTCCAGAGACTATTTCTTTTTTTGAGGGGAATCCAGAGACTATTTCAGTTTCGTCTTCGTTCACCTTCTAAAAAAAAGCTTCTTCTTCGTTCTCTCGTTCCAGAAAAAATAAACCTCCCCTCGACTCTTGGCGACCAAACCTTAAGCTCCTGGCCAGCGGTCACCACCAGGGGCCACCGCGACCACCACCTTCCCTCGACGACCACCACCGGCCCTCTCCCAAATCAAGTATAGTAGATTGGGGTTTCAAAATTGGAGTTTTTTCAAATCTTGTTGGGTTGTTGTGATTTCTGTAAGTAATGTGTTTTGGTTGGTAGATATTGTGAAAATAGGGTTTCATCGATGGTCATTGTTCAAGTTCTAGTGTTGCTAGATTTGTTTGTGTGCGAACTTCGCTATTTTTGGTATAATATCAAAATTTTAATTCGATAATTGGTATGATACCGAAATATTTTGGTTCGGGATTGGTATGAATTTTTGTCAATTTCGGTATATTCGTTATTTGGTATTTCAGTTCGGTATATACCGAATGTACAACTTTCGAGAGCACTTAAGAGTAGACATTTCGGGTGCTGAGATTTTTAATTGTGGGATCAGATAAATTATAGAAAAATGTACGACAACAATATGATAGTCGAGCATCGTTAGATCGGTATATACTGTATAGAGAGTGACGGTGTGAATGGTATATTTTTCTTCAAATATTTAAGTTCTACCTATTGTTACTAATTTCGTACTTAATGGAGTAATAAAATATATTTGTTACTTTCTTATAAATTTCCTCTTTATTCTCTTCCGCTGTATTAATATCTACTTTAAACCAACTAAAAATATTAGACACGAGATTAATTTAGTAAAAGATACAAAACATTCAACAAAAAAGTACTATTAATTCCTCGAGGTAATTAGTTAATAAATTTTCAAAACTTATAAATAAGTCGTCCACATTTGCACAAAATGATATAGAAATCTAAACACGGTTCCTCAAATAAAGTACCAAAATTTATATAAACTTGGAGAATAGTGCAAGCAATAAACGGGTCACTCCATCAACTTGTTATGATAACAATCTTTAACCACTAACAATGTCCTTATTTAAACAAAAGTGAATTATAATAGCTTGCACCAGGTAAGGCCAAATATGTATGATTGGACCTAAAACAAACACTATGATAATATAGACTCATACGTAAACGGCCACGTCGTATTAATTAATCATCGGATTAAATCCTTGAATATCATAGTCAATGAAAGAGAATCTAGCGGCTCATGTCGTTTTCAAGTTACAATAATGGAGGGCTTTCGAGGCCCCACTCTAATTTGGTTTCCAATGTTCATAATTCAGTATGGTTGTACTACGGTAAGTAGACATTCACCAAGAGGAAAAGTCAACATATAAAAATGAAAAAAGAGAGATTATTTTTTAATTTATAGGTAAAATTACTGTCAAGTAACAAGGTGAAAATTTGTCCTCAACTTCATTCTGTCAATTTTCTTTCCATAATGCAAACAAGAAAAAATAGTCATCTGACGTCCTTTTCTTTTTCCCCAAATTCTTACATTCCAAAATTATTTATTCAGACAACCAAAATCCAAAATTAAGGAATCATAATGTAAAAATCAGCATAAAAATATGATCCAGCCTAATTAAAATATACATTAATCGATTTATTTGATGAAGGCGTTTAATTGCCCATATTTTGGAACAGAGGCCCAAAATCAAATGCAACATGCCTCGGCTCGTCAAAGTTTGGCCCAAACGCGGTCCATATGTTGAAGGTATGGCCCCCACCGGACTATTTGGATAAAAAATTTCCTGTCACGGGCTACTTTTTTGGAGGCTAAAATCTGTGTGACTGAAGGTCCAATGACATTTTTTTAGATGGTCAAGGGTTGTTATTACAGTATTGTTGGAGCACGAAATTAATGTCTCGGAGTGATGACGGTCTATCTCCGAATGTGCGGGAATCGGCTCGAGCTCGTCGGAACGAGAAGCCCGGGCGAGAGGGTGAGGCCGAGCGCTCACGGGGAGCCCGGGCGAGAGGCCCCTCTCGCCCGCGTAGACGAGGCCGAGCGCTCACGGGGAGCCCGGGCGAGAGGCCCCTCTCGCCCGCGTAGACGAGGCCGAGCGCTCACGGGGAGCCCGGGAGAGAGGCCCCTCTCGCCCGCGTAGACAAGGCCGAGCGCTCACGGGAAGCTCGGGCGAGAGGGGCCTCTCGCCCGCGTAGACGAGACGAAGGCGAGGGCTCTTCTCGCCCACATGGCCGAGTCCTATCAAGAAATTTGTCCGACTCAAATAGACGAGAGGACGGTAGGAGGCACGAGCGAGGAGCCGAGTGAGAGGCCTACGGCGAGAGGCCGAGTGGCGAGAGGCCTATGGTGAGAGGCCGAGTGGCGAGAGGCCTACGGCGAGAGGCTGAGCGAGAGGCCTACGGTGAGAGGCCTACGGCGAGAGGCCGAGTGGCGAAAAGCCAAGCGAGAGGTCGAGTGGCGAAAAGCCAAGCGAGAGGCCGAGTGGCGAGAGGCCGAGTGAGAGGCCTACGGCAAGAGGCCGAGTAAGAAGCCTAAGGCGGGAAACCTAAGGCGGGAAGCCGAGCGAGAAACCTAAGGCGGGAAGCCTAAGGCGAGAAGACGAGTGAGGAGCCTAAGGCAAGAAGCCGAGCGAGAAGCCGAAGATGAGAAGCCAACTTGGACCCGAGCGGGAAGCTCATTTGACCTTCGTAGGCGGGAAGGCGATTCTGAGAATAGGTCCACTTTGGTTGAGGAGGCCGTTATCTTGAGCCCATTTTGAGATTCACTTTGGGCTTGACGAGATGTCTGTCTTGGGCGATGACGGACTTGCGTCAAGATTTTGCGTGGGAGATTCGAGAAGGTCAAAACGATCTATATTTTCCTAACTTGAGCCGAGATTCTCAATATTTGGCAAGACTTGGTAAGTTCCTCTTTAGGCCGCGATCGCTTGGTCGTCACGTTTTGAAAGCTTCCTATCCGAGGATGGGATTTGCTCATTTGAGGAAGACGTCTTGTATTGAGCCGAGAGGATCCCGTCATGTTAGGAACAAATAATTTGAAGCGGATCTCTCGGGATTGAGACTTGGAGCCGAAGGTCTTGGAGGCGGTTTAGGATTTCCTATTGTGAAGGCGCGGAGGTTAGGTCAAGGCACTCTATATAAGGAGGGCTCGGGCAAGAGAACGATGATCCAACAACACAACACACAACTACTTTACTTTTACTTATCATTATTGCTTTTCCTTTCCTTAGCCCGTAGTCCGTAGTTCATAGCTTAGCCTAGCCTAGTTTAGTTAGACCGACCTTGGGACGACCACTCCGGATCCGTCTCGGGTTACTTGTTCACATATCCCCGCAACAAGTATATAACATATTTGTATTTATTTTATGCGACTCTTGAATAAGCTATGAGTAATATATTGAGGACTTTTTTTTCCATTTGTAAATCATCTTATATTTGATTAATATATTCAAGTATTTTCTCACAATTTTTCATATTTTAGTTCTATTTTTTTTCGAATTAGATAAAAAATGTTGGAACAAGAAAAACTTACTTGCACTAGAAAATACGCGCGTACGAGGCCCACTCGCAACACGCGCGTTCCAATCCACTCCCCCCTACCTATACCTGGCCATTGTTAGAATTCAATTCGTGATTCGATTCGATTCGTTTCGTTTACAATTCGACTCGATTCGTTCACAATTCGATTCATCCAAAATTCGATTTGAATTCGTCGTAAGACAAATTGAATACGGTTTAAGATTTTCGCAATTCGTCGAACTGGCAAATTGCATTTGAATTCGATATTCAAATTCGATTCGAGTCCAATTTGTGTCAATTCGATTCAAATTTGACCATGTTATGTAAATTTTTTTAAAAGTATCGAGAAGTACTCATATTACTATCTAATTATGTTATCAATTAGAGCAAAGAATTTGCAACCAACTTAATTTGACACATTAAATATAAGCCCAATTTTTAATTTATTTCTTTTTTTCTAAAAAACTAAACATTAATTTTGAAATATATCAAAAAAATTCAATTTTTTTGAGTTTTTTCAAAAACTTTGAAATTTTTTTGTTAATTTTTGAATTTTTTAAATTCAATATTAAAATTAAAGAAATAATTTAAATTTGATTAGAATTCAAAAAATCATAATTTATATTCAATTCGTCTTTGTATGAATTAAATACTATTTATAGTTATGATAAATTCGAATTCGACCAAATTCGAACCATGTTCAGCCCGTACCCAAACCCTCCCCTTGGCCCTTGCCCTCCTCCTTGAACCCCCCGCTTCCGCCGCCAAGAGCCCTAAGATGACGTCATCATCCGACGCCGCCACCGTCGAGCGCGTGGTACTCTTTAAAGTCAAACAAGACGCGGACCCTTCCCGGATGCTGACGTCGCTCAACGCGCTGGTGACGCTGGGCCCAGTGGTCCACCTCAGCGCGGGGCCCATCCACCGGACCCGCGCCTCCCCGTTCCCCCTTCACCCACGTGCTCCACAGCCGACACGCCTCCAAGGACGACCTCCGTGGCCCACCCGGCCCACCTCGCCGCCGTCAAGGACCACGTCCTCCCTGCCTGCGATGACGTCATGGCCGTCGACTGGGTCTCCGTCGCTGCCGATCTTCCCCCTCCGCCTCCCGGGTCCGCCCTCTGATTCACGTTCCTCAAGTTGAAGGAGGAGGCCGCCAAGGAGGAGGTCCTCGGGGTTTTGAAGGGGATTAAGGACGTGTTTGGAGATGGGAAGATTAGTCAGCTTACGTTCGGGGAGAACTTCTGCATGGCTAGGGCTAAGGGCTACTCGCTCGCATCCGTTGCGGTTTTCCGTGGGTTGGAAGCGATGGAGGAGGCGGTTGATTGGAATGAGGCGGCCGTGGAGTCGCAGGATCATGTGATCGTCATTGATTACATTGTCCCTCCTCCCTCGCAGCCTTTGATCTTTGCATCATTGTGGAGGTTGTAGTGATCACAATTGAATAATAAGAACAACTGCATTGTGCTATTACTCGAGGCTTAACAATTGTCGATTTTTATTGGTACTAATTGTGTTTGATATTGTGGATGTGGTTGCTCGTTTGTCATGGTGAATTGCGTGTTTTGTAGAATGTTTGGGATGGAAATGGCGACGTCTTGCTCATGGTTAGAGTTGTGTTTCTCTGGATTCTGCTGATCGAGCCTAGTGTTAATGGCTCTGAATCAAAGAGGCTTCTCATGTCTGTTTGACTTGAAATGTGCACTTCGCGTTCTTCAATGGCATTTCTCTAACACATCGACTCGTTAGAGGTATGATCACACCCCTTCTTTTGTTCACAGCAGTTAAGTTGCAACCGCTTGGACTGTGGTATCATATGTGTAGTCACACGATTCTGCAGTATCCGCAGCCTCGGGGCATGTAAACGAAGATTAGCGGTCAGTATTCATTCTTCTAAAGGGTTCTGAATTTTTTCGGGATCGGTTCCTTCATTGTAGCTAATCCTTTCTGTGTTTGTCTAGAGAGCTTCCCTCCGATGAACACATGATTCTACTGCAGAACACTCAGGCAGGTGCCTTAAAGAGAGATAGCTCAATGCCCTCCCGTCGCGTCGCGGGGATGTTGAGATTGTTCTGAGACAACGATGAGAAAGCTGCTGACAACTCCATCAAGCTTTCTGCCTGGTAGGTGGTGGCGCCAAAGCGCGAAGCTTGCAATTTCCTCAAAAACAAAAAAAAGAAGCTATGATTCAAGTGGTTTTACTGAAATGGGCTTTAGCCATTTATGACATGCATTGTCGGGATTGCTATTTGTTGGGCCTCCATTAGCGTCAACTATGACTCGCCTGTTACGTTTTGCAGATGCCATTTCCTCCTATTGCAAATGTGGCTTAAGCAAGTCCACGATGCAATCAGATATTTAACACGGTTGGACCTTATTTAAGGGTGACTTTTTTAATAGTGTGTTTTACATTCGTAAATTTGAACACATTATATCCTTCAGTGAATTCAAGTCTCTTACGATTTCTTACCATTTGATGGTACCAATTTTTGTGTACATTGGTCAGAGTGTACCATATCATTTTGGTGATTGGCAAATAGTAGAGAATAGTAAAATGACACTTGGACTTGTGGGATCAATTTTGATATTTCCAAATGTCTGAATTAATGTTGGAAAGTAGGGAAAGAGGAAGTTCTCGGTTTATATTCAATTAATTAAGGGGGCCACTCTGGGAAAGAGCAAAGAAAAAATTAGATTAATATTTTAATTTAAAAAATTCCCATTTCTGCGATCTCCCCCCAAGTTAAAGGTGAAAATTTTCTTTATTATTTTGACAAACTCAATCAAGTTATCTTTGCACAAAAAAAACTCCAAATAGAATTTACACCTTCCCACGGTTGAAAAAAAAAGTTAAAGGACAATGGTCAACGATTTTCGGGATTCAGGAACAGATTATATGTAATATATAATTAATTACGAACATTCATGTTTATTTGTCTTCGAGAGCCGAAAACTTTATGTTAATGATACTATTTTTAAGGAGATTAGTGCCTAATTGTTTTTTTTGAATAACTGATTATTTATAGTCTAGTTGTGTGTGGTCTTATATAGATGTAATTTTATAATTTTCGAACCCAAATACCTACGTGTAAAAAAACTTACTATTCGCGATAATGTTAATGAGACTATTTGTAAACCCCCGGTGGGAATTCAGAATCTTTTGTTAAGAGACATTAGTGACGTCTCTTTTTCCTGTAATTTATATTTTTAAATAAATAAAAGTTTAGCTAGGGCGACTTTAACCCCTTCTTCTAGACAAAAAAAAATTTTAATGAGACTATTTGGTTTGAGGGGACGGGTGGGTTCGCGGTGACTATAAGAAAGTCATAGCATTTATGGGAGATTTCAGCAAGGGACTGTTTTGGAATAGACATAACATTAATTACGATATGTAAGTTTTGACTTCCTCGATTCCCCGAGTACAATCATTAATTTAGACATTTAGCGAATTGTCCTACAAGACATGGTTAATTTCGACCGTTGCATTTGATCATTAAATACGTGTACGGGCATATTAATACTGTTATGTTACTAACAATTCAAATTAATTAAACTAAAATAATATTATTTATGAATTGCTTGTTTGGTAGCTGAGGCATTCAAATGTCAGGCACATCCCACTTGTGTTACAAATATTGCAAATGCATGTTTGGCCACGTTGATTGGATTCCTTTCCTTTTTCTTATTCCTTTTGCGAGTGATGGAATCGTATGTGGTCTCGAGCCAAGATCTGGTAAGGAATATATTAAAACACATGCATCGAGGCAGTAATAAATATGCCAGAAAATTATTATTTTTATTATTATTATCTCTAAATTTATTTCAAAATAATTCGGATATTAATTTCATTTGCATATTAAATCTACTGGTAAATTATTTTCAAGTCCTTCGTATTTAGTTTTATCTCTAGTCTAGTTCCGAGTGTTTGATAAATGCTTATGTCATCCCTTAGTTTTATTTCACATCGGATTTCTCACTAACACGTCACCCAATTTTAACTTTTTTGGCCATGTGAAAAGAGCCCTATACCCTTAACATAAAAATATTAAAAAAATCCCAACGACTTTGTCTTCTCCGACCCGTCACCTCGTCCGCCAGCGACATTTTTTGGTTAATGAAACCCCAAATCGACAGCCGCCCTCCCCAAAATTGTCGACAGCTGCAGGCCTCCATATAAGGAAGCCATCTCTCACTCTCCACCGTCTCTTGCATTCTCACAGTATCGCCCCTCACTCTTCGGCCCTCACTCTCATGTCTCACAGTCTGTTACTGATAGTAACATCCCTTGCTTCCAACGACGACATTTCAAACGAAATCAAAGTGCAGGAAACAATATTTGAAGTTCTGCAAAAAACCAAAGCAGGACTTCCAGGTGGACTTCCAGGAGTATTATTGGGCTTATGTAATTCGAGGCCCATTGAGTCTGTAGATATATATTATCACATGTGCAATCTTTTATTTCCTAATGAGAAAATTGGGAATCACTTTTTCCCTCCCAAAGATAACCGTCAAGTTCTTCTTCCTTAGTTCTTCCTCATAGCTCACAAACCTAGGGTTCATCTTATTTCATTTTTAACATGATACACTCTAGATCAACTGAATCTAGAGAGAATCCTTAGTTCTACTTTGATCTCTATCAACCACAAGCTTCCGAACAAAAATGGCGACAAATGGAGATCAAATTATCTTATTTCGAAAGAGAACGAGATAAAAATTAAGTTAATTTATCTCGTTCTCTTTCGAAATAAGACAATTTCTCTAGTCAGACCAATTAATTAATTACAACCCTTGAAAGTATAATTACAAATTGTCCGGATCACCTCGATTTCCTTTGTTGATGTTATTAAGTTTTAACAAATGTAACAACTCCGACCATCGACATCTCACTATATATTAAATATGGCAGTTGGATGCTTATTGGCCCACAAGGATCGCCACTGTTTTTAAAATAATTAAATTTCATAAACTGTGGTCATCTTCTTGGAGACTAGTGCCCCAATATGCATTAAATTTCATAAATTATGCATACTTGTGCCCAGATTCCTTCATATATTTATATTAGGATAAATTACGCTCAGATCCTTGATATTTGGTATATTTAAGGTTCGCCTCACTGTATTTTGGTAATCTATTAAAAACTTTCCGAAGTTTAGTTTTATTATACTCTCAGGCCCCTCGCTGACATCATCAATCATCTTATTATTTTTTTATTCCTGAAATGACTATTCTGCCCATAGACTCGTCTCCTATATGGATGGCAATTAGATCATTACCCTGAGGGTCTACCCTGATCCAGACTCGAAAGGTCCAAGACCCGTTAACTTGCGTCTAGACCCTGATCCTGCCCGGATCCTGATATTTTAAAAGGATAAGGGTATGGGTATGGATCTATAGGATCCTGCCCTGATCCTACCCGAATTTTTTAAATTAATATTAAAATAATATACATGTATATTAATTATTAGACATAATACAAATTCTCAATTTTGTTGGTAGGTAAATATTTTTTATTAAAATAAAAGTTCAAAACAGACAAGATAAAGAAGTCCGATATTTACATCAGTTATAACCCCACCCGACCAAAACGTTCCCTCAACCTCAAGAGGTAAAGAAGAGGGACCTATAAATTCTTGTAGGCAATCAAGAAAGTGAGCAGCGATTGATTGTGAATGATCAAGGCATCCGTCCAAAGGATCCACTCTTGGATATGAAAGAGCACAAAATACAGGAGAAGCTCATTATCGTACCTCGCCTCATTGAAGATAATACCATTACGAAGCAGCCACATGCCCCAAGTAATAGCATCAAAAATTACAAACCAAATTCTCAATTTTAACTTACCCAACTTCAACTTTTTTTGATTTGTTTTTTTGTTTCTTTGTATTGATATGTTTAATGAATGAAAATGTCTCATTGCTATTTGAAAACTATCAAAAGAGAATTTAATTTTTAAAAATTAAATATATTTAAAAAAAATACGGACCCGCGGGTCGCCCTGATCCTGCCCGATTTTTTAGGACCCAAATCCTGCCCGAATCCTTATTTTTAAAGAAGATAAGAGTAAGGATCTAGGTCCACCATTTAAAAAAAAATAAGGATCTGGGTCCTATAGATCCTACCCGAATCCCGCCCATTGCCATCCCTCTCCTACCTTCCCTCCGGCATCCTTCATTTCGTCGATGAAACTAACAAATGCAATCCAACTTCAATTTAATAACTAAAAAATTCAATTGATTCCCCCACCACATATCCTCTTCCTCACACCCAATCGATTCCACCAGAATTTTTCATAGGACAAAATTAGGGATTCTGGAATAAGAACGAACCCATTGCTTCCGTCGAATCCCTTTCTCGGTAGTCTCCCTCCTCCCCCCCTTCTCTGTAATTGCAAGTTTTACTCGCCGACGACAGACACAAGGACAGCAAACCCCGTCCTCCGATGGCCATCGATCCGGACGAGATCGTCGATGAGGGACTTGGACCAGTGCGTCACCGGCTGCACAGACAACTTGATTTTAGGTTCCTCTGTCAACGACCAAGGAAGACCAAGCTCCAGCGACTTCCATCTGAGCACTCGCTCCATGCCAGGTACTCGCTTTGTGTAGGTTTCGTGTGCAGTTCGAAGAATGGTGGTTAGATTTTTGAGTTTTCAGTCGGTGGGGGTCTGGCAGGAGGCCACCTTGTAGTGGGTGACGGAGCGGTCGCTCTCGGGGCTGCCGATGGAGGGGTTCGACTACGAGGCGATCCTGGGGCGTAGCCGAAGTCAAGATTTGGACGATATCGTTGCTATAGTCGGCAACTGTGTGAGAGTTGATTTGGACGACGATGGAGAGGTTCGCACGGTTCCGGCGTCGATTAGGTCTGCTCGACGACGAGACAGTGATTTGGACAAGGACGGTGATTTTTTTATATTATTTTTAATTGAATTTTGTAATGGTATATTAGTTATTTTACAAGAAAAAAAATTTGATGACGTTAGCGAGAGGCCTAAGGGTATAATAAAATCAAACCTTGGAGCGTTTTTAATCGATTATCAAAATACAGAAAGCGAGCGTAAAATATACCAAATACCAGGAGTCTGAGCATAATTTATCTTTTATATTATTTTTTCGTATCAATCATAGGACCGTAAAGCACATGAATGCAATTCAAACACAAAATTATTTAAAAAATAACTGTTCCTGCTTAACCTATGGACATCGAGTCTACTTGAACCACGTTGGCTGAGGATTCGGAGATTCTTTCTTCTTTTTCATATAGGTAGTTTGGAGATTCTTTTTCCAGGTACACTTTATTTATTTAAGTTTTTTAGTTTCTGGTGGGATTAATATGAATTAAAAAAGACAAATTACCTTGAAATTCATTTATGTCATAATTATGAGTAGGGTCCCCGCTATTCAAAAAATTATTTTACCGTCCCTGCTCTTTGTAAAAATGTCGGTCTCGGGTCCCTGATGCCAGAATCGGAGATTTTCTCTAGAGAAAGGCGACGTGAAAAGACGAAAAAATACCCCTCAGTCAAAAAATAAGTACCGCGACCCTTCCCCTGAGTATAAAGTCCTTAAAACTTCACTAACTTAACTTTTCACCAATCTTTCCCCAAAAATTGAAATTTATCTTTCTTCTCCAAATCGTTCCTTCTAACCTAATCTACATGGAAGGCACGATTGTGTTCGCAACCTGGGTTTAAGGTCGGGAAGAGCTAGCGCTTACAAGCTTGCAGTTTTCTGGGTTTGAATGTTGGTTTCGAATCTTTGGAGTTTCAAGCTGGATCTAGAGTTGGGCCGAATCTGGGTTTGAAGCTGCGATTGAAGCTTGGTCGAAGACGGCATTAGGTTTGGAGCTTAGTCGAAGGTTTAGGGTTTCCAATGTCGTCCTCGAATGCTTCATACGATTTTGATGATGGCGCAAAGTACATGAATATTGATTGTAGATGTGGTGTTCGTGCCTCGGTTAAAATTAAGCGAAAAAGGGACGATTGTACTATTCATGTGCAAAAAATAGTTGTAAATGGCTTGGGTGGTGTGTTCCACAGTAATGTTGCTATCAGACTACGAATGTTGCTGAGAAAGACATGATCTTTAAAGAACTAAGGGTGATGAAAGAGTTGTTGAAGGAGCAAGTTTCCAAGAACAACCAAGTAGCTTTCAAAAAGTAATCTTTGTTGAAAAAGCTTGTATTTGGGTTAATTATCTATAATATCTTCTTGTTTTTTCAAGTTATGTTTAGAAAATGAAGTTTCGATCTTGTACTTGTTCTAGTTGTTTCAAATAAAATAGGAAAAAGTCTACTTTAGTACCCTGTGGTATCGCCCAAAATCACTTTAGTACCCTGTGATAAAAAACTGACCAATCGAGTCATACTTATTCTAATTAATATCAAAAAGGTCCTCGGAAAGCTGTCCGGAGCTGCCCGGACCCGCCTGAACCCTGCCTGAACTACGTGGCTAGCCACGTCACCAAAACTTGATGACGTGGTGCCACGTGGAGGAGGAGGAGGAGGAGGACGAGGCAGAGGAGGACGAAGCAGAGGAGGAGGATGAGGACAAGGCGGAGGAGGACGAAGCAGAGGAGGAGGAGGACGAGGAGGAGGAGGACGAGGAGGAGGCAAAGGAGGAGGAGGAGGAGGAGGAGGAGGACGAAGTGGAGGAGGAGGAGGACGAGGAGGAGGAGGCGGAGGAGGAGGAGAACAGGAGGAGGAGAAGGAGGCAGAGGAGGAGGAGGAGGACGACGAAGTGGAGGAGGAGGCAGAGGAGGAGGACGAGGACGAGGAGGAGGAGGACGAAGTGAAGGAGGAGGCAGAGGAGGAGAAGGAGGATGAGGAGGAGGACAAAGTGGAGGAGGAGGCAGAGGAGGAGGAGGAGGAGGATGAGGACGAGGATGAGGAGGAGGAGGCGGAGAAGGAGGAGAAGAGGAGGAGGAGGAGGAGGAGAGGAAGAGAGGGAAGAAGATGGATGTCCACGTGATGCCACATCATCAAGTTTTGGTGACGTGGCTGGACACGTAGTCCAGGCAGGGTTCGGTCAGGTCCGAGCAGCTGCCCAAGGACCTTTTTGATGTTAATTGGAATAAGTATGACTCGATTGGTTAGTTTTTTACCACAAGGTACTAAAGTGATTTTGGGCGATACCACAGGGTACTAAAGTGGACTTTTCCTTATAAAATAAGTTCAAGTTGTACTTGTTCAAGTTGTCTTAATGAAAAGTAGTTCAAGAACATGTTCCATACATAATTCATTAACCTACTTGAGCCCAAAATATCTGAGAGTTAACAAAGCTCCAAAATAACAGCATAACTGAGAGCTAACACAGCTCCAAAATAACATCGACATAACATAGTTCAGACGCTGCAAAATAGCTACTACAACCACTGATTCCATGATACATAACAGAGAGTTAACTGCTGCGATGAACAACTCCACAACTACCAGCTCCCCTGACTCTTCGAGTTTCAAACTTTGCCACTCCCATCGGATCACTACTTGAAACTCCGGTATAAAAAGTAGACTCAAATTGGGAACCCAAGTCAGTAGGAGGATGTTCCATAGAAGCCTACAAAACAAACATAACGATAAAGTAGCATTAAACAAACATAAGTCCTTGGTGAATGTGGTGGTCCAACTTAAAAGCATACTTGTGCATGTAGTCCCGAGGTCCCATGTGATGGTCCAAGTTTTCTACCACTTTTACCAATGTGCTGCACAAAAAGTAGCATTAAAATGATATTAAAAAATGAAACCACTCTCATAAGACTTCCATTATTATATCAAAAATATCTTACCATATATCTTTTACCTTTGGCTTTGGTGGGTGTGCCTTGGCACTATCTTATATTGTGCCTATAACTCCATAAATAGTACACTTTGTAGTGTTACATCTTTGTGATGGAGACTCCTCTGTTTCTTGTCTCCTCCTATTTTTCTTTGGCCGTCCAGCTCTCTTTGTCAATATAGGAGGAAAATCATATTCTGGTTCCAGATCAGCTTATGGAAAAGCATAGATGCCTAACTCATAGGTCTTCTTCCACTTCTCCACTTTGAAATAGTCATCAATATAATTTTTAACATCATCTCCAAGTGAAGTGACACAGGCTACAACATGAACACATGGCACACCATCTTCATATCACTTTCAACATCACTCTCAATTTCATTACCTCTTGCCTCATCCACACCATCTCCAACACCAACACATGCATCTCTATCATCATCATAAGCCCATTCAGCCTGTCCACTAATATAAGCCCATTCTTCATCACTATCAGCAGCCTCGTAACCCCATTCTCCAAAACCAACAGATTCATCATCCTCATAAAACATTTCAAAATCGGCACCACCAGTAGTATCAGAACCATCAGTATCAGAACAGAGTTTAACAAAACTAATTGAATCACCTGAATCATCATTTTTCTCATCATGCCAAAGCAGCATCCGCCTAGGGTTACTGAAAAGCACCTTCCCCTTCGGAGTGACAGAACAAATAGGTATTCCACTCTCCATTAGTTAAATCAAGATGATTATCATTTCACTTTGCTTGTAGTGGTCAAACATTCATAAAATATCATCATCAGATTCAACAAACTAACCACATTCTAGCCTATATTTGCAGATGAGGTTTTCGATTCGAAGGCCCGATAAATATCACTAATCAAAGTCACGTAGCAATATTGGTCAGGTCTTACATTGTCCATAAATTGTGACTTCCCATAAATTATGTCTGGTCTACCATCTTTCAACGACTCTACAAAAGTAGGTCATTAGGTGAAATTAGGGCAACTAGACATTTAGGGAAAATCGAACAAACTGGTTGAAGAAAATACTTATCCAACAGTCTCTTGCTCGTCAGGGATACGAAACGGAACCCAGAAATGGGGAGGGTTCAGGCAGACGATGCGAGGGACCAAAATTTTTTTAGGTTGAAGGGGGACGGTGACAGGGAAAGGTTGGGGATAAAGAAAGAAGGGTTTTGAAAGAGTTACCCGTGTTTTTACTGAAGGGGAAGGGTCGGGGTACTTATTTTTTGACTGATGGGTATTTTCATCTTTTCACGTCGCCTTTCGCCAGAGAAAATCTCCTATTCTGGCATCAGGGACCCGAGACTAATATTTTTACAAAGAGCAGGGATATAATAATTTTTTGAATAGCAAGGACCCTACCAGTAATTATGACATAAATTGGAGACCTGAGAGTAATTTGCCTATTACAAAATTCTGGCATTGGCAACTTAAGGTACTAAAATGCATGATCCTAAAAAGAATTGTTTGAGAGGTTATAGTTTACTATAAAATGCATGTGATAATCAGTTAATGATGGGTGACCTTCTGGGAAGTTTCCCAGAATATGTGTGAGTGATGACAAAACACGTTGGAAAAGGTTCATATTGGTCTATGGAGTCAGTCGTTCGGATCACGGAGCGTTGCAAGTATTTTCAGAGCAAGACCTCGGTTAGTATAGTGTGGTCCAGGGACTAACTAAGCAGAAGCTGGTGGGCATGTGTCACCCAGAGCCTAGAAGGCGGGAAATGATTGTCGGTCTGAGAGTGCACAAATAATGAGTGGCTCCAAACTTTGCTTATGCCAAAGATTTTCCTCTTTTTGACCTGAGAGTTATCGAGAGGGCCGACTTCCTCGACCTTATCCAAATCATCAACTTCCACCTCCAAAGGGTGATATCGTCTTCCAACTCAACGAGAGGGGAAGGATTCCAGGAGTGTAACTTAGCCTTAAGCATCTTAAGCTTGCTAATAAACTTATTCGGACCATAAGCAGGATGATCCAACTCGTGCCACCAAGCCGCGACTTTCTCCTTAAAATTAGCGCAAGACAGCCAGGCAAAAATAATGTTGGAATTTGTGAGAAGCAAGTGGAAGTGGCAGACGCCACTTAGTTGGCAATCACCAACTGTGGCTTACAGGAAGTTTGAGCAGCGGGCAACTTGCGCCCACAAGTTTATTGGCGGCCGCAAGTTGCGGCGGATAGCTTTTCCTATTTTATTTTGACTCTTATTTTGGACTCCTAATTCGACCTAGATAGGTTTCTTGTACACCAAGGGTTCGTCTATTATATAAGAACGTGTTAACCTATGATTAGTTATAGCTTTGTGACTCGGATCTATTAATAAAAGTTCTCCTTTCTCACCGTGGACGTAGGCACTAGGTCAAACCACGTTATCTCTTGTATCCGTATTTTTTGCACGTTCTCTAGTTGCTGAATTTCCAACATGTGGTATCAGAGCTAAGGTTGGAGGATGTCAGATCACGATGCAAAGTTTGCTCTTGTGAAGTTTGATAGTTCAACGAATTTTGGGTTATGGCAAAGGCGTGTCAAGGATCTCCTCGTACAATAAGGGATGGTCATCGCGCTCTCGGAGAAGAAGCCCGAGAAGATGGAGGAGCAAGAGTGGAAGGAGATGGGGGCTAAGGTGGTAGCGATAATTTGCTTGTGCTTGGCGGATGATGTGATGTATCACGTCATAGATGAGGAGTCACCAGCTGAGGTATGGAAAAAATTAGAGGCAAGGTATATGCCTAAGTCTTTGTCGAATAAGCTTTATCTTAAGCAAAGATTGTACGGTCTCAAGATGAAGGAGGGCTCGTATTTGAGCCAACACATAAATGGTTTCAGTCAACTAGTGAGCAATTTGAGAAAGGTTGATGTGAAGTTCGAGGAACAAGATAAGGCATTGTTGCTACTGAATTCCTTACCGGGTTCCTACGAAAATTTCGTTACAACTCTAACTTGGGGGGAGGAGTCCCTGGTGTTAGAAGATATCACAAGTTCTCTGCTAGGGTTTCATCAAAGGAGAAAAATTAGCGATGAACAAACGGAAGGGCTGGTTGTGAGGGGTAGCCATGGTGGTCGTAGCGAAGATGGAAGAAGATCCAGGTCGAGGTCAAGGAGGTTTAAAGGAAATTGCTTCGAGTGCAGAGAAAAAGGGCACGTGAAGAAGGATTATCCGAGAAGTACTCGAGATCACGAGAAAAAAGGATCGGGTTCCGTGAATATGACCTCATATTCAGACGAGTCGGATGGTGATGTTTTTTCTGTCTTATCAAGTCCAAAGCTTTCTGATTCCTGGATTTTGGATAGCGCTTGCTCTTTCCACATGACGCCCAAAAGAGGGTGATTCGATACCTACAAGTTCGTTGATTCAGGTATGGTGACTATGGGTGATGGTTCTACTTGTAGAATTGCTGGCATAGGTGATATCTGGATCAAGATGTGGGATGGTGTTGAGAGAAAATTGTGTGGGGTTAGGCATGTTCCAAAGTTGGAAAGAAATTTGATCTCGTTAGGAGCTTTGGATTATAGTGGGTACAACTATAATGTTGTAGGCGGGCTAATGGAGGTGGAGAAGGATGATGTGGTGGTGATGAAAGGTGAAAAGAATGCTAGGAACACCTACAAGTTAGTGGAGAACACAGTTATAGGTGGAGTCACCTCGTTGGGTTCTGATAGAGGGGAGAAAAGCTCTTATGTAATGGAGCAAAAACTTGACATGAATAGTTTGGGTAGAGTTGGGATTCGCAGAGACAAAGTTAGCAAGTTCTCGCTATAGTTGTCTAAAAGGACGTGCATGTCAAAGGTGTTGGGTAGGTTTGGCATTGGGAATACGAAGCCATTAGTAGCACTGCAGGAAAATTAGGTATCTCACTCAAGGCCGAACGGTGGAGTTCGTGGTATGTCGAGGGTTCTACTTGGTAGAACAAAAGGTTGCCTATTGTATGCTATGGCAAGTAGCATTAGTTTGAGATAAGAAGGTCAAGCGGAAAAATAGTTCGAGATTGCAGAGCATGGGGCTGACCAGAAAATAGAGAGCATGTCTATTAGTTGCAAGGTTGCTTGAGTAGGTGGACTTGCTAGTTGGGGTTTGATAGAGATTGGAGAAAATAGGCCAAGCAGGCTCGAAAGCTTGAGCTTGGGGGCTGGCTCCAAGTGATTGAACAAAAAAAGTTGTGAGAAAGTTGAGATGGTCTTATTGATGGTAGTTATCTATGGTGCGAGGTAGAGTTGGTAGAGTCGTTTGATTTTGCAAGATCTCATAGTTCTTCATGGGGTGGTGTCTCATCAAGGTAGAGTTTGTTGAAGTTCGGGTGGAGCTTCATGGTTCTTCCACGGGATGACTTCTCGCCAAGGTGGAGATTGTTGGAATTTGCGAGAATCAAGTGAAAGTGGCGGACGCCACTTAGTTGGCGATCGCCAACTGTGGCTTACAGGAAGTTAGAGCAGCGGGCAACTTGCGCCCGCAAGTTTATTGGCGGCCGTAAGTTGCGGCGGACATCTTTTCCTATTTTGTTTTGACTCTTGTTTCGGACTCCTAATTCGACTTAGATAGGTTTCTTATACACCAAGGGTTCGTCTATTATATAAGGACGTGTTACCCTAAGGTTAGTTATAGCTTTGTGACTCGGATCCATCAATAAAAGTTCTCCTTTCTCACCGTGGACATAGGCACTAGGCCGAACCACGTTATCTCTTGTGTCCATGTTCTTTGCGCATTTTGTTCTCTAATTGCTGAATTCATTACAAATAAAGCGGAAGGACTTATGACCCCAATTTGATCCTTGAGCTGGAACAAGAAAGGATTATGGTCGGATGTCCCTTGCTTAAGCGTGCAAGCTACAGTCTGGAAATGCCTACAACCAAAGCTCTGGAAACCAGAGCTCTGTTGATACGGCAAGCAGACCCAGTAGTATTCCTCCACATAAATTTCCTGCCAATAAGAGGACGATCACAAAGATTGAGATAAGAAATAAAACTCCTGAAATGTCGGAAAGCAAGAGAGCCAAAGCAAGAAACCCCCCATTCTCTTGTCCCTCAAGATCACTGTGTTAAAGTCTCCAATAGCCACCCAATGATCGCCACCCACCGAGTTCCTAAGAGCTCTAAGTACATCCCACATCACCATCTGCTCAGGCATAGTAACAGGAGCATACACAAAGAGAAAACAACAATGAAAGTCAGACTCAACCAGCGTCCCTTCAAAAGTATAACCCGTTATTGTCTTTATAGACACGATCTACTTTTGAAAAAGACTTTAACTCCAGACAATCATAATACTGCCAGATCTACCCTATGAGAAGATTGCATCCCAAGCTAATCTCTCCCTACGCCAAAGGTTTCTAGCCAAACGAAGAGAAGGGTTAACAACATTGGTTTTGTTGGACCTAGGGCCCATTAGTCACCCATTATTGGGCAAAAATGGGCCCAGACCCATTAGGCCCAAAAACCATTGGGCCGACATGTGGCAAACGCGTGGCATGCCACGTGGCAAAGCTAGTGAATAGCTTCGCCACATGCCAAAGCTAATGGGTAGCTTCGACACTTTGCGCCACGTGGCGCACATGTGAGAGCCAGACCTCCCTATAAAAGGGAGAAAGATCTGGTGACCAGATTGTACTTTTCCCATTCTGATAAAATACACATCAGAGGACTTATTACGGATTAGTTCTAGTAGTTCTCAAATTTTACAAAGTAAGAAAACTCGTAGAAATCGTTTACGTATCCGATCCGTTTGTGATCGTTATCTCGTTATCCGATCCTGTGTGAAGCACGCTACAACAAGTAAGTCTTATTATTTATTAATGAATTTATTTCATTAATTAGGAGATAATTAACTCATAATCATATTTTAATTATGGGTCAAATCCTTCAATTGGTATCAGAGCTTGCTTAGATATTGTTCTGGTTATTATATAATTTTTGAAATCAAGTTTAATTGTGAATATTTGGTTCAAAAATTGAGTTTAATTGTGATTTTTAATGAAAATTACAATCTGATGTACTTTATTGTAATCAATTTAAAACCAACTGGAATAAATTAAAATGTGTCCAACCACGCGGGCAAAAACTTTGCGCACGCGCGAAACCTTAAGGTACTAAAGTAAAATTTGGCCATCTATGTGGGACCTGCATGTCATGTCCTTCGGTGAAAATTTTGGAAAGGTTTCGGGATTCAACTGAAATTTGCAACCCGAAATCCCTAATCGGGCGATTTGGGGGTGTTTTTTCCCCAAATCGTAAATCCTTCGAAATCCGTCAATTTTCAACGATTTCGAGGCCGTCGATCAACGTAGATCGATTCTCCGGTGTGTTCCCGACGTTTCGATACCGTCTTTTTGGATCAACGTCGCCGGAATTGTTCGATCGAAGCTCAGAACTTCGCTGGCGACCGAAAGAGAGAAGACAACAGCGAACGAGAACGACGGCACGACGGGCCGTGCGACCGATACGGTCGTGACCGGGTGGCCACGTCGAGTCGAACGCGACCGGTGGCAGACGATGACTCGCCTCCGTGAGAGAGCGGTCGTAGGAGGGCGATTCAAAGGCGATTTCGCCTTCACAGTCGGGGAGAGAGAAAGTGAAGGGGAAAATCTGCGAGGGGCAAAATCGTAATTTCACGATTTTCCCAGAAATTTTTATACCCCGGTTCGATTCAATTGTAACCGGACGAATTGGTCTGGTTCTTGGTTCGACCGAATTCGATTTTGGCCAATTTTGACTTAAGCAGAATTTATTTTTATTGGATTTAATTGGATAAATTATTTTTTATTCAATAAAAATTCATTTAAAAAATAATTAAAAAATTATAAGTTAATTTTTGAACTAATTTTTTGAAATTATTAAAATAATTTTAAGAACTTGAATATTTTTTGAATTTAATTAGATATATTAATTTTATTCGATTAAAATTTAATTAATATTGATAAATTTTTTAGTTAAGTTTTAAAGATTATTAGAATAATTTTAAAGTCTTGAATATATTTTTGAATATGTTCTGAAATATATTGAACATAATATACAATTATATTTAAGAATCTAGAATTCAACAGATCCTTTGAGTATGTGTTCATCGTTTGATTAAAAATTATCTATTTTTGATCATTGGGTAAATATGTGTATTAACCCAAAATTAACCTGCATATGTTGCAGATTAATGATGATGAAATATAAGACGGTTGTGTACCGAAATTTTTGTGCACGTGAAATACGTGAAGGCATACTCAAGTGTCGCCTTTCGAGTCGACAACCAAAGGACGATATGTATGCTCTAATGGAACATATAGAAAATGTTCATCAAAAGATGCAGGATTGCATCTGGGCAGGAGGATATGACCATGGAGAGGATTGGCCTTCCATGTTCAGTGATCTTTTGATCACACTCGGGATTAAGGAAAAAAATAGAATTTTTCCTACAACCTGAGGATTGTTCACACAGAGATGCACTGGCAGGGTTAGTCCTTTATTTACAGAATAAAGGACTTCTGGAGGAAATGATCCCCAATCCTCCTATGGAACTACGTAATGGACGTATGATACGTCGCTACTGTAGCCAGGGTTACTTTTATAGTTTTCCCATTCCATGTGCGGTGTGGATTTTAGATTTCGCACCCATCCCAGTTGTGACTGTTTGAATCCTCTTAGGTCTATAAATAGATCCTTAATGTATTTTAGTATGTCTTGTTGAAAGTTTCCATATACATATGTTATTTTTGGGAAATTTTGTTATATACTAGGTATTCATAGAAACTTTTTATATATATGTGTGTATTCAAAACTTCATGTATATCCTTGTATATATAAATAAAAAGCTTATGAGCTTTTTATTTTTGTGATTATATAATGTGTTTATTTGATTGCTCGTGTTATATCCACTTGTATTTACTATCAAAGAACTTAGGATGATTAAAGTTTGAGATTAATTCTTAAAGGGTAAGGGGAAACACACCCGTGACCTACTTTAAATTCAAGATTAGTCAAGGACTTTATATCATTCGGAGTTATAATCTATAGTAAATTTGTATCGTATTGCTAATAATGACTCCTTAATATATTTTTTATAATTCGCGTTAGTTATGTCGATTGCTTCCAAATCGATTGTCGCTGAGCTCAACAAGGAGTTGAAGCTTAATGGTGACAACTACGATAACTGAAGTATGAAAATACTATATGTGCTAGAAGAACAAGATGTTCTTGAGATGACATCTACAATATTAGTTGAACCTGAGTCAGGTACCACTGCACAGCATAAGCGTGATAGTGACATTTTTAAAGCTTGGAAAAAGAAGAACTCTACTGCTCATCTCATCTTGCTAAGTGCGATGATGGATGATATTACCAGGCAGTTTCGTGTCTATGACAATGCAAAGGACCTATGGGATGCTCTAAAAGAAAGATTCGGGAGGCTTTTAATCTCGAAGCTACGTGCTTTGACTATAAGATTTGATACTTATAAGAAACGCCTTGATCATTCTATGCAAAGGCATCTCAAGGTAATGTCAAACATGATTGGTGAGCTAGTTGAGGCTGGCCACATGCTTAGTAATGAGCAGCGAATCTAGGCTGTCATTCGTTCCCTACCTGTGAGCTGGGAACACATAAAAATGACACTTACCCATGCCGATAATGTTACGACATTTGACGATATGGCCCGACACCTTGAGCTAGAAGAGGATCGCCTCCTAGCTATTAGAGTACATCCTGAAGCCCACATGACTCAGTCTAGTGGCATAGGGAGTACGAGAAAAAGAGGAAAAAGGGCAAGGGTTAGGGTAAGAAAAATGGAAACAAGAGCAAAGCTGAAAAATCTGAAACTAGTGAGAAAAGTTCCGAAGAAAGAAAAAAAGAAAGTTAACATCAAGAAAGTCAGATGTTACAACTGTCAAAGGAAAGGTCATTTCGCTAAAGATTGTATGGAAGAAAAGAAGGTAAATCAAATTCACTCATATGTGAGTAAATTATATGTATCTAGTACTATTCTTCTATCTGAAATTCATCATATATGGGTGATTGATTCAAGAGCGACCGACCATGTAACAAAAGATCGTGAAACTTTTGTTAATTTCTGACGGTTGCCGGTAGGAGCAAAATACATTTTTGTTGGTAACAACAAACGATTGGATGTTAAGGGTATGGGTACATGTAAATTGAACTTGCGTCAAGGACGTACCCTATTTCTACATGATGTGTTGTTTGATCCAGAAATTTTCCAGAACTTAATTTCTGTCTCAGCCTTAATGGCTCTTGGCTTTCGATTGCTGTTTGAGAATAGTTCTGTACAGTTATTTTTAGAACACATTTTTTATGGATCTGGTTTTAAATCAGGTAATTTCTTAATTATGGATGTTGATTAGTTATCAAAATCTTATTTTTTTCTTAGTCACTAATGTGCAAATATCTCGAGATGACGTTAATTTGTGGTATTCTAGATTGGGCCATATTGATCAAGATCACATGAATCGTCTAGCTAAGGCAGGACTATTAGGTAATTTAGGAAAAGTTATTTTACCTACATACGAACGATGTCTAGAAGGAAAATTGATAAGAAAAATATTTGGTAAAAGAACTAGAGCCACCTTTCCACTGCAGTTAATTCATTCTGATGTTTGTGGTCCAATGAATGTGAGGGCTAGACATGGAGTGTATTACTTCATCACATTTATAGACGACTATAGTAAGTATGGTCAAGTCTATTTGATTACTCACAAATCTGAAGTATTTAGTTGTTTCAAGATTTTTATGAATTTCGCTGAGAATCAACATGATAGAAAGATTAAGGCCTTACGAACAGATCGTGGCCGTGAGTATCTTTCTGATGAATTTAATACTCTATGCCAAGAAAAAAGAATTGAACATCAGTTGTCCATTCCTTATACACCTCAACAAAATGGGGTAGCGGAAAGAAGGAACAGAACCCTTCTTGACATGGTTAGATCTATGATGGCTGAGGCAAATTTGCCTATATCATTTTATGGCGATGCGCTTCTTATCGCCGCATATGTTCTAAACCGAGTCCCCTCTAAATCTGTAGCCACCACCCCTTACAAAATGTGGACAGGTCAAAAACTCGATCTAAGCTACTTAAGACCGTGGGGGTGTGCGTCTTATGTCCATTCTACCTCTAGGTCTTTCGGTAAATTGGGACCGAGAGGTAGAAAGAGTATCTTTATAAGATACTCTGAAGTATCAAAGGTATACGTTTTCGTAGGTGAACTCGAAAATGGATAAGTGACAGAATTTGAATCACGAGATGTCACATTTTTGGAAAATATTTTTCTAAAATTGGGAGACGTAAGTAGTGATCTTACGTTATACAAAATTGATGAGGCAGAATCATCTGGATCACTCCAACCGAGTGGGAAAATTGTGGAGGAAAATCAAGTTTTTCCATCTCAAAACGATCTGGTAGTTCACGATCCTAGTGTGAGTACATTTCTAAATTCTAGTGGGAGTATGGATTATCCCTTTAGTGGGAGTACTATTCTTGATTATGATGAATATATTAGAGATGTTTATCAAAATCATGAATTTCGTAGAACCAAAAGAACTAGCATTCCATGCAAACTATTTGAGATTGAATGCGCTGCTAATACTTTCTTGGTATCATTGAAAGATAACAATGGTTCAAGTGAGATTCTTTTGGCAATCCTACAAGATGAGAATAAACCCAAGAATATTTTTGCTGCTCTATCATCTCCTGATAAAAATGAATGGATTAAAGCAATGGAAGAAGAGATGACTTCGATGAAGAAAAACCATGTTTGGGAATTGGTTGATCTGCCTAGTGGACGTAGGACAATTGGGAACAAGTAGGTTCTCAAGATTAAGTGTAAAGCAGATGGCTGTATCTAAAGGTACAAAGCTCGCTTAGTTGCCCAAGGATTCAAACAACAGGAAGGAATAGACTATGAGGAGACTTTCGCACCTGTTGTGAGATTTATATCCATTAAAATAATTCTGGCTATGGTAGCAAATTTAGACCTTGAGCTACATCAAATGGATGTTAAGACTGCTTTTCTCAATGGAGAATTAGATGAAGAAATCTATATGATTCAGCCAGAGGGCTACATCCAAAAAGGCTGCGAACGTAAAGTTTGCAAATTGATGAGATCAATTTATGGCCTTAAACAGTCTTCTAGACAATGGTACATTCGCTTTCATAATACGATCATGTCGTATGATTTTAAAATGATAGACGAAGACCATTGTGTCTATTTAAAATATTCGGATAATAAATTTGTCATTATTACACTTTATGTAGATGATACACTGATAGCTGGAAATGACAATGTATATCTTAATGAGCTCAAAGTCTGGTTTTCGTCCAACTTTGAAATGAAAGATATGGGTGAAGCTAATTACATTCTCGGAGTTAAGATTATAACAAATCGCTCGAAAAGACTATTATCTCTTTCACAAGAAATATATATCCATAAAGTAGTAGAGCGATTTAATTGTAATAATAGTAATCTCAAGTTTGTCCCGGTTGCCAAAGGCCATCATCTTAATAAAAACATGTGTCCTATAATAGCTCAATAGAAAAGGGATATGATGAAAATCCCTTATGCTAATACAGTTGGTTGTCTGATGTACGCAATATTGTGTACAAGACCAGACATTTGCTATGCTGTCGGTATAGCTAGTAGATATCAGTCTAATCCAGGTCAAGCACATTGGAAATCAGTTAAGAGAATTATGAAATACTTGAATACGACTGCAGAATACTCACTGGTTTATCAAGGTCAAAACCTGATATTGAGAGGTTACACCGATACTGATTGGGGTAGTGATGTGGATGAGAATAAATCTACATCTGGATATATTTTCATGCTTGACGGAGGTGCTATTTCGTGGAGTAGCAAGAAACAAAAGTGTGTTTCTCTGTCAACTATGGAAGCTGAGTACGTTGCTTCTGCGGCAGGTGTACAAGAAGCATTATGGTTGAAGAGATTTCTAAACCATTTATCCCTAACCAACTCAAAAGGACCAGTAAGTTTATTTTGCGATAATCAAGCGTCAATAGCTTTTACTAAGGATCCTAGATACCATAGCAGAGCAAAGCATATTGGCATTAATTATCAAGGTTATAAAACATATGCCTACGCAAGATATGATAGCGGATCCTATGACCAAAGTTATATCCAGAGATGTATTTGAAAAATATGTCAGATCCCTAGGTTTGCGTAGACGCTGATTTTTTTGTACATGTTATAATAAATAAATTGTTCAATATAACATGGTTGTTCTAGCAATACGAAAGTGTGAATGTTGTTTTGGAAAATATTTACCAGAGCATGTGAGACAGAAAAGTAACCCACTCACACGGGTGTTTACCTCAGTGGGAGTCAACGAGTTGATTCCTTGTTGAGATGAGACAGTTTTAAGAACATCATTACATCGAGTGCCTGTTCTAAAATGTTAATACCGTCTTGCTTAACTACAAGAGAAGTTTTTGTTAAAGTGCGAGATTTGTGATAATGCAAGCATCTGTTGCTGCATTGGATTTTTTATAAATCCAAATGATAAGAAATAAGTAGAACTTATCATTAATCTATCTATATAGCCTAGAGCAGTTTTTAGTAAACTAAAGTCGTTGTTCAGTAAAGTATCGAGACTGATGCTCTAGTATGATGTTTAATTATGAATTACATGCGCTCCTTTTTTTCAAAGGAATGAACATCATAAAACGTAGACTGTACCATGTTTGCTTTGTCGACCAATGGATATGAAATCATAAAGTGATTTCTGTTTCCCTGGTGTGAGACCAATTCCGAAAAAATATATTTTTCGATTCACTATCCTCATGATCCTTAACGTATTTTGAAAATATGATTATGTGCTGCTAGCTTGGAAAGTCTATGAAAAGGTCATGACTCATTATTTGACCTGGCAAGACTGACTAGAAAAGCAGGCTTTATCATGATGAAAGAAATACTTATAAAGGAGAAAGTTCTTCATCGATCACATTCCTAAGTTTCGTTGTTCAATGGTGCGCACCTATTGTGTCGAGAGCAATACAATATTGAACACGATTAAATTATTTGAAATCACATATGCAAACAATGGAATATGAGATGAGACCTAGGATAAGGCATACCTTACGTAATGAGAATGTCGAGATGCTATCATTCAAGTAGCCCGTGTGTGTGTGCTCTTGAGTTTAGCTACATGCACTCGATGTATACTGGTCGTACGAAATTTTTGCTAAACATAATCTGAGACATTGTTGATTATGATCAATAATGTGTGAGTGGGAGATGTTGGACCTAGGGCCCATTAGTCACCCATTATTGGGCAAACATGGGCCCGGGCCCATTAGGTCCAAAAGTCATTGGGCCGACACGTGGCAAACGCGTGACATGCCACGTGGCAAAGCTAGTGGGTAGCTTCGCCACGTGGCGCCACGTGCCAAAGCTATTGGGTAGCTTCGATACTTGGCGCCACGTGGGTGCCACGTGGTGCACATGTGAGAACCGGACCTCCCTATAAAAGGGAGAAAGATCTGGTGACCAGATTGTACTTTTTCCCATTCTGATAAAATGCACATCAGAGAACTTATTACGGATTAATTACAGTAGTTCTCAGATTTTGCAAAGTAAGAAAACTCGTGAAAATCGTTTACGTATCCGATCTGTTTGTGATCGTAAACCGCCGGTCACAATATCTCGTTATCCGATCCTGTGTGAAGCATGCTATAATAAGTAAGTCTTATTATTTATTAATGAATTTATTTTATTAATTAGAAGATAATTAACTCATAATCATGTGTTAATTATGGGCCAAATTCTTCCGGTTTCAACAATAGCGAGAAGACCCCTCGTGTTTTTTCTCACCAGATTCCTGATCTTGCATTGTTTGTCAGAGGTGTTTCGCCCCCTGGAATTCCAACATAAGTAATTCATTTGGAAGTAGTGGCACCTTGGATGACCTGCGGGTTAGAATGGTTACCGAAAAACATCTCAACAGAAGGGGGCAAAACAGAATCTATAAGCCCAATCATACAATTATGGATTTCCCTGGTCGAAATGCCCACATTGGATGCAACAACCCAAGCACGGCTAGCCATCTCTAAGCCCTGACCGGATCTATCCGGCTTATTCAGAGAAGCTCTTTCGCTAGAAGGAACCTTCGTACCCTCTCGGAGAAGTCTTATGCATCTGTTTTTGGGAATGGTCATGCCGGGTTGTCTGCTGCTCTGATTATGGCTCCGGTTCTTTTCCCACCTCCCCCGGCGAGCGATTGGCTACTTTGCAGCTCTGTTCTCACCGTTTCTCACCTATTTGTGGAATATGTATATGTTTCCCATTTCTACCTATTTCGAGAAAATATCTAAATTTTTTATCCATTTTAGAAAAAAAATCATATTTTTCAAGTGTAGTTTTTCTTTCACTCTGCTTGACCGATAATAATTACCTATTTGGGTAAAAGAATTTTTCCTACACCCCTCCAAAAAAATACCCACTTTTATATATATATATATATATATATTGGAGGCTAAAATGGTGATGATTAATATCGTGACTACATAATTCATCCATCGATAAAAAAAGTTATACATTTTTTCCATTTGATTCGTCGAAACTGAACCACCTTTCGCAGCAGGTAAATCTCTCTGAATACAAACAGATAACATAATTGCTTTATTAGTGTTGTCTGTTTCGCTTGGAGCTTCTTTGTCAACGAGACATGGAGAAGTATCTTTTAGTTATATATGAACCTCGTACTTCAGATTCAAAATGATATATTTTTTAAAGTTCGTTATACTTAAACAGGATTATTTACGATAATATTTTTTTTTATTTTGATCGAGATATCGTGAATAAGTATCTGTAAACCAATTCCAAAATAATTCTGAATCTAGTAGGTGGGCGCCTCTACGCTTTGTGGCATGTGTGAGAGTTTGTACTTCCCTCATGATTTTTTGGGCAATTAATTCAAGTTAACGAGAAATAGTATGCTATTTCACTTTTCATCCAAAGCCAGAAGTCCCAAGATCTCAAATCACGATACCCGAAATATCCCAGCCGAATAAATTATTAATTGTCCTGGACTACTTTTATATATGCTTAGGGTTAGTGTTGGAGAATGAATTCCATTACATTACTCAATTTTCAGTTAGGGATTAGTTATTTTAGTACCGTCGGCAAGGGGCAAAAAAGAAATATCACCAACAGAGGGAAAATAGTTTCGTAAATTGAAATAGGAATAATATTGTATGGTCCAGAACGACAAGTCCTAAATCGAGAAAATTCTGCCATTAGGTGCGCATGTGAGGCATAAGGTGGTAGGTCTCCGTTGAAATATAGATGCATGAAATTACTTCTTAGAGGTTCGCAACCACAGCTAACTTTTTACCATACGTGTATTGGGAATCGAACAATGAGGTTATATTTTAGAAATGATTTTCTAGATAATATTTTTTCATCCACTGAATCATTTGTACCTATTCCATAATTACCTTTTTTCCTTGTGGCTTACGAAATTGACGATCGGCTCGCGTTATATCACGTAAAAATATACGCGAAAGCGACTTCCCTACAATTTTGGTTGCCGGTAGCTCTATTTATCTGTCCAATTCAGTATCGAAACAGGAAACAGTTTTTGTTTTGGCATTACATCAATTATATAACGCATATAATCATATCTCGATGTTCTTTTACATCTCTTTAAGGATTTGTTCTTGTATCTATTTGATTCTAGAAATCAAATGAAATCTTGATTACAAATTCCTGAATAGAATCGGACCATATTTTTTGAAAGGTAGAATCAGACCATAATTACACCCGTCAAATCGTTAATCACGAATGGAAGAGCATCTCAAAGTTCCGGAGTCATCCAGCTTGTTAAGACATCGCATGATTACTTTTTATTCACAAATTTTATTGACTTATTCAAATCAAGTCACTTATAACGACAAAAATAATGAACTTTTAACTATTGACTTGTAACATAAGAATATCTTAAAATTTAAATTTTGTAGTTACATTATAATATCATCATTTTGATCACTTCTTTCCCGTCTTTATATAGCTGCTGGCTTGTTCCGTTTCTTAACATAATATTATTATTAGACTTAGATTTTTTTTGGTTTATATACTTAGTATCTGACTAATCCAAATTTTAGTCGGATGGTATATTTAAAATATGACAAAAATCTTCCGATAAATATTTAATATTATTATATTATCAATGACTCGAACTCCAGACCTCGTAAAAAATGTCTATCACCTGTGCTTATTGGTATTATTATTATTATTATTAGGCATAGATCGAGCCCACATTAACTTGTTGTTTTGTAGCGGTAATAGGGTCCTTCATACCCATTGAAGGACCGGTAGGATTAATATTTTTTGTTATTGGGTTTTCTGATCCAGCAAATACGGTGTCCCGCTGTAAATTCTGTACTTTTTTACTTTGAGCATAGATCCCGATGAGATTATTTTTATTCTTTTTTGAGGGATCGATTAATTTTATTCCTGGCCTTGCATTTAAACGGACCCAACTATCAATGCGGCCACCATGATACTTCATTATTTGGCAATAATAATAGAGCAAATTGCCCTCAGGTCCCAGGAGTTTGCTTAAATTACTGATTTAATCTCTGCTGTTTCAAAATCAAAATTTTAGTCTCCTAATTTACTTTTATCATATTCTCAAGTCCCTGGTTGACGTCAGCTGTCAACATAATTTTTTATGACGATTATATCCCTCAAAGAAAAACAAAAAAAAACTTTTGTCTTCTTCCCTCACCTTCTCTTTTCTTCTTCCAAAAAGCAAAAACCCACCAACGAAAAGCAATTACGACAACAACCCATCAAAATTAAAAATCAACAAAAAGCTAAACCAAAAACAATTACTGCAATTCTTGTTCCCAGGAATTCCACCAACTAACTGGATTGAACTAAAAAAAAGAGACCGATGATTAAAAAAGAAGAAGACGATGACCGGACGGCGGGTTAATCTCGTCTTCTCCGACAATTTTCCCAAACCAAAAACTTCGACCTCTGATGGTGATGAACCCCCGCCAGACCCTAATAAGCCGAAGCCGAATTCACATTCCGCAAGTTCACCTCCTCAGTCACCTCCTCTATGGTGCTGTTTCTGGACAGGGACGGGAAATTGGTAATGAACTTCCCCGGAATGGACTTCGTCGGAACCTGCAAGTGGTGAAATTGGTCGGGAAAGTTGAGGGGTTTTACGATTCAGTGGTATCAGATATTGGATTGACCTCGCTGTGACCTCGCCGTGAAATTTGGTGATGAACTTCGCTGGAAGGGACCTCGCCGGAATGCCTTGCTTGGGTGAGGTAGAGGACGAGGCAGACGAAAGATAGATTTTTTTTTTGGTAATTTTTTTAGGGGTATAAATGTCATAAAAAATTTAAGTTGATCGCTGACAATAGCGAGGGACCTGAGAGTACGATAAAAGCAAACTACAGGGATCATTGATTCCAAAACAGCAAAAGTATTGATTTAAGCAAACTCCAAGAACCTGACGGCAATTTACTCATAATAATACCATGTTTTTTCTTTGGAGATTCTAACTTATAATCTTCTTTTATATTATTTATCAAAAGGTTACGGGCACAAATACAATATACTAATAGTTTTATAAGCACTAATTATTTTCTAAAAATATCTAAATAGATTTAACTATTTAATATATGCTCGGATGCTAGGGATTCTAACTAGTTCTAGAAGGCTACCTTCTTTTCATCCAATATTGTGCTGATGTAACGACGTGAACTAGCACATTTCAGACTGTTTATTGTTTAGAGTCTTCCACTCCTCTCAAATTCCGATTTCTTTTCCGCTGTGGATAATTTGCTCATTACTGGTATAAAATCGATCAATCGAGTTAAACTTATTCTAATTAAAATTAATTAAGTCTACGGGCAACTGCCTGGACCTTGTCCGACTATCTGAACTATCTACATCAGCATTCATTGATGACATGGCACCACGTGGACGTACCATCTCTCCCCCTTCCCCTCTCTTTTCTTTCTCTCTTCCCCCTCTCTCTCCTCCTCCTTCTTCCCAAAACCCAGCCATTTTAAAAAAAATACCCCAAATTCTTGCGACTTTTCCACCATTTTTCTCAGCGTTGGTACTTTTTTTTATAAATTAAATTTGTATTAATCCTTCCAAAAGTGCCAAAAGTAATTACATGATAATTACATCATAATACCTAATACAATGCCTAATAATCAAAGGTACAAGAGAAACACCAATCACAATAAAATTGTGATTAGAGTTATCAAGGTACATAATTCATCAAATATCCACCAAAACCCCCTTAAGCCAACTAAATTGGCAAAAAAAAGTCCAGCAACCGAAAATTAGGGAGGCTTGAACAAATATTATTTCTCCTTACCTTTGGCCGCGTCACAAATATCCGTAAGAACCCGAGGCACTTCACCGGCCCAAGTGCAGCCCACAGCATCTGCCATCATTAGCGATTTGACTTCACGTTCCTCAGCCCGTGAAGCATCACGCTCAACTGATCCTGGCGACTGAAGGGGGACCACAAGTGGTTCGACTGGGGCTTTAATCACCAAGTTACGAACTGGGATCATCCTGAGAACGGCTGCTTTACTCGTCAATTTTCTTATCCGAGAACTTGATCTTGTCGCGGTCCGTAGAACCTCCACGTTGTACAAGCGCCGGTCCTCTACCTTCCATAACCGAGGCAGGTTTCGAAGCTACAGAGGTCGCAAAATTTGGAGGGGCAACAACCTCAGCATCCAAAGTTGAAGCAGCATGCGGGACAGAAGGCGCAACCACAGCACCAGCAGAAGCTGCGTCAGCAGAGTGCTTAGCAGTCCAGTATGCAGCATCAATACATAACTGTGTTATCTCTAAGTCCAAATCGGCAAGAAATCGCACATCAGAATCAGACTCTAGAGTCTCAACATAATCTGCTGCAGGAGGCAGGTAATCCGCACATGAACAATCTTCAGCAGTGAAGTGCTGCTCCTCTGACTCAAAACTTGAAGCAAGGGGCAGCAGATCTGCAGCAAGAAGCTGAACACAACCCGACATCCAAGTGGCATCAAGAGGATGCAAATTGACCTCACTAACAGAAACCACACTATCCCCAGGAACCGACACAACCGCCTCTGAAGCAGCAAATCCAACAACCAAACTACTGCCTCCACCCATCGCAGCAGCATGAGGAGAACCCAAGAAGCAATCTGACCATGCACGAAGTGGAGACCTAGCACCAACAACCAAAGAGTCACAAGTCTCACCTACACAAACATCGCCAACAAACCCAGATGCCCCCAAATCAGCAACCGGTACTACCATAGCCTCAAAGAGTGAAACCCGCATAATAGCCGGAGCTACAACAGGCGAGGCAGCAGGGGACGCGAGCCCAGCTGCTCGCATAAAAATCAGCCACAAGTCCATAAACAAGGGCTTCATCTTAGAGACCTAGAGCCTCGTAGCCTCGACCGAGCACGAACGACCTGCGACGCGAAGAGACTCTGTAGCGCTACGAAAAAGCCACTCATCGAGCTCGTCGGGAGCCACGAAGTTGGGAAGAGGAGGGCCCGCCAGAGGATGGGGACGGCGGACCTCGGCAGAAGCGATACACCCCAGAGGAGGGAAGCTCACCGCCAGCCGAGGCTGAGGGGGGCGTACCGGCGGCGAGACCTGGCCGGAACAATGGGATCCAGAGGTTGAGCCGCGAGCGAACTTCGCCACGAACTTCGCCACAGACACAAAGAGCCGCTTCCCATCCACACGAAGCCCGTTAGCCTCGAGGACGACGGACATCGCATTGGCTGACACGGGGATTCAAATAAATCTGAAAGTACACATACGAGAGTACTAAAGTATTTTTGCACGATACCACAGTGTACTAAAATTGACTTTTTCTTTAAAACTTTGATTTAAAACATCTAAATCATTTATACCAACAATGTGTTCTCGCATTGGGGGATTTGATTTATAGTTATTTATAGTATTTTTTTCCAAAGGTTTAGATTTATAGTTGCAGTAGTCAAAGTAGGTTCGAGACAGAAAATATTTATTTTTTAGGCACCGTCCTTTTATTCCATATGTTCGTTACGTATGTTTGAAGACAAGTTGAAATATTGCTCGCTTAAGATGCGCGCATGTTGCAGCAAGGAAAGAGGTCAAATTCACTCGCATTTTGTTTTTATATTGAAAGTTGAATAATTTCGAATCTTATTATAGAATGTGTTTTTTTTTTTACCTTTCTTAAATTTAAATGCAATACGTTTTTAAATGATTTTAGTTGATACGGTCAATCTAATTTTTTAAAATTAGAATATTTAAAATTTTTGTTGTCGAACTTTTGAACGGATCAATGACATTTTTTGTGCTGGAATATGGGTAAAAATTGACGTAATTACTCAAATAATAAAAAAATTGGTTTAAGTTTTGAAAAATAAGTGGGGGGAACTGCAACAAGATTAATTAAAGGGCAAATTACGCTTAGGCTCTTGGTATTTGGTATATTTTACGCTTGTCCTCTTGTATTCTGGTAATCGATTAAAAATTTCCCGATGTTTGGTTTTATTATACTCCTAGGCCCCTCGTTGACATCATCAATCATTTTTTGATGTAAAATGACTCTTATACTCTTAAAAAATAAAAAATAAACCATAAGCAACAAAAAAAATCAGCAAACAAAATCAACATGATTGACAACACCCAATCCCAATATCCAAATCGAAGAACACCAAATCTCAAACCCAGCCCCATACCTTCGACGATTGGAGGGGAGCTCGTCATTCAATCCCAAACCCATCCCCGTACCCAATATCCAGATCGAAGAACACCAAATCCCAATCCTCTGAAATCGGTTGCAAATCAACTGTCCTGAGCTCGTCATTAAATCCCAAACCCATCCGCAGCGGGAATCGACGGCGGCGGCCTTGACCTTCCCGAGCTCGACGAAGCTGCCATAAAGGAGGGGCTCCAGCTTGTGGATGGGTCAAGAAAAGGACGAGCATTTGGGAGGCGTAGCGCGGGCAGTTGACCGTTGCCCGGATTTGGTCGTAGCCGGGGGGGGAAGAGGGAGGCGGCAACAGTGGGAGGGTTGGGATGGTGGTCAGGCGGCAGACTTTGTGTTCTTTGTTGATTGAATCTGTTGTTATGGGTTTATGGGTTTGTTGTTGATTATGGCGGCGGCGGAAGGAGTAATTGAATTTGTTGTTGATTATTATCCAATTAGATTTATGGGCTTTGTTGTTAATGGGTTCCTTGAGTTTAATTAATTGGGTCACTTTAATCCAATTAAAAAACTTCGGTCTTCTCTGCCACAAAGTCATTGTAATTGTAATTCTTTAATTAATGGGTTCTGGTAATGGTCTTGTTCCTTGAGTTTTCTGGTAATGGGTTTCAAATTGGAGGAAGAAAAGCGCCGATTTGTTTTGTGTGTACCGAACTCCAAGATTGTTTCTTTTTATTTTTAATATAGCGGGGAGGTGGTTTAGTTTTTTGGTTTGGTGTGTTTCTAGATTGAGAAGTTGGAGATTTTGTTTAGAGGGTGAAGGTTCGAAAGTTTGAAGATTTGAAGGTTCGAAAGTTTGAAGATTTGGAGATGAATTGAGGTTGAAGATGAAACCAAAGGTAAAATAGTTTTTTTATAATAATAATAATAATAATAATAATAAAATGATTGATGATGTCAATGAGGGGCCTAAGATTATAATAAAATTAAACTTCGTAGAATTTTTAATCAATTATCAGAATACATAGACGAACCTTAAATATATAAAATAACAAGAGCCTGAGAATAATTTGCTCTTAATTAAATGTGGCTCTGACATACTGCACTGTTTGGGCAAGGTCAAATGTGAGCAGAAAAAAGGGTAGAATATGGATTCTTCTTATTTGAAATAAAAAACATGAAAAGTAATTGTTGTTATGTGTAAAAATTTTATCTTTACAAAAAAAATAAAAATTAATTATTATAGATTTGATGCAGTGACTAAATTATCCTCCAATATTTACTCTGCAGTGACTAAATTATCCTCCAATATTTACTCATTAAGAAAAGTAAACTTATCAAAATGGATAAAAAAGGTAAATAAGAGAGAATTACTACAATAGTGGTAAAAAAACATTTTTGTTCGTAACCACAAATATGTGAAAATGATTTCGGTAGCTTGACAAGAAAATTCCTTGAATTTTACGTTTAATCTTTTTCTTTCCTTTATCCCAACAAGAGGAAATCATTTTCTCATCTACATTTTCTTTGTAGTTATCTAATAATATCTTTTACATTTGAACAATTTGAATCCAAAATTTTAAATGAATTCAAATTTTTTAACTAACGCGTGTGTTTTTCATAAAAATGTCTCTCTCAGAACGTGTGTCATGTTGCCTCTTTTTCAACTACGTATCCGAATTATATATTATATATTTGTTTGATTGATTAATGATTAGCTAAGCTTTCAGCAGAAAAATAAAGCATGCTTTCTAGTACTACTTGCTTCATTCTGTGTGTTGAGTTCTGGTTTTCTGTACCGGTAACAATTAAACTAATGCCTCAATAAAAAAAGTCAAACTAATGGAAACTATCTAGAACTGAAGTTTGGAATGGTATGAGAAGGAGATGCAACAACGATTCTTAAAACTTTGCTCGAGACGGCCACGTGTCCTCTATAGATGTGACACTATCTTTTGATCTTTTTGAAGAACATTTGGTGTAGGAGATTGTGTTTTATTGAAGTAATTATTACTTATAGACAAAAGAATACATAGAACAAGGCCTAGTACCAGTTGTTTTTCTATTAAACTTTGTCAGAATTCTGTATGAAATAATTGCCATTATTTTATGTCATATTTAACTTAAATTTGGATTATTAGTTGAGTTAATATATGTTCGTAAAAAAAACCAAACGACGAAAGTGAGAGAGAAAGAATGGGCCAAATTATATAGGGTCAACCTCCAGGATTTAGACCTAGATAGGAGACAACAAAGTCCTTCTCAATGAGACAAGGACCGGCAAGGAAAATCGGGTATAAATATACGTAGGTCTCTTGCTTAGAACATAAAAGAGCCAGATTTAGGTAGAAGGCTAAAAAAAGCAGAAAGAAGAAGAAGAGAGAGCAAATAATTAGACCAGCGAGAGAAATGGGAAGGAGGCCTTGCTGTGCCAAAGAAGGACTTAACAGAGGAGCTTGGACTGCTAGGGAGGACAAAATCCTCGTTAATTACATTAAACTTAATGGGGAGGGAAATTGGAGAGACCTTCCTCAAAAAGCTGGTATGTTTTATTTTTAATCGCAGCTCCATTTCTCTAACTAAGCTTCTATTTTCTGGCCATTTTGTACATTCAATTTATTGGGTATTTTTCTTTTTTTGTAGGGTTGAAGAGATGTGGGAAGAGTTGTAGACTTAGATGGTTGAATTATCTCAGACCCGATATCAAGAGAGGCAATATCTCCGTTGAAGAAGAAGAGCTCATTGTCAGGTTACACAAGCTCCTCGGTAATAGGTATTTAGTACCGCCATTAACTTACTTCCATGCACTTTCTCAACCTTCTGCTCCACCGTACGGACTGTACTTCAGAATATGATTTTTTCAATAATATCTTTTATATTTGTATAAGTTGAATCCAAAATCTCACAAATTAAATTTAACATTTAAGTCTTTCTGTTTTTTTTTGGTATCCTTGCCTTTATAGACCCAATCATTCTGTTTGAGCGATTTACCCGCCATTTAGATCATAACAACATTTGACTTTGTCATTTATTTATTTTGAATTATCTATTGAGTTTATAAAATACCTCTCCGAGCATGCTTTTGTCCCCCAGGTAGCTAGTAGTGGCATTCCCATTTCAATGATTTGATCGATGATGACAGAAAAAAAGAGGGCGATTCTTGTACTTCTTTTTAATTTTTAATTTCCACCTTTTCTTTTTAAGTTGTTGACGTTAGATAAAGAATTCTAAAATATAGAAATTCTCGACTAAATCATCGGCTATCGCCTATCGTCATTCGTCCCAAAAGAAAAAATATTATATATTTGGACAAAATGATTTGAGATCCTTGATATTAGTTAAATATACGATTTTTTCTCTACTTTTGGAATATTATTTTACATTTTTTGTAGTTTAAAAAATCATATTAGAGACAAGCAAAAAATAATAGTAATATTTTACTAAACACCAAAAAATGACTATGTTTCTTTCTTAAAAAAAGACATGTTTTGCTTTTTTTTGTGTGGCTCTCGTCGTTATTTATGAGCTACATTTGTCAAACGAAAAAGAATGGCATGGAGATACTAGTGGGTCCTTTTACGTCAGAAGATAAATAAATAAAAGCCCGAGGGGTATAGAGCGGCCACGTACAAGTGGAGGCAACGTTCCCGTTATAAAAATGAATAAATTAACAAACAAATCTCAACTGCTCCCATACAATAACGAAAAAAAATTTCAACCCTACAATGAGATTTTTTGCAAGTTAAATGTAAATTATGTTTATTTTACATTAAATATACACAACTTTTAAAATAAATATACCAAATTTAAACACAATTCTATAAAATTTATGATTAACTGCCTCCATTTAAAACTTTGGAACAATTTTTTATTTTATACCATTTGATATTTAAACAATAATTATACAAATTAATTCATATAATTTTGAAATGTATTAACAATTTTGATAAATATTTAATATAATTATATTTAGAAAAATTCAAATTCAATATTTATTAATTAAATTAAATAAGTCGTTCGAATTTAACTCAAATGCATCTCGGGAGGAAGCTTGGTATCTAGCTAGTTAGCAGATATGTTTTTATAATTTTATTGGAAAAGGGTTAGCTAGAGGACACTTAAGACGGGGAAAAAGGCACCACTAATGCACGTTGTCTCTGTCTGTCTTCCTTTTCGGCTCTGTCAAGTTTTCTTTCTCTGTTATATTATCACCAACATTATTCTACTCAATAGCTAACTACAATTTGTCGTCCCTGCCTATTTTTAAGGTGGTCGCTCATAGCCGGAAGATTACCGGGGCGAACAGACAATGAAATAAAGAATTATTGGAACACAAATCTAAGCAGGAGGGTGGCCCAGGGCGACAAGATTCCTCAATCTCCCAAGAAAAAACATGTTCTAATTCCGGCGAAACACGAAGACAAAGTGTGTGATAATTATACACCGCACCAAGTTATTAGGACAAAGGCAGTTCGATGCACCGGCGTCGTTACTATTCTCCCACTTCGGCCATTGCCCCTCGACACCGACAAAATTATTGATAATCCTGATAGCCCTGAAGGGTTCGTAGGTAGCAATGGAGATAGCGTTAATAATAATATTAATAATAATTCTTCGGGGATATTAGGGGACGAAGACGACGAACTCCTCATGGATTTTGATATAAGCGACCTTCTGTTGCCGGAGACTCCTGGGTCGGATTTTTTGCAGGCTAATAATTACGAGGTGGGTTTGGATGCGGCCAATTATCGTCAGAGAAATGGCGTCGATGTGTTCGTGGAGGATACCGCCAGCCCTCTTCCGATGGGTGGTTTTGATCTTGAGAGCTTGGAGAAGTTTCTTGGTTCCGACGAGGAGTGGTGTTGATGATGTATTATAAGTTCTAGAAATATTGAAATTTTAGAATCGAACATTCTCGGATAATAAAATTCTGAATCATATTCTGTTACATTATTAATTGGCTGAGTGAAACCTTATAGACCTGCTTCCGGATGCATGGAATAGTAGCTTTCCATACCTTTTATATTGAAACGGCGTCGTCCTTGACGGGGCAGCCACGGGGTGACAGATTTGGATTCGGGGGGACTACATAAAAGTCATCCCCATGGTATGGACTAAATATGGGCCTTTAGATTTGATCAAAATTTTTTTTTACAGATCTGATGGTCAGAATCTGTTGAGGATATTTTCGAGTTTTTTACAGATCTGATGGTCAGAATCTATTGAGGGTATTTTCGAATTTTTATCCAAACATATTCATTAGGGTTCCACTTTTTTCTATATAATTCCACAAAAAAATATAACCCCCCTCCTTCCCCGCTGCTCTGCCCTCCCCCCCCGCTCCGCCCTTCTTCCTTTCCTAATCGTCGTCGTCGTCCTCTCTTTCTCTCTCCTACCTCTTTCCTTCTCATCGCCCGCCGATCATTTTCCCTCTCCGGTCTTAATCTCGTCGCTTGATCAGCGATTCCGATGGTTCTCATCTGCGAGACTCAGCCGTGGATAGACTTGAAGGTAACGAACGATAAATATCCTAACGATTATATTATATTCTCAAAAAAAAACCTTAGCTCACTTGTTTCCGTGTAGGCACACGTGGATGACGTCAAGAAGACTCATCTCCGAGATTTGCTCGCCGACGCCGACCGCTGCAACTCCATGACCGCGTAAGCCTCCACGTGTCCCCTCCGCACCATTTCAGTTTTCGCCATTCTTTCTGCTTTCGTTCTTACGAACTGTTTATGTAGTGAGTTCGATGGGATATTCCTGGACTACTCGCGGCAGAAGGCCACGGTTGAGACCACGAACAAGCTCTTCGCCTTGGCGGAGGTTTGTAGTCTTGTTAACGAGAACGATTTCGCCATCGTGGACAGGATTTTGAGGAATTTCTGTGTTTTTACATACGCAGCGACTCATTTGAAGGAGGGGACACGTGGAATAAAAAAATTTCTAGATGAATGACACCAATATTAAAGTAGAATGATACCAATATTCGAGAAGAATAAAACTAATACGTATACATTTTCACCAATATTGGAGAAGATGAAAACCAATATCACGGTGGAATGAAACCAATATCATAGAAGAATGAAATCAATATCCGAGAAGATAGAAACCAATATCATAGTAGAATGAAACTAATATTATAGTAGAATGAAACCAATAACATAGAAGATGGAAACCAATATCATAGTAGAATGAAACCAATATCATAGTAGAATGAAACCAATAGCATAGAAGATGAAAACCAATATCCAAGAAAATGAAAATCAATATTCCCATACTTGTATTTCCATAATTTGTATTATTTTGCTGATATATTTTTTAATTATTTTAATTATTGTATTTCCAATATTGCCCCTATTCCTTTCAGTGGGGATTACCCATGTCCCCACTGAATTTGAACCCCGGGGTGACGATATAAGGGTCTCGACGGGGTGGGCCGACATAGGTCCACCCCACTTGGACCACTGTAAATTTTGAGGTGATTTTTTGCATTGAATTAGGAGAATGGACTAACGTTTTTTTCGACAATATTTAAAATGTTACTTTTTCAATAAAATATAGAACAAAGAAAGCGAATTGTATGGAGCTTACTATAAAATTTTAACATGGTAAAATCTTCATCGTCTATTTGGTAATTTTTTTCTATATTATCTGGGTTTTTTTCGAGAAAAAAATTTCTTGTATTTCATTCAACAATAAAAAAATATAACAATGCAGTACAGGAACCAACCAAAGGAAACGACTACAAGCATAAAACACAGCCAACTTAGAATACTCTACCCACATAAATCGAAACCCACCAGAAATCCAACCTTCAACACTTAGTGATCCCTTTTACCAAGTACAAAATTACAGCCATTGGTCTCATTAAAACCTCTTCCAGAAAAACCGTCCATCCGGGAAAAACTCGGATAGAGGAAAGAGTACTCAGTGATAATACTGCTAAAATACGACCAGTACGCATTGACCCCCTTATACATCCAACACCCCATACCAAGAAAACCTAACCCCATAACCCACCCCCCCCATCCGGGAAATATCTCGAGCAAATAGACCTGTCAGTGATGATGATATCGAGTCAAAACTCCACCTCTGCACCCCCACCTCATCCGCAACTTTGCCAACGCATGAGCGACCTCATTCGCCTCTTGATACACAAACTAAACCTGCATCGTGGACAAACCCGCCATCGCCACCCTACAATCCATCACCACCAATCCCAAATCACTCATATCTGGCATGGTTCTAGTCAGAGCCTGTACAACAGGCAATCAATCAATCTCAAAAACCACCAGTGAAAAGCCCCTAGCCACCGCCAACTCTACTTCTGCCAGCACCCCATGTGCCTCAAATAACAAAGGATGCACCATGTTCGAAATCACCTTAATCAAACCACATACCAGCCTGCCAACATGATCTCTACCCACCACCCCAACCTGACCATCTCCATTTGTGCCAACTCCTGCATCAGTGTTGATCTTGATCCACCCCTCTTCCGGCGCTCGCCACCTCGCTTGCCTACACTCCTTACCACCCGAAACTTTAGGGTTGGCCAATAGGAAATCCTGCCGTAACTTGATTACCTCACCTAGAACTTCCGGTGCCCTCGCTGAAGTTTCACCCGGAAATACTACGTTGTTGTGCAGTTTTCATATATCCCATAGCAGCGCCGTCCTCCTCCCTCTCTCCTCCACCTCCACTGCTCTCCATAATGCATACAGGTCTCCGACAAGTCCCCCGCCACCAGGACTGTAGGGTTCACCCCCGCCTGCCTCCAGATATCCGATGACACTGCACAAGAAAATAACATATGCATTGTCGTCTCTTGAAAACTCCCACAAAGAGAACATTGATCATCCACCTCTATACTTCTCCTACACAAAGTGGACCTCAATGGGAGACAGTCATCCAGTAAACGCCACAGAAATGATCGTATGCAACTAAAAAAAATATTCGGAAAGCACACCATCTCGTTTCTAGTACATTAAAAAAAATACTATTTGGGTAATAACAACTAACTTATATTTCGGATCAGTAGAAAATTCAATGACCATAATGTTTGGAACGATAGAAAAAATTTCGATGGATTTGGTTCAAAATTCAGACTACGAACACACAATAAATCATATTTTTCAAACAAATTCATCTCATTTTTTCATTTCTGATTTCGTTCCACCTTTTTAAATACCATAATTGAGAGTCAATATCAATCAACGATATCCTTGAAAAACATCAATCAATGATAAAACAGTACTGTGCAAATATAAATTAGTTAGACTAGTAAAAGATTTAGATTAACTTGAATAAAGTCTTCACACAGAAAACGTGCTATATTTGGGTCTCTGGTGTGATGTTTCAAGTACTTTCTGCTCCGATATGTTATGAAAATTTCAACACGTCTAATAATAACTGAAAATGAATATTTACAAACGGTACTGCCCCAAGTATTTTTACATTAACGTGTAAGAAGCACGAGAGGGAGACTAGGAAAATCCATCTAACTTTCAAGGTGATCATTGCATGGACGACCGGAAGCTCGGCAGGAGACAATATATGCTCGAAAACGACATCAACGGTTCATGGGAAACGAAAAGTCCCTACGGAGGAAAAAAAAAAGAAACGATTCGGGCTCTACTTATTTATTTCATTCCTTATCTAACCGGATACAATTTCTCTTCATATCAATTTTGCCTGCTCTCCAATCAGACACTAGTACAAAATGTGTCCGCATAGATGTTGAAATTTAGGTCCCGAACAGCTGGCCCTGCCTAGTCCTCTTCCCTTCTTCTCTTTTTTGAATGTTTTCCTCAGGTACTAATTCGTCAACTAATTTAAATAAGAATCGGTTATTATTTTTTAGTAAATAATTATTGAACATTGTTAAAATGACTCTCTTACTAGTTGATTTAGTTACTCGGTTTTTTGAAATGTTAAGATACTATAAGAAACAATAATTGCATCAAATGGAAAATTTGGTCGATACTAGGGTACCGGTTTTAATTATTTTGGCGGTTACCGCCTAAACTTTTGAGGAGTCCTTTAGTTGGGTCGCCGTCTTCATCTTCCGTCGGGATTTGACGGCTCACCACAAGATCCCGGTAGCCCCACTTATTGGAGATCATGCATGTTAATTATTTGTCCTTCTTCAGGCACAGGCACAGGCACATGCACATGGAGGTTTGAAGCGTTCATTCCGTTAGAATACAAAATCCCACGAGTACGTTACAACGGAGTTGTTCTGCCTTGCCGATTTTTATTTTTTAGGAGTAAAATTTATAGTAGTTATCATTAAATAAGAAAACCAGAGTGCAAAATGGAAGCTAATCCGCAATGAGAGTTAAGTTTGCATAAAATTATACTCAAGCTCGAGTTATGTAATACCCAGTATATTAAAAGAACAATTTAAGAAATTAAATAATTAGAGAAAAAATAATCAATGACTTAAAAGGATAATTACCACCCATTTGCTCCACAAACCTATCCATTACTCCCATAATTCCACCTGTTCTCCAACAAATATTAAAGAGCGGATTAACTCCCCTTACACGTATCCTGCTCCACTTCCAATTAATTAGGTAAAAGAGACCCTTAAAAAGTTAAGGCCTCCATTTAGTTATTGGTAGAAACCTAACGCGGTCATTTTAAGGACACCATTATTTTTAAGTGTGATAAGCATTGATGGGGCATACAGTATACCACTAAATCTCATCGTGTGTCAGCTAGAGTTTGGATCTACAACTCTTTCCATGGTCGGGTTAAGAAGATTGTCCGTCGGAAATATTACTATGAGCATTAGGTTCGATTGGTCGACTATATAGCATGCTTCAATCAGGTAAGTTTTCATGTATCCAATTCAAAGTATTTTTGATTTAAAACTGATTTTATGTTTGGGCCAAGTAATTAAAATAAATTAAAAATGGTTGCTTGGTTACGTAAGGGTATTATGTGAACTGCCTTGCCATGAATTAGTGTACGGGTTCTTGTATTGTGATTGTGTAATTTGGCTATTTACTTGCCGTGAATTTGTTTGGTACTTGGGTGATGTTGCAGTGCATTTTGTGGTGCATCGAGGACTTGTTGTTTGATTCTCAAAAAAATAGGACTTGTTGTTTTGGGAATTTCATGCGAATTGGTAAGCGATGGCTCACGTGGAGTGGAAGTAATTTGGCTGATTCTGTTTATTGGAATTGTGGTATGTATTGGATTATGGTATTTTTTTGAATTGTGGTGATTGAAATTTGGTTGGCTTTTTTTTGAAGAAAATTTAGACGGGTTGGTCTAAATTCCGGGGCTCTAGACGGTATTGGGATTCGTTCCTCTTCCGAGCAAAGTTTAGCCATTTTTACAAGGGGTAGAAATTGATCCACCGACCCTTAGGAAACGAGGCAGGTTCCGTTGCCATCCTACCCACCTTGCGTTGGTAAATTTGGTTGGCTTTGTTCGAGCATGAGCATGTATGTCCTAGTGAGGTTATTAATAAGTCTCAAAACGGTAGGGGTGATACGCCACAACCATACCAGTAGGGGTAATATGATGGTTCCCATAATGGCAGGGTATGCCCCAGGACTCTATTATTGGGGGTGATATGATGGTCCCCATAATGGCGGGGTATGTGCTAGGACCCCGCCATTGGGGTTGATACGATGGCATAGCCTCATTAGGAGGACTCCAAAGTTCCTATTTTTATTCATCATTAGTAGCTGCATAGTAGAGTCTTGTGTAGTTTGGTTTGCATCACATACCATAAATTGATTGTGAATTATTAATACTTTGTGATTCCTTTGAGTTGAGTCTTTACAATATAATATCGTGTTAGAATTGACATGTTTGAAAGTTAAACTGTTATGTTTGATATTATTTTATTGTTTGATTTGATTTGATAATGATGAGGTTTGAACTGTGAACTATTTTGAAAATACTTGGGTCTCACTTTGGATTGGTTGTTTTGGCAACTTCACTGAGTAACGAACTCATCCAAATTCTCAATGTAATTTTTGAGGAAACATGAAAAAAAAATTTCGGGTTAGGTGTTGAGGACAATTGCGTTTATTTCATTGGTTGTGTATTCGAAGATTGATAGAGTTATTTTATTTTTATAAATTTTATATTCAAGATGTAAATTTCTTATTGTAAATTTTTAAGAGTGATTTTTTTCAAGTAATAATATTAAAGAACATGAAATCTGACAAATGTTTAAAGAGAGTAAAATTAAGTCTTGTGTAATTCTGATTGCGAGGCGGTTGTCTCGGTCCGGGTCGTGACAAGTTATGTGATTATGATAAAAGCTAAGTAGTAATGCCTTTTATGGAAAAGCAATGTGAACCTTTCCATTGAAAGAAAGGAGAGATTGGTGTCAATTTTATTGTCTGCATTTCTGTGTGAACGGTCTAAACTAGTGAGAACCATGTGAACACGAAGAACAAGATTACGAAAATAAGATAAATTAATGTTGTTGCTCTAAGACGGAGGCAGAGAGAATAAAAAGAGGATAGAGGTTGAAGAAGGGTAAAGAAAGAGAAGAAGAGTAAAATTCCAATCAAAGGTAGAGCTTCTCTCTAGTTCTAGAGAGAGATACTTTGTGTCGGGTGCATGTAGTATATCGCTGTCCGGGGAGCTTTGACGTTTGCATTGAAGCTATCTAGGAGAACCTGGACCGCAGATACAAATATGGAAAACTAATTCAGAAAATGACAACCTTCGCAATAATGAACAATCTCGGCTATAAAAAAGAGGACGTACAAATGTGACAAATCAAAGCTCATAATTTTCCAAACATTATGTGAATTGTGTAATATACTTTATGTTTGAAGCCAAAGGCATTTAGAGAATGCCGAGGGTTTTATACTTTGTGAATTGTGTAATATACTTTGTGTAATAAAAATAAGAAGCTCAGGGTTTTATTTAAAGAAGCCAAAGGCATTTAAAGAATTGTGTAATATACTTTGTGTAATAAAAATGAGGTACATGGTTCAAATCTTAGAAAATGTATAAAATTTACCTTTAAGTTTGAAAGTTTTATAATTTTTTTAAGGGAATCATATTTTTAAACTAATTGAACTCAGCAATTCTTATTTGAATCAGACAAAATCACAAAACATGAAGAAAATTCTCCTAGTCATTTTTTAACACTATTACATTTATGCTATTGTAATATACTATAATTTGATCTTGGTCGGTGTTAATATCTTATTCGAAACTTTTTTACTCTGTTTGAATTATAGTTTTATGAGGAGATAACGAAGTAGGTTAAGAGTTGGTCAGTTTTAATGGAGGCATCGAATGTGATATGATCCGGTATCTGTATTAATGAATTCCCATATAATGATATAATGGCTCGTACATATATTTTTTGGTCCATATCGATTTTTAGGTCTAATATTTAAAGTGAAAGCTCTATTACTCCCTGGTAGGATTTTCAGTGTCCATGAATTCTAAACCATTAATTTTTAAAAATGAATCAAAATCTCTTGATCTAACGTTTGGTGTCCATGTGTGTTTTGTTTTTTAAGAGGTAGAACTTTTGTTATTTATAAATGTACATGTATGATGAAACCATATAATGGATTGATTAGACATGTCCACGAGTACTCCTACAACCTAAAAATGCCAAATTCTCTCGTATGTATACATACACGTACGGTACGAGGTTGTTGCATTCACGGCCTTTGTAGAAACATTTCGTAATATGGTGTCCATATCCGTTTCCACCGTATATTTCAAGTTACTTGTCCTTTTGGCTTTTGGGACCCATCCAATGGAGGCTGGGGCTTATGGCCTTTTTTTTTGAACTACGGGTCATATGACGCTAGCCGAATCAATTTAAACGGCTCCCATTATTTCCCAATTCCCAGTAACAAAAATATGTCAGGTTCGTACTGAATTCGAACGCCCCACGTTTGAGTTCGATATAAATAATTGATTTTCTATTTGTCTGTTAATGCACTACCAGATTCCAAAATATGCACCACATGCACCTAAATGATGAGTTTATTTTATTTGTTAGGCAGTGAGACCTGTTCCTTACATATTTCTCTATATTCACTACAACAATTTGGGAGTAAATATGATAAATGAATGTGAAAGGATGATTAAAATAATAGTACAAGACGTATGAGTAATGACAAAAATTTAAGATTCAATTTCAGTCGGATGTAATTATTCGTGTAACACAAAAAATTATATACACATGTATATACCAGTGAAGAAGTTAAAAAAATTAAGTATAATTTTTTATGATCTTATGATTTTTTTTAATAGATGATGATCTTATGATATCTATTGTCATGTGTACAAATAACAGCCAATACAGATTCAAATACTATCAAATCTTATAAAGGATATGATTCTTCGTACAAAATTATCAAACTCAAAACTTTGCTTCTCTATTAATCAACTTACATAATCCGCTATGTATTACTCAGATTTGACTTACCTCTAATTTATAAGCAAAGATTTTTCTCATGAGGTCTCGTTACGATTTTCTAGCTTAGCCCACTTCCCAACTTTAGAGTTTACACCTACCAGTCCAAGTTATTGCACATGATATTGGACCTAAAATACATGTCAAATAGATCTAGGACGAGGTCCCAATCCAGGCCTGCCGGATGGCCCATTGCATGGGAAAGTGTGCATCACGCCCACTTGCGATGCCTGCTAGCTTCAGTCTGACCAGAGTCATTTAGTTTTTTTTTAGAAGGCACAGTCATTTAGTAAGACACACATGTTTCATGCCGGACGGCGTTGGGAGATTCTGATTGGAGGGGTTAGGGTTTGACTCTAACCAATCGAAGCATCAGTTCCTCTAGATAAAGGGAGTGGATTAGGTTATTCAGACAAAAAATATGATATCATTAAACGCTAAATTATACTATTAAATACAACATGATATGACATTTTTTTTATGCGTAAGCTGTTATTACTCATTAATAAAATTGTCAAATATGCATCGATAGTGTCGTAAGCACAATTTTTGTCTACAAAAATAAGATATTCAACTATCTAATAATTCAAGCTACTAGATATATGATATCTTATGCATTAATCTTTTCGTTTACTCCTTGGTCATTTGCTCCATTCCGTCTGCTTTCCTCCTTCATCATTCTTCAAAATATAAGCCAACTCACTTTTTTGTTCACCATCCTCCCTAAAGATCATATAACACTACTAGACGCTAAGAGTGTATTAGTGCTAATAAAAATGGTGTACCACTATTCGTAATATTGTACCACTATTTGCGACATGGTACCACTATTCACAATATAATTTTATAATTTTCAAAATGACCCTATGTAATTTCTGATATTACAAATTTGTCATTCACTCGTGACCATGTTTGTGTTATCCGTTTGGTGATGCTGAACCTTTCTAAGCACCTGATCCAGGCCCTAGGATAGGGTTGGTTAGATTAGACTCTATGGGATGATATTTATAGTTCAATACATCCTGTTAACTTAAAATAACAAGATTCAACATTAGATTGGGTAGTATGCTTATGTAAAAATAGAATTGCCCTAGCTATCAAACTCGATAAGAAAGAGAGAAATCTTGGTCATTCCAGGCGCACGGGGACATGGTAAACAAGTGAGACCCCACTCCTCTCCATCCCATTAACCAGTTTGCATATTACTTAATAGATTGAATTGGAATTTCGTGGACAAATATAAATTGCCTCGACAACATTTGTACTTATATATTCCTCTCATTTAGTGCCGTTGGGTCTTGATGAAATCGATTGATCGGTTTTTAATTTTGAAGTTCGTACTAGTCTATAGTTGAACACAATTGATGTCGGGTGGAAGTTAAGAGAGAGAGAAAAAACGAAGGCGAAGTCGGGATAGAGGAGGGCGAGAGTTATGGACCGGGCTGAGTACCACTTTGTATCTTTTAATTTTTGTTGGACTCGTTGTTCTTGGCCCTCTCAATCTATTGGAAGTCCAAGTGAGTTGGGCCGCTAATGAAATTTTGCAAAAAAGTAAAATGTAGAGATAACTGTAAGCACTTTAGATGAATTTGCAAGGGAGTTGTTATATCTCAAAAGTCTAATCTGACTCGAATATGTATTAGTCCGTAAAGTAAACAAGATACCAAAAATACCAGGTGATTACCAGCAAGTGAATCAACGTCAAGGGTCGCTTGTGCACCTTTCTCAACCTCTCCAATAACACAGCAGAGCTTCTCTGCCGTGTTAACCGGCCAATCCCCACTGCTTTTCTTACCTTTCAACCCTACCAAATACATTTCATCCAAACATGATGTTCTTATGATCATGTAAAAATCCGCGATGCCTTGGATGTATACCAACGAATAATTTTATGATAGTCACAACACAAACCCGATAAAACTCAAACACTATCCGTAAGCATTGCAGAACCGAAGCAACCAACCTGGTTCTCAAATTACGCGTAAGTTACGAAAAAGTTCGAGAAAAAAAGGTTCTCACCCTTTAATCCACCTTTAGCCTTCCCCTTTAACGATCTCTCCTTGAAGTGGGTTTCGGACACTGTTTCCTGTTTAGGTCCTCCTATTAATTTCCCTCGCATTAATAAAAACCTGAAACCTAGAAAGCGACCCGTTTCTTTGGCCGTTCAAATATATAACGCTAGCGTGAAGGCCCACGATAATTGTGGGTCTTCATGCTGATGGTATTTTAATATTTTTTTGCTTTAAAATCACTCGAATACAATATTCAAAATTTTGCACTGAAGATTGAGAATTTACGAATTTAAGTTCAAATTTTAGGAATTAAAATATATTGTTGAGAGAGTTCTCCTCTAAATAAAATCTAATAGTGTTCAATGTTAAATTAGATATCAAATATAAAATATAAATTGAAGATAAAATGGTATATAGGTATTCTGAATTACTTAAAATATTCACTTCGGATATTGGGTTGAGTTATGAAAAAATCACATACTACTCAAACTATATTTGGACCAAGAAGGTTTTGACTTTTGATGCGATATAAACTGCCGATATGACCTAAAGTCCGATATGACCTAAGTCGTTGAAAAAAAATTATATTATTTTAGATTATTCAGAAAATCTCAAATAATTTTTGAAACGTTAGGATAATTTTTTTTCATAATTTTACTTGCCACACCAATACCTTATGGGATATCAGGAAGTTGGACCCTCGAACTATTGGGCCTTGATACTGTGACCGGCCCAATCCTCGTGAACTCTGGTAAAACCCGGACGACATGTCGTCCGCGTTGGCCTGGACCATAAAACCATGACGGTTATTTGATAATTAATGCGTCATATTATCAACGCAACGCAAGAGTCAAGACTCTTTTTTATTTAGGAAACACTAATTTTTTTAGAATCTATTTAAATCGCGCCTCCCAGCGGCGACTCATCGGTTTCCTCCTCCCGTTAGAGAGAGAGAGAGAGAGAGAGGATGGCGTCGGTGTATATTCCGGTGCAGAACTCGGAGGAAGAAGTGCGAGTGGCGCTGGATCAGCTCCCCAAGGACGCCGCCGACATCCTCGACATCCTCAAGGCCGAGCAAGCTCCTCTCGATCTCTGGCTCATCATCGCGGTTCTCCTCCTTCTCTCTCTTCCCCCGCTTTCTCTCTCTCTCTCTCTCTAGATTCGTTCCCGTTCCGGATTTGTCACGAAGCGTAATTAGTTCTCTTTTGTGTCGTTTAGAGGGAGTACTTCAAGCAGGGGAAGCTCGAGCAGTTCCGCCAGATACTCGAGGAAGGCTCTAGTCACGGTATCTGAAACCCTAGAAGCTAGGTTTTAGTGAATTAGGGTTTCTCAATGACGCCTTAGGTTAACCGGAGGTTTTATGTGTTTTTTTTTGTGGTTTCGTTTTGTAGAGATCGATGACTATTATGCGGATGTTAGGTATGAGCGGATTGCGATTTTGAATGCCCTAGGGGCTTATTATAGCTACCTCGGGAAGATAGAGACCAAGACGAGGGAGAAGGAGGAGTACTTTATACAGGCCACCAAGCACTATAACAAGGCCTCCCGGATTGACATGCACGAGCCTTCTACTTGGGTTGGCAAAGGTCCACTTCCCTTCTTCCCATCTGTAGCTCGCGGTTTTTTCCCGCTTTAAATTGTGCTGCTGATGTATCTATGTGGAAAACACGTGTTTATTTTGTACAGGGCAGCTGCTACTGGTTAAGGGTGAGTTAGAGCAGGCCTCTGCTGCATTTAGGATTGTGCTCGAGGGAGATCGTGACAATGTGTCTGCTCTTCTGGGCCAGGTACTTTTCCGACTTCTCTGTAAACCTTTTAAAAATTTCCGTCAAATTCGGTCCTGGAGATCTCCGTGAATATACATTGTGTTTAGTTAATGCAGTCATGTCTCACAATTGTTGAAGCTCCCTCCCATGGCTTTATAAACTTGGCCAGACAGTTAGAGCAAGTTACATTTTACATTTGAATCGTTATTAAAGATATAGTGGGTTCCATCGTCTCTATATACCGGAGCTCTTCTTTATTGCTCATTGAATCAGTGTTTGTTAACTTGTACTGTACCGTTCACACTCTTTGGCTCTAGTTGTGAATTAGCCAGCGACAGGTCTTTCACATCGAAATCAGATTAACGGTGTTGAATTATGAAGATTCGCTAATTTAATAGAGTCCTAAGCTACGTGGTAGCTTATATGTTTTAGACCAACTTCAAGTTAGCTGTCTGAATTCTCTCCACGCACTCTGGGTTAGAGGTGCTTCCTACATCAATAACTTGCTGATACTTTTGCAGGCTTGCGTTGAGTATAACCGTGGTCGTTTTAATGATTCCTTGGCGTTGTACAAGGTTTGCTTATTTATATTTTTTATTTCATAAATAAATGTCCTCCCTTTTTGTACTTCATTTTGTCATTATAGAAGCATTAGTGGATGCACGACATTAATAATTTCATATCTTTTTTTGGTGAGTAATAATTTCATATCTTTCTTTGGTAATTAATAATTTCATATCTTTTGGGGCTTCTCTGCTGCGTGGTGAATTTGTCGTTCAAACCTCTAATGCAGAGGGCATTGCTAGTGCATCCTCGTTGTCCTGGGGCTGTAAGACTTGGCATAGGTCACTGCCACTATAAGTTGGGCCACCTTGGGAAAGCTCGTCTAGCATTCCAAAGGGTTCTCCAGGTACGTAGTGTGGCATGTTGTAACTTCAGGGGACTTGTATTTATGTCTGCCTGTGCTCTGTGTTTCTAACTGATGCACACGTCTCTCATAAGTTTAGTTAGATCCGGAGAATGTTGAAGCTCTTGTTGCTCTTGCAATTCTGGACCTACAGGCAAATGACGGTAATTAGAAATTTCCCCAACTTATCTGATTTTACCAATTTACCTTGAATATCGCGTAATATGTACACAACATATGTGCAGCTGCTGGAATAAGGAAAGGAATGGAAAAGATGCAGATGGCTTTTGAGACATATCCCTATTGTGTGATGGCATTGAATTACTTGGCAAATCACTTTTTCTTCACTGGTCAACATTTTCTAGTTGAACAACTGACTGAAACTGCGCTTGCTGTGACCACTCATGGACCCACAAAGTCTCACTCTTACTATAATTTAGCACGCTCCTACCATAGTAAGGTCTGAATATTCTTGTCCTCTGTTGATTTTTATTATTTGCATTTGAGCTCCTTTTGTATATTAACTATGAGTCTATGATACTCTTTTGTGTCTGCGCCTAGTTATATCTTGTTAAGGTACTCTCTTTTTTTTCTGTGACTGTGTGTGATTTGGTGAATGCTTGTCTTGAATTTGATGTTAACGAATTTCATATCAGTAGTTTGCTGACTTAGTCAAACTACTGATATGAAATTCGTTAACATGGTTATTATTGTTGACTGGGATATATATGCTTAAGAAATGGATTGATTATGCTTTAAGGATATATAGTTGATATATAGTCTTCTGTAACAAGTATTTGACGATTGTTTCCAGCTGGAATAGTTCTTTCCGAAGCTCTTAATCCGCTTATCCTTGAAGTTCCTTAGTTGCTTCCTATGTCCCCATATATTCTCTTGGATTTTCAATTCTCCAGAATTTTCGTGTTGCATGATACATGCTTAGTTTTGTGGCAATCTGGATTCAGTGGGACTGTCAATATGCATGACAATATTGCAAAACTTCTGCAGGGGGACTATGAAACAGCCTCAAGGTACTACCGATTTTCTATCCAGGAAATCAATAAGCCCCATGATTTCATCTTTCCTTACTATGGTCAGTAATCCTTGGCTTATATCTTTTTTGCATAGTTGAAATTTCAACTTTCCATTCTAAATTGAATAGCCTACTACATTTTGGCTTTGTTCTTGAACCATAACTTACCAGATTTCCTCACAAATATGAAATATGCATACTTATCAACAAAAAAAATGAAATATGCACAAAGTCAGACCTTTCCATTTGTTCCAATGTCATGAAATGCAGAAATATTTAGTTGCTCTTTCTAGCTGCCCTGGGTTTGAGGTAATAGCTATTCCTTTTAACAGGTCTTGGTCAAGTACAACTTAAACTTGGGGATATCAAGAATGCCCTGTCAAACTTTGAGAAGGTCTTGGAAGTTTACCCTGACAACTGTGAGACGTTGAAAGTAAGTCAATTGATGAAAGGGGGGAGGGGCTTCTTCTGGATGTTTCTTTTGCTTCATATGCATGTGCACGGCCAATATATCTATGAATGTGATGATTTGTCCTAGTCTTACCTAATTTGTGTTGTTGCAGGTTCTTGGTTTTATCCATGTCCAACTGGGACAAAATGATAAGGCTCAAGAATTTTTGAGGAAAGCCACCAAAGTTGATCCACGTGATCCTCAGGTAACTGGCACTTTGCAAATTTTTTATCAGGTTTACACGAGCATGGAGTTTATGTTTTCTGTCAATGTAAATGGAGCGTCTCTTGAACAAGTCAGAGTTGCAACTTGGACGACTGAATGCTAATTTGTTGGCCTTGGACTAATCCTTACTAGTTTATGGGCCTAGTTATCATTTGAGAAGGTTTCTGGTGCTATTCAATTGTACCGTTTAATTTTGTCTGCATTCTATTCACTCGGGAATCAGGATAATGTAACTTGTGATTCTGACTTTTTACTTTTTGGATTCTTGTAGGCATTTCTTGATCTTGGTGAACTTTTAATTTCATCCGACTCAGGAGCTGCTCTGGATACTTTCATAACTGTAAGATCTAATTTCCAAATTTCCATCAGTGCTCGTAAAAGACCATGCAGTCTTCATGTCTTGAACTTTATCATTGTTACAGGCACGTGGGCTTTTGAAAAGATGTGGTCAAGAAGTTCCCTTAGATGTGCTTAACAACATTGGAGTTATACATTTTGAGAGGGATGAACTTGAGGTTAGTATTGTATTGTTTGCGATTCATGTTCAAGTTACTACTAGAAAGAGTTCATAAATGCTGTTATTATAGTTCAATTGGTCAACCCGTTCCTGCAATTTACGTTTCAATTGGTCATCCACCTCACAATCAGACGCGTGACCTCTTAAATCAGGCATATAGGCTCCATGTTCAGATTCTAACCAATTTGTCTTGATATTTGATAGCTTGCTCTGCAAGCTTTTAAGGAGGCACTGGGTGATGGGATATGGCTTGTTTTGCTTGATGGTAAGGCATTGCTTGATGGTAAGGCAAAGACCTACACCAGTGAAGAGTTACAGTGCAAGGACATTCAATTTTTTCATAAGCTAGAGGACGACGGGCAACATGTTGAAGTACCGTGGAACAAAGTCACTGTGCTGTTTAACCTGGCAAGATTACTCGAGCAGTTACATCAGACAGAAACTGCTACGATGTTGTACCATCTAATACTGTATAAGGTACTTTGTGGTGCCTGTGTTCCTGCATACTAGTTTGTCCTAATGACTACATATAGCCTCCTTCACATGTGCTCCATATGCGATGTTTTTGTAAGAGTCGATTAACTGGCTGTTTGTTGTCTGAGAAGCATGTCTTGCTTGAATACAGCAAGATGTTGACGGATTAATTCTGTTCTGGTTTAAGTATGCACTGGTTAATTAAATCTTACTTCTGGAGGGCTTGTGATCTGGTGTTTTGTGTAAGCTACATAATCTTGAAATTTGTGATTTTGGTTGTGAGTTTTGTGATCTTTTACTTTTTTCTTTTTTGTGCTACCAAATATCCTTTTATGCTGAACAAGTTGTTGGTTCCTGGATCTTTGTATCATGTTTCAACATTCTGAAGAGGTAAAGAGCTATAGTATCCATAATTTACATGTCCATTATATGCAATCGTCTTTATTTACAATCCGCATCTATTATTGGTAACTCTTGGTTGGCATCCTAGGATATTTGATGGTTTTATCTTTACCCTTCTTCATCATATTGGATTCACAGTAAACTCTGTTGCATTTTAACTACAGTATCCAAGTTACGAGGATGCTTATCTGAGGCTTGCAGCGATAGCAAAAGCTCGAAATAATCTTCAAAGAAGTATTGAACTGGTTAGATTTACCTCTGAACCTCTTGCTCCAGCGCACACGTTAAATCTTTCCTAACATTAGGAACTTATTGCCCGAAGGTTCATGAGGCTTTAAAAGTGAATGATAAGTGCCCAAATGCACTGTCCATGCTTGGTGAATTGGAGCTTAAAAATGATGATTGGGTCAAGGCAAAGGAAACTTTGCGAGCTGCTAATGAAGTTACGGGTGGAAAGGACTCTTATTCTACTCTTTCTCTGGTACGTCAGCATGGTCGTTTAATCCCTCTGTATAGTGAAGTAACATTGCATACACGACTGTCTATTGTCACCTGTTTTTACAGTGGACAGGAGTTATTGTGTTCTTTCGCTGGGTGTCTAATAGAGCACACTGCACTTTTCAGGGTAACTGGAACTACTTTGCAGCAATGCGCAATGAGAAGAGAAATCCCAAGTTGGAAGCTACTCACTTAGAAAAAGCCAAGGAACTGTACAGTAAAGTATGCTTTCTTCCATTTTGCTGCTGTCCCTTCCCCCCTCTGTCCAAAAATTCTTCCCTCACAAATTAGACATATAGCTTGCTGCATAGATGTGTACTTGCGTGTTTGGATTATTTCTGGCTGAGATCTTCTCTCATAAAATAAAGAATAGAAATTGATCATTTAGGTTAGCGCGAGTCAGTGATGAACCTCACCAAGAAGTGTACTTAGATGTCAATGAAGTACAAGACATTGACAAGCTTTGGTGTTGCAAAAGTCAAAGAAAAAAGTATAAGATGTGTACTTAGAGATTAAGATTGAGGCACTCATTACTCATTAGACACATCCCACGATCTTAGGTTACTTCAGAGCCTCGAGGAAACTTATGGCTGTTTGTTTGACTTTTGACCTGTATTGGACTGCTGTTGGTTTACCATAGGATCAAATTCTTATGCACCATCTTCTTACTAGGAGGATCAAGTTTCTAGCAGGCATTCATATATCAGAAAAGGGGAAGAAAGAATGGCCAATGATTGAAAATAAACAATTGTTTAGGGTTTATCATGGAGATGGATTGCCAGCATTGTTCTAGTTTGCTTGGATCTATAGTTTACAGATTTCACCAAGCTGACAGGAGCAACAAACATGGTTGTTTCAGAGGAGCAACTGTCATAGTTGATGAGTCAATTTTTGTGCGCAAGTAGGAGGAACTATCTGATCTTGGTCCTCCTCGATCTTGCCGTATTAACTGTTTTTTCTGCAGTCCAATTCATGTTCAATCTTTGTTTTTCCAGGTCCTGGTTCAGCATACAGCTAATATGTATGCTGCCAATGGTGCTGCAATAGTCTTGGCGGAGAAGGGACAGTTCAATGTGTCAAAAGACCTTTTTGCACGAGTAAGTGTGACTGATTCAAATTGCCATTTGGATTTCTTGAGCTCTCTTACATCCTAGTGGCCTTTGTTCTATGATGATATAGGTCCAAGAAGTTGGAAGTGGAAAGACTTTTGTCCCGATGCCAGATGTATGGATAAACTTGGCACATGTTTATTTTGCTCAAGGAGATTTTGCATCAGCCGTGAAGATGGTGTGTTTGAATTCTCAATGTTTAGTTTATAGCCAGATGAATGACACTGCTTTTTCATTGGCAATTTCTGTAGTGACGAATTAACGGTTGTCTTTTTGTCTACAGTATCAGAATTGTTTGAGGAAGTTCTATTTTAATACCGACTCTCAAATCCTCCTCTATATGGCACGAACTCATTATGAGGCAGAGAAATGGCAGGACTGTAAGAAAAGTCTAATGAGGGCAATCCATTTGGCACCATCCAATTACGTTCTGAGGTTTGATGCTGGTGTTACCATGCAAAAATTCTCAGCATCCACTCTACTGAAGGAAAAAAGGACCGCCAATGAGGTTAATTTTCCATTGTATTGGTTCCTTGGTTCTTTGGTTCTTTGGTTAAGATGCATCCATATTGGTTTGAAGTCTTGTCCAGAGTTGAAACCTTCGCGTTTTAGTGAGAATAGAAACATACACGCAGCAAAATGTTGTTCCAGGATTTTCTCATTGTGCTGTTTGATCTCATGTTGAAATTGGCCTGAAGTCTGGCTTGCAATATTTTTTTCTGCTCCTTTGTTTCAATGGTATATTAATCCCCTTGTTACTGTATCAACAGCTTCGTTCAACCATTGATGAGCTGGAAAATGCAGTTCGCTTGTTTGGCCAGTTATCGGCAGCCTCAAATCTCAACATTCATGGGTTCGATGAGAAAAAAATCAACACCCATGTTGAGTACTGCAAGCACTTACTGGAAGCAGCCAAACTTCATTATGAAGCAGCTGCAGAGTTAGAGCAGCAGACGCGGCAGAGACAAGAAGTAGCTCGTCGCGAGGCAGAGGCCTTGGAAGCTCGTCGCATTGCTGAAGAACAGTGGAAAATTCAGGTTATAATTGTTGCTTCTTTCATAACTGTTAATATTTGCTAAATCTGTCCCAGCTGTACTGGTACGTAAGCTCACCCTTTCTCATGCGGAAGAACAGTTGGAGAGAAGAAAACAGGAGGATATGCTAAAGCAGGTGATGCAACAGGAGCAGCACCTTGAGCGTCTGAAGGTACTTGTTTCATAATGTTTGCACAGAAATTTTCTCTGTTGCTTGATATTTTATATTGGGTCCTTGATTATTTATATATAAAAAATCCACACGACTGGGGATCACTGTGTATCGAATCATGATTTCTACCGACTGTTGCTTGGTAATTCAGTCAAGAAAACCTGGGCACATGTGTATCAGTTGCTTTGCTTTTTTTTTGAGGGTGGGGAGAATCAGGCCTAGAGCATCATGATATTTTGGTTCTTCCACCAAGGGAGCGAGGGGTGCGTGCCATTGATGGTGCCGTCGCGGGTTATGCTACATTCTTGATTCACCCCCTGCTCTAATCTTTGGAAAGACTGCACCTAGTTCAGTTTCCAATATATTCATACATAAATCTTAAAAGTTATCCATTCACAAATACTGTGTTTTATGTTCAAAACAGGAACATTGTGTTTCTTGACCCTAATCGTTGTTGTCTCTAGGAGCAATGGAAGGCCAGTGGCCATGCATCTAAGCGTAAGGACAGATCTGAGATTGATGGTGAGGATGGTGGACGCAGTGAGAAGAGGAAGAGAAAAGGTGGAAAGAGGAGAAAGAAGGACAAGGGTTCAAAGTCACACTATGAGATGGAAGAAGGAGAGGCTGATGTGATAGATGATCATGAAGAGCAGGAATATGAAGATCCTGACATGAGTTACAGACCACAAAATGAAATAAGTAATGATGATGCAAATGCAGAAGACGACGCCCAGGATCTTCTAGCTGCAGCTGGGCTTGAAGACTCTGATGCAGAAGATGAGGTATCTCTTGTTCATTTTGAACTATTTTTGTTATAGGCCATCTGATACATAAACTGTACTGTTCCTACTAGATCTTCTATGTGATATGCTGCCAATATCATCTATGATCTATAGTCTTAAATGACTTTATGCCTGGTCCCAGAGGGGCACGTCATCATGGGCGTCTTACTTTTCAGTCCTTTCATTGATCTATGGCAGTTCTTTATCAGTTGTCATCGGAAATTTCAATGTGGTCTCCGTTGAGTTCCTTGGGCCTCTGAAAGTTACATTGCACCCTCTGTTCTTTGGTGAACCTGCTCAAATTGCAAAGTATAAGTCTTCCTTGGACTGGATTGGAAACTATTCGAAAGGACTTACAGTTATGACATGCAATAGAGTTTGATCTCATGCTACAACGCATGGATAGAATTCTGTCTGTAGCTGATTAGTTCCGAGGATGATACCCTTTTGCATTCAAAATAGATTATCACATCAAGGTTACTTGGATTCCCAGAATGAGTACCAGGTCCTGTGATTGTTGATTGTTGTCATTCATTCATCAAATAAGCATTACAAATTTTAGTTCTATTTTCCTTCTCTTTTTTTTTGAGAAATATTAGTTCTATTTTCCTGATCGCTGATAATTTCTTCCCCATTTTCTGCAAAGGAGGCTGCACCTTCGACAGGAAGGAGGAAGCAGGCATGGTCTGAATCTGACGAGGATGAGCAATTAGATGAGAAACCAATCTCCAGACCGGTTGAAGAGAATTCTCCCGAAGTGCATGACAGTGACGAAGAGCTGAAAGACATCGACAACCTACGAGAAGAAGCTGCTCCTGATGATGACTGACTTGAATTTTGAATCAGTTTGAAGGCTATGGACAAATCATGCACAAGGGAGGTTTTGGTATGTAATGGTTCAGAAGGGCACTTGTGCTCCCTCAGAGTTCTGTCCTATGTAAATTGTTGGTTAGAGTTGGGTAGCCTATTTCATCATGTAGGACGGACATTAACCATAAAGATCAACATTTTACCCGCTCCGGGCTCAGTTGAAGATAATAGGGTTCTGTACATAATTCCAAGTCCTCCGACGTTGTTGTCTTTTGGATCTTACTAGTTCTTTGGAGGCAGTGCTTTTGACGAGGAAGATAGGGTGATGAGTAAACGGATACGAAATTGTTTTCCATATTTCTGCTGGTAATCAACATTAGATTATGTTGCTCATTTTTTGCAGGAGTCTCCTTAATGATCATATATCCATCCAACCAATAGACCGGAACACAACACGAGTGCAGGCGAAACGGCACAGACCACTTCTGCTTTGGCTAATTGTGCCGATGAAAGGTAATGTAACTTGTCGTGTTAAAAAATACTTCGGAATTCAACGCCTTGGTTTTGTTGTCCTGTAATATTAAAGTGATTGAAGATGAAGATATCCTGGTAGATATTGTCAGAAGGCGTCAGGCTCTTCCCACTTGGAATTATGACTGACACCAAAGGGCCCAGGTTAAGGTACCCTCTTGTGTCTGTGTGTGTGTGTTTTTTTTTTTCTCATTTCCAAAGAAACAAATTGTTTGGGACTAGCCGAATGGCTCTGGGACTGTCCTATTTCTGACAGAGGTAAGTGTGTGTGGGGAACCTTTTGCCAAGTCTTGTCTCTCGGCACTTTACTCTTTCCCGGACCCAGTAGACAGAGCACTCTCCCCTTCTGAAATCTCAGCGCAGATACTGCTCAGTGCTCTGTTTGTCACAGTCCATTTACGTTTCCCCCCCCCCCCTTGATAATCCGCGTCAAGTTGTGGCTGGGTTGGTCCTCCTTTTTCTGTGCAAAAAACCCTAGCCATTTCCAAAAGAAAATGAGGGAGTGCTGTCTCCTTAACGACTAGCTAGTGTTCAACTTGATTATCAAATAGTTATCGATTTCGTACACCAAAGGGCCCAGGTTAAGGTACCATCTTGTCGGGTTAGTTTCGGCCTGCACGAAAGACGTAACGATCCGGAGACTGTCTCGAAGAGAGGCTCGGTGAAATAGACGTGTCAAAAAGGTGTTCAACTTGAACGTGTCTTTACTGAAGGAAACTTTCCGATTTCCTTCAATTGGGTATTCAGTTTGGGTGAACTAAGAGAGTGAATAAAGTCTGTAATTATATTTTTCTTGTTAAAAACTGCACCTCCATTGTAAAAGTTACAAGTGGTCAAAATTTGACCGCGCGTTGTCAGTAACGAGTAAAAGCTAGAGGAAAATCACCGCCTGCCTCGAAAGATCCTCCCAACACCTCTTCTCTGAGACCTAACCTCTTCTCTTTATTCTCTTTCCTTTTTCATCCTTTTAAGTTAACTGAGCAACTTCACCACCATTCTGCCACCTTTTTGACTTGTAAAAGGATTATCTTCAAGAAAGAAAATTCACGGAACAAAAGGTTGAAGCAATTTGGTCCCGATATCGAGTAGTTTGGCATCCATCAGGGTGTTGAGTTGTGACTTTTATCATTAGATGAGCAACCTTTACAAAAGATGGGCACCAAACGTAAATAATACCATATTTACATCAAAAACTACAAGACGGAGTAAAAAATACGGGCAAATAAGAGTGCACTATATCTATAACGCATATATAACAAGATGGGCTCAGATCGGCCCAAACACAAGCATCAAGTACTACGCTACTCCATCGAGACTTGAATTGTAAAATGAGCTCACGGGCATGCAAATGCAAATCTTATAATACTTCTATTAATTAATAGAATCTAACGTTTTAGTACAAAACAAGGGGATCGACAAAATGAAGATATTAGATTCCCACCATTAAACTAACACGTTACTTATAAATATCCATACGAATTCCTCAAAAAAAAAAGGGAAAACAACAACATGTGAGCCAACAACAACTAGCTAGTGGCCCCTAATATTATGACCAAGTACAAATATTGCTAGCTCTCGCTTTCTTCTAAGTAACCATCACCTCCTTAACCATCTGCAATTTTAGCACGGTCACATCATAAACACGATTTAGCATAAGTATGATTTAGTATATGTCATCGAAAATTTCAATATTTCAATAGTATTGTCACATGGTAAGTATCATTAAATATATTTAACTTTTCACTACGAAAAAAGGAATGCTTACCGTAATGTGACCTTGAACTGAAGATGGGGAACTCATGCGACGAGGAGGGGATGGAAATGGAGAGCCTGGTCGTGGAGACGGACGCGCTAGACGACTTGTCGTCCAGATCGAGCCACGAGTCCTTGTTGTTCTTGGGCGGCCACTCGTCGAAGAAGCGGTGGACCGTCTTCTGCGGCTCAGCTTCTTTGTCAGCTCTTTCCAGGAGGCCGAAGCTCTGATGATGATGATGATGATGATGGGGGAACAGCTTATTGTGATCGCTCAGGCTTTGGAGCTGGAGGTATGAGGAGTACTCGTTGACGCCTCTTTGCTTGGAGGAAAACGAGTTGGAGGAGGAGCAAGAGGAGCTCATCGTCAGTGGAGTCAGCTGCCACGTGTCGTCGACCGAAGGGCTCGAGAGGTTCCCTATGGAGCCCGAGGGTTCCGAGAAGAATGCATGCTCGTTGACTTCCTCTTTTAGCCCATACGCGTTCCTGTTTCTTCTTCCAAGTTATATATATTTATAAAAAAAAGATAATCAAGATCAAACCCAAATAAAGCACAGGATGAGGATGGTATACACACTGGGGCTCCCACCATTTGTTCCGTCGGAAAATATTAATATTTTTCGGGTTCGATCGAACAAACCTGTAATCTATGTTGGTCAAGGAAGACGTGTCCAAGGATTCGAACCCGAGAGTCCTGGAGGAAGAGGTGTTAGGGGAGGAGAGGAACTGGTAGTTAGGTGGCATTAGGGAAAGAGAGTTGTTGTCTCTTGTGATTGAACTTGGTGAGCTTGATGTAGTAGTATTGCCGCCATTGTTGGTCGGTTGGAGAGAAGTTGTTGTTGTTGTTCCAAGTTCCACAGGCTTTCTTGAACGGTTCTTGCCTCTGTGCATGTGCCTTTCACAGTACTTGGAGTCAGGGTATGCCTCTTTAGAGCACCTCCATTTTTTCCCATCTGTTCTCCTGCATCTTCCAGGCTCTGGGTCTATCTTCCTTCCCAATCCCATCTGGAAGCAGCTCCACCCCACTACATTATTGGTCACAATATATTATGTACATGGTTAGTTTTTTTTTTGTAGAGGTAAACTTCTTACGCCAATAAACAGGGTTCGAACCCTTAACTTCTTCCTTCCTACGTCTTGTGATATTATTACAAATGTGCAATGTCAAAATGATGGAAAATGGGATGCAAGGGGGGGTTCTTACAATGGGAAGGTTGGCAAGGGAAGAGCTTTGAAGAGAAAGTGGAGTCCAAGCAGCTTCTCTTGATGGGGAAGATGAGGTCAGGTGGGATGGGAATACCTGAGGCCATGTACTTGTAGATGAGTGCTTGGTGTTCAAGCTCTTGCCACTGAGCTGCTGTGAAGGGAAACCTAAAAAGGAAACATCCAAAAAATGGTAAAGCCAAACAAAATGGAAATAAAAAGACTCCACTTTGACTTACATGAGTGTGTGTATACGTGAAGGATGAAGTTGCTTGAAACAAGCTAGTAGATTTTATTATTATTATTATTATGAGCAGTAGAGGAGGAGGAGGAGGAGGAAGAAGATGGAGAGAGCAAGTAGAGAGGCTTTGGAGTTTAGAGCAAAGAAGGGGAGTGGAGAAGTAGTGTAAGTGTAGGTATATTAATTTCAAGGTACTTGTATATAGAATTGTTCTACTTTTAATTAAAAATATTTCAAACATTTTAAAATATTTAAGAGATTCAAAACTAAATTAATTAAGTTAATTAATGTCTGAATACCAGATAATAAGAACTAAAAATGTAAATATTTATTTCAAAGGGGCCATAGATGTGGAATCTTTGTTTACGTGGATAAAACTAATGGTTCTGAATACACAGTGTTGCTGCTGCTGCTGCCACTTCCAACCCACTCTCTCTCTCTCTCTCTTAATTTTTTCTTGCCTTTAGTGTCAGATATTATAATTATGACTGAACCTGCCTGATGCTCCTGAACATGCAGGCAAGCTGCCTGGGTGGCAGCTCTTGTTTCTGACACTTCTACGGAAACCCATAAAATTAAACTTCTTTGGGTAGTGGGTGAAGTTACTGGGTTCAAATTCAGTGGGGACATGGGTAATCTCCACTGAAAGGGATAGAGGCAATATTGGAAATATAATAATTAAAATAATTAAAAAAAATATCAGCAAAATAATACAATTTATGGAAATACAAGTATGGAAAATGGGCCGGGGCGGGGGGGAGAGTTGTGTGGTGAGTGGCGGGGACGGTGGGGTTTGTTCGGCGAGCGGCGGGGACGGTGGGGGTTTGTTTGGTGGGAGGCGTGGGCGGCGGGACGGGGGGAGCGGCGGGGGGGTCGGGGTGAGCGGCGGGGATTTTTTTTTGGTGGGGGTGGGGGTGGGGGAGGGGGGGTTTCGGGGTGGCGGCGGATCGGGAACGAGGGGATGGTTTTTTTTGGGGGAGATGTATTTTTTGGTGGGATTATATAGGAAAATGGTGGAACCCTAATGAGCATGTTTGGGTAAAAACTCGAAAATACCCTCAATAGATTCTGACCATCAGATCTATAAAAAGAGAATTTGATCAAATCTAAAGGCTCAGATTTAGTCCACACCATAGGGATGGTTTTTATGTAGTCCCCCCTGAATCCAAATCCGAAGTTATTATACAACAAGTGCATTTAAAATGGTCTCAGAATTTGGTCGAAATGATAAATAAAAAAACCTTGGATATATTTGAGAAAATTTATATTCAAATCTCATACATTAACGGTGATTGTTATTCTAACTTTGAGATAAAATTTTCCAACCATTATTTGACGAATATGTATAACTCCGGTAAAAAATAACAATTGTCAAATGTGGCCTAAGGCTAGCTGCATTGGTGAGCATCACCGATCGCTCACAGCTAGAAGACAAAAGAAAATTTTAAAAAAAAAATTGAAAGGGAAATGAAATAGGCTGATCGGCTCGACCAACCGAGCGGCGATCGGCCACTTTTTTTTAATCCTAATTTAATCATAATGATACATGATACAATATTATTCGTTGAAATATATACTGAAAGATATTATTTATGTGGTTATAAAAATTAAAATTTAGCTGTAATAATTATATATTTATGGATGCATAATGTTATATATTCATTGCAATTTATATGTAAACATAAATTAAATTATAGATAATACGTGTATGAGAGAAAAATTACTTTTTTATTTTGTGAGCGGATTGGATGAGATCACTAATAAAGATGGTAAAAGATTGGATTGGATTGAATAGTTGTTTGATGAGAGAAAAATTAATTATTTATTAGGTTAGCAGGTTGGATCCGCTCGCTAATGTGAGTAGTCTAATAATCCCACATGTTAGTTTTTTAATTCAAAGCACCGTGAATCTACACGAGTCTAAAGACATCTCCAAGGCATGTTTGGACAGCTAGTCCGTCATCAGGTTGTCTTCGCGCCAGGTATGCTGAATACCGATCTTGTATCCTCTCGTTAGAAGGTCTCGCACCCTCGAGATCAGAGACGTCAAAAGAGGGGCCCGACCCGTCTCGCATATTGTTTAAGATGTATCTCTAGACTCTTGTATAGAGATGTATCTAAATGACTTACCGAGAGTTAGCCTTTTTCGATGCACTCATGTGGCCATTGATGATTTACGGGATCTGATCTAGCGATATCAACGTCAAGGCGGGTTACTCTGACCTTGTCGAGTTGTTCTTTTCCTTTTTTCGGGATTTTCCATAGAGTTTTTACCGCGAAAAGGTTTTACTGAGGTCAGCGATCGCAAATTCGAAAGAGGGGACCCTACTACTGAGGCCAGTAATAGTAGTAGTAGTAGCAAGCACAATGAAAAATTACATTGTCCTCTAATTAGGAGGCTAGGTCACGAGTACAATGTTATAAATATTTTACTTGTATTTACTTTCGTATTTATATAGTGGTCTAACTCCACCTTTTCGGAAAAAAAACAACGTCACTCTTCAGAGTTGTAGATGTTGTTTTTCTATTTTTTTAGAATATGCTAAATGTGTTACGAGTTTATGAAATTGAACTTTGATTCTAAACTTCAATCCCCTTTTTTCGCTCCACTTTTTATTACTTGAATTAAGACTAAATTGATGTATTAATGGGTTGTTATAAATTTAAACATTGTTTGATTAAAAAGTTTTTTTGAATGGGAAATAATTTAAAAGTTTTTTTGAAACCAATTCTTGTATTTTATTTTATTATTCATGCTGCCAGTTACTGATCAACTGTGGAAGTAGTACGGTTTTAGCTTTTACTGCTCCCACTGACTCTTTTTACTTTTTTCTGCTCCTTTACCTCACGCCCCCAGCCACTTGCAATTCTGACCTCTTTTTGTATTTGCGAAATTCAGAAAACGATAGGTTTGGGAATTGGGATCACTTGTTTGGAGTAATTTTCGAAAATGGTGTAAAAAATTAAAAGATCTACTTAGTATGTGGTACCATATGTATCTTAGCAACGTCTTTTCAAACGAAATTTAACTGGCCAAAGTTTATACGGGTTTGACTTCGCTAGCATACTATGAAAATAGGTCATACGAGCACAAAAATAAGTATCTGATCAATTTACTCTAATATCATATTAAAATCTTCATATTCAATCCAAAGATTAAAATAATGAGTAAGTAAAATTTTCATATTTATAAAACACCAACTTTAGACACTTTTGTATTTAGCAACACAGTACTCTCTCATTTGGGTATTACTTTTTTTAAGGGTAATTTGGGTATTACTTCTTCAAATCGTCTTCTTTGTAGATTTTTTCCCCCATTTCAAAGTCACTCGTAAATTCCTACCCCGTAAACACCTGTTAAATTGGAGAGTTCCAAATTATAAATGAGGACACTTTAAGGAGGAATTAAATACCAAATCTACGACAGAATCTCCTTTTCTTTTCCACGGTAATGCTTTGGAACTTTAATCAATTTGAGGCTAACACACATTAACGACATCGTTTGCTAATTATGATTGTCATTTACAACGACGTCTAATTTCCAACTAAAAAAGCTAACTAACGCCTGACTATTACCAAACCAAAGAGCCAGAGGTTTTGGATTGAGTAGGGACTACTAAAAAGTTGTCCCTACGGAGGGGACTCATTCAGAGCCCTTGGATTTATTTTTTTAATTAAAAAAATTGATCTGATGGTCAATATCACACGAAGGGTATTTTTGACCTTTTCATTAAAATTTACTCTCCTAATTTCTATTCCCCCTCCCTTCCCTGTCTCGAGCCCCTCAAACCTCTCTCTCTCTCTCTCTCTCTCTCTCTCTAAGCGGGGATGCCCCCACGGTCCCTCATCTTCACGGCCTGTACACAGACTTGAACCTACCGTGGCTGAGCTTGTTGAATGTGGAGAAGGAGGAGGTAGCTCGCTGGAGGAGGGAGTGGCTCTAAACCCCACTCAATCCCTTCCCTGCCACGGCGGAGAAGGAGGAGGTAGCTCACCGGAAGAGGGAGTGGCCGCGCGCAGCTCTCATCCTATGCCCCGTCGGAGCCGGTGGCTATGCTCGACTCCACCCCGCTGATCCGGCTGCTATCCACCTCTTCCCCGTCCTTGTCCCAGCCGACTGGGGAGATCCTGAACAAGGAGGAAGCTGGAGGAGGAGGAAGCCGGAGGAGGAGACGAGCCAGGAGAGGAAGGAGAAGAGGCTGGGGGCGATGAGGGAGAGGAGAACGACGGTGGGGCCTTCGTCAACGAGCAGACCGGTGAGGTCGGTGGACCATGCGAGCCCAAGCCCACCCGATTCGGCAACTGGGAGCGTAACGGCCGCTATTTCAAATTTTTAGTGAATTTTTGGGTTTTTGTTTTTTGCCTTTTTTAGTGGATCTATTGATTTCTGAGTTTGGTTTTATATTGTTCGATCTCGGTTATTTTTCGTATGTTTGGATATTGGTTTTCGTATGTATTGATATTGGTTTTCATATGTTGGGATATTGGTTTTCGGATGTATTGGTATTGGTTTTCGTATGTTTGGATATTAGTTTTCGTATGTTGGGATATTGGTTTTCAGATGTATTGGTATTGGTTTTCGTATGTTTGGATATTGGTTTTCGTATGTTGGAATATTGATTTTCGTATGTTAGAATATTGGTTTTCGTATGTATTGGTATTGGTTTTCATATGTTGGGATATTGGTTTTCGGATGTATTGATATTGGTTTTCGGATGTATTGATATTGGTTTTCGTATGTAGTGATATTGGTTTGCATGTGTAGCGATTGTAGTTTTCATATGTAACGATGCTGGTTTGCATGTGTAATAATATTAGTTTTTGTATGTTGGAATATTGGTTTTCGTATGTTGGGATATTGGTTTTCAGATGTTGGGATATTGGTTTTCGGATGTATTGGTTTTGGGATATTAGTTTTCAGATGTTGGGATATTGGTTTTCAGATGTTGTGATATTGGTTACCTTGCGAACCGAACTAAATTCGGTCAGACACCAAAAATCTGACCAACCCGGGGCGGTTCACCCCATTTTTTTAATAAAAAGCACATATGCGGTTTCACCCGGTCTAATATTCCTATTGGTTATATTCTAATATTTTTGATAAAAAATATTTTTTTTAGGTATGTATGCGATTACATGTACAATTATACCTAAATTATATATAAATATATTTATTTTTCAAATTAAAAAATCCGGCCCGACCGGTTGACCCATAGTACGACCCAAAATTTGGGTCGACTCCGGGTCATATTTTGAAAATCATTGGTTTTGTTGAGTGGATAATTTTGAATTTTGAAAGGAAGAGAGACGTGAAGAGTCAATCAATAGTAGGTTTTTGGGTTTAGGAAAAGTAATTAATTATTCCTCTCTCTTTTGGTTTTGTAATATTCCAATATTACCCCTGAATATAAATTTATTGCCTTTCACTCTCTTTAGTCCATATGGGTAGGGACAACCCCTTGTCCCTACTGAATCCATATGGGTAGGGACAGCGCGGTAGCTACACACTTTGACAAAAAAAATGTTGGACTTAGGACTCCTGTCGAGCATCTTCGGTCTTCCGACAAGAAGATACATGTTGAGAATACAGATCGAAACGAGTAAAACGCAACACGCGAGATTTACGTGGAAATTCCAAAACGGGGAGAAAACCACGGGCAAAAGAGAGTCGTTCACTATGTGAGTCCAATCAGTTACAAGACTTTCGTGAGGGTTCTCTCTATCTCACAACTCTTGACTACACAAATAAGACCTAAACACAGGTCGATATATATAGGAGATTATTACCCTATTCTAAATATAAATAATAGTACTAATTTGTTTAGAAATTGAGACAAATCCTAACAATACAATATGACATTGTTCGAATCTAAATATCAAAAAAAAATTTAAAAAATTGCAATTGCTCTATGATGTGCACGAGTGAGCCTATCCTTCTCTTTTCTCTATTTAATTGAAGAGTTGGTACCTAGTTCTTGGATTCTACCTGCCATGTGTTAGAGAAGTCGTGGGATTGCGTCAGCGACTGGAACTGTAATACAGACTGACCCAAATAATCTTCAAAAAAGGACTGACCCAAATAACAGCGACCGAAATTTTTTCCCTGGCCTTAGTTCCACGCATCATCTTCTGTTGGTGCAATTCATTTACAAGACTTGTTCTGCATCTAACACGAAGTTCCCAAGCAGTGTTGGCACTTCATTAATATAGGCTTAAAGACAAATTTGAACAAGCTAACGCGTAATGTTAAATCAAATTCGAATCGGTTAGAATTTGTAGGGAATTCAATGTGACCAAACCAAATAAATGAATTCTCTTTCGTCCCGTTTTTTCCTCAATTGCCCCCCTTCTGTCTTTTGGATAACCACGGGAGGAACCCTCTACAATACTCGGAATTAGTTCGGACTACTTTAAATGTTATAACCGATTTGGATTTGATTTAACTCCGAAACGTGCTGGAAAGAGGATTTCGGCGTGTTGAAGTCGAAGCGGATTCTCGGTTAGTAGTTGTGCTTTTATTTATCTTCGTACGTCGATGTCGATTTTTTTATTGAATGGGTTTGTTTCTGTCTTATCCGTACACATGAAGATATAATTGAGGTTGCATATTAGTTTTCTGCAATATGGATTCTCCTTTTGTCTTAGATTTCCTCGCACAATATGATTAGGATTGATGCATCAAATGATGTGCCAATTTGTAATTCACTTAAAAATTTAGAATTCAAATTTTATGAATTAAAAAATATTACTAAAGTAGTCACGAACGTCGAATTTCAATATCATGGTTGGGCTGGAAGCTTTTTATTTTTTCAGTTTGCTTATTTGAAAAAACCCTTTCCCAGCCATTTTTTGGGACCAAATTTAGTACTTGAGTGACCTTTTCAGTACGATCCTAGAGAGCAAACTATTTTATCATAATTGAACGAACCATTTTATCATAACTGGACGAACCATTTTATCTAACCCCTTTTATCCGTGAAACCATTATATCATAATTGGACGAACTATTTTACCAATCTCTTTTATCTTGGTCGGGTCTCGATTTTTTCGGGACAGTTCCGTAAAACTATTTTATCATAACTAGAAGAATCATTCTATCAAATTTGAATCGGTTACACTTCAACACACCGAAATCCTCTTTCCAACACGTTTCGGAGTTAAATCAAATTCAAATCGGTTATAACATTTGAAGTAGTCCGTACTAATTCCGAGTATTGTAGAGGGTTCCTCCCGTGGTTATCCAAACGACAGAAGGGGGGCAATTGAGGTAAAAAGGGGACGAGAGAGAATTCATTTATTTGGTTTGGTCACATTGAATTCCCTGCAACCTAATATTTGTATTTGTAGGTTCTGGCAGTGACAGGAATCGTACAAATTAGTGCTCTACGATTTGTCACTGTTCTTATCCCCCTGGCTGGCAGGCTCCAACACATGCAAAATCACCTTTTCAGGCCCACCTACCCACGACATACCCCCCACCCAGTCACCATTTCTTGCTCAAAAATATCCCCCTCCCTTCCTTCCCCATATTTTCCCTTTTTCTGCCATTAACTGAAGCATTTGACTCCTCGGGGACAGAAAATTACCAGAGTAGGAATCTTTTTGTCACCAGCTCCATCTACCTCATTAAACACCGTAGCTGATCAAGGACCCAAGGAAAATGTTTCCAAGTAGTGTTTAATGTTCATGTCAAATGTCAAATGTCAAAAGAACGTATAACTTCATGGTCACTAGGAACTGGGGTTAGAAAACCCCCAGATATTACCTCCCAGCACCCATATGAGTCGGCCTACAGACACATGCAATTGCTTATATTCTTTGTTATCTCTGAAAATTGTGCCACATCCAGACCAGAAAAGAACCAAGTTGCTAGGTGGATATTACCACTTTTCGAAGTTGGCCTACAGACAAGACTCCAAGACAGGCTGCATTACAGAAGAATTAACCGAAGAGAAAATACCTACATGTCGATGAAACAAGATTTATGCAGTGGAAGTTTTTATTGCATTGCACCAGATACTCGATCCAAAATGTACAGTTAAGAAAGAAAGGGTAAGGATTGATACTGAACTTGGAGAACAAGACAGGAAATAGTAGGGGAAGACGGCATAACTTATGCAGTAAGGGTAAAATCTAGAGTCCGTACCCAAAGAAGAGAACTAACTACCAGACGATGAAACCAAAATTTTCAAAGTGGCAAAGACAAAATGTTGTATGATTTAAGTCACTCTACCTTGGACAGACTAACTTCCTATCCTTGCCCGCTTCCTGGGTGTGTACCAGCTGCGGCTGGAGTTAGGCCAATTTTACATTACTGGAATGAAGGTTCCGGTTACAAGGGTCAAAACAAACCTTTTCCAAAGCACTATTCTTTCTGGATAACAGAGAGAACGAGATCCGTATGTACAGAGAACATTTGAGTGTCCACGAAGAGCTGTTGAAAACAAGTAGAAGAAATTATCAGAACGATTTAGCATCCGATGTGCTTCCTAGGATATGAACTGAGAGACGAACTAAAAGAACATCGGAGGCCAATGAAGTTCAAGTATGATCGCCTAGTCGTAGCTTAGCCAACAACCACATAATAACGTTGTTGCCACTATCACCAGAATTCGAAAAAATGTTTGCAAACATACCTTCATAAAAGGTCGGTCGCGACTGGGAAATGAATCGATGAAACTCTCTCTTAAGAGCAGTGATACCTACAGAGTCAAAAGCCATCATCTTGTCAGAACTACTTTAATACCGACTGCTTGATAAGGTCTTCATCCATTATAAACCCCGGACCGGCCATACAAAATGCAAGTTACGGCTCTGTTTAGGATGCTGCAGCTGGCAGCCTAGCCCGAAGCCAAATAATAGTCATAGCTTTCCTCAATAACAAAAACAAAACACGGATGACAAACCAAATGTTCATGATTTGAAGTCGAACTACCCCTGCTTGAAAATAATTAACACCACCTTAATCAATAGATGGGGAAGAACTAACCTTATCATTATTGGACTGTACATTTGTGATAGTATGTGACCGCAAGTTAGAGCAAAGTGAATCTAGATATGATCTTATCACGGCCAGAAAACCTTTGGCAGCTTCAGCCTGCACATAATATAGCATGGAAGAAAACAATATTACCCACTTGAAAGAAAAAAATTCAAACAAAGTCATTCCGAGTGGCAAGAGCTTCTTAGATTCAGTTGCTCTATTTCCATCCTTTTCCAGGCACGGGGGCAGTAATTGATATCTAGAACATAAACTACAGAGGGGTGTTAATATTAAAACCTGCACTTCTGTACACTCATAGACTGGCCGTTTCCTTGCCAAAAAGCTCTCCCCAACAAGCTGGGCATGATAAGGAGACAATGATGAAAATAACTCCCGGTATTTGGGCAGCTGAGGTGTGGTTGGAGATTTGACCTGAGTAACGCAAAAATATGTGAATTATTTCATATAGTGAATATAGACAAATTTCAAGCGAGTGAAAGCAGTAATACAAACCTGGTTCCTATTAACATCAACAAGGATGATGCCATTCAACTTGGATTGTACTTCACTGGTTTTGTTCTTCACACCAACCTAGATGTATGTGGAATCAATAAGAAGTTTGAGAAAATAAATAAAGCTAGTATATGTTTAAGTCGAGTCTTGAACGATTTACTTAATTTTTTGCAATAACTTAATAAAAAGAAGTTCAGATATTATTAAAAAAACTCAAACCACAAACTCAAAATATGGAGACTTGGTAAATTACTAAGATCAGAAAAAATATATATATAAAGAGATACATAAGCGTAATATAAAATCAATAAAGACATTGAAATTGAATTCCATCAGCAGAAAATGTATTGTGAAGAACAAAACCAAAAAGTCAAATACTCACAACGTAAGGTACTGGTGCATCAAGAAAGTCCAACATGTCATCTGGTAAAATCTGGAGGCACAACCAACGATTAGTATCCCAAATCCTTTTATACGCATCTACATCGATGATCTAACAGCTCAGAATATTATAGAACTTACTGGCATTAGAAGGCTTTGCCATCTATAGGGGCGGATAAGAGGGACAACAGATAAGACGGAAGCAGACAAGACACCCTGCATGTTTGAAATGGTTTAGTAATCTGACAAGGGCACAAGACCAGAATAAAAAAGTACAATCCTGTGGTTTCCATGGAAATCAATTACTCTTCACCAAGTAAACTATGACTATCTTGCATATGATAGGCATACAGGCAAATCGCCATAATGCTGATGCATGTAATAATACAACATCAGGGATACTACACAAAACCTCTTTTTACAATTTATTTTTTCCGAGTTTATTAAAAAAATGGTTTCAAAGATTTGACCATAATGTATCCAACAAGAATGTTTAGCAGCAGAAAAAAAGGGGAAACTCCACTGCTAGCTTGAAGCAGGGCACATACCAAATTGGAACAAACAACAACAATTTGCTTCTCCAGCAGTGCTCCTGCAAACATAGTCAACACCTGCACGGTGTCAAAAAGTATTCCCTTTAGTTACTAATATAATTTTTTTTAATCTTATCACTCAATATTGCATAACTTACAAGGTGAAAGAATCTAATTGAAGTATCATAGGCAAAACAGCATTGATATGAGAAACATGAAACAATATGCAGAATATCTTTGATAAAAATGTATTTGAAGATGGATAAATTCAATTTTATCCTCGCAGGCAATAAGAGATTTTAGCAAAATTGTTGCATCACCCCCTAAATACAAAATTGTTCCATCGTGGTTGCCTTCAGTACATAGCTTGTTGCAATCAACGAGAAAGTAAGAAATGCAACTTTTAGGAGCCTCTCAGATGTTGTCAAGGAAATCAAAGTATATCTGGCTGGACTCGTGTCCAAATTTTTTTCTTCAGCAAGCTTGCCAGCCCTTTTGAAGGGCCTGCATCAGCCCCATATCACTTAATTTTCACCCCTTTTTCTAGGTTACAATTACTTTTTATTCCTCAATCACTCAAGAAAATGCCATCGATCTGCCTCCTAAGCCTCCAATTCCAACCCACTCAAATCACCGCATGGCGTTCTTTTTGGTGGGTTAAAAATTGAAAATCCTTACATGCTCGAGACGCAGGGATCCACATATGCAGGAAAGTGCCCATGTTGATAATGACGTCGCTTCCTCCTCTGCCAAAAGAGTATTATGTGCCTGGCAAGACAAGCAGCAGCAAATGCATCATGCACAGGAATGAATCACATTTGATTTGCAATGGGAGCTGAGAAGCTAAGATAGCTTGGTCATACAACAGCATATCAATGATCATATCTACCTCGGCAAGCACCAAACTTGAACTGTGTGATCTTAGATCAATAGTAGAGCCAGCGACATAAAAAACCGTTCCATCTGGTCTATGATATTCCAAGGGATGTAGGTGCTCCAAAGGATGAAATCTAAGTGTTGAACCCCTCGCAGGGCATTCCAAACGATAATATTCGCCAATAATCTGCAATGATCCATGGTTGTTTGCCTGTGACAGTTGGAAAGTTGTTAGGAGTTTTAATGAATCAATAAAGAGGCTACAAACTGGCATAGTAAGTTGCCCTTATCAAGAAATCAGACCTTAGCCCATTCAAGGATGTCACTGTAATCACCATCTAAATCATCCTGCCCAGAAAAAGAAGCCTCTTCTGTCTCTGTATCATCAACGTCACTCCGGAAATTCCTGTCTTCACTTGGAGAACCCTGGAAACTGCACATAATATATACTAAAAACAGCTTATTCAAATGATAAAAGATATCAGCACAAAATACATATCATCTGAAGTATCCCCAACTCAAACCAGGAAGAGCATAATGCTACAGAAACTAACTTAGCTCTCACAACCCCAATCATTAAATTGGTCAGAATAAGATCCTCCAAAGGTTTCACAAAATCCTGTAAAATTCTTTCCTACATAATACTGCTCGACAGATGGTACAGGAAAGTGTCGGAGCCATATCTGAATTTTCCTTGACGAGACACAATGAGCAGAACATAATTCTTTCCTAGTCAGTTCGACAAACATTCCTTTCATCAAGTACCGATAAACATAAATACAACCAAGTGAAAATAAATGACTCACCTGGAGGAAGATTCAGAACTTTCATACTGATAATAGCGAAGAAGCGGGAAGACAGCAGTCGGTACATGCCTTTCTCCTGCTATCTTTTCCGGTATAAGATTTTCTTCAACACATCTGTCATGCTTCGAACCATCTAAATGCTCTTTTATGGAGGGATCATCTGCTTCAGAATCAACTGAAACAGCATTATTTTCAAGATGGTTTTCTGCAGAATGAATATGCCCCTCAGGAATTTTGTCCTCAATATAAGTTCCATCGTCAGCAGAAAATTTAGGCATAGAATCTCTTGTGCTTGATTCAGCAATTTGCACTGATTCGTCCTGAATATGCTCCGCAGTACGGTCCTCCACCAAATTATACTCAACAGGGGCATCTAAATTTTCTTTTTCAGAGTACTGATCTCCCTGTGCATCCATGTCTACAGCAGTTATGTCATGTGTCAACCTTTCCAACCTTTCTTCAATGAAAATGCTGCACAAATAACAATTCTTGAAAGTCTGAAATATGCTAATCACTATCAGCATAACCAACCATATTTATATACACATCTCATGCTAAGTGACCATGGTCACTGTCAAGAATTACATCATGAGAAATCCGTCGTTTAAAAAACACAATCATGTTTCCTCTCATCATAGCACTTGTTAACAAGATATTCGTAGCAACAAAAGCAAGTGAAAAGCACTTAGCATAGATCTGCACCTGTTCAAGACACCAAAGTGCAACTCAAAAAATGGAAGCCTGGAAAGAATGCAGTAACATCTGCGGGTTGTTAAAATGTGGCGGCTCAAGGGTGAAGAATAAGATTGCCTAGATGAGATTGCAGACAATAATCCAGACGGTTTTTGCACGATTTCTTCAACCAACATACAGCATCCATACAATGTTGAATCATCAGCAACCTGACAGAGGCAGCGAAGATTTCAAGATACATGCATCATATTTCACACTCAAAAGGGTAAAAAAAATCTAACCACATAAAACATAGCATTACCACTTTGTTCACACAAAAGTCCATTCAAACATATAAGAATTGTTAACAATCAATTACCTGCAACCGGAATACGAATGAAAGGTCACTTTGTTTAAGGTGCTCCTGCACAAATAAAGCAACACAGCTTAGACCAGTATCCAAGGATTTGCTTCAGTAACTGATGTACTCAATAATGCCACAGGTATTAACTATTACCTGTCCCAACAGAATTTCATTCAATTCACTCATGGAAGGAGTTCTCTCAACAGCTTTAACCTAAAAATTTGATCATCAATTTTGAATGATCAACAAACTAATTGTCAACAATGGTGTGATAGTTAAAGCAATAACAAACCACTGTCTAACAAAATTGTAATGATTATTGGCAATGCCATATCAGGTGGAGGGACAAACTTATGAAGAGCACAACCCACCTCCAAGCCTCCGGGGAAGCAGAATGATACGAGGTCCTTATGCTTAATCGGAAGCTGTTTTTCTGGAGGGTAAACAAATAGGACCTGCAAATTAGAGAAGAGTTTAATATGGAAATTATGGGATTAATTCTGAATACAGATTTACACAGGGATCCTACTGAAACACTTCTAAAGTCACCTGAGGCTCCAGAATCGGTTCTACACGAGAATGATTTGATCCTTCCAATTTCCTGGGCGCATATCGCCTCTGCAACACCTGGAGGTCGCAATGGGGATGAAGTCCTAGCACCACCATGCTTTCAAATAGCCTCGATGGCTCCTTTAAGGACCTATGATCCTGTACACTTGAATAACAAAGATGTTACGACACAGACGACATATCTGAAGATAATAAGAAATTCAAATCATGTATGCTTCAAAGCAGACATCTACAGGCAAACAGGCATGATGCGACAAAACAAATGTACAGGTGAGGCAATCCAACATTTCCAATTTAAGAATGCAAAAGAGAAAAACATCAAATGAGTAGAGAGATGCAGAGAGTAAAAAAATATGCTGTGCTTGTAAGTAAACATAATTCTAGCACGGCCCTTACTCTTTGCACATGAAAGAAGTTGCGGCGAAAAAATAAGAAATTACTTCTCTTGAACAAAATTGCATACCAAGTACTGCAACTGAAAGTTTGCCCACTGACGCTTTTGCGTAGTCAGAACTTCAGGGTTGTAAGTCACTCTTTTGACTTCAGGAGGGTTGGACGAGAAGCCTTTGATCACTCTCGAAAACTGCTGATGTAGCTTCAGAAGCTTGCTACCACCATGGTCATCCTTAGATGAGAAAACCACCGAAGGCCTTGCGGAATGAGCAGCAGTGGCTGCAACGGCCGCAGCAGCAATTGCTCTCGCCAAATCTTCGGTTGTCTGCGTGAAAAACGAAGCACCCCACCCAGGGCTCCCGGTGTCTTCGTCGTTGGACATCCTTGCAAAGCTTCCTAGAAACAACACTAATCACCTTAAGCCAAAATCAAGAAACAACCATTAAATACCAAATCGACGGAAACCAACTCGGAACGGCGATTCGTGGCAGCAAAAGCAGAGTTCTCCAAAACCTTAAAAAAAACTAAATCTCCCTTTCCCCATCAAAACTCCTCAAAAAATGGACAAAAAAAGAGGCTAACATTCTCTAGCTTCCTAGCTCAGTAACCGAATTATCATCCTTTTCTTTATTATAAACCTCTCGAATTAACACTTTAAGAATTAAAAAAATAAATAAAAAGAAAGCAATAAAGTTCAAAACAATTCCACGCAACAATTAACAGCTCGAAGGCGTAGAAAAAAAAACTCACAACTCTAAAACAAAAAAGCAAAAAAAATAAAAATCACTGAAACTTTAGGTTTTTTACGAAACATAGAACCTCCAAAGCTATATTTATTAAGGAAATGAAACGAAGCATCGCCTAAAGGAAACGATCGGTCACCTTCCAAAACAGAGTAATATATTATAGAGAGCTCCTGGGATTAATTAAAGCTCCAAACGAGGCTTAGCCGGCCATAAGATGTAGGAACGACGGTTGATTAATTAGCTAATCAATAATAAATAAGGTATTAACCCCTTCTCCTTCTTCTTCTTCTTCTTCCTCTTCCTCTTCCTCTTCCTCTATGCTCTGTTTTATTACCAGCTCGGAGACGAAGAAGACGAGGAGGATTCGAAAAACGGATGCAAACAGAGGAAGGAAAATAGGAAAATTTAATAAAGAGGTGTAATTAATGAGATGGGAAAATGGGAAGGAGAAAAATAAACGAGGGAAGCAGAGAGAGAGAGAGAGAGAGAGAGAAGACGTTGGGGTTGGTGTTGGGGTTGGGGTTGGGTCTTTTTGGGAATGTGGGGTGTACGCGCTTTGATTTTAACAAACGGCGGTTTCTAGCTGCAGATCGCGATTAAAGATTAGATTACAATCTAATTCAACCTTGGACGGTCAATTTTGGATCAGATACATCCTTCCTCTCTCTTTTCCACGTTGGGTTGTTTGGTATTATTTTCGTGTGTCGTTTCTTCTGTTGTAACGAACGGTTTATTTGTTTTGATTTGTTGGTTGTTGAGAGCTTTTTGTTTATTTTATTGGGTTGATTTTGGGGATTTCCCGAAACTGCTTTTGTTGGTTGGCTAATTACTTTTCTTTCTCTATTTTTTTTCTTGTATAAATGAGGTGGACTCCTAACCTTTATTAATCAACGAATGGATAACACAGAATTGATATAACGGGTAGACTAACACCCTTCAGATCATCCAAATAAACATTCAAACAAGAAATTGGGAGAGCAGCAAGCTCAACATAGTCAAAAGTGATTGCCAGTGCATGCTTCGAGAGCACGTCCACAACGCGATTGTCCTCTCGCCAGGTGTGTTGTATATGGATCTCACAGTCACTAGCCAGTAGCTCTCTGGCTCGGTGAATGAGGTTCGCTAAGGAGTGATCGCATGTCACATCGCGTACGACACAAAGCAAAGCAAGGCAAGAGAATAATTAACATCCACTTACACACTGCAGAAGGCCCTCTCCTAGGTAAGCTCGAGTCCTAAAATGAGAGCCCAGAGTTCCGCCGCTAGAGTCATACAGTGAACAATGCCCTTTGCGAACCCGCAAATCCAGAGTCCTCAAGATCGAGAGAGACTTAACCATAGTCTCCCAGGTAGAAGCCGAGTTAGGTCATGGCTCTATCATGGCTAGTTCACTGCGGTCTCCGTCATATTTGTTAGATATGATGCGGCCCAAAGAGCATCCTGTGACTGTAAGAATCGCCAGAGTAGCTTGTCAAAAGTGGCTGCATAAACTCTCTACATTGGCAGGACTCTGAAACCTCCAACCTTCATTGGCAGACACATAATCGCCCAGCTGACTAGATGTACGCACTGCTGCTCCTGGGTCCCACTCTAAATGAAATCACGGATGCACCAATCGATATCCTAAACAGAAACAACAAGTAAGTCAGATTGCATAGCATGAGCCGATATAAACAACAAGGTTGATCTGGCTAGCTTAAGACATTCAGCCAAGTGGAGTGTCCTCGCTTTCCATCTCGCCATCCTATTCAGGAGATTCTCCACTAGATAGTGATAAGAATGCCGACAACTTCTACCACATAACGTCGGGACACCCAGGTACTTTCCCAGATCCTCTGTCACTGGAATTTCTAAAGCATCACTGAGCTCGCTGGCCAACTCATGGGAGATGTTCTAGGAGACCATGAGGCAGAATTTAAGGAGGGTGACCCTCTGTCCCAAGCTGCTGCAGAAGGTGTCCAGAAGGTCCTGAACCATCCTTGCCTGGTCCATCGAGGACCTGCACATGAGAATCAAATCATCAACAAATATAAAATGAGATAAGGGGGCACGACGTGCCACACACATGGGATCCATTGTCTGTCCCTCATCACTTGTTCAATTGCATGAGAGTAGGGGTGAAAAAAAATAAAAATCACAAAACCACCCCAATTTGAAAAAAAAATTAGTCTCGAACTGGACCAAAAAATATTTGGTTTGGTTCGGGTCAGATTCTTGAAGAAAATTAGTTTTTGGGTCTGATCCGAATTTGAATAGAGCTATAAAGATTTGGATCGAACCACAATTTTCTCAATTAGTCATGCTCTACCAATCTACCCTAATACCCTATGGGTGGGCAATCTTCCATTTATCGTAGTTCAAGATGAGTAGGACTGCCCCTCACATTACTTATAATTCTTGTCAATATAACAAGTGATCCTTGTCACACCTGCACTCTACATAATCTTTTTATTCTATTGTCATATTCACCTTCATGCCTCTCAATGTTATTTATAATTCTTCATAATATATTTCAATTAGATAACATTTGGACAACCATAATAGAAATATAGCACTCTAAGTTGCATCACTATGTTGGAGAATTTATGAGATTATGATTATAGAAAATTGATTATTTTGGATTTTTGAATTGTTCATAATTTTTTAAGGCATAGGCACGCACATCCAAGTAGGAGTAACGTCCATATATTTTTTGTCGGGTTATGGGTCTCAACCGGATACGAACCATATTTTTGGTTCGGATTGGGTGTGGATTGTGAGAATGAATGGTCTAATTCGAGTCTTTGTTTTGTTACTTTTTTGGGTCTCGGTTCTAATGGTTCAGATTGGGTTGAACTTAATGCTCACCCATACATGGGAGAGCCTATCCATACAAGAACAAAGTAATATGAGGAGATCGAGTCACCCTGTCGAATCCCGTGGTTGGGTAGGAACTCCTATGTATTTCTCTTATTTCTCAGGACGTGCATCATCGTAGTCGTCTCACACTCCATGATCCAACTGATGAATTTCATTGGTAAGCCTGTCAGTGTGAGGGTTTCCTAGAGAAAATCCCAACTCAGTCAGTTATAAGCCTTCTCACGATCAAGCTTGATGACCATCACCTACTCTGACCGATTTTCTATTGCATTGAATGGATTGTCTCTCGTAATATGATAATTTATCAGACATGTACCGTTCAGATATGAAGCTGGAGTGCATCGGACTGACCGTATCATCTAGTAGTAGCTTTAACCTAAGAGGTGACTGTTTTGATAGTATCTACGAATTTAAGCTTAGGATCTCTTTAAAATATTTAAGTCAATTTTCACTTTGACCAAGTTGCATTGATAAATTATTACTATGAACTAGGTACCACCAAACATATCGATGAATTAGCGAGGAGTTGTTCTATTTTTAGTTCAGATCTCAAATTTGAGTTTTACAAATATAACAGTATCAAATTTTTTTTTTGAAAAGGGACAGTTTTAAAAGATTCGTTATGAAAAAAAATTATCATTCTTTTGTGATACAATCCATCTTAAAATTGGATAAATTGATTTCATAATGTTTTCCGATAAATAAGTCGATAGTTATTTGATTATCAGACGTGAGTTATCATGAGCTTCTTCTCGTGGAGCCTGCCCTGGCCGTAACTTTCCTCGGTTGGATCGAAGGGTGATCAACTCCCCCCTTTCCCTACGTTTTGTTGAAATTATCAGGGATTTAGGAAATAATGCTTTTATCTAACCGTAAAGTAACATCTCCAATCCGGAAATTAATAGTATCACAATGTTACCGTTAAGTCATGGTGCCCCGAATTGATTATCCGTTTCACTGTATATTTAACACATTATGTTATTTTCGTGCTTATTCTACCCGAGGATTACTGATAGGGAAAATTGATGTATTGATATTTTTTTTAATATCAGCTCAATATTTACTGAAATCTGATGAGGTGACAAACGGATGTATTGATGTTCAGCACATCACACTTGTCGATGCAAACTCTAATTTCTGGGATCTATACTCTCTCCTGAATTTCCGATATAGCGGCTAACTTGATATATTATGCTTGGATTGGACGGTCCGAGATAATGTTAAAGTAATAATTAAGTTGATCTTATCACGTGGCATGCGGATTATATTGTTCGTGTCACAAGTTGCACACGCTTTGTCTTGTGGATGACACTTACTGGGTTTTAATGCCTGCGACTTGGAGCAATGGCTTTGCCTTTTTCTTAATTGTGAATATAACGCGTGACATCAAAAGTCATCAGCTATCCAATTGAAAATCAACCTTTTGAATGACCTGGTGTGTGTGTCTATATATATATATATATATATATATATAGATATACATATATATTAAAGTGATGAAGATTTAGATTCATTTAAAAAGTTTTAAATTCGAAATTTACGAATATAAAAAATATCATCGAACAATTTGTTCTCAAATAAATTTTCGAATGTCAAACAATTTAGAAAATATATACATAAAGACGGGGTTTCAATTTATTGTCCAGTCCTACGAAATAATAATGCAATGGTATTGAAATTTGATAAAAAATAACTTATTTTTCAACAAATTTTTTTATACCACCTGTCTGAATATAAGTACACTGAATAATCTATATTTTAATCGGGACTTGTTAGTGTGATCAATAGAATAATATTTCTTCAATTTGTATCGTAATTGCGTTCGGGGAAGTTGGTGCACGGTGGTGTACTGCTCGTAATTGGACGTCCAAATCGATTAGGCACAACGGATCGGAAGGTTGTTGGCGGTGGATACCCAGAAGTTGATCTAATGTGATATTAGACTTGCTCCAATTGACTACATGGAATCCAAGACCTCGTTTATGAAGTTGTTTGCTACTTGAAGTAACTACTAGATTGTTTCTTTTTTATATTGGTTACTTGTTTATTTAGCCTTTTCTTAGATTTTTTTCAAAAAATTTTATCACGATAGATTTTTGACGACATTCGAAATCGCGATCTTGTATAAAGGGTTAAATTATAGAATGGCCCCATAGCAGTAGCCTTAGTACCGAATAATGTGGAGGAAGCAGGACACAATTATAAATGCAGCATAATAAATTATGAGAGTAATTGAGAGTTAAGATAAAGTGTTACCCTTTACGGTCATGATGGAAGAGTGCGGCCGCACCGGGCCCACATAATTATATCCAGTGCAGCTCTTTTTTGACACAGTTTTTAGAAAAAAAAAAAATATATATATATATACACTTTTAAATTGATAGTTCTAAAAACTGTGTCAAATATATATATATATATATATATATATATATATATATATATATATATATATATATATATATATATATATATATATATATATATTTGGTGGGAATGATTTAAAAATATATTTTGATATAGTTATATAGTAAGTTCGTTATTTTTTAAATTCACTTTCTCTTTATTAGATTTTTTTAAAATATTTCTACAAAGTCATCGTAAAATGAATTATTAATTTTTTTATAATATTATGTCACGACCCAAACTCAGATCGGTGACCGGTGCTAGATTTTGACTCCTTTAATCACATAAAAATCTAGTCAGTCTCAAACGCATTCAAATTTCTGAATCATAAACCTCTACCATCTTAATTTCAGAGTTAAAAAATCTTGAGTTTCTAATATTGAATTAAAAAATAATACTTAAGATTTGCCTTATTAACACACATCTATATATTCTTATTAATTACATATTACCAAGATCAATAACAAATCATGTGACTAAGAGTTTCTAGATCAAAGAGCAAAATACAAACCAGAGATCTCAAGACTAGTCCCGAAGAACAAAGTGGACTAGACACGATCAGAATAGATCTCCGGACTAATACAACTCATATACGAGTTCCTGCAAAACTGACGAGAGGGGGTGAGTGTTTTGGAACACTCCGTAAACAAATAAAATATGCATCGCCTTTATTTAGCCACTCGATGCACATGCATATAACTAACCTTGCTAATGAATCATACTTGAAATGTACATTAACCAAAAGTCATACTTACCAAATAACCAAACATTAGCATATAATCCCAAATGCACAGAAACATGAGCAAATTACTCGTCTCATCTCGTCACACAATTTAACACATAAACATATAATTCCAAATTCATATCACAGAACTGGACGAACATTCGATCAAATCGGTAAACAAATAATATATGACTCGTGGTTTCTTTGGTGCACTCTATTTATTTGTCATGATTTTTTTTGATAAGTGGATTTGTATTAAATATAATGCAAGAAATAATTATAGGTACATGGGTTTACATGGGAGCACAAACAAACTCCCATAAAAAAGATCCTCTGAAAACACAGAGTCAAAATTACAGATACAATCAAACAAAAAATTAATTACATAAATAATCTTGCTTTGTCCATAATTGCACCAAACAAACCAATGTTGGTGTTCATTTAGGAGGAAGCTCCCTCAGATCCTTGGTCATCACATCAGCTTGCTTGATAATGGTTACCACTGTAGCAGGCTCACCATCTCAATCAATACCAAGTTGGGCAGCTACAGCCCGAGAAGCAGCCACCTTCTCAATTAAAATTTGATTTTGGTCCTTTTTTGGTGGCGAGGGAGAGAGGAATTTGATTGTCTCATTTGCTTGAGCCAAAAGACTTCTAAGAAGTAGAGTTTCTGTTTGGATAGAAGCCTTCTTATTGATTGAGAAAGATAATGCCTTAGCAGTTAGTTTCGATTACGCTTTAAAGTACGTGGCACCACACTTGGATTAGCTTGGTTTAGTTACACCTTTTTCTCATCCGAGAGGGAGACTTATTTGTCATGATTTGAATATGGTAATGTGAGTGCATTTTGTGTATTTGTCATATGAGCATATGGTTTGACATTATGATTTGTGAAAGTTTTGGTTAATCTGGACCAACGGGAGCACTCGATATGTTTGATATATTTTAGAGCCTATGAATTTGTTATGATACGAAAGTCTATGATATGGAAACTTAAGAAGTGAACCATAATATAAAATTTGAGATGAAATAATTTTTAATCCCTTCTAAACTTTAAATAAACATAAACCTAAAAATAAAAAATAAAACCCGAAAAGCCACAATCTTTAAATAGGCATTCCACCTGAGGACGGATTGAGTAGGGATTAAAGAAAAGTTGTCCCCAGCTGGGGACTAGATTTTGAGCCGTCAGATTCGATTAAAAAAATAATTTTTAGATCTGATGGTCAATAACCAATCAGGGACATTTTTGATTTAAAAAAAAAATTAGGCTAAACCAACCATCTCTCTTCCTCTCTCACCCTCTCTTTCACTAATTAAATAAAGGACAAATTACTCTCACGTGCCTGACCTTTGGTCACCCTCCCCCTAGGGTCCCTGACTATTAGAAAATGATTATCTCGTACCTAAGTTTTGATGATAATAGACTGTCGGGTCCCTAAGTTTGACGTCATCGACTCTTTTTTTCATTTTTGGTCATAAAAATGACCGAAATACCCTTAAACAAAAAATAAAAAATGTACATTCTTCAACCTTTGACCAAGAATACCAACAATAAAAAACTAACCAAAAAATAAGATCAAACTAATCAGAATCAAGAAGACAACTAAGAACATCAAGAACAACAAAAAAATACACTAAAAACCCAGAAATTTGATGACGAGGCAACGAGCTAGGAAGATGAGGCACTCGACGACGCTGCCTCAATCAAGCAAATTGAAGCCACTGTCGTCCACTGGGAGCGGACTGCTCATTGTTGTTGAGATTCAAACGAAACCCTAACTACCAATTTTTAAGTGAGGTTTTGAATCTCTCTCGATGGAAGGGATCTCGGGGAGGTCGCCGCCTTATTGGAGATGGAAACCCGAGCCATGGGGCTGGGTTGTTACAAAACTGGAGAGGCCGTGGGAGGCCAGGGCATGGGCCCACTGGCCATGGTGGTCAGTGGCGGCGTTGGGAGAAGAAGCCACCGTCGCAAGCTCTCAAATCAAGAAACCCATCGTAGACGGTGTCGTCTCTGCTTCAGGTTGCCCGTTTAGATTGGAGTTCCTTCAACCACGGCGGTGTATTTTTCAAATTGGGAGCTCGTGATTTTGATTTCAATTGTTAAACTTGGTGTATTTTTCAATTAGGAGCTCGTGATTTTGATTTTAATTGTTAAACTTGACGAATTTCCTTTTCTTGCCCGTTCATATGAATTTTTTTGTTTCAGTGTACAGTGAAAATGATGACGAGGTCGTAAAGTTTAGTAGAATTAAAAGTTTAGGTTTTTTGATTTCGGTGGGTTTAGATCTTGAACAATCTAGGTTTGTTGATTCGATGGGAGAAGAGGTCATGAAGTTCGGTGAAATTGAACATCTAGGTTTCTTGATTTTGATCTCAGTTTTTTAATTTTGATCTAAGTTTTTTTGTTATTTTTGATGTTCTTGGTTGTGTTCTTGATTTTGATTAGTTTGATCTTATTTTTGGGTTGGTTTTTGGTTGTTGGTGTTCTTGGTCAAAAGTTGAAGAAGGTAAATTTTTATATATTTTTTGTTTAAGGGTATTTTGGTCATTTCCATGACCAAAAATGAAAAAAAGAGCCAATGACGTCAGCAGGGACTTGAGAGTCTATTATCATCAAAACTTAGGGACGGGACAATAATTTTTCAAAAGTTAGGGACCCTAGGGGGAGGGTGACCAAAGGTCAAGGACGTAAGAGTAATTTGCCCCTAAATAAACCCATATCATCAAAAATCTATTTTCCTTCCCTACCCACTTAATTATAAACCTAGATCATCCAAAATCTATTTTCCCATTGGGGTCGCGGCCCATACAAAGAGGATCTGCATCGGCTTTCTGAGGTTTGTTGGCGATGACGACGGCGGGAAGTTTGTTGGTCATGGCGATGGCGGGGGTTTTGTTGTCGATGGTGACGATGACGGTGACAGCGGTAAGCTCTATGCCTCCTCTAACTCGATTCCTCCTCGACTCGCACAAGCTTCTTTAAGAACCTCACCACCGTGAAGAACCTCACCATCCTCCTGTGCCATTTTTGCTTCTTCCCAGATTTGACGAGCTTCTTCAAATTAAATTAGAGGAGCTTTCTGAGAGTGGGAGGCAACTGATTTGGGTTCATATTTTTTCAGACTTGTGTTGCATGTGTAGTATTTTGGGTTTTCGATGTTGTCGTATTGGTTTAACCTAGAAAGATATTGATTTTCAGATGTTGTCGCATTGGTTATTATTTTGAATGATATTGGTGTCATTTTTGTTAGATTGAATTTATTTAGATTGCTATTTGGTTCGCTTGTCAAGTGATATTGGTTTGCATGTGAAGTGATATTGGTATGCATGTGTAGTGCTATTGGTTTGCCTTTGTAGTTGTATTAGTTTGCATGTGTAGTGATATTAGTTTCCATGTAAAGTGATATTGGTTTGTATGTGGCCGTGGTATTGGTTTGCATGCAAAGTGATATTGGTTTGTATGTATAGTGATATTGGTTTACCTGCGAAGTGATATTAGTTTGCATATGTAGTGATATTGGTTTCACTGTGAAGTGATATTGGTTTTCCCGTGAAGTGATAATGGTTTGCTTGTGGCCGTGATATTGGTTTGCATGTGGCCCTGATATTGGTTTGCATGTGTAGTGATATTGGTTTGCCCATGAAGTGATAATGGTTTGCATGTGGCCATGATATTGGTTTGCATGTGTAGTGATATTGGTTTACATGTGTAATGATATTGGATTTACCGTGAAATGATATTGGTTTGCCCGTGAAGTGATATTGGTTTGCATGCGTAGTGATAATGGTATGCATATTCAATGACATTGGTATCTGTGCTGTGTAAGATGTATTAAAATAGTTAGATCTAAAGAAGTATTAAAATTTAGGGTAAATTACCCTAAAGTCCCTGACCTTTGGTCACCCTCCCCCTAGGGTCTCTGACTTTTGGAAAATAATTATCCCATCCCTAAGTTTTGATGATAATAGACTCTCGAATCCCTGGCTGACGTCATCGGCTCTTTTTTATTTTTGGTTATGGAAATGACCAAAATATCCTTAAACAAAAAAAAAATCAAGAACACCAACAACCAAAAACCAACCCAAAAATAAGATCAAACTAACCAAAATCATGAACACAACCAAGAACATCAAGAACAAAAAAAAATTGAAACTCAGAAGGCCTAAAACCCAAAAATACGAAGGTTTAACCCAACACCATTAGAGCAAGGGCAACTCGTCGGTGAACCCAACACCACAAAACCCATTTATGATTTTCCCTCTATCAGACAAGGCCCATCCTTCTCCAGTGAAGAATTTGGGATTTGCTCTCGGCACACTAACTAGATGGAAATTAATTTTGTACTCAACACTCACTGAAAGAGAAATCAGAAAATTATTACACTAAAAAAGGACCTTTAGTCTTACACAACACATTTTTTTATTAGACCTCACTTTTCTGTCACTCAATTACACATCTCAATTGCTAGCTCAACTTCCCTATATATAGGGAGTGAGCACCGCCTCATTGCCTTTAAATTTCTCTAGAGAAATCCTCCACTCTACTCATCCCCATTTCTGTCGTGCTCAGTATAAAGGATACAGACCTTGAGAGGTCTACTAGGGAGTCTGAGGGCCCATCTCGGTGGGCCTTCACGAGGTGACATCATGGCTGGACTCCAAGCTAAACGGATCTGTGGTGTATATCTGTTTCGAAAGCCGGTGAACCGTCCCCAGGCGGAGGCTCTGCTAGTCAGACTGGAGAAGAGTGGGGCCCATTTTATGTGGGTGGCCGGCTCGAGGGACCTTCCGGAGGGGTTCGAGGGGAGGGTGGAAGGGAGCGGTCTGGTCATCAGGGGGCCGATGGAAGGGAGGCATGGGTGAGGGTGCCGTCTGGATTTCAAATATATTTTTTGGTTGTTCTTGATGTTCTTGGTTGTGTTCTTAATTTTGGTCTTATTTTTAGGTTGATTTTTGGTTGTTGGTGTTCTTGGTCAAATGTTGAAGAAGGTAAATTTTTTTATTTTTTGTTTAAGGTATTTTGGTCATTTCCATTACTAAAAATAAAAAAAGAGCTGATGACGTCAGGCAGGGACCCGAGAGTCTATTATCATAAAAATTTAGAGACGGGACAATTATTTTTCAAAAGTCAGGGACCCTAGAGGAAAGGTGACCAAAGGCCAGGGACTTGAAGGTAATTTACCTTAAAATTTATTCAAAGGACCACCAAATCACCAAGCTGATACGATACTAAAAATTACCATTCCTTTAAAAAATAAAATAAATATATGTGATATTTATCGACGGTCATACATAAAAAATAATTCTTTGGAGCACCCATTTGGTCATGATTATTGGGTTGAGACACTTGTCTAAAATTGTTAAAATTCAAAAAAGTTTAATTCAAATTTTACGGATGTAAAACATACTATTCAAAATATTCGATTTCAAATATCAAAAATAAAAAAAAGTTAAAATTCTGACGTATTAAAAATTTCCTCTATATATTAAAAATTTTCTCAAAGTGATCCCAAGTGACACATTCACTTACACCATTTTCTGTTGTTACATCTCCCACTCCCACCCTCTTCCCTGCTAAAAAGCATACAGTGACAAACCTTCTTCTCTTCTCTCTCTGCCCACTCTCTTCCTTGTAACTTACATGTTAAATTAAAACATGGAACCTGAATTTCAGCTCCCCGACCCCGCTCTCTCTCCCTCGCAACTCCCCCAGCCTAAACCACCAGAAAACCCTGCCCCGCCACCAGCCACCACAGCCCCACCAGCCCATCTTTACTCCAACGCCCCACCTCCCCACCACTCCAGTTCAAAAACTCAAACCGTCCCCTCGTCAGCCCACCCCCAAATTTCCAACCCTAACTCTCCAACCCATAAATCCCCAAATTCGAACCCTAATCCACAATCCCCCCCGACTTTTCCCCCGACTTCCCAGGTCCCACCCTCGACATCCACCACGACTCCATCCCCTAATCCAGAAGTTTCTTCTCCTATGTTGTCCTATAGGGACACTGTTCACAACTCTAACGGGAAACCACTCCCTAGCCTCCGCGAGGAAGCCGAAGACTGGCTGGGCTCGGGGGTGGTATCCTTGGATCTGACCACAAATCCCACCCAACCCCACCTGATTCTGACCGACTATGTGGAGAAGAAGCTAGATGAACTATGGAACAGAACGGTGATTGTGAAAGTCCTCGGCAGAATGGTGGGGTACAGGGCCCTCCAGAATCGGTTGTACCAGCTGTGGAATCCAAGGGCGGGGATGAGGTTGGTGGATCTCCCCCATGGTTACTTTCAAGTTTGTTTTGCAGATTCAGAGGATCTCAACATAGCGTTGTCGGGCGGTCCTTAGTTGTACAAGGACCACTACATCTCTGTTCAACCGTGGTTTGCTTCCTTTGACCCGTGGGAGGAGGAGGTCTCAACTACGAGGATCTGGATCAGGTTCCCGAACTTACCTATGCGTCTCTACAACACTAACCTCCTGAGGTGCGCAGCAGCGGCGCTAGGTAAGCCTATCAAATTAGACCCTAATACAGAGGAGAAGGCAAGAGGCCAATTTGCTAGAGTGTGCGTTGAGGTAGATTTGTCAAAACCTCTGATTGGTGAAATTAAGATTGGGAACCTGGTGCAAAAGGTGGAATATGAGAGCCTACATACTATTTGCTACGGGTGCGGTAAGTACGGTCATCTTCATGAAGCTTGTCTGACCAGTCAACCAAGCGAGGTGGTGGCGACTGGTGAGAATTCGGAGGGTGCAGGAAACTCGGTGAACCAGGCAAACTCTCAAAGAGACTCGAAAAACTACCAGCTACCCAAGAGGCATGGAGTGAACGTCGGCCCTTGGATGGTGGTTGCCAAAAGAAGTCGACCAGCCCGCCCTGCCACCAACGGAGGAAATACAAGCTCCGGCAATAGATTTGGTGCCCTCTCCACTATGGAGACTAAAGATGCCGAAGCGGAGATGGGGCATGCCAAGCCTGGTAGCCCAGTCCATGTCTTTGGGAGTCACAGCGGGCCCTCAACCTCCCAAGGTACCCACAGACCGCCCCGCAACACCAAGACTTCCTCCATGAAAAAACCCCTTACCCTGACCCTCCACCCAAATAACCCAAGCCCAAACCTTAAGCGACCCAGAAATGGAGATAACACCCTGAACCTTAAGATTAACGCAGCTATTGACCGTGTCAAGCCCCACAAAGAGAATATTCACCCTAACCCCAACCCAGTCATAAGCCCCGACCACCCTAAACTATCCCACCATCCCATCTCTTCCATCACCAACCACAAAGCACCAGACCCTCTTAATCAAACCCCCAAGCCCAATCCTAGTCTAACCGGGTTACACTCATCGGACCCTCCCATAAGCCACCTTGTCACTGAGACTTCCCTGGACCGGGATCGACATGCAGCTGCCTTTGTTAGGTCTCCTCCAGAACAGCAGAATATCAACTCTGATCGGGTCGACCCCGATCAGATGACGGATGTTTGAAGGTGCTCAGCACCACCCATTCTCCCCCTCCCAACCACAAGAACCAGACACAACCAAGAACTCCATCTACCCCTCTCTCAATGGGATTCAAGACTCTTGTGTGGAACTGTTGCGGTGCCAAGAAATCGGGCTTTATGAGAGCCTTCAAGTACTTGCTGAAAATTCATAATTTTAGTCTTGCTGCGCTGCTGGAAACTCAAATCAGTGGGCCCACAGCAGAGGCTGTTTATCGGAAAACAAGTCTTGCCTATTTTCGTATTGAAGCAATGGGACGCAGGGGAGGCATTTGGCTACTTTGGGCCCCTTCAATATCGGTCAAAGTTCTTCAGACTAGAGAGGAGTTTCTCCATGTGGAGGTAGCCTTTGAGAACCAACCTTCATCCCTAATAACTATTATTTATGCACCTCCACCTGTGACGGGGTTGGAGGACTACTGGGGGATCATAGCCTCCCTTGCTCCTTCCGATTTGAGCCCATGGATTATTATAGGTGATTTTAATGCAATTACCTGTTTGGAGGAATGTAAGGGAGGCTCGGGAAGACTACAATCTCAAGATAAGAAATTGTGCAGCTGGATTAACAAAACCGGACTCATCAATCTGGGCTACTCAGATTCCCCATTCACGTGGGCTAGAAGTACAGGCAATGGGGGCCGCGTTTTGAAAAGACTAGACAGGGCCATTTGCAACAATAGCTGGCGCACACGATGGTCAGAAGGAAGGGTCCAATACCTCGCTAGATTCTAGTCAGATCATTCATCTCTGCTTGTCCACTTCTCTGACTTGGACACGGGCTGCCGAAGACGGAGACCATTCCGATTCCAGGCAGCTTGGATGTCTCACCCTAGCTTCATGCGTGTGGTACAGACTAAGTGGAACCCGAATAAGGATATCGAAGATGCTCTAGAGTCCCTGAAAGATGTATTAAAAGAATGGAATGTTAAAGTTTTTGGGAATATAGAGCAAAGGAAAAAGAGACTCTATGCCAGATTGTGCGGGCTCCCGAAAGCTCTGGACCAGCGACCCAACAAGGGCTTGGAGGCCTTGGATAGTAAACTCCGGTAGGACATCGAGCAAGTCCTTCAACAAGAGGAGACCCTGTGGCTCCAGAAGTCCAGAGAACAATGGATTACTAATGGGGATCGGAACACCAGGTTTTTCCATACTACTACGATGGTGTGGAGACAACGGAATAAAATAGATCGGTTGAAGAACTCGAAGGGTGAGTGGACATCAGAGAAAATTGAAATTGAAGAGATGACCCTAGAGTTCTATAAAGCCCTCTACAAGGCGGACGGTACCCCCGTACAACAATTCCTCCCACGGAGCTATTTTGCCAGTTGGACGATGAGTGAAATTAGCAGGGCATCGCGACCTGTAACTATGAGAGAGATTCGAGATGCGTTACACAACATGGCTCCCATTAAAGCTCCAGGAGTGGATGGATTCCAAGCCATTTTTTCCCAGAATTGTTGGGGATTGGTCAAAGACACCCTTTTAGCCTATATCTCTCAAGCCTTCCAAACCGGTACCCTTCCCCCCAAACTTAACGAAACCCTTCTTGTCCTTATACCCAAAACCAATTCGCCTGAGTCCCTCCAACACTTTCGCCCCATAAGCCTATGCAATGTTCCATACAAACTCCTCACCAAAATTATTGTTTCCAGGCTCAAGGCAAAGTTACCAGAGCTCATCTCCCCTGCTCAGGGTAGCTTTGTCCCTGGGCGACAGATTTTTGACAATGTTATTGTTTTGCAAGAAGTCATTCACTCTATGCGACTGAAGAAAGGTGTTCGTGGATGGATGGCGATAAAAATAGACCTCGAGAAGGCTTATGATAGGATCAATTGGAGCTTTGTAGAGGAGACCATTCGTGATGCAGGGTTCCCTGAGAAATTAATACATTTGATCATGAATTATGTCACAGGCTCCTCAATGCGAGTGTTGTGGAATGGTGAGATGACGAGCGAGTTTACACCCTCTCGGGGCCTTCGGCAAGGCGACCCCATATCCCCATATTTGTTCGTCCTGTGCATGGAGAGACTAGCTCAACGGATTGCTATTGCCGTCCAAAGAAAAGAATGGAAGCCAATTAAACTCACGAGACAAGGCCCAGAGGTGACCCATTTATTCTTTGCAGACGATGTAGTACTCTTCTCGGAAGCCTCCATGGAACAAGTGAGTCTTATCAAGCGCATCCTTGAGGAATTTTGTGTAGCCTTGGGCCAGAAGATTAGCGCGGCAAAGTCCAGCGTCCTCTTCTCCAAAAATATTACTGCAGGAAGAGGCAAGAATTTGAGTAGCCACTTAGGCATAAAGGCAACCGAAAACCTTGGCAAATACTTGGGGATCCCTACGCTAAACGGAAGAGTCAATGGAGATACATTCTAATACATTTTGGACAAGGCCCAAGCTAGGCTTGCTGGTTGGAAAGCCAAGCACCTTACTATGGCTGGTCGGGTTACTCTAACTCGGTCTATCCTATCTACTCTCCCCTTTTATGCCATGCAGGTCATCACTCTTCCCCCGAACCTGTGTGAGAAATTAGATAGAATCAGCCGAAACTTTATTTGGGGAGATACCACTGAATGCAAAAGAGTGCATTTGGTCAACTGGCAAGAAGTCTGCTTGCCGAAAGCCATGGGGGGCTTGGGCATTCGAAGCGCGAAGCATGCAAATACTGCTTTAATTACTAAGCTCGGATGGAGGTTCATCACCAACCCTACATCTATCTGGGCCCAAATTCTTAGTAAGAAGTATGTTAAAGACAACCCCTATTTGCTGGGCGATCCATGTACGAGATCCTCTGCCACGTGGTCAGGCCTCTCCAAAATAGCATGTCAGCTGAACCTTGGTTTGAGGTGCTCTGTTAGGGATGGTCAACGAGTTTGCTTCTGGTTAGACAAGTGGCTCCCTGGCAAGCAGGCCCTTATCTTGTGCATCACTGCCTCTGTGCCGTATGACCACCTTCTTTGTCAGGTAAGTGATTACTGGTGCACGGTGAATGGTTGGAAGTGGGACCTACTAGACGGGTTGCTACCAAATGAGGTTAGATCCAAGATGCTTGCAGTGGTTGTGGATCACCCAGGACTAACCCCTGACTCCTTTTCTTGGCGTTACTCGAGCTCTGGGGAATTCACCACCAAGTCTGCCTATCTTACGCTAGTGGATAAATCGCGAGTGCCCCTGGCCCCCCCAACTTTTGGGAGAGCATTTGGAAACTGAGAGTCCCCGAGAAGCTGCACACCTTTCTCTGGACTTGTCTCAAAGGTAGAGTCATGACCAATAAAGAGAGACACCGACGTAAGTTTGGCCCCGACCCGTACTGCCCTCACTGCAGGGACCGACAAGAGACCATCTTACACCTCTTGAGAGACTGCCCGAAAGTAAAACTGATCTGGTATGCCTTACTTTCCGAGGAGGGGCGTTGTACCTTCTTCGCCCTGGACACACAATCGTGGATACACCAGAACCTCAAATGTGCGATGGTGGTTGGGCCTACTGCCCCGTGGAATACCCTATTCACAAGTGCCTGTTGGTGGCTTTGGAGATGGAGGAACAACCTAGTTTTTGATAGAGAAGAAACACCTCCAGACAAAGTTGCCTTTATCAGATCTCAGGCAGCTGCTTTTGAAACAGCCTGGGAGAATGGATCGTCCAAAGACGCACCTCGGAACCATGGTGTGGGCGGCCGAGACATGTGGATTTGCCCAGTGGCTAGAGCGTTTAAGCTTAACACCGATGGTTGCTCAAAAGGCAACCCTGGCAAGGCAGGTTGTGAGGGTGTGCTGAGGGATGACACTGGTAAGTGGTGCATGGGCTTTGCCCAGAATTTGGGCCATTGTGATGCCTTAAGTGCTGAAATCTGGGGACTTTGGAGAGGACTCCAATTAATCGAAGCAGGCAACTTCAGGCCAGTTGAGGTGGAGACAGATTCGAGGACAGCTGTCAAATACCTAACCGAGGGGGTAGTGTGTGGCAACCCGCTAACCGTACTCGTGAGTAAATGCAGGGACCTCATCCGCCGTCATGGGCAAATCGAGGTCATCTATTGCAGTCGGGATGGTAATAGAGTAGCCGATTGGCTTGCTAATTTTTCCCTCGGCATTCCCAGTGGTCTATATGTACTCGAGAACCCTCCAGATGGCTGCATCTCTCTTTTAAAAGAAGACAGCCCCGCCGTTTCCATGTAATAGTCTAGTTCTTTTTTAATGAAAGGGTGCAATACGCCCACCATTCCACCAAAAAAAAACTTACGCCATTTTCTCTCTCTTCTTACCTTTTTCAATGAGTTTGTAGGTTGGTCAAATTTTTAGTAGTTTTTCAATATTATTCATAATTTAATTTTTATTATCTATATTACGACCATCCTCTCTTTAATTCTTATGGATGGAGATTAACCTATCCCACCAAATCCAGGCCCATTCCACCTCGTAGACGCATCCAATACTCTCCCTTCCGGTACTGATAATTTAGCCCTCGGCGTCGAATCTATGAGCAATAATGTTTTCCCTCGTGGATTGTATTATGTCGTTTAGTTTATAGCTTAAGTACTTGGAAATTGTGTCCCCAACAAAAAGTAGTGCTTGCAAATTGTGGGTAGGAAGGGTGCCGTGGCCATGATGCTTTGGTGGAGTTCTAGAGACTGTGTCTGAGAGAGACACCAGATAATGTCCAAGGAGGACACAGTAGAAGACGACTGACCACGCCGCTAATTGGACTCCGGCAGGTTGAAAAGTCAAACAAAGTTGTCGAATTATGGATGTAGACGATTTCTTCTTCTTTTTTTCTCCTGGTCGGTAGCAATTGAATAAACATTTTATATCAGTTAAGAAGCCTCTTTTTCGATGCATAAATGTATTTTAGATAACAAAAAAGGCTGTATCCCGAAAAATATGAAAAAGTAAAATTCAATAAGATAAATTACCCACAAAAAGTCCTATCAACACACCAAAATATAGCATAACAACAGATGTTATGGAGAGCAAAAACTAAAATATGAATATTTGAACAGCATAACTAATTGAAGCAGAGAGACAGAAAATAAAAAATACACATGTTTTAGTCGAAAGACCTGTATCCATGGAGCAAGATAATTTATATAGAGATACATGCATAGTGTTAGGCCCCAAAAGCATAACTAAGCCACCAATTTTTTATCTCTTCCTATTTACATAAACATAACACAATTAGGTAAATAATAACAAATTTCAAAATATGCCACAAAGATGTTCGATAAAAGTGACCATTTTATTATCAACTCATGCATGCTCTGATAGATACAGTGTCAGTCCTTAAGCATGAGGTGGGAGGATCGAATCCCATGACCATCTAAGATTCGAAATTATAAAAATAATTTAAATCACAAAAAAAAAACCATTTTAGGCATGGCGGCGTTTGTATTGAAGAAAATGCATTCAACTAGCAACAAAAGTCCGACCCGTGAAAATGATTTTGTCACCAACCCACCCACCCTCAAAATGGTAGCGGACTTTCTCGAGCTTGGCCCATTGAATTTTAGCCCAATGGGCCTTGGCCCTAGAGGATAATGCAACCTCACGCGGAGCAACACGGATCCATTACGTCGTTTTCTCACTTTCCCCCCCACTGGTCAACTCCGTCATCCTCCAAAACACGACTCCCAACTCCGCCGACGACATGACAACCACTAAAAAAGAGTAATCTTATGTGCCAGGTACACTAGTTAGTTCAAGGTTCGAGACTGTTTAAAAAATTGTCGAAATTATCTCAACAAATATTTAACACTTGTCCGACTGATACATGTGATTATTGGTTTTCCTAAAAAATAAGTTATTAACACGTGAGAAACGCGCGCAACCTCGTGACCAATCAGGACCTCCCAAAGTGCCAGTTCCTAATATTCCTTCCTCACTGGCTTTATATTTGAACCGCAAGAAGCCATACGTAACAAACCTTGACCCATGTCCATGTCCATGTCCGATCTTGGTCAAACAACATAGTCTTCTTACCATTTATGAGTTATAACCCCTCTCTCTCTCTCTCCATAAATCCAGAACCCACTTCCCCAACTCGAAGCACTGGTTCATTTGGTTTTCCCTTTCTTCGAGTAGCAAAGCGGCGTCGTGTTCGGCTAGCTCTACCCCTCCCGCCGGATCAATGGCCGAGACAGCCCCGCCGCTGTTTTCTCCTTACAAGATGGGCAAGATCGACCTCTCACACAGGTTATTACTGACTTTTAGTCCTTTCCCTTTCTTTCTTCCTTCCTTCTTAGTCTACGCTGAGTCAACTCGATCACCGACGCTGTTCTGTTATTTTTTTTCGGAATGACGGTTTTGCCCTTACCTACTACCCTCTTGTTTTTTTTCCCTTTCTTTCTTCTGTTTGGTGGGGACAGGGTGGTGCTTGCACCGATGACGCGGTGCAGGGCCATAGACGGGGTCCCGAACTCGGCGTTGACCGAGTACTACCTCCAGAGGTCGACTCCCGGCGGGCTGCTCATCACCGAGGGCACCATCACTTCCCCGGCCGCCCAAGGGTAATTTCGTCTTTCCACTTAGCACACTTTCTCGTGATCGCTACTCTGGTTCAGACCGTAAATGGCTGCACTTAAGAGGAAAAGATAATGGTGGATCGATCAGATTTACTTTGATAACTATTAATGATCTGTTCTGAAATTTTTTTAAGTAATTTGATTGGTATTAAGGTGTATCTACTTTTTAATTCCAAAGTTAAACATGTTTATCCGGACAAGTCTCGGGATGGGTGAAAATTTTCGGGATGTGTGCGAGTAAGAAGAAAACACGCCGGAAAAGGTTTGTAGTTGTCTGTGGAGACAGTGGGTCCGATCACGGGGCGTTACATTAGAATCGTAGTAAAAATTTCTCCAATTCGGATTGGGAATTCGATGTGATTCATCCGGACATACCAGAAAAGAATTGCTGCTATGAAATGATTCGTTGCAGAGAAGTCTTTATTAGGTGTTGCCATTTGGGTGTTTGGAGTTTGTATGTTTGTTGATCAGAAAATTGCTTTGTATAGGTTTCCTCACGTTCCCGGGATTTACACCGAAGAGCAAGTGGAGGCGTGGAAGAGACTGGTGGATGCAGTTCACGCCAAGGGAGGCATCATTTTCTGTCAGCTCTGGCACGTTGGCCGGGCCTCTCATCAAGGTGGCGTTGTCTGTTTTCGTAATTGTTCGGCATCCGTGGTTCTTGCTCGTGTTCAGATTATATAGCTTAGTTCGCAACTTTAGTGTTTTCGAGGTGTTGATTCGTGTGAATTGTTGATCTCAGTTTATCAACCGGATGGAGCAGCGCCAATATCATCCACCAGCAAGCCCATCTCCAAGAGGTGGAGGATTCTTATGCCAGATGGGACGCACGGGACGTACCCTGCTCCTAAAGCCCTGGAACCCTCTGAGATACTGCAGGTTGTGGAGGAATATCGGCAGTGCGCTTTGAATGCCATTCGAGCAGGTCAGAGCTCTTGACCGTGTTGGTCTACGAAGGGAAGAAAGCATTCGGTGTTTTACTTAACCGAGTGCTTAATCCATGTAATTGCAGGTTTTGACGGAGTTGAAATTCATGGAGCTCATGGTTACCTAATAGACCAGTTCTTGAAGGACGGGATAAATGATCGAACTGACGAATATGGTGGGTCGATTGATAACCGTTGTAGGTTCGTAATGCAGGTATTACAAGCAGTAGTTGCAGCTGTTGGTGCAGACCGAGTTGCTTTAAGAGTTTCACCAGCAATCGACCACCTAGATGCTATGGACTCGGATCCTCTCAAGCTCGGCCTTGCAGTGGTTGAGAGAGTAAACAAACTCCAGCTGCAGTGGGGCTCAAAACTTGCGTATCTCCATGTTACTCAGCCTCGTTACGTGGCTTACGGCCAAACGGAATCGGGCAGGCACGGAAGCGAAGAAGAGGAAGCCATGATGATGCGGACTCTGAGGAGGACCTACCAGGGAACTTTCATGTGCAGTGGCGGATACACCAGGGAGCTAGGACTGCAAGCTGTGGCTCAAGGAGATGCCGACTTGGTGTCGTACGGTCGGCTCTTTATCTCAAACCCGGACTTGGTTTTGAGATTGAAGCTCAGTGCACCGTTGACTAGGTACAACAGGAGGACATTTTATACCGATGATCCTGTCGTTGGGTACACAGATTATCCATTTCTTGGCGAGGCAACAACAAATCAGTATCCCAAGTCACGCCTTTGAACAAATTGGTTCTCTGAATTATATATGTATCTGGGGACGGAAGGTGAGTTTATGTGCAAGTCATTGAGGTGCTGAGAAATAAGATCCTTAGGCTAGCCTTGGAACATGTAGCCGCTGGAGCAGGACAAGGTTTTCGTACTATGTTTCTATATTTCTCAGTTTCCTATTTTTTCGAAGTATCTAGAGTCGAGTACTATTTAGAATGCCATGAAACTTGAATTGCATCCATAACATACATTCTTCAAGTGTGAGAGATTGGCTTGCCCTTCTAAAAAAAGGAGAGATTGCCTTTACCTAATAGATGCTGTATTCATCATTCTTATGAAGACTACTAAACTTGGGCTTACTGCCTTTTTTTTAGGGGCAACTTGGGCTTACTGGCTCAAGGTCCACCTCCTGATATTTATTTATTTTGGTTAAATGGAGGGGCCACCTATGTTATATTAGAAATTCAACTGTTTGAGGTTACAACAGAGGGCAACATCGCCTATGTCCCTATCTAAAAGGTTTCCTATTCCCGTTGGTGGGTGACAGAAATATCGATGTCCCATGTCTATGCTATGGTAAACCCATGATCGGCCATCCAGTCACCACACGTATTTGTCTCCCGGTATATATGTCGGACCTCTACTTCCCAACGCCTATTCATCGGCGCCATTATATCTTATCCTTTACATCATTTAATAAGGTCCACCTCCAGATATTTCCTTCATTCTTTGCGTCATTTGATAAGGTTCCGGTCGTTTTTTCAAAACATATTACATGGGAAAAGTCATAGTTTTTAAAAAAGTGGTCCGACCGGTCGGACTGCGAATCACCTTAGAAAACGGCTGTTTTTCATAGATCATAAGGTCTCCGGTCGAAAGTCTAAAATCTGGTCGGATCGGGTAGTTTGTCCTAATTTTTGACTTGACCCGTCTGGTCTGACCAAATTTTATCTAAATCAGCAAAAAATAAAAAAGTCGTATCACATGTTCGATTTTTCCAAATCAACAAATAAAAGTGGACTTGCTATATTATAAATTGGTTGATACTTCTAAAATGTGAATTTAAAAACCTATATTGCGATTATTTTGGTCTATATATTATCGAATAATGGTAAAATAAATCACACAAAAAATTCTGATTAGACCGGCAGTCTGACCGGTAAGACCAGACGACCCAGAGGACGGACCAAAATCCGGGTTATACCAAAATCCGTATTTTAAAACTATGGAAAAAGTATTAGATAAAATAAATATTTTTACGTTGTTTAATTGAAAAGTATTTTATGTTGTTTGTACACCTGAAAATTTTGGTTATCAAAAAAAAAATTTATAATTAGATTTTGTTATTAAAGTTTGTTTTTAAGAAAGCGTTTACGGAAAAAAGTAGATGTAAGACACTTAACTTAAAACAAAAGAGAATTTTTACCAGGACAATAAACCTAATTACTGTAAGAGTATTCGTAATAACTCGTTTGATATATGTTAAGAAATTTTTTTAGTGATTTGATTGTACTATTAATATCAACAAAGATTTTTATTATGTGTGTGAGTGAGGTGTTGTATATATTTATATTATAATATTGTATTTTGTCATCTAGAATAGAAGTTTGAGTATGCTAGATAGACTATAAATAAGTGAGTCTTTTGAGGTGCCTCTTCGTGAGTTGCACACCTCTTCGACTTGAGTTGCGACCTTTCGGTACATTGGATATTTTCTGAGAAATGGTTGCCACCCTTCGAGAACAACTCTTGAGTATCTATAAATACTCAGACGAGTTGCAGAGGCGGTGAAAAAGCCAGAAATATAATCCTCCCTTCTCTGAATTTCTTTCTTCCTTTTTCGAGTTCATAACTTGTGAGTTCTTGCTTCAAGAAATTTGTGAGAGTGAAATTCTGAATTTTCAAGATTCATAGGCTTTGTATCTTAGAATGTTGATTTCTTGAGAGCTATTTACAATATAGTGGGAGGAATCAATACCTTTAAAAAAATATCATTTTTCGGTGTGCCTAGCCTATACTTTCTTTACTCCATTACCGACACAAATATATAACATGAGGATAATCATGATGGACAACTGATTTGTGCAGATAGTCGATCAGATCACAAGTGATCGGTTGCAAAACTTGTACTATATAATAAAAACTTTGTCCCCACAAGTTTATTTTCCTAGCCGAGCTCTCCGCTGCTTTTGGAAAAGGCTCTTATTTGCGGGAAGATAGGCAAGTCCTAGCATCCACACAAACATATTTTCATGGATGACGCTCGAAGTAAAGACGAAAAAAAAAAGCGCGACCCGCAGAGATCCTATTAGCTGTCCAAAATGTGTATTCTTATGCTTTTTATCACTACTACTATCCATGTGCCATTATTGGACCACGTCACGCGGCTAACTTACTTTTTTGCGCGAATATAGTGTGAAAATTTTATTACTTATTATTTTAAAATTTTGGGTCTGATATATAAATTTTAATAATTTTCCATCATATAATGATGAAAATGCAGATGCTAAAGTTGCTTTGAGCATATCCTTTACGAAAATGGCAAAATTTTGCTTGAGAGAAGAACAAAACCTAATATCGTCTAGAGTCCGGGGTTTAGATCAACCCGCCTAAATTTTTTTGACAAAAAAAAATTGCTTTGAGCATAGTTTGAACTCGTCATCTATTGCCATGGCTTTGAAAGAGATTGCCTTATGGGAGTTAAGACAGAGATTATTGGGGTCATTTGTTTTTTTGACAAGAAGTTGGGTTTTTCTTGATAGATGACTAATTGATAATAATGACAGGATCAGTCAGTGTATCCCGGAAACCTAAATTCTTGACTGTGACGGTGATGCTAAAAAAGGATTAGCTGAGGAATACTAATGCCTCGCCGTTAATATTTGCATTACCACACAAGAGAATGGGCTTTCTGAAATCTGCATCCGCAAAAATCCTCAAAGATATTTCCATTTGGCTGCTTCCAACAAAAGAGCACCCGTGTCCTTGTCGAAATGGCCGATTCACATGCATCCCCTTACCCTCCACAGATCTAACGTTTCTAACGGACGCAAACTTCTTTCAGTTTCACCGCAGATTTGGAATCCTACTCCACCATATCCCCAACAATGCAACTAAGAACTACCAAGTGCGTAGATCAACTCGTAACGAGTCGTTCTAGTTTTAGCTACAATACCCTAATTAAACTTGATTGTCAGAATTTTGTCAGTTTTATTTTCTATAAGTAAAATTTTATATAACTCCAATATAATTACAGTTAGTAAAATATTGGACTACATAAAATGCCAGTTTTAAAATCGCATCTCATATACAAAATAATTTCTTCACGAGATTCCTTGTTTCTACGATTGACTCTTAACACATATTAGTATATACATACATATCCACTCCAATATATATAAGTAGCTAACTCCTCACTCCCTACAGGTACTCGAACTAAAATAAGCCCTAAAAAATCCTAGTAACACTACAGAAGATGAAGTCCTTCTTCTCCGTTTTCCTGCTCCTTTCCCTTCTCTCCGCCACCTCCCACGCAGCAGTGAAAGACTTCTGCGTGGCGGACCTCTCCGCCCCCGACGGCCCGGAGGGGTACGCCTGCAAGAAGCCCGCCAAGGTCACCGAGGACGACTTCTACTTCGCCGGGCTCGGAGCCCCCGGGAACACCACCAACATCATCAAGGCTGCGGTGACCCCAGCTTTCGCGGAGCAGTTCCCGGGCGTGAACGGCCTCGGAATCTCCATCGCGAGGCTGGACCTGGCCGCGGGCGGGGTGATCCCGATGCACACCCACCCGGGTGGCTCGGAGGTGCTGGTGGTGGTGCAGGGGTCCATCCGCGCGGGGTTCATCTCGACCGCGAACAAGGTGTACGTGAAGAACCTGAAGAAGGGGGACGTGATGGTGTTCCCCCAGGGGCTGTTGCACTTCCAGCTCAACGCCGGCGCCGCCCCCGCGGCGGCGTTCGTCAGCTTCAGCAGCGCCAGCCCCGGGCTGCAGATTACCAGCATCGCGCTGTTCGGGAATGATTTAGAGTCGGACACCATCGAGAAGGTGACGTTCTTGGACGATGCTCAGGTCAAGAAGCTCAAAGGTGTTCTTGGTGGCACCAATTGATGTGTGTGTTTTTAGAGGGTGTAGTTGGGATTTTGTTGTTTAATTCTTGGGTTGGTTTCGTGTTCGATGTGGTCGATATTAGCAATGTGAGATTGTTGTACGGTAACGTACTATCTCGAGTGTAGTGTTACGTTCTTAGTTGGTCAAACAAGCAGCGGCTTTTATTGAAATTGACTTCATTGAGATTTTCAACTTCAGTCATCCTTGACTGAAAATATGCTGAATAAAAATTCTCATTAACCTTTCAAGGTATATATATACAACTCCTAGGGTTAAGCTACATGCCAACCATATATTGCGTTTCCTAATGTGAGGAGGATACGCTTTACAAACACAAAGGTATTTTCCTAATACAATTCAACTACTTCCTTAACACTCCCCCTCAAGTTGGCGCGTGTAAATCGACAACGCCCAACTTGCCAAGAAGACTACGAAATATTTTCTTGCCCAAAGCCTTTGTGAAGATATCTGCTAATTGATCTTTCGTGGGAATCTTGCACGGCGCAATCTCCTTAGACTGAATGCGCTCTCGAACAAAATGACAATCAATTTCCACGTGTTTCGTTCGTTCATGAAACACCGGATTCATTGCTATGTGTAATGCCGCTTGATTATCACAATGTAGTTGTGTAGCGTCACGCTGCGGTACACCTAAGTCTTGCTACAACCACCTCAGCCATATTACTTCACTAACAGTGGAGGCCATTGCCCTATACTCTGCCTCGGCTGTAGATCGCGCCACTACTGATTGCTTTTTTGCTTCGCTAGGACACGGGAGACCCTCCTAATGCCACATAGTAACCGGTTCTCGAGCGTCTCGTATCTGGACATCCTGCCCAATCGGCATCACAACAAGTGCCTTCATCCGTGCTTGCCAAAATCACATCATCCACGTAAATCAAAGCCATAATTGTAACTTTGGTATCTCGATAAAAGAACAATGAGTGATCGGCTTGTGATTGTGTGAACTTCTGCTTAAGTAGCGCATTGGTGAACTTAGTGTACCAACTTCTCGAAGCCTGCCTCAAGCCGTACAATGACTTGTGCAACTTGCAAACTTTCCCAGCTCCAGCTGTCGAGAAACCTTGCAGAACCTTGAGATACACCTCCTCGCATAAATCACCATGCAAGAAGGTATTATTTACGTCTAATTGGTGTATGAACCAATTTCTCTTGACTGCGACGGCAAGCAAGCATCGAACGGTCACCAATTTGGCCACAGGCGCATAGGTTTCATGAAAGTCTATGCCTTCAACCTGTGTAAAACCTCGTGCCACCAACCTTACCTTATATCGCTCTACATCTCCATTTGGCTTGAATTTGACTTTGTAAACCCATTTTGAGTCTACCACACGCTTTCCTTTTGGTAGTGTCTGCAAAGTCCACGTTCCATTGGATTCTAAAGCTTCAATCTCTTGTCGCATAACATCTCTCCAATGTTGATATTTTACAGCCTGTTCAAAACTTGTCGGCTCGTCGTGTGAACTGATGCCTGCAAGTAAGGCTTTGTGCTGTCCAGAAAAATGTTCATAACTCACAAAGTGCGAAAGAGGATATACCGTAGAGTTACCTGATGGTTGAGCGGGCTCTAGTGACGTGATGGAGGGTGGTAACGTAACTTCAAAATTTTGTAAGTGAGTAGGCAACTTTCGACTTCGCTGTGGTCGCCCAATTACTTCCCTTTCCGTTGTCACATTCTCGGTGCCCCTATTAACTCGCACACTACCTCTGGCAGCTTCGGCCAAATCATTTGAATGGTCGGCCCCTGGCTGGTGTGGTCGTTCATCATCGGCCTCATCATAAAACTTTATCATCGCAGGGTCCATATCATGATCGTTGCTTTGGTGCTCAATCAAGTCATGACAGGAAGGTGCTCCTTGTGCAAACGGGAACCTATCCTCGACAAAAGTCACGTCTCTACTAACCAAGACATCCCCAGTCACCAAGTCAAACATCTTGTATCCCTTTTGGCCAGAAGGGTATCCCAAGAATATGCATTTTCTCCCCCTTTCTTCAAACTTATCTGATGTTCGCTTATGAACATATACAAGACAACCGAAGGTCCTTAAATGCTCGTAGGTTGGAGGCTTCCCATAGATCACTTCATACGGTGTCTTATGCTGGAGGACTGACGATGGTAGTCGATTGATGAGATATACCGCCATAAGTACGCATTCTCCCCAGAACTCAATCGGCAAGTTTGCCTGAAATCGCAATGCTCTTGCCGTATCAAGAATGTGTCTGTGCTTTCTTTCCACTACTCCATTTTATTGCGGAGTATTGACACAGGATGTTTGTAAGGCAATCCCATGTTTATCATAAAATTGTAGCATGCGACCCGACTTGAATTCGGTCCCGTTGTCGTTTTGTACCTTCTTAATTTTTGCTCCAAATTGTGTTTTCACAAGATTATAGAACGAACAGAGAAGATCTCCAACTTCGGACTTATGATGCATCAAATACACCCACGTACCACGGCTGAAATCATCAACTATAGTGAGAAAATATCGTGCTCCCGTCAAAGAGCTAATGCGATAAGGACCCCATACATCACAATGGATTGTATCAAAACATGCGACAGTCTTTATTGAACTTCTTGAAAAAGGAAGCTTTGTTTGTTTGGCTCTAAAACATGAGTCACACTGCAACCTATCTCCTACTTTGCCATGAAGAAAAGAAAAATGCGACATTTTCTCACGTGATGGATGCCCAAGCCGCTGATGCCAAACTTGAGAATCATCTTGCCCTTGCGTTACCATTACCACCCCTCCATCTTGTACTGGATCAAGGTAGTACAAACTGTCACTTCGCCTACCCCGACCAATCAGGCTCCTCGTTGGTAAGTCCCGCACCATACAAGAATCCGGAAGGAAGGTGAAAAAACAATTATGATCATTCGTCAAGCGACTCACAGAAAGAAGATTGCACTTGAAATCAGGTATATAAAGAACATGGTTCAAGATAATATTCTTCATCAATCTGACTTCACCAATTCCATGAACCGAAACATTTTCTCCATTCGGAATTTTAACCGGTAGATGTTGTTCTTTTCGAACTCCTCCCTGGAACAATGCTATATCCGAACATATATGTTCAGATGCCCCAGAGTCGACTATCCAAGCTTGAGCATAAGAGACCTTACCCGCCATGTTTATCTGTGGCTCACTTGGTTTATTCGAGTTGCCATCACCACCAAGATATCGCATAAGGCTGGTGTACTGCTCTTTGCTGAGGCCTGGCACGGGGCTACCCTCCTGTGCGACATGTGCCGCCCTAGGTCGCGATCCTGCAGGCCCCTTTGATTTTGGATCCCGCTGTTCCCATTTTATCCAGCCGGGTGGGTATCCAATTAACTCGAAACATTGATCCTCCGAGTGTCCAACCTTTCCGCAATGGTCACACCGGGGACGATCCCCTTTAGGGTTTTTCTTTGCGATGTTCTTTTCAGCTTGGACCTGAAACACGGCTCCCTCCGTGTTGGTCTGACGACCTGCAGACAAGTTTCTCTGTTGTTCATCTTCTGCCACCAGGTGATAGGCTGCTCCGATGCTTGGTGGAGGGATGGTGCTCAATATCTGTGTTTTGACGACACCAAAACCCTCATCAAGACCCATCAGGAAATCATACAACCTCTCTTTCTCCCTCATGGCTGACACCTGCTTAGAAACATCGCAAGTGAAATTTCCACACGTGCACTTGGGTAATGGATTGATGGCCTGCACTTCATCCCACAGGCCCTTTAGTTTGGTGTAGTAGGCGGAAACCGTCAGTTGATCTTGTCTCAACTGGGTTATCGATCTCCGTAGCTCGTACGCCCTTGGTGCGCTTCCCTTGCCAAACCGCTCGCTCAGGTCAGACCATATCTCAGCTGCTGTCCTAGCATATCGCACACTCGCACGAATATCCTTCTCCATGGCACTTTTGAGCCATCCTTTCACCATGGCGTCGCAGCGCATCCACAAGGAAAAATTGGGCGAGGTCGTCGCTGGGCACTGTATGGTTCCGTCCACAAAACCTTGCTTGTTCTTGGCATAGAGAGCATTCACCATGTCAGCCACCCACTCTCCGTAGTTGCTATCATGAAGCAGGTCGCTAACATAGATATGCCCAGGGTTGTCCGAGGCATGGATATAGTAGGCGGACTGTGCATCTACCACTCCGCATGATTCTGGCGCCGAGTTTGCTTCAGATTCGCTGCTGCCTGTAGCCCTCGACATTGTTTGAGTGGGGATTTCAAGGATTGCAACGGATGTGTTTGGTTTATTATTTTAGGATCGAAAATTTGCTCCTGATACCATGAAAATATGCTGAATAAAAATTCTCATTAACCTTTCAAGGTATATATATACAACTCCTAGGGTTAAGCTACATGCCAACCATATATTGCGTTTCCTAATGTGAGGAGGATACGCTTTACAAACACAAAGGTATTTTCCTAATACAATTCAACTACTTCCTTAACATTGACGCACTTGCGGTATCTAAAGGGTATTGAATTTTCTTATGCAAATAAATAGATAAGGAATTACGCATTATTAAAGAAAAAAATAGATATGGAAAAACTTCATATGCCGAGGTTATTATAGTTACTGATTTTAAGACGAATGGGCCGTACCCTGGGCTGGAAGATAAACTTTAGCTAAACTTTCTCTGCCACTCAATTGGCTCCAAACCTACATCAGTGAATGTAAATCTCATTTTTCGATTGAACTTTATAACCATCAATAATCAATTTTATAAGATCGTTGATTATGATTTTACAAGGATGAGTGATAATTTTGATCTACAATCGGAGGACTCATTTTGGTGTAATTATGAGAAGGGTGACAAAGTGTTTTACCTAACTTAGTGCATGCAATTTTTTTGGTTAAAAATACTTAAGTATCATGTATTATTAGAAATAAATACTTTACAACCCGTGTTTTAAAAATACCTAAAAAGGTGTTTATCACCGGTCATAAAAGTTTGGGGTAAAAACTGATAGGTCCCTGAGTTTTAGTATAATAGACTAGAAAGTCCAAACAGTAATTTATTAGTCCCTAAAGTTTGAAGAATCAAACAAATCAGTCACTGTCATTGATAACACCATCATAACATTTCAATATCTCTAAAATACCCCTTCGTAGAATCAAGCAAAGGCAGAGAACAATGACATGGCAGCTTCACCACATTCTTGATCTAAGAACCTCTACTCCGCCCACAAACAAATTAGACAGCATTCTACCAACAACAAAAAAGAGACAGCCAAACAATGCATTGACCTGGTGCCCGACGAACAATATGACGACGACCCATGAAAGTTGTTACTCCAAAACCCATACTATGGCCACAAAAACCTCGACAGCGGAGGAAGTGGTGATAAAGGAGCTGCAGCTCGTCGCCCATCGCCCAGATAAACCCAACTTCAGAACCCGCTTGAGAACCTGAATCCGACAAGGTCGGGAGAAACTCCCATGACTTGCAGATCAAAGAAGTTGGAGATGGCAATCTCAACTTTGTGTACATCATTACTAGCCCCTCTGGCTCTTTTGTCATCAAGAAGGTAAGGCAATGTTTTATGATCTTCATGAAACTAGAAACGATGGGTAAAAAAACTTGGGTCTTTGGTGTTTTGTGTTACAGATGGAGTTTTTGAGGGTTTTGGGACTCTGGTAGTGGTAAAAAATGATTTTTTTTTCGGGAGTGGAATTGAGTTTGTTGATGTGCTTGGTATGTGCAATTTGATGGAGATTATGCTCGTAGAGGTTTTTGGTACCTGGGTCTTCTTTGGCTGCTGGAAAAAAATTGGTTAAGTTTGGATATTTTATAAGTGCTACGTTTTTTTAAAATTTGATTTGACTAAAGGGTATTTTTGGGATATTGAAAGGTTTTAATGGTATTATTAATGACAGGGACTGATTGGTTTGATTCTTCAAACTTCAGGGACTAATAAATTAGTGTTTGGACTTTCTAGTCTATTATACTAAAACTCAGGGACCTATCAATTTTTACCCCTAAAAGTTTTGGATGATTCAAACTTTCTGATGATTGGATGTGACATGGCATTAGTGCGTCGCGGACGTGGACAAGTTAGTGCACAATTAGTCCAAGAAAGATAAAAAAACAAGTCCACGCAAACTAAATAATTTTTTTGAGAAAATATTTCCAGTTCTTTTCTTTTTTTTCTTGGGTAAATTACTCCCTAGTCCCAGGTATTTGGTCATCTTCCCCCTACGGTCCATACATTTCTAAAATTCATGATGACGTCCCCTGTGTTTGGTTTTAGAAACTCTCGGGTCCCTTGCTGACGTCAGCACCCATTTTTTCATTTTTTGTCATGAAAATGACCAAAATACTCTTAAAAAAAGTATTAAAATTTTGTTTCCATCTTCAACCTCAAGAATACCATAAAAATACCAAATTAAAAAGGGTAAATTACTCATAGTCCCTGGTATTTGGTTATCCTCTCTCTCGGGTTCCTGCATTTTCAAAAATAATTTTACCGTCCCCCGTCTTTGGTTTTAGAAACTCTGAGGTCTCTGAGCCAGAATATGCCATATTCTCCGGCGAATCCTTACTTGAAAAGACAAAAATGTCTCTCCTACTTAAAAACAAAAAATCTCTTCCTTCCCCACCTCATCTTCTTCATCACCTCATCTTCTTCCTCTAACTTTTAACTAAAACTAGAACTCTAAACTTCTTAATATGAATCACAATTAATTATAGAGAATCTAAATTAGAAAATCAAAACCTACAAAACACCAATTAGACCGAGTTCGCCGCGGTGGGAAGGGCGGCCATCTACTTCCAGCTCCTAATGGCCACCGCGTCCAAATTGAATTGTTTCTCCTTCTTCTCCTCTAAATTAGAGAAGGCCATGACTCCTCCATTACAACCACCACAACATGACCCACCATCCTCCAGCCATAGTCCTCTTCCACTTCCTTGGCTCCACCAATACGTGAAGCCAAAAAAGCTTAATCTCCTTTTATTTCATGGCTCCTCCACTACGTTAAGCCAACAAAGCAAATTCCTAAATCGACTTGTACGGAGGCGGTCTGCACTACTGCCAAGAGCACCGTCAAACCAACCAATAATATCCTTCGATGGAACCTTAAGTCAACTTCAAAAACCAATCTCGAATCAATTAGGGATTTTGTTTCCGTTGGTCAGTTACTTCGATTACTTTCCATGGGTCAGTTAAAAAACCCTAAGTCTAATTAAATTTTGGGGACCCTCATCTTGCTTCGATTACTTTCTTTCTATGGGTAGTTACTGTGCTTTCAATTTAACAAATGGGTAGTTTTTTAAATTAAATTTAGGAACCTTTATTAACCAAGAAAAAGAAAAAGTTACAGAAGGGGATGAGAAAAAAGAGGAAAAGGAAAAAGAAACTAAATAACTCCAATGGCCTAAACGGGTAACTAAACTAGCTAAATCCGCTGCCATAACTATTAATCATACTCAAACAATCCACAAGTAGGGAAGTCAAGAGTAGTCTGCTATCCTGAAAGTTCAGAAATCAGCTTGCTACCAAATGCGGACAAAACCAGCTTCTCGCCATCCGACAATAAAGCTGGAAGTTCTGAATCTAAAGCCACATACAAACTCAAAGCCATAGAGCTATGAGTACCATCTAAAATCAAAGTCGGCATCAGATCATTTGCAACTGTATCCAAACCTAAACTCGACGATTCAGAATGAGCCAAAGTTAAAACCTTCGAGCTCGTCTCCTCATGTCCAAGTGCACTTTCGGTTACATGACCTAGATGAAACATGACTTGCACATTCATCTCAACTAGAGACTTCCACTCGGTCAGAAGTAGGAGCCAACCGCAGAGTATTCAAAACATCCCCCTTCTTCCAAAAATCATCAATCAAATTACTTTCCACAGCCGCAACACTCAATGTAACGGACGTATAAGCTTAATTTAACTCACCAGTAGCTTTCCGGCACCAAATCTTCTTACCATGAACTGAACCGACATGGCTACAAACATCTTCTCTACCTTGGACCTTCACTTGATCCACTTTCTTGCCTTGGGCAATTTCTCACTTTTTCTCGGATTCAACTCTACTCATTCTAGGATGTAACTTATGACAAATAGAGCTAGAGTGACTGATAATCTTACAATTTTCTTAGACAATATCCACCATGCAGCTCCCACCCGTAAGCTTGTTGTCTTGGTTGGTGGTGGAAGCAGAGGGGGCTGCCTTGTGCGATGGGGGCATAGTGTACGGGACTGCCTTGATCTCGACTTGCGCATCATCTGTCTCCGTAGGCAAAACCAAGATGCGACCATTGCCTCTCACAGGCGAAACTACTTCCTCCATGCCTCCACTGTACGACACCTGAAAAGAGTAACCGTACATGAAGGGTAGAGATCTATAGCAATGCTGAAAGAGAGAGCGTAGGCCGGCCTGAAAGTCCATGTGAGCCGCCGTGATAGTAATCCCCGAGGAGGAGGGGGTGAAGGCCGATAACGTCTGTGCAACACCGGGAGTCCATGTTGGGGCCGCTTGGGAGACCACCGGGGTGGTCTTTGGAGGGGCTGCAGACTGAACCCTAGCCGCGGGGCTAGGTTGAAGAAAAGTCAGATTCAGGAACGGAGCGATCCTGCCCCAATTAGGGATAAACGACTACACAGGGAGGAGCACCGTACAGTGGGAGGAAGAAGATGAAGTGGGAGGAAGAAGGAAAGATGGCTTCTTTATTTTTTAAGTAAGGGCATTTTAGTCTTTTCAAGTGGGAATTCGCTGGAAAAAATGGCATATTTTGGCAAGAAAATGGAATATTCTGGCACTAGGGATCCGAGAGTTTCTGAAATCAAAGACGGGGGACGGTAAAATTATTTTTGAAAATGTAGGGACCCGAGGGGAAGGATGACCAAACACTAGAGACTAGGGAATAATTTACCTAATTAAAAATCAGATTAAAGATCCACAAACATTCATAAGAGATCTATCGATCACAACCCACAGCTTCTCCTCCACAAAGAACATGACGCGAACGGCGAAAACCCCATGGACAGAGTGTCATCGCACCTCCTCCAAGCAGGGATATGCCCAAGAACTCACCTCTGAGACCAGAACTTTGAACATGGTACAACGTCCAAGAACAACGCAGACCAGAACCCGCCTCTCGTATCCCTCTAAAAAGTGCCTGATTTTCGTTTTCCTTCAATCGGTAAAAAAATATATTGGAGAATTGGGACGGCAAGGGATTGAGAATTTATGGGTTTATTGTTGTTGGGTTTCCAGGTTTCCATCGAGAATTAGGGGTTTATTGTTGTTGGGTTTCCAGGAATTGGGACGGTGAGGGATTGTTGGATTTAGGTGTGTGTTGTAATTGATTTTTTTTATTTAGGGTTGATATTAATTGGAGTGGTCTTTGATTTTTGTTAGTTTGATCTTGTTTTAAGTTGTGTTCTTGTTCTTGGTTGTTGCGTTCTTTGATTTTGGTTAGTTTGATTGAGTTTGTGTTTTTGGCCCGAGGTTGAAGATGACTATTTTTTGGTTTAAGGGTATTTTGGTCATTTTTATGACAAAAAATAAAAAAATGGGTGCTGACATCAGTCAAGGACCCGAGAGTTTCTAAAAACAAACACGAGGGACGTCAGCATGGATTTTAGAAATGCAGAGACCAGTAAGGAAGAATGACCAAACACCAGGGACTAGGGAATAATTTACCCTTTTCTCTTTCCTTCTTCATCGATTCCCCTCTTCTCTAAGACCATCAGCATCCGCAACCTGCTCCAACCTAGGTCACAAAATAAATAATTAATTTCTCTCTCATCCACATCAACACAACCCAATTATTCTTTATTATTCCCACATCCGCAACCTGCCCCAACCTAGGTCACAGAATAAACAATTAATTTCTCTCTCATCCACATATTATCTACAATCATTTTTGTTTATATAAAAATTATATTAAATATATGTAAATATTTATTCCGTAATTAAGATAACAAAAATTTTTTTTGGCCAAAGTAAAAAAAAATTATTTTCCAAGTGGAAGTGAAATATTTACAAGTGTACAAATTTTCATATAAATTATAATTATTTTTTATCACAGATAATTCTAAATTTTTTTAACCACATAAATAATATCCAAAAAATTATTTATACGAATAATATTGTACCATGTATAACTAACTAGATAAAAAAATAAAAAAAAATACTAGGGCGAGGGCGTGGGCGTGGGGGCGAGTTTTGCCCCCACTTTACTTGAGGGCACGCCACCCTTTGAGTTTAACTTTTTTAATTATTTATTCCACCTGGCTGGGTCGAGGGCGAGGGAAAGCCTTGGATGCGGCTGGTCTAAACCTCCGACGAGAGCTCATCTTATTATTTTTGAAATCTCCACCTCCTTCCCTAAACCCATTCTTCGAGGTCACCCCACCTTCTTCATCTAGATCTAAGGGACTGGACACCAACGATACGCTCGATGCAATCTCTGAGGATCTGACTTCCAATATAATAATTAGGGAAAAGTACACAAAAGTACCCTGTAGTTTCAGAGATTATCACTTGGATACTCTGTGGTTTCAAAACCGTAAAATAGGTCCAACTTATTTCAATCTTTGTCACGGACCGGTCCCGAGCTCTGGTCTGATTTTTTGTGTGGGAACGACGTCGTTTTACGGCCAACGTGGACTGTCACGTGTCTTTTTCTTAGAAAAAGTTTACATAAGTACCTTGTGGTATTCCCGATTATCACTTGAGTACCCTGTGGTTTAAAAATAATAGAACCGGTCCAATTTATTTCAATTTTTCTCACTTAAGTCTGGCCAATCCAGTTCGCCCTTTTTTTGTTAAAACGATGACGTCGATGCACTTATTGGACTGCCCGATCAACTGTGACCGGGATAACTCAATTCTAATGTGGCATGGTAAATTACAAAACCTGCGTTGTACATTTGATCTCTATTGATTCCTTTCGTAAAAGGATCAGCTAAGTTGTCCTTGGACTTTACGTAATTAATGGTGATCACCCTACTAGAGATCAACTGTCTAACGGTATTGTGTCTCCGATGGATATGTCGAGACTTTCCGTTGTACATTGTACTTTGTGCTCTCCCGATTGCAGACATGCTATCACAATGTATCAATACGGGAGACACCAGTTTGTTCCAGCACGGAATATCCTCTAGGAAGTTTCTGAGCCATTCAGCTTCTTCTCCAGCTTTGTCTAGTGCTATAAACTCCGACTCCATGGTGGATCGAGCTATGGACGTTTGTTTAGAGGAATTCCAAGACACAGCTCCTCCTCCTATGGTGAATACGTATCCACTCGTAGATTTGGAGTCCTTAGTGTCTGATATCCAGTTTGCGTCACTGTATCCTTCTAATACAGCTGGATATTTAGCATAATGTATGCCATGGTTTATGGTATGTTTTAAGTACCGTAAAACCCTTTCCATAGCTAGCCAGTGATCCTTCCCTGGATTACTTGTGAATCTACTAAGCTTACTAACTGAGTACGCAATATCGGGACGTGTGCAGTTTGTTAAATACATCAAGCTCCCGATAATCTGCGCATACCTCAGTTGAGATACTGGGTCCCCTCGATTCTTGGCTAAGTGTAGATTCAAATCTACTGGAGTCTTAACCGGAGGTTTGTCAAAAGCTTCAAATTTCTTTAGCACGCTTTCCACGTAGTGGGATTGCGTCAAGATAATTTCGTCAGCTTTCCTAGAGATTTTTATTCCTAGTATGATGTCTGCCAGACCCATATCTTTCATGTCAAAGTGGTTCTTTAACATGTTCTTAGCTTTCATAATAACTTCTTTATTGCTTCCCATAATTAGTAAGTCATCTACGTAGAGACACATAATTACATAAGCTTCAGGTGTGCCCTTAATGTAAACACATTTATCGCACTCATTGATCTTAAATCCATTCGACAGCATTGTTCTGTCAAATTTCTCGTGCCACTATTTTGGCGCTTATTTTAGCCCTATAGTGACTTGACTAGTCGACACACTTTATGCTCTTGACCGGGAGCCACAAACCCTTCAGATTGCTCTATGTATATCTCCTCTTCCAGTTCTCCATTTAGGAAAGCTGTTTTTACGTCCATTTGGTAGATCTCGAGGTTATAGAGTGCCGCAACAGCTATGAGTACTCTAATTGATGTGATTCTTGTGACCGATGAATATGTGTCAAAGAAATCATATACCTCCTTCTGTTTGAACCCCTTAGCTACCAATCGAGCTTTGTACTTGTCGATTGATCCATCAGCTTTGTATTTCCTTTTTAGGATCCACCTGCATCCCAAAGGTTTGCAACCCGGTGGGAGATCTACGATTTCCCACGTGTGGTTTTGCATAATGGATTCTATCTCACTATTGATAGCTTCCTTCCAGAGAGGAGCATCTGGACTGGACAATGCATATTGGATTATCCTGGGTTCATCTTTTAACGCATAGGTTAGATAATCCAGACCAAAGGATTTGGTTACCTTCGTCCGTTTACTACGTCTAGTTTCATCATCTTCCAGATTTGACCCTTGCGTAGTCTCGTGAGCCCTTTTCTTTGTACTTCCTTCCTTTCTTTCCTTATTAGGAAAGCTATTCTCAAAGAACGTTGCGTTCCTTGATTCTATGACCATTCCTGCGTTTATCTCAGGGTTTTCAGATTTATACACTAAAAATCGATAAGCACTACTATTTTGCGCATATCCGATAAAGATGCAATCAATGGTCTTGGGTCCTATTCTCACCTGCTTAGGCTTAGGTACTTCGACCTTTGCTAGGCACCCCCACACTTTAAGATAACCGTAGGAAGGGTTCCTTCCTTTCCATAGTTCATATGGGGTTTTATCCCTTTTCTTGTGTGGCAACTTGTTTAGAATGTGGTTAGCTGAGAGCATAGCTTCCCCCCACATGTTCTGGGGTAAGCCCGAGCTAATCAACATAGCGTTCATCATCTCCTTAAGAGTTCGATTTTTGCGTTCAGCTACGCCATTTGATTGAGGTGAGTATGGAGCAGTCGTTTGATGAATAATCCCATGTTCTTGATAGGTTCATCAAACGGAGCTACATATTCTCTCCCTCGATCACTTCGGATCATTTTGATTTTCACGTTGAGTTGATTTTCAACCTCATTCTTATATCTCTTAAAGGCATCAAGAGCTTCGTCTTTGCCCTTTAGGAGATATATGTAATAGTATCTCGTACAATTATCGATAAATGTGATGAAGTATTTCTTTCCCCCTTTAGTTTGCACGTGTTTCATATCGCAAGTGTCCGTATGAATTAACTCTAAAGGCGTAGTACTTCTTTCCACCGAATGAAAAGGTGCTTTGGTTATTTTAGCCTCCACACATACTTCACATTTATCGGATGGGTTGAACTCTAGATTCGGTAATAAATTTAAACTTACTAACTTTCTTAGCGAGTTTAAATTTACGTGTCCTAATCTACCATGCCATAAATTAGAACACTCGGCCAAGTAAGAAGAAGCGTTAACTTTATTTTTACCGTTAAAGGTGCGATGTACAGTTATTACATTCATCTTAAATAGCCCTTTTTCTAGATAACTCTTTCCTATGAATTGACCCGCTTTGGTCAGTACAAACTTATCAGCCTCAAATACAAGCTTAAGACCGGCTTTGCTTAACAGTGAGCCAGAAACTAAGTTCTTGCGGATGTCCGGGACATGCAGCACATCCTTGAGGGTCAGTTCCTTTCCTGAGGTCAGCTTCAGGACTACCTTACCCAGACCGACGATCTTGGACGTTGCAGAGTTTCCCATGAACAGCTTTCGGCCGGTGATCGGGATATAGCTCGAGAACATCTCCTTGTTCGAGCAGATGTGGCGGGTAGCTCCTGTGTCCACGAACCACTCTCTCGGATTGTCCACCAGGTTGACTTCAGACATCACGACTGACAAATCCATCTGGGACAAGTCTTCAGCCAGGTTAGCCTTTCCTTGGTCGTTCTTCTTCGCCTGGCGAAAGTCCTTGGCCATGTGTCCGGGTTTACCGCAGTTGTAGCAGTCGCCCTTGATCTTCTTGTTTTTTTTCTTCTTGGGCTCTTGCTTCTCCTGCTTATCCCCGGACTTCTTCCTCTTCTTGCCACCTTTTCCCTCGGCGAGGTGCACGGTGGTCTCAGAGTTGGCCTTGCCTTGCTTGACTTCGGACTTTCGATTGTCTTCCTCGATCCTAAGTCTCACGATCAGGTCTTCTAGGCCCATGTCCTTCCTCTTGTGCTTGAGGTAGCTCTTGAAGTCCTTCCAGAGCGGGGGGAGCTTCTCGATCATCGCAGCTACTTGGAAGGACTCGCTGAGTTGCATCCCTTCGGCTTGGATCTCGTGAAGGATCAGCTGCAACTCCTGCACTTGGTCGATGACCTTCTTGGAGTCCACCATCTTGAAGTCGAAGAATCGTCCAACGATGAATTTCTTCGTCCCGGCATTCTCCGTTTTGTACTTCTTCTCGAGTGAACTCCACAGCTCCTTAGCGGTTTTTGCTTCCGCGTAGACATTGTAGAGCGTGTCGTCTAGTCCATTCAGGACATAGTTTTGGCACAGGAAGTCGCTGTGACTCCATGCGTCGAGAGCGTTGATCTTCTGTTGATCCGTCTCGTTTTCCGCTATCTTCGGTGCTTCCTCTTTCAGGAATCGAACTAGGTTGAGCATGGTCAAATAGAACGTCATCTTCTGTTGCCACCTCTTGAACTCGGTACCGTTGAACTTGGCCGGCCTTTCAGCGTGGACAGTTCCCGGGACCGCTGGCATTGGTATGGTGCTTGACGATGCCATCTTCAAGTACACGATCTCATCTTCAAGTGCATTTGCTGCTGGGATGAGGAAAATGGTAAGGAGGCAGGGAAGCAGCCACCCCGAAGGGACGCATCAGTTCGGCCAGCAGGTAGGCTCGTTACGCTCGTGACCCTTCGGTGGCTTCTGGATCCTTCCAGGCGCACCCAGACTGTGCTGACGCTCTTTCGCGAGGGATTTCGCAATCCTTCGGCCTTCTGGAAGTCTTCTGGACATTTCAGCCCTTCGCGCCTCTTCGGTGGCCATCCTGGAAGGTGCTCGGAGCTCCTCTTCACTTCGGTGTAGTTGCGCAGCTCTCTCCGGACCCGGGCAAGTGCCAAGTGCAACACAAAGCGCCCATTGTGCCATGCGCACACGCACACGCGCGTGCGCGTACTCGTGTTCGTGCTACGCACCATCCTCGCTGCGGTCCGAGTTGGCTGTCCTTCCAGGTGGTCAACTTCTTTCCTAGCTAACAAGGAGCTTCTCCTTATTGGTGCCACTTTTCAATGTGGGATGACACTTTCCATTTTCCCTTTTGGGCTTTTGGACTTTGGGCCTTCTTTGGGCTCATTCACAAATCCAACATATCCGACTGCGCGTCCGGCCCTAGAATGACGGATTGTGTGGTTGGTTTGTGCCTTTCCTTGCAGGTATGAGTACAGATGGGCTGATGGAGTTACTATTAAGAAACCGGTCGAAGTGTCAGCTCCAAAGTAAGTCGAGTTCCTCATGGACTGGATTGAGACTCAACTCGATGATGAAACAATCTTCCCTCAGAAGCTTGGTGAGTGGAGTTGCTATGCTAGTTGGGAAACACTTCTCTGCAGATGGAAAGATGGAGCTTATTTCATTCAACTGTGATCTGCAGGCGCGCCTTTCCCAGCGAGCTTCCGTGATGTTGTGAAGATGATCATGAAACGGATGTTCCTTGTCTATGCTCACATCTACCTAACACATTTCCAAAAGATTGTCAGTTTGAAGGAGAAGCTCATCTGAATACTTGCTTCAAGCATTTTGTTCTCTTTACGTGGGTAAGTTCTATGGCTTGCCTCTTCTGGTTTCTAATTGGATCCTGATCTGATGATCATGTTTCCTTTCTCCTCTCTTCTCTGCAGGAAATTCGTCTGATCGATAAAGGGGAGTTGGCACCTTTACATGAACTTGTTGAGTCTATTCTGCAGATGTAAATGGCTGACCAGATAGATCTCTTCTTTGTTTCATTCCCTCTCTTTCCATTGATATTATTACAGAATATTATGTGATATCATATCCACAATCCGATTTTGCAAGATATTATCCCTGTTGTAAGAGAATTTAGAGCTCTGTAAAGACCAACAATTCTAGAAAATCTTTAATGCATCGAGTATAATGAAGTATGAACAGTTGACAGATGAAGGCCACATCTGAAGATTAATAATCACTTATCACCAACTTACAGGCTACTGCTGTGTTTGTATAGAAGAAACTTTATGACCCAAGTGTGGAAAAAGGGTGTTAAAGGAGGTTAGTTTTCTTACAAGCTATATTCACTTTCATGGATTTCCAACAATTAAACTATTCCGTAAGCACTCCCCCAATTTGGAGCTTCTCCCAAGTTCAACAGAACAGACCTCCTTTTACGGTTCCGCCTCCTTTTCACGCTCTGGGAAATATAGCACTCTCCCATCATATATCGGCGATCGAAGAGGTTACCGTGAGTACATAAAGTCCAGCCATATCTCTTGAGGAAAGGGGCAATGATGGTTAAGCCCACAGACCAACTGTTAGATGCAGTTAGTACAATGAGCTCATTGTAGGGGCTCTCTCATTTGTAAAGTTTCTGCCCCAAGCTGAAGCAATCAACGATACATCACCTGAGTTTGTATGATCAAGATGCTGCAGCTCAGGGTCATACCGGGTGCAGCAACTCGTTTTGGCTGGAAATCGAGCTCCCGCTGTGTAATATTGTAGAGGTAATTTCATCCTTTAGGATCTACTCATCCGGTGTTTTCTCACATATGCATCCGGGAAGTGGGTTTGCGTAGAAACTCTCCTCGAGCTTTGGAAATTCTCCAGGCTGCCTTAAATAAGGTGCTCCAACTCTATCATTGTGAAGCTTCTTCACTTTGGAGCTGAATTTCTTCCATGTTATTTTCCCTTCATCCAACTGATCCACAAGTTTCACAAAATTCATCCTATATGCAAAGCAAACAAAGAGGCCAACAAGTAAATTATAGTCTTTTACGAGACTATTGGATGTCAGAAAAGACGGTGTGAGTCTCGCTTAGAAGGGATAGATAAAGACGCACCTGTCTGGATTAATAGTCTTTTTAAAGCCTTCAAAACGCCTATGACCTTGGACTGCCTTTGCCATATTCCCGTCATAGGTATAGACAAATGCATCGCTTTCAAGTGCAACGGCATAGTCTATACCGGCAAGCATATTCTGATGACTCCTGAAGGGGCTTAGCTCTTCTTCAGTAGCAAGGGTGGAGTGGGAGAAAATATTAGGGAAGTCATTTAAAAGGTGTTGCATACTTCCATTACCATAAGCATCACCAGCTACCAAGTATATTCTTGTGCCGGATGGAAAACCGAGCCCTTTTAGCAACAGAGAAGTCTCTCGTGGGGTAAGTGGACAAGCCCCGAGTAGTCTTCGTTCCGTACCATTTATTTCTTTCTCCTTCCAATGGATGGTTTCAAGTCGCATTTTTGTCAATTCTTCATCCTCCTCCTTGGTCAAATTATGGCTGCAGCCAGTGAATGCGAGCATATCCTTTTCGTACCTGTAAAGTGTGCATGTCATCATGGAAGCGGAAACTTCTAGTTTGTAAACATTTCTTACTAAAAGAGAATGTATATATTTTGCTACAGACTTCTCCAACTTTCTGATAGAATTGGATGGTAACACCAAACCAGAATCTCATAATAAAGCATCTCTATGTCAAATTCTTAAGAGAAGTAATTAATACGAGCAATACCTGAGATGCAGAGCAAGATAAGGGCCTCCATCTTCTCTCATTCTGTCTATCAAGGTGCTTCCCAAGTTTTCTACTGATTCAGAGTATTTCAATGCCATATAATTAACACGACATCTAAGTTTTTGTATAGACTCGGGAAGCTCATTGTTTGCAAGCCGAGAATCAGTATGGGTAAAGAAGACAACTTTATGCTCCTTCAGCAATGGCACAATCTCATTCTTGTAATAACTAGCCTGGACAATTAAAACACAGAAGAAACCTAAATAAGCGCTGGTATTAGCACAAAATGACAGTTCTTAAAGACGGTCTCTCATAGTGTAAATTATCGGGAGTCAATCATGAACACCAACCTTAGACCAAGAGACTGGCGTTTTCATGAACGAGGTATTAGCAAGTGAAGCTGGTAGTTCCTCGACAATGTGGATATCTTCCTTCAGAGTGTCGATGAAGTGTTGCCAATTGAATAAATCCTTGAAGCCACTGAAATGATTCATAAGCGTGAAGTTTAGGTCAGCAAATCAGTCCCCCGGAAAGACAAATGAATGGATATGCTGTATCTAACACAAAGGATAAAACAAGAGTTGGGGACAACAAACCTGTCATCTGCCCAATATGAGGTATGATCAAGTGAAGGAAGCACTAATGTTGCCTTCGTCAGCTTAACAATTGCAACTGCATCGCATATCTGCATAACAGAATTGTTAATAAACCAGGCAACAAGGAAGTACCTCAGATTAATCAAGAAAAAGAAACCACCAAACAATAATGAAAATTTGAAGAAACCGGACCCCAAATCGCATCTGATTTAAGCCACCATTGGCATTTATGACTATGTATCCATTGGTCCTTCTATCTAGTTCTGCCACAGAAATAAAGAATAATCTCAGATTAACAAAGAAAAACTAGAAAAAATAAGAAGCCAGACAAAGGCATTCCTGGATATATGGTTGCAGATTGAGGATACAGGTTTTCATACTTTTTCGATTCCTTGGCTGATCAATGCACTGCACGTAATTCCCGCTGTAGGGTCTGGCCCAGATACCTGAGAGCTGAATGAAGGAAAAAGTTTAAAGCAAGTAAACAAGGCTTTATCCAAATTACTTCAGCATTCCTTCAAGTAAAAAAGGTGCACGTATTGGTTCCATAAATTTCCTGGTTGGTTACCCTTCAAAACACTCTTGGACTTCCTAATTAGTGAAGAAGGCTAGAGCTCAAATACGAACTTAAGGAATCACTCAAGTTATGTGCTACTTACATCGGTAATGCCGTTCCGGCCACCAACAGCACTCACACCAAGTGTTCTCCTTTTATCAGCTTCCATCTTCATGGACTCACAGGAAATCGAGCCTTGACAGTGTAGTGAACTGTGTCTAGATAGGCTGATAGGATCAGCTATATCCTAATTGGAAATCAGAAATCAATCAGTAAGATAGATAAAACATCCCGGTGTGACCTAGGCAGGCTGGCCCAATGGTATGAACAAACTCACACTCCCACAACCGCTAAAAGAACGAAAAGCAAAACAGAAACGAAGCAAATAAAGGGGTTTTTTGCTCGCCGAATTATGCACACAGTCCAGTATGAGAATCCATATCGAACTAGCTGCATTCTAGAACAAAATCCAACAGAGTGGACCCAATTTACAAAAACTCATACCGAGCCTATACCAATCTGCTCTTGGCCTGTCGATTCGCAAGTCGCAACGAAATTCTAAAGCATCACAGCTACCTAAACCATCCTTAAACCAATCATAAATCCTACAATGCAAGCCTCCAGATAACAATCAAACACTCACCCCAAAACAACCAGAAGATGAAAGATCAACCAGCAAAAGAACTAAGAACTAACCAAACGAAGAACAAACCTCGGTATTGGCTGAAGAAGAAGCAGCAGTAGTAGTATTATCAAGCACCGATCCGAACAACCCATAAGCGCAAATCTTAAACACACCCAGAAACAAACAGACCCCACAGAAGAGGAAGAACATCATGTGGCCGAGCTTCTTCCTCTCCTTGAACCCTCCCAAGTTCACCGCCACAGATCCAATCCCAACGCTAAAGTTCCCTCCTTTTCTGTTCACCAAGCTCCTAAACACCCCCCTCTGTTTCCTGTACCCGCCGCCCGCCGCCGCCGCCGGCTCCGATCTCGGCGAGTATACGTCAATTACACTAACACTGTTGCTACTAATATTACCATTATTATTATTATTACAAGACTCGTTGTTTCCAATACAGTCCACGTGGTGGTTCTCGCTAATGGTGGCGATGTTGTTGGCGGCGGTCTGGGCGGCGGAGGAGGAGGTGGAGCGCTTGAAGGAGTGGGCCCGGCGGGTCATGGGTCCCGAGAAACGCGGGCTGTTTAGGACCCCACCATCGGTGCTCGAGGAGTTGTGGGAATGGTGGCCCATTTTCGCGTCTATAAAGATGGAAGCTTTACACCGAAACTTATCGAAAGATCGGAAATTTAGGGGCTGTGGTAGTGCGGGAGGTGGTTGGGATGGGGATTGTATTGCTTTTGTCTTGTGGGTTCCTTTCTTTGTTTCCTCTTTTCGCTATTGCGATGATGAGATCGCCATTAACGGGTGGGTTAAAGCAAGGAACTTGAGATTTGTTCTCCCCTCTTTACAGTTGCCTCATTTTCGCTAGTTAAGTTTGGGGGATTTTCTCTCTCTAGAAGTATAAAGTTGGTGACGTCGGCCAATTAGTCTTTGACAAAGTCAGCTCCCGGGAGCAACGAAACTCGACCGTTTAACCGCGGAAATTTCCTGTTTAGAGTAAAATTGCCATCCAATAATGGAGGTTGGCTCGGATTGGAGATATTGGGCTGTGTCTAATGTGTACACTCGTATTGTTTTGTTGACAATGATTCAAACTTATACACCGATGGTGGGAGAAGAAAAGAAGTAACAACAAAAAGATAAAACAATGAAACTAGAAGGATTTGTATGTTGTTCGTCTGGTATATTTCTCCATGAAACTAGAAGGGTTTGTATGTTGTTCGTCTGGTATATTTCTCCTATGTTTAAGCTCTCATTATATATAAAAAAATTAGCTTATGGCCCAAAGAAAAAAAAATTTAGGTCGTGTTTAATATAGGAAAACCTAAATTGGGATCAATACATGACTATTTGGGAAAACCTAAATTATAGCTTATATCTTCGTTTATCTTTCTGTAATTTTTGCTATCGCGTCAATCCGATACTTTAGAAAAAAATTACGATTATTTATCGACACAAGATCGATAAATTTGCGAATTAATTTTTCGCTATAATAAGTTTAAAAGTAGAAGCTGGCAAGTAGTGAAAATCCCCCCGACAAACGCAATTACGTTTCTCTCGCGTATATATAGGTAGATGGTCGGGACTCGGGACAAGATCGGTGAATTAATAATTAATAGCTGTCCATATCCCAAAGGAAATGGACAGAACCAATAAAAATATATTTTTGGTACAATAATAAGGAATACTAGTTAAAAGGTAGAAGTTGTTCTAAAAAAAATAGTTACGAGGTAGAAGTTGACTAAAAGAAATAAATTCGAAGCAGAAAGAACAAAAAAAAAGGACAGCCAAAACGCGTCTCATAGAGTTTGCACAAAGGTGGACTTGCCAGTATTTGACTTCACATTGTAGATAGGTAGATCTCAAAACCCGGCGGGCTTTGGAGCACACTAAATCAAATCATGTCATATATATTTTTTAATCACCTCCTATCGGACCTATCCGGAACAAATAATTACATAATTTTTCTAACAATTATTTCACATTGTTGCACTTTTAAAATTGAATCAGAAACTTCTTAGTCAAACTTGACTAATTATTTTACTAATTAATGTTGACTTTCGAAATTTCTTTCTACCGTTGCCTATTACCAACCGCTATATTAACTGATTTAACTAAATCGTAGGCCTCCAATTGGGTTGGCTAACCGAATGGGTGAAAACAGTGACTAATGCCTCGAATCATGAAACTAATGCCTCGAATTAGGCTATTACTTATCAGTGTCAACATTGCGGGACCACCGACCAGGAAAAAAAAGACAACCACGTTTTCTCGTTTGAATGTTCACAGACAACAACCCTTGTGCATGTCTTGAACTCCGAATTGCAGAAAAAGGGGTAATTTTTCAAAAGGGGTTTATTTTCCTGATAATTTCTTGAATGGGGTTGTCAGGAGATGTTTTTCTTGTCTGGGGTCGAGTCAGAAACTGCTCAGCGGGGAGCATTTTTACTTCGCACGAAACCGTTGCTCGGGCAGCGTGTTTTTTATTTTGTCAAAAACTGCTCCACCAGGAGCGTTTTTTGGTTGTCACCGAAAAAAAATTAGCTGCACTGAGAAGGGGAGAAAATCCAAATAAAAACACACAATGGCTCTTGTTCGGAATCGAACCGAAGATCTCCACAATTTTAAATAAGCACTCTAACCAACCAATCTATAAGAGCCTATTGACTTATAACTTTGTAATAAATAATATATTATATATATACTATTTCTATGAAATATGTAATTTATTACATAAATAAGGATTCCAAACAAAATTACCCAAAGCGAAGGAAAATTACCGAAAAAACTTTTTTTTTACCAAAAGTCGCTCCGCCGGGAGCGTTTTTTGTTTTGCCAAAAACTGCTCCGCCGGGAACATTTTCTTTTTTTACCAATTTAATTGTCCCATTTAAATCAGAACCCGGTTTTAACCATTATACAACTTGTTTATTAAAAATAAAGAGGAAGTAATGTTTATTAAAAATAATAATATTTTGGAATTCTCTTTCATAAGGTTGCAATGAAAAAGTAACTCTAAATAAAAAATTCTATCTTGAAGTTAATATGAACAACTAATTTCGTAATATAATACACCCAGCTAAATACAAAAAAAATAAAGACTTATTTCATAAATACATATTTCATAAGTACATATTTATTTAAAAATAATATATTTTATAAATATGTATTTCATAAATACATATTTATTTAATAAATAATATATTACATAAATATAAATATATATAATATACATAAATAATATTATATTACATAAATATAGGTAATATATTACATATTTATGTAATAAAAAATATTACATAAATACGTATTTATGTAATAAATATTATTTTATATAAATATGTATTTATGTAATATATTACATATTTCATAGAAATCGTATATATGTAATATATTATTTATTACAAAGTTATAAGGCAATAGGCTCTTGTAGATTGGTTGGTTAGAGTGCTTATTTAAAATTGTGGAAGTCTTCGGTTTGATTCCGAACAAGAGCCATTGTGTGTTTTTATTTGGATTTTCTCCCCCTTCTCAGTGTAGCTAATTTTTTTTCCGGTGACAACCAAAAAATGCTCCCTGTGGAGCGGTTTTTGGCACCGTGGAGCGATTTTTGACAAAACAAAAAATGCTCCTCGCTGAGCGATTTCTGGCTCGACCCCAGACAAGGAAAACATCCCCTGACAACCCCATTCAGGGAATCGTCGGGGAAATAAACCCCCTTTTGGAAAATTACCCAGAAAAGAGCCAAAAGAGAGAGTGTGACGGAACGATATCAATTAATTTTCGTAGTAGACCAAACTACATCCATGGACATACGCTGAAAATCCAATTTTGTAATGTAGATTTTTCGACTTGAGTTTGGTTTCGAGCGACGTCGTTTCGTGTTTATAAGTTGAAAACCAACAATGATCTCACAAGTGTGAGTTCATTCTGCTCCGTAAACAATTTGTGATTCGTTCACGAGATCCATTACGCCAGTAGTTTGCATCTAATCATCAAGCAAGCTGTTGTGATAACTTCTGCACTTGTTGTTTGGTGTAGAGTTTAGAGTAGGGGTGAGATTGAAACCGAAAAAAACCCGATACACCGACTAACCGAAGGAGATTCAACCGTCAACCCGACTAGTTCGGTTAAAAATCGGAGTGACGATCGGTTTAAACCGACCGATCGGTTAAAAATCGGTATGGGTTTTTGCATAACCCGCTACATCGCGAGGCCGATCAAACGGCGTCGTTCTGAAAGGGTATAAATACCCAGTATGTTGCCCCAGTTAAAACCTAACCGCGTCCTTACTTCTCTCTCGTCCACTCCGTCTCCCACTCTCCCTCTCGTCCTCCATCTCCCTCTCGTTCTCCCATTTCCTGCCGACCACCAGCACGTCACCGCTCCATCTCCCTCTCTTCCTCCATCTCCCTTGTTCTCTTTCCCGTCACCGCTCCATCTCCCTCTCATTCTTCTGTCTCCCTCTCATCCAGTCGTCCTCCATCTCCCTTGTTCTCTTTCCTTTATTTAACCTAGCCCCGCTCACGCCCACAGAAACCAAACCCTTCCCAGTTCGCCCCACTCAGCTCCTCCTCCCTTCGTCGGCGATTGCTCCTCTTCGCTCTTATCTTCTTCCTCTCCAGTCTCCAGTAGCCAGAAGGTAATGCTGGCTTGATAAAAATTGAGTCTTTTATTGGTTACTTTGCAGAAATTCGAACCTGTTGCATGATTAATTTTGGGTTGCAATTGAAGGTTCCTAATCTAGGTTTGGCAAGCTACGAATTGGGGATTGCATAGTCAAAGGCTGGAGAGCAGGAGAACAAATAAAGAAGAAGCTTTTTAATCTTTTGGACTTTTACTAATTCCTGGTGTTGGGCCGAGCAGCTTTAAGCCCACCAGATGATCTATCCTTTAAATTAATTTTTCATGTTGGTCGTATCTGTGAATAGGCCCACTTTCTATTGTTTACGTGGTAAGCCCATCTGTTAGTTATATAACTAAAGGAAGCAAGGCATGGATTTATTCTAGTCGGTGTAAGCCAAACCGACTATTCAGTTGGTCACACCGACAAACCGTCGGTATGGGTCAACACCGACACACCGGCAGAATTTTTTTGGGCTTTTTACTACCTTCGGTGTCGGCCTAATAATTGGGCTTAAAACCAGGTAGGGTAGGGTATTGGTAGGACCCTACCCAAACCCTAGTTTGAAAAGTCAGACCCATACCCTACCCTAGACCCTCGACAAATCTCATTATTAGATTCATACCATTACTCTCAGGGTCCGCAGGGTCTACGGGGTCCTGTAGGGTCCGACCCTTGAATTAAATGCAAGACATTTTTGATAATTTTTATATAAAATTATTTAATTCTTTATATAAAATTCAATAAATTATAATAAATATGTGAAGATTAATCATGAAATACTAGTATATCAATAAAGAAAATTAAAATTATATATGTTTTGAATTTCGGAGTCGATATCATGGAACATATTCCAGAATATTTGAGAACTCTTTTACAATTTATAAGTAAAATTTAAAGATAAAGGAGTCTAATTAAGGTTTAAGTAGGGTCTAGTTAGAGTAGGGTCTAAATTAGGGTAAAAGGGTAAGGGTAAGGTAGGAATTCATAGGATTCATACCCTACCCTAGATCCCACCTCGAAAAGCAGACCCATACCTATACCCTACCCTAAACCCAGTCAAAGTCAACATACTCTCGACCCACGGGGTAAGGGTAGGGTCCGATCCTCAGAGCATGGGTATTTCTGCCATCCCTAGATGTTTCCTCACCCCTAGTTTAGAGTGGTATAGACATTGCAAGATTGTGTATGCAATTTGACTTTATTTTTTATTGTATCTGTAATCTTGGCTTTGTATCTTGGTGGATCCTTTGTAGACCCATGTAAACTCGTGTATCTATAAATTTCTCCCGTTTTTAAATATAAATCTACTTATAAAAAAAAATTAATCTGTTAAAAAATACCCATGAAAGAAACTACGAAGGCAAACTAATGCTCACAATAATTAAGAAACGACACACCAAAGTACGAAGTTGAGAATTAAGCGGCTAGTTCGAATAAAATATTTAGGGCAAATTATTCTCACATCCCTGTACTTTGGTCACACTCCCCCTAGGATCCCTAATTTTTGAAAAATGATTCACCCGTCTTTAAGTTTTGATGATAATAGACTCTCGGATCCCTGGAGCCGAAATATTTATTTTTCTCTGGTAACCCCCACTTGAAATGACCAAATTGCCCCTCCCACTTAAAAATAAAAAAATCTCCCCCTTCACATTCTTCCGTAATTCATCTTCAACCCCCACCTTCAATCAAAACTTAAACATAATTGAATCAAAACTTAAACAACCCTAATTTTCAAACTCGACTCAAAATCTCAATCGACCAAATCCCAATCGACCAAATCCCTCTCGACCAAATTCCAATCGACCAAATTCCAACCCTAGCTCTCGAAGTCAATCCCAATCGACCAAATCCCTCTCGACCAAATTTCAATCGACTAAATCCCTCTCTTAAATTGCCAATCCTTAATGGGCCCGAGGAGGAGTTTAAATTGTGTTTTCGGATGAGCAAGTCGACATTTGGGATGACCTGCGATGAGCTGGATGCGGTGGTAAACTCTTTGCCTCAGTTTGCTTCTCAATAACCCAAGTCTCCGACGCCATCCTCGACGCCTGCCTCGAGCTGGACTCGGACAGCAAGAAGAAGAAGGAGACGAAGTCATCATCATCCTCCCTGCTCTCATAATAACACATACCCATCTTCTCGTCCGCCGGCCATCATCATCCTTCAGAGTTCGGCCCGCGTCGCTTCGTCATCGTTTCTTTTCGCTGTGGTCAACTCTATTGTCGTCCGTCGACTAGCTTCGCGTCATCCGCGTCGGTGGTTATTTGGCTTCACCCAGCACGTCGTTCCCCGAGTTCTTCTGTGCAGCCGCCGTCTTCCTTGGAGTTTTGACGCTTCAGGTCGAACACCGAACTGACGAGGTTCGAATGGAGTAGGTTGGGGAATCGACGAAGTCGAGTTCCCCCACATCGAACGGGAATTGAAAAAAAATGGGGATAGAACACCCAATTCAAAAATTAGGGTTCTAAGTGGAATTGGGAATTTCGGTGGCTAATTACAGATTAGACCACGCTGTTTCCTTGCATATGCAAATTAGTACTAAATTTCTTAAAGTGGGAAGGGCATTTTAGTCTTTTCAAGTGGGGTTCGTCGGAGAAAATGGCATATTCTGGCAAGAAAAAGGAATATTCCGGCTTCAGGGACCCGAGAGTCTATTATCATCAAAACTTAGGGACGGGACAATCATTTTCCAAAATCCAGGGACCCTAGGGAGAGGGTGACCAAAGTACAGGGATGTGAGGATAATTTGCCCAAATATTTATTAAGAAAATTTTTTCATCATTCAAATTTTTTTTCTAACACAAAATTAGATTGGTCGGTCGGTCCGATAGCTTTTATACCCGGAGATTTGTATGTCTTCAGTTTAATAGGACGTCGTCAACTAAAAGAAACAAAACTCAATTTTAATTCTTTTTTCCTAAGAGAAAAATCTTATAGGACACCGGCCCAAAAGCCCAAAGTATCTACGGGCCTGAGTTCGGTACCGACGCCGTTGCCTCCTTGTTTAAAACAAAAACCGATGGCGGGAAACCCAGCTAAAGATAATTGGCGGCACTGAATTGAATTTGAATGTGGCGGAGGGATTAGGGTTAGGTCTTCTCAGGTGGCGAATTAGGGTTTTGAATTTGATTGATTTAGCTGGGGGAGAGCGAGGGTGGAAGGACGACGAGGGGGAGAAGAGCGGAGTTGGTGACGGAGGTAGGGTTTTGGATTTGATTTGAGAGTGCAGGGGCATGTGAATTTGGGTGGCAATGTTGGTGGACCTCTTGGTTCCTTCATTGCAGGGCATTTGCCTGTCTGTTCTTGCGAAGAATGCCGAGGCAATTGTTTCGCTGCAAGGCGTTCGGTAGATCTGTTCAGACACATGCCCTCCAATCTGTTGTGTGATTCCAGGCGAACGAGCAAGCGTTTCCTTGATCTTCTTGTACAAGGGTGTCCCACTGAAATACATCTGAAGGATTGTTCGCGGTTAGCAGAGGAACACTTTCAGAAGTGCGACACAAGTAATTTGACGGTACTTAATCTGTTGTTCATGTCTGCACCTTCTTTTCCATGATCATAGTCGGAATGCGAATTTCGTAGATGGCTAAAATTAGTTTGGCATTTATCTAATGCTCAAATTTCCTTCTGTTCTGCTTTTAGACCTACAATTTTATCTCCTTCATTACAATTGCCTTAGTAGTAAGAATATGTCTGATCTCCAAAGCTCATTGTGCATTGTTCTATCCAACCAGATTCTTCAACTCGACTAATGTCGGCGCTGCATTGCCGATTACACAATACAATCTTTGGATGATCTAATCTAGTCTTCCGTATGATTATTATGATGCTTTGAGAAGAAGATTTTATTTGCTAGTTTAATTGTTTCTTGCCAACATCCTAAGTACCTTTTCATTCTTGTAAACATCAGGAAAGCTTTTAAAAGAAAAACTAGCATTAGAAAGCAGATAAAACTACTATAAACCTCCTACATCTACTCAATCAAATCAAATTACCACTGATTAACTAATGAGCAGGGACAATCCAAAAGGGCGGGGGAACAATCCTATCGTCTTCGATGGCATTACCAATAGGCTCAACCCTTCCGAGCTGCAGGATGAACTTGCCAAAATCATGCCCTCCGTACAAGTAATCTTCGTTCATCTGCTCCCAGTTATCATCCGTATAGTAGATATTGTTCCCTTCGTACCCGGCCAAATCACCACCCGACAAGGACAGGGAGTTATTGCAGCCCAAGAACAATGCCCTGCCGCCTAGATCCTCGACTCGCACCCACTCGTTCTCCTCAAGATCAGCCTTGTAGACTTGGAACTTCAGCGTCCGGTAGGGGCAGACCAAAGGGTGGGGGTCCTCGTCGGTCAGAAGGTCATGTTCCTCCACGGCCACCCCGTCCTCGTTAACGTAGTACCCAACGTTCCTCACCGCGAGCAGAACCTCCCCTGATGATAATTCTGCCAGATAAAACTTGTTGAAGGACAACTTGTAATCTGCTTCCCATATTGCCCTCGGGATGGAGGGATGAACCTGCCGGGTCATGACAGGTCGTGGTCCAGACAGGTCCCATGTGTGGACCGCGAGCTCCATGGTCAGCGTGTGCAGTGCCCCTCCGCTAACCATGATTTCGTGGTAGGACATTAGTCCACTCTGGCCCGGGAGAGCCTCCCAGGAGATGTCTCCATTCTTGCAGTAGGCTAGGTTGGAATAAATCGAGTTGCTGTACAGGATCACGGCCGCGAAGCTGTCGTCGGTGTCCGGGTCACCGACAACGACAGCCTTGGTGATGAAGGATTTCCTTAGAACCTGCATGAAGTAGGACTTGCCAACTCGAGGAGAGAAAGGGAGTGTTTCCAACGGAGGGAGGTAGAACCTCGTCGAACCGGCGGAGGAGGCGGAGACGATGAAAGGGGCGGCTTCCTCGTCGTCGAGGAGGAACAGCCAGCCATTGCAGGAGCCGACACACCAGGCGTCCTCCTCCACGAGTAGGCGAACGATCTGCTCGTCTTCGTCCTCGTTAGTGGGACTAACAAGACGAGGGAGGAAGCTTGTAGTTCTGTGTTTTTTGGGATTAATTTGGGATTCTGGTGGGTGGCTTGGGGAGGAAGGTAGGGTTCTCTTGCCAGCCATCGTTACGAGAGAGGAGTTGAGGAGGGTTCTTTTCTGGAAGCAAGCTAATTGTGTTGGGAGTTCGAGAGGGGAGTTCATTTATATGTTCGGACTCCTGAAAGAAAAAGGAAATTTAGACAGCTGTGTAGGAAAATATTTCGGAATATTTAATGGAGTGGGACACTAATTAGGAAGTCCAGGTAGCCTATATTCCTGTTTAGATTTTGATTCCTATTTAGGGGTATGGATTGAGTACAGAATGCCACTATTCTGAACTATTAAGAATGAAGACACGCGGGGACTTTTTTGCAAACGCGCTAAAATATGGAGACCAAAATGAAAAAAGCCACACACAAACTTAGGCCGGATACAAATGCCATTATCACATAACTGCGCATACCAGTATCACATAACTGCACATGCCAGTATCACATAACTGTGCATGCCAGTGTGACCTTTTTGCAAAAATGCTAAAATACGGGGGACCAAAATGAAAAAAACTACGCGTGCCATTATCATCAACGGGGACTTGCCTTTTTCACAAAAACAAATGTCATTATCACATAGCTGCACTTGCCAATATCACATAACTACGCTTGCCATTATCACATACTTGCGCTTGCCGCTGCGGTCCCCCTTCAGTCCAAACCGTCCGGAATCAATTCTTTCACTCCGTACCCAATCCAAACCCCCTGTTTAGGACTAGGCGCGTGCGAATCAGATTGATGGATGATCTTTATTATGTTTATAACACACAAAAATAGGAATACATAACTAGGTCACTTGTTTGAGTCTTTGTAACTCTGTTGAAAGATTTCTATTATATTAAAAATATCACGTACTTAAATTTTGATGAATCAGTTTAATATATTTGGATATTAGATGTTGCAAATCAAAAAACACAAAATAGGAATACATTTGAGTTTTGAAAATACAATTTTTTTTAAAATTTTGCATGGAAATTTTTTTAGTTTTTTGTAGTCCGATTCACTTCGAACCTAAATTAATCGATATATTAGGTGTTTAGGTACTTTATAATTTCGACAAAAATATAATATCAAATGACAAATTGTGAACAATTAAATTTAATAAAACTTTAACAGAAAATATGGAATATGTATGACTCATTTTAAATTTTAATTGTTCGAATGTGATCACCGTTGTATAATTTTTCGAATTAAATGTACAATAGAATGCTACGGCAAGATTGATAACGTCTATTAAAAAGAAAAATAGCACATTATTTTTGTTTTGGTTAAATTTTAGTATCACGGGAACTTGAAACCTTCCAATTTGAAAATTATCACGATTTTGTTCCCCTTTTTACCGACTGAGATAATATTGAATTATCTCGAGCTAACTTACATAAAGATATCGGAGGAAGAGAAACTATAAAATTTCTACATCTACCCAAACGAAGAAATGTCAACATCTGCCTTTTCTTTCCACGATACAAGAAAAAAATAATTAAATTTTTGAGAGAGTTGTTGCGGTTTTTTTAATAAATAGATTTTTATATATTTTCCAATAAAATTACATAGAGCACCTTTCCAAAAAAAATTACAAAGACGAAAAGAAAAAGGAACATATATGACTAAAATTGTCTCATATCAACTTTTTGCCTATGACCCAACGTATAAAATTATTGTCATATATCACATATCTACTAGTTTAATCAACATATTTCAAGTTCGAGCTATCAAAACCAAACAATTTTATATATTGTTATCATTCAAAGTGGTAACCTACCATAACCACCAGGTAAATAACAAGACAAGAGAGAAAATTATAAAAAAAAGGATAGAGAAAAGTGGGCAAAAAACATCCATGTGCTCTAATCTTTAATACATTTTTGTCTATGGTCGCTAAACTAATTTTTTTGTTTATGGTCACTGAGCTATTATAAGTTAACTTGGTATGGTCATTTTTACCAAAAATCTAATCGAACTTAAAAAAAGAAAGAAATGGGCACCATCAACTTAGCGGGAAAGACCATTTTTTGGCGCTAAGAAAAGAAACCTAATAAGCCGAATAATCAAAGAAGTTTAAAAGATTAAAATATACATCTTCTCCTTTTGTGCCTCCAAAAGAAAAGACTAATTAGTTGAGAAGATGAGGGACCCAACACCGAAACAAAGAGGGTTTTGGGACCCACCACCCAATTATGATAAGCTTTATATTTTTTAATTTTTTTCATCACTGTATGTCGTATTTGTTTAGTGATTTATGAATGAAAGTTTTGTATTTTTCTTTTTACTGGCCACTACTTAATCTGGTCGGGATAATGATGCTTAATATCTATAGAATAATGATATTTAATCTCCTTAATTTTGATTTAAATTATATAGGAAAAAGTTGTGCTTTGTTTACAATAAAGTTTCATGTCTTTTGGTCACTCAGAGCTGCTTATAGAGAGCATGTGTATTCTCCTAGTTTGGTATATTACTAGAACTACATTGATCGTGATATGGTGTCAATGATAGAGATGGATAAAATGGTCCAAATTTTTATGATATCAAGTAAAGAGTTTCAACACTTTTATCGAGCTAGATTTGAAGATGGAGAGGATTGTTTGCTCAGAGTAGTCAATGATGTTGAGTGTAGGAATCTGTTGAAGGAGGTTAGAAATGGTATAGTTGAGGTGTATATAATCTCTAAGAATGTGATTGAGACTATACCACATGGTCCACACCCCTTGATTAGAATGGACAATTTTGTGGAAGAAGATTTTTATATGGAAGAACATAGTAGTTCTGAAGATGGATGGAAGAATAAGGAGGATGACAATGACTATGTTATAAATGACGAGGAGATAAAAATCGATAATGTTTATGATATAGATGATGAGGATATGAAGAATAAACTAGAGAAAGGTTGTGATAAGAGGGTTGAAAGAAGTAAAAAGATGCTAGATATCATGGTGTATGATGCTAATGTTCATGATGATATTAATTTAGAAGGGCATGTACAGACCGAGCATATGAATCCTGTGGTTGGACAAAAATGGAGAAGAATGAGAAAATTATCCAGAATTTGATGAAGATAATGATATGCGATGTTCATTGTAGGATTGAAATTCAGAAACTTTGATATTTTTAAAAGGGCATGTAGACACCATAGTATCATTTATAAGTGCAATGTTTGATTTTCTGTTAATGACAAGAAAAGAGCTAAGTGTAATTGCAAAAAAGAATGTGGCTTTAGGATTTGGGATTCCGATAGCAATGAAGGTGATGCTGTACAAATTAAATCTTGTATTTTTTTGGCATAAGTGTCAAAAGAGCTTCACCAACATCCATACCACTTATAAATGGTTAAGAGAGAGGTATAAGAATAAATTACAGTTGATTCTAAATGCACGATTGTTGGGCTACAAGACACAATTAGGAATGAGTTAGTTTTGCAAGTGTCAAGGTCCAAAGTACAAAGAATTATCTGTATTGCTAACGAGAAAGTGAAGATGGATGAGAAAGAATAATATAGAAAGTTACACAAGTATGTTCTTGAGCTTAGGAGAACAAATTCGGGTAGTACTGTGAAGCTTTGGTTAGATGCAGGTAACATATTTGAAGGTATATACATTTATTTTGGTTCTTGCAAAAAATGTTGGTCCGAAGGATGTAAAAGATTTGTTGGCTTGGATGAAGGGGTCGTATCCTAGTCAAGTCCTCTCTATTGTTGGGGTAGATGGGAATGATTGTATTTTTCCAATAGCGTATGCTATTGTGGAAAAAGAGTGCACTCAGACTTGGCAATGGTTCTTGGAACTTTTATATGATGATATCAACATGTCAGAATATCGAGGATTGACAATCATGTCCGATAGACAAAAAATAAATAATAAATTTATTAATCTATTAAGTTATAACAATTGATTATTACTGTTGATAAAGACTACTTTTAAATATTTTAGGGGTTAAAAATGCCATGAGAGATATGTTTGTATTTGCTGAACAAAGATGTTGTGCCTCACACATGTACACAAATTTTAGGAGCAAACATAGTGTGCTAAGCCCTAAGCAGCTCGTTTGGAGTGCAGTCAAGGCATGCCACCAATCAGATTTTGCAAGAAATATGCAACAGATTCAGGATGAGTCTAAATAGACATTTAAATGGTTGCATGAGAGGCCATTCATAGAGTGGTCAAGAGCATGTTTTTCAATTACATCATCTTGTGACATATTGACAAATAATTTATTAAAATGTTGGAATAGGGATATTCTTGAAGCAAGATCGAAGTTCGTCCTACATGTGTTGAAAGAATTCAAATAATGTTAATGCAAATGATGCAAGAGAGGAAATATTGGATGAGGAAGAAGGAATGCCCTCTTTGTCCAAGGATCTAGGCTAAGTTAGAAGAAAACAAGAAAGAGAGATTTGCCTACATTGTTATATGGTCTGGTAGGATGAATTATCAAGTTCAAACGATTAATGAAAGACAATTTGTGGTCAATATGGAAGCTCGTTCTTGTTCATGTAGAAGATGATAACTAATGGAAATTCTACGTGGGCATGAAATACGATGCATAACTATAATGGCTTATCTGAAGACTTTGTAGCAGCTTATTACAAGGTTGAGACTCACCTTAAGATAAATGGTATATTATAAATCTAATAAATGGACCAGACATGTGGCCTTTGAGTTCTTATCCACAGTGGTGCATACTGTTCATGTGGTTGTGAGGGGGAGAAGGCAAACAAAGAGGAGGAAAGAAGCTGGAGAAATTAATTCACAAAATCAATCACAAAAAAATACAAAGATGCCAAAAAAAGAGATGAAAATGACGTGCAAAACTTGTGGACAAGAAGGCCATAACTCTAGGAAGTATGTAAATGAGCAAAGTAGTCAGCCATTAAGTCAATCTTCAAACCAGGATGTCAACAAAGTCCATATTCAACCAAATCAAAGGATTTTCAAGTTACCTGTAAGTTTATTTTATACTTTAGTTTGATTTCCTAACATATATTATTGGGTAAATTATCCTCACGTCCCTGAGGTTTGGTCACCCTCTCTCAAGGGTCCCTGAATTTTAGAAAATGATTGTCTCGTCCCTAAGTTTTGATGATAATAGACTATCGGGTCCCTGGAGCCAGAATATTCCATATTCTCTGGCGATACCCTATTCAAAAGATCAAAATGCCATTTCTTGTTAAATTTTATTCCACCCCTTCAACCTTTAAACACCATCTTCAACCTTCAATCTTGTAACATCAAGAACCAAACACCCATAACATAACATCGACGACCAAGACGAACACCAGAGGACGACCAAGATGAACAAACCCCCAAATCGACGAACAAACCCCCAAATCTTTGTTACTTGTTTCTGTCGAACAAACCCCAAAAAAAGGACAAAAAAGAGAAGAACATTAAAGAACAGTAAACTGAAAGCTTGAAGTTGGTGGGAACAAGGCAAATCTGGGTAACGAATCACACAAATCCAAAAAGACAAAGAAAAGAAGAGAGAGAGAGAGGGAGGAGAAATCTGGAAGCTTTGGAACGTGTTCTGACTTCATTTTTGGCTAGCTGGGATTTCGACATTGGGAGGGGGCGTGGTCAGGTCTGCCGATGAGGGGGACAAATTTGCCAAACTCGTTGGCCATGGTGAGGAGGACCTCGTCGTCATCATTGTTGTCAGAGCAGAAGGGGAGGAGTTCGCGGTGGGTGTGGTCCTCGCCATTTTTCAGCTCATCGATTAGGATGGCGATCGGACACAGCGGCTCCTCCATCTTCCTCTTACTCAACCTGCGCAGACGCCACTGGACAGCCTCCCCCATGGAAGCCCGACAGTCCGCCCGAGGTCCCTGCTCACGTCGAGGCTCTCAGCCTTGTGGGTTTCGAAGGAGGATCTCGGTCCCATCCAGCTAAGCCAGTGGGGACCGTTCGCTCGCCTGACCGAGTCATCCCCAGCCACATGACCCCCCAGCTCCAGTTATCGTCACCGGAACCGCCTTTGGTAGTTGTTTGATTTGGATCTTCCCCCAAACACTTATCAAATTAGGTTTCTATTGATTTGGAAAATTTTGGGACTGATTTTGAAGATGGAATAGGGTTGAGTAAAATTTAACAAGGGAGGGGGATATTTTGGTCATTTCAAGTGGGGGTTCACTGGAGAAAAAGAAATATTCTGGCTCTAAGGACCCGAGAGTCTATTATCATCAAAACTTAGGGACGGGATAATCATTTTCCAAAAGTCAGGGACCCTAGGGAGAGGGTGACCAAACCTCAGGGACGTGAGAGTAATTTGCCCTATATTAAATTTAAGTCTTATTATGTTCATATTTTGCATGTAAAGAGAAAAATAGTTGAAACTTCTCCTAGCCAGTGTGTGCAATATTCATTCAGTAATCAAAAATAGATTAGCACGAAAATTAGATCCAACTTTTGTAAAGATGTGTCAACGTGTGTTAGTGAGTTGCATCCATTATTTGCTACTTTATTTATGAATGGACTATGTTAATGATTATGGAGATTTCTTTTATGTTACATTTTTTTTTGGTTTTTTAATATTGTTTTGTTGGATGATGGACTTGAAAGGGATTGAAGCCTCGATGTTCTCATAGGTCTTGACTTTGATGCCATTTTTTTAAAGCCTGATAAGTTTTTTGACAAAAATGACTATACTAGATTAACTTATAATAGATTAGTGATCATAAAGAAAAAATAATTTAGTAACCATGGACAAAAACTTATTAAAGAATAGTAACCGTGGGTATTTTTTATCGAGAGAAAAGTTAATTAGTGGAATTGATATATAACTGATAAAAGATCGTCAACTATTGTTCACTTTAGGCCACTAAATAATTAGTATCACCGCCAGTTGAGATAGTATTGACTAATGAGTAACTAATGAGTAGGAACAAGATTGGTGAATTAATAATTAATAGCTGTACAAATCCCAAAGCAAATGGAAAGAACCAATAAAAACATAGTGTTGGTACAACAATAAAAAAATCCTAGTTAAAAGGTTGAAGTTGTCCTGAAAACATAGTTACGAGGTAGAGGTTAACGAACCAAAAAATAGGTCAAAATTTTCACCCTGCTCTAGAAAATTTCTTATCGGTGAGAAATTTGTACTATACCACCCCGGTGCCAAAGTCCTAGATAGATTTTTAATTATTCTTTGTAAAGATGTCCCTACTTACGCATTGCAAGGTATATACGTAATCTCAGATTATATCTTCAACAAAATTACAAAAAAAATCAGAAAATCTTAATTACCAAAAATAATTTCGAATTGGACCAAATTAGCCAGAATAGTCTCATATTATTCTAATACCAAATACTTGGGTATGGATTGGGTATGGAATGCCACTATTCCGAACCGTTTGGAATGAAGATCGGAGACTTTTTTGCAAATGCGCTAAAATATGGGGACCAAAATAAAAAAAAGTCACGCACAAACACAGGCCGGATACAAATGCCAGTATCACATAACTGTGCATGCCAGTATCACATAACTGCGCATGCCAGTATCACATAACTGCACATGCCATTGTGACTTTTTTGTAAAAATGCTAAAATACCGGGACCAAAATGAAAAAAACTATGTGTGCCATTATCATCAACGGGGACTTGCCGTTTTCACAAAAACAAATGTCATTATCACATAATTGTACTTGCCATTATCACATAACTACGCTTGCCATTATCACATACTTGCGCTTGCCGCTGCGGTCCCCCTTCACTCCAAACCATTCAGAATCAATTCCTTTACTCCGTACCCAATCCAAACACCAAATACTTATCATTGTAAACATTGTGGGACCACCGACCAGAAAAAAAAGACAACCACATTTTATCTTTTGAAAGTAAAAAGGAAACATCCCTTGCATATATCCGAACTCCAAATTGCAGAAAAAGGCCAAAAGAGAGAGGGGATGGAACAATATCGATTATAATTTGTAGTAGTCCAATTTACAACTATGTTCCTACACTGAATATTCAATTTTGTGCTGTATATTTTTTAACTTGAGTTTGGTTTCGAGCGATGTCGTTTCGTGTTTATAAGTTGACAACCAACAATGATCCCAGAAATGTGAGTACATTCCGCTCCATAAACAGTTTGTGATTCCTTCACGAGATCCATTACGCCAGTAGTTGGCATCCAATCGTAATGTTGCAAGCTAATTAATTTATTAAAATACCCATGAAAGAAACTGCGAAGTGGAAATCAGTGCTGACAATAATTGAGAAACGACACACCAAAGTATGAAGTTAAGAATTAACTGGCTATTTATTGAGATAGTTTTTCTTTCGTTAAATTTTTTTATCCGACTTAAACTTTGATTCTTAATTTCTTATGTGTAGTGAGTAGGAATAGCAAGCGCTATCAACACACAAAAAAGGTACGAAGGCACGAGGGCACCGGGCCAAAAGGAACAAATCTCAATTTAATTCTTCTTTTTTTTTTCCAAAAACAGAAAAAAAATAATCTTATATTTGGGCAGGAGATGGAGGAACGAGGACAACGGGCCTAAAGCCCAAAGTATCGACGGGCCTGAGTTCGGTACCAACGCCGTTGTCTCACTGTTTAAAATAGAAACCGATGGCGGGAAACCCAGCTAAAGATAATTGGCGGTAGTGAATTGAATGAGGCGGAGGGATTGGGGAATTAGGGTTTTGAATTTGATTGATTTAGCGGGGGAGAGCGAGCGTGGGAAGGACGACGACGAGGGGGAGAAGGGCGGAGTTGGTGAGGAAGGTAGGGTTTTGGATTTGATTGGGAGTGTCTGTGTGGATAGCATAGCAGAGGGAAGGGGATCTTGGAAGTGGAGGAGGATAGAAAAAATGAGAAGTGGAATAGGAGGAAGGCAGACACTTGCCTGTCTGTTCTTGCGAAGAATGCCGAGGCAATTGTTTCGCTACAAGATACAGTCTTTGGATAATCTAATCTAGTCTTCTGTATGATTATTATGATGCTTTGAGATTCATATTTTATTTGCTAGTTAATTGTTTCCTACCAACCTCCTAAGTACCTTAAAAGACGTATATCTCTTCCAGCAGGTTGTCTGATTTTATTGCTCATTTTCATCTGTTCCTTTTAGTAACTTTGACAGTGATGAAGCTGTTGTGCATTCTTGTAAACATCAGGAAAGCTTTTAAAATAAAAACTAGCATTAGAAAGCAGACAATACTACTATAAACCTCCGGAGTTGGAAGTAAAAAATGCCATTTGGAGTTGTGGTAGTGAAAAGGCACCAAGGCCTGACGGTTTTAACATGAGTTTTATCAAAGACAACTGGGAGGTGTTCAAAGAGGATATCCTAAGCTGTGTTGTGAACTTTTTTAGCACAGGGAAAATGCACAAACATATGGCAACCTCTTACATCACTCTTGTGCCAAAGGTTCCTGGTTCTCCGTCATTGGCAAATTATAGGCCAATCAGCTTGGTGGGCTGCGTGTACAAAATAATTGCGAAGCTAATGGCAGAGCGAATGAAGAATGTAATTCAGGAAGTGGTAAGTGAAGAGCAATCTGCTTTCATTAAGGGGCGTCAAATTGCTGATTGTATAATGGTGGCAAGTGAGCTTGTGAATTATCTGAAAAATTCAAAAAAAGAAGGAGTGCTTATCAAATTAGATTTCAGGAAGGCATTTGATTGCCTAGACTGGGATTATTTGGATTCAGTGATGAGTGCAATGGGTTTTGGTTTGAAATGGCGCACCTGGGTAAGAAGCTGTGTGCGTAGTGCCTGTGCATCTGTGCTTGTTAATGGTAGTCCTACTAAACTGTTTGAATATCAACGTGGGCTCAGGCAGGGAGACCCACTCTCGCCTTTCTTGTTTGTTATTGCAGTCGAAGGCCTCAAAGTGCTTCTGAGAGAAGCAGCAAATCAGAATGTTATTAAAGGGATTGAGCTTCCGGGAGGAGTTCAGCATCATCTGTTGTAATATGTAGATGATACGCTCCTTTTCTCTGCAAATTGTGAAGTAAGCATCACCAATCTGCATCATATTGTTCTTGTTTTCAGATTGGCTTCAGGTCTGGAGCTAAACAAGACTAAGACGACTATGTACGCGGTCAATGTAGAGCAAGAAAATATGGACTATGCTTTGCAAACATGGGGCTGTAATTGGGAGAAACTTCCACTGAAGTACTTGGGACTGCCGATAGGTTGTAACATGAGAAGATTGTGTTATTGGAAGCCTGTCATTGATGCAATAGAGAAGAAATTGGTGCTATGGAAAGGGAACTTCCTGTCTTTAGGAGGAAGAATCACACTGATCAGGTCTGTCCTTTGTGCCCTACCTATATATTTCTTATCTATTTACAAGATTCCAAAAGGGGTACTAAGAGAGATTGAGAAGAAAATTAGACGCTTCCTATGGTGCGGAAATACTGATATGAAGAAGAACTCATTAGTTAAATGGGAAAATGTGGTAAGGCCAAAGGAGTTTGGGGGCATTGGGCTGGAGAGTCTCACTCTGAAGAATAATTGTCTACTTTTGAAATGGTTGTGGAATTTCATGGTGAATGGTAATTCAATATGGGCAAAAACTGTAGCAAGCATACACCAGTACTGCCCAACTAGGTCATTGGCTTATCCTGTATCAACGTCAAGGACAGGGACTTGGTCAGATATTGTGGCAATGGCAAGAGACAATCCAAGAGTAACTCAAGATTTTATGGCAGAATGTAAGCTTTGCCTTGGTGATGGAACAAGTTTTTTCTTCTGGACAGATTCATGGCTAGTTGATGCCCCTTTGATTATGACTTTCCAAAGATTATTTTCCATCTCACTTCAGAAATCATCCAAAGTGAGGGACTGTTGTGTTTGGGATGGTCAAAATTGCACCTGGAACTTGACCTGGAGTCGGACTCTTCGAGCTTGGGAGGAAGAAGAGTGTAAATTGTTGCATGAGATGCTACATTCAGTAGTGTTCAATCAAAGAAATGATAACATTAGATGGGGATCAAGTGTGGGAGGTTGTTATACCACAAAAGAGATGCGACAGAGATCTTATCAGGGTATGACTCCTACACCTATACTGGAGGCGGTCTGGATTAATACAATTCCATACAAAGTACAATATTTTCTTTGGCTCTTGATTCAAAACAGGCTCCCTACTCGATGTAATCTGATCAGAATGCATAGACTGGATCCGTGGGATTGCCTATGCCCTTTTTGTGGGAATCAGGATGAAACGGAAGCTCACTTATTTTTCAATTGTGATTTCACTTGGCCGATTTGGAATTTCTATGTCAACTTGGTGGGGGTGCGATGGTGTGGCGGAGAAACAGTCGAGAGCTGCTTATCTCAGTGGATGGGTCTCGTCAGTGGTGGTATGCTCGGGAAGGTTTGGTTTGTGATATTTGGTGTGGTTATGTGGGGAATTTGGCTTCATCGCAATCGTACTATTTTTGATGAAGTTGAATGTCATCGAGAACTTCTCATGCTTTCTATTCACTACCATGTCCAAGAGTGGCTGATTTGGGCAAACATTTCGAAGAAGATAAACAATCAAGATGTTATTTTATATTTGCAATCCGGTAAGAATTGAGGCCGACTGGGGGTTCTTTGTAATTAGTTTGGTGTTTCAAGTGTAATCTCTTTTACACTTGTTAGGTTGTAAATATTACTCAATAAATCAACTTATCAAAAAAAAAATACTACTATAAACCTCCTACATCTACTCAATCAAATCAAATTACCACTGATTAACTAATGAGCAGGGACAATCCAAAAGGGCGGGGGAACAATCCTATCGTCTTCGATGGCATTACCAATAGGCTCAACCCTTCCGAGCTGCAGGATGAACTTGCCAAAATCATGCCCTCCGTACAAGTAATCTTCGTTCATCTGCTCCCAGTTATCATCCGTATAGTAGATATTGTTCCCTTCGTACCCGGCCAAATCACCACCCGACAAGGACAGGGAGTTATTGCAGCCCAAGAACAATGCCCTGCCGCCTAGATCCTCGACTCGCACCCACTCGTTCTCCTCAAGATCAGCCTTGTAGACTTGGAACTTCAGCGTCCGGTAGGGGCAGACCAAAGGGTGGGGGTCCTCGTCGGTCAGAAGGTCATGTTCCTCCACGACCACCCCGTCCTCGTTAACGTAGTACCCAACGTTCCTCACCGCGAGCAGAACCTCCCCTGATGATAATTCTGCCAGATAAAACTTGTTGAAGGACAACTTGTAATCTGCTTCCCATATTGCCCTCGGGATGGAGGGATGAACCTGCCGGGTCATGACAGGTCGTGGTCCAGACAGGTCCCATGTGTGGACCGCGAGCTCCATGGTCAGCGTGTGCAGTGCCCCTCCGCTAACCATGATTTCGTGGTAGGACATTAGTCCACTCTGGCCCGGGAGAGCCTCCCAGGAGATGTCTCCATTCTTGCAGTAGGCTAGGTTGGAATAAATCGAGTTGCTGTACAGGATCACGGCCGCGAAGCTGTCGTCGGTGTCCGGGTCACCGACAACGACAGCCTTGGTGATGAAGGATTTCCTTAGAACCTGCATGAAGTAGGACTTGCCAACTCGAGGCGAGAAAGGGAGTGTTTCCAACGGAGGGAGGTAGAACCTCGTCGAATCCGAAGAGGAGGAGGCGGAGACAATGAAAGGGGAAGCTTCCTCGTTGTCGAGGAGGAACAGCCAGCCATTGCAGGAGCCGACACACCAGGCGTCCTCCTCCACGAGTAGGCGAATTATCTGCTCGTCTTCGTCCTCGTTAGTGGCAGTAACAAGACGAGGGAGGAAGCTAGTAGTTCTGTGTTTTTTGGGATTAATTTGGGATTCTGGTTGGTCGCTTGGCGAGGAAGGTAGGGTTCTCTTGCCAACCATCGTTACGAGAGAGGAGCTGAGGAGGGTTCTTTTCTGGAAGCAAGTTAATTGTGTTGGAAGTTTGAGAGGGGATTCATTTATATGTTCGGACTCCTGAAAGAAAAAGGAAATTTAGACAGTTGTGTAGGAAAATATTTCGTAATAGTTATCCCAATGGAGTGGGACACTAATTAGGAAGTCCAGGTAGCATATATTTTCCTGTTTAGATTTTGATTCCTGTTTAGTACTAGGCGCCTGCGAATCAGATTGATGGATGAACTTTATTATGGTTATAACACACAAAATAGGAATACATAACTAGGTCTCGTTTGGTTCTTTGTAAACAAGAAAGATTTTTACCACATTAAATATGTTACGTTTTAAATTTAGAACAATGTAGATTCAAGTATCAAATATTATAATAAAATAAATACAAAGTAGGAATATATTTGAGTTTTAAAAATACAGTCGTTTTAAAATTTTGCAGGGAGAATTTTATAGTTTTTGGTAGTCCAATCCATTTCGAATCTAAATTAATTGACACGCTAAGTATTTAGATACTTTATAATTTTGACAAAAATATAATACCAAATGACAAGATACTTGTTGTGACCAATGAAATTTTAAAAAAAAAATTCTAACTGAAAATATGAAATGTGTATGACTCATTATAAATTTTAATTGTTCGAATGTGATCGCCATAGTATAATTTTCCGAATTATCTGTACAATAGATTGCTACGGCGTGATTGATGACTTCGGGTTTGGATTGGGTACGGAGTGAAGGAATTGATTCCGGACGGTTTGGACTGAAGGGGGATCGCAGCAGCAAGCGCAAGTATGTGATAATGGCAAGCGTAGTTATGTGATAATGGCAAGTGCAGTTATGCGATAATGGCATTTATTTTTGTGAAAACGGCAAGTTCCCGTTGATGATAATGGCACGCGTAGTTTTTTTCATTTTGGTCCTCCGTATTTTAGCATTTTTGCAAAAAGGTCACACTGGCATGCACAGTTATGTGATACTGGCATGTGCAGTTATGTGATACTGACATGCGCAGTTATGTGATAATGGCATTTGTATCTGGCATGTGTTTGTGTGTGGCTTTTTTTATTTTGATCCCCGTATTTTAGCGCATTTGCAAAAAAGTTCCTGCTTGTCTTCATTCCAAACAGTTCGAAATAGTGGCATTCTGTACCCATCCATACCCGATGACATTTGTTAAAAAGAAAAATAGCACATTATTTTTTATTTTGGTGGAAAAAATTTAGGTGGGTTGTCGTAAACCCGGACTTTAGACGACATTGGCCTTTATTGCCCTTCCAAGCATAATTTTTCCATTTCCGCGAGTTATCACGGTTTTTTTTTGAAAATGTAGAATATATTACCTCCGGGGATTAATACAAAATATTCAAACAAGTCCAAAGAAGAGGGGAGTGTCAAGTTGCACAAGACACGCAACTATGGCACAGTACCCCTTCCACCCAAGATACAACAGGTACAATCCCAGCAAAAATAACTTCCTAATCAAGGTACAAAATACAACGTCACACCAAGTTAGCCAAGGTCGTCCCGAAAATAACTCCGAGAGAATAGCGTCAAGATAGCGTCTTGATGCAGGTTGTCAATCACACTAGACCAAGCGCACCATTCCGAGAAGCTACGAAGAACACGCCGAAGAAGGGTCCCATAATCAGCACCCTGCCTTTGAAATATGACCCCATTCCTATGGTTCCATACACTCCAGATGATTGAGGCGAATAAAATGTAGCACAGATTCTTCATGGACTTCTCGCGAACTAAACCAAGCCATTGGTTAAGCCAATCACAAATAAAACCACAAGTGCAGGCATGAAGCCCCATCATCATGAGAAAGTGGTTCCAAAGGTGGTTTGTAACTGGGCAATGAAGAAAGATGTGAGTGGAGGACTAAACACCATCTCCGCACAGAGCGCAAGAAGCCTCGGCTCTAGTAATTACTTGAATGAGATCCAAACTATCTCGGGTCTTCCCCTTCCCCTAAGAGCCGACCATAGAAAGCAGATGACCTTGAAAGGGACGAGCGCGGCACGGCCACCACTGAAAAATATCGGGCGAAGAGATAGAGAAGCCTTCAAAAGTTGATTTGTAAAGAGAGGATACCCTGAAACCATTCGCCGGGCTTTGGCGTCCAGACAAGGGAATCCAATCCAGGCAATCAGAAATACCAGGGAAGGCATTGAGCAAACGTTGTAATTCAGCAGCAAGATCTTGCTCCCAATCATAAAGAACACCGAACACGCCTCCAAGCAATACTCCAATGCCAAGAGCCATCCGCTTTGTCACCAAAATTCACCACGAACTATGGCGACTATGCGCAAGTTATCACGGTTACGTTCCCCTTTTTACCGACTGATATAATTCTGAAATATTTGGAGCTTAATTATAGAAAGACGTCAGAGGAAGAGAAACTATAAAATTTCTACATCTACCCAAACAAAGAAATTTCAATAATAGCCTTTTCTTTTCAAGATACAAGAAAAAAATTTACCAACAAATATTTATATCAATATTTTCCTATGATCAAATGTAAAAAATTATTGTCTAATTTTGAAGTACATTTCCGTCTAAAATTGTTGTGGCTTAACCAACATATCTCAAGTTCGAGCTATTGAAACTAAATAATTTTAAATACTTGTTAGTAAAACTTTTCTGTCTTTCAAATGATATTGCCAAAAAAAGAAAATGAACTAATTCTTTGGACCACTAGGAGACATGAGAGCACCGGGCCTGAAAGACTACCGTTTGTGTGTTACGGGGGACCAGATTTGGGCCTGACAAGCCAAATTCAAGACTAATTTGATTTTCAAATAGACTGGTAGCAAAATCGTAATATATTTGAAAAGCAGGGGCAAAACTTACTAAGGGAAAAAAGATGGCACGCGCGTCAAAAAATGGTATGCCTGGTTATAAGAAAATGGTATGCTGCGTCATAATAAAATGGTATGTCGTGTTATGACAAAATGGAACCCCATGTACAACTCATGTACTATATTATTTAATTTTTTATTATAATATTTCTACACACCATTCAAATATATCATTCAATATAATTGTGCATATCATTTGACATAAGCGGACATACCATTCGATAGAATTGGGCATACCATTTGACATAACCGAACATATCATTCGACATAATTGGCATACAATTTGACATAACAGGACATACCATTCGGTATAATTGGGCATGCCAATTGACATAGCTGGGAAAATAATTCGATATAATTAGGCATACCATTTGACATAACCGGACATACCATTCGATATAATTGGCATACCATCTGACATAACCGAACATATCATTTGACATAAAAGTAAAAAATAAAAAAAAGTCGTAGTGCCGACACCAAAAACAAGGTCGTCCAAGTTGAAGATTGGTCCACCATAGACCTGGTCGCTCTCGCTCGTTCAAAATGAAACAACGCGACAAGCAATCACATGGTAACGAACCGAAAGATCCATTGACTACCCAAGGCAAGATGTAATCTCATGGGTCTAGTAGTGGGCTACGGTCTTGACCAACGTGCAGTTGACGAACCCTTCTCCGTTTCTGGCCAGGCCAGTGATCTAGTAGAGCATGGTGAATAGGGAACTCGTGTTCAACAGCGTCGGGAGCTTAGGGGTGTCAAAGTAGCCGAGGACGACGTCCGGATTAGGGTTTGGAAATAGAGAGTTTTTTCTTTTGGGGAAGAAGAGAGATAATAGGGAAATAAAAGACAATAATATTCTCGCGTACATTTGAACCATCAGATCTTACACATTATTTAATAAACCAATCTAATAACTCTTATTTCATCCAGGATGGACCTGACTAATTTTTCAAGTCAAGACCCAATCCTCTCTTGTGCCCACGGGCCTGTAAATCGGACCCCAACCTTGACATATCTATTGTTCATATCATCAAATATCGATATACAATTTTGCTCTGTTAGTTTTGTAAAAATCGAATTAAAAAATAATGGAAAATATTTTGTTTAGTGGAAGAAAATGCTCAAATATAGTATTGACTAATGAGTAACTAATGAGTAGGAACAAGATTGGTGAATTAATAATTAATAGCTGTACAAATCCCAAAGCAAATGGAAAGAACCAATAAAAATATAGTGTTGGTACAACAATAAAAAATCTTAGTTAAAAGGTTGAAGTTGTTCTGAAAATATAGTTACGAGGTAGAGGAAAAATTACAAAACGGGGGGGGGGGCCTCATCAAACAGCCCAGATTTTATTCCGAACAGTTTGGACTAGGCCATTCAGTCCATGCTCAATCCAAATCGATGGTAGGCAGTCTCCAATTGAGTTGACTCAGAAAGACAGTAAAAGCTAAACTGGCAAAAACAGTGAATAACACCTTGAATTTTATTGGAAAAAAATAGGCCAAATAACTAACCATGTATTTAACTTTAGAAAATAATTTTTTTTGATATATCTAATAATGTATTAAAATTAGAAGGCAGTAGTGAAACAATATAAAAAGTATAACCAGCATATAACTTTGTCCATGTAGATAAAAGTTTATTAAAGATACAAGTTTATCGGTGAGAAATTTATTTTTTTCTCAAAAAGATCAAAATTTATTAAAATTTTCACCGTGCTCTAGAAAATTTCTTATCGGTGAGAAATTTGTACTATACCACCCCGAAGGCGACTTGTTTGTTCTCCAACGTGCAGTTGACGAACCCTCCTCCGTTTCTGGCCAGGCCAGTGATCTAGTAGAGCATGGTGAATAGGGAGCTCGTGTTTGACAGTGTCGGGAGCTTAGGGGTGTCAAAGTAGCCGAGGACGACGTCCAGATTAGGGTTTGGAGATAGAGAGTTTTTTCTTTTGGGGAAGAAGAGAGATATTAGGGAAATAAAAGATAATAATATTCCCGCGTAAATCTGAACCGTCAGATCTTGCACATTATTTAATAAATCAATCTAATAATTCTTATTTCATCTAGGATGGACTTGACTAATTTTTCAAGTCAAGACCCAATCCTCTCTTGTGCCCACGGGCCTGTAAATCGGACCCCAACCTTGACATATCTATTGTTCATATCATCAAATATCGATATACAATTTTGCTCCGTTAGTTTTGTAAAAATCGAGTTAAAAAATAATGGAAAATATTTTGTGAGGAAATATCTGTTTAGTGGAAGAAAATGCTCAAATAGGGTAAAAGATAATTATCCGCTAAACATATGACCATTTTTCTGAAAAATATTATCATTTTCGGTTAAAGAAGCCTCTATTTTCTTAGGCTACGTGAATAGTGAGTGATGATGTAAAGAATCACCCCTGGAAAAAAAGTTAATGAGTAGAATTGATATATAGCTAATAAAAGATCGTCAACTATTGAGGAGGTTGGCTCGTTTGGCCGACCCTAAAAAAAAGGAAAAATTACTCTCTATTTTCTCGAATTTGCTTAAATATACTTAAAAGTTTCCCCTATTTGTAAAATATACGCCGACGTCCTTCTAGTTTATTTTTATTATACTTTTCGGTACGAGGGCGGCGGCCGCGACGGAGCTAGAGGGACGTCGGCGTGTATTTTACAAACATGGAAAACTTTTGAGTATATTTAAGCAAACCCAAAAGGTTAGAGAATAATTTTCCAAAAAAAACCTATTATTCACCTTTAGGCCACTAATAATTAGTATCAGCGGCTGTTGAGATAGTATCGTCTATCAACGAAACGCTCACTGCAGTGCCAAGAGACCGGATTGAGTGGGGACTAAAGAAAATTTGTCCATAGGTGGAGACTACAATTTGGGCCGTCAGATTTGATTACTTTTAAATCTGATGGTCAATAACCTATCAGGTGTTATTGGTTTGCATGTGTAGTGATATTGGTTTGAGTTAATCCCCATATTTGGGGACTACCCCAGTCCCCACCAAATCCACCCCCAGTGCCAAACACGCAGGTAAATTTTTCTCTTTTCAAATAATGCTTAAATGCACTTTCCATCTATTCCCCACTTATCTTTGTGAATTATTAAACTTAGACAGAGTCCCATTTCTATTACATTTATCCGCTACAAACACCGAATTTAATAATCTAATATTCGTCCAGAATTTAAAATTTTTTGATCTTTCAATTCCAAATGAAATAAATTTTGCATTCCAAACAAATATTTTATTTTATTTTTAATTTCATTGTTAAGAAAATAGATGTCCCGAAGGACAGATCTGAATTTCCTTCTTAATTTAGGAAATCAAATTCATTAATTAATGAAACCAAACAAAGTTAATGATTGAAAATTTTTGATTTATTCCACTCAAAGATAATGAGCAAGAAGTTTTTATTTAATTTAGTATGATTTTCAATCGTTTTCCGTGATTTTAATCAAATCTTAGTAATTGAAAATTTGACTTAAATTACAAAATAATGTAAAAACGAAATGGTGACTAACAAGTAACAAATATATAACTCGTGGTTCAGTTCTTAGTCTCTGTGGTACCCCACCCATGATGAACGCGGCCCAACAGAATACGGTTCGGGCTCAAACCGCTGAGTTTAATAGTCGGCACAAGTAGGAGAAGAAATTTAAATTTATTTTAAAAAAATACTTTCTCTAAGTCTTAAACTAAAATACATAATTATTTATGTACTAAAAAAAGTGGATAATACTCGAATTTGAATCCGAGAAGTATAAAAAACATCTGCTTATTTTCTTGGAATGAGAAAACGAGGACCGAGTTAGAAAAAGGGAACGCGAACCATCACTCTCTCTCTATTTCTCTCTGTAGAAACGGATCCAAATGGCGGGAAAACCCAACTCAAGGCTTGTCGCGGAAGCCCCACCAAAACCCTAAAATAAAAAGCGGAAGGAAACCGCTCTTTCTCTCTTAACCTTTCATAATCCCTTCCCTTGTACCGAACTCGTTCCGTTTTTATTTATCCGCCTCTCCAAACAGCGCCTTAGCCCCGGGTTGTAACTTGTAACTACCCCCGTGGTCCTTTTCGTCTGTTTGTCATCAAGTAAAATAAATAAATAAATAGCTTCGAAATGGTTGTTCTTAGGTCTCGCGAAGTGGTCTCATCCGCCGATCAAAAACCTAAACCCGATTTTAAAACCCCAACCAAGCGGAAGGCCCCCGAGCCGTCTACCCCGGCCCGAGCCCGCGAGCCCGCCCGGGTTCGAATGGAGACCCCGCCGGAGCCTCCCAAGCCCCGTCGTAGCCTCCGCCTCTCTTCGGTTGTTGGTACGCCCGCTCCCAGGAAGAGGAGAAAGGGGAACGAAGAAGGAGGCGATGGTAATGATTCGGGGTTAGGTTTTAGTGAGGAAGATGTCGTTATGAATTTGATTGACTCGGTGGGGAAGAGTGAGAGTGGGAAGGACGATGAGGGGGAGGCGGTTGTGGTTGGCGAGGAGGAGGAGGAGGCTAGGGTTTTGGATTTGATTGGGAGTGTAGGTGGGGATAGCAAGGGGAAGGTGGTTATGGAGGTGGAGGAGGATACGCATGGAGTTGGTGGGAGTGTCGGTTGGGATACGAAAGGGAAGGGGATTTTGAAAGTGAAGAAGGAGGATATTGATTGGGCTGGTGTGAGTGTCGTCGGGGATAGGAAGGGGAAGGGGGTTTTGGAAGTGGAGGAGGAGGAGGAGGATACTGATTGGTTTAGTGGGAGTGTCGGCCGGAATAGGAAAGGGAAGGGGATTTTGGAAGTGGAGGAGGAGGATACACACAGGGTTGGGGGAGGTGCGGAGCAAGAAGGGGAGGATTATCTGGATGAGAATTATTTGGAAGGGAGGCGGGAACACATGAAAAGCTACTCGAGAAACTTGAGGAAGCGAATCTTTCGGAATGTAGCTAAGCGCCGGGCTTCTGCATTCGCTCATTTTGAGCAAGAGCAAGTGCATGTGGATGTGGAAGGTGATGCTCAGGACCCACCTTTGCAGGAGGAGGAGGAGGCAGAGAACATGGTTGAAGATTGGCCGGGTCCTTTTTCTACTGCTCTGAAGATCATTAGGGACAGGGCCAACAAGGCCAACATACCGCGGCGGGCTGGCACTTGTGAGAAAGGAAAATTTGGAGCTGTAGTTTGGGAACCTAAGGAAAGAATATGTAATAGACGCCCAAGAGTGTCAGTGCCTTCATTGCAGGATATTTGCCTTTCTACTCTTGCGAAGAATGCCGAGGCAATTGTTTCGCTAGAAGGTGTTCCAGATCCGTTGAGACTTAGGCTCTCCAGTATGTTGTGTGATTCTAGGAGAATGAGCAAGCATTTCCTTGATCTTCTTGTACAAGGGTCTCCCACTGAGATACGTATGAAGGATTGTTCATGGTTAGCAGAGGAAGACTTTACTAAATGTTTTCAGGAGTGCAACACAAATAATTTAACGGTACTTACCTGGTTCTGCATGTCTGCTCTTTCTTTTCCATGACTGTGGGTGGAGTGTGCATTTCGTAGATTGCTGAAATTAATTTTGCATGGCATCCATCTTATGCTAGAATGCATTTAGTGAAATTGTCTTTTACTTTCATGTTTCGTCTTCCTTGTGTAATAATGGGATGGAGTTAGCACTTCTCAGGGCGAGGTAAAGAGTTTGCATACTTGTAATCTTGCACAGACAACTTGTTGCATTTCTCGATTGTTTAATTGTAAGCCTTTTATTACCTGGAAAACATCATTTCTTTCCAACCGAGCTTCCTGCTTAGTTATGTTTTAGGGTTCTGCTTCTTTGACCTACAATGCTATTTCCTTTACTGCAGTTGCTTTTAGTACTAAGAATAGGTCTGGTCTGCAAGAATGAGTCAGAAGTTGGCAGGATTCAACAACTTTATCAATTGAAGTCAAAGCATATCCTTTCTAGTTCTGCATTTGATTTACTGTACATTGTCCTGCCAAAGCAGGTTCTTCAGCTCGACCAATGTGGGCGCTGCATTGCTGATTACACAATACTACCAACTATAGCTCAGTCACCTCGTAGCTTGCCAGTGCTCACTACTTTGTCTCTCGCTGGGGCATGTCGCCTTTCAGATGCTGCACTCAAGTCACTTGTTTCTGCTACGCCGGCTTTAAGATCCATAAATCTCAGCCAGTGTTCTCTTCTTACCTCTGCTAGTATCGACACTATGTCAAACTCTCTAGGATCGGTTCTGCGAGAGTTGTACATCGATGACTGTCTGGGGCTTGATCCTAAGCTTATTTTACCGGCTTTAAAGAAGATAGAACATTTGGAAGTTTTATCGCTTGCTGGAATTGAAACAATTAGTGATGTTTTCATCAAGGGGTTAGTTATTGCACGTGGTAACAACATGAAGGAGCTGGTTCTCTCTAATTGCGTGTAAGCTTGTTGACATTCTCTATCAGTTTTTGCTATATTCCTTGGTGTTGCAGGGGCATTTTGACCTGCTTTAAGATCTTTTTTCTGGTTTCTACCACTTTTTGCATTTTTGTATTTACGCGTGATAGGAATGTCTTGTGCTATGTGCAGAGAGTTGACTGATTCCTCGTTGAAAGAGATAGCAGCTACCTGCACCAGGTTACGTTCATTGGACTTGGTTAACTTGAGGAAATTGACGGATGCTGCTTTGGGATATCTTGCGAATGGTTGCCAGGAGATCCAAAAATTTAAGCTTTGCCGCAATGCTTTCAGGTTTCTGCTTGTGGGCTAGTTTGATTCAAGAGTTTCTGTAAATCTGGATGTACTTCTTTTCAATCCGATTCCATTGAGGGGGACCTATTTTCTTTATATATTTTGGTTTGTGTGTAGCTATAAAACAAATCATGTTTTATTTGATGTTCAATATCTGTAGATTATCGCTGCTCATTGTGAACTGTTCTTGCCTTTAATGGAAATGCCATCTATGATTTGTACTTGATGCAGAGGACAATCTTGGATAATTCAATGGGGACTTCTGTGTTATTTGTTATGATGCTTTGACAAGGAGATTTTATTTACCGGTTTAATAGTTTCTTGCCAACCTTTTAAGTACCTTTTGACGTATATTTCTTCACATCACATGTGATGTTGAGAATTCGCCCATGTGCTGTCTGGTATAACTTCCTGCTGGTTGTTTGTTTCTGTGTTGCTCATTTGGTCCTTTTTATCTTTCCCTTCGACAGTGACGAGGCTGTTGCTGCATTCCTGGAAACATCAGGGAAGATTTTAGAAGAACTGTCGCTTAACAATGTCAACAAGGTATGTTTCTCCACACGCACTCACACACAGTTACGCGTATAAGGAATCGTGTCTGAATACATCTATTTCCCTAGCAGATACAGGCATGCATTTATGGTATTATAGTTTTGTCATTATGATTTCAACTGGTGCTTTATTTATCGATGTAATCTTATTGGACAGGAATATTAGATTCTGTTTATGTTTTGTAGCTAACTAACCTCCCATTTGCCTTCCACAGCGAAAGGACTTCCACTTTAGATTCTATTTCTCTACCATTCTCATAAAGGTGTTTATAGATAGCCAAAGACAGTCATATTCATGTCCTGCTTGCTTATACTATTTGCCCTTGGCCAGGTTGGAGTTAATACCAGTTTGGCTCTTGCCAAGTGTGGAAGATGCTTGTCTAGTTTGGATTTGTCTTGGTGCCGGAGCTTGACAGACGAGGCAATGGGATTGATAGTGGACAACTGCTTGTCCTTGCGGGTTCTGAAACTTTTTGGATGCACTCAGGTACAGTCTTGAACTCATTAGACTAAGACGAGGATCTTGTTATTTTAGTTGTTGACACAAGTGGACCTCACAATAGTTATATTGCATGGAAGTGCAATTGTCTGATATTTACATTGACATGGTTTTCATTCAGATCACAAGTACCTTCGTTGATGGTCATTCAAATCCGGATGTGCAAATAATTGGTTTGGCAATGTCGCCTACACTGCTCATCAGGAAACCGGAGCAGCAGGACTATGTATTGCGATATTCAGCAGTATAATACTTGACCTGTCAGATGTACAGCAATAGTGCAACCGAGGACGAGCTCGTGAAAATTGCAGCCAGTTAACACCTTTAGATGTTTCTAAGATGTCTTGACAGAGGGGATCGTTGGTCCAGCTCATTTTGTCAAGATTCTTCAACGGAATTTCAATTTCGAACCTTTATGATATGGATTTTGATGTTGTGGCTAGCAATTTATAGCATCCCAGCTAGACTATCTGATCGTACTAAGCATGTTTTGTGGTTTCAACTTTCAAGTATTATAGAAAAGTGAATTAGTGACCAGATGTGATTTCTTTTTCCAAGTGATAGAGAAAGATGTATCTAAAATGCAGGACAATTGGTTACAACATAATTTAGATCTGGCTCTCTCAAACCTCTTCATTGATCAGTGGAGCATCTGCTTGCTTCTCCTACAAAAGATCCCTGGCCTGTACGTGGAATAGATCATATCCACAAGCAGGGGGAATTGTGAGGATATGAACAAATACACAGGTAGAGAAGCAAGCAAACCGACGGGAACAGTTCTCCAGACCATATCCTCGCAGAACATAAGGTAAACGGAGGCGCTGAAGGCCACCAGCATGGATGTTATTGAAAGAAACAAGGTCACCAGCCCGAAGATTAGCCTCTTGGGTAATGCATGAAGGAAATCGGCTTCGGAGTATCGTGCAGTGAGGATGGACAGGAACATCAGGATGGCTGCTACAGAGGAGTAGAGAGAGAGTGCATCCGAGGCAGCAAATACCATGAATGCTCTCTCATTGGCAGATGTCTGATACACGGACGACTGATTCCAGAAGATCGGACGTCCACTGGTGCTGTTGCTGCCGCCTGGTATGGTGATCGCTGCAGAAAAGACTACAGTGGCGATGAGTGCTGCTACCACGGTACATGAGCTCGCCGTGCCTTTCATCCACTTCTCACCTTCCTTGACTAAATGCTTGTGTTCCTCGGTGAAAACCTCGGCTGGAGTCTTATTTTCAGAATTTCTGTCCTCTTTGTAGACAGGCTGCACGATCCCCTCTACTTCCTGCTCAGCATTATAAAAATCAAGTAAAAGATGAACAGCTCTGTCAAACTTCTGCTACTGGAGGTCCTCTCCAAATCACTCAAATTAAAAAGAAACAAGTTTCTGAAGATAAATGAGTGTTACCTTGAACCATTGCAATTCATGTTGCATCTGGAGAGCAGCCCCAGAGATGAGATTGAGTCGGTGGCGTGGCGCAAGCTTTCCGGCTAAGTGCAATATGTTATTCCCAGAAGTATCTTGAGATACTAATAGCAGATGCCTGTAATCACTCATTTGGTATATCAGGTTGAAGACTTCCTCCTGGCGATTCATCACTGCAATGTGAAACACATTATGGTTTTCTGAATCCGAAAACCAGACTGCGTGCGGGAACGTCTGGATGATCTCTTCGACCACTTCGTAAATCCCTAACCGTGCAGCCAAAAGGAACGGCAGCTTGAGTATCGAGGAAGTCTTCGAGTGATCTAAACTCGTAACTATTTCGTTGCAGAGGCATCTAGCAAGTTCAAGTGTTTGATCATGCACTCGCTTCATGTCTCTCATCTCTTTCAGGCAGGGAACTACAATGAACTCAAGATCATCAACAATGCCATAACGAAAATACGACTGGGAAACGTAGCAGCATAAATCCGGTTCGTCATACCTAAAATTTCAAGGGTTCTCTTTAGTAGTCTGCAGGATCTTTGCGATACTGTCAGAAAAGATCATATTGTTAGACAACAAAATCGTTTTGTCTGACTTGATAACCAGTGGCAGCAACCTTTCTCTTCAAAGCCAAGAATTTGAGCCAAAAGGTTGAGATTTGGTTAGGAGATAGAACAAAGGTTGGGAATTTCTCACGAACCGAAACTGTTTGTTGCAGACGAAAGATTATGAAGTTGGTCTCGAGACATTGGATTCTCCAAATCGATAGGTTTATATTCCCGCGGCTTCACCCTGCGTAACTGCATTGGAAGACCTGCAAAAGGATGAACAAGCCAAGAGACCCAACTCAGGTAGCCAAAACAGCCTTAGTGTTACTACAATGCAGAGGGACAGAAGGAGTGTGTTCCTCATCTCTGAAGGGCAAGTTTCCTAACAAGAGAAAAGAAGCCTTCTCGGACATGACTCACAGCAGTAGGCCAATCTCTGCAAGCACCTCAGCTGCGCGCCACTGGGAAACGACGATGGCCTTGAAGCCAGAGCACTCAGGAGCGACTCTCCGCCATAAGATTGCACTACCCCGAAGCCGGGGCGAGTTTTAATCAACTCAAGAGCCAAGTCTGTCAACGAATACCAGCTGGTAAGTGGAAAAGCCAAGCAGGTAAACAATAATAATTGATCCTGGTGCAAACTCATTGTAAGATATGGTCAAGTAAGAGTAAATTGTACCATAGAATCCAGCAATAATAAGAAGGTTCATGAAGAAGAATCCTGGCTTATCGGCGGATGCCTCTGCAGGTTGCAAGTAATCCGCACTAGCTGGTAACAAAAATGCGATCATCTCCTTATGGCCATGGCGGGCGGCCTCTAACAGAGGCACCCATCCGTTGTGATTGGCTCTCTCTACCAAATTCGGTTGCCTTTTCATTATAATCTTTGCGGCCGGCAAGTTCCCAACTATTGCAGCAACGGAAAGGACAGTGTCACCGTCAGAATTCCGCATCGACAGGTCAGGTAGAGACATCCGACTTAGGAGATACTCCACAATGTGGTTTACCCTCCCAGTGCCTACAGCTACATGGAGGGCCGTATCATGATTCTCGGTTATCCGCGCCTCAAACGAGAACGGATCATCTTGGTAGATGGCACCGACGGTCTTCAGATCGCCTCTGATTATGGCCTTGTATAGTGGCAAGTACTTGGTCAGGTTTGTCACATTTACTGCCAATGAAGAGGCTGACCACATCAGAAACACAAAATAAATTTGAAGCAGTAATTAACAGGATGGCAATAAGCGAAAATCATTCGTACCGGCCTCGTTATGCTCTGCTGAGGAAGGAGTAGCCATTGATTTAGCTATGGAGTAACCTTTCCTCTAGGATGACCAGCTTCTAAAGTCTGTGTTGAAGCCTGCAAGAGACTTGGCACCTCATTGAAGTCCTGATATAGATAGTCTTGCTTGGTTGACTTGGCCAATATCATCAAGACTTGGAGCTACTCTTGCTTGGCTGGAATTGGGTCAGCATTTAATGAGCCATCTGCTTCTAGGGGGTAAAGATTTTAAGACCATGTTTAACAAGGATCTATACCGATACTTACCATGTACAAGTATATGCTAGGGAGCTGCTGGGAAGCTGGTTTTCAATTGGCTTGTGGTTGGATGGTGAAACTAAGCTGATAAAACTAATTTCGAGTGGTAAAAAGATTTAAAATTTCATCTCCTTTATAATATTGTGTTTGATTATTTCAATTTAATCGTTGTTCGTAGATATTTCTGAGCGAGTGTATGGTTATAATATTCTTAGGTTCTTATCCTTGTAGTGAAAACAAAGTATGCATATTACAAAATAGTTTCTTGTACTTCGATGCAACACGCCCACTATTCGTTTAGGATTATCGACATTTGTAAGCTTGCTGATTTGCCGGTCAATGAGAAATGCCGATGACGTAATTATTAATTATTTCAGTTTTAATAATTTTGGCGTTTGAACTCTGTTATAAACAGCAAACGAAACAAGGAAATAAACACCAAAAGTTTTTCTCTACTAGTACTAAAGTCGAACAATGTCTTATACTATTTAACAATTGATTATTTTGAAATTATTTTTTAGTTTATGAAACTCGAACCTAATACTTTTTTTTGAAAGGCTACTTTCATAATATTTGGACAACACTTAAATCAGACTACTTTTATTATTTTTTTTACTGGTTTGTGGGTCAGGAAGTTAGGGCAATGATCCTAGGAAGTTCCGACAATGTTCCTTGGAAGAAAACCGTGGCACCTTTTCCCAGTTTCCAAAAATCGATTTTTTATAGAGATTAGCAATAACACGAAAAACTAAAAATTGATTACGGGTTGCCAGTGACAAGTGGAGCTTCGTCAGCCTTTTTCCCGTAACATTGGATGGAATATTCTTTCATTTGTACGGGAAGGACACAGATTCTATGGAGAACCGGATCAATGTAATTTCTTGACTAATGAGAATTTAGAAAAAAATCATATCTGTAGAGAATATTTAGATAATTGATCTGTCTACGAAACCCAAAAGAGAGAATGAGTAGTACAAAATTGTCATTTGATAAAATTGTAATAATCGAATATACAAAGTCGTACTTGTAAAATCACGTAAAACTTTGATATTCTTTTTGTTTCAAGCGAATCAGGTAGGTGAGGTGCGGCTCCTAAACCAGTACAAGACGAATGAATCCAAATCACCAAGTTGCTTTCTTCTGTTGTCGTAAAATGTTGCGCGTGGTTGTTTCCGAGAAGCAGCTTCCATTTTGTTTTAATTTTATCTACGTGGTTCTCTCTCTGTCTTAAGCTTTTCTTCTTCTTCTTCTTTTTTTTTCCGAATTTTTTTAAAGAAAGCTTTTCCCTTTCCCCTGAATGGAGTGACTGGATGGCCGGCAATATTGGTTATTGCTAAATGCCTCTTGGCCAGTTCTAGTTCATTGGTCCTACACAAAAATGCTAATTTTATTTGTACTTCTATTTTTTTGGTCGAAATTATCCGATATTTAGAGAATCGGATATAATCAAACTTTATAATGCATCAAAGTTATTATTTGAGATATCTAATAATTAAACTATATCATCTCACCGCCAATGCTAGTTGATGCACATGTCTGATCGAACATGATATATTTTGACCATTGTACTTGTAAAACCATGTTCAAAATATATTAAAAAAAATCTTTAGTGATTTAATTTTTAATTGTACAATTCAAATCAAGGTGCACCTTCTTTTCTGATAAACGATGCACCTTCTTTAGAGACTTGGAGCACTTGTGAGAAGGAGCATGAGCTTCTTAGACCAGAGATTGGAGCACTTGGAGACTTGGAGCAATTTCCCCTCCATGTATGGTGCTTGTAGAGATTGAGATTGAGATTGAGAATGGAAGCAGAGAAAGATTGGCTATTACCAAGAGTTGTCTATGAAACTCACAGATGAGCCCGATTAACTTACGAATGCGAAAGCTCCTTACCGATATACATTTAGACGCATGGTCTACAATTTTTATCGTGCAGAAGCATTAGAACAACAACTGCAGAGGAGCGAAACCCGGTTTAAAAAGACAATGTGATGGGATTGAAGCTTCCTTTACTCGGGCATACAAGGACGAGCGCAGTTAGAACTATTTATGCTTGAACCTGCTAAGCCAGTTGCATCATGATTGAGTTACGATGGCCTCAATTCGATCTAGCGATGCTTGCAACTTTCCTGTGTCCATGTTGAACAATGGTTCATCAGCCCCAAGTGCCCTGTCACAGATAAAGGTCTGTCATAGTTAGTAACCGGGAAGAGGCAAGGAGTGACGTCGGCACAATTACTAAAGAGCACATCGGTACAACAGAAACAATTAGAATGTTGCAACCAAAAATCTAGCTCCTGTGCTAATCATCTGGAATAGACAGGAGATGCAGTCACTTGCCCGGTTATTTCTGGAAGGACATAGTCTGCTCTCCAACCAAACCGGAAATCCATGCCAGGGAACACTCCAAGAGTTGTCTTGTTGCGGATCCGGGATATGCCATCGCCGCCGAAACAAGTAGTAAGCTTCCATTTCCAACCAATAGCATTTATCTTAAAATTATGCCCTACACCAACCTGAACAACCAAAATTCAATCACATCAGATAGACATCACGCATACGGTGGCCGCTGCATATGCTTCATACAATGACTATAAGCAATACAAAGCAGCGTGCTGGAAGACACAAATTGGCCACACCTGAAGATTAAGATACTTGGCGACAGGAATCTTCTTAGACAGCACACGTACTTCCTGGTGTATAGGCTCGTATACAAACTTCCAGTATCGGTCAGGAGAAAGAGGCTTAAGGACAAGCTTTGGGTTGAAGTCGTTGAGCGGAGCATTATAAAACTGCGACGCAACAAGCAGTCCCAAGAATCAAACACTAGAAACAATGTCTTACCAGTCTGCAAAATTTAAAGCCAGTAGAAGCATCAACAATTTCACGGCTGCCACGTAGGACTCCGGGAACAATTACACAAAAAAGGTTACATCAAGTGCATGCCATATCCTCAATTAGATAAAGGAACCAATACAAGCTACAAAAACAGAAACAGAGTACGGTTCGTTTGTTTCGCAGGAAAATATTTTCCTAAGAAAATGGATTCCCACATTTTCCACCAGAAAGTTGTTTCTAATCCAAAGTTCGGTAATCTTTTCCACAAGAGATACAGCATTTTCCAATGTTTGTTTGGAACTCGGAACCTAAATATGAAAGGATCCTACTCATTCTTCTCTATCAGATTAAACCTTCTTTACTTCCCAAGTGCACTCTCTTTGGTTGAACTCCCAAGTGGTAGAGTGACAAACAATATTGGTCGTCCAATTAATAAGAGACTTGATTTTACCGAGGTCGAGTCAAAATTTACGAACATAAAAAAGACGACAACAACATTATGCAATCGGACATTACTCAACTCTAAATAACGTAAATTCACATTTTAAAAAAATAGAGATATTTAGTAGCCAAGAAAGAAGCGTACTTCGAAATTGACGCCAACTCGAACGCCTTCAATTTCCTTTCTAAACTTGAAGAAAATCTCCGAAGGCATCAAATTGATGTTGTATTGCTCCTCCGGCGAAGTGGGTTCCCCTCTATTTGGGCCAGCCTCCATTGCTCTCCAGCTAATAAGCTTGAACCCCAGATGGTCACAAAGATTCAATCTTTAAGCAACTTGCGCTTGTGTTCCTCCAAAAGCAAAAACCTTTCAGAACCCAGAAGAGAGAGCGAGTCGGAAGCTGTAGCGCCGCCCAACGACACCGTTTTATCTTGCAAAGTTTCGAGCTTTACATCAGCTTTGGTCTGTACGACAGCCTAGAATTATGTAGCCCAGGGTTGAGAAATTAACCTCCCCTAGATGTTTTGTTTATTGTTTTTTTTTCTTTTCTTTGATATATTTATTCTTTTTTATGTGCAGTATATTTAGTCTTACACGGAGTTCTTCTAGCAGGTATTAGTCGGTGGACAGATATTATCGGATGGTATAAACAAAAAATATATTTAGTATTTTGAGGTTTTTTGGTGATTCTTTTTGTCTTTAGAGTTCTAGAAAGAGTGTTATTTTCCTTTTTTTTGAAAAATCACATGATATAGGATAATTAATAAATAGAAAATAAATTTCCCTGTACCACACCCGGAAATCTAGATCGACGGTTCAAGAATTTTGAGAGGCGACAATATTTTCAATTTATGCATTTAATGGTACATATTCTTACTTTGTTGGATTGGACCAAGAGGGAAAAAAATATTAGTCCATTCAAGTGTGTTTAAAAGGATGGGCCGTTCTCGATGTTAAAAGTTCATATATCTCCCTCTCAAGTATTTTTATATGTTTATTTTAACCACTATTCCCAGGTGTGTTACTTTGTACAAGGAATGATAAGAGTGAGATCACTGTCAGAAAAACCGAATACTAGGAAGTAATATTACTGATTTTCGAGGTCGTCTCGACTCCTATTTGGTCTAGATCGTACCCATGATCAGACAAGACTAAAAGAAAAGTCTGGAAGAGTGCAGGGTTGGTTGTTGCTATGGCATCTCTAGTGTAAGCGCATCCGAGCGCCTTTCTTCCCGCCCGTAGGACACTAACGTAACGTTAAAGCCGTAGGGCGAAGCGGGACATGCTCGACGTTACGTGTAACCAGCATCCGGTCGAACGAGCCCTTAGCATCCGAGCGCCTTTCTTCCCGCCCGTAGGACACTAACGTAACGTTAGGGCCGTAGGGCGAAGCGGGACATGCTCGACGTTACGTGTAACCAGCATCCGGTCGAACGAGCCCTTGGTTCTTGTTTGCAGACCAGAACACCATATATCATATGTTAAATTACTCTTGCCAAACAGGTTAACTAATAAATCTTTCTGCATTAGTCCTTAGTTACCACCTTTCATTTAATACCGCGTACATATTCAGAAACCACAACAACATCAGCTTAATACGGAAGGCGATCGATGTTTTGGGGAAAAAAATGATTTGCTTCTTCGTTAGGCGTTTGAGACAAGGATATGTATTCCCCTATCTTGTTGCAAATTATATAAAATGGAGTACAGGCTTAGAATGGCAGCATCTGCAGATTTTATTCATTGCTGTGAACTTACCAATGATGCCCTCTACAACACCGGCACTGGTGTCGAACTTGGGCGCTTAGGGACGAACTTTCTAGCCCAGACATGCTTGCTGTTGATTGAAAACTTTGCTTTCTCCATGCCATTGAGAATCACTCCAATCGTGGCCGCCGAACGGAAGACGATTCGAGCAAATAGCGATTGCTCAGTTGACTCCACCTCTTGCATGTGAAGTGACTCGATACAGTCCCCGTAAGCTCTGGTAAAGAATTCCTTGACTTCCCATTCGCGGACAGGGTAGCCCTTTGAGAATGTGATGAACATGGTCCTATCATCAGCAGGTACATCCTTCCCAAGCATCCAAGACTGGACCGCATCGGAGGGACCAACCTCGCTCTGATGATGAAGTCGTGGTTGAGCAACCGCTGGATGGAAACACGACAGCATTATTTGCGTATCCAGCAGGTTTTGAGACTCGTTTCTTTTGACAGCGTGCTGCATGATATCTGCCAGTGCTCTGATGCATACATCGTTCACAATCTTCGCTATCCCTTGCCGTGCAGCGAGCCTATTGTCATGGAAGAATCGGAGAGAGATTTCCTTCTGCAGCAGAGCTTGGATCAGAGGTATATCAGCGGTCTCTGATGGAGATACAAAATGGTCTTTGCTGATGCAGTCAAAGCATAAAACTGCCTCGTCTGCCAGTTCATAGATCAAAGTCAAAGGCAAAGACAGTATTTTCTTCACCACATAACCATATCCCACTCTCTCCAACCAAAGGCACAAGGCCATAACTTGAATGGACTCCACAGGATCCCTCCACAAGTCAATCACCAGGTTAGTGTAAAGCTGACGATCAATCTTATGGAAGAGGTTAAATTGCTCTTGTGAAACGAAAAAAGCAGCCATCTAAGCTTAAATGTCGCTGCACGAGTATGATCCGAGACGTAAGTAGACCCTGATAATATAACATACAATTAATGAACCTTCCTTCTATATCAATGGCGGAGAAAAGTAAAACGTGGAGTTCGCTGAACGCTATGAAATAGGCGTCCAACCGCCAAATAGGAAAGAGAATAGTGATTAAACAAAAAAAGAGCACGACCATATACCATAAGACACTTTAGGCTGAACTATAAAAGATGAAGAGGAAGAACAGACTAAGAGCTCGTTCTGCAGAACAGTGTGAACAATCTGTCTCTGTGAGATAAGAAGAGAGAATAGACGAACCTGATAGCAGCTCTCAGGCAGGACAACTCTTCTTATTCGTCCAAACTCAGAAACATCATATTGTTCTTCAAGGCCAATATATAGTCGGTCAGTGGTTTTGTCCATCAACCGAAGGAGAGCAAAAGCAAGTTGGTTTAATTAAGATAGCTGGCACTAACGAGTTGCCAAAAATATCTTGGTAAAAGTATGTCATTTTTCTTTGAGAAGCCGAGATCATTTGGAAAGTATCATAAATGTTTTGTTCTTTAGTATTAACAATGGCTAGGGTCATTTAAAAGTTCTCCTCTTTGAGTATAGAGGACCCGAAACTCCTAAAATCTTTACAAATCCCTAACATGAGCAATGCAGCAGGTATTACTAACTTGCTAGAGCTTTCTTACAAACAAATCCAACCTGATTGTCGTTATATCACTGATGTGAAGGACGACAACATGTGCCAGTTCACAATATGTTTCATCTCAAGCCTGCAATGTGCAATCCTACAGATGAGCAGACCTCTACAGGACTCATATTTGCTGCCAGATGCCAGTTTCGAGCCGAGGATTCCAGGGCAATGCTTGAAGTTTCTGAACGATCCTAAGCTGTTGAAATAAGAAGTATTTGTAGCAATAGCATCATACTATGTCATCAAGTCTTTCTGCTCAATTTTCCAAACAGAAAAGTGTTAGCCCTGAAACAATTGATCCACAACAGTTTGGCAGTTAGCAAAGATGCACATAATCTGCAAGTTGTTTTTAGTCTGATGATGGTCAAGATACCCTTAACGCAGCAGGAATAGCAAATCAACGATGAAAAACTACACACCGCACGTGGTAATTGAGAAGCATTGAATGTAGGAAGGATCGAGATAATGTTTCTAGAAACATCAGATCAGATTATCACACACAACGTTCCTTTGTCTCTTTGTTTATATTAATATATGGTACAAGTGTTGAAACCCTATTTCTCAATAAAGAGAGGGAAAGGTACAAAGGTCAGATAGAAAACGGCTGTAACGAACTCAAGTGAAGAACAAGTACAGAAACTGCCACATGGCATTTTTAAAGCTGCAACTGCCGGAAAAGAGCAACTTGTCATTAGCCTGTTTCCAAATCAATCATTTGAACTAGCACCCGCCATAGATCGAATATCAGACAGGGAAAAAGATCGGCAATTGAAGTTCTGTTGGAGAGATCGCATCCGTGATGCACTAGTAGGTGGCATTTTAGCAAGAGGATGCAAGGGAGGGCGAACACTAGAAGACTGCCTCAACATCGAGCAAGAGTCCTCGTTATTGATGCTTCTAGGGCAGGTCGTGGCTAACTCGGGAGCAAATGGATTTATCGGAGGGTTGCGTTTTCGGGGAAAGGGAATTTCTGGTTTGGCAAGTTCTTCAATTGAGGAAGCGCTAGTGGCATCTGCCAAGCTCGTGAATGACTTTGATTTCCCCTGGTAGAACTTTGATATGCCACTCCTGAAACAATCCAGACAAACACCGTTCAGGATTCGGACACTTCGAAACCGTTGTCGGGTCCAAAATCAGCTTCCCCTAATGAACCCTAGACAAAAAAATTCTCCTCTCTTCTGTTGCTAACAAATGTCTTAGATTACAATTCCACAAGATGGGTCATTTAAAACACAAAACCGTACAAAAACAACTTGATCAAGCCAAGAAACTAAGAAAGATTCGATCTTTATACCAAAACAACAAAGGAAAGGGGAAAAAAAGGAACTTACTTGGTGGGTAGAGCTTCCTCCAGAGAGTCCATAGTATCCAGAGGACCCTCGAAATCCCCGCCGCCCTCTTCGTCACTGTCCCTTCCCAAGGAGCACGAGCTTCTGGAATCGTCGGAATCTTCCTCCACGAACCGCCGGTGGCCGGCGGAAGCTGAAACTGAACTGGGCATCGTCATTAGGCTTTGGGAAGACGGGAGGGAGCAGCACCGAGAAAGAATAGAAGAAGGATTAGTTTGTTCTAATATTCTCAAAGTCACACTCACACATTGAGGCTTTTTTTATTTTATTCACGACAATTTCGAGTTTTGAAGTAGTTAGATTGAGCTTTTAATTTTTTATGACTAAATATATACATACAAAATATTATTTTGTCTTGAAGTCACCAAAGAATTTAACGCTCAACCATTATTCATATTCTAAATTTGATTAAGATATTTTTATTATAATTACAAAAAAATTTGAAGTTATTCGATGATATAAAAAAAAAAAGTCAGACGACATTATCCAGTGGCGGCAATGGTGGTGCTGATTGTTGAAACGTGGGACGCGAGGAGTAATTAGAGTAGAGTATAGACCCTATTTTACTATCCACGAAAAAAATTTCATTTAGATCATCAAATTTATTTTTTAATATTTTTTATAGATGTGACGGCCAGTATATATCCGGAAGAAAATAATAAATTTTTTACACAACACTCAATTAACCTGAACTTAATAGCGCCTTCTCTCCCCCTCTCTGTCTCTCCTCCACTATTAGATCCTCCATCGCCTTCATAACCTTTTTCTTTTTGTTGGTTCGCGGAGTACAAAAGTCAAGTCCTATTAGCTAATTTATTTTAGTTCCATATTTCGAGTGAAAAGGTGTCATGTTTACTTTCGTTCCTTCTTCTTTCTTCGCAGGGGAGGAGGAGCTGGAACTTTGGAAGTTAATACGACAAGGAAAGGGAAGAGTACTTCCCAACACGACGAACATTTCGATGTTGCAAGATGCGTGTCAGGTTGGTGCTAGTGGGCTCAAGGACGAGGGTGTTGATTTTAAAATTTGTACTATAGGATAGTGGTAATAGGTGTTCTTAAATGTATACAATTAGAGTAGTAATGTTCCTCTTTTATTGTAATACACCATTAGCTTCACCTGATGCGATAATTGTGATATTGATATATTTGTGGAGTAAGAATGGTATATTTTTATAGTGATATTGGTATTTTTGTATTGATATATTTGTGGAGTGACAATGGTATATTTTTGTAGTGATATTGATATACACAGATATTGGTATACATACAACATGATACTGATATTATACAATTAAATATTTTTGTAGTAGTACTTGTATTTCTGTAGTGATATTGGTATATTTTTGTAGTGATATTGAATCTACCATTTCCACCTAAAGTTTGATTAAATCTTTGATGTAGAAGCGGTCAATCAATTGTAGCGGCAAATCAATTTATTATTTATTCATAAGATTCACATTTGTACACTCTTTTTTAAGGATGAACCTAGATCTTTACACTTATCTTCTTTAAAAATAAAAAATTTTATAGCATTCGAGTCCTAAAAATTGAGAAGGATCAGAGTGACATGCAGATTCTTATTATTTACCAACTATTTAATTTTTAAAAAATAAATTATCACCTGATTATTCGCAAATAGCAAGGAGACACTGAAAAATATAAATACAATTGATTCATTCATTAAAAAATTTAACATAAAGAAATCAAACAAGCAATCCAAAAATAATTTGAAGTTGGATGGGTGAGATTGAGATTTTTATATTATGTTTAAGATTTAAAATATATATTATTTTAAAAAATTATGGTAGGATTACGACAGCTTCTCCCAATTCCACCAGGTCGCCATGAATAGGACTGCGGCCATAATATATCTTAAAAATCTATATTTATACTCTTATCCTTTTAAAAATTGAGATTTGAGACAGAATCTGAATGTAGAGTCACACAAAATCAAATTGTTTGATATACCCTCTAATTTCGAGCAACAAGATGTCAATAACACGGTGTCTCGTTGCAATCAAGTCTTTTTTTACGGAACATTGCAATAATGTCAGTTTTGTATGTTTAGGTGCCATTTCTATTTTTGCTTCTCTTATGCAACTTTTTAGAGAGTTGTATTATGTAATTATAATGGAAAATTAATAAAAATTATATTTCCAAAAAGAAAAGAACGATGGGAACGCTAGTGCTTTTAGTATATGTAACAAATACATACTATTGGGGGAGTTTGGGTTCGAGTCTTTGGATATGCAGTAGTATTAAATACTTGTTGGGAGTGTCATTTTTTAAAGGTTATACCCGGTTCGAAATTAGATTAGTCGGTTCAATGGACCTGATATCAATTAGTTAAAAATAAATAAATACATACTATTATAACATATTTCGTACAACTCTATATTTAACATTAAAATTGATCCTTATAAATTTAAAATATTGTAATGTCCACTTTTGATTTATGTCCCAACCATTTAGGTGAATTGAATTTTTTTAATTATGATATTTTACCTCAAACTATGGCTACAATTTAAATATTTCTTCCTAATTTGTATTATAACATTATTTTTTTGACGGAACTAATTTTGCAAGCAAAAAGGCTTAGTCATCCGGTCCTTTCAAAAAACACTAGTCGTCCAATCGAACCCGGTAATCGTGGGCCTACCGTCGCAAAAACCCTAGGAAACCATCCACCGGTCGTCCACGTTTCTCTAAACCCTTTTAGGTTCTGACCAAAACCCACCAAGGAAACCATCGTTCCGACCGGAGACAAGAATGGCCGGTAAGAGGATAGAGAACTACGAGGACTTCGTGCACGTGCACGGGATCCTTCTGGCAGCTTCGGGGCTGCCTCGTTCGCTTCACCGGAAGCTCTTCGAGAAGCTGGCCTCCGAGTCCTTCGACGCCGGGGCCCACTTCCAAATTGAGCTATGCGACGGCGGCGTCCAGAGGCGGCTCGTGCTCTCCTCCGGCCCGATGCCCAGGGACTCCGACGTCTTCCTCGTTGACCACGCGTGGACTTTCCGCCTCTCCGACGCTTACCAGCAGGTAAAGTTCCAGCCTTTATGTTTCATCTGGGTCGGTTGGGGATAAAGTTCGGATTTTTAGAGCAATGTGATGATATTTTTGTTTCAGTTGAAGGAAGTGCCGGGTTTGGCTGAGAGGATGGCGGCGTTGATGTGCGTGGATATTGATTTGGTCTCCAATGAGGAAGTTGGGGAGGGTGGGAATGAAGTTTTGGATGGGACAGGTTCCGAATTGAGTGCAATGGAGGTGGTTGAGAAAGAAGTTCAGGAGGCGAATGAGAAAGGGTTAGATGCTGTCAAGTGGTTGGAGCTCGAGGAGCTTGGTATCGACGACCAGATGCTGCTCTCTCTTGACTTGCCTAGTAAATTTCCGGTGCGTGGGATTTTTCGGTTTGCCTCTGTTTGATGGGCAGTTTGGATGTTGATATATTGCTGTTGTTGTTATAGGATTTAGTGGCACTTAGTCTGTGCGGGAACAAGATAAATGACACTGAACTCGTTGTGCGGGAGGTTACGAAGTTTAAGAACTTGCAGGCTCTCTGGTTGAACAACAACCCAGTTTTGGATATCTGGTATGGCTGGCATTAGACAGTCGGTACCTTGTATTTGCTCTTAGTTCTTGGTGATCGTTTTACAAACTAAGTTAAATTGTTTCAGGGACAGCAAAATGGCAGAAAGGATCTGCCAAGGATGTCCAAGACTGGAAATCTTGAACTCGGAATTCACCAGCAACTTCGGTGAGTGGGCCTTGGGGTTTTGTGGCGGCATTTACGAAAAGGTTAACCCTGGCTGTAACTACAACGGCGACTGTCCACTCAAGGATGTGACCTCGCTAGACCTCTCAAATAGAAATATTCGTTCACTAATTAACAAGGTTTGAGTTGATATTTACCCATATATATCACATAGTCCAAGGCTCAAACTCTGTTAATATGATACAAGTAATAACTGCAAATATCAACTTCATTGCTGATTCACTGCAGTTTGTCTTTCATTCAGGCGTTTACTCCTTTTGAGATTCCTACTCTTTCATTTCTAAATATTCGAGGAAATCCATTGGAAGAGAAGTCAGTCTTTGAACTATTGCAAGTCTTGAAGGGGTTTCCTTGCTTACAATCTCTGGAGGTAATCCCTTAAGGAACCCCCTTTTGTTGTTCCGAATAGCATAGTACAACCGAATGGCAGATGTGTATTTGGATAGCACTGAAACTTTTGGGTTTAATTTGATTTATCATTTGCAGGTAGATATACCCGGTCCTCTTGGAGATAGCGCACTTGAAATTCTCGAATCCCTTCCTCGGCTTTCTCTGCTGAATGGCTTTGATGTATCAAAAATATTAGAAACTGAAAAGCATGTCGTTGATTCCGTTCTTCAACCACGTCTTCCTGACTGGAAGCCCAACGAACCCCTTGCAGATAGGGTTGTTAATGCTATGTGGTTATATCTAATGACATATAGACTTGCAGATGAAGAAAAGATTGATGAAACCTCTTTATGGTATATTCCCTCAGGCCACTTGTTTAATGGGATGTTGCAACTAGCATCTTTTATTTGTTTCTAGCAATTAAAACATGGTAGTTATTTGCAGGTATGTGATGGATGAATTAGGATCAGCTCTGCGGCATAGCGATGAGCCAAATTTCAGGGTGGCTCCTTTTCTCTTCATGCCAGAGGGAAAACTGGAATCAGCAGTGAGGTTGGGATTTTGGTTTATTCCCTTGTTCTCCCTATTTTTGTATCTATATGCTATGTTCACTTAGAGCTTTAACTTGTATCGTAAGTTAGAATAATATGCTGTTGCTTTGCCGCTTATTGAACCCCAAAATAGCGCACAACAAATTAAGGTGAACTTGTCATCTTTTGGATTTCGAATGTTCTTGTCAGTATGTTCTAATAAATTATGACTGGATTTCTCTATAGTCATTGACACACTCATCCATTTAGATCTTTCTCTTTGTGGTTTTCTCAGCTATTCCATCCTTTGGTCTATCAAGAATGTTGACAATGGAGATGAGTGCACACGTGATTTCCTTTATGGCATTGGCGAGGACAAACAGCGTTCTGCTAGGCTTACTGCATATTTTCATACCCCTCAAAGATATTTTATCAAAGTACTCAATCTTACTTATTGATTTTCTTCTGAGAGTTAGATGTGTGCTAAGCTAGTTGGTACTAATCTATGGGACTGCTTACAGGAGTATGAAAAATTCTGGCAAACATTACAAAACAGAAGTTTGAGTTCTGCGCCAGTAGAGTCATCTGCCGCAAGAAGTCTGCGACGTAGTGATGGATCTCCTATACATGTTTACACAGACATACCTCATGTGGAGGAATTTTTGACTCGTCCAGAATTCGTGCTCAGTATGTGATGCAGGCTGTTTTTGTTGTCATCCTTAAAGCTTTAGTGTCTCGATCTCCTCACATTTGGTCTGCCGTCGTGTAATTTACTAGACAACGGTACTTACAGTGCATACCTGCAATTGGCTTTTATTTGCAGCAACTGAGATTAAGGATGCAGATGTTATATGGACAAGCTCACAGGTTGATGATGAGCTGAAAAAAGCTGCTGGACTCACTGATTTGCAACTCATTAACCAATTTCCTTTCGAGGCTTGTCTTGTGATGAAACACCATTTGGCAGTAACTGTTCAGAAGGTAAACTTCAACTTATCTATGCTCTTGATAGTCCTCATCTTGTACGTTATTATAATACTTTTGCTGGGAGGTAATTGACACTTAGGCTGCTATATTACCTGTAACAGGCTTATGGATCTCCCGAATGGTTGCAACCAACATACAACTTGGAAACACAATTATCTCCGCTCATTGGTGATTACTATGTGCGCAAGAAGAACGGGATGGACAACTTGTGGATCTTAAAACCATGGAACATGGCACGAACTATTGATACAAGTGTGACAGATAATCTGACTGCTATTATACGGCTTATAGAGACTGGTCCAAAAATATGTCAAAAGTATATCGAACATCCTGCTTTATTTCAAGGGAGGAAATTCGATATTCGGTACATTGTGCTTGTTCGTAGCATGAAGCCTCTGGAAATATACCTTGCGAATGTATTCTGGGTAAGCTTTTTTCCTCTCAGATTCCTTGGGACATGAGATAGAGATATTCTACCTGATCTTCTGAGCTGCTCATATTACGAATCTTCCATGTCGCTGCTATCTTCTTCTGCAGGTTAGGTTGGCTAACAATCAATACACTCTCGAGAAGAACAGCTTCTTTGAGTACGAAACGCACTTTACTGTTATGGTATGTTTACGCATTCTGACAGGCTTTCTCAATTCTCATTTGACTTTTAATTTTTAGATGCGAAAATTATCTACTGGCATGATGCACATATTTGTAGCTTCCACTCCAGTACTGTCTTGTCACTTCCTAAGAAACATTGACCTGAATGACTTCCAGAATTATCGGGGAACGTTGAACCACAAGAACACCCCAGAATTCGTCGAGGAATTTGAGCAAGAACATCAAGGTAAAAGCATCCTCTACGCATGCTGCCATTTGTTTTCTTCAAAGAGGGTGGTTGTTGCTATCTTCGAACTCCCCAAAAGAAAATGTAGTTACCATTGCCCTAATTTCTTTCTCTGCTATGGCTGCAGTTAAGTGGACAGATATCCATTTGAGAGTTCGGAACATGATTCGATCTCTTTTCGAGGGAGCGGCACAGGTACATCCAGAAATGCAGAGTCCGACCTCGAGGGCAATTTACGGAGTGGATGTAATGCTTGATGGCTCCTTCCAGCCGAAGTTATTAGAGGTATGCAGAAGCAACTGCTTTCCCTTTAATTTCCTTGTCTTACTTACGGTACAGAGTCAGTGCCTACTGAGTTAACCACACTTGTTGTTTTATAGGTAACTTATTGTCCGGATTGTACAAGGGCTTGCAAGTACGACGTACAATTCGGTCAGGAAGAAATCAAAGGTCGCGAATTTTTCAATTATGTCTTTGGTTGTCTCTTCTTGGGTGAAACTAGACATGTGACCCCTTTGTAACCAACATGTTAATGGTGTGTTTTAGTGGAGAAAGAAGATTTTTCTGATGCAGACTATGGTTTTTGAGACAATGACGTTAACCAAGGATTAGTTAGTTCTACATTGTATTGATAGTTTGTACTTTACACATGATTGGTTTCTTCCTTTTGGAAGCATCAAATCTTCCAGTTGTTAAGAGACTTAAGAGAGACCTAGTTTTTGATCTAATTAGAGCAAAGAGACTCGAGTAAATTTCATATTCGAATCATTAAAATAAAGTATTTTAAAAACCATTTAAAAAATTTAGCCGATTTAAGCTCAATAGGTATCTGAATATCGGTGGTCCGTCTATATTCGGAAACCTGTGTTGGCCCAATCAAAGTTGGAAAGTAAAGTATCTCTGGTAGGCCCAGCCCTCAGGACACTCGCTTATGGGCAAATCTGGCCCAGGAAATGAGCTTGTTAATGTTTTGGTCTCAGGCCCATAATTAATTGGATAACAATATGACAAGTTCTAAACCTGATTTTGGACCGTTTATTAATATTGGATGTCCAATTTTTTTTTTGTGGATGGCTAAATTGCATTGATTTTAATGAGTTATGCAATTTATTTAGATTTATTTTAATTTCACAAATTTTTTAGATTAAGATTCATAAAAATTCCACAATTTACAAACATGTGAATGTGAGGATTTAATGTCGAATTTCCCTTTTTTTAACCAACAAAACACGGAGAAACGGGTTTGTAATTATATCTCATACAATTTTGACTCTCGAGTTAAAATCATGATACACTTTTCTTCAAATTCGATAAAGAGAACTTTTACGTATTTATAGTCTCATTAAATTCAAAATCGTATTACTTAATCTAATAAGTGTACGACAAGTAAGAGTTCAAATAGGGATAGTCTTTTGTATCCCACAAAAATCTCTACAACTGCGTTGTCTTTTTCAATCTGTGGGAACATAGCTTTCTTGCTTGCTTGCTTATGAAATGGAATGTTCTAGATAATATAATTAATCCACACACCAACACATGAAAATTCATGACTTGCCTAACTAATGTGACAAATATGTTTAGGGAATTGAACAAAACACTAGAAAGCACTTGTCACTTACATTTGTCTCAAAATTACCCGCCCCAAATTTTTTTTATAAATGAAGTTGTATATTCTCCAAAATTAATCAACAAAAATATTACACTATTGACATCAAGAGTACCGTACCTTGAGTACCAGCCCGCCCCACTTCTTACCCCCGTATCAATCTTTTCTTGGGTTCGTTGAGCTGAAAATAAATTTACATCACTTTTTCCCCCGTAGTTGCACTGTTTGGTTGATATGTTGGTCCTTTGGCTATCTAACTCGTTGAAAATTAAGGCACGCTCGAGTTTGCTTAGTTCCTTAAACTTGTCCATGGATTGTCTTAATTCGTATATAATAATTAAATGTTAATGTCTCCGCCTAACTAACGTCTATGCTAATATGTTCAGTGTCAAAGCTATTGAACATATTAAACTATTAAACACCAATAATATGTTCAGTTATAATTTCGATATAGATTCTTAACATTTGGAAAGTCAAAAGTGCATAGGAGCAGGTCAATATATAGCTAGCACCGCTTTCAAAAAGCAGGGTTTGGTGAAAACCCATTTGGATGAGGTAAACTTCTTGTGCTGTGATTGAATCAATCGTTCATCATCCTCGTTAATTCCATGGCGATTACTCAGTCGTCGTACCAAAAAGTATAGCCATTAAACAATTAATTGTATTTCCTTATTATTGGTCTGGATGAACTTTCTATATTAATGGTTAAACAGCCGCAGGCACGACCAAGCAAAAAAGAGAGGGGCATAGGCATATTATATTTTTTTGGTGAAATGTGTGTATTATAGTCGAGGATTATCGAACCTCACTTAGATGAAGACTCTTTCAATAATATATTTTACATTTGTAAGACTCGAACTTAAAATATTCTTAAAATAATTCAAGTCATTTGCTACTTGGACCAACTCCGAAAACATAACATATATTATATTGGTTTTTTTGAAACATATTATATTTGTTAGAAGTTGACAGCGACATAGATGCAGGCAGGAGAAGCTTTCTTGAAATGCTAAGCCACTTTGGCTCATAGTTTTGTTATTTGCCGCTCCCCCAATACCGAACATAGTTTTGTTATAATACATATCAAAATTCGAGCCCCTCCCATACATTTAAATGGTCACCGATTTGTTTATTAAAAATTATTAATATTGTTACGTTTTCAGAATTTATATTAAAAAATTTTAAACTTAAATAAATTAATATATATTAAACTTTGTTTGGACGCAATGTCTAAACAAAGTTTGATAAACATAGAAAAAACAGAATTACTTATGACATGATTTGGAAGGGAATACGTACATGTTAATTTCTCATCTTTACAGCTACGTCGATGTTGACGTTTATGATTTCACCTTCCCTGTGATTTAATGCTCGGGAAATTTGATTTTTTGATGCATGACTTTTGGTATACGCTTAGTATATTTATAGGTAACAGATAATTTCTGTACAGTTGAATATTAATGAATTATATACAAGCTTGGATATATTAACAGAATTATCTAATATACTTGAAAATTAGAATCTTATTTTAAAATATTCCGACATACAATCAACTTAGATATTTTATTAATACCACTATATAATTACACTTTCCCTGAAGCAGCTATTTACAGCAGCCATTTACTGCTTACACAAAATTGGAAAAAGCGCATATTGACTTTGCAAGGATGACGACAAGAATGACAACTCATGACTCACCTACTCCCTCCCATCTTCTCGATTCCACAAAATTGTCAAAAAAATCATTTACTTTCCCTTTGAAATAATGGAATGGAGGAGGAAATATTGATGTAGTAGAAATATTGATAAATATATATATATATATATATATATATATATATATATATATATATATATATATATATATATATATATATATAGTATGAAAGAAAAATGAGGAAGAAAGAAATTTAGTTCTTTTATTTCAATATCTTTTCACCATACTTTCTTGTTCAAATTATACTTATGTGTATAAATTTCTTTTCGGTTTCCGTCCAAATAATGAATAAAATATATATTTCTTCCTCTCTCTATTACATTCTTTCCCATCTCGATTTATGTTGAAGGCATCAACGTTATTTCAGCTTCAAAATCCTTCTCGATGCAATATTGTTTTGATTTTGTCTTGGAGATTAGTTGACAGCAACCGTGCGGACTTGCCAATGGATATATAACGCGGTTCTTGATCAAGTTTTCTAAAGAAGATTCGTTTAATAGATTTTTTATATCAATTGACTTCCGGATATCTGATATACTGATTTAGATTCGAGTCTAGCAAAATTTAGTTAAATATTTTTAGATCATGCATGCATATAAGTGGCAGTAGTATTGTTATGACGAAATCCGATAACGAGTTCTAGAAGCACTTCCAATTATATCCATGGAATGCAAAGGGGTCAATTGTGTACTTTTGCTTCTATGAGCTTTAACATCCAGAAATTCCAGATGGTTGTTTGGAAATTAATAATGGTTGTTCAGTACTTCCATGGCAATGACAATATAAGATCAACTAAAGATTTAGATTAATTATTGATGATGTTATTCTAATTTAACCAGGTCTCGAGTTCGAGTTCGAATTCCTGTTCTTGGGAATGCGTGAGTGTTAAATACTTGTCGGGAGAGCTTTGCCACATTTCAAAGGTCATATTTGGTTCGAATCTGGATCAATCAGTATAGTAAATCTAATACCAGATCATATAAACCTAAAATATAAAAGATAAAATAATAGTCTTGGACCAACGAGAATTGGTATACGTGATAAAATGTCTTAACATCACTTATAAAAAAAAAGTCTTAACATCTTTTATTTACATTTGAAGAATATAAAAAACATAATTGAAGAGTGAAATCTAAAATATGGTCCAACAATCTTCACTTAAATCGAAGATTAAAAAAATTAATAGTCTTGGAGTCTTGGAATGTGGCTGGAAGCTACATTTGGCGATTATACATACAATCACATCTTCACATGGCAATTAACAAAACCCATATAATGTAGTATCAATTAATTAATTTCTATCAAAAAATGTAGTATCAATTAATATATTGTCTCCACAAGTACCGAAATACAAATATAGTTGTGTGTTAAACAATCTATTAGCCAATTTAACTTCCAGGCATACCGCATTACGTACCCAAAATAATATTCAAGTGCAAGGAAAAGTCAAAAGGTGTTAGCGAGTCATTTTCTATTAACCAACTATACCGAGAATAGAGATCTCAGGACCCTCCACCCTCCTAAGTTCCTAACCACATCCACATTATACAATCTCGATAAATAAATAATTGTCTTGGAACAATTCCAATGATAGGTCATAGTGCTACACAAGGAATTTGAAAAGTGAGCGTGTTTCCATTTATTTTTGGTAAATATTTATTTCAGTACTTCTTTTTGTTTCGTATTATTTGTTTAGTAACCCAAGTTTCTCAAATTTACACGTTTAGTACACTATTGTAGGGGTGAGCGATTGAACCAAAAATTACAGAACCGATCCAATTCAGACCGAAATTTTGGTTCAGAACGAGGCTCTTAAAATGTTTGGTCATGTTTGGTTCCTTCCAAGCTAGAGAATTTGTTCTTAGTTCTAGTTCGATTTTCTCCATAGAGAACCACAGATATTCGAATTCACTAGTTTGCATTTTGATTCTCATTATCTGGTGGCTAGAGCGTGATTACTTCGGTATCTGTGATGTATATTTTCTTGATAATTTTTTCGTGGAATATAATACTTTACTTATTTAAAAAAACTAGCATATGACATTGAATACGCTCTAAAGATTGCACTTTTACCATACTTCTCTATTATCTTTAAAAAATCATTATATCACATATATGTTATTTGTTAGACCATTTTGTGTGTGTCCACAATCACCCTTTTTTTTCTTTCTATTCTCCAAATTTTGGATATCTCGGTTTTGGTCCGAATCTAACCCAAAAAAACTGGATCAGGTCCAGAATCGTGGGAAAATGGCCAGATTTTGATCCCATTATTCTCTTAAAATGATCGTCAGTTCTCACCATTCGGTCTTGTCCGAACCGATTGCTCACCGCTAATAAATTTTTACTAAAAGTATAACTTTTGAAAATATTTGTTGTTAGGAATTCAGCAACTTCGAGAACAAAATACTCAAAGAATACGAACGCAAGAGATTACGTGGTTCGGCCTAATGCCTACGTGTAAATTAAATTACATAGATAATAAACGGTATGCGGAAGCGTACCCGGATTGGTCGATGTAGTGTTGAATACCATCTTCTTTATAGCTAGGTTTCTCTCGTCTTTCCTATCGTTTTTATGATACCCACCGATGGATGGCATTAGCATCTATTTATAGGCAGAGAGAGGACCAAGCTATATACCTAGATTCAATCGGGCGCGTCCATCAAGCTCCCAATGGACGGTTGAGATTAAACTAATAACCATACTCATAATAGGACTCTAACTCATTAAAGCAATCAATAATAGAGTCCAACTATATGAGAGCCACCTTAATAGAATTATCAAGACTTAATAGATAATTCTTACATTCTCCCACTTGGCTCGAATATAGGTTAATAGTATAACATAAGGTGCACAACATAAGTAATCTCAACTCAAAGTCCACAATCATAATGTCATCATATGATAAGCTACTAAATGCGAGCTATAGCGGTTATATGTCAATTATGTGACATACTCCCTTCCATAACCACGACACTAGCAACTCAATATACTAGACCAATAAAGCGGTACATAGAACCAATAATAGTCCACAATAATGTCTCATAGAGACTTTCTTGTTTTTCCATAAATCTATAATGTATACATCAATAACGAAACAAGAAAACTATAATGTATATCAGAAACGTATTAGTGAGCTCAGAGTGTCATCTATTAAAAGCAATCAGAAATACAACCAAGACCCATTCTTAGTGCATGCTCTCTAAATTATTTTGGTTGTAATGGCTTTGTCAACAGATCTGCAATCATGAGATCTGTACTGATGTGCTCAATAGACACCCTTCGTTCCTGAACTTCCTCCTTAACGACAAGGTACTTCAAATCCACGTGCTTCGCACCTCTAGAGTATTTGTCATTCTTGGAGAAAAATACTGCTGAGGAATTATCACAATAAATTTTCAGCGGCTTGCTAATGGTGTCAACAACCGCAAGTCCCGAAATAAAGTTCCTCAACCACTTTGCTTGGATCGAAGCCTCAAAATATGCCACAAATTCGGCTTCCATAGTGGATATAGCTATTGTAGTCTGTTTGGCACTTTTCCATGAAATTGCTCCATCCGCCAAAAGAAATACATATCCACTAGTAGACTTCTTACTATCTTCGCATCCGCCATAATCTGAATCCGAATATCCAATCACCTCTAAAGTGTCAGATCTTTTATACATGAGCATGTGGTCTTTGGTCCCATAAAGATACCTTAATACTTTCTTTGCAGCTCTCCAATGTTCATTACCTGGATTCTTTTGATACCTGCCTAGCATACTGACCGCAAAGCTGATATCCGGTCTTGTGCAATTCTGCAAGTATTGTAGGCTACCAACAACTTGAGCATAAGGGATAGGCTCCATTAATTTTTGTTCTAGTTCATTCTTAGGACATTGTTTAAGACTAAATTTATCACCTTTATGTATAGGAACGGGACTGGCATTACATACAGGATGTTCAAATTTCTCCAGAACCCTTTCCACATACCCTTTCTGTGACAATCCAAGCAAACCTTGTGCCCTATCACGGAATATCTCTATTCCAATCACATAGGATGCTTCACCCAAATCTTTCATCTCAAAATTTTCCGAGAGAAAGTCTTTAGTCTCACGTAATATTCCTAAGTCATTTGCAGCAAGCAAAATGTCATCAACATATAGGACTAGAAATATATACTTGCTCCCACAGATCTTTTGGTATATACACTGATCAACAACATTTTCTTTGAAACCAAAAGATGTGATGGTATCGTTAAACTTGAGATACCACTGTCGGGAAGCTTGCTTAAGCCCATATATCGATCTCTTAAGTTTACACACCAACTGTTCTTTTCCTTCAACCTCAAACCCTTCGGGTTGATCCATATAGACTTCCTCCTCAAGGTTCCCATTAAGAAAGGCTGTTTTCACATCCATTTGGTGTAACTCCATATCATAGTGAGCCACCAATGCCATAATTATCCTTAAAGAGTCTTTCTTAGAGACTGGTGAAAAAGTCTCATTGTAATCAACACCACTTTTCTGAGAAAAACCCTTGCTACAAGTCTAGCTTTATAACGTTCGATATTGCCAATGGGGTCACGTTTGGTCTTGAAGACCCATTTACACCCAACCCTCTTAGAACCTTCAGGCAATTCGACGAGATCCCAGACCTTTAGCCTTTCCATAGATTTTAACTCTTCCTTCATGGCATTCATCCATTTCTCAGACTCATGTGATTCAATAGCTTGTGAAAACGAAACTGGATCCTTATTGACTCCAATATCAAAGTCTATCTCATGCAAATTTACCACAAAATCATCTGAAATAGCTGACTTTCTTTTCCGTGTAGAATGTCTTAATACTATTTCTTGTGGTTGTTGTTCATTTGAGTTTGGTGAGTTATTTGGTACTTGATGGCCCAAATTTTCATCCATGTTGACTTGCATTTCTTCAACATTTGGAGTAGCATTCGGTACAATTGGTGGAAGAAGAAATCGATACAGGCAAATTTGCATTTATTTCAACTTCCTTAATTTCTACCCTTTGATTACTCCCACTAACTTCACCATTCTCAATGAACCTTATATTACCAGTTTCAACAATTCTCGGACTATGGTTCGGACAGTAAAATCTGTACCCTTTAGATTTCTCTGGGTAACCAATAAAGTAACCACTTACTGTTCGAGAATCTAATTTACTTTCATGTGGATTATATAATCTCGCTTCCGCTGGACAACCCCAAACATGCAGGTGTCTCATACTAGGTTTTCTTCCAGTCCAAAACTCAAAAGGAGTTTTCGGAACAGCCTTACTAGGAACCCTATTCAGTAAGTACATAGCAGTTTTGAGAGCATATATCCACAACGAGATGGGCACTTTTGTATTACTCATCATACTCCTAACCATTTCAATTAAAGTCCGATTTCGCCTTTCCGCTACACCATTTTGTTGTGGTGTACCTGGCATGGTGTATTGAGCAGTTATGCCATGCCTTTCAAGGAACTTTGCAAATGGACCAGGACATTGACCACTTTCGTCATGTTTACCATAATATTCACCACCTCTATCAGACCTTACGATTTTTACTTTCATGTCTAATTGCCTTTCAACTTCATTCATATACACCTCAAAGGCATCAAGTGCTTGAGATTTTTCACGAAGTAAATAGACATGACCATACCGTGAAAAATCATCAATAAAGGTAATAAAATATTTTTCTCCACTAAAGGATGGAACATTAAATGGTCCACAAATATCGGTGTGTATTATCTCAAGAAGCTGAGTACTTCTCGTGGCTCCTTTCTTGCTATGTTTGGTTTGCTTTCCCTTAATGCAATCCACACATATGCTAAGATCAGTAAAATCTAGATTCGGGAGAATCTCATTCCTTACTAATCTTTCTAACCTTTCTTTGGATATATGACCCAAACGCTTATGCCACAAGTAAGCAGAACTATTATTCTCAATGTTACGCTTAATACCAACGTTACAAACACTAAGCAGAGATTCAGAAAAGACACTATCGAGTTTCAGCTTATATAAACCATCAGATAGAACACCAGAACCAATGAGGTTTGTATTCTTAAATAAACTGAAACATCCAAAACCAAATTTAACATGAAAACTACAAATATCCAACATAGAAAGAGAAATCAAGTTTCTAGATACTGAAGGCACATAGAGAGTCTGTAATAAGTCTAAATAATGACCAGTGTCTAAGACTAAACGGTAAGTTCCAATGCCTTCAATTGAAACCTTCGTTCGATTTCCCATGAGGAGGAATCTTTCATTTGGGTTTATGGTTTGGATCGAACTGAATCCCTGCATAACATTGGAAACATGAGTTGTAGCACCAGAGTCAATCCACCAAGTATTGGAAGGTACCTCAGATAAGTTTGATTCGAAACATACAAAGATGTTATCTTTACCTTTCTTTTCAAACCAAACTTTACGTTTCGGGCAGTCTTTTCGATAATGTCCCTCCTTCTTACAGAAGTGACACTTATCACCCCTCTTTTCATTCATGGTAGGTTGCGCTACCTTGGCAGGACCCTTCCTCTTAAATTTCTTGGCTTTCACTTGGTATGCTTTCTCAGCTCCTTTACCCATTAGGCTAATAGAATGACTTCCTTGGTTCTTTAATCTCCTTTCCTCTTGAACAAGCTTACTGGCCAATTCATTAACAGTCCATTTATCCTTTATGGTATTGTAACTAATCTGAAATGGTCCATATTCAGGAGGTAATGAGTTCAATATGATTTGCACCAAGAATGAGTCATCTGTTCCATGTCCCAGGGTCTTTAATTTTGCTGCCAAATTGGTCATCTCCAGCACGTGATCATGCATACTTTGCGACCCATTGAACTTCATGGTCGTAAGATTTGCCATTAATGTGCCAGCAAGAGACTTATCTGCAGAACGAAATCTCTCTTCTATAGTAGAAAGATATTCCTTTGCACTTTCTATCTGTGGAATTGAGCTCTTAATGTTGCTGGCAGTTTTCATGCGCATAAATGCTAGGCTTAATCTGTTTGACCGTTCCCATGCATAATAGAACGTCTTCTCATCCTCAGAGCTTTCATCAGTAATAGCCTGAGGTTTTTCTTCCAAGAGTGCCAAGTCAAGATCCGAAGCTCCTAAATAGAACTTGACTTGTTCACTCCATTCAGAGAAGTTTAAACCATCAAACAGATCAACACAAGAAGCATGAACTGTCATAGCTGCAATTTTAACATACATGCTCAAATTAATATTCTATAATGGATTCAAATAAAACAATAAAAGTACACTATAGCTCTCCTTTGGGTAGAAACTATAATATACTATCATAAATCAATACCATATAATTCATTTATCGTAGAATTTAATTATTCAAATCAAATATATATGCTATCTTTGGATAAACACATGTATCTGACCAAAATAAAAATTCATACATAACTTTTATCGAAGAACTAAATATTTAAAATCAAATACACGTTATCTTTGGATATGCATATGTAGATGATCCAAATATTTAGTTCATCGCCTTTATGCTTACTAATTACAGAATAGTGACCTACCTTTGGGTAGAATCGATTTTCTCATAATTAGCAAACGTCAAATTATTCATCAAGGTCATATAATTGGTATTGCAATAATTGATGAATAAATGACAAAATATACATGTATATAACATTAAAGTTTGACCACTTTGGTGACTAACAAACATATACTATAACATGTATAACATTAATATCAAGCAAGATCTATAGCAATATTCAATAAATCATCTTGAATAATCATTAATTACAATTCAGAATAACAATTCATAACTCGTAACATCAAGAGTATTACCCACATTAAAATTGTAATTAATAACTTGTGAACTATAATTAGGGTCTAATTTCTGAGAACCTAAACTCAAATTCTTTTAGTTTCTAATTCACCCAATTAGAGTTCAAATCGGTCAAAGCGGCGAAGAAGGGAAAATCTTAAAGTAAAAGCGGTAAAGTTCAAATCGGCCCCTAACTTTTCGCGTGTTTTTCAATTTGGTCCCACTTTTCGTAGGACAACATACAGCGGCAGATTTCAATTAGGCTATCAACTTTCCGCGTGTTTTTCAGTTTGGTCCTTCCGTCCCGGAAATCTTACAGTTCAGTCCCGAGGTTTTTATAAACATCAATTTCAAACCCTAAACCATAATACGCATACATGAATCACACAAACTTTATCAAATCTGTTCTATAATTGATCATGCATACGAAATAATTTAAAACGCCAATCCAAACAGAGAACACAAGCTCTGATACCACATGTAAATTAAATTACATAGATAATAAATGGTATGCGGAAGCGTACCCGGATTGGTCGATGTAGTGTTGAATATCATCTTCTTTATAGCTAGGTTTCTCTCGTCTTTCCTATCGTTTTATGATACCCACCGATGGATGGCATTAGCATCTATTTATAGGCAGAGAGAGGACCAAGCTATATACCTAGATTCAATCGGGCGCGTCCATCAAGTTCCCAATGGACGGTTGAGATTAAACTAATAACCATACTCATAATAGGACTCTAACTCATTAAAGCAATCAATAATAGAGTCCAACTATATGAGAGCCACCTTAATAGAATTATCAAGACTTAATAGATAATTCTTACATACGTCCACGGGGAGAAAGGAGAACTTTTATTGATGGATTTGAGTCACAAAAGCCTTACAAAATTCTTGGGTAACATGCCTTTATATAGAGACAAATTCTTGTACATCAAGTAATCTATTTAGGTCGAATTAGGAGTCTGAAACAAAACAGAAAAATAATTTTTCTTTTATTTATTCCTCACCAAACTCAACAATCTCCACCTTGGCGAGAAATTATCCCATGGACAAACCATGAAGCTCCATCCGAACTTCAACAAAACTCCACCTTGACGAAACACCGCCCCATGAAGAGATGAGACCTTGCAAGACCAATCCGACTCTACCAATTCTACCTCGGACCACAGATACGCCGTCATCAATAAGACCATAGCATACAACGGACAATTTTTTGTTCCACCAAGTAGAACCCTCGATATACCACGAACTCCACCGTTCGGCCTTGAGTGAGATACCTGATTTGTCCGTGGTGCTACCAATGGCTTCACGTTCCTAATGTCAAACCTACCCAACACATTTGACATACACGTGCCTTTAGACAACCATAGCGGAAACTTGCTAACTTTGTCTCCGCGAATCCCAACTCCACTCAAGCCATTCATGTCAGGCTTTCGCTCCATCACAGAAGAGCTTTTCTTTCCTCCATCGGAACACAACGAGGTGACTCCACCTACAACCGTGTTCTCCACTAACATGTAAGTATTCATAGCATTTCTTTCACCCTTCATCACCACCACAGCATCCTTCTCCACCTCAATTAGTCCGCCTACAACCGTATAGCAGTACCCACTATAATCTAAGGCACCTAATGAGATCAAATTTCTCTCCAACTTTGGAACATGCCTAACCCCACACAATTTTCTCTCAACATCATCCCACATCTTGATTCAGATATCACATATGCCAGTAATTCTATAAGTAGAACTATCACCCATAGTCACCATACCTGAATCAACGAACTTGTAGGTGTCGAGCTACTGTTTCTTGGGTGTCATGTGAAAGGAACAAGTGCTATCCAAAATTCAGAAATCATAATACTTTGGACTTGACAAAACATAAAGAAGATCACCATCCGACCCGTCTGAATATGATGTCATATTCACGGAACTCGATCCTTTTCCCTCACGATCCCGAGTTCTTCTTAGACAATCCTTCTTCACATGCCCTTTTTCTCCGCACTCGAAGCAATTTCTTTTGAAGCTCTTTGACCTTCGACCTGGATCTTTTTCTATCATCACTACGACGACTATGGCTACCCCTCATAACCAGTCATTCCGCTTGTTCATCGCCAGTTTTTCTCCTTTGATAAAACCCTAGCAGAGCACTTGTGATATCTTCCAACACCAGTGACTCATTCTCCCAAGTTAGAGTTGTAACCAAATTTTTGTAGGAGCCCGGTAAGGAATTCAGAAGCAATAATGCTTTGTCTTCTTCCTCGAATTTCACATCAACCTTTCTCAAGTCGCTCACAAGTTGACTGAAAATATTAATGTGTTGGCTCAAATTTGATCCCTCGTCCATCTTGAGCCCGTACAATCTTTGCTTAAGATAAAACTTGTTCGACAAAGACTTAGACATATACCTTGCCTCCAATTTCTTCCATACCTCAGCTGGTGATTCCTCATCCATGACGTGATACATCACATCGTCTGCCAAGCACAAGCGAATTGTCGCCACTGCCTTGGCCTCCATCTCCTTCCACTCTTGCTCCTCCATCTTCTCGAACTTCTTCTCCGAGAGCGCGATGACCATCCCTTGTTGCACAAGGAGATCCTTGACACGCCTTAGCCATAACCCAAAATTCGATGAACTATCGAACTTCACAAAAGTAAACTTCGCGCCGTGATCCGACATCCGCCAACCTTAGCTCTGATATCACTTGTTAGGAATTCAGCAACTTCGAGAACAAAATGCGCAAAGAACATGGACACAAGAGATTACGTGGTTCGGCCTAATGCTTACATCCACGGGGAGAAAGGAGAACTTTTATTGATGGATTCGAGTCACAAAAGCCTTACAAAACTCTTGGATAACATACTTTTATATAGAGACAAACTATTGTACTACATCAAGTAATCTATTTAGGTCGAATTAAGAGTCCAAAACAAAACAAAAAAATAATTTCTCTTTTACTTATTTTTCGCCATTTGTCACCAAAAAGATAGAAGTTACTTGGTCTACAAAATGTCAAATGGCACTAAAATGATTTTTTTCTTTATTTATGTACAAAAATAAAAAAAAAGGTTTTTTTTTAGGGTGAAAAAAATGGAGTTGCTGCCATCTTTCTTTCTCGTCCGCGTTTTCATAGACCTATCAATCTAGCTGTTAGGCTTATTTGAATAATTTTGGTCATACATCTCCATTGCACCATTATAATATCCACCAATACTATTCCTTCACCTCCAAGCTTTCTATATATATACTCACCATTCTCCTACTCCCATTGATCACATCACAAATCACCACAAAAAATGGCGACCCTGTAGCCATCTTCTTCTGCAATTTTAACGGCTATATAAACTTCCATCTCCTCACAAATCAACCAAACCAAGATTAAAGATGACTGTCCAAAAGGGCTCGTGGAAATCCATGGTGACGAGCTGCTTCAAGCCCCACGTACAAGATCAGAAAGTGATCACAAACCCACCAAGTCCGAAGAAGACTGAGGACGTTGCCAGTCAATCCTCGTTCCAGAGGGTCTCGATGACCGATCTGAGCAACCCGGGCTCATGGACCTCTGACGACCTCTCGATCTCTCTCGTCGGCTCGAACCTCCACTCGTTCACCCTCCAGGAGCTTAAGCTGATCACGCAGGGCTTCTCGTCCGGCAACTTCATCGGGGAAGGCGGGTTCGGACCGGTTCATAAGGGGTTCATAGACGACAAGCTTAGGCCTGGTCTTAAGGCTCAGCCTGTTGCCGTCAAGCTCTTGGACTTGGAAGGTGCTCAGGGACATAGGGAGTGGCTGGTGAGTTCATTAATAATAATATAACTTAATTTATGTTCGAATCCGTAATTGTATCACAATAATTTAAATTAAGATAATTTCTTTTGTGTCAGACGGAAGTGATATTCCTAGGGCAGTTGAGGCATCCACATCTTGTGAACCTGATTGGCTATTGTTGCGAAGATGAACACAGACTTTTGGTCTACGAGTACATGCCAAGAGGAAGCTTGGAGAACCAATTGTTTCGAAGTAAGTCTCTATTTAACTAAAACATATTTTGCATCAAATAATTACTAAATTATAAACCAACTTCAGAACTAATTCGAATAATTTTTGAATTTGTTAGGATTTTCGGTGTCGCTGCCATGGTCAACGAGGATGAAAATTGCCTATGGAGCAGCGAAAGGCCTAGCCTTTCTCCACGAATTGGAGAAGCCTGTTATATACAGGGATTTCAAAGCCTCGAACATTCTCCTCGACTCGGTAATTAATTTGGCTACTACTCCTTTGTAATTAAAATCGGAATATTTATTTCCGCTCTTAATATATATTGCTAACTTTTTTCTAATTCCATTATTAAATTATGTTCCACAGGATTATACTGCGAAGCTCTCTGATTTTGGCTTGGCAAAAGACGGTCCGGAAGGATCAGAAACGCATGTCTCCACCCGGGTCATGGGAACCCACGGTTATGCTGCTCCCGAGTATATAATGACAGGTATGTTTGACTTTAAAGTTCGAATCAATTCGGACCCCTTTTTTTGGCTTAGTAAATTTTCGAATCGTAAATATTTATTCGGCTAACTTTTTAGTTTAAAAATATCTTAGGGGTGGTTCGTTTTATTTTCATAAAGTTTTTGGTCAAAGTGGACAAATATACAAATGTCGTTGTCGGCCAAATCAACCATTGAACTTTCCTATCTCTCAAAAACAAAAAGGTTGGACTTTCCTTGTAAGTTATAAGAACGCGTGTACACTTCCCTGATTTAGTCACCACCAATACGTAGAATATACGAATCAAATAGGTCAGAAAAGTGTTCCAATGCGGTATATATATTTTATTCGGTCAAACAAGATTGGAAGGTCAACTGTCGTTACTTTCTGGATTTATGAGACATTTGAAGTTTATTTTATGTTATCGTTGTTACCTTTTTCCTAATTGTTCTTAAACAAACCGTTGACTTTTTCTTCAGGTCACTTGACAGCAATGAGCGACGTGTACAGTTTCGGTGTGGTCCTATTAGAGCTCCTCACCGGTAGAAGGTCGATGGACAAGAAGCGGCCACAGAGAGAACAAAACCTGGTCGAATGGGCCAGGCCCATGCTGACCGATGCCAGAAAATTGGCCCGGATAATGGACCCGACACTGGAAGGCCAGTACTCGGAGTCTGGGGCCCAGAAAGCAGCGGCCCTGGCCTACCAGTGCCTGAGCCAGAGGCCCAAACACAGGCCCACCATGACCGCGGTGGTAAAGATCTTGGAGCCACTCAAAGATTATGTGGATATCCCAATCGGGACCTTTGTGTATACGGTACCAACAGAGACAGCGAAATCCAAAGAAATGGGAGATCGCAATGGCAAGGATAGTGAAACCAAGAAAGAGGAGGGGAAGAAGGAGAGAAACCATAGACCCCATCATCATCATAGGCATCATAAAGTACACCACAATCAAAATAACAATAATAGGCATCCATTGAGATCACCAAGATCTCCTTCCAATTACTCGGATGCGGCTTTAGGCCGAGACCAAAGGTCTCGCTCTCCCTTGCATCGCAGGGACTGTGGAGTTTAGATAAATAGAGCTTAATTTTAATTAGCTAATTTGTGAAAATTTGATATCAAGCAATGTGTACATATGCTGTGATATTTGTGAGTGGATTCATTTTTTTGTTCTTGACAAATTTTATTGGCCAGAGCGAATACGATGGTGTGAGGTCTTCTTTAATTTATTTATTTTTTGCCACAAGAATGATTAATGCTTTATTTTTGTTTTTGCGTTTAGGCAACTGGATGGTGTGTAATATATTGAGGGTTAACTTATCAAAAAAAATATATTGAGGGTTAACTAAAAAGGTGGACGGCGAGGAGGAATTTGAACCTCCTACGCATAGATACCGCGTTAACCCTGACAATTTAACGACTGCTTGCAAATTCAGGAATTGAATTCCTCTTATCATGGAAAGGACACCGATGCTTCGCCTGAAAAGCAATATTCCCTCGAGCAGGCGAGGCCTAGCAAGCTAGCAGCTATTGTTGAGGATAAATTATGCACTATTTTGTCTCTGTACTGTCCCTGTAAACCAATGATATACTCTGACACGGGCGGATTAACCCAAGGCACGCACGCGATAACGCGCGTTCGCAATATGCCGATAGGAACTAGTGACCAGCGAAGTCCCAACTATCAAAGGATAGAATAACAACTTATTTTATCTCGTTTTTTAAAATTGATGGGTCGTTTTTTATCTTTCAAGAATGAAAAAAAAAATTATTTCGAAGGGAAACAAAGCCAAGCAAAATTTAGGTCAAATTGCTCAAATTTAAGTTCACAAAAAAATTCCAAACCTAAACTCAAACCAGACTATAGTTTTTAACCATACTTGTCAATTCAATGTTTAAAAAACTCGATCAATGGTAGGATTGGTTCGACTTAGAACACAAATCATGCTAGGTTTATTTTCAAATTCAGAAGGTCGTTGAACCGATGGTCAGCGTCATTCACGATTAGATAATAAATTTGAACCAACTAATTCAATAAATGTGCCGGTTAAGATTAATTAACAAAAAGTCATTTTTTGATAAACGACTTCTAAAATTTTGTTATTTTTTAAAATATTAAATTATTTTTAAAATATTTAGTACGACCGGAATTCGTAGAGATTCACTCTCGGGATGGTTTTTAAAAACATTTTGTCGTTATTAATGGAGTTTTTTTTTTGAAGACCTTGTTAATGGAGTTGCTGCTCCCTCGCTTCCCGGAAACAACGTACGAAACAACGGGAATCCTAATCAAGGGCAGACTTGTAATAAAATTAAAATGCACATCGGCCCATTCCATCGATTTATAAATAGCCCACCGCTATGCGCCACAAGGCATTGCATTTGATATTACCCAGAAAAGCTGACATGAAAATGTCAACCATAAACCTTTCTTCTTCCCTCCACAAATAGAACATATACATACTCTTACACAACTCGAATGTACAGTAGACTGAATAATAAATCGTATGAACCAAAAATATAACTATATACTAGTGCAGTTATTTATTTATTTATTTTGAAGCCAGTCGAGGAGTACGTATAATCATTATTAGTGGGAATCGATGCAGAGAGACAAGAGCATGGACCTGGCGCTCAAGCCACACAAGCGTTATGGCCGGAACCGGAGAGGAGGGGGCCGCAAAGGCGGTCGGGGCGGCGGCGACCTCAACGGCGGGGATAGTCTGAGCGTATTCGTCGTTCTGCTACGCTTCTTTGTTTTGGTCATTTTCCTGCTGCTGTCGGTGTTTTTTCTTGTTTATTTCATGGGTTTGCTGCTTTAATTTGAGTAATTAAAGTTTCTATTGCTGGGGCCAAAATGTATTTAGTCTAACGATATAATATGAAGGATTATTTTATGACGTATGATGATTTGTTAGAGTCGAGATTTAAAACCCGCAAGGTGTAATATTGATGTAAAAAATTACCTTAAAAAAATATATGTCCATATTTATCCCGACATCCCGACACGGAGGAAGAAAGCCCATCATCTTGTATGTTCAATCAAAACTTGCTTTCTCATCCGACGTTAGGCTGATGTTCATGAAATCATGAATTGCGTCCTCTGATTTTTAATATTTGGATGTGATTTATATCGTTTTTTTCAGAAGAATATCGTTTTAACTCTTAAGACCGAAAGATGTACAAATTACACCATTTTTTTATAAGTATAAATTACACCAAAATTGTTACGGAAGAACAACATAATAGAAAATTTGCCTAGCGACCGAATTTTTGCTAAGCAGTAATCTCTATCAAATAAAGCCATTCGTTAAAAATCTGTTTAATACCAAGTAAGATTTTGAAAAGGTCATCTATCATTATCAAACATATGATAAGATGCATGTAATATATGTCTTATATGTGGTCGTCAATGGCGGCTAAAAATTTATTTCGAAGAGTCGGTTTAACGAGTGTACTAGTCTTGCACAATTATATGTGCCACCCTCCAGTCTTGGTGTATTAAGTCAAGAGTAACAAATGACTCAATTAAACTTACATGTTAGGAATTGGACTAAAGGTTCGTTCATCATCAAAATAGTAAAAGAATTAGATTTTTCTAAAAAATATTTAGATTCAATTTTTACGAATAAAAAAATATTATTAAAAAAAATTATCTCCTACTATAACATCTAGGATTTCTCGACTATAAATATTAAAGATTCACGAGAAAATCATTTGATCTTTATTTGCATTTGATCTCGGTTTCTTTTCGCCCTATCATTTCAAAGACTTTTTGTCACTTGTCATCACCAAATAAAAACAAAGACGCATCAAATAATAATTTCATGGATAGGTATCCATATATAGGTAAAAATATATAATCTCAAAATATAAGTTTTGTACCTAAGAAAAACAAATAAAGCACATACTTGAGGTAACCGTTCGTCCTAAAACCGTGTTGTTTGTTTCATCCGGCGGGACTTGGGCCGTGGACTTTGTGGCCCCGGGAGTTGAATGGTAATGATAGGATAAGCTAAGGGTTCATAGGACCAAACTCTTTTCCACGGTGTCGCTTTTTACCACGAGATTTTGTGGCATTGAGAATTTTAGTGAATTCTCGATTGTAATCTTCGTTCTATTGAATATTAAAAGTCGACATTCGGATGATTTTTTTTTTTGGGTGCCTACGGGTAGGTGAGGGGTTTCCGCTGTAGTTAGAATAGGTTTTTCTTTTTGCCTTTATTTCCTCTTTCCCTTTCTTTGTTTTCTTTTCTTTTCTTCATACTAATTAATAAAGCATATGTACCTACCAAAAACAAATATTGCAGTAAGGATTTAGACTTAGATCTGTAGAGCTTTTAGAGTCTTAAGATTTATATCTTACTCGTAAGCTCATTCACTTACAAAACAATTTTAACATTTTATTGTAAAACATTAAAAAAATACACTCAAAATTTACATATATTTCCACATTCAACATTATATGATATTATTGCTTAATTTTATGGTGAGAAATGAATAATCCTTTTTTTTATTGCGAGAGTCATACAAAATTTTGGAGTATATGGAAAAGATAATACTAGTATTATACGATCTAGATGGAATTGAGTAAGATCTATTAAAATATGGTCTCATTTATAATTTTATAGGTACTATCCGAGTTTAGATCTATATGAACTCCATCTAGACGGACCAATAAATTCACACACATCTAATGACATGAACCAGAAGTTGGGATATTTTTGTTATCCCTAAATTTAGGCCCAAGGCCCAATATGCCCAGCCCAACAGATGACGAGCCCGCCAACGCAAGGAGCGAAGTCCGAGTCAGCCTCTTGCTGCTAGTCCATGCTTTGGGGGAAGTCGAAGGCGGCTTGGAACGACCGGTCGCTCAGGAAAACAGAAAAATGGCGAGCTTGGAAACGGACGTCCCGATGGCCGGAGTCGGGGAAGCGTCGGCCAGCGCGGGGCCGTCCTCCTCAACCAGCAAGAAGCCCAAGCGCTTCGAGATCAAGAAGTGGAACGCCGTCTCTCTCTGGGCCTGGGGTACCGACCTAACCTTCTCGCCTTTCTCTCTCCTCGCGATTTCCACTTCTTTTGGTTCGGTAATAACTGACGGCGCCGTTTTGTCGCAGATATCGTGGTTGATAACTGTGCTATTTGCCGCAACCACATCATGGATCTCTGTACGTGTCGAATGTTGTTCCCGAATCTCTTTTGTTCTTGTTAATATTATTTTTTTGGTTTTTGTTGATTATTTTCTTTTTTTTCGATTGATTAGGGTTTTGTTTTGATCGAGTAGGTATTGAGTGCCAGGCGAATCAGGCTAGTGCGACCAGCGAGGAATGCACCGTTGCTTGGGGTATGAAACTGAACTCAAACCCTAACTTTCCGTAGCGCGTCATTTTTCGTGTGGTTTTGTAGTATGCATAGATTGGGGATGCCAACTGCTGTAGGTGGAAGGCGAAAGCTTAGTATTAGTGAATGTAAGAGTAGGAGGGTTGGTGCGGTGTGGCGTTGCTCTGTGGTAGGGGTTATAATGTCGTTTGCAAAGCTGTATCGTGCGGTTAGATGTGAGTATTCTAACAGTTGGTTCAGCTACACGTGCGGAGTTATAGATGGAGCGTTGCGTGACTGAAGCAGTGGATTGAAATAAACTCGTTCAATCTTTGCCGTGAAAAGGGGTTTGGATTGTTGAGCGGGAGGTCTTGACAATGATAAGATTTTGCATTTCAGGGGAAATTGTTATTTTGTGCTACTTCCGTACTGAGGCCCAGTCGCCCAGACTTCGGGTTTCTACTTAATTAAAGGGATTCAGTGCTAGTGTTCCTGATAGTTGCCTATTATGCTATTCACCGGTGTAGTCGTTGATGCATCTGAGTTTCGAGAACCACGCACTTTGTCATTGCTAGGATTCTTCTGTTTGTTACTGTATACATTTGAGGTGGTGATTGTCATAGATGTATGTGTGACCTTTTTACAAACCGAGCTGAAAGCACTCCGGTGCTTGATATTAATAACATGGCACTTGTAGCTCGTTCAATAGTTAAAGCAATGGTTTTACTTGGTTTCAGGAGTTTGTAACCATGCATTTCACTTCCACTGTATTAGCCGATGGCTCAAGACTCGTCAAGTCTGTCCACTCGGTATGTACCTTGCCTCGGCTAATGTCACAGCCATATGTTTTTACTCGATGGTATCAGTCTCTTAATTTTCCTTTGCGGCGGTTCTTTTCTTGTAGATAACAGTGAATGGGAGTTCCAAAAGTACGGCCACTACATCTCGGCAACAATGGTGGACACTGTTCTCGTCAGTCCAAAAGAACCTGAATTCGCAATGGTTGGAGATCGGTTTGTAGCTCACTGTCCTGATTTTCTTTTAACTATTTGAGTGGTTTAGTTATCTGTGATATGGATAGAAATCAGTGTTCTACTTGCGACTGCGTCCATGAACCCCGTCTCTCTGTGGAGAAGCGCTAGTTCTTGCGCCTGGTGCCCAATTGGTCCTAGTCTGACCGGTCCAATCGACACTTGGACTAAAGATTTTTTTTAAAATAATTATAATATTAGTTATATTAAGCATTGAAGTTTCAAAAAATTATAAATATCATCTAACTTTGTTTAAAAATTTATTATCTATAAATAACAATTTTAATCTAATAAAATTTATAAATAATTTTTCAAAAAATTGGCCAGATAGTTAGATTTCACTGGATTGTCCAATTTGGTTGACCGGTGGTCTAACCGTTGTCCAAGTTATGACAATACCCATATGGGAACATCAATGATGTAGCTCTGGCTAAATGTTTATTGAATATCATTGTAAAGATTTTCACTGCATTTATGGGTAGGGCAACGATCAAGAAAATATCCAATCCTTTTAAAAGCTAGAGGCACTCCAACAGAGAAAAGTAGTTTTGAACAGTATTTAGAGTGGAGTATTGTGTGATCATATTTTTATGAGGTGGTTCTCTCAATTATGCATTTTTTACCCTATATTAATACTCCGGGAATCATTGAGTAACCCTTGATTGGATGTCTGCACGCTAATAGAGAAGTAATTCTGAACATGTTCTATTTTAATGGCGTGTTACTGCTATGAAAGTACAACACATTACTAACCATTCCACCAAAAAAAAAATTACTAACCAGCAAGATAACGGAATTATTATAGTTTAAACAAGTTTCAAAAATACTATTAAATATGGGAGTGCATTCTAACTTTTCAGAGATTATACCTAACTCAAATTCATATAGACATCCTAATAGATGTCTCCTAATAAATGTCTGGATACTAAATATAGACAAAAAAATAACACATTAATATAGGTGCAGAGCACAATTCCATCAACGACTCACTACTGCGTCAACATGCTCGTGACTAATACCATTGTACCCTCTTAATTTCCCTTTTGGGTCCGGCGTGGCATTGCATGGTGGAGTCACAATTACCATAATTTTAAAAAATACGATCCGATCGTAGGTCAGACTGGTCGGATCATGAATCGGGCAAAAGAGTGGCCCATTTTAGGGGAAAAAGGGCCTCTGGTCGGACTAGGCAGTTCGTACTATTTTTTTACTTCACCTGGTCTGACCGAATTTTATCCAAATCAGAAAAAAGTCGTATCATATATTCAATTTCTCTAAACCTGTGATACCCCAATTCTAAAAAACCTTAAGTGATTTGATTGGTACTATCCAAATCAACAAAGTGCACCTTCTTCTGGCACACATCTTGAGAGAACTCCAAGGTTAAATGTGTTTGGCCGGGAGTAGGATCAGGATGGGTGACCTCCTAAGAAGTTTCCGGGATGCGTGCGACTGAGGACAAAGCACGCTAGAAAAGACCCGTGTTGGTCTGTGGAGACAGTCGGTCGGATTACAGGGCGTTACATTTGGTATCAGAGCAAAAACGGTTCTAGGATTGTTCTGACTGGCACGACGAGAAAAAACCCGTGTTGGTCTGTGAAGACAGTCGGTCGGATTACGGGGCATTACATTTGGTATCAGAGCAAAAATGGTTCTGGGATTGATCTGTGTTCTGGATTGTTCTTACTGGCGCGATGAGGACGTCGCGTATTTAAGGAGGGGTGAATGTGATATCCCAATTCCGAAAAACCTTAAGTGATTTGGTTGGTACTATCCATATCAACAAGATGCACATTCTTCTGTCACGCATCTTGAGAGAACTCCAAGGTTAAACGCGTTTGGCTGGGAGTATGATCAACATGGGTGACCTCATGAAAAGTTTTCGGGATGCGTGCGAATGAGGACAAAGCACGCTAGAAGACCAGTGTTAGTCTATGGAGACAGTCGATCAGATCACAGGGCGTTACAAAATCAACAAAGGATAATTGACTTTATATGTTATAAATTGGTTGATATTTTTAAAATGTGGATTTTAAAACCTATATTTTGAATATTTAGTTTACATATTATAGTAAAAATAATAATAAAATGTTCGGTCCGATTGGCAGTTTGACGGTCGGACCAAAAAACAGACATAATTAGGTCCGTACTAAAACTCGTATTTTAAAACTATGGCAATTACAAAAGTAGCTCTTTAAGTTAGCCACGGACCTTGCATATGGAAAACTAAAGTATTCGATTGGCTGTTTAAAATAAATAGGGAAAACTTCACTTTAGTGCCCTGTAGTTTGGCTGATTTTCACTTACAACTCTTTGGTAAAAAACTTCTTAAACGAGTCCCTGAGGTTTCAAAGGACCTCACGGGCAGCTCTCCCCCTGCCGAAATCCAAACGACGTTTGATGCATTCGTGGCATGCTAGCTCATAATTTTGTTTTTACCTCAATGTTGCTGACTTGTCGTGGTAAAACATTTTCAAAATAATCCCAAATTACTTTTAGTTTTTTTTTAAAAACCCTCCCATCTTCTCTCTCTCCTCTCTCCACCTCGACAAACTCCTTCTCCTTCTTCTACTACCTCTCGACCATAGAAGCACCCTTTTCTCTTAGAAAGAACGCAAAAAATCCATCTTGAAATTCCCATCTTCAATCAAAAACCCAAACTTAACTAAAAACCCATCTTGAAATTCCCATTGAAAAGGACGCAAAAATAAGAAAGAAGACCATCCAAATTAATCAAAAATCCATCTTTAAATTTCCATAGAAAAGGACACAAAAATTAGAAAGAAGACCATCTAAATTAATCAAAAACCAACATTCAATTCGACTGAAAACACATATTCAGTGTTTGGATGCGCACAAAAATTGAACGGAGCTTGAATGCCCGCAAAACTTACCCCAAGAAGGGTAAACACAGCCACAACGATGACCCACTTCCCCTTCATCAAGTTCTCGCACTTCATTAATGAATTACGCCTATACACTTCTTCCAGTACCGAGATCACGCTTGCAATGTGCCATAAGACGGCTAAAATGATGGAAGGGAGGACATATTCCACCCAGGGGTAGATCTTCTAGGTCTCCACGCTCTTTTTCATCCTCTTCTTCTTCTTGTGCGGCCGCCCCGCCGCCTTCCTTTGGGAGCTTCTTGCCGGCCTTGTGCTTCTTCTCAGTGGGAGCCTTCTCCGCCACCGTCTTCTTCTTCTTCGCCGGTTTCTTCTTCGCCGGCTTCTTCTCACTGCCTTGAGTGCCATTTTGTGAAATTTGTGGGTTTAGGGATTCGGGGGAAGAAGGGAAGAGAAAGGGTCTTGCTTTTCTATGGAAATTTAAAGATAAGTTTGGGTTTTTGATTGAATATGGGAATTTAAAGATGGATTTTTGCGTTCTTTCTAAGAGACAAAGGTGCTTCCATAGTGGAGAGGTAGAGGAAGGAGGAGGAGTTTGTCGAGGTGGAGAGAGGGGAGAGAGGAGATGGGAGGTTTTTTTTTGAAAAACTATAAGTAATATGGGATTATTTTGAAAAAATTTCACCACGACACGTCAGCAACATCGAGGTAAAAAAATTACTAGCTGGCATGTCACGAACGCATCAAATGATATCGTTTGGATTTCGGGCAGGGGGAGAGCTGCCTGTAAAGTCCTTTTGAAATTTCAGGGACCCGTAAAAAAATTTTTATCGTAGAGTTGTAAGTGAAAATTGGCCAAATTACGTAAATTTTTCCCAAATAAATTAGGTTGGGCCAATTCTTCTCAAATGACACTCATTTATACCCTTCTTTATGCCCTTTTCTCCCAGTTTGGAAAATATTTCCCCATATAACCTTTTCGGCTACGCTTTCGGGGAAGACCTTGTTCTCTAATCCGTAATCAATTAATGGGGATTAATGGCTTATGTCTGGTAATGTCATGCTTAGTGGTGGTGTAGGCATGAATCCAACGAGATCTTTCGGGGTTATCGCAAATAATTGAGGTGGTTAGTAGATTTTGCAAATTTTACATACAAAACTATAATAGCACGCTTCGATTTATTTTTGGAAATAATATAAGAGGACAAAAACAAGGAAACTTCGAAGAAACCCGAAAAGATGACATTTCCTTGAGTATAAGGTTTGGAAATTGTTCGTCTGAAATAATGTTTAGAAATTGTTAGTTGTCAATTCATATATTTTCCTCTATTATTTATCATTTGAGTCATTTTTTTTTGGGGTGGAATTTGAGCCAGTTTTTAAGTAATGAACATTAAAGCTATTGTCAGAATACTTACCAAAAAAAGCTATTGTCAGAATAAGCAAAGGAAACGCGTGGGTTCTTTTCAACAAAATTATGGGAAATCTAAAGCATGAGGGCCATCCAAGAGCAAATTCGCTGATTTTTATTTCCCAGAAAAAGTGTTTTTTTAGAAACAGAAAAAAGGTTTGGTGGGTTTGGTTGAAACTATCTTATTTTCGGATACACAACTGACTAATTTGGTTTTAAATAGGATTTAAAAAAAACTTTCCATCTGAAAATGCTTAAATTCGATATTTTTGTTTAAGTTTCTAATTCGTCTAAATCATTGTTGGTGCTTATTAGTTCTGAGTACATTGTCCTTTTATTTTTTTCCTTTTTAGGGCATACTTAGATTGTTTCCTCTGCTCGATCGGCGGCACCATCTACGGATAATATTTTCAGTGGGGCCAATGTTATGATTTTTTTGAGGGGTGCCAATAGAAATTTTATGTTGGTTTTCTGGACCCTCTATACTAAGTCATGTAGTAATTTGGTATAGATTTATCAATTCATATTTGACAAGTGGAGTTATCACTTCTTAATTATATAGATGACTAGGATAAATAGTTATGGAAACTAAATCAAAATATTATTGTGATATATGTATTTAAAAAAATTGTTTCCTAAAAAAATTTCTTTAATCACGAAACATCCCAAGAATCATAAAATAAATTCTTTCAATGTTCTAATTTTGTTCTCTTAAAATAATCGAAAATAATATCAAGCAATGACTTGATGGAATTGTGTTGTTTAACCTATTGAAAATTCTAAAATAACATACTGAAGTCATTTTAATATGCGAGAGTTGTAAACTTTCTCTTTATGTGGAATTGATTTTGGGTAATTTTTAGGATTTATAAAATAAAGTATAGAAGAGTAAAATTCTCCTGCTCGCAAATAATTTCAAAGTTCACTTTTGTATTATTCTTATAATTATCGTTCTAAATGTGAGAAAGATAAACATCAATATTACAACACAATGAGAGTAGACAACTCATTGTCCCGGAAATAAATCTCAGTTCTTGAAATCACAAATAATAATAAATAGATTATAGTTTCAATAGTACATAATTGAAATTTGTTTTATTCAAACAAAGTCGAAAAAATAACCAATAACTTGTAGATGTTTATCAAGTCATTATTTAATATTGTTTCTGATTCTTTTAAAAGAACTAAAATAAAAAAAATTAGATTTATGATTTCTTATTGACTTAAGATTTCCTGTTTAAAGATATCGCTTTAGGAAATAATTCCTTAAATATATATAGCAATAATGTCTTATACAGTTTCCATAGTTATTCATCCTTGTCATCTATTTAATTTAAAAAAAATTTATTTGTCAAATATGGATTGGTAGATCTATACCAAGTCATGCAGTGATTTGGTATAGAGGGTGCATCATAGAATTTCTCGTTTCTATGTACCAACTCATTTGATAATTTGGTATGTCCTAACCAAGTAGTGGCATGTGGATAACTATGAATACCTCATTAATATATTACAATGAGTACTTAAGGTATAGAATCTTGTTATTAATAAAAAAATTATTACAAAAATTTAGATTAAATAATTGTTCTTGACTCTAGAATAATTAAGGTAGTTGCCTTCTATGTATTGGTTTTTGTTTTTACGAACATATTTCGTTTCATGTTAATAGATGATTTTCATAAAATAAATTGTTTTCTAAGTGTAGAAGGAGGTCTTTATCTTTTGCATGTTAGAGTGTCGTAATAAATAAAAATAAGTATTTGAAAATTTTAATTCTTATAGTTACTAGTAATGTATAATATGTGAACTCATTACAACCTTGTGGGACTATGTACTCACAAAAATTAAATTTCTCTCAATATTATTAATTACTTTTTGTTGTGTAAACGGACTATTGATATACTAAACAGTAAACACCTAAATTATGATAACACCGGTATTCAAGTGTACTTTTTGCCATTGATATACGAAACACCTAAATTTGTCCAAGGTTCTGTATTAGAACATCGTATATTTTTAATCTTCGAATTCAAAATCTTCTTTTTTATATAATATATGGTAGATCATTAATTGATTTTTTTACTAGTTCTCTATAGTCTCTTCCCTCTAAAAATACAAGTAGCGTAAATCATCCTAGAGTCTAGTTCAATTATTTATTTGACAAGCTTTTTTATCTTTATTGTACTTATATTAATGAGGAGGTGGCCTTAGTTCTCTACATGTTACTAATTAATTAGCTAAGACATACTAAATCATTAAATGAGTTGGTATATAACAACAAACATAGAGTTTCTCGATACTAATGTTATGATTTGGACATGTAAGTTGTAACATGTTAATTATTCGAGTGCTCTCCCGCTGGCACTGCACTTTGTTACTTTCGCTGACGTTGAATTTTGGTTGATTTCTGATCCTTTTTTACTGTGAAATTTTGTGAAAATGTTTTTCTTTATGAAGTGTTTTGAGTCTGGAATCTTACGTAAAAAGAATCCAAGTTGTTTATTGCTTATTACCAATTTTCGAAGGTTTATTGTCGTTATTAATGGCTAGAGTAATAGGTTTCCATCATAATTCCATTCGGATGCAATTATGTTGTACTAATTTGCATTATTGCGATCCTTAACAAGTAACATTTCCACTTTCTGGTAAACAACAAGCTGCTAGTTGTTGCTTGTGTATTAGTCAGATTCCCATACTTAACAGCACATGCAGAATATTTAACATCTACATGGTAGTCTAAACTTTTCGAATTCAAATTCAGACACACTAGATAATTTGTTTAAACCAATGAACACTCTTGAAAGCAAGTTCATCACACCCGAACTAATAATAGATATCATTAAAAAAATTATTCTTAAACATGATCTGATAGTCGAGATAAAAAACTCATCACACTCGAAAATGTAGGTTCGCCATTGGAGAGAGGGCGTGTGTGTGGAAGTACAGCCGGGCCTGCCGGCTGCCATTGGTCAAATGAAGAGCAAATTTCAACATGAAGCCGAGGAGGAGGAAAGGAAAGTCCCCCCCAAAATTGTTGCCGTTACCTTCAGATAGGTTTCCGAACTCTTTAGTTTTTTTTAAAAGGTTATACGAACTCTTTAGCTTATTCCCTAAATAAAGTCTTTTTTGGGGGACCCACAATTTTTAGGGACCCACAATAAAGCGTATAGAGCATTGTTTCGATCTCCCCATAAATTATTGTGACTTTGTAGTTTCGAGGTGCTTATTTCTTTCACCTGCCCCTCTATTCCCTGTTATTTACTCCAATGTACCAGCGAGCAGAGTTCTAGGCAGGCTTGGCCACCGTTTGAATAGAACAACCCAACCGGCAGTTGCGGGATCGGAACATGAACGGTCGCTAAGATTCCTTGAATCGTCCCAGTACTGTACCTAGAAGATATTGGTTACGGTTCCAAATTTATGGAACCGACTTAATTATGAGCTCAACTAGAGGTTTCATTACCGTGGAACAAGTTTAGATTTTGATTTTTTTAGAGTTAAATAGTAATTTTTTTAATATTTTTCAAAAAAATTGAACGGACGGTGATAAACATAACTGTAGGTTCCAAAAATGTCATGGATCTTTGCTTCAAAATTACGGATATTATTCCCCTTTTTCAGAACCTTGTAACTGCTAATTCCAAAACTGTAATCAGAGATTCTGAAACCGTGCTGAAGCTTAGAACTTCCAGGTTCCCTGCTTCGAGCTCTCCGCTAAAACAATAAAATTCTATCCATTTAAGAGGGTCCCATTATTGACGCAGTGTACCAAACGATATGCGGACCGGGAGGGGGAGTGTTTCTTTCGTGTAATTTTACTATGGTAATAATTTATCAAGTTGCAACATAGATCATGGCCTTTCTAAAAAAACATAGATCATGGCCAATGAAAATTTAATGAATTCATCGAGAATTTTCTATAAATAATAAAAAATAAAAAAAATCACATGGATTCCGTGATCGAGAATTCATTGAAAATTTCACTGAATGACTTGATAAAAAAACACATTGATAAACAAAAGTGAAGAAGTCATCGTATCATTGCCTTAACAATTTAGATTAGATATAAAAATTTTAACATTCTCGTCAATAAAATAAAATAAAAAGCTAAGAAAGATACCGCGTTTAACCACAACCGGCAAGGCTAGGCTCACAATTGACGCAACCCACGTAAAACGCGTGCATGCCTATGATACATGCATGTAGCCCATAACAAAGTGTATTTATGTTGGATCCAGCTCTAAAAAAGGAAAGTGATGGCCATATAGATATTATTGCCCATTAATTGAGCTTCCCACCAGGTAAATCGAGCGACCATTTAATTGATACAAACAGCAAAACGATCTCATCTTTCAAAAGCAATCAAATTCAAATGCTGCTAACAAAGCAGTATAAACTTTATTTTGGACGAATACTTTCGGGTTGAAACAAAACTTTTTTTGCCTCGCGCAGAAATATATTCTTGCGTGAATTCAAGTCTCGTCACACCATTAATATCCAGCACGCCGATTATTAGGGTAAATATTAAGCCGACCAAAATCATCAACACGCAAAACTGTACTAATCGCAAAAAAAGCAAACCATTTGCTCTCGTAGATAGTTAGGTCGATGTACAAAGATTTGTGGGGGTTCTAATTTCAACCATCTTTGGATTTTACCCCCTCGTGAGAGATTTGATGAAATTCCCGTTTTAGGATTTGAATGCTCTCCACACTACTGTATTTGGACCTGTTTCTGCTAAAAGTCTTAATGGTCGTAATAGCAAACTTCTCATTGATTGCATCTGCGTGAATCAGGAATTAGTTCACACAATTTGGATATTTGTTGGGTCGTAAATGTTACCGAGTAAAATCTGTAATTACAGCGCATCAAACTTTGTAATTCTAGCCACCCAAAATACCAAATCGTATACATTCAAATAACCGTAGTAAAAGATGGTAGTCACAGCAAAGAAAATTAGTATAATTAATAAGAGTTTTGACTTTATTTATATATTATAGGAAAAAAATATTATTGAAAATATTACTTTCTAAAAAATATACAACAATATTTTAACATGACTTAAATCTGAATTAATTGGTTTATCGAATTTAGAAGTCCAAAGTAGTGGCAAGAATGTAAATTATAGCAAGAGAGAAGCCCAAATGTGGGGGCGGAACAGCATATAAAGCGGCTTCCTCACTGGTCCATCCATAACCAACATTTCCTGACAGTCGCCGTTACAAAAAGCGGCTGCCGTCCACTCCCCTTCCTCATTGCCCTTTAAAACGAAATAATATATATTACCCAATAACCTCCCACCACCACCACCACCACCGCCGCCGCCGCGCACAAGCCAAAATCCCAACAACCAACGACGGCAAAATGGGAAAAACCGCTCCCATAACCTTCTTCCTCATTCTCCTAACCGCCGTCGCCGCCGGCACCAGGCAGACCTACATTGTCCACATGAAACCCGACGCCAAGCCGGATAACTACCCCACCCACCACGACTGGTACTCCGCCACTCTCGACTCGGTTCGAACCGAGTCCGAGTCCGAGTCCGAGTCACTTCTCTACTCCTACTCCGCCACCCTCCCGGGATTCGCCGCCTCCCTAACTGAATCTCAGGTTGAGGCTCTCAGGCAATCCGGCGACGTTCTGGATGTCTACGAGGATACTATCTACCACCTCCACACGACACGCACCCCGGCATTCCTCGGCCTCGACTCTACTGACTTCGACCCCTTCGAATTCCCGGCTGCATCCGGTTCGACTCGTGACGTCATCGTCGGAGTCCTCGACACCGGCGTCTGGCCGGAGTCCAAGAGCTTTGACGATGATGGAATGCCCGAGGTCCCATCCCGGTGGAAGGGCCGGTGCGAGGCCGGCCCGGACTTCTCCGCCTCTCTCTGCAACAACAAACTCATCGGGGCGAGGTTCTTCAACAAGGGCTACCGGATGGCCGCGGGAGCCGGCGCCGGTGGCAAGGCGAGCAAGGAGCAGGAGTCCGCCCGGGACTTGCACGGGCACGGCACCCACACGGCAACCACCGTCGCGGGCTCCCCTGTGGGAAACGCCAGCCTGTTTGGGTACGCGAACGGGACCGCGCGTGGGATGGCTATTCACGCACGCGTGGCCGCCTACAAGGTGTGCTGGTCCTCCGGGTGCTTCGCGTCTGACATCCTCGCCGCGATGGACGCGGCGATCCAGGACGGAGTGGACGTGCTCTCCCTCTCGCTCGGCGGCGGCTCGGGGCCGTACTACAGAGACTTTATCGCGATCGGCGCGTTCGCGGCGACGGAGAAGGGGATCTTCGTGTCGTGCTCGGCCGGGAACGGCGGGCCCGTGCCCGCCTCGCTCTCCAACACGGCCCCCTGGATCATGACCGTTGGGGCGGGGACCATCGACCGCGACTTCCCCGCCTACGTGTCCCTCGGCGACAACCGCAACTTCACGGGTGTATCCCTCTACAGTGGGCCCGGGATGGGCCCAAGCCCAGTGGGCCTGGTCTACAACAAGGGCCGCAACGGGTCTAGCAACCTCTGCCTCCCCGGGTCCCTGGACCCGGCCCTGGTCAAGGGCAAAGTCGTCCTTTGCGACCGCGGGGCCAACGCGCGCGCGGAGAAGGGGGAGGTCGTAAAGGCGGCGGGCGGGGCCGGGATGGTCCTGGCTAACACCGCCGCGAACGGGGAGGAGCTTGTGGCCGACTGCCACCTGCTGCCGGCTGTGGCCGTGGGGAGGAAGATGGGTGACGTCATCAGGGAGTACGCGAGGAAGGACACCAACCCGACGGCGGCGCTTAGCTTCGGGGGGACGGTGCTGAACGTGAAGCCGTCGCCGGTGGTGGCGGCGTTCAGCTCGAGGGGGCCGAACATGGTGACTCCACAGATCTTGAAGCCGGATCTGATCGGACCAGGGGTCAACATCCTCGCTGGCTGGTCCTTGGCTACGGGGCCCACCGGGCTTGAGTCTGACACTAGGATTACTCCTTTCAACATCTTGTCTGGTACAATCTCTTTTCTTTTTATTAATTTATTTGTTTTCTTTTCTTTTCCTTTCCGACGGTTACATTCTTATGTCAGTAGGCGATTTGTCAAATAGTATATTAATTGATCTAGAGCACGGGCATCTAGGGATGTTGATAGGTTTTTTTATACGATTGATGTCACTGATTAATTATGTTTGAGTCGGGTTGGTATGATTTTAGAAAGATGTACAATTATTTTATTTTGGTACATTTTTAAGGGTTCAAATTCTGAACTTACAAACTCTCTGGCTTGCTGATTTAAGTACTAGGAGCCTCGATAGGGTTAATAATGCATGGGTTTATAGTTATGTTTGGGTTTGCTAAGATAATTAAATGGAGCCTCCTCCCTAGCAACTACATCTAGGAGACGACTTAATGCCCGGCCTAGCTATTTGTGCTTATGACGTTATTATTATCGTTATTATTGGCGATTGCATGGTCTTCAAGGACCATCAGCTATTCTAGACTTGGGATCACATTCCCATATTCATATTCATATTCAGTCATGTTTTTCTAAGAAGATTCGAGTTCGAATTAAATTCGATAAATCTTGATACGGGGGACTTTTATGTTTTCTTGACACCAAGTATTTTGCATTTGTAGGTACATCAATGTCCTGCCCGCACATCAGTGGAGTAGCAGCGTTGCTTAAAGCAGCTCATCCCAGTTGGAGCCCCAGCGCGATCAAGTCCGCTCTGATCACCACCGCTTACAACATCGACAACACCAACTCCCCGCTGCGCGACGCCACAGATGGTTCGCTGTCAACCCCGATGGGGCACGGTGCTGGTCACGTCGACCCCCACCAAGCACTAAACCCTGGTCTTGTCTATGACATCTCAACACAAGAGTACATTACTTTCTTATGTTCGTTGGGCTACACGGTCGAGCACGTTCAAGCTATCGTCAAGAGGCCTGGGGTCAACTGCACTAGGAAGTTCAGCGATCCTGGCCAGCTCAATTATCCGTCATTCTCTGTGGTTTTTTCGGGGAAAAGGGTTGTCAGATACACCCGAGAACTGACCAATGTAGGTGCTGCGGGGTCTGTATACGACCTGGCTGTGAGTGCACCCTCAACGGTCAGGGTGTCGGTGAATCCATCCAAACTTGCTTTCCAGAATGCAGGTGACAAGCTTAGGTACACGGTGACTTTCGTGGCGAAGAGAGGTGTGAAACCAGAATCTGACTATGACTTCGGTTCAATTACATGGAGAAATGCCCAGCACCAAGTCAGGAGCCCGGTTGCGTTTGTATGGAAGCTAATATGAGCCCTCTCTAGTATACTTGATGCGACTTTGGGCTTCTATAGTTGGGCTGATCCGTGGCTTTAATATGAACAATAGCAGAAGTGCTTATTTAGGAGAGGAAGCGAAGTTTGTTAAAAGTAAGTGCATATATTGCCTTTTTGCCATTAAATAGGCAAAGTAAGTTGGCTGGCTATTGGCTAAAGCTTATCATAACAAAGGTTCCAGAATTGCTCTTTCTTTCGGCTTTCATACTCGAGTTTAGGGCTCTGTTAATGCCAAGTACCATGCAAAAAATGCCCTCCTAATTAACATCTGCAACGCCTAATTAGTAATTAGTAATTACCATGCCACAAAAGACTTGTCTCTGTTATACGAACACCAACTGGACAACCGAATTCAGTAGGACTTTTGAATATTGGCGAAATCTGTATTCTTAAAAGACTTTGTCCCTCTGTTGGACTTGTCAGGATAAATTATTGGCAAAATAGTTGCTCAGAAGTTTTTTTAATTTTTTATCTTCCGCCGTGAGCATCACTTATAGCCAGCCCTTCACATCTGCAACATGGGCTAGGTCATGGATATTGTAATTTGACGAGGAGTAGCTATAAGCTGTGCCAATGGCCACCAAAAGAAGAAGATTTTTTCGGTTAGTTTCTTATTCTCAGGAGTGAAGAAGCCCTATAGCCAGTTCCCAGCGGGCCTAGGTCTTTCAATTATGTCATTTAGGCAAACAATGTTGAAATTTGGTAGAGAGAATTTTAACGTCTATTGTGCTTCGGCACGGTCCCCTCAACTGATAGATCAATAATTTTTCGGATACCAAATAGTTTAAAGAAAAAAACTGAGCATAAGCTACTTCATTCGTAAGCTAGGAAAAGAACGAGGGTTTATTTTCATAAGTGTAAATTATTTACACGGGAGTGTCTGGAGACCATAAAGCATGCAGGCTCAAGGCCTGCCAGCCTCAATTATTTTTTGTACAAATAATTATACAACGGCCCACCTAATTTGAAAACTGATACCTGCACACGCTGTACCTACGATGAATTCCCATTTCAGATCAATTATGATACTCTCTGATCAGTGCTTTGGGAACTTGGGAGGTGATGGAGTAGTTTGATTTTTTCGTCGAAGTTCTGATATTTAGAATCGAGTATTGTCAGATCTTATTTTAAAAAGTTATTTTCTCAATGATATTTATTATGACTTGGACCAAGTCAGGTATCCAAACTTTTGAAGCAAAGGTGACGCTAAGACTACCCACATCAGCAACCCATCCAATCCAGGTCACGGAATAAATTATTAATTTCTCTTTTCCATACCCAATTCTTACCCAATCCAATCCACTTACATATTTTTTACCCACATCAGCAACCCAGTTCACAAAATAAACAATTAATTTCTCTCTCATCCACATATTATCTACTCTGATTTGTTTAGATTAAAATTATACATTACGAAAATAATTATGTTTTCAATAACACGATTAAATATTGTGATTAAGTCATAAAATTACAAAAGAAAAAATTGGAATACTAAATTAGATAAAAATAATTTAAGGTAGAAATGATAAATTACAAATATGAAATTTTCATATTACAAATACAGGAATTTTAAATTACATAATTAATTATCGTTTCCAAACTTTTGAAAGATTAGGATCATTTGGATCCATAATATAAATAATATAATAGAGACAATTTATAAAAAGAGATTATGTAGTGAAAGAAGAGAGAATTTTAGATGGTATATGAAAATATGTTAACATTGGACTCTATTTATAGAGATACAAAATTAAATTATTTTTTAAATTTATTGCTAAAGATAAGCTAACCACAAAAATCTTATCCGAATAAATCTATTTTTACCAATAATATTATGCCAAGTGAAAATAACTAGATAGTTAGATAAATGAAAAAAAAATCAGTCAATCTGCTCGGGAGCGGGATTGGCTGGCCAATCCGCTCGGCCGAGCGGAAATCAATAACAACCAAATTTTTTTTTATTGATAAAATATTAGGCCGAGCGCTCGGCTCGGCTCGGCCACTGCTGCACATCGCCTAATAAACAAAGCCCTCTGCAACCTGATGGTGTGTGACAAGAGAGCAATCATGGAAGTAGTTTACTAACTTAACAGTAGCCAGCTCACTATAGCCCATAATTCTACCCTGTCATGGGACGACTGCCTGTACCCTACCACAGTTTTCCTCACAGAAAGAAGCATGTCAAAGATTTCAATACTTGTCCAAAAAAAATGTCAAAGATTTCAACAAATTTCCACCAAATTTATTTTTTCAACGAATGGGATCTATTGTTTATGTTAGAATATTTATATTCAACCACAAACTTCAAGCCAATAGACAACGATGGTTGCGTGAGAAGGATAATAGACGGAAGATAAACCTGCTCTAATAACATGTTATGATATTCATATCTAACCCATAATATAAGTCAGGTGAATTTTACACTTGTAAACATATTCATCACACTTGTGGCTAGTAATCTCATTATATCGAGGACGCAGAGTATTTGTTTTATGACTGACGAGATCAAAGAAGGGTATGCTAATTTGTACGCAAGTTTATTTTGTTTTAAGAGTTTCGCCAACTCAATATCTTAAAGTTTAGAGTGCGATATGTGCCGCTGAGCCTGATCCATTTAACTGATCTCGTCTTAAGATCGTATACCTTCAGAAACCAACCTAAGCGAACAGCAGATTACCGGATTTATTTGGCGGCACTTTATGTAGAAAAGCTTACTGATATTATTGCGAGGATTCACTAGAAGAATAAACAGCACCCTGTGCAGCAGGTTCCTCTACATTGGCAACATTGGCAACATTGTACCTTGGGGCATTTAGGACAATTAAAAGTCACCCTGCAACAACAGCAATCTCGGAACGAAGGGCATTGGCAAGTGCAGCACCAGCTGCACGACAGCTTACTGCAGCAATCGGACTTAAGACAAGAGCAAGATCGACAGCTCGGGCAGTTTGGTGCAGGGCAGCCTTCGCCTGAGCAGCAGTCACACGGATCGCAAGCGCAGCAGTCGGAAGAGTCTTGACGGAGGGTGCATCCCGAATAGCAGCAGCAGCAAATCCACGAGAAGTTGAAGCAGGGTATTCCTCTGCACATTCGGCAAGGAGAAAATCCTTCAGCTTCACTGGTGAGTGCCAGAATGTACAAACAAGGAAAATAAATGGATACCTCAGCCACTTCCAAAAACGACAGGACCTCCGATTTTTTCGATTTCTGGCATGAAACAGAATTAGTCACATTACCAATCCACGTTGATCTGGAAAGCATTACGCGAAAAACGAATACGATTATGCAGTCTTACGTTGGAATCAAAGGATCAGGATTCGCCAAAACGAAATCGGTCACTCTGCATAAATGTGTGCTCTCAATCAATCAAAACTGATACAATTTTTCCAGAAATTAAGGTATTCTGAAGAGGTGGACATACTCTTTGCAGCATCTGGATGAAGGCTGCAGACCTTGACTTGATTTTAGCTCCTCCTGCTTCAGTATAGAAAATTTTAATAAAATCTTTTTCAATCAGAAGAACAACATTGGACTTTGGTTAGCAACTGTTTATGGTTCCAACTCTTAAAATGCGACTGTTTATAGTTATACTCAATACAAGTCAAGAATTAGTCGACTCGGTGAGCCGCATAAACGATGTGGTTGCTCAGACGAGATTATGAACTAAGATATGATCACTCGCCATGTCCATTAGCAAGTGAATAACATCAGGACTTGCATTAAAGGCAGGCGCCAGGAAAAGCATGAGGACATTAAATAAAGGAGCAGATAAGGACTAGCCCCTGCCAAGAGCCCAATACCAAGTAAGTGTCAATTTTGACCACTAGAAAGAGACCTACATGAGTTTGCACGTTGAATGCCTATCCAAAGACACAAACCGGATACCAACTATTGGTAGGTCCATTCCAACCCTGGGAGAAATAAAAAATCTTGTATGAAAGGGGAACAAAACTCAATGTTGTCTAAAATCCGGAGGTTAGATCAATCCGTCTAAATTTAAATTCACCAAAAAAAAAAAGACACAAACCGAATACCAACAAACATTTAGATTAATTGATTATGACAAATGAATTTTCTAGTCGTATCAAAAAAATCTTGATTTTAAATTATTAGGAACTCAACTATTTTAAATATTCGTAGGAAAAATTTTGGTGTATAATTCAAATGCCCTAACAGACTTAAACCGGAACACGATCAAAAGCATTGGGCTAAAACTAAGGGATTAGGTGAGCAATAATGAGGTGTCTCAACCATTTTTTGGGATGGAAAGAATCCGACAAGTCAATTACATCACAAGACAAGACTTGATCTTGTGGGTGAGATAAGCTACTATCAGTCAGGTACCACCAAGCACAAGGGGAGAGACTGTGTTCTGCCAATCCATGAAATGGACAATTTTCCCACTTGCAGGTACATGCAGTTGGTGGGCTCTTTTATGTGCTTTGGGTTCAATTTCAACGGTCCATTGATCACAAGATGCAGTTGAGTGTACACGAACGAGAGTTTTTACACGTGAAAAAAAAATATTATTAGAAGAATTGCTTTTTAAATAAGATCCGGTCTGGAACGTTCAATTCTGAAAACAGAGATTCGCGAAGGAAGGAGAGTGGGGTACCATCTTTGTCCAAATTTTCAGTCATCCATCTCAGATTGAGATGTAGCCCAACTTGAATTGATTAGCTTAGTACACTTACTAAATGTCAATGTGGACGTTTAATTATTTCCAAATAGCAGGTGACTTCTTAATAATGTCATGGGGACTACTAGAAATGTCAGCATTGTACTCTTTAGTCTCTAGTCTTTGACGTATTCCAGACCTTATTTGCGAAAGTTTTGGTGATTCAGACATTATTGAACTTAAAATTATTCATGTTTAATTTGGGTAGGACCAAACATAACACAACAATTTTTTCTACCGGATTTTAAAAGTGGTAGACCTCTAAGTATTTGAACTCCAAACTTAAGGCTTCCCTTAAAGAAAAGTTGAGGCTTCCCAACTATTTATTAGGCTTTAACATCAAAAGAGAAAAATTGAAAAACTCAGTTTGTATTGAAATTACTACATTTTATTTTATAGTTACAAGAATGATAAATTTATTTGTACATTATTGTAGATTTTGGGTTGAATATAAAAATTCGAATCTACTAATTAAGGATTCTTTGGTGAGTGATTACAATTAGAACCCACAAGTTAAAAATTATTTGGAACAGAAAATATTCTTACGTAATTTCCAAAGGGCACCGAAAATTAAATGAATGTCATAAAACAGTTGAGACAGACATTGCAAAAAAATAGAAAGTGCCAAAATCCTAAAATTCTCTTTCAGCTATACAGTTGAGCTCAGCCCAATTCCTCTTCCGTCCCTCTCGGCTAAAATAATTTAATTTATTTAGGGTATTATATTTACTTTGCTGTTCAACATTGCCAACCAAAATTTGAAATTTAAAATGCACCCAAAAACTGTATTAAAAAATACTAATTTAATATACAAAATTGTCAACCAAAAGAAGTTCTCCGGATTTAAAAAAACAACTGTGACGGATGCTGCGTCACGTACTAGATTAATAAATATACGAAACATAGACTAAATAAAAAATATACGAAACATTAAATAAAACAAAGTTTTTAATAAGGTCCACGCACCTCGAGGAAACCAATCTCTCTCTCCAGCATCTGAACCTTGGCCAATCCCCTCCGCTTCCCGTACAGGTCCGGGTACTTGGGCGGCGACTTAGGGCACGGCGGCGGCAGAGACGGCGCCGACGACCGGTCGTTCGACGTCCCACCACCACCATCACCAGCATCATTGGTGGCCATAGTGTGACAAAAACTAAATATTATAATTAGCGAAGCAACCTAAAGATGCATATTAATACATATAAACAGAAAAAGTTTAAGAGGAGAAACGTGACACAGATGAAATATATAGGTAGAATCTTAGTTTATGGTGGCCGGAGAAGAAGGGATATGTGGTGATGAGTTGGGAGGGGACAAGTGAGAGGCGAGGAAAAGTTAGTGAAATGGTTTCTCGAGGAAGTTTAAGTTTTGTATTGTGACAAGAGGGCAATCTATATGGTATCTATCCATCATGGGTTATTTGTTGCGGTGGTTGGGGCAATGTTGTGTTTGAATGGGATAGAACCTCTGAATGATAAATAATGACGGAATTTTAGTAATAAATATTTAATATTTTTGTATTCATAATAGTTCGAACTAAAAATAAGAAATTTAAATCTCAAAAATTTAAATTAGTGAGTTCGAAATATTTGAATACCAAATTATTTTAACCAGAAAATAAAATGAACAGTCATGCCAGGGTCTGAGAAGTGAGAATGAGACTAAGGATGTAAAGGAAGGTACATTATACTTTTAATGCAGTGTACATATAATGCGACATTATGTTATGGTACTATGTACTCTTTGGGTATTTAATTGTTGGGAGAGTGGAACATCAAGAGGGAGATATTAAATGGGTGCCGATCTGGGTAGATTTTGGTGGGTCTCTGTAAATTTTGTGTATTTTTTTTTGGGTGAATAACTTCTGTGTATGACAGCAAAATTATTGTAAGATTTCACTTTAACTGTTTGTTCACTTTTGTAGTAAAACAAATTGGGGCCCTCCTATTTCATAACTCTCGGCATAAACTTTGGAATACGATCGTTTTTTATACTGGAAATATTGCGATTATTATGGATAAAAGTATAATCGTTCAATCTTCAGCATTATTTTTTATTTTTTATTCTGCGTTTGAGACATAATTCAAATGGTAAATGACATGTTAGATAAATGAGTTTTTTTATAAGTAGAATTTTTATTTATGTAAAGTGAATACATATTTACAAGTTGAGTTGAATTCTCTCGTACTTGCATGAGGTTGTAAATCCGGGCCTCTTTAAAATTTAATGTAGTAAAATTTAATGTTGTTAAAATTTAAAAAAAGGTGTATACTGCTAAAACGCAATTCAACGTCGAATCAATCCCAAATAATTGAGTTTAAGTATAGAATGAGAGTCGAATAATATTTTTTTTAGTTTATACTACTTATTATCCAGCCCACTATACCGACTAAATCAAGTTTGAGCCGCGCATGACTTTTGAAATGTGGCAAAAAAAATTCAACAAATACTTAACATTATTTCTTATCCAAAAATTCGATCTCTAGACATAGTTCGAATAATATTTGACCAACACAAAAATATTACTTTGATTCGTTCAAGTCAATTTAATCAAACAAACATTTAATTCGTTCAAATCCAAAAGATACATATGCTCATTAAATAAATAGAACTCGATCGATTGTGTGTCATAACTATTATTAGATGAGACTTTTCAAATCAGCTGTTTTGTGGTTGGCAACGAATTTATTGTTAATAAATGATAGTGGTAACAATAACTAACATCGGGTTTTATCCTACGCAAAAACTTAAAAGATTCATATTGTTAAATGGAAAATTTGTTTGCACTTGCTACTTAGTTACATATTTAGTACCTCGAACAATTCCAATTACACACTAATTTGAAATAGAGAACTATTATATCTTATAAAAATGATCTTTTATAATGTACTATTTTTCATTAAAGTTATAAAGTATCATAAAATATTTACCGTTTCTTAATAAAATATTTACCGTTTCTTAAGTTACAACGATGGTTTCCTATGACCGTAATCTTTTTCTACTATACTTTTTTTTTCTTTAGATTTTGTTGTGGTAAGATTTTGATGAGATCGACGATCGTAAATTTATTAATTTTAGTAAGAAAAATACTACAATAAATAAGTTGTATATACTATTATGTTTAATAAAAAGAAAATTATATTTTTTAGTAAAATAAATACTGAAAATCCTGTAATTTGACATCTAATTGTGTAACCCCTCTAATTTGTATTTAACTATTTATTATATTTTGAGATCTCTGAGTAACGTCATGACCATCGTACCTCAAACAAAAAAACATACAAAATCGATCATCTCCTCCCCCTTCCCGATCGTCTGCCTCTCTCTTCACTCTCTCTCTCTCTCTCTCTCGTCCCCATGAACGAGTCTTTCGGGAACTCAGGAAAGCTCCTCCCATGGAGATCACCGTCGAGACGAGGATCCCCACCCAGGGAGTGTCGAACCAGCGAGACCTGGACTCGAAGAAGGTGGGTAGAATTTCGAGGTCGGTCATTCCTAGGAGCTGGTACGCCAGCTGCTTAGTTGGGCCTCGTAGAGACCCACCACCGACAAGGCAGCCGCCACCTCCATCTAGTACTTGGAGCCACTTCCCGGCGACGGCCTCCACCATGTCAGCTAAGTACCCGTCCGTCCATTTTGCCTGCTCGAGATGGACCGCCCACGTTGCGGCGAGAAGAGGGACCACGTATCCCAAGCAAGTGAGCTGCCCCGCGGAGAAGAAAGCCTTGGGGAACGTCTCGCGCTGTCCCAGAAGTTGAGGTTCCAGAAAAGGGTATTAAAGTAAATGCTCCAGTCCTTTCGGAACCACTCTCCTGGTATGGGTCGTCGAGGAGGTGGACGAACTGATGAAGCCTTTAATTGATCGAAAACTAGAAACGACCTTGACGCGAGGATTAGAGCTCCGATTTGGTCTTGGCACGAGTCCACGTGGCAGTTTAGATTTTTTCTGGGAAAAAAAGAGGTATTGCAAATGGAGGGCAGTCCGTCCTTGTATTTTTTAATAAGTGGATTAGTATTATATATAATGTCAGACAAATTTATAGTTACATGGATTTACATGGAAGAACAAATCCCCAAGTACGAAAAAATTCATCAAAACACAAAAATAAGATTACAGGTGCAATCAAACAAAAAAGTCAATTGCATAAACAATCTCGTGTGTTTAGAAATGCAACATCCATCTAATGAATGACAAACCCAAAAGCTCCCCGCCAAACAAAACAAGAAGATGTTTATTTAGGGAGATACTTTCCGAGATCATTGAGCATCACAGCAACCTGCTTGATAACATTAACCATCGTAACAGGCTCACTATCCCAATCAACACCAATTTGCACAGCTACATTACGAGAAGCAGCAATCCTCTCGATTAAAATCTATTCTGGATCTTTTTTTGGTGGCGAAGGGGTGCGGAACTTAATTGTCTGATTTGCTTGGACCAAAAGACTTCTTAAGAGTATTGTTTCTGTTTGGATAAAAGCCTTTTTGTTGATTGAGAAAGATGACGCCTTAGCTGTTGGCTTTCGATTACGTTTTGAAGTACGTGGCACCAATTTTGGACTAGCTTGGTTTAGATGCTCTGCTTCAGGTGCTTTCACCTTTTCCTTTTCCGAAACCAGGGCCGTATACGTTGAAGTCAGGCAGCCCGCATTCGTCTCTACTTCCTCAAAAAGTTTCGCAAGCCATAAGAAATTTCCTCGCCTACTCCCGCGGCAGCAGCTTTCAGGCTAGCAGCATGTTGTTCCTCCTCAGTGTAGTTGTCACGACCTAACCTATGGTCGGTGACCGGCGCTAGACCCAATGATACACAAACGACAAAATATAGATCTCGCCAGCCTAAAAACATAACATATAATATTAACATACTAAAACCAACACAAAGTCAAACCATATAAATATGCCTCTAAAAAATATAAGATATACAGAGACGGTACGAGAATTCCCTCACCCAAAAGTTTGGACAAGTTTCCTATATTACGTGTTCAAAATCTAAAACGTAATCCATGATCTAGCCTCTGATAACCACTACGGAGCATCTATACAGGTGCACAAAGGACAGTATGATCCGGAGACGTCAAAAAATAGCCCTGGGAGAAAAGAGGTGGGCATTCACCGCAGACTCCGGACCCGAAGATAACTTAGGGTAGCTCGAAACCTAAAATAGATTAGTAAGGGGTAAGTATTTTGAAATACTTAGTAAGAAGGTAGAACATAACATATTGATTAAGTCAGATACATGTGGGTGAAACAGAGCTTAACTATGTTCAACATCAGATAAGACCACAAAATGCATGCTAACCATATGATCTCACACCCACACACACCAAAAACAGTCAACAAACGGTGAGCTATAGACAGATTTAATCGGGCCACTTTCTCTCCAGCGCAGGGATATCAACATGGCCATCAAATTTCCATATCATAATCACATACTAAGTTTATAGTAGTAACTAGGATATCCCCAGTCTATGTGCACATAGGCTAACATCTCCGGTTAGCATGAAAAAACCTGTCCATTTCTCACCAAAAATAAACATAGCATATTCATCACACAATCAAAGGTCCGAGACAATATCCAAAATATATGGACATATCACAACCTCACAAATTGGTCCCAAGCCAGCAAACACATATTCTTTAGCTGGCCACACATATATACAACATATGTCACAACTAATCCAAATATGACCAAACATATCACATAACTACATGATCACTTTATGCACAAACTCTATATGCATGAAATGCACATAATCAAGGTCCGAAATATGCACATGCACCAAACAAAACTAATCTATCATGTTCTATTCGCTTACTCAAACAGGTATTCCTCAATAGTGCTGATTTTTCGAGTCTTATCCTCCCTTCACTTTAACCTTCAACTGACCTTCCAAGTTGCGAGGAAGCCCTATATTCTCTGTACAACAATTTTTAATCATAAAATGAGGTCAGTTCCTCACTTTTCCCACCAAGTTACACACCAAATACACGATAAGCTCAATCGCTTCTAACATCGATGGATATCATACAAAATCCGATATCACACAAAATCTGATCTATTTGTTCACTATACTCAAACTCCCCTGTATGTTCTTGATAACTCATATTCCAAAATTAACTTAGAATTCCAAAGAATCAACTTACCCAGCATATATTCTTAGCCTCCTTCAATACCGAACTCAAACTGTCTGTCTGACTTTTGATAGAGCTTTTAAGACAAACTCTTTATCCAAATAGGGCATATGATATGGCATTAGAAACTAATAGAGTCCTTACAATCTGTAAGAAGAAACCAAAGTTTAATTCGGAGTGCAAGTAGGCTTACCAAGCACTTCTTCTGATACCCGCTCAATTGAAAACCACAATAATCAGTCTGTAGTTTGAAACTGATTTTCCTTCGATTCCTTGATCCAAATAGAACATATAATATACCGTTAGAAAGATCTTTGAGTCCTCTACAATTTTTATGAATCTGAATCTGAGTAGAAGATAGCTTACCAAGCTGTTCTTGCTTCCCTTACTTCTTTCTCTTTCTTCTTGCTCTCTCTCCTTTTTCTCTTCTATTTTGGATTTGAGACCTTTTTGCCTTTTTTTTCCACCTTTTTCTAGATATTTTCATGTCTTATAAGGTCCTTGAATAGATAAGCATCCCCTCCATAAAGGTCCTTGTGTCAATTTGCAAGGAAGGCAACTGTTAGTTTGTGATTGGTTCTACCTTCTATGTGGCCCAATCAGAATTCAGCAATTTAGATCCCATTTTTCACTAATGTTCATTGCTTTTTGGAAAAACTTGTTAACAGATAAATTATATCTCCATGTATCTAATTTTTGGATCATATTTATTAATAATATTCGGAGCAAAATTGGGAAAGATATGCTCAATTAACTAAACAAGGATTATTGTGTCCGAAATTGTCCAACCAAATTCATCAAACTTGGAAATAATTTGACTAGACTTTGTTGTAGTTGAACTAGAATCCTAATGAGACTAAATGATATCTAGAAACACCTCCAAAATTATATCACATGTCGATAGCACAATAGAATACTATTTATTCCATCATATCATTTTTAATATATCACAGTAGTGGCCCAGTGTGATCAGCTTCAGAAGATCGCGAGCAACTGTGACCAGCTCCAATCCCCCTGTTTCAGCTGCCTGACCAATTGGAACCGCCTGACCATTCACGACTTTAGGAGCAACACCTTTAAATGCTCGAGGAATCACTTCACCAACCTGCGCCTCCTCGTCATAATCCTGAGAAGAATGAGCCTGTACAAAAATAGTAGCATGCACCAAGGTTGAAGACAACTGGTTCTCTTGCACAACCTCCGCCTCTTCAACTCTTTCTCCATCCTCACGTAATTCATCAAACGCATTCGAGGTGGACAATATATCAGTAGAACCAACCTCTTTTATATTAGGAGTTGAGGTAGAGATAGTACTAGACTTTGGTTGCCAAATGCTCTTATTGGCACTCTTAGCTGCCACTTGCACCTTTTGATTTCCATGGGCAGGCTCTTTTCGGGTGGTAGCGTCCGTACCACTCTCTTCTGGATGCAATTTCCTACATGTTGCACGTGAATGTCCAATAAGGCTGCAATGGTCATAAAAACTCAGAAGTTCTTTATAAACCACATAAACCAAGCAATTTTCGCTAGTCAGCTTCAATAGAACTTTATCTCGTAAAAGTTTAGTCAAATCAACCTCCACCAAAACATGAATAATGGCCCCATTAATCCTATTCAACGCTGTGGAGTCCAGGCGGATTGGCTTTCCTACCACGGCTACCAATCCAAAGATGATATACGTGGCTATGTGTTCAATACCAAGACCATCAAGCTGCACCTATACCTTAGCTTTCGTTGTAGTAGCCCCAGTTGGTTTGAAGAATGGAACCCAAGGCTGTAGAAAAAGGTTGCCTTGTGGGAGCTTCCAAACCGAAGAGGCCCAAACTAAGTTTCAATCACACTCAAACCAAAAAAATTAAATCCAATGTATCCTAGCCCAAGAGAGATCAACTTGTAGCTTTAAATTTTCCAAGTTGTCACAACTGCACTTCTAAGATCATAGGAGGAGCATGATTTCGAACCCTTTTGGCATAATCAAACACCCAATTAATGCACAATCACCAAACTTCTTGCAAACTGATGAGCGTTCTGGACTTAATACGACCATAGCTTGATCAGCCATAAAAATTGGGTCGATGAACTTACTCGTGCATGTCCAGCTTTCTGTTGGCCTACAGACTCGATTCACATATGATGTTGCACCTGTTTCAGATGAGATTTGCATCCCCGTGGGGTTCTGGGGTACCGATACGCCCTTGTTTGCCACAGAAGAGGTTATGCTTGTAAGGGCCCTGTCTGGACATCACCCGAGTTAAGACCATGGCCGCAGCCCTCCTTGGCCAAGCCAGTGGCCTCCACCACCCCCAGAGATTGCACCGATGAGGGTAAACCAATCCCGGGAGTAAAAGACTCGCAAACCTGATAGAGAAAAGGGAGAAGCGCCGATTGTAGTGTCGAAATGATTAGGTTTTTTAGTCCCGTCAGCGGGACTTGATGCTGAGAGGATGCTAGCGCCGCCATGGGACCCTGGAGAGGGCATGGCACTGCTTGTGAAGTCCTCGAAGGAGAGGAGTTGGGACTAGAAACCCTAAGTGTGGATGTGATTGTAAGAGAGGCATAACTCGCGGTGTTGAGCGCCGTGACCTGGAGAGGAGAAACTGACGATTGGGGCGGCGGGGGCGGCGGTATGGGCCTGGCGGTCAGTAGAGCCGCCGGCGACCCGAAAAGGTGAAGAATCGCCCTCTTTGGTTATTTGAGGATTTAGGGATTGGGCTCGTCGGTTTGCTCACAAAAATTATTTATTGTTGGCAATCCTTCCTTGTATCTGAAATGCTTAGCCATGGACTGCCCAAATATAGATCGGATTGAGTGGGGACTGAATAAAATTTGTCCCCAGGTGGGGACTAATTTTTGAGCCGTCAAATTTGATTATCTTTAAATCTGACGATCAATAACTTATCAGGTGATATTGGTTTGCATATGAAATGATATTAGTTTGCATGAGGCTGGTTTACCTTTGAAATGATATTTGTTTGCTATGTGAAACAATATTTGTTTGCAAGTGTAGTAATATTTGTTTATGTTAGTCCCCATGGGTGGGGCTAGTCCAGTCCCCACTAAATCCGCTCCCGCAAATGAAAGACAATCCACTCATTTTATCGGGAAGAGATTCAGAGAGGTGTGGGAGGAGGAAGATATTGATTTTTTTATATTTTTTAGTTTGAGAGTATAATGATAATTTTATCAACTAAAAAATAGAATATTGACTGATGGCGTTATCTAAGAACCCCAAAGTATAATTTCCCTTTTAATAAATATTTCCTTTCAAAAAAAGGTAAACAACGATGGTATAGACGGCTCGGCTGGTTCAAGAATATTCGATCTCTTAAAAAGTGGGGAAATGCGAGCGCAAGTATCCCATTGGGAATTGGCTTATTATCCCCAGTGTTTCGTGTAGAGTTATATAAATGTATTAATACGTACTTGCTTAACTCGTTCGAGAAGAAAATATGTAAATATCAATTAAAAGAAGGACAGCCAAGTAATTGCATCATTGATACAAGAGTTATTTTAACTCATTCATTTGTCTACAATATGATTCCGGGTAATACAGCTACGTTAATATTTCTAAAAATAAGAAGTAACGTTTAATGTGATTCCCGATGGCTTCAGAGAACAAGTTTTAGGAACCCAGGTAGATATCGACTATTTCCCAAAAAAAAAGGGAAAAGTCCACTTTCGTACCCTGTGGTATCGACCAAAATCACTTTAGTACCCTGTGGTAAAAAACCGATCAATCGAGTCATACTTATTCCAATTAACATCAAAAAGGGCCTCGGGCAGCTGCCCGGAGCTGCCCGGAGCTACCCGAGCGCTGCCCGGGCCACGTGGTCAGCCACGTCACCAATTTTGATGACGTGGCGCCACGTCACCAATTCTCCTCCTCCTCCGATTTTCCTCCTCCTCCTCCTCCCCTCCTCCTCCTCCTCCTCCTCCTCCTCCGCCTCCTCCTCCTCCCCTCCTCCTCCTCCTCCTCCTCCTCCCCTCCTCCTCCTCCTCCTCCTCCTCCTCCTCCCCGCGTTCCTCCTCCTCCTCCTCCTCCTCCGCGTTCCTCCTCCTCCTCCTCCTCCCCTCCTCCTCCTCCTCCTCCTCCCCTCCTCCTCCTCCTCCTCCTCCTCCCCGCATTCCTCCTCCTCCCCACGTCCCCCTCCTCCCCCGCGTCCCCCTCCTCCTCTCCTCCTCCTCCCCGCGTCCCCCTCCTCCTCTCCTCCTCCTCCCCGCGTCCTCCTCCCCCTCCTCCTCCTCCTCCTCCCCGTCTCCTCCTCCTCCTCTTGGTGACGTGGCGCCACGTCATCAAAACTGGTGACGTGGCTGACCACGTGGCCCGGGCAGCGCTCGGGTAGGTTCGGGCAGCTCCGGGCAGCTGCCCGAGGCCCTTTTTGATGTTAATTGGAATAAGTATGACTCGATTGATCGGTTTTTTACCACAGGGTACTAAAGTGATTTTGGTCGATACCACAGGGTACGAAAGTGGACTTTTCCCAAAAAAAAAAGGTAGATATCGACTGTTGTAGATATGGGCTGCTTTTTACAAGTTTAGTACTAGTGATAGATACGAAACAACCAGCTCTACTCACGTGTGGTGTGTGGCTACTCGAGAATGGATTGAGTGGGGACTAAAGAAAATTTGTCCATAGGTGGGGACTACATTTTGGGCCGTCGGATTTGATTATTTTTAAATCTGATGGTCAATAACCTATCAGGTGATATTGGTTTGTATGTGAAGTGATATTGGTTTGCATATGAAGTGATATTGATTTGCAAGTTACTGGTTTACATATGAAGTGATATTGGTTTGCATGTGATGTGATATTGGTTTACATGTGTAGTGATATTGGTTTGAGTTAGTCCCCATATTTGGGGACTAGCCCAGTCCCCACTAAATCCGCTCCCGTGGCTACTCCGTAGGTCGAACCATATTTGTACTCCGCAACTTATGATATATTATTTACTTCGACTGAATTTATGGTAAAGAATGAAGCCACTTTTAGAATTGGAGTCGTGTTGGTCGCTTTAATTAGGTAAATGGACATCAGCATTTATTTACGTCAGAAAAATATTGTATCTCCTTAATCTAGGGCAGATTTGGTGACGACTGACACAAACTAATATCACTTCACATGCAAACAAATATTCATATGTAAGACAAAAAAAATATCACCTGATACGTTATTGACTATCAGATTTAAAGATAATCAAATCTAACGATCTAAAGTTTAGTCTTCACTTGAGGACAAATTTTATTTAGTTTCTATTCAATCCGGTCTCGTACTTACTTTAATCGGTGGTTAAACCGTTAAAGTAAAGGAATGGTAAAAGAAAGGTCTTAGAATGGGTAAGCACGTAGCGGATCCCGTCCCCTCCCATCCACCTCCGCCTGATGCAGTGTCCTGAAAACCACGCGCGTCAGAGTAGTGTTAGGCCAGCACGCATGTCGAGATGTGGGGCCCGCTATGATCCTGACCTCCGTTTCATGCAAATTCAGGGAGGGGCCCACTCTGAGGCGACAAGTCGCGTTAATGTATCCCTGACCTTAATTGCTTGCTCCTCCGCGTAAATCCAATTAACTAAAGCAAGTGTGTGGATTAAAAAAAAAAGCAAAGCAAGTGTATGAGTTAATCGACAGCCGGGCAGTGCTGCAGTGATTAGCAGCAATTTTTAGAGAAATATCTAATGATCCGCTCTATTCTTCGAGTCACGGTCGAACCAATGTATATGGGAAAATCCACATAAATACCATATGGTTTAACGTTTTCACAATAGAGTACCATTTTGTTTCAAATTAGTAATTCGGTCCATGTGATTTTCGAAAAATTTGCCGGGCAGGTCCGGAGAAACTGCCCGCCCATATAGTGCTCAAACAACGTCATTTTTTGTCCCGACGTGGCGAACACGTGGGTATCGAGTTGGATAAGTTATTGCTAACTTTGTAACGTGGCGAACACGTCGGACAAAAAACGACGTCGTTTGAGCATTATATGGGCGGGCAGTTGCTCCGAACCTTCCCGAGAAATTTTTTAAAAATTACAGAGACCTAATTACCAATTTGAAACCACATGGTATCCCATTTTGAAAATGTAAAATTAGAGAGTACTTATGTGGACTTTTCCCCATATATATATATATATGTATGAATATATATCTAAAAAATAGAACATAACGACCAAATGAGCCGGATCATGATTTTTAACGACTTAAAAGAGATAAGTTTGTTTGTAAATTTGCTAAGAATTCTTTTGATATTGATGTTGTTGTGTGTTTTACGGTAAATATATCTTTTTAAAATAGGAAGATCTTTTACTTTTTGCAAGTTTTATAACGACTACTTTATTATTTTTTTTATATTGGTTTACTTTATGGCCTTCCTCACTTCGAGACCACTGGGACGGAAGCTGGCCCGGATACGTGTTCTTGGGCCGGAGTCACTGCACACGTCGCTGGCCCGCGATCTCATTATGTCGGTTCTACGTTGCAAATTTGAAAGGTAAATTACACCATGTAATTATATTAGTTAGAAATTGAACCCTAAAATTCGTAATTAGGTTAAATACTGTTTGGCAGTAAACAACGATATTGATCTTAAAAAAACAACGGTTTTTAGATTTTGAGAGGCCCCAACGCTGATTGTTGAACCTTTTTTGGGCAAGTGTTGATTGTTGAACCGGAGGTCCAAATCGGGAATGGTAAGTTAGTTTGAATATGGTAATTTTTTTATATATGTTGAAAATTTATATACTCATGATGCTAAATTTTTGGTTTGGATATAAAATTTTAACATAATACTAAAATAGACTAATTTCATATGCGTTGTTGTCCTTACACAACCCTTTCATTTTATTCCACGTTGATGATTAAATTGAATGCTCAAACTTGGGAAACCTAATATCGAGTCTCATTTATTAGAAATAAACTAATTTTGGAATTACGATATAAGTCCCATTTATAAATAAGTCGATCAATAGTTCAGTGGCCTGTCAACACTTTGTTAATCGGAATAAAATTATAAATAATAATAATAATAATTATTATTATGTGGGTTTTTTTTGGGTAAGTTTGGTAGGTTATATGATGTGAAGCTACAAGACTCACATCAAGTGCAAGTACCAATTGGACCGATGATATGAGCAAGAGCCAAAACGTTTCAAGCAGATCTTAATGGGTTAATGCAAGAAGTCTGGGCTCAAGCTAGTGCGTACAAGTGCAAGGACGTGCATGAGGCCCATGCAAAGCCCATGCATGTGATAGAGGCTATTTTGGAAGCTTGACTTGCACGTAAACTTCTGGATGCATGCGCACATGGAGAATCAAGAAGAATCAGCCTATTTAGTCCGTGCATCTACTTGTTTAGGACGTGCAGCTATTAGTTATTCTATTAGATATTATTTGCTTAGATTATTTCTTGTTTAGTTAAAATAATTCGGCCAGAATCTCCTTAGATTAGGAAAGAGAGTTTTGGCCAGCCTTTGAACTCCTTTTTAGGAGTTAGCTTGTTTAGGAATACTTTGGTACTTTGGAGCCTATATAAGGAGGTCTCCTAACAATAAAAAGGGACGAACTTTTGAGATTGATAATTCTATTGTGAGTTAAGATACTCCTTGTGTTTTCTTGCTAATTGCTGGATTGCTTAGCTTGAGCGAAACTTTTCACTTATCAAACGATTCTTCCAACATTGTTTGTGGCGTGATTCGACTTGGACCATAGGTTCACGAAATTCCATTGCTTGGGTTGCGGTCCTTCCAAACCAAGGTTTTGGCAAGGCTCGAGTTCGTGGGTTGCGGTCTGTTCCATCCAAAGTAGCACGGTCCGTTGTGAACCTCCTGCCGATGTTCATATCATTTGGTATCAGAGCTACGGCTTGCTACGATCTATCTTTACCTTTCCTTTTGTTAGTCTAGTATCCAATTCATTTTTTTCTTCATAAGTAGTTTGTGTTTCGTAGCAATCAGATTCGTGACTTAGTTATTCTAGGTTGTGTATTCTGATCAAAAAAAGAAAAAAAGAAAACAGAAAATAAAAGAAGAAGCAAGACTAAACAGGAAATTGCAAGACTAAAGCGGAGCAAGGCGAATTAGGAAGCTTGTGATTAAAGAGAAAACGTAAGAGAAACAAAAGAGGAAGCAAGAAGCAAAAACCAATAGGCGGACAGAAAACAAGAGGAAGTCAGTCCGAATTAATCTACGTGCAGCGCAAGAAAACAAAGAACTACCTTTGATAGTGATCCGTGTAGTTCAAGCAAAGCCTTGTTAGCTTAGTAAGAACGTACAAGAGTATCACGAGAGGAAAAAGGCAAGAGTTTGTGAGTGCATCAGAGAGAAAAGCCAAATAATTGAGTGCAAACACGAGTGAACTTGAGTGCAACTTACATTGAGAGTAAACACGTAAGGGAGTGAACTTGTGAGGCCATCAATTTTTTTTTACTAACGAAATTTTCTTGCAGCAAGATGTCTTACAAAGATCAAAGAGACAAAGAGGGTACGTTGGCTGATGTTGGTCTTAAGGTATTTGTGGAGGCCATGACAGGAAAATTCCAACAAATGATGCGAGCAGAGATGGAGCCGTTGCAACAACACATAGATGCAATGGAGGACACTCGCAACAGCCAACAACCAAGAAGAGAAGTCCAAGCACAACGAAGGTTTGCACCTTTGGGAGGCACAAGTGGAGGAGAATTCTGTGCACAAAGAAGGAGAGCACCTTTGGGAAGCACAAGTGAAGAAGATTCCGACCCTTTTCAGGAGGAGGACGTAGGCTCTACAAGGAATCTTAGGCGAGCAAGGACTAACCGCCCACCTAGAGAGGCAAGGCGAAGAGGAGATGACAACTTGGAAAGTATTAAGCTGAAGATACCTTCCTTTGCAGGTCATTCTGACCCAGAAGCATACCTAGAGTGGGAGAAGAAGATTGAGTTCGTGTTTGATTGCCACAATTGTTCCGAAACAAAGAAGGTAAAGCTAGCTGTGACTGAGTTCGCTGATTATGCTATAACGTGGTGGGATCAACTTGTCACAAGTAGGAGGCGTAATGGAGAGCGTCCTATAGCTACATGGGAGAAGATGAAAGCGGTGATGAGGAAACATTTTGTTCCAAGTCATTACTACCGAGAGCTATACAAGAAGTTACAAGGAATGAGACAAGGAAGTCTGAGCGTGGAAGAATATTACAAACATATGGAGATGGCCATGATAAGAGCTGACGTGGAGGAAGATAGAGAAGCTACCATGGCAAGGTTCTTGAATGGACTCAATCCTGAGATCCATGACAAAGTAGAGTTGCAACACTATGTGGAGTTGGAGGACATGGTGCATATGGCCACGAAAATTGAGAAGCAACTGAAGAGAGGAGGAGGAGGGACAAGAGCTACATCAAGTGCTAATTGGAAGACAAACTATTTAACAAAATTTGACAAACCACAGGCAACCAAGATAGAGCACAAGACTGAGAGTTCCAATGCCAACTCTCAAAAGAAGGTGGAAGCCACTCCCACACGAAACCGTGATATCAAGTGCTTCAAGTGTCAAGGAAGGGGGCACATCTCAAGTCAATGCCCTAACAAACAGATTATGGTGATTAGAGAGAGTGGGGAGGTCGTAACAGAAGGAGAAGATTCGGATCATGAAAGCATGCCTTCATTGGAAGACGTATCCGAAGAGGAAATTCAAGTTCCTGAAGGACTCACTCTAGTGGCAAGAAGAGCCTTGAACTTGCAAGCAAGAGAAGAAGACGACAAAGCACAAAGGGAGAATATCTTCCATATAAGGTGTTATGTCAAGGACAAGGTGTGTAGTGTCCTCATTGATGGAGGCAGCTGTGCTAATGTGGCAAGCACTACTATGGTTGAGAAGTTAGGGTTACTCACGAAGAAACACCCTAAACCTTACAAGCTGCAATGGCTGAATGATAGTGGAGAAGAACGAGTGGAGAAGCAAGTGCTAGTGACATTCCGCATTGGCAAGTACGAAGATGAAGTGTTGTGCGATGTTGTGCCAATGCAAGCTAGTCATCTACTGTTGGGGAGGCCGTGGCAGTTTGATAGAAGGGTAACTCACGACGGACACACCAACAAGTACTCATTCACACTCAATAGGCGTGTGTTCACTTTGGCACCCTTAGCGCCATCACAAGTTTGTGAAGATCAGATGAAGTTACAAAAAGAAAGTGATGAGAGAAAAAAAAGTGAGCAAAAGAAATGAATTGAGAGGAGAGAAGAAGCCGAAAAACAGAAAGGAAAAATGGCCAAAAGAGAGGATACAATGGAGCGAGCAAAAGAAGCCGGAAAAACAGAATTGAAATCGGCCATTGAGAGAAAATCCGAGGGATGGAAAAAGAATTACTATGTGGGAGCAAGTGAAATCAAACAAGCTTGTTTTGAAAAAAAGTCTATGATCTTACTTCGGTGTAGGGAGACACTTTTGATCACTAACGAACTTGAACCACACTTGCCTAGTATGGTTGTTTCTCTCTTGCAGGACTACAATGATGTCTTTCCCGAAGAGCTACCAGCTGGATTACCACCTATACGAGGGATTGAGCATCAAATTGATTTTGTTCCAGGAGCTACCATACCTAACCACCCCGCATATAGAAGTAATCCTGAGGAAACAAAGGAACTTGAGAGGCAAGTCAATGAGCTTTTGGAAAAAGGGTACGTGAGAGAAAGCATGAGCCTATGTGCTATTCCAGTCCTACTTATGCCTAAGAAGGATGGATCATGGAGGATGTGTGTTGATTGCCGAGCTGTCAACAACATCACGGTAAAATATCGTCACCCTATTCCTCGCTTAGATGACATGTTAGATGAGTTGCATGGATCTTGCATGTTTTCTAAGATTGACTTAAAAAGTGGTTATCATCAGATTAGGATGAAAGAAGGAGATGAGTGGAAGACTGCTTTTAAAACAAAATATGGGTTGTATGAGTGGATGGTCATGCCGTTCGGGTTATCTAATGCACCTAGTACATTCATGCGCCTTATGAATCATGTCTTACGTACATTCATTGGCAAATTTATCGTTGTATACTTTGATGATATACTCATTTATAGTACGAGTTTAGAGGATCATGTAGAGCATTTGAAATCTGTCCTAGATGCACTTAGAGAGGATTAATTGTTTGCCAACTTGAAGAAGTGCACCTTTTGCACAGATAAACTTGTATTCTTGGGTTTTGTTGTTAGTGCTCACGGGATACAGGTTGATGAGGAGAAGATTCGAGCCATCCGGGACTGGCCAAGTCCTACAAGTGTTGCTAACGTTCGAAGTTTTCATGGCTTAGCTAGCCTTTACAGGAGGTTCGTGAAAGACTTTAGTAGCCTAGCCGCGCCCCTCACTGAAGTCATCAAGAAGAACGTTGGATTTAGTTGGGGAGAAGCTCAAGAGAACTCATTCCAACTCATCAAAGAGAAGTTGACTAATGCTCCTTTGTTGGCTTTGCCTAACTTTGCTAAAACCTTTGAAGTTAAATGTGATGCCTCAGGTATAGGGATTGGAGCTGTCCTCATGCAAGAAGGGAGACCAATTGCCTACTTTAGTGAGAAACTAAGTGGAGCAACCTTGAACTATCTAACTTATGAGAAAGAATTGTATGCGCTAGTTCGAACATTGGAAACATGGCAGCATTACTTGTGGCCCAAGGAATTCGTGATCCACACTGATCATGAATCACTCAAGCACTTAAAGGGGCAACACAAGTTGAATAGGAGGCATGCACGATGGGTGGAGTTCATTGAGATATTTTCTTATGTCATTCGCTACAAGCAAGGTAAGGAAAATGTAGTAGCTGATGCCCTATCGCGAAGGTATGCTTTGATCTCAACTCTTGATGCGAAGTTAATTGGTTTTGAACACCTTAAAGAGTTGTATGCTGATCATACTGATTTTGGTGATCTGTTCCGAGCTACGGAGAGGAGTGCAAGTGGTAAATTTTTCCGAAATGAAGGTTACCTATTTCGTGAGAACAAACTTTGTGTGCCTAATTGTTCTATGCGAGAGTTGCTAATTCAGGAGGCACATGGAGGCAGATTGATGGGGCACTTTGGAATCGCAAAGACTTTGGCAATGCTACAAGATCCCTTCTATTGGCCACACATGAAGCGCGACATTGAAAGAGTTTGTGGGCGTTGCATCACATGCAAGCAAGCCAAGTCAAAGGTAAAACCCCACGGTTTGTATACCCCACTACCTATACCTAGTGAGCCTTGGATTGATATCTCTATGGATTTTGTGTTAGGACTGCCTAGGACTAAACGTGGAAGGGATTCAATCTTTGTGGTAGTGGATAGGTTTTCTAAGATGGCACATTTTATTCCATGTCATAAGACTGATGATGCTTCAAACATTGCTGATTTATTCTTTAGAGAAGTTGTTAGGTTGCATGGTATGCCTAGAACTATTATTTCTGATAGAGATGCTAAGTTCCTGAGTTACTTTTGGAAGACCTTGTGGAGTAAGTTAGGTACCAAGTTGTTATTTTCTACTACTTTTCATCCACAAACTAATGGTCAAACTGAAGTTGTAAATAGGACTTTGTCTACTTTATTGAGAGCACTTATCAAGCATAACATTAAGACTTGGGAAGAATGTCTGCCACATGTTGAATTTGCTTATAATCGTTCAGTTTATTCTGCTACTCAATTCTCACCATTTGAGCTTGTTTATAGATTTAATCCTTTGACTCCATTGGATTTATCACCTTTGCCTTCGAGTGAGCATGTTAACTTAGATGGCAAGAGGAAGGCTGAATTTGTCAAGCAAGTGCATGAGAAGGCGCGAATGAACATAGAGAAACGAACGGCGCACTATGCGAGACAATCAAACAAAGGACGGCACAAGGTTGTCTTTGAGCTTGGTGATTGGGTCTGGTTGCACATGAGAAAGGAACGCTTTCCTGCGCAACGACGTTCAAAGTTGCTACCACGGGGAGATGGTTCGTTTCAAGTTCTTGAACGCATCAATGACAATGCCTACAAGCTTGACTTGCCAGGTGAGTATAATGTTAGTGCTTCTTTCAATGTTACTGATTTGAGTCCGTTTGATGTAGGTGACGATTTGAGGACAAATCCTTTTCAAGCGGAGGGGAATGATGTGAAGCTACAAGACTCACATCAAGTGCAAGTACCAATTGGGCCGATGACACGAGCAAGAGCCAAAATGTTTCAAGCAGATCTTAATGGGTTAATGCAAGAAGTCTGGGCTCAAGCTAGTGCGTACAAGTGCAAGGACGTGCATGAGGCCCATGCACGTGATAGAGGCTATTTTGGAAGCTTGACTTGCACGTAAACTTCTGGATGCATGCGCACATGGAGAATCAAGAAGAATCAGCCTATTTAGTCCGTGCATCTACTTGTTTAGGACGTGCAGCTATTAGTTATTCTATTAGATATTATTTGCTTAGATTATTTCTTGTTTAGTTGAAATAATTCGGCCAGAATCTCCTTAGATTAGGAAAGAGAGTTTTGGCCAGCCTTTGAACTCCTTTTTAGGAGTTAGCTTGTTTAGGAATACTTTGGTACTTTGGAGCCTATATAAGGAGGTCTCCTAACAATAAAAAGGGACGAACTTTTGAGATTGATAATTCTATTGTGAGTTAAGATACTCCTTGTGTGTTCTTGCTAATTGCTGGATTGCTTAGCTTGAGCGAAACTTTTCACTTATCAAACGATTCTTCCAACATCGTTTGTGGCGTGATTCGACTTGGACCATAGGTTCACGAAATTCCATTGCTTGGGTTGCAGTCCTTCCAAACCAAGGTTCTGGCAAGGCTCGAGTTCGTGGGTTGCGGTCTGTTCCATCCAAAGTAGCACGGTCCGTTGTGAACTTCCTGCCGAGGTTCATATCATTATATCGGTTGTCGAATCAAAACCCAAATTTTACGAGACAAGTTTGGTAGGTTATATCAGTTGTCGAATAAAAAAGAAGAAAAAAGAAAAGAGAATCATAGATTGTGGGTTCTGGTCCGAAGGCGAGTGGGTGTGGAATTTAAATTGGACAAGACCTTTTCTTGAGAGTTGTATTGGTGGCAAATAGGGATGACAAAGTGTTATGGAAATTTGACGAGGTGGGAAGGTATTCGACAAAAGTTCTCAGAAGAAGAAGGCATGAGGCGATGATTCATGTGACAGCTTTGATTGCTGAATTGAGAGACATTTGGACAGGGGAATCTCCACTTAAGGTGGAATGCGTTATGTGTGGGAGAATCCAAACTCGAGACTTGATGATAAGGATGAGAAGGTTAGATGTCTGGGATGCGTTGTGCCCTTTTTTATTTCCGGTTTGATGAATCCGCCCTGCATCTTCTTCTTCTTCTTCCATGTTCTTTCTCCTACGACATTTGGAACTATTTTATTAATAAGGCAGGACTATGTTGGAGCGGCTTTTCCTCTTGGGAGAATGCAAGATCAATTTGGAAGGGACTATGTAGTCGTGGAATGAGTAGTAAGGTCTGGAGCACTCTCTTTAATTCAATTGTTTGGGGTCTTCGGAATCATCGCAACCGTGTGGTCTTTGATGGGTCGTAAACAAACAAGGAGATTATCATTCATTCGAGTCTCTACAAGGTCCGAGAGTGGTTATGTTGGACTAAAACTTTGTCGGCTTTTGGGAACCATGACGTGCTGCTGTTGCTGGAAGCAGGGAATCCAAGTTGAAATTAGCTGCTGAGTTGCGCTGTTTTGTTGGTGTTTGGCTCTCTGCTGTAATGTTGCAGTAGTTTGTTGTTGTTTTGATATTTGAGACTCTGCTGTAATGTTGCAGTAGTATGTACGTAGAAGTATATATTATTAATAAAGAAAATTTTACCTATTAAAAAAAAGTTAAAGGGTTGCCTGAATTCCAAAAGCAAGGTAGCTGCCTAAAAATGTTGCTAAAATTAGTCGTTAAAAGGAACCAGAATACAATCACAGCTCACCCAATTCCAAGTATAGACAATAAAAAAGGTAGACTAATAAATAATTGATGCGCACAATTATTTTCGATAGATACATCGAAGGGAAAAAGAAGCGTGGCCTAACATTCCTCATTTTCAACGAGAAATCCCCGCCGTATTTATCGTGATCCACGTACAAAATATAAGCCTCCCTAACATGTGCATACGCAACAATGTTGCATTTTTTAATAATTAAATATTTAGACTCAAGATCTAATAAAAATATAATAATCTGATGAGATAACACGTGAATATCCTGCCCAACTATTTACAACCAAGTGACATTAATCAATGGCTTCTCTTACATTACACAATCTAGGAGAGAAAACCCTTTTCTTGTTGTGTGAGGCTCTGCGAGCAGTTTCTTATTGAAGGGATTCAAACATGCAATCTTACAATCATAATTATAAGCATAATTGCAAGAATCCAAATAGCCATAAATCAAATATACTTATCTCTTGAAGTGCAGATTCCATCTCGAGAAGTATTCGTCACAGGATCGTTGTAATGGAAGCTTTGTCACCGGTAACCTTGCTTACGAACTTATTCGAAACAAGATTAATTTCCACGGATTAAATACCAACTAGAGGATTGAGAGAATTTGTGGGTTTTGTTCATCTCAAGAAGAAGAAGCCATAGCTTCTCTTCGATGCTCAGGGAGCTCCTCCCCCACCCACCTTATATGATCATGTCATCTTTTATCCCAAAAAATTGCCGCCCCATTATCTTTTCCTCAAGACAAGGGATAAAGCCTCCATTATCTTTCCCTTTACAAAAGGGATGAAGCCACAACCATTTAATGTGGCAAACATAATGCCACCACATGATGTTTCAACTTTACACATGTCAAGTCATGGATTTTTGGTAATTACATAATACCCACATGGTACTAGATGGATCAACTTGGGTGAAAATATCTAACATCTCCCACTCACACATGATTGATCATAATCAATTCAATCTCTCATTTCGTGTTGGTATATACCGTGCGACCAGCATACATCGAGTGCACTTAGCTAAACCCAAGAGCACATTTCGGCCACATGGATGATAGCATCTCGATTAACACCTCCATTACATATAGTATGCCTTATCCCAGGTTTTATCTCACATTCATTGTTTCCCTATGTGATTTCTGAAATAATCTATTCGTGTTCACTATTGTGTTGCTCACAACATAATAGGCTAGCCCGTGAACCACGAAGCTTCACGAATGTGATCGATAATAACCTTCTCCCTTAACAATATTCTTTCCATCATGATCTAGCCTGCTTTTCCAGTCAGCCTTGCCAGGTCGCATCTAATCATGACCCTTTAATGACTTTCCAAGCTAGCAGCACTAGATCATACTTCCAGAATATGTTTAGGATCTTAAGGATAGAGTTTCGGAAACCATAGTTTTCGGACTTGGTCTCACACTAGGGAAATTGAAATCAGATTAATAATTGATTTCCCATCCATAGGTCGACAAGCACACATGACACGATTCATGTGTTATGGTGTTCTTTCCTCTAAAAGGAGCACATGTCTTCCAAATAACACCATACTAGAGTATCAGCCTTGATGTTTCTGAACAACGGCCTTAGTCTACTCAAAGACTACTCTAGGCTATCAAGACAGAATAATGGTAAGTTCCACTTCCTTCTTACCATCAGATTTCTCGTAATCCTATAAGTTCTCATAACTTATTTAATGCAGCTTCAATTGCTTGCACCATAATTAATCTTGCACTTTAACAAGACTCCTCTTGTACTTAAGCAAGACGGCATTCTGATTTTAAAACAGGCACTCGATAATTTAATGATGTTCTAAAACTGCCTCATCCCAATCAAGAATCAACTCTTTGACTCCCATTAAGGTAAACACCCGTGTGAGTGGGCTACTTCTCTGTCCGACACGCATTAGAGTAAATGTCACTCAAATTAACATTTACACATGTATTGCTGACATAGCATCAAGTTCCATTGAATAGCGAATTCAACAGATGCTATTACGAGCAAAAAATTACTCACATGCAAATCCTGGGACATGACATGTTTCTCAAACACATCTCGATGTACATCCTTGGATTTGCCTTCATATCTCACGTAGATATGGTTTCATGCTCACTTCTTTACACACAACTATTTTGCTAAGAATCTGCTCACTGATTCTCTTGAGGTAGTTAAGGATAAATAGATTAAGACTCTTCTCAATGATATCACTTCTTGCATAGCAGCTACAGAAGTAAATTATTCTGCCCTTACAGCTCACTAGGAGATAGACACAAGTCTATTTATAGCTACTCCACGAGATAGCTACTCCAATTAGCAAGAAGAATTAAATCCCATATGGATTCTCATTCATCCACATCTCATGTCCAATAGGCATTAGTATAACCTCACGATATGAAGTCTTGACCTTGATAACTCAATTATGATTCTATAATCATTTTTGAGTATTTCATGATTTCTTTGACCACTTGTCAATGTGCTATGCTTGGATTGAAATAATCCTTAGTACACACTTAAAGGACATCCATCACATCCTTTAGCTCATGAGGTATATATATATATTTTTTTTATACAAGTCTTTATTCAGAAAATGACCTTTTGACTACTAGGGCATACAGGAGATTGCTGTCATTACATTTAAATCGTTAAACTCAAACGATTTCTCGAAATCTTAATTTCGAGTATGTAATTAACCTCTCTAATATCTTTTATTTCAAAGTTGGCTGAAAACCACACTTTGACCTTGTTAAGATATCTTTAGTCAATTCTGGCTATTCGTATGCCATCTACATACAATATACAATGACAATTTTTCTTGAGCATTTAAAATAGACATCATGGTACTCGTTAATCAATTCAAAATTATTCGACATGATCGAATTATGAAACGACGAGTACAACACTGTCTTGAAGACTGTATGAGGCCATGAGCAAATCTCAACATTAGCAAACTCTACGTTTACTACCTCATTCTTTTGGATATAACCTTCTGGTTAACCATATAGATTTCACCATCCGATTCTTCACCGACAAGTACAGCATTTGCATATATTTGATGCAGCTCTAGATCAAATAAGTCATTATAGCCAAAATAAACCAAAAAGGTATGAATCTCACAACAACCGAGAATGACTTCACATAGTCAATTTCATCACATTGTATTAATTCTCAAATTGTGCCCCTTAGGTAGGTCAACATTCAACCAGTTCTTAAACATGGTTTGGTGTTATAAAAGTCATAACTTTTTTCATTGCTTTAACTAATTCATTCTAATTGGGAACCGATAGAACATCAGAAAAATTCTTGTGTTCATTCACATCTTATAGGATTTGCTAAAAGGAATCTCACTTGCACCTTTATTCAAGAGAGCATTTCCAATACCTTCGACCTCAAGTCGTCTGTGTGGAAAACTTGTTCTTTTAGCTTCACGAATTTGTAGTGTTGATAAATATCCCATATATCCATCGTAACTAGGTATCGTATCCTACATAAGTGGCATTCTAAATTTCAGTGAACCTTATAGGATTTGCTAAACGGAATCTCACTTGAACCTTTATTCAAGAGAGCATTTCATACACCTTCGACCCCAAGTCGTCTGTGTGGAAAACTTGTTCTTTTAGCTTCACGAATTTCTAGTGTTGATAAATATCTCATATATCCATCGTAACTAGGTATCGTATCCTACATAAGTGGCATTCTAAACTCCCACTGAAATTTAGAATTCTACTCCCACTGAGACGAAGATCAATCATACTCCCACTGAGACGAAGATCAATTCATACATCCACTGAGATGAAGATCAATTCATACTCCTAATGAGATGAAGATCATTTTGATCATGAACTTCCGGATCAGCCGGAGGTGGTAAATATTCCTCCTCCAAAATTCTCCCACTCGGAAGGAGTGATCCAGATAATTCTAACTCATCAGTTTCAAACAAGGCAGGTCATTACTCGCCTCTCCCAATTGTAATGATAGTAATCCCAAATATGTCCCAATTGTTAAAGGTCACCATCTCAGTAAAGACATGTGTCCTAAAATAGCTCAGCAGGAGAGGGATATGATGAAAATCCCTTATGCCAATGCGGTTGGTTGTCTCATGTATGCAATGTTGTGTACAAGACCAGATATTTGCTATGCTGTTGGGATAGCGAGCAGATACCAGTCTAATCCAGGTATTGCACATTGGAAAGCAGTCAAGGGAATCATGAAATACTTGAATACGACTGCAGAGTACTCACTGTGTTATCAAGGTCAAGACCTGAAATTGAGAGGTTACACCGATGCTGATTGGGGTGGTGATGTGGACGAGAAGAAATCCACATCTGGATATGTCTTCTTGCTTGGCGGGGGTGCTATTTCATGGAGTAGCAAGAAACAGACGTGTGTCTCCCTATCAACTATGGAAGCTGAATATGTAGCTTCTGCAGCTGCTGTGCAAGAGGCAGTATGGTTGAAGAGATTCTTGAGCCATTTATTCCTAACCGACTCAAAAGAACCAGTGAGCTTATTTTGCGATAATCAAGCATCGATAGCTTTTGCTAAAGATCCTAGGTATCATAGCAGAGCAAAGCATATCGATATCAAATATCACTTTGTTAGGGATATGGTTGCGTGTAAGGAGGTGAGCATAAAACACATATCTACACAAGATATGGTCGCAGACCCAATGACAAAGGGTGTTGTTAGAGATGTGTTTGAGAAACATGTCAAATCCCTGGGTTTGCGAAAGTTTTAGTGTTTTGTGCTCATATTGTAAAGAATTTGTTGTTCAATATAATGTTGTTTTCAGCAATACGTGTTGTGTGAATGTTATGTAGGGTAACATTTACTAATGCATGTCGGACAGAAAAGTAGCCCACTCACACGGGTGTTTACCTCAGTGGGAGTCATGAGTTGATTCTTGATTGAGATGAGGCATGTTTTAGAACATTCTTAAATATTGAGTGCCTGTTCTAAAACAAGAGTGCTGTCTTGCTTAACTACAAGAGCAGTCTTGTTAAAGCGCAAGATTATAAGTAAGCAATAGTTGCTACATTAAATGAGTTCTTGGAACTTATTGGATTACATGGGATCCAATGAGTTCAATATTTTCTCTTATCGTAATAGGCAAATATTTCGTGCGACCAGCATACATCGAGTGCACGTAGCTAAACTCAAGAGCACATTTCGGCCACTTGAATGATAGCATCTCGATATCTCCTTTACGTAAAGTATGCCTTACCCTAGGTCTCATCTCACATTCTTTGTTTCCACATGTGATTTCTGAAACAATCTATTCGTGTTCACTATTGTATTGCTCTCAATACAATAGGTGCACCAGTGAACCATGAAGCTATTCGAATGTGATCAATAAAGAACCTTCTCCCTTAACAATATTTTTTCCATCATGATCCAGCCTGCTTTTCCAGTCAGCCTTGCCAGGTCGAATCAAACATGACCCTTTAAAGACTTTCCAAGCTAGCAGCACTGAATCATATTTCCAAAATATATTTAGGATCTTAAGGGTAGAGTTCCGGAAACTATAGTTTTCGGAGTTGGTCTCACACCAGGGAAACTGAAATCACTAAATAATAAAATTGATTTCCCATCCATAGGTCGAAGAGCACACATGACACTATTCATGTGCTATGGTATTCTTTCCTGTTAAAGGAGCACATGTCTTTCGCAAATAACACCATACTAGAGCATCAGCTTCGATGTTTACAAACAACAGCTTTAGTCTACACAAAGACTACTCTAGGCTATCTAGACAGAATTATGGTAAGTTCCACTTACATCTTACCATTGGATCCCATATAATCCAATAAGTTCCAAGAACTCATTTAATGTAGCAACTATTGCTTACTTATAATCTTGCGCTTTAACAAGACTGCTCTTGTAGTTAAGCAAGACAGCACTCTTGTTTTAGAACAGGCACTCGATATTTAAGAATGTTCTAAAACATGCCTCATCTCAATCAAGAATCAACTCATGACTCCCACTGAGGTAAACACCCGTGTGAGTGGGCTACTTTTCTGTCCGACATGCATTAGTAAATGTTACCCTACATAACATTCACACAACACGTATTGCTGAAAACAACATTATATTGAACAACAAATTCTTTACAATATGAGCACAAAACACTAAAACTTTCGCAAACCCAGGGATTTCACATGTTTCTCAAACACATCTCTAACAACACCCTTTGTCATTGGGTCTGCGACCATATCTTGTGTAGATATGTGTTTTATGCTCACCTCCTTACACGCAACCATATCCCTAACAAAGTGATATTTGATATCGATATGCTTTGCTCTGCTATGATACCTAGGATCTTTAGCAAAAGCTATCGATGCTTGATTATCGCAAAATAAGTTCACTGGTTCTTTTGAGTCGGTTAGGAATAAATGGCTCAAGAATCTCTTCAACCATACTGCCTCTTGCACAGCAGCTGCAGAAGCTACATATTCAGCTTCCATAGTTGATAGGGAGACACACGTCTGTTTCTTGCTACTCCATGAAATAGCACCCCCGCCAAGCAAGAAGACATATCCAGATGTGGATTTCTTCTCGTCCACATCACCACCCCAATCAGCATCGGTGTAACCTCTCAATTTCAGGTCTTGACCTTGATAACACAGTGAGTACTCTGCAGTCGTATTCAAGTATTTCATGATTCCCTTGACTGCTTTCCAATGTGCAATACCTGGATTAGACTGGTATCTGCTCGCTATCCCAACAGCATAGCAAATATCTGGTCTTGTACACAACATTGCATACATGAGACAACCAACCGCATTGGCATAAGGGATTTTCATCATATCCCTCTCCTGCTGAGCTGTTTTAGGACACATGTCTTTACTGAGATGGTGACCTTTAACAATTGGGACATATTTGGGATTACTATCATTACAATTGAATCGTTCTACTACTTTGCGGATATAGGTCTCTTGTGAAAGAGATAATAACCTCTTCGAACGATTCCTCGTGATCTTAACCCCGAGTATATAATCAGCTTCTCCCATATCTTTCATTTCAAAGTTGGACGAAAACCAAGCTTTGAGCTCGATTAGATATCCCATATCATTTCCAGCTATTAGAATGTCATCAACGTATAACGTAATTATGACAAACTTCTTACCTGAGTGCTTAATATAGACACAATGATCTTCGTCTATCATTTTAAAGTCATACGACATGATCGTATTATGAAAACGAATATACCATTGTCTAGAAGACTGCTTAAGGCCATAAATTGATCGTTTCAATTTGCAAACCATATGTTCGCTGCCTTTTTGGATGTAGCCCTCTGGCTGGACCATATAGATCTCTTCATCCAATTCTCCATTGAGAAATGCAGTTTTAACATCCATTTGATGTAACTCAAGGTTTAAATTTGCCACTATAGCCAGAATAATCCTAATGGACGTGAATCTAACAACAGGAGCAAAGGTCTCCTCATAGTCAACTCCTTCCTGTTGTCTAAATCCTTGGGCAACTAAGCGAGCTTTGTACCTTTCGATACTTCCATTTGCTTTACGCTTAATTTTGAGAATCCATTTATTCCCAATTGCCCTACGTCCGTTAGGTAGGTCAGCCAGTTCCCATACTTGGTTTTTCCTCATGGAAGCCATCTCTTCCTCCATTGCTTTACCCCATTCATTCTTTTCGGAAGATGATAGAGCGTCAGAAATATTTGTAGGTTCATCTTCATCTTGTAGGATAGCTAAAAGAATCTCACTTGGACCACCATATTTTCTTAATGATACCAAGAAAGCATTTGCAGCACCTTCAATCTCAAATCGTCGGCGTGGAATGCTAGGTCTTTTAGTTCTACGATTTTCTCGATTTTGATAAACATCTCTCATGTATTCATCATAACCTGGAATCGTACTCCCACTGGGAGGAAAATCCATACTCCCACTGGAGATCGGAATAGTACTCCCACTAAGATGTTGATCATTTGGATCATGAACTTCCGGATCAATTGGAGATGAAAAAACTTGATTTTCCTCCTCCACAATTCTCCCACTCGGATGGAGTGATCCAGATGATTCTGGCTCAATAACTTCATAGAGGGCACACAAGTTAGAACATATGTGATTGTATGGAGCACATCTCCATCACATGTCTAACCATGTCAAGAAAAATTCAGTTTCTTCTTTCTGCTATCTCATTCAATTGAGGTGTGCAGAGAATGAACAACTTATGTTCAATTCATTTCTCATCATATGAAAAATTTAAACCAGAAAATCTTACTCATGATCACGATCAATTCGTAAGGTGATCTTCCGATCTACTTGATTCTCAACATGATTCACGAATGTCTTGAAGTAACACGAAACTTCAGACTTGCGAGAAATCAAATAGATTTGACCATATCTAAATATAGTCATCTATTAAATGCGACGGAATGATAACAGGCCACATGCCTTACCCTCATATTCACTCGACCACATTCGTCTGAATGAATTAATTGCACCAAACAACCATATCTAGTTATTCTGCCAAATGGCTTTCATTAAGATTTTTCCTTCTAGAAATGTTCACACTTGGGCAAATTTAGTCTTCTCTAAATACCCTTTAGCCCTGCCTTCACAAGACAATTCATGTGTTCTTGACCAATATGGCCCATTCTAGAATATCACAACATAACATCATCTCGAGACGTTAGCAGAGTTGTGATCACGAAAAAATCCATCACTATGTAAATCTCGCAGATTAACATCCGTGATGAGAAACCATTCATTAAATAACTAGAATGAGTAAAGACTTATCCAAAAAATTAACTAGGTGTGATGTACTCAATCATCCAACGAAAACTAAGAGGCATTGAAAAATCCGAACAGACATTAAATTTCGTGAATTTCTCAGAGTATATAACACGTCATGTAGAAGCATGGTATGTGGGCTCAATCTGCATGAGCCAACCTTTTTAACTTCTACTCGTGTGTATATACCAATATAAATGGAACTTGCTCCAGTTGGTACTCATCGAAATTCGACAAAGATTTCATGTTTCTTTGTCACATGGCCTGTCTTTATTGAATTTGTCACACACAATTAAGCGACATTCAATTAGAAGGATGGAACTAGACACATTTAATTCACTCGTAAGTGAGTTAAATGAGCGTGTCATCTCTTTGGCAGTGCAACCTCTTGCAAAGTGCTCCTTCATTTAACAGTTAAAATATTTCAGCTCAGAAATGTTAGACCTTTAGGTTCCTCTCTCCCTCAGAACTCTTCTTTTGGGTTGAGTCTGGATTGAGTCTGTTCCGTTTCTCTCTTTTGTTTTCTAGAAATTTCATTTTCCTTCACCACAATGACCAACCTTGATATTGCTCCCACTAGAACAAACACTAGTCTCATACACCAAAGGATAGACTTTGATTGCTAAGAGGCGACCCTCTTTAAGCTCAAGGTGACAGTCTGCATTCATGAAATGCCATCACATTATCAACATGTATTTAGGTCATTCACATGACCCAATCTTGTAGGCATGAAACGGTTTGGATTTCATGTTCAACATTGAACAGGTGGCCAGCCATAGCTAGCTTGCTGATTACATAGGACGTCTCACCTAGACACCTAGTTGTTAAGTGATCAACACTTTTATTGAGTACAACCTCAGACTAGACTATAATATCATTTATAGCCCCAAGAACCTATTGTTCTTTTAACACATAGCTTTGAGAAATTATGAAAGTTGTGTGTCAAGAATCATTTCAGCAATACAATAATTTACTAAACACTCATAACTTTTAACTTGTATTAAAGTTCTTAACTAATCTCGAATTCGAAGAAAGTCGCGGGTATGCTTCCCCTCACCCTCCGAGAATTAATCTCAAACTTTAAATGTCAAAAGTTCTTCGCTTGGTAAATTCAAGTGGATATTTCTCATGGTTATAATCAAACAATTAAATAAACTCTTTATTTAATCAAGACAACATATGTCTTTATTGTACGATAAACTAACCATGAAAATACTCAAAGTTCTAAACACAAGTGTTCAAAAAACTTCCAACACGACCTAACAAAATTTCAAATGATTCACGCAAAAACTGGGAGGGTCAAAAATACACGACTTGGACTGGCACATATTTGATGATACTTGTGGCACTAGGATACATGAATCTGTAAACACTTCTTTAGTGCTAAAGCGACGTACTCGTCGTCTACTTAACAATTCCATTTGTGCATTAAAGACAATTTCCTCAGAAACTCTCCTTCTGCTCAAATATCCAATTAAACATTTCAAAAAATACCTTTATATGTGCCACATTGAAGATGTAGGAAAAAACTTAAATATTTCCTTTCATCTTTCATCCTCGTTAGAAGATGCTTGGAATATTATGCACCAATCTGGTTCGCGATTATAACCTCTAGCCTAGAGACACTCTTGTATCTTTTTGTGAACAAAAAATTATGTGCTCTTCTAGCACTGTTTTACTATCCTTATACGTCCTCCACCAGATACGACACTTTGATATCTTGCAACCATGTTGCGTACAATCGCAACACGTGCTTTAAAATAAAACACGAGTGGAGTTATTTTTTTTTAACGTCATCGTAAACCTGCAACACGATGCAGAAATTTTGGGTGAATACTTTATTTCTCCCATGGATCGAAAATCATAATTTTCAATCTAAACGATGATGTCACATATTAAGGATAGGTTCACAATCTGGCTTTCATGCGTGATCAATAGGTCATGTTTAATTTTTCATTTTATCAGTACTCATACTTCAAAAATATTGGAAAAATATATTTTCCGGACCCTTCCGAAAAAATATTAGGTTTGTCAAAAAATTATCATAACAATTTTCCAAACCATGGTTAAAAGATTCGTAATAATCTTTTTAAATTAATGAGGACCATTATTGACTTAAGAACAACTTAAATCAATTTAATTTCAATAGTGAGGCCCAAAAAATTGGAAGGCCCATCAGCCTATGGAGCCCACGTTGACGTTTCAATTCAGTCAACGTAGGTTGGGCTGGGTTTCATAGCATAAGGCCCACGAGGCCCTCTACCATTTGGGCCCATACAAATATGAACACATCCATATTTCACAAAATCAGGCCCACCCTTAATTCGGCCCAGTCCGAATTTTTTTTTTTGACTAGAAAATTACGATTTTGCCCTTCTCGAGTATAAATACTCAGGAAAAAAATCCGTAAAATGACGGAAAAGCCCTTTTCACAAATCTCCTCCTTCTCCCTCTCTTCTTCTTCTTCGTCGAATCGAAGAGGAAAAAACGGCCGACCCCAACAACCACGACCACGGTAAGAGGACGACGATTCGACGGCTGAGACCGGTCCCAACGGACTCTCCGTGGTCTCCCGAACACGTCGATAGCATCCTCGTGAACCGTCATGCCCCCGATCACCATCCCCGTCATCTTCTCCCTTCCCGCGTATCTCCGGCGTCGCCGGCTTCATCCGTACGATTCTGGCAACGTCGACGCGAAAAAATGGTACGAGGATGTCGGGGACGCAACGGGGATGCGAGAAAACTCAATTTCCGGCGTCCAAAACGTCGTATTTAGATCGGATTGAGTTGGATGTCGATTTGGGGAAAAAAGGAGCGAAATAAGGGTTCTCCCCGATTTGGGGATTTTGGCAAATATCAAAATGGTCCCTCGGGGATTCACGATTTGCACATAAGGACAGATTCCTTAAACGCATGAAAACTGACAGATACATCCCTATACTTTTCACGCGTGTGCAGAATAAGGACGATCTCCTTACACGTGGTCCGCGCACAAATTTCACATAGATCCCTAGGGTTTGAAATTATATCAAGAAAGGACAACAGTAGGTTTTTCCAAAGAAAAACCTTTACCAGAAAAATCCGATTTTAACACATAAATATTACAAAAAACATTTTCTTTGTAAAAATCATTCTAAAACCAGAACAAAGCTTCATATGGCTCTGATACCAATTAAGGGATTCAAACATGCAATCTTACAATCATAATTATAAGCATAATTGCAAGAATCCAAATAGCCATAAATCAAATATACTTATCTCTTGAAGTGCAGATTCCATCTCGAGAAGTATTCGTCACAGGATCGTTGTAATGGAAGCTTTGTCACCGGTAACCTTGCTTACGAACTTATTCGAAACAAGATTAATTTCCACGGATTAAATACCAACTAGAGGATTGAGAGAATTTGTGGGTTTTGTTCATCTCAAGAAGAAGAAGCCATAGCTTCTCTTCGATGCTCAGGGAGCTCCTCCCCCACCCACCTTATATGATCATGTCATCTTTTATCCCCAAAAATTGCCGCCCCATTACTTATAAATAGATACAAGATTATAATGTCATGTCACATTCACACATCAATATCATTTAATTGGCGATAGGTTTAAATATTTTAATTCCTTCAACGAAGATTGGGAATTATATATATGGCATCTTCTACCTTTAGGGGTGTTAGTTACCAAAAGGAATCACCAATCATAAGCAAGATATGTTGGAAAAGTTTGAATGAAAATTCAATGCCAAGCCTAAAGTAGAAAGGCCCAAAGTGGGAGGCTCAAAAAGGAAAAGGAAAGGGCAATCCCACATTAAAAAGTGGCACAAACATTTCATAATTTATAAGGAAAAACTCATTGTTGACTAGGAAATGAGTTGACCAAATGGAAGGATAGCCAACTCGGACCGCGGCGAGGATGGTGCGTAGCACCATCCGAGCACGTGCGTGTGCGCATGGCGCTTTGTGGCGCACTTGGCACGTGCGCATCGTCTGGAGGAGCCTTAAGTATTTTGCCCGAGTCCGGAGAGAGCTGCGTAGCTACCGAAGTGACGAGGGAGGGAACGCCCAAATAGTCGTTGTATCTTGGAGACGATTGCCGTAGCCCGCACCGCACTGAAATATACGGGGCAATCTCGTCTTACGGAAAAAATGTCCAACACTTGCCTCGACTGCCGTAGATCCTAATCAAGTACACCGAACCTTCTGACAACAACAAGATATACTGCGATTTGTCTCATGAGGTGGTTCTCATGGTCAGAAAAAGGCCTCACGTCGTGAATGGAGGAGGGTTCGTCGTCACGGATTCTACCCAAAAAATTGTTTTCAGGGTCGATGGATGTGGTGTTCTTGGTACGCAAGGGGAGCTCCTCATGCGCGATGGCGATCGAGACGCTCTAATCCTCGTTCGTCAAAAGGTATGAACCCTAAACAGTTGTTACCTCACTTATATACAAGTCCATCGCATTTGCACCGAAAAATATGTTCTAGTACGAGACCTAATTTTATAAGGTATGTATTTCAGGGAGGTTTGGTTGAGGCATTGAGAATTAATAGGAAATGGAAAGGCTACACTTTTGACTACGAAGGATCAAAGAAGCCAGTGTTTTGTGTGAAGGATCATCAGGTGGTTGGTAAAGAAGAACGCCATTATTGTGTCTACTGTGCCTAGAAGAAGCAACAAAGACTGGGACTTCGAGATCAGAGGGTTCTTCCCTGATAGAGCTTGTATCATCGTTGATCACTCGGGCAACGTTGTAGCTCACGTATACTGCAAAGTTTATTTTACTAAAACTGTAACATGGTATCATAGCGAGGTTATTCGGTAATCCGTTTGTTTACACTTGGGATAGATTGGAAGAGAGAATGGAAAGGACGAGATGACGAAGAGTAAGGACCTCTACAATGTGGCAGTGAAACCGGGCGTGGATCAAGCCTTCGTGATCGGAGTGGTTGCCGTTCTCGACAACATCTATGGCGAATCTACGAGTTCTTGACCGTACGTACCGTCGAGGGAGGGACCAGATGGGACTTTTGGCGATAAGTGTTTCATAATTTCGTTTTTTTAATGAAGTAAAATGTTTTATTAATTCAAGGGAATGGGAAATGCATATTGTTTTATGCTTGTGGATATCTCATATTTTTCCCTTTTTTGCGAGTAAATGGTGATTTATATATGGCTTGGCGAGCTGCTCAAAATTTGATTGACGGGTACTTATATTGATTGACCATGTAATGAAAGTTCAGTTTATTTTTTTTTTGTGGTTAAGATTACGGATTACCACATTATTATTTGTAAATACTGATTCGCAAGGAATTCTATGATCTAGGTTGTAAATATTATCATATCTATAAAACTCTAACTTACCAAAAAAATGTTGAAAATTTATCTAGAACACTCTAATATGATATGGGAAGGAGGAGGGTGACCGAATACAGGACAGCAGGATTCTTTCAAAACGTCTGAAGTAGAGCATATCATACATAAGATTCAGAAAAGAATTCTCGTGTCTCAAACTAAAGGACTCATACTGAATACTGGTCAGAAAAAAAAACATAGTTCACTATTAATCCGAAATTAAGTACCTGGTGATAAAAAATTCAATTTTTATGCCAATTACGTGACGAAAATTTTCCCAATCATGGCCATTGTTCACAGATCACAATCATGAATGGTCCTGCACCGGAAAAAAGACTGGCTACATGTTGATGGGAGTTTTGAATTTGAACCTCTTCCGGTATCAGAATTATGAAACTTGAAAATTGCGAATTGTGAGTAACCGATTAGTTTTATAATAAACTGAGACACCGATAACATCTTAATGAATCACAGATCTAGCACATCAAATAGTACACAACCTTCTAACTGAATCACATGTTTCGAATATTCGAGCATGAAAATACAACAAACCTTAAACTCGATTAGCAGAACTTTATTTTCTTGTTAATCCTACTCATTATGAACTCGAATTATTCGATTTAATACAAATTTGGTTATAATATTCAGTGAAAAACGAGCGTCCCAAAGCAATCCAATCCATCGAAGCAAGGCGCGAAGGCTATTCCGCCTGCAGGTCTATCCCCAGCGAATGGCGCCGTCACACCCTTGTCGTTACTTTCCGGTTCCCTTGCCCTCTGCAGTTTCTCTGTCTCGTCGCCGACAGCCAGCTTGGCGGGAGTGGACCCGGCCCGAGGCAACGGAATCCCGACCTCGTCGCCGAAGTAATCCGCACATATGGAAGACGAATTCGATGTACCGAAGATGGAAGACATTGTCGCGAATTGTATATTTCTGATTGCCCCAACAAGTGGCCTAAAAAGAAATTAATTGGAGAATTGTGATTTGTGAGAGGTCATGCCCTTTTTTTATAGAGGAGGTAGCGTATTTTCCCTGTTGAAATTGGGAATTGGTTTATGAGTAGGAGTTAGACAGGACAGTCGTCAGTTGATTGATTATGGGTATTCCAGTTTAGGAAGGTTTTCAGTTATTTGATTGAAGTCGGTGACTCGTTGCGAATTCCTATTCCGGGTTGAAGTTCTAATCACGCGGTAAAGCTAGTTCGTTATTTTCATGTTATTTTTACTATTCGGAGTTATTCTAACTCCACTAAAAGTTTTAAATTAGAGATATTAAAAATAGTAATTTGGTCTTTCGATCGATCCTTCATGACTTCGGTATTTGGATTGATCGTTTGTATAGGTGTACTTTTGGGTCAGAGTTTGTCTTGACAATGGTTTTGATATTCTTTTGGCGTCAGCTTAGATTACATACTTAGATACTGCATATTATTGTTTTTGCATTTGATATGCTTTATCGGGTACTTTTGGTTCGGTAACAATAGTGTAACCACTTGTGGAATTTTTTAAGGTGAATGATACTTTTCTTATTAAAAAAAATATAGCAACTTTTGTTCTCATAGTTTTGTCACATTTTAAATATTTTATTTGCCTCGATTTATATTGAACATCTACTATTCAACTCGAATTTAGATTAAACTTCAATACCAAATATCTAAAAAACCTATGCAATGTCGTACTGATTTTAACTGCGGCCTAAACACATGAGTTCCGCACGGAAACTTGTGGTTTATTTGGTTTTATTTATTTTGGACTATTGTTAGTTTATTTTTTAAAAAGTAAATTTTTATTCTAGTTATATTTTACCAGAATTTGAACTCTCATCTCTCAAATCATTTCACAGCCGTTTCAGCCAAATGACATTTGATAAAAAGTTTGGAGGAAACCGGCTACATTAATTGAAAATAGCTAATCGAACCGTCTTGGCAGTTTATTTGGTTTAGAATTCTCTATAATGCATTATACTTGTTTTTTAAAAGGTATATTTTGTATTCCTCCAAGAGATAAAAATTACATCACTAGTACTAAAGGCACAGAACACCACATGAACTAACCCGAGAAAGGACGCATCAGATGAGCTCCTAGAAAACACCTAGAACAATAATGCCTAGAACTCTCACTTAGTAATAGAACACCCTACAATATAAAACAAAAAGAGGTTCACATCCCAATAGTCGCGATCTTGATAACACTAAGTAGGTCGGATATATCACCGTTCCAATGAGCAATTAGATCGCGCAGAGAGAACCCGACCTCTTTGCAAACGTCTCCTGAAGCACGATCAACATATTGATCATTTTGAGTAAATAGGTCCGCCATGCACTCTGAAAGTCCATCTTGATCGAACAAGCTCTTAAATAAACTTTCCTCGAGCAATACTTCAAAAATTTTGATACACTAGCAACTTTCTTACGCGAGAGAATGTTCTTTGTTAAATAGATTGACTCCGCAACTCCTTGAAATTATTACGATCATTATGTTCAATATCACCCTTATTAGGCAAAAATTGAACCACCTTTACGGCCTGATCGTTGAGCCAATCATTATCATCTTTTTTATCCATCTCTTGGCACGCAAACAGAAATTCAAAATTGGGCTTCAAGGGAGTGCATGCGTAACGCGTGGGCCCAACCTCTAAAGACTCCAAATCAGAATTGCAGAATTGAAGTTCCAGGCCACGGGATTGAGCGAGGGATCAACAACACATCAATTGAAATAGCTATTTTTTTTTGGGTTAAAACTAAGCTACACAACTGTTGGGATGGCGAGAAATAGGAAAGACTTATTTCCTATTCCTATTCCTATTCTGACTAGATTCTGGACTCCTAATTAGACCTAGATAGGTTACTTGTACATCAAGGGTTTGTCTCTATATAAAGACATGTTACCCTAAGGTTTTGTATAGCTTTGTGACTCGGATCCATCAATAAAAATTTTCCTTTCTCACCGTGGACGTAGGCATTAGGCCGAACCACGTAATTCTCTTGTTCCGTGTTCTTTGTGCGATCTTGTTCTCTAGTTGCTGAATTCTTAACAATTGGTATCAAGAGCTTGGGTTGGAGGATGACGGACGGCGCGAAGTTTGCTCTTGTGAAGTTCGATGGTTCTTCGAATTTTGGGTTATGGCAAAGGCGTGTCAAGGATCTCCTCGTGCAACAAGGGATGGTCATCGCGCTCTCGGAGAAGAAGTCCGAGAAGATGGAGGAGCAAGAGTGGAAGGAGATGGGGGCCAAGGCGGTGGCGATAATTCGCTTGTGCTTGGCGGATGATGTGATGTATCACGTCATGGATGAGGAGTCACCAGCTGAGGTATGGAAGAAAATGGAAGCAAGGTATATGTCTAAGTCTTTGTCGAACAAGCTTTATCTTAAGCAAAGATTGTATGGGCTCAAGATGAAGGAGGGCTCGGATTTGAGCCAACACATTAATGGTTTCAGTCAACTTGTGAGCGACTTGAGAAAGGTTGATGTGAAGTTCGAAAAAGAAGACAAGGCATTGTTGCTGCTGAATTCTTTACCTGGCTCCTACGAAAATTTGGTTACAACTCTAACTTGGGGGAAGGAGTCTCTGGTGTTGGAAGATATCACAAGTGCTCTGCTAGGGTTTCATCAAAGAAGAAAAATTGACGATGAACAAGCGGAAGGGCTAGTTGTGAGGGGTAGCCATGGTGATCGTAGTGGGGCAAAAGACAGGAAGGGATCCAAGTCGTGGTCAAGGAGGTTCAAGGGAAATTGCTTCGAGTGCGGAGAAAAAGGGCACGTGAAGAAGGATTGTCCAAAAAGAACTCGGGATCGCGAGGAAAAAGGATCAGGTTCCGTGAATGTGGCCTCACATTCGGACGAGTCAGATGGTGATCTTCTTTCTGTTTTGTCAAATCCAAAGCATTTTGATTCCTGGATTTTGGATAGCGCTTGCTCTTTCCACATGACGCCCAAGAGAGGGTGGTTCGACACCTACAAGTTCGTTGATTCAGGTATGGTGACTATGGGTGATGGTTCTACTTGCAGAATTGCTGGCATAGGTGATATCCAAATCAAGATGTGGGATGGTGTTGAGAGAAAATTGTGTGGGGTTAGGCATGTTCCGAAGTTGGAGAGGAATTTGATCTCGTTAGGGCCTTGGATTATTGTGGGTACAACTATAATATTGTAGGCGGGCTAATGGAGGTGGAGAATGATGCTATGGTGGTGATGAAAGGTGAAAGGAATGCTAGGAACACCTATAAGTTAGTGGGGAACACTGTTGTAGGTGGAGTCACATCATTGGGTTCCGATAGAGGGGAGAAAAGCTCTTGTGTGATGGAGCGAAAGCTTGACATGAATGGTTTGAGTGGAGTTGGGATTCGCGGAGACAAAGTTAGCAAGTTCCCGCTATGGTTGTCTAAAGAGACGTGCACGTCAACGGTGTTGGGTAAGTTTTGCATGGGGAATGCGAAGCCGTTGGTAGCACCACGGGCGAATCGGGTATCTAACTCAAGGCCGAACTGTGGAGTTCGTGGCATGTCAAGGGTTCTACTTGGTAGAACAAAAGGTTGCCCTTTGTATGCTATGGCATGTAGCATTGGTATGAGGCAAGAAGGTCCAGCGGAGAAGCAGTTCGAGGTTGCGGAGCATGGGGTTGACCGAAAAATAGAGAGCGCATCTATTGGTCACAAGTTTGCTTCAGCAGTTGGACTTGCTAGTTGGGGTTCAATGGAGATTGGAGGGAATAGGCCAAGCAAGCTCAGAAGCTCGAGTTTGGGGGCTGGCTCCAAGTGATTGAACAAAAGGTGAAGAGAAAGTTGAGATGATCTTATTGATGCAGTTATCTATGGTCCGAGATGGAGTCGGTGGAGTCGGTGGAGTCGGATTGGTTTTGCAAGATCTCATGGTTCTTCCACGAGATGATTTCTCGCCAATGTGGAGATTGTTGGGATGGCGAGAAATAGGAAAGACTTATTTCCTATTCCTATTCCTATTCTGACTAGATTCTGGACTCCTAATTAGACCTAGATAGGTTACTTGTACACCAAGGGTTTGTCTCTATATAAAGACATGTTACCCTAAGGTTTTGTATAGCTTTTGTGACTCGGATCCATCAATAAAATTTCTCCTTTCTCACCGTGGACGTAGGCATTAGGCCGAACCACGTAATTCTCTTGTTCCGTGTTCTTTGTGCGATCTTGTTCTCTAGTTGCTGAATTCTTAACAACAACGTAGATGTTAATTGAAATAGCTATTTGGAAGTGTAGAGTTTGTACTTGTATATAAATAGCTATTTTGCGTTATACTAGTAAATAAATAAGATGTTCAGGTTGTTAATTGAAAATAGCTATTTGGAAGTGTAAAGTTGTTGGGTAACTTATAAGTGAAATAATTTTACATGTACCTATTTTTTTAATATAGTATATCTAGAATTGGTATGATTACAAGAATATTGGAATATTTGTGCAAGAAGCTTATTTACTCATTCTTTTATGAGGAACTAGGCACATCAATATCACAAATTTGCGCAATAATTTTTTTGAGATGATTTAATTTAATACAACTGCGTATTAATACTTTATTTGTGAAAAAGAGAATGTTGATGAAAAATACAAAAGAAAATATGCCTCCCACTTGGTTTTCTCCATTTTGAGAGTGGAGAGAAGTAGTAAAAATTACCTATTTATGCCGTATCTTTAATTCCAAAATTTGAATATTTGATTGTAGAGTACTAGAATACAAAGATCATTTAAAAAACTATTCGAACACTGTATTAACTAATTCTAATATTAGTCAAGTGGAGTGGAACTTTTGAAATCAAATTAGAAACTTTTTGTTTACGTTTGAACGTTTCTTTTGATATATCGCACTTGACACTGCCGCTGAGTTGCTGAGTAATGGTAATGGTAATGGTAATCGAATTTATTGTTAAATAAATGGTACTGTAGAACAAGAAAAAAGGCAAGAGATAGGCAATGGATGGTGAAGGGAAACATAGATGAGAAAATGACGGAAACGAAAACGTTCGTGTCAGAGCCAATCCGATCAATCGAATTGTAGATTCCAAATTTCAGACAGAAACAGCGCAAACATAAGAATGCCGAGGGACAGCAGCAACCTCCTCAGCGCAAACATAAGCATTCCGAGGGACAGCAGCAACCTCCTCCTCCTCCTCCTCTTCGTCGTCGTTGTTCTCCTCGACTCGGTCTCGGAACAAGAAGTACCCCACCGACAAGCCCGCCACGACGGACAAAAACACCCCTCCGTTGAACGACATCACCGCCAGCATCAGCAAGTACCCGACCCCCGCGTTGACCCCGAACATCGCCGCCGACCCCGCCCTCCTCCAACCCCCCGCCCGGAGCTTCACTCCCAGTAGGGGGACGTTGACCGAGGACGCCCCGGGGGTTGACCCGAGCCGGACGCGGCGGTCCTCCAGGTACTGGTAGAAGGACGCGAAGAGGAAGCAGGCCAACAAGGAGAGGCCGTAGCTCGCCGCGGAGTCGGTCTGCCACGTGTCGAATAGGAGGGTCACCTCCGTCCCCCAGTACAGCGTCATGTGCATCATCTTTGAGGATTGAGATAGAGATTTGTTTTTCTCTTGTCTCTCTCTCTCTCTCTCGAACAATTGGAATTTTGGTTTTGCTTTGCGATGAAAGAAAGAGAGGTGGAGGACGTCCTTAATATAAGGTTTTTAAAAACGACCAGGATAGCGATCCGCTCTTGTCTGTGGATTGCAATATGATCGGTCTGATTGATTGAAATGCTGGTCGAACCTGTACTTTTTATATTAAAAAAATATATTTGTACTAATATTTTAATTACCACTACCCTATTACCCAGTCCTATACCTCAGTTACTCTTTCCAAAAATCAAATAGGTACAACTTTTTCTCTCTTTTTTATCCAAAATAATCTTGAAATTTTAAAAAAAACAAGAAAACCTCACCAAAATCAAAAATCCGAACAAAAAAATCCTGATTTTTTGACCCACCATCAAGAAAATCCTATTTTTTTTGTTAAAACTTACCGACCAAAAAATACTGGTTCAAAATTTTGGTCGAACCACCTGGTCCAACCATTTTTTGACGGTTCATAAGGTTAGTATTTTTTTTGCCAAACCCAATATGTTATTCATACCGAATGGTCGGACCGCATATTTTAAAACCTCACTTAATATCCCCCTGTACAACAAGACACATATACTTTGCTTGGGAATTCAGCAAGCGTAAAGATATAGAGAATAATGAAAAGGACAGGCTTATTGAGTAAATGGTATACAAGATGAACTTATTGCGTTTTGGCATCGAATTGTGTACATGATGATTTACAATAATATTTTGGTGACATTTACAATCGTATGGTTTGCTTCGGAGAGGTCAAAACAAGGCATTTTGACAGAAAAAAATAATTGGTTACGTGCTTAACCTAATCACAGCCTGAAGATCAGAAAGATTACATAGATAGTTATAAGGCCGACGCCTAGGCGCGTTGAGGTGCATACCGTTTCGCGGCAGCACGACGAGCGACCATGTTAGAGCTTGCATTAGGAATCCCATGGGGTACGACGAAGGGTGCAGGTCTGCTAGTCCACGCTCCAAGCAACATTGAGATCCTCAGACCAGCAAGTGTGTTGAACATTGGACCTGCATAGCACCCCGACATGGCGATCTAGTTTTTTTTTTTGCCAAAGGACTTATAGTCTAATGGCACAAGGCGTTGTAAATATCTTGGAGGTCCAAGGTTCAAATTTTGGCAATGTCATGGTGTAATAATTTACCTTTCAAAAAAAAGAATACCAATTTATTACCAAAATGGTGTTACTATTGAAAATATTCTGATAATGGTGTCCCTTTTTAAGATTGAAATTTTTTTTGACCTAGGGACCCTAGATTGAAATTTTTTTTTGACTTGGGACCAAAATTGAAAAAAAAATTAGACTTTCATTATCAAAAGAATATTTTCGACCTGAGACTAAAATCGAAAAAAAATTTCGACCTGGAACCAAAATTTGTCACTTTTTGCACTCTCTCTCTCCTCCCTCCCCTTCTCTCTTCCCCTTTTTTCCTTCCCTCCCTCACGCTCTCTCTCTCCTCGGTCTCCTCACGTTCCCCCTCTCTCTTCTAGTTTATTATTTTTCCCCCCTCTCTCTCTTCTAGTTTATTATTTTGTGTATTTATTAAAAAGTCAATTCCCATCTATTTTAAGCTCAAATCATTCATTCCTTTCTCTGCCGTAAATATTTGCGTCTTTACCTTCACTTTAATCATGCTAAGGACTTCTTTGCCTTCATAGCGATGGCGATTACCTTTATAATGACGTTCTCATTTTTCCTCCATATGTCAGCTTATTCTAACAAATTAAAATTCGGAAAGTTACAATGGCTTTTAAAGATTTTGCAATGCTAAAAATTAGCTGTATAAGTAAGCAATTCTTATTGATGTTGGGCTATTTGTTATATGTGTATACATATATGGTGAAGGCAATTTTGTCAAAACAATAATATATTTTTAATAAAGCCGACAAATTTTGCAATAATTAATTAAAACTCACAAAACTTTAAAAGTTAATATATTATATTAGGATGTTTGGTACTTAATAAATTGGTCTCTCAATTTTAGAAAGTTGTTCATGTTCGTCTCCCTGATCCAGATACCCTTACTTAATAATTGTAAAAAATCACCTCACCTTATAAAAAAATCCAGCCATCCAAAGACGGGAGTGGATTGAGTACGGAGTGAAGGAATTGATTCCGGACGGTTTGGAGTGAAGGGGGACCGCAGTGGCAAGCGCAGTTATGTGATAATGGCAAGCGCAGTTATGTGATAATGGCATGTGTATTTGTGACAGTGGCAAGTCCCAGTTGATGATAATGGCGCGCGTAATTTTTTTCATTTTGGTCCCCCATATTTTAGCATTTTTGCAAAAAGGTCACACTGGCATACGCAGTTATGTGATAATGGCATGTACAGTTATGTGATACTGGCATGCGCAGTTATGTGATATGGTATTTGTATCCGGCCTGCGTTTGTGCGTGGCTTTTTTCATTTTGGTCCCTGTATTTTAGCGTGTTTGCAAAAAAGCCCCGCGTGTCTTCATTCCGAACGGTTCGGAATCTGAGCATTCCGTGCCCAATCCATACCCTCCAAAGACATAATTGTAAAAAATCACCCCACCTTATACATTCCTCTTTAAGACATAAATCTTAATAAGTTTTTGTAACTAGTAATAGTAATAAATGATGAGACTAATAGAGGAGACCGAGGAGAGAGAGAGAGAGCGAGGGAGGGAGGAAAAAGGGGGGAAGAGAGAGGGGGAGGGAGGAGAGAGAGAGTGCAAAAAGTGACCCAATTTGGTCCCAGGTCAAAAAAAATTTTCCGCTTTTGGTCTTAGGTCGAAATTTTTTTTCGATTTTGGTCCCAAGTCGAAATTATTTTTCGATCTAGGGTCCCTAGGTCGAAATATTTTTTCAATCTTGAAAAGGGATACCATTCTCGAAATATTTTCAATAGTAACACAATTTTGGTAATAAATTAGTACTCTAGCACCATATTGGTAAAAAACCCGCGATCTACACAATGTCTTCCCGCTTTTCATGAGAGTGGATTGAGTGGGGATTAAAAGAATGTTGTCCATAGGTGGGGACTAATATTTGGACCCTTAGATTAGATGGAATACCCTAATAATTTAATCTAATGGTCAAAAACTATTGAGGGGTTTTTTAGTCTTTTTCAATGATAGAAATACCAATTCCTAGAAAAATTGGGGCTGACTGTTCATCTCTCCCACGTCTTCGAAAATTGTGGCGGCCTCCCACCCATTTTCCCTCTCTCCCCATTTTTTCTCCTCTTCCTCCCCTTCTCTCTCTTATCTCCATTTTCTCTCAGTCTGGCTGTTTCCCACGCTCCGCCAGCGTCACCATTACTGAGTACCGAAATGGCGGCGGGCTTGGGGCCAAGAAGGTGGGAGGGAAGGGCCCTGCAGAGCAGCCGCGTGGTGGTGGCCGGGGCGAGCCAGGGGGAGGGGTTGACCTTAACCGGGGTCGTATTCCAGCCGTTCGAAGAGGTGAAAAGGGACAGCTTCATGGTCCCAATATCCCCAATGGTGTCTATCGCCCGCCAATGCTTCGAGGATGAGTGCGAGGCTGCACTTAACGAGCAGATCAAGTCAGTATAATTATGCTCTTCGCGGTTCTTTTTATTTTATCATGAAGACGTCGGATTGTTGTTGTTGTTGTTATTAAAGTTTGTGTGGTGATTGTTTGTTTGTTGTTGTTGGACAGTGTGGAGTACAATGCTTCCTATGTGTACCACGCGATGTTCGCCTACTTCGACAGGGACAACATCGCCTTGAAGGGCCTAGCCAAGTAATGATTTCCTCGTCCTCGTGTAGGCTGCTCAGAATTATTTCACTCGCTCTTTCTTGTTTTGTGATCTGTGAAGTCTAACGCTTGCTGGTTCTTCGCGGGTTAGGTTCTTCAAGGAGTCGAGCGAGGAAGAAAGAGAGCATGCTGAAAAGCGGGTTAGGTTCTTGTTTTGTGATCTGTGAAGTCTATCTTTAATCGATCTCGTCCAATAGGAATCTGAAGTTATTGTCACTGTCCTCCTGAACATTTTCAATGTGATTAGAATGTGCGTGGAGGCAGAGTGAAAAATCTCCACTTCGCATAACAATATCTGTTCAGACTTTCGAAAGGGCTTTACCCTTTTTCTTGGTTTTTTTTTGTGTGTGATTGTAGGTTGTGAGGAACGCGTAAACTGTCGTTGCAGTAGAAATTGAGCCTGCTCGGAGAAACCATCATTGCAATAGCCTAAACCCTCCGTCAGTACCAATCCTGAGTTGGTGAGCACTACCCACATTGACCCCACTTTCCGTGGCCACCACCAACTGTTGCCGCCGGCCCTCTACGAGCAGCACTCTCGGTGTGTACCACCCTCCTTTACATTGGTATTGACTCGAGCTTTGGAGTGGAATGAAGGAAAGAAGAAGGTTCATACAAGAACTAGGAATTATGTTACTTTGTTGGTTTTGCTTTTACGTTATTATGTCACTCTACAAGGTATTGGTTTGCGTATTTTCTTTTTATTGGTTTTAGTCTGTCGAAACTGGTTTTAAGCTGTAGGGATATTGGTTTTCAGCGGTAGAGATATTGGTATTGAGATGCGAAGATGTTGTTTACATCTTTAGAGATAATGGTTTATAGATGTGGAGTTTTTGGTTTTCTTCTGAAGACATTGGTCTGAGATGTAAAGATGTCTGTTTTAGCTGTAGATTTTGGTTTTCAAAAGTGGACATATTGATTTTCGTCTATAATGTTTTTGGTTTAAGATGTACAGATATTGGTTTTGAACTTGAATGATATTGGTTTCGAGATGTAGAGAGTTTTGTTCGATTCTGAACAGATATTGTTATGCGAAGTGGAGATATATTGGTTTGGTGATGTAGAGATATATTGGTTTGGTGATGTAGAGATATTGGTTTTGCGATGTGGGGTTATTGGTTTTGCGACGTGCAGGTATTGGTTATGCGCTGTGGAGATATTGGTTTTCTGAAGTATAGATATTGGTATTGCGATGTGGAGATATTGTTTATGCGATGTAGAGATATTGGTTTTGCAAGGTATAGTTATTGGTTATGCGATGTAGAGATATTGGTTTTGCGAGGTATAGTTATTGGTTATGCGATTGGTTCCCCAATGTACAGATAATGGTTTTGCGATGTATAGATATTGGTTTTGCGATGTGGAAATATTAGTTTTGCGATCTACAGATATTCATTTTACGATAATGTTTTTGAGATGTATCAGCACTGTTGCAAGCCAATATCAGCACTGTTACAAACCAATATCAGCACTGTTACAAACCAATATCAGCACTGTTGCAAACCAATATCAGGACTATTACAAACCAATATCAGCGCTGTTACAAACCAATATCAGCGCTGTTGCAAACCAATATCAGCACTGTTGCAAACCAATATCAGCACTGTTACAAACCAATATCAACGCTGTTACAAACCAATATCAGCGCTGTTACAAACCAATATCACCGCTGTTGCAAACCAATATCAGCACTGTTGCAAACCAATATCAGCACTGTTACAAACCAATATCAACGCTGTTACAAACCAATATCAACGCTGTTACAAACCAATATTAACGCTGTTACAAACCAATATCACCGCTGTTGCAAACCAATATCAGCACTGTTGCAAACCAATATCAACACTGTTACAAACCAATATCAACGCTGTTACAAACCAATATCAGCGCTGTTGCAAACCAATATCAGCGCTGTTGCAAACCAATATCAACGCTGTTACAAACCAATATGAACGCTGTTACAAACCAATATCACCGCTGTTACAAACCAGTATCATCACAGTTAAAAACCAATATCACCACTGTTACAAACCAATATCAACACTATTACAAACCAATATCAACACTCTTACAAACCAATATCAAATCAACGCCAAACCAATATCATTGAAATTTAAAACCAATTTCAGCGCAGCAATACACCAAAATCACTACAGGTTCTAACCAATACCAATAAAGTTGTAAATCACTATAACTTCACCCAAAAACCAATGTCACCGATGACACTAACCAATAACTATACAGCTACACCAATGTCACAAAAAATACAAACCAATTACCATTAAACTTTAAACAAATATCACTAGAGATAAAATACGAGATACCCTTTACAAATCAAAACCATTTTGGGTACAATGATATTGGTAGAAAAACCAATATCCAAAAAAAAAATCACGAACAAAACCAATATTATGAATAAGATGTAAACGAAGTTTAATTTTTAGCATGAACAAGATGTAATCGAACAAGATGGAAAGCATAATCACTACAACACGAACTTTTCATATATATATAAAACCGGACGTACCTTCCGAGGAATGAATGTTGTTTTTCAAGAGCAGGTACGATTTTTTCTTACTTTAGAGGGAAAAAAAGAAGGTAGTAGGGTTTTTGGCTGTCAACCGGAATATAGAATATGGAGTCCTTCTTTTTAGGAATTCAAAGAGTCATTCACGCCTTTTTAGTTAATTGGTTGTGACTTTTCCTTTTTTGAATTTTAAATATTTTTAGCATCTGTTATCAACTTTTATCAGTTTCCAATACTACCCCTTATTATTTTATTAATACCTAAATTGCCACCATCTCTCTTTTTAGTCCCCAAACTTGGGGACTACCCTTGTCCCCTCCAAATCCTCCCCCGCTTTTCATTGCCTGCACGATGTTTGACATCAGACCTCCCATCGAATTGCCCCAGGCCAATACAGTCAACGTAAGAAGTGAAGGATTGACATTGAATATTGCACCTAGTGAGTGCTACAAGCAGAAAGCATAAAGCTTGGAAGTTGGACCACCCCTCCTCTCTGACTACTGATATTTTCAAGCTTCTTGGGATAGTCAACGGCAACTCCAACAGTCGAAGCAATCTAGACCATGAAAGTCCCAAACATCCACTCATTGTCTCCTCCTGATCATTCCAACCCCACATATGCACCGAGCCCTCAACACTTGGTGATTATGTGTTCCTCCCATTCAAAAAGTTTCAACGAATTGGTGATTATGTGTTGCAACTAATTAAGGGTTTGGTGCAAATGGCTTCTTAGGTCCAATTGAATGATCTGATTCTACATAATTCCCAACCATTAGAAATTAGGGTTCATTCGATTGTAAAATTGGGGATTTTGGTAATTACGAAATTAATTGATAAATAAAGGGCTATGGTTTAAATTTGCCATTGACGCAATTCTTGATTGAGGGCTTTGGTTCTCATCCGAGGAATTAGATTCTCTAGACACCCGCTTCCATTTTGGTTGTGAATACCATCTTGATTCTTCTCTGCAACTGTCATGTGAGACTAAATTTGTTTTTGGGAAAGGGAAAAAAGAGAGGAGTGTACCTCAACAGTTGGAGTCCAAGTTCCAGCTAGAGGTCGAACCATGGAGGGAGGTGGGGGGAAGAAGGGGGCAGCGCACTTGCAGATTATGCAGATTGGAGTCGATGGTGGGGGCGGGGGCGGGGGCGGGGGCGGAGGCAAGAAGTGAGAGGGAGGGAGAGGGAATGGGGCATTTTTGTTCTGGAAATTCGCGGGAGAAAATGACATATTGTAACAACATAGATGTTAGAGTATAATAAAATCAAATACGGAGAACGATAAAATTATTTCTGGAAATAGAGGGAAACTAAAAATAGGATAACCAAATTTCAATGATCTAAAAGTAATTTAAATTATAAAAATTACTTTATAATATTTTTAGTATTTAGATTATAAAATTTTCTACTACATAACTGTATGCAGAATTTTTTGGTAAATAGGAAAACTATATTTATTACGATATTTAGATTCAAAAAATGTAAGATCAAACTCTAATAATGATGTATTCGTAAGATTTATACAATACAGAAACTGTTATGTTAGTTGGGCCAGGCCCATGTTGAGCGGGGTGCTGAGGAACAAAAGGCGATGAAGCCCGTTTCCTTGATATTTCCTTGAGATCTGAGGAGAGAAGATTTAAGTATCGTTTCGACCGCAAGAAAATATAACTTTAAAGAGTTAGTTATAAGAGATATTTATATTTTTTTATTCTAAATATTAAAATTGAGTTTTTGAGTAATAAATACTTAAATATCAAAAAATTATTTTGTCTATATTCAAGTCACCTAAAATCTCGATTCATAGCGTTATTCAAATGCTAAAATTGATTGATATATTTTCTTACAACCAGACGATGATCACAATGATCAATTGAAGATAGTTGAGATGATGGATACTGATATAAAATTTATCAAACAAGCAAATCTCGTACAAACTAGTATAGTAAAATATTTTTTAAATTCGTGAAGTATATTAAAAAATATTACTATGCAAAAATTGAGACCGATATTTTGCACTAAAATTTTCTTAAAAAAATATTAGTTATTATGGTAGATGAGTTATTAAATTTTAACACTGCTCCAAATTAAGGACCAGAACTTTTTATCAGTTTGTAACGGTTATCAACCGGCGAATAAAATTCCAATGAAACATGAGATAAGATGTACTCAAAAAGAAGTTCAATTCCTGAAAATGTAAGTTTAAAATTTGCCATATTTTTTTGGTAAGTAATTTGACCATGATTGTCTAGTCATTATTTGTAATCTTAATAGTTCGAATCTGAGTTATTTGATCAAGTAAATTTAACAAATAAAAAAAATAACACGAGATGAATTAGAAGCGTCCTATCACTAGCACAGAACAGCACCCCACAATTTATCGCTTTCTCAAAAAAAAAAGAAAAAGATGCAAGTGTAACGTGTTTGTGAGCTTGACGACTGGCTTTAATGTGGAAATCCATCAACCTCGCCACAAAGCCAATAGTACCGTTAAGGCCCATTAGTATGACGTAGCGACACGATTATGTTGAGGAACGACCGAACCAAGCTTACCGGAAAGAAACGAGACAAATGAGTCAACATAACTGGAAATCGACATTACTCTGGCCTCTTCTAGTTAAGCCATCCACACGTTTTCTTTGTTACAATATATGCAAGTAAAGATATTTTTTTGTCAGAGGTACTCTTTACTGCTACCATTTTTTTCTCTAAATTTTGTGTATATAAAATTTGACGGCACCGGCGGTCGTAACTCCAAAAAGAGAAATATACATAAACTCTATTTTTCAAAAAAGAAAATGCATGTCAATTACTTGCACATCAAAGTAGTACACCATTAGAAAATAGAAAGAGGTTGACATTAGTTAACTCTGAATATAGAGATAGAGATTCACCAAAGAATTTTTTTCCCCGGGTATTAAAATATGGTTTAAAATACATAGTTTCATAACAGTTTAATTTTGACAAAATACTCCGAATTGACTTTTTTGACATAATATTTATCGAGCTTTAAACGGTATGGATTTTATTTCCTTTCAAATAAGGTTTGTCCATTTCGCAAGGGGTAAGAATTGACCCCCGACTCCTAAAAAATGAGGTAAGATCCTGTATTCGAATTGACTTTCTTTAAAAGTAGTGTTGAAGTTCAATCCACAGATATTATACCATAATTGATTTGATTAAATGAATTAAATTTTACTCTCTCGTTGAATTGGGCCCAGATTGGGTCCAGGGGAAGGGTTTCCAGACCAGTCTAGAAAAGGAAAACTAGGGGCAAAAGGAGAATTGAACGCGTGCGCGTGGAGTGGAGCAAAGGGATGTTTGGCGCGTGGAATTGAGTAGCTTTGTGCGTTGGAGCGTGGGAAGGGTAGGCACTTTGATTTTTTTAATTAATTAATTAATTTTTTATTACATGTATTTTTAATATAATCAAATTGGTATCTCATAGTAAATCGAATTTGTATACTATAGTGAATTGAATTATAATATTATCATAATTGGGTATGCCATTTTATCGTAATCGGACCTGTCATTTTATCGTAACTATGCTTGTCATTTGGTCATAACCAGACATGCCATTTGTTCACAACCAAGCATACCATTTTATCGTAACCGGACATGTCATTTTATTGTAACCGGACCTGTCATTTGGTCATAACTAAACATGTTATTTTATTGTAACCGGGTTTGCAATTTGGTCATAACCGAGCATGCTATTTATTGTAACCGGGTCTGCCATTTTATGATAATTAGGTCTGCCATTTTATAGTAATCGGGTATGCCATTTTATTGCAACCAACCTGTCATTTGGTCACAATCGGACATACCATTTGGTTTTAACCAGACATGTCATTTTATCGTAATCGGACCATTTTATTGTAACCAGCCTATCAAGAATCAATTCCCATCACCAAGAAAAAAAAAAGACTAATCAAGAACTAGTTTAACAAATTGATAATTAAACGATCACAAAATTACAGATAAAAAAAGTATAGAAACCAGGGTTCAAATCACAAAATTATCGAGAATTACAGAAACCAGGGTTCTCTCTTACCCCAACCGTTGAACAAAAAACACAAAGACTTCATCTTTCCGTAGCAATTTCAACACAAAGACTTCTGGGTCAGTGCTAATTTTTGTTCTTTCGAAGCTTTCTTTTGGTTAAACACATGTGTGGTTGTCCTCCAAGCAAAAGGGGAGCTGGAGGTAGAAGAAGGCTAGCTTCTGCCGCTCCCTCGTGTGCTTGCTCATCCTTCCTTTTGCCTACTACGTGGCGGTTTCTTCTTTGTTTCAGGAGAAGATCTTGTACAGTTTTCACCACCGTCCGCCAGCGCCGGCGCCCAACTACCGGGTAGCCCGAGCTCGTCCTCCCCGCCTCCGATCTCCACCTCCTACGAGCTCGACGGTCGGAATCCCCCGGCGGTTGAGGATCTGCTTCGCCTTCACGCTCGTTATCGCCGATGGGACGGCTTTCCTAGTGTGGTTCGTCTGGTAGGAGAGATTGGAATCCCGACGGTCGGCTTTCCTTGAGGACCACGGTGGTCGCCGGGGCCGTCGTCGTCGGCATCGTCGGGACCGTCGCCCAGGAGTGCCGAGCTAGGAGGAGAAGCGGGGTCGGAGTTGATTTGGAAGAGTGAGGGCGAGGGAGAGGAATGCAAGCGGAGGGGAAAGAGAGAGAGAGAGGAGAGAGGGTGGGAAAGACGAAAATGCCCCTGTGTCATTTTCTACCATCAAATCTCTGACGTGCGGCTAATCATTAAAACCAATAGACCAAATTAATTTCCGTACCGTACATAGACACTCTATCTCTCTCCGTACTCAATCCAAGGCCCGTTGAATTATATTGAATTCAGTATCAATCTAACAGTAATCAACTTTCCAAATAAAACCAATCCCTGCACAGCTGGCCTTGTGCTAATTTTGACCCGGAAACCAGCTGTATAAATACGTTTACACTTATTAAGTATCATCACCTTCCTAATTAGGAGCTGTACAGATCCTATTGTAGCACCACTAATTTCTTGCCATAAATGACCATTATTTGTCCAATCAAGATCAGGGAACAATAGCCTCGCCGTACCTTCTTCGCCGGCAATGCTCCCATCTCAGAAAATTAGGAATCTTGTAACAAATTAGATACTAATGTCCCTGAATTATCACACCCCATATTCTAAAAAGTCTCGGATTCGAACCTAGTGAAACAAATACGACTGCAAGAGCCGTACTCATCAAATATACAAAATTTACACAAGACACGGTAATTCGAAAGAGATGTGAATATAACAATTACCTCCTTCAAGCTAAACTAATATAATTAAGGTAAACCATCTATATTAATATATAAATTTGTAATAACCCTGATGAAATATATATCAATATTAAAAAGAACCAAACATAATTAAAAATTTCTCTCTCTTTAAACTAAGATAAATCCTAGTTAAGAGCCTAATTTATCAACGGGACAAAGCCGGGAAGCAACTCCCGTACCGGACCAAAGACCGCCTCGCCCTATCCCCGGCAGCGACAACGTCGTCGACGCCGGGCAGCGCGCTGCTGGAAGACGACCGCAGCGGGGCCCCGCGGAAGGAAGAGTCCAGGCTCCGGCGCATAACCCTACCCATGACGAACATCGGGTGTTCCGTGTCCTCCAAGGAAGTGGTATTGGTCTTGGACCTGAACCGGTCGCAGACGGTGACGTGGCGGTCAACCGCTTCCTCGACGGAGATGAGCCCGTCGGACCGAAGGACCTCGTCTTTCACGGCTTCGACGCAGAGGCCGCATAGCCAGCGGCCCTGGTAGCGGGACTGGACGCGGGAGATGAAGGCCGAGGTGCAGTCCTCAGTGAACCCGCACGAGTGGCAGTTCACCTCCACCACCGCCGCCGCCGGTTGCGGTGGCTTTGTGGTGGTCGGCGGCGGGAGAGGCGGTTGGGGGTTCGAGGATGGGTTAATCGCCATTACAATACTGGGTCTCTAGGGGAGCATAATTGGTGTGTTTGTGTTTGGTTTTAAGAGTGTTGTTTGGGGAAAGGAAGGAGTTTGTTTTATGTGTGTTTTGTCTTGTACTAGGCTTCTACTTCGGGAAAAAAAAATCTGTTATTGCTTTTATACTTACTGTTAATCAGGAAAAATATCAAGTGAGATTTTTTTTTAAAATAAAATAATTCTAGATAATTACCCGATTACGGGTATCTAATAACAAAAAAAATGGGTGCGGAGGAATTTGGAACATATGGTCTCTTTTTTTCGGATCATAATATTGGAATTCAACAAGTCCGAGTTGATAATTTTTTATAGTGCGGGATAATATTAGCGTATACATTATACAAATTCAGCTAGTCCGAGTTGATAAAAGAGAGGCAAGACAAAGGTTATACTGTTGTGAGAACGAGAAAAAAAGGATTATCATGTCGGTGCAGAGGTTCTAGTGAATCTTACTTGAGGAGGGGAGATCAAATAAATTACGGTCGGCACATGCTACACGCTTTCAACGTTTTCATTCGCTGTAAATTCGACTTTCGAGGTGATTATTTAATTTGAATAATTATATATGTAAGCATCGTAGACAATTATATTTTCATTATTGTAATTATATATCTAAGATATCAAAAGATGAATCGTCAATACAATTAAACAATTCAAAGTATAAAAATATAAATAATACAGATGTATTCATCCAAATATAGATAAGATATACGCATCGAAAATAGCTTATTTCTCTGTTGTTAATGTGTATAATATGTGAATTATTATTTTAAACATTACAATTGATCAAGTGTTAAATGGATGTAAAAAATGTATTTTTCCATGATTATGTATGCGTGTGTATAATTCGTTGTAATGCATGTGGACTGTTATGTGAAATTGTAATAGTTTCAGGACTAAATAGCAATAAGTCATAAACCGGCTCTTAGAAGTATAAATAGAGGGCGATAGAATAAGCTGGGCTATTGTGAAATTTACAAGATAACTGATTCCTTCTTCGTTAACCTCATTCTTCTTCTTCTCTCTCTCTTTCTTCTAAATAACCGTTTCCGCCATTGTTACTAAGCTCGATTGAGCTGTTACAAGTGGTATCAGACTGATTTCTTCTTCGTTAACCTCATTCTTCTTCTTCTCTCTCTCTTTCTTTTAAATAACCGTTTTCGCCATTGTTACTAAGCTCGATATCCCATTCTTTAATGGAGTCAATCCGAGGGTTTGGATTAGGAGATGTGAAAAATTCTTCATGGTGAACGGAACGTCTGCGGATAGGAAAGTTACTTTAGCTGCCATTTACCTTGAGGATAAGGCGGATGTATGGTTCTTATCGTGGTACGGTAACCATGAGGGTGCAAGATGGGAAGTGTTTGTCGAAGCTCTGTGTTCTAGATTTGAAAATCGAGGACATGGGACCTTGATTAAGGAGTTTAATCAGATCAAGCAGACTGGGAAAGTTGATGAGTACATTGGAAGGTTTGAGGAGTTGAAAGGCTTGATGTTGGTGGAAAATAGGGCACTTCCTGAGAAGTACTTCACTTCTAGCTTTATTGCGGGTTTAGAGGAGGATGTACAATGTTTGGTTTGGGCGACGAATCCTACTACTTTGGCAGAAGCAATGAGGTCCGCACGGTTAAATGAAGCTGCATTAGGTGCCATGTTTAGGAAGAGGCAGGGTAGCAGGGGTACATGGAGTTGTACTGGGAACCAAGGAAGTGGTAACAACTCCATTAGTACTGGTTATAAGGGTGGAAGTAATGCGAACAATGCTGTTAGTAGTAGGAGTAGCAGTGGAAGCAATAACACCTATAGTGGCAGAGCAAATAAGAAGGATGCAACTTGCTGGACTTGTGGGGACAAATACTTCTATGCCCATGTTTGTTCTGTCAAGAAGAAACCTACTCTTAATTGTTTGGATGACGAGCAAGAACCTTGGAATGGCAATGATGATTGTTGTGGAATGGAGCACTCTATTGGTTCTGCCATTGTATCATTACAAGCTGTAAAAGTTGATAAAGATAATGGGAGCGGCACTCTGAAAATTCAAGGAAAATGTCGGGACAAACCACTATTAGTTTTGCTTGATTCTGGAAGTACTTTTAGCTTCATTGATGATGCTGTGGTCCAATCATTATCATTGAAGCCTGAGCCTATCCAAGCTGTGGTGGTTACTATTGCAAATGGTAAGAAGATGACAAGTAAAGAACAATGTAAGAATTTGCAATGGGAAATGGGAGGTCAAAAGTTCTTTAGTGACATGAGAATTTTAAAGATGGGAGGCTATGACATGGTCCTAGGGACTGACTGGATGAAGGGTGAGAAATTGGGAACCAGTGTTGAATTTGACTTCTGGAAGATGCAAGCGATTATTAAGAAAGATGGTAAGTCAACCATCTTAAAAGGGATGAGTGATGATGAGTTGTAAAAGCTACAAGGGGGCAGGAATAGTTCTGCAGATTTGAATGTTGCAGAGTTATTTTGTATGAATGGGGAGAGTTTGGTAAGATCATTGCAGAAAAAGGGGGGAGGACAAGTAGAGGAAGTTTTCTGGGTTGTAGAGGATCATCAGGATTCGAAGATTCAGTTGTTGGGAAGAACTGATCCTGATTTCCAACAAAAGCTACAGCAGCTGTTGCAGCAGTATGATGATGTATTTGTAGCACCTACAACTCTACCTCCTCCAAGACAATTTGATCATGAGATTAATATGGTCTCTGGTGCCTCTCCCGTGAGCATTCGTCCTTATAGATACTCCTATCATCATAAAACAGAAATTGAGCAGCAAGTTAAGGCATTGATGGAGTCTGGTTTTATACAACCAAGTAAGAGCCCTTATGCATCACCAGTCTTATTGGTTAAGAAGAAGGAGGGTACTTGGCGTATGTGCATCGATTATAGACAATTGAACAATTTAACTATCAAGAATAAGTTTTCAATTCCTATGATTGATGACCTCCTGGACGAACTGAATGGTGCTGCTGTATTTTCTAAGTTGGATCTTCGATTTGGATACCATCAAATTCACATGCGGGCAGAGGACATTCCTAAAACTGCTTTCAGGACTCATCATGGACACTTTGAGTTCAAGGTGATGCCCTTTGGGCTCACTAATGCCCCTGCTAGCTTCCAAGCTTTGATGAATCATGTCTTTGGTGAGTACTTGAGGAAGTTTATATTGGTATTCTTTGATGATGTTTTGATTTACAGCAAGAGTTATGAGGAACATGTGAACCACTTGTCTGTTGCCCTTGGCATCATTAGGAAGCAACAATTTTATGCTAAATTGAGCAAATGCTCATTTGGGACAGACCAAGTTATGTATCTTGGCCATATAATCTCAAAGGAAGGAGTAAGTAATGATGTAAGCAAGATTGAGGCCATGTCTTCTTGGAAAGTACCTCAGAATGTATCAGAATTGAGAAGCTTTCTTGGTCTTACAGGCTATTACAGGAAGTTTATCAAGAGTTATGGGATTATATGCAGGCCATTGTTTAATTTATGGGCAAATTACCCTCACATCCCTGAGGTTTGGTCACCCTCCCCCTAGGGTCCCTGACTTTTGGAAAAAGATTGTCCCGTCCCTAAGTTTTGACGATAATAGACTCTCGGGTCCCTGGCTGACGTCATCGGCTCTTTTTTTCATTTTTAGTCATGGAAATGACCAAAATACCCTTAAACAAAAAACAAAATACCCCCTAAACGAAACGGAGAAGGTTTCGAAAGGGACAGGGGGAAGCGCGATCGTCAGCTTCGGGGAGACGCTGGCTGATCGACTTCGTGCCGACTGAGTCGGGGGTGTCTCTGGCGGAGGCCCCGGGCTTCCTCAAGGCCCCCGGGGGCGCCCCCGCCAACGTCGCCATCGCCGTATCCAGACTCGGTGGGAAGGCCGCCTTCGTCAGGAAGCTGGGAGACGACGAGTTCGGCCACATGCTCGCCGGGATCTTGAAGGAGAACGGTGTCTCTGGCGAGGGGATATGCTTTGACCAGGGCGCCCGCACCGCCCTTGCCTTCGTCACCCTCCGAGCCGACGGTGAGCGCGAGTTCATGTTCTACTAGAGGGAGGAGGGGGGGAGCGGGCGGGCGGGCGGGAGGAGCGGGTGGGCGGGAGGAGGGGGGAGCGGGCGGGCGGGAGGAGGGGGGGAGCGGGCAGGCGGGAGCGGGAGCGGGAGGGAGGGGGAGAGGGGGGAAGGGAGGGGGAGCGGGCGGGAGCGGGCGGGAGGAGGGGGGGAGCGGGCGGGAGGAGGGGGGAGCGGGCGGGCGGGAGGGGGAGAGGGGGAGCGGGCGGGAGCGGGAGGGAGGGGGAGCAGGCGGGAGCGGGCGGGAGGAGGGGGGAGCGGGCGGGAGGAGGGGGGGAGCGGGCGGGAGGAGGAGGAGGGGGGGAGCGGGCGGGAGGGAGCGGGAGGGAGGAGGGGGGAAGCGGGCGGGAGCGGGAGGGGGGGGAGAGGGGAGGGGGGAGCGGGAGGGAGCGGGCAGGAGCGGGAGCGGGAGGGGGAGCGGGAGCGGTTAAAAGGTTGAAGAAGGTAAAAAAATTTATTTTTTATTTAAGGGTATTTTGGTCATTTCCATGACCAAAAATGAAAAAAAGAGCCAATGACGTCAGCCGGGGATCCGAGAGTCTATTATCGTCAAAACTTAGGGACGGGACAATCTTTTTCCAAAAGTCAGGGACCCTAGGGGGAGGGTGACCAAACCTCAGGGATGTGAGGGTAATTTGCCCTTAATTTATTGAAGAAAGGGAATTTTGCTTGGAATGAAGGAGCTGAACGAGCCTTTAATACCCTCAAGGAGGCCATGGTTACAGCACCTGTCTTAGCTCTACCTGATTTTGGAAAGGCCTTTGTGGTTGAGAGAGATGCTTGTGATTCGGGTATAGGAGCAGTACTCATGCAAGAAGGGCGTCCATTGGCCTTTCTCAGCCAAGCTTTTGGGCCAAGAAATGCAGGGCGATCCATATATGAGAAGGAGCTACTTGCAGTATTAACATCGATTGATAAATGGCGCCCTTATTTGGAAAATGGGCACTTTTACATCAAGACTGATCAGTCAAGTATTAAGTACTTGCTGGAGCAGAAAGTTCACACCAGTCTCCAAAAGAAGGCAGTTTCTAAGTTATTAGGTTTGGATTTTAGTATTGCCTATAAGAAGGGTAAGGAGAATATCGTGGCCGATGCTCTGTCAAGAAGGCAGTATACTGAAGGCACTGATTTAGTAGTACACCAGTATGCAGACCTTATGGACTTGGCGGTCACCACCATTTATCCTCAATGGCATCAGGAGGTTCTTAACTCTTATGATGGTGATGTTAAGGCCAAGGAATTGCTAGCTGCTCTCTTAATTGATCCATCTGCAGGTGGTGGAGACTTCACTCTGCAAGACGAAATTCTGAAGTACAGAGATCGAATATATGTGGGCAATGCAGGTCACCTGAGAATGCAATTGATTGAGGAGATGCATAAGTCTGCTGTAGGAGGCCATTCTGGGATCACTGGCAGCTATGAGAGGATTAAGAAGCTGTTTTATTGGCCTGGTTTGAAGGCTGCAGTGAAGTTAGTAGTGTCAAGCTGTCCTATCTGTCAACAATGCAATGATGAGCAAGTTGCATTACCAGGTCTCTTACAACCCCTTCCAATTCCTGAGCAAGCTTGGCAAAATATATCTCTGGATTTTGTTGAGGGGCTCCCTATTTCACAAGGAAGGAGTGTTATACTGGTGGTAATCGATCGATTCACCAAGTATAGCCACTTCATGGCTTTGTCCCATCCATTTACAGCTCTACAAGTTGCTAAACTCATGTTGGATGGTGTTTGTCGTCTCCATGGTGTTCCCAAATCCATTGTTAGTGACAGGGATAAGATTTTCACTAGCAAGTTATGGCAAGAACTCTTCACCCTGCTGGACACGGCCGTGCAATTGAGTACTGCATATCACCCTCAATCCGATGGCCAAACTGAGAGGGTGAATCGTTGTTTGGAGACTTATTTACGCTGCTACTGCTTTGATGCCCCTAGGACTTGGTCTCGGTAGTTGGCTTTAGCAGAATATTGGTATAACACCAACTATCACCATTCACTCAAGATGACTCCTTTCGAGGCACTATATGGTTACTCACCTCCAGAACTTCCGGGGTGGAAGATTCAACCAGCAGCAGTTGCTGTGGTGGATGACTATTTGAACCAACGAGCTGCAGCTTTGAAGGTTATTGCCTCTAATCTGTCACAGGCGCAGACTCGCATGAAAATTCAAGCTGATAAGAGGCGTTCGGAGAGATCATTTGTGGTGGGTGACTGAGTTTACTTAAAGCTCCAGCCTTATCGCCAATCCTCTGTGGCATTATGCAAGAGTCTGACGTTATCAGCTAAATTTTATGGACCCTTTGAGATTTTGCAGAAGATGGGACAGGTATCTTATCGCCTTTGATTGCTTGCAAGTAGCCACATCCACCCTGTCTTCCATGTGTCCTTGTTGAAGCGTGGATTACCTCCCTCGGCTGCTGTCATGCCTGCTCCCCCTGCTGTGGATAAATTGGGGTCAATCCGAGTCACTCCCGACAAAGTTTTGGCTCGAAGAGCACTAATGCGGGGTGCGATTGAGGTCCCTCAAGTACTGGTTACTTGGAGCAACTTGAGCAAGGAAGATGCCTCTTAGGAAGATGTTGCGGACTTGAAAGCACGTTTTCCAGCCTTCCATTTTGCTGAACCTTGAGGACAAGGTCCTTGAAGGGGGAGCTTGTAACGCATGTGGGCTGTTATGTGAAATTGTAATAGTTTCAGGACTAAATAGCAATAAGTCATAAACCGCCTCTTAGAAGTATAAATAGAGGGCGATAGAATAAGCTGGGCTATTGTGAAATTTACCAGATAATTGATTCCTTCTTCGTTAACCTCATTCTTCTTCTTCTCTCTCTTTCTTCTAAATAACCGTTTCCGCCATTGTTACTAAGCTCAATTGAGCTGTTACATTCGTATACTATACACACGCATTAACTAATTAAAGTACGTACACAAGTTCAAATTATTAGATTAAGATGGCATGTAAACCAATTGATTGCTCAATTTGTCACAAGGGCTATCAGGAAATCGCCAACTGTACCTACGCAACTAAGAGACCGGTCGAATTGTTTACAATTTGATAAACGAGGATAAGGTGGCCGGTTTTGAGCAAAAGATTTCGTTTAGGAGAGATCAGAAGAAGGTAACAATCAACTTGTAGTTAAAGAAAGTGACACCTCTAACAATAAAATGATAAACTTTGTGTACATATATTCGTCATAAAACTAGACAATGATCAAATATTAACCATCGAACATACCGAATCATAACATAGTAAATTTGGTTGCAAGTGGTCCCTCGTACGGTACTAGATAACTATTTCAAGACCCACTTAAGTCGCGACGAAATGGACCACCGAAACTATGAGGCACATGCTTCCAAACATATATTCGCCCGATCTGAAACTTTGTAATTTTATCTCTACGTGATCCATCAGATATGTCTCCATCGGCCAGTTGTTTGCATGTGGATTGTAACACATGGGATATGCAAAGAGAGCAATTCCAACTTGACCTTTCCTAGATTATGTTCTTGCAAGGAGTCGGATATTAATAACCGAGAACTGGTTCAAGTGATAAATAAAGCCCGAAATATCGGAATGTAGAACAGTAGTTGACTGCTGATCAGCGTTGCAACGGGGACCTGAAAATGACAAGACTGAGCCGAACTCGGATGAACTGAAAATTACATGATGGTACGTACAGCTTAGGATTTGGTTGACTGCAGATCAGATGTGCTTCTCGCCTAAACACTATGGTCCAGAAGATTGTTCTACGAATTGCTTAATGTCGAAATGATCACCGCCCTTCTTCGTAATAACTCCCTGCTCATGAAACAAGAAAGAATATTTGATTGACATCGAAAATAAGTCGCTCATTTTACAATTTTCCATAGGTTGAATATGAGTGAGGTTTATAGGACCAGAGATTAAGGAAGGGGCATTTACCTTTTCTGTTATGATGCCACTTATCAAGTTTGCCAGGGTGACATCAAAAGCCGGGTTCCATACAGAGATTCCCGACGCAGCAACTTGTTCTCCAAGTCCCCCGCGCGAGTTCAACAATTCTTTAGGGGACCTTTCTTCTATGACTATTTGTTTGCCAGAGGAAAGGGAAAGATCAATGGAGGTCAATGGTGCAGCAACAAAGAAAGGGATATTATGATGCTTGGCACACAACGCAAGGCTGTAGGTTCCAATCTTGTTAGCGGTATCTCCTGAAAAGTTATTTTACCATCAAGAACGCATTTATGATTGTGAAATTATTGGATAAGATAACAAGGCGTAGCATACCATTCGCAGCCACACGATCTGCTCCAACAATGACTGCACTCACGTGACGATCTTTCATGAGAGCAGCTGCGGCAGAGTCTGCTATTAGAGTAGCGGGTATCTTTTCGTGCACTAATTCAAAAGCCGTGAGCCTAGATCCCTTCATTTAGAAACAGTCGCCGACAAATTTTAAGTCAGCATAACGTTTTTGGAATCAAGACAGAAAGGTATAATTCCTTTTTTGGAAAAAAAATCTAATCACGTGACTTTGCTGAGTAGCAACTAAATTCAACACCTAACTTTACAAATCAAACACTGACCTGGTTGAATGGACGTGTTTCTGTGCAATAGGCCCTCTCTAATACACCATCCGCATGAAGTGCCCGGATTACACCCAGAGCAGTACCATATCCTGCTGTTGCAAGACTGGAAAGCAGAAATACTAGGTTGAGTATAAAACTGACCGACGTGGCAAGCCAAATTTGTAAGCAATTACGAGGGAATACCTGCCAGTATTGCAATGCGTCAAGACAGATAGCCTATCAGAACTCCCTTTTTGTTTCAGAATAAAACTTGCTCCGTGCGACCCAATAGCTTTATTTGAAGCAACATCATCTTCAAGCATGAGTTCAGCAGCCTCTATGTACACCTAGAATTACGATAATCAGCACAAAGCAGTCTCAATACTAAGCCAACGTGAAGAACAAAAACCAAAACGTGACAACCTCTAGATAATACTGGAAGCAAGAACCGCAATCCTAAAACAGACATTCTGGCAGAAGGCAGCAAAACTTCCGTGCAATCTTTAATATAGGTAAGATATAAGATACAAAAGAAGAATGTTACTTGAAAAATGCTCCTGGGTTCTGAAGAAGCAGCAGCTTTGGCGATAATTTCTTTGAGTTTTGTTGCAGCATCGGATAGGTTCACCGCTGTCGGTCGGCTGGAATTCGGATAGAGCAAAGTCCGGTGAACATCTCAAGCAATTAAAATAAAGACAAGAAAGATTCCTACTTGATTTGAGCAGCACACCAGAATAAACTGCCTACGGAAACCACTTGGACGACAGGTTATCAACGCAAGAAATAAGCAAGATTACTTAAGTTACACGTTCCGCGATGATTCACCTTGAAACAAGAAATTCCAATTTCTCGTTTAGGAACAAAACTGCATCGTCAGATGTTCCGCTGAACTCGTTCAAGTTGAATACTTCAACCGCCAGCGAGAGAGCTGCAGCGATGGCAATGGCAGGCGCCCCTCGGACCACCATCTCCCGTATAGCCGACCTGAAACATTGTTGGCAGAGAATAACAAAGTGGATTCCCAGTTAAACATAACAATCAATAGCTTATAAAAGAGTTCCCTAAACCAGACACTATTAAGACGTTGACCTAATTTGCGTAATTAGAGGTCGATTACATTCTTCAAAAAAAAAAGGAAGAATTAATTTAAAATACCATCCATCGGAAGCGTCGCGGATATCCAAATAGGTAGTCTCGAGGGGAAGCTTCCTCTGTTCCACAAACCAAAAAGTGCAAATTAGTCAACGCAAATTAATCATTTATTAACAAAATTAGGAGGGGGAAAATAAATGACCTGGTCGAGGAGCTGGAGCGAGCCGCGGTTGTAGCGGATGGACTGGAGCGTGGAGTCGTCGGCCGCCATTGAAATCGCCGGTTGGGGGAGAGAGACACGAACGGTCGGCTATTGGGAATCTCAGTGCCTTTTCTCTAATTTGTTTTTTAATGTTTAGATTAGCGCTTATCCTCTTCCGGTGGTGTGCGCTTCTCTGAGGCGGCGCGAATGGTCGAGGCGTGGACTTGACGCACTAATCGGTCCTTTACCCTTTCTTTTATTTTATTTTTACACTTCACAATCACTATCACGTAATTTCAAAACGAGTGATATAAATTTCATTTATTAAAATTTTACTATTTGAATAAATTTTTTGGATTGAAAACCTTCAAGCATAATTACAAAAAATTTAGTTATCAAAAAATATATATATGAACAATTCTTCTCTTGTTCTTGTAATATTTTTCACATTTTCTTAATTTAAAAAATATATAATTTAATGATAGTTACGCGTAATCTTGTCTAAAAATTTTATTAAAAAAGTGGAGGCGCCAATTAGAAAAATATTTGTCACTCAGTCAAATATTTTGAAATCACGGGATAGTAAATTATCAAAGTAGGAAATCACAATTTTTACATATTTGTTTGAACGAAATGTAAGCTATGCTCCTTCCCGGTACTCCACCTGGAAAAAAATTCGGTGCGAAGCGAAGCAGGTTAAAAATCTTAATTTTGGCGTAAATGTCAAGAGTCCACTTGGTAACCATTTCAAAATTTAATATTATTAGAAAAAAGTAAATTGACCAATGACCCTAGTAGCAGATTTCTAGCTCAGCTCTGCTCTTGCTATCATCAATTTTTGTTCTGGTCTAATATAAATTAGTCAATATTATAAAATATTTTTTTATAAGTAAAGTATTATATTTCTCAAGAAATTGTCCTCCAATGAAGGATACATCTCAGGTATTAGATAACGTCTATCAACACGTGATAGATGCTATCTAGATACAACCTCGAATGTAACTCCAAAAGTAATCTATATCAAAAGAGCTCTAAGGTCATAACAAAAGAGACCTAAATATACACAAAACGTAAGGCATACCACTCCTAATTACCTCGTGAAAAACTAAAGTTACGGAGGATCGAAGACCAAGATTGGTCCGAACCACAAGTTGCCTCCTTAATTGCTTGTGGGATTTTCGAGGTGCCTTTTTTCCAAGACAAGCCCATTACAATCGCGAGATGCCATATCTCTGCCGAAAACTTCGTTTGAAAAGCTTCATCTTGCACCTCCATGCCATCAATTATCGAAGCAAGACATAACTCCCACTTTGTCTTTTTGGCGAATATTAGTACATCAAAATTATGGAATCAACATTTAGTTAGCATATTAATTTTATAACATTCTTACACACAAGTGCTATTTTTCTACTAATCTTTTGATAGTCAACTTTGTGACTCAAATCTATAATCTTGGTATTAACAACCTCACAAATATTTATTCTAAAAAAACAACCACACAAATATTTATTCTAAAAAAACAATCACACAAATATTCGGGCAAGAAAAAATCAGGTCATGCTCAAATATCGCCAAATTTTCAACCAGATTAGAAATTCCGGAGCCAAAGCTTTGTTAGCATATGAATTGCATAACATTAATATACAAAATTTATATTTTTCTACAAATCTTTCGATGGTCAACTTTCGACTTAACCTATAAATTCGGAATTAACTATCACGCTAATAATTCGTTCGCAACCTCTATTATATGATTTATCGTTTCTTAGTCACTTACACGATCTAATCGTGAACAAAAGCAATATTCCAAATTAAGACATTGTACCTAAACCTTAGGTCAACACAAACAGTAAAGAAGCACCGATTTATTTATTGCTCTTCCCTGCGTCTCTTCACAGCACAAGAACACATTTATTCACGTCATGTTTATAATCTTTTTTAAGGATTGAGTGGAGACTTTCAAAAGTTGGTCCAAATGGTCCAGAGTTTCACCAGGGCGGTTCGTTTGATCTAAAAACACGCGTGCATAGATCAACGATGGCGGTCTATTGCGTGTCCATGAGGGGGATTTTGGGTATTTTGCAACAAAATAGGAGGTTTTTATGTAATAAGCTGAAGTCTCTAATGAATAATAGAATGTAATCCTAGCTGCCACCATGTTCTTTCCTCTCTCTGGTCATACGGCTGAGTCTGTTCCTGTTTTGAGACATTACTCTCCTTACGAAACCCCTATTTATTACAGACATGTCTTATATATTGCGCATGATCTGTCAACACACCATTAATTTTTGCTTATTTTTTTTATCAATGCGTGCACCAAATCCTCTTTCAAACATATCTAATATAGATTCCTAACAAAAAAATATATGTTTGAATCAGCATGTTAATGTAAATTTTATTAGTCGTATCATTATCATTTCACAAGATATACTTGTGATACCATGTGAATGATAAGTTTTATCTCAAAGACCTTAAGTGATTTGATTGGTACTTACCATACCAACAAGATGCACCTTCTTTTCTGGCACACATCTTGAGAAAACTCCAAAGTTAAATGTGCTTGATATGGGATAGTCTTAGGATGAGTGACTTTCTGAAAAATTTTCGGGTTGCGTGCGAGTGAAGATAAAGCACATGGAAAAGACTTGTGTTTGTTTGTGGAGACATTCGGTCGGATCATGGGGTATTACATATGATATCAGAGCAATACCTCGGCTAGTACGGTGTGGTTAGGGTATCGAACGCACCCGAATACGAGATATTCTAGGATTGTGTGATTCTGGTGCGATAAGGACGTCTCGCATTTAAGAATGGATAAATGTGATACTTTGTAAATGATATGTTACATCTGAAAGGCCTTAAATGGTTTGATTGGTATCATCCATACCAACAAGGTGCACCTTCTTTTCTTACACATATCTTGGGATGCGTGCGAGTGAGGATAAAGCACGCTGAAAAAGACCGGTGTTAGTCTGTGGAGACAGTCGGTTGGATCATAGAGTATTACATATTGTATCAGAGCAAAAACGGTTCTGGGAATGTTCTGTGTTCTGTCTGGCGCGATGAGGACGTCGCGTGTTTAAGGAGGAGTGAATGTGATATCCCGTTTATGATTTGTTCTGAAAAGCCTTACGTGATTTGATTGATACTATCCATATCAACAAGGTGCACCTACTTTTCTGACACACATCTTGAGGCAACTAGAAGGTTAAACGTGTTTGACCTCGAGTAGACTCTAGATGGGTGACCTCCTGGAAAGTTTTTCGGGATGCGTGCGAATGAGGACAAAGCACGCTAGAAAAGACTCGTGTTGGTCTGTAGAGACGATCGATCGGATCACGGAGCGTTACAATATCATTGCAAGATATACCATTTTTGGACTAGATAGAAGATACAATTCCGCTTTCAAAATAGAGAGTAGCCATTCTCCTTTCAAAAAAGAGAAAAGAAAATTTTATAATTTAATAAATACTTTCTTCATTGTAAAACACAACAAATAAAAAAATTATTCAATTTTAATATGATACTTCAAAGGAAAAGTAATTATGTAGTATCACAAAAAGTCACATGAATATCATGCGATTTAAAACACGTTAATTAAGTCAAACAATTTTTAATTAAATTTATTTAGAGTCTGTCTTTCTATTTGCAACCAATCACACACAAATCCAGTGACACTTCATTCCTCTGCATTTGGTATAACTGATTTGGTAAAATACGAAAGAAAACAAAATTTTGTTCTCGTAATTTATCAAAATAAACTCTTATTTTCTAATCTCTAAAATTTCAAAAGTACTTATGGTTCTTGGTATTTACTATTTACGACTACAAATTATGAAACAAAGCCAACCTTATTTTTGAAGTATAAAGCCTACCTACGCAGATTGTTCCTATTCGAGGACGTGGACGCAATACCGCACAAAGTTGATCAATCACTGGTTAATGATGTTGACACTTAGTAAGCACCGCTTCGCTTCCCACTCAATCCATAAATAATCACCAACTAATCTTCCTCCCCACATTTAATTCCTCCATAAGATCCGCTCACGTCAACTCCACCACCAATCAAACACGCATTTTTTATTAAAAAAAAATTAATCGGAAACAACACAGGACAATCCGTTGTTATCTTTCCACATTAGTCAATTAATTATTATTCCCAATCTTGGCTCGCTTATTGTCGACGCCGAGGCGACTCCCTCCTTCCCTCCCCCCCGACCGGACAAAAGAAACCCCAACCGTTTCGGTTATATTCCATTTATACCCCTCCGTGTTCCCCCCCCCCCCCCTCTTTTCGTCTGATGCTTCAACTTCGTTGGTGACGGAAACGTACGGAGCAGCTTCGGGACCTGGATCCGAGGTTTTCCTTAAGCGCAGCGATCAGGTAAATCTCCACCGTTGGATCTGTCTGTGCTCTTGTGTCTCTCTCGATCTTCTATAGTGCTTGATGAGTCGATAAGGATATTGAATTGGATGAATCTTAGGCGGAGGTGCTTTTTTTTTTCTTCTTTCTAATTTTCTGATTCGGTTTTTGGAAGTGAATTGATTTTAGGGATGAAAGGAGGATATTTGAGGTTCAGGGGGAAGGAACTGTCGTTGCTTCTCATCGCTCTGGTGTGTGCAACTGTCCTTTTATGGACATGGGAGAGGAATCCACTCATGGCCTCTGTTCTTCAACCCAGCGACATGCTTCAGGTGCCTTCAGGTACTATTTTCGTTGTGACTAAATGCAATTATTCTCGTTGAGATGCCTCGATCCGATTTTTCTCGCTGACGGTTAGTTATCGTATGGGGAAACAGAAGTCAAACCTGTTGCTGGGGTTGTAAAAGATGTTTCGTCAGAGAGTTCTTCAAGTCTGGAAGAAGAGGAAGGTATAAGTAGCCGTTCTGTAGGGGAAGTGAAAGATGTCTCCTTGGAGAGTTCCGCAAGTCTGGAAGAGGCGGAAGGGAAGTATAGCCAGACCGTAGAGGACGTAAAAGATGCCACCTCGGAGACTTCTACGGGTTTGAAAGAAGAAGACGGAGGAGAAAAGAAGGATATCCAGAATGCTGGTGAAGAAACCAGGAATTCACAGGAAGAGATTTATGAAGAAGCACCAGCAACAGGAAATGCAAATTCAAGCTTCTCACTGATCAGAGAAGAACAGACGAACAAGGAAGGTTAGTGACCTCTTGAGAGCATGGGGTTTTCTTTGCTTACTTGAAGTTTGCTTATGGCATCATCATGAATGTCAAGTTAGTGCACACATATGAATCGATCATTGATGTGTGTTATTGTGGAAAGCCATAGAAATGCTTGTCCTAATTGATTACTCATTACGGCTAGGTGAATCGGTCTGTGTATCTGAATACTGCTATGCTTCTCTTCGTGGTTGGTGCTGTAGCTTCTATTTCGGATCAATTTCATGGCACTTTTTGAATATTCCAAGTGGTGATTTAAAACTTCCCTCATTCAGCATTTGGATAACACATCTTTGTACCTTTTCTTTTTTCAAGTCAAGCATCTTTTTACGTTGTGCTCTAATCTTTCTGTCCATTTATTCAGCCTGCAACTACGCCAATGGAAAATGGGTCATAGATGATAAATTGCCTCTGTACTCTGGATTTGGTTGTAAGCAATGGCTGTCGTCGATGTGGGCTTGTAGAATGATGCAACGGCAGGATTTTACCTATGAAAAGATACGGTGGCAACCAAAAAACTGTCAGATGGAAGACTTTGAACGTTCCAAGTTCTTTGAAAGGTATTATCTTCGTACATTCTTTGAGATACTTGACAGAGATGTTAATAGCGTCAAGCAGTGAGTAGACTGGTCTAAACTCTCCAGCTCTCATGGATCCTTAATTCATTTATTGTTACCCTCTCCGTAAACATCCAGAGTTTTCGTAAAGAAATACTCTTAATTTTATGTTCATGAATTCTGTTTGCTATCTCACATTGGAAATGGGCAGTCATGTAAAGTTAAACAGAATGCCATTAAAACATTGCATGCAGCATTTCTGTCGAGTATCATCTCGCTCATCTTTTCTGCATCTCAAACACGAGTAATTACTGCAGGCAAATGTCTCCATTTGAGCTATGTGCACTTCTCTGGTGTCCCATGGTCGGAGACTTTTGCTTATGCCATGTTTTAGTATTGGTAGGCTAGTCAACTGATTTCCTGCTGATAGAAAGTTTAGGTTTTATGTTAGGGTGGATATGCAACTTCTCTTTTCTACTTTCTTCATTCCCTTTGCAATTGGTTACTTAGGAGGTTGAAGTTTCATATTCTGCACCCTGCTTGGTGGCTTTGCTCATAGGAACTTCAGTTTCTGGCCACACCTCTTAGTTTAGGGATCTACCTGGATTTGTCATTTGCATGGACATATGGTTCAAGGACCTCTGCAAAATGTGCTGGTATGTTATGCTACTTGCTTTTCAATCGCTGAATTCATTTAGTTGACGTACTGTAGGATGAAAGACAAGACTATTGCCATTGTTGGAGATTCATTGGGTAGACAGCAGTTCCAGTCTCTTATGTGCATGATCTCAGGAGGTGAGGAGAGGCCTGATGTGGTTGATGTGGGCCACGAGTATGGACTTGTCAAAGCTAAACATGCTATTCGCCCAGACGGGTGGGCTTATCGGTTTCCAGATAGCAATACCACGGTACTCTATTACTGGTCAGCTTGCCTGTGCGGCCTAGAACCTATTAATATTACTAACCCGGTCACAAATTATGCCATGCATTTGGACCGACCACCATTCTTTTTGCAAAGTTATCTGCCAAGTATAGATGTCCTAGTTCTTAACACTGGGCATCATTGGAATAGAGGGAAAATCAGTGGAAATCGTTGGGTTATGTATGTCGGTGGCAAGCCAAACACAGATAGGAAGCTGGCAATGATTGCAGAGGCCAAAAAGTTTACCATGCACAGCATCGTCAGCTGGGTCAACTCCCAGCTTCCGAAACATCCAAATTTGAAAGCTTTCTATCGAAGCATTTCTCCCAGGCATTTTGTAAATGGGGACTGGAACACTGGGGGAAGCTGTGATAACGCAGCCCCTATGTCCATTGGGAAGGAACTGCTGCAAGATGAGTCGACTGATGAAGATGCTGCGAGTGCGGTGAAGGGAACGGGGGTTAAGCTCTTGGATATAACAGCCCTATCTCAGTTAAGAGACGAAGGACACATATCAAAGTACAGCCTTACAGCAGCACCAGGGGTGCAGGATTGCTTGCATTGGTGTCTACCCGGTGTCCCCGATACATGGAATGAACTCCTTTTCGCACAGCTTAGTGAAATGTCAACTGTGCAGAGTGAATGATTTCTTAGCAGGTGAGATTATTTGAAGGTTGAATCAGTGGCCAGAATCACATCTCATTTATTGACGGAGTTGACACGAATCAACCTACATGCGTGAATGCGCATTCATGCCGCTCTACATTCGAGTCACGTATCGGGAATACGTGAGTTTGTGGTTGTGGAATTGCATTTGCAAGTGTAATTTCAGGCATTGTATCTTAGTTGAGCAACATTTCATGTGCGTTACATTCTGTAAGAGCTTAGGATTTAGGGTACTTAGTTATTGTATTGGTGAGAGAATTTGGAGGAGCTGGATTTGAAGGCTCAGTAGAGAGGAAAGAAGGCGAGAGAATAAGTTGAAAGGAGAAGAATGCGATTGAGCATTTCAATGAAGTGAAATAAGTTGTACTAATTATTGTTAATGATTTCAGCTAAATCTATTTAGTTTTTGAAAGGTAGATATTATTAATTCGCCATAGTATATACATCCTACTTAGTGAGATGCTCTACCAGTCATGTCACAACGGGGTTGCGACCGTCAAAATCTTGCCACATCAAAACCCGAGAGAAAAAAAGTGTAGTAGGGAAATAGTACAGTTAAATCTATTTAGTACATTGTACTCTCTTTATTCCCATCCTCGTCTCAAACTCGATGACGAACTTCAAAACCGTTTTGGGCACGAAAACATTGTTCCAATTCCTGGAATTAGTGTCTTTAAATAAATACTTGGAATTAGTGATTCCCACAGCGGTAAGAAGTTCGAACATTGGAAATTGAGATTTTTTATTAAGATAGAAGTAGAACAATTGTATAATCTTCTTGGAACATCTTGTACATCCACATTCTTATAATAGTCCTACCCTGCGTGCAATTCGCCAATTGGCAGCGAGCTTATATGGATTCACATGCATATAAGATGAGAAGTTACATTTGCTATTTTCGTCGACATCCTATTTTGTAAAGGAACATCTCATTTCTTACTTCCTAGGCTAACTCTGGACGGCCCCTCGGAAACATAAATAGCTTGTCCCGTTTTATTTCAGAATACCCTGAGATTCCCAACCAACAGAAGCCAAGAGATTCCAATTTCTTCCACTGTTATCCTTATTGTCACATAAACAGGTGTCCTTTACCCAATAAAAAAAATGTTCTAAAAAAAGAAAGATATTTACCCAATAAACCTTTCGAGTTCTGATTCTGAAAATATATTTGTGCTAAAATTTAGTAAAAAATTCATCATCATTGAAATAATCAAATTTGAATATAAATTAATTAATTCAATATATATTCGCATAACACAATTTATCCTGAGAAGAGAGAAAAATAACGCAGGTTGCCAGGGTGGGAGAGGATCTCGACCCTAGTGGCAAGGTATTGTCCCGCATCCCAGCCCTTTTAAGTTTTAACGGTCCGTTCCAAGCGCATCACACGAGGTTGACTCCCCAACGACGACGTTCCATTTTCCTCTCTTTCATTGTCTGCTTCGCAACGATTTTCTCTCCAGCAGGCCGCACTGCCACGTGTATCTTCCCCATTCGGCCATCCCTCGAAACCTGACCCCCCAAAAGCAAATAAACTAGATTAATTAAAATGATCCGGTCCTTTTTAGGAAAGCCATGTGCATTAAAAGTTAAAACGCACCAATTACAAGAAGAAGGAAGAAGAGGATTAGCCAACCTGATCCCATTCCCCTTATTCTTCTCTCGTCCTCCTCCAATCCTCCGAATCGCTTCCCCGTTAATTAATTAATTAATTAATCGAGGCCGAGATGGCGGAGGAGTTCTCGCGGTCGGTGGAGGACGGCCTGAAGCTCGCCAAGCGGCTCTACTTCGGGAAGGACAGGGTGGCGCCTCCGAGGCCCGTGGCGGCGATGGACAAGTCCGGCGGCGGCGGGGCCCACTACCTTCCCACCTCCCCGATGGCCTACGCGGTCGTCCAGGACCCGTCCATCGTGGACAACCCGGACATCCCCAGCTACCAGCCCCACGTGCACGGCAGGTGCGACCCCCCGGCCCTCATCCCGCTCCCGATGAGCCGCGTCGAGATCCTCGTCGACACGCTCCTCGACACGGCCACCGTCTCCCTCTCCGCCACGTGGCGCGTCCACTGCGTCATGGGGAGCAAGAGCTGCGATTGCCGGATCGCTATCCCCATGGGCGAGCAGGTATAAAACCCCCCTTTTTTTTTGTCTCCGTTTATTAGGGTTCTTCTGTTTGTGTATTTGTCAAATGATAAAAGAGCATTATTTGGCTAATAACAGGGTTCAATTCTAGGTGTTGAGATTGAGGTCCCTAGGAAGGTCTATTCGATCGAGTTCACCGACAAGAAGGATTCGGACAAGGAGGTGCGGCTCGAATCTGTCGGATTCTTGAAGCCCCATATTTTCACTCTAACAATTCCCAAGGTATGTGTTTTTGAGGGGTTACTGGTTTGAGGCTCCTGCAGTCGGATTTTGATCGAGTCAATCTCATCTAACTCTCTAGGTTTATGGTGGTTCCAACATTTCAATTAAAGCCAGTTGGGTGCAGAAGTTATTGTACAGAAACAACGAGTTTTCGCTGGTTGTGCCGTTCAGTTTTCCGGATTTTGTCACCCCCGCAGTCAAGAAACTACCCAAGAAGGAGAAGATACTGTTGAATGTGAACCCTGGCACGGGATCTGAAATTCTTTGCAAGTCGACAAGCCATCCGTTTAAGGTGGCCAATCGACTACTAGGTTTGCTTTATATATTGATGATTCTTGGACCGAAAAAAGTTCAAATGCTGACTTTATTGTTATGCATCTTTCCAGGAATTGAAACGTGAAGCGGGGAAATTGAGTTTTTCCTATGAAGCAGAAGTTCTCAGTTGGAGAACTGCAGATTTGGCGATTTCATATACTGTAAGAATTACATCGCAGTCTTGTTTCTAGATTTCTGCAGATGGCCTGTGGCAATAATCTATTTTCGAGATGCATTTTGACTAAATGCTGATGTCTATTTAGGTTCCTTCAAGTCATATATTTGGTGGTGTACTCGTGCAACCACCGGCGGTCCACGATATGGATCAACGGGAAACGTTTTGCTTCTATCTCTTTCCAGGAGATCAGAAAAGTTTGAAGGTGTGATGTCCTATATGCTCTAATCTTGTAAGTTCTATTACAATATCTCCCCTTTTTCCTTTCTCTATCTGATCTGTATCCAAATGATAGGTATTCAGGAAAGAGATGGTATTTGTTATTGATATAAGTGGGAGCATGCAAGGGAAGCCTATTGAGGCAACGAAGAATGCAGTATCTGAAGCCCTCCAAACTCTTGATTCAAAAGATTCATTCAATATCATGGCTTTCAATGGGGAGACCTATCTGTTTTCGACGTCCACGGAGTTGGCCACAGAAGAAAACATTGACAAGGCTGTCCAGTGGATGGATATGAACTTTGTTGTGGGAGGGAGTACGAACATACTGCTACCTTTAAGTCAGGTGAGCTAATCTTCTGAATAATATGGACTATTTGTATTTAGTCAACCTTAACAATTTTCTTTTACTTGATGCTGACTTATGAGTGCTTCATTCTTTCAGGCAATAGAGATGGTGTCAAATACCCGTGGCTCGGTTCCTACTGTTTTCCTTGTAACAGACGGGTCTGTTGAAGATGAAAGACACATTTGTGATGTTATTAAAAGTCACGTAACTGGTGGAAGATCAATACACCCACGGATATACACTTTTGGGATCGGTAATATAATCGTAAACTCCTATTTTTACAAAGACGGATATTGAAGACTTTCTTGATGTTTGTTTAATTTTTTATGTGTCATGGGAATGTGAATAAAAGTGGCTGAATTATTTTAGCTGGTAGTTTTTTCAGTTGGTAAGAGTTTGTATCTACTCATGTGGATGTAGGGACAAGAGATGGGTAGTGTGCTCCCCTTGTTGTTTAGCACTGTCCCATTTAAGTCTTAATTTGGACCGAAAAACAGTTGTAGGTTGGTGAGGATTCTGAGCACAAACAAACTTGTGGAGTTATTTTAAAAAATGTGCTCATTGGAGTCTTCCATCTATCCCTTGTTGCTGTAGCACCTGCTTATTGGACCAAAAAGAAACAGTTGTAGGAGAAGGAATCTTGCATTCGATCATTCTCCTGATTCCTTGAAGCTTCCATCGAGCTTTTGTGAACATCTTTGTTTTGAATCTTTTGTGTAGTATTTGATGATGGCTATGCTCTCACCTTTTGCATTTCTAAACTTCAGGTTCATATTGTAATCACTATTTCTTGCGGATGCTTGCTGCGATTAGCAAGGGGCAACATCGTGCAGCTTATGATATAGGTTTGTCCCGCACAGCTTGTTGATATTTTCTGCTCTTTTAAACGAACCTTAACAAGCATGGAGCAATTTTATTCTTCCATCTCTTTTCTTGGTGATGGGTGGATCGTGAGTGATTTTGTAGAGTATTATTTTAGGTCCTCTTCTTGATGTACATGGATGTCCTTTAATTAAATTCTTGCCTATTTTGCAACAATAAAATAAACTCTTGTGCTGAAGGTTCTCTGTTGTTCGTTCATTTTGGCCAGATTCAATAGGATCCGAGATGCAGAAGTTACTTAGAATTGCTCTGTCTACAGCCCTTGCAAATATATCCATCGACGCATTTGATTCTCTTGACAAACTTGAGGTGGCTTTTAATGATACTTCCTTTTCTTGAAGTCTTCATTCATTCATGTACTGTATTTAACTCATCATCTAAAGTCGTGCATGCTTTTCGAAATTTCTGCTAGCTGTTTCCTGCACGTGTTCCAGACCTCTCATCTGAAATCCCATTAATTGTCTCTGGGAGATATCAAGGAAACTTTCCAGAGGCTGTGAAAGCTAGAGGCATATTGGGAGACCTCAAGGATCTCGTTCTCGATCTAAAAATTAATAGGGCAAAGGATTTGGACCTCAACAAGGTAAGTGACGACCTGTTGGCTGGCCATATCAATATCCAGTGCCATGTTCTTTGCATCACTAGGCTATGTTTTTGTTTTATGGTACACTTGAATACAATGTTGCTTTACTTTTCCCCCAAGGTTTCTGTGAGAGCTTTATTTCTGTTTAGCAACTCAACTAGACCCCGGGGTCCGGACAATTTGATGGAAACATTACTCCTTTTTTCCTTCATCTTTCAATTAATATTTTTCTGATTTTTGACACTGTTAAAACATAAGAAATAAATACACTATTTCCATGTAATCACTTGTGAACATGTTGCAAATCTGTCATAACATTTGCTCATTGATAGGTTTTGGCAACGCAATGCATCGACCAGCTCACAGCTCATGCATGGTTTTCAGAATCCAAAGAGATTGAAGACAAGGTTTGTGGCGGCTGGTTATAGTTCCAATAGTTCATTTCTTCCTACTTAATGACCTATTCTGCAAACTTTTGCATACAAAGATCCCTTATGACTTGCAACTTGTTGACATGCTTCTCCTCTCTGGAAGGTTGCCAAAATGAGCTTAGAGAGTGGAATCGTGTCCGAATATACCCGCATGGTTTTAGTTGAGAGTGAGACTGGAAATCAGACTTCAGAATCTCCAGCAGTTAACAAGGTATGGCACACTAATAAACAATTAACCTAATAATACTCGAGTGTTGGTGTATCTCTTGTTGTCCTCATGAGTCATGTTGGTTCCTTTAGTCAATCATTTAGGTTCTATTATGGATCGATGGTTGACATAAGCTTACTTATGAAGAAGAATACTTGTAACCTTGCTTGCATCTTCCAGTCACCACCCAAAACGAAGAAAATATTGCTACGGAACCTAGGTGTGGGATTTGGCAACTTAACCGCTACCGCGGACAATACTCGCCCGGGTGTTGAAGAACCAAAGATACCGGAAGCCGCTGAGATGATCTTACGAGCAGCATCAGGTTGTTGCGGCAAGATGTGGAACCGGTGCTGTTGCATGTGCTGCATCCAGTGCTGCTCCATGATGAATAACCAATGCGCCATAGTGTTGACGCAATGTTTTACGGCATTGGCTTGGTTCGGCTGCTTTGAGTGCTGCACGGCAATTTGTTGTTCCGGGAGCAACGGTCAGTAAGCCACGGGTTTTCTTCGCCTACCTTGTACATTGTTCTTTTTATTTGTTTCGTTGTGTATATGAGCTAGTGCCTCACAAGTTCTTCCAGGTTAAGTAACAGATGTACAACTCTGACAGACTTCTCCCACGCACGGTTTAATGATATATTGTCCCAGCTTTCCTGTAAACCAAGAGACCAGGAGCAATTCTACTTCTGCATACACTCATTAGGTTCACCGACTCATTGCACACTGCACTAGTCACCCTTTTTTTTCCAAACTAATGTCACCAACAATGTCCCCGCTCGTAAAAGCGCAACGAAAATTCGCAACAATCGCCAGCATCAAAATAAGCAAACCTGTTTAACTGAATTACTGGTCCTATGTCTGCACTGTGTACTTTCCTCTTTAGACCTTGTCATGACCTTCGGTAGTTTGTTCAATATGCTCTTCAACCTCCATGTCGACCTCTTCCTCCTCTTCTGAACTATCTGACCTCTTTCGAAAAGTTTCTTGGATCTTTGTCACACCCTTCTCAACTGGTCCTATTGCTTGATTTATTGTCAACACCACATCCTTCACAACCTGTTCTTCAGAAGTGTGATTATAAATGACCTCCTTGGACAACAATGTCTTGGAAACATCAAAACAAGTTTACAACTATCCAACGGCATACGGGGACTTACACATTGGCCTCCTTGGACAACAATGTCTTGAACACTCTCGGTGACGCTTGTTCCGGGAGAGTCGACCTGCAACTCTGTCTTTTCAATCATTGCTGGCTTCTTGCCATCCCTTTTCCCCACCATCACTTCTGCTCTGCTATTTTCAGCCATCACTTTTTCATACTTTGAAGCAGGGGTGCATTGGTAAGGTTCGGCCGAGAACACGAATATATGTGCCACTGCTGCAATGGCCATCTGCCAAGCCATAGTAAACAAATGAATATGCTGTCATGAAATAAAAATCTAATCGTTATTCATGCTTGGGCTGTGGCACATGTTGTAAACGAACATCAAACCACTATCTGACAAAACAAACAGATTTTCTAAAGAAATTATCGCTCGTGTGTATAACACGTTCAGCGCAGGCAGAAAGTTACTTCAATGCAAACCAGAAATTCTTGAAGTAAAATCTGGAAGTTTTCTCCATTTGGCAGGACCCTGAAGAAACTTAGCAATGCAATGCCCACACCCTGCCACCATGTGGCAAAGACAATAGCCTTGAAGCTGATGAACTTTGCGAGTGGTCTTATCGACTTGAGTCTTTCGTGTGTGACGTTGTAAAACTGGACAAGGCAATATAAAGCCCACATCTGGCTGAAGTTCAGAACTATAGTTATGTATGGATAACTGCAAAAAGGCCAGTTTGAGTCGGCAGATACCAAAAGGGAATACAACCAACAAGCAGGAGAACGAAAATTCTCTGAAACAACGAGGTCGATGTACATGTTTGAGCAGGTCATATCAAATTACCCGTAGTACCACTTGAATTCCCCATCACCATAAACCCCAAACAGCGCCAGCAGAAATGCCAAGAACGCACAAAGTGTCTTCAGAATCATCTGAGCTAAAACAAGAATGTCGGAATTGGGAGTCTGTCATAACCATAGGGCCCATAGGGAAGCTTAGAAGCTTACATATTGAACAAGACCGAACTTCTCTATTGTGAAGAGATTGCTTCCAATAGCACATGGCCGGAAGAAGAAGTTCCAAAAAGACTTGTACTGATGATTTTGATTTTCTTGCCCTCCATCTAACAACGGCTTTCCGACCTGTTTTTTAGATTGATCTTCAAGCATGTCATTGACCTTCCGTTCACCACCTAGCAAAAACTGTCTTTTTCAGTTGCTTATTATGAGGAATTTCAACAACTGCTTCACATGAATTGAGCAGAAATATTCACTGTTTAATCTTGGTACATGCTTCCGAGATCAGACCGCCCAACCGATTATCAACACCGTCCAGAGGAAACATAAAATTTGAATACGTGAAAACAGGTTTCGTATGGCAATGGTGCGTAAAGCATTTGTCAATCTGTATAGAGAACTTCAACTGTAGGCACATTGACAGGGAGCCGATCTAGAAAAAAACACAATTTAAAACAAAGAAAATCCAAAAACAATTGCAAAAGCTTACCTAGACAAGCAACAAGGTAGCTCCCAAAGGAATACAGAGCAAATGCTTCATAGCAATCTCTAAGAGTATCACAAACGAGAGAATAATTTGGATTCCATAACGATATAACCTGCGGAATACTACACGTAATTAGCAACTAATTCTTCAATCAAATCCGACCGAACAATGTAATTAGCCTAATAGGGGACTGACCGACTCCGTAGCGTATACCGGGACCATAAAGATGACTCCAACAACCCACTTCTGTTCCTGCAAAGAAGGATCGCGTCGAGAATTCAGACACATTAACATTAAATTCCTATCAAATTGTCGAATTCGATATGTATCTTCCAAACCCGGACGTGACTCTGCTTATAATCTACGACACACCAATACCCAGTTCAGCCGCGATTCTAACATACAGTATCGAATTCGAAGATACGAAAAGAAACGGACCGCCGGATTGGTGTAGGATCTAAGATGCTGGAGGCTGAGGTACAAGGAAAGCGTCACCGCGACGAGGCCAGAGCAACCGCCAATGATAAGAGCCGTTGGGTGCAAATTCTTGTACGTCTCCTCGACCGTCGCCGATTCATACATCATATTCTTCTCTCTCTAAACCACAGTCTAAACTAGTTTCCGACAAACCGCCTCAGGAAGGACATGCACATTCCAATCACTACATGCACGTAAACATAAACAACAACGTTGGAGGGTTGTTTTAGTTTAACTAACGAAAACATATTGGTGTAATTCAAAGATCTCAACCCGTTTGAACTTGAACCAGTTACCTGGTTTGATCGTAATCCGCGAAAATGCAGTGAGCAGTTGAAGAGAGGCGAGTGCACCTGGAAGAGGTGGGAGCTTGGAACTACATGTATAGTTTTGCCTCGAGAGGGTGACGCATTGGCCACGTGGCGTCATCTAACTTTGTGTTTTCTACACGTCGGGTTCTGATTTGTCCCTTTTTTTTCTTCTTCTTTTTTTGGCCTAGGCGGTGCTTTGCGATTTTCTCTTTTTTTTATCTCGATCAGTTATTAGGAGCTCATTTTACCGAACATTTTAAAAGTGGCGATTAGAATCTAATCAGTAAACATATCCTGACATAACAGTGCTGCAAATTCTTTGTTAAACTAAACTAAAATAATATTTTTATTAATATCTAGTTATTTTTTGTAAAAGATTTATCTCACTAATCATTATAAAATTTTGAATAGAATATCGTATCAAAATGAATTTTTGTCGAGACAATTTACCAATGCTTAAAGTTAGTAGGGATTTACTTTTGATAAGTAAATTTGTAGGGATTATATAACCTGAAACTTACAAGAGGTACAGATTTTCACGGCGTTATTACTTATTAGCTGACCTCGCAGGCAGAGAACCTGATCGTGCATTATTTTGGGAGATACCACGCGGAAGAAGATTTTAGAAATAAACTTTTACGTTTTGTTTTGAATTTAAACATTTATTTTCGTCAAATAATAATTATACTTTATGTTGTTGGGCAAGTATTATTCGGCAAGAGAAAAAAAAGAAATTATTTATTGTTATTGTAAAAAAAAAGCTCTTGATACTTGCAAGGAAAAGTTATAATCTTGAGCTACGACCTATATGGGTAATCCTAGATCTGACCACAGTTGGATTTGGGTCAAATTCGAATCGAATTGGCTCAAATTTGAATTCATCAAAATATTAAACCGTATTCAATTCGTCTAAAGTTGAATCGAATTCGATTCGTCATATCTGCAAATTGGTGCAATGAACCGTCACCTTGAAAATTACATAATATGGATGAATTTTAATCAAATTTATACAAATTGGATTCGAATCGAATTCGAATTGAATTTGCCGATTTGACGAATTGTAGAAATCTTAAACCGTATTCAATTTGTCTCATGAAAAATTCGAATCGAATTGTGACCGAATCAAATCAAATTAAAAACGAATCAAATCAAATCAAATCACGAATCGAATTCTAACAATAACTAGTTCCACGTACTCTCACCTGCAACTGGCAGAGCGTTCATTATAATCCACCGATCAACAAGACGACTTAATATCAAACATATATAGTCTAGGTTTCTATGCTAATTCAAAGTCTAAGATCTTATTTTGGCATTCATATCGAGCATTGTGATCCTATTTCTTAGGGATTAACCTAATGTAAATCTATAAATAAATGTTTTTTGTTAATTTTTTATATTTATAGTCAAATATTGTTGTACCCTATATTAAAGGGTCATCCATTGATTTTTTTTACGTTCACGGGACTCGAGTTTAATACTTAAATAAAGCCAATTTTTTTACAAGTATCAACTCTCTATTCGTAAATGTTTTTACCTTTCACCAGTGGAGAATTTGAATAATTTGAACAAGATGACATTGTACATTCTCGGAATGGACATCGCCAAGTTGAATGGATACGAGGTAATTTGTACTAGGGGTTTGAAAAAAAATCAAGAACCACATAATCAGGATGAATCAAATTAAAAAAATTGATCTAGAATTAGATCCAAAAAGAATTGGTCCATGTCTATTTTGTTTGCTCAAAAAATGGTTGTCGGATCTGGTTCAGATCTTTTCAAAAAAAATTATGGAGAACCAAATCGAACCATAATTTGTTGAGACAAAGATTAAAAACCCCCACTTATAGCAATGTCACACAACCAATATATATTCTTTCTCACATAGTACAATGACTATCAATTTATGAAAGTTTGACATCCCATAATAGCAAATTTAAATGTCAAATCATAATTGACATCTCTCCTCTCGGCCTATTTACCGTCTCTTGTTATCCTTCTCAAGTCCATAAGTGTCCAGTTTTTTATTTTTTAAAATTTCGGATATTTTAGTCTGAACCGGACTAGACCAAAAGAATTGGTTTGATTCTGGTCCAGAACTAATGAATAAATAGTCCGATCCGATCCCATATTTTTTTTAAATAGTTCTCAATTTTTATGATTCGGTCTAGATCAGTCTGATCTAGTCCATTTAATCACCCCTAAATTTCGTACTACCTTAGTGAGTTCTCCCGCATGCGTCGCCCTATCGAAACTGAGATGTCTCTCCCCGAAGTTACAATCTTAACTGGCAAAATATGGTAACGTTGGTAGTTTTCCATTTCGGGAATTCTGAGACCCTATCTCAGGACAAACAAAAGCATCGGCTCTTGGGATTTCATTAAAATAATGCACCCAAGTTTTACTATAATTTGGTGTTGGTGTTTGAAAAACTTGTCTCCGTTCGAGGGTTTTTTACTCCTTTTCCGACCTCGATCGGCTCTAGATTTCTACATCTCAATGAATTAAATAAGTTTGCGACTCATAGGCATGACCAACAAACTCTCTACCATAATCTAATGTTAGGTTTGGCTGATAATTTATGAGACCCTTTTGTTTTTCCCTATCCAATTGTCAACTTGACGCTCCTACTAATTAAGATTATAAAATATTCTATATAAAAATTATGACATGATATTAGAGCGAGACAAACTCGTGACTTATTATTATTCTCATCAACGTTTATACAAACTTTGGTCAGCTAGATTTTGTTCGGAAAAGCGTATTGAGATTAGCTATTTTCTTCTAAGAGATATGTACTTCATAGTACATTTGATATAATTATAATATTGGTGGTGGGAAATCATCCACTTTCTGTGGACCCAAGCAACACAACGAACACGCAAACACAAGCACGACATTAAGCACGAACCATAAACACAAAGAAATCACAAAGGAGGGACACACAAAATTTGTTCACCCGGTTCGATCCTCAACGATCTACCTCCAGGGGCGTCCAAGCCAGAAGAGATTTCACTATATCACGCACACATACGTGGAGTTTCACTCGCTCGCTACAATGGATGCCACACTTGGCTCACACTCTCTCTATTTCTCTCCTCTTCTCTCTTTTCTCTCTTTTTACTTTGGAGAACAATGGCAAATGGCAGCCGCACTCATTCAATGAGACAAATGAGGTATTTATAGAGGCACCCTCTATTCTAGGTCATTTGGGGCGAATAGGGGCAAACTTGTCCAATTTCAGCAACTTTTCCCAGCTGAACTACTGGCGATCGCCAGTGGACTCTCCCAGGACTTCCTGGAGAGGGGTACTAGCGGTCGCTATAGTTGACTTGCGCCCGCAAGTCCCAACTAGCGGCCGCTAGTTGGCTGGCGCTCGCCAGCCCTTCAGCAGCTCGACTTTGTGTACCATTTCGTTGACCTGTTAAGGAAGCCTTTGTGATAAGGGCTCCTTAAGGGCACTAGTGCACTAGTGTTTCACCTCAACTTCGTCTTCACTCGACTCCGCCACTCGAACCCGATCGCCATCTTGATCAACCTCAAAGCTTTTCACTCGAGTCACCCGAATACTTCATTCGTACTCAGGCTTCATACCCAACAATTGGAGCAATATAAAATTTAGGTATAAAAAATTTATTAAGATTATTGCATCGCTAATAAGATGATGCATTGTTCGTCTAATCTGTTTGCCCTGTGGCAGTATCAACGATTCCTTGGCGAGTCACTAGCTATCAAGTCTTAGTGCATGGACCACGTACACTGAATGATATTCCTAATCATAATTAAGTAGATTGCTTGTACGGTTAATTACTGATCTTGCATCTACAGAGTACCTCTGAGGATTTTTCTACTCGTAGTACAAGAATGTCCTTAATTATGGTATTAGAAGAAGGACCACTCTCAGTAATTACAATTAGTTGCCACAAATTTAACTTTTCCTGCTTTAAGTAGCTAGAAGCAGTAGGACCACATCCCACTTCAGTAATTAACTGCTACTTAACTCCATCTAGAACGCCATACAAACTTATAGTTCTAATATAAATGCCCCTTTGTTTCTTGCCCACGAGTGAGAGAGATACAGATTCAATACAATTGGATGAAGATAATCATGTTGTTAATATCCTTTCGATTTTCTTTGATTATGTTCATCCGATGTACCTTTGTCGTCTTATTTAAATGTTTAGCCGTTGGTTTATTTGTGACAAGACAGCTTCACGTGCATGGGTATGGTTGTGTCCGGAGCTGTCACGTGAAATTCCATTGTCTTATTGGCTAAGATTTGTATGTATAACACTTTTACTTTTAGGCCTCCTTTGGAAAAAAATATACTAGTATTGCCAAAAAATATTTGAGCCTGCAATCCAATTTTTTAAAGAAGTTAGTACGTGCATAATAATTCATTATATAAAAATTATATGTATTTCGTAAATAAAGTAGAATTCATGATATTCCAATGCGACTACAAAAACAAAACTCATTAAATCATTAGGGCGAATTTTGTAGTAGAAATTGAACAACTTGAAATATGAAATTGTAGGGACTGTGGATCAAATGTTCTCATATCATATTAATTTTTTGGATAAAGACATTTTAGTACCATGTGTTATATAAAATAGACAATTTGTACCATTTGTTATAAAAATACTCACTTTTTTTTAGGGGTAAATGATTCCTTTCCATTAATCAGATTGTCAAAGCATTACATCCAAGACTTCATACACAACTCACCTGAGATCAAAAACCTAAAACTCAAAACGTACAATAGCACGAGAGGAGTATTACCCATCTAGTCCCACCGCCCTCTGCCTGGCCCTACAGCAAAAACTATTCTAACTACCCACCTATGGTTCACCGTACAACAACACGAGAACACTACCCACTTAGAGCTACCCAACAACACATAAACATTCCCTTCACACAAAGTGCAAGGTTCCAGCCATTGGCCTCATTAAAAACCTGTCTAGAAAATTCGCCCCTACCGAAAAAAAACTAGATCAAGAAAAGAGCACGCCTCTAGCGAACACTACTAATCTGAATATTATGTGTTGCTCTAGAAACATCCATTTCAGTAACATGTGTTATGTGAAATATACACTTAGGATCTTCTTCTCATATGCACTTTGATTTTTGTTGACACGACAACGATGACATGACTTCGATTTACTGAAATGACACAAATAGATGATATGTCAAGTAATATTAATAAAAATTACAATACACTCTTACTAAAAATTTTAAAAAAATTAACATTGCTCTCGCTGTGTAAAATTTGACACATCCATGTAAAATTTTGCAATTCTATTCTATAATTTTTTTTAAATTGTATTGTTAATTTTTTAAAATTTATAGTATGAGTGTATTTTTGTAATTTTTATTAATATTACTTGACACATTATCTATTTGTGTCATGTCAACAAGTCGAAGCCATGTCATCATTGTCACATCCGCAAAAGTCAAAGCTCATATGAGAAGAGAGTCATAAGACTACGTTTTCGCTCACCCAATAAATAATTAATTTCTTTCTCATCAAACTACTATTCAATCCAATCCAATCTTTTACCATCTTTATTAGTGATCTCATTCGATCTGCTCACCAAATAAATAATTAATTTCTCTCTTCCATATATTATCTATAATTTAATTTATGTTTACATATAAATTATAATAAATATAAAAAATTATGCGTCCATAATTATAACAAGAAAAAAAAAATAAAAAAATAACAAAATTAAGATTACAAAAGTTAGAATACAAAATTAGAAAGAAATAAATCGAGCTACAAATGGATGTCGAAAATACGTTTGAAGTCAATAGTCGAGCGAGTTACGATGATGAGTTTTGGTTGGGGAGTCACAACTTCTTATTCCGGAGTCCGATTGAGTTTATTTAAGTTGTTTTTTTTGAAGGTGAGACGTATATCTACAACTTTTTAGTTTATGACTTCTCCAAAGTCGGAGTGTAAGAATGTTGAAAATATATTTGAAGTTAATAGTCGAGCGAGTTACGAGGATGAGTTTTGGTTAGGGAGCCACAACTTATTATTCCGGAGTCCGATTGAGTTAATTCAAATTGGTTTCTGAAGGTGAGACGTATATCTACAACTTTTTAGTTTATGACTTCTCCAAATTCGAAGTGTGAGAATATCAAAAATACGTTTGAAGTCAATATTTGATCGAGTTACAAGCGTCCAAAGTTGGAATACGAGATTGTTTATCAAAATATGTCAATATTGGGCTATATTTATAGAGAATTAAAAAATATTTTTTTATTTTTTTTATTTTTATCGAATAATATCCACTAGTATCTATTTCAACGAATAATATTGTGCCACGTGTCATTAGAATTAGATTAAGATAAAAAAATTGCTCGCGAGCGTCGCTCGGCTCACCGAGCGGATCGCCCAAATACACCCCCTTATCTATTTTTTTAAATTTCTGTTTTGTGTTGTAGTGGTGAGCGCTCGGTCGCGCTCACTGATAAAATCAGTCTAAGTATCTATTTTTCATAACGCTAACGTGGGTATTTCCATCTTCCACCAAAAAAAAGTGGGTGTTTCTATAACACAAGATACAAAGTATATATTTTTACATAACATAGGGTACTAAAGTGTATTTATCCCTAAATTTTTTATATCAAACAAAAAATTGAAGGAAATTGGTAGTTGAATTCTAATTCTTACACAGACGGCCCATGAATATCTCGTAAACAATGTGCGATTCATCACCGAGTCAAGAAGCCATTGAACAAAATTATGCTTGTAATAGTTTCACAATAATAATAGGTTATATGATACAAATTGATAATGATATACTAATTAACCAAGTGACATTCTGTTTGTATCGATAAACTTTTGTAGCAAGATGATGCATCATATAAGTGATGATTCAATTATGTAGGAAAAATACTGTTTATAAATATTAGTGAGTTGAGCAGGTGACTGGTGGTCCGGTGGGTGAGAGACATTCCCACGGGAATCAAATATGGCATGTTTCCCCACCCTTTATTTGTATCATTATGCTTCCACAAATCTAATAGGATATCTTACTAATATTTAGATAGTATTTTAAGTTATATGCTATTTTTGTATATGTTTGAAATTGATATTTAGAATCGAGCATTGTAGGTCCGATTTAAGAATAAAACTAGGGATGTCAAAAATATACATACCTCGTAGGTCAGACCCTTACCCGTGGGTCGGAGGTCTATTGACTTTAACTGAGTCTGAGGTAGGTATGGGTCCACTTTTAGAAGTGAGGTCTAGGATATGGTATGAATCATATGAACTTCTACTATATTTTTACTATTTTACCCTTCTTTGGACCCCACGCTAACTAGACCCTAATTAAATTTCTTTATCTTTATTTTTTATTAATAATTTGGGATAGATTTCTCAAATATTCTACTATATATTTTATGATATTGACTTCAAAATTTGAGATAAATATAATTTTAATTTTTTTATTGATATACTATATATTTCATGATTAATCTTCATATTCATTATAATTTATTTGAATTATATATATATATATATATAATTATGTTTAAAAATTATCAAAAATGCAGTGCATTTAATTTAAGGGTCGGATTCTGCAGACCTTGAGGATAAGAATATGGATCTATTAATAAAATTTAGGATAAATTATGCTCAGGCCCTTGATGTTTGATATATTTCACACTCACTCCCATGTATTCCGATAATCGATTAAAAACTCCTAATTTTATTATACTCTCATGTCTCTCGCTGATGTCAGCGATCAATTTTTTTAAGTAAATGACTTATATACCATTTAAAAATATAAACGAATTAAATGTCGGTGAAAAAGATTCCCGTTCGCCTCCATCCTTCAACTCCGCCGGCGTTCCCCTCTCCGGCGGATCCTGTCGGTGAAGAAGATTGTCGTTCACATCCATCCTCGTTCCCGTTCATAGAGAGGAGGGTGACGACGCCCATCGACGGCTATGGAGAGAAACCCATTGATGCTCCCATTCCGGAACCTTCACCGTCAGTGCTCCCACTTCTCTCCCCTCGCCGGCCGCCTCTCTGCCGACCCCGACGGTATGTTCGTGGAGGTCCTCGCTTCAACGCTTCAAGCTCAAAACCCTAGATCCAACTCTCTCCCGCAAGAGTGCCTCAATTCGTCGATTCGAGGGAGGGCGTGGTTAGGGTTGGGGTTGGGAACGACGATGAAATGCTGGTGGGGGCGGGGACGAACGGCGGAGAAGGATAAGTCGACGAGGGTAAAAAAAATTAATTCTCCACCTCCATCGTCTCCCGGCGTAATTCGTGATCCCGTCGAGACCGCCGTCTCCCAGCTCCCTCGCGAAGATCCAGTAGAGGCTCTCCCTAACCTCTTTTGGTGGAGTACAGTACCCACATAAGGTGGATTGAAGGTAGGAAACTATCGAAGGAGTAGAGTACCCTCTTTTGATGAATCTCTATGAGGTGGATTGAATTATCAGAAATTATCAAAGGAGGGGGAGGGGGAGAGGGAAGAAGGTAGGAGACGACTATAGGGGTAGAATAGTCATTTCAAAATTAAAAGATTTAATAAAATGATCGCTGACGTTAGCAAGGGACCTGAGAGTATAATAAAATCAAACCTCGAAGAGTTTTTAATCAATTACTGGAAAACAGAGGAGAGAGCGTGAAATATACCAAATACCAGGGATCTGAGCATAATTTACCCTAAAATTTATCGAGAATCGAGAATAAGGTATATGCCCAACTCTCCAAACTAGAGTATGAATATGGTCCTATTTATACACTACCCGACCTTACACATCATCATCCCTAAATAAAACTCTAGTGTGCCTTCTTATTAGATTTGAATCCAATATCTTCTTAAAAAAAAAACTCTAATATGCTATTCCAATTTTTTAAGAATAATTTGTTATTCCAGTTGAGATGGCGGTGTTTTGGGAACTTGAACCAGCCTCATTTAAACAGTAGCTATATCACCTATTTTTTCTGAATATTTCGTAAAGTTAACGATTAATAGATTCAATCACTAGTAGATTATATAGAAAACAACTCTCTTGATAATATTTTCCTAATTACATGATTGAATACTTAAAAATTAGATCTATTACTATTTTTTTCAATGACATCTCTTTTTTAGAGTCGAGTCTCGTCTATTTAAGTGGTGGTTATTCCAATGTCTTCTACATTCATAAATGTTGAATACCAGATCATTTAAAAAAAATCAAGTCACTTATCACTTGAATTAATCACATTATGACATGCTAGTTTGTGCACAAAATCTATTTCTAATCACCAAAAGACATTTATCCTAACGGTATAAGACATAGAATAATATGACGAAAGTAAAGGATCCGTCGCTAAAGATTTACCTTTTTAAAAAATATTTATAAGCTATGCTGCCTACTATAAAAGCAAATGCAACTAAGATCATAATATGGCTTCTGGGTTCCCTCTAAAACCACACCAGGCCACCAAAAAAGCCCACAAATTACAGATTTCCACTTGCTCAAGATCGATCCGCGGCCAAGTAAAATGAAGGTCAGACACAAATTAGCCACTCTTATTGATTTCCTCTACATGAATTTAGCTCACTATAGTTTACTAACAAGCATTACTTAATTGCTTGCAGATATTCGGATGGATGCAGAGCAAACTCATCAATGGGAGACAAGCCACCAAGAAGCCAAACCACATTCCCCTGACCCGTGAGTTTTAACGTTAACGTTGCTACGTTCTCAAAGATTTGAATTCAAAAAATATTGATTAAGTTAGAAAAATTATATCACAAGTTGATCTAGTTGCGTATTTATTATACTCCGAAGATGTTATTATATTAACCTCATATCACTTATTTAATGGGACTTGATTGAAAATTAACCATTACTAACAAGCAATAATTACGCCCTTAAAGACCAACCAGCTGCTAAAGAAGAGTTCAGTGACTGGCCAAACGCCTTGCTAGCAATTGGAACATTTGGAAATGGCAATAAAAGTGAGCTTAGAGAATGCCCCAACAACACTGAGCCGACCCAAGAAGACAAAGCGAAGCTCCAAGGTGAACCAGATACTGATGATACGAGGCCAGGCGCTTCAATTCCGGCATCGGATCGGTGCCGGAATTGCTCGGAAGGAGAATTAGGAGAGGAAGATGATCATTGTTGCTGTGATGAGTCGAGCAGCCAAGAGGGTGAAACCAGTGTGGTTCCAGTTACACTGGGGAAGGACATTCTTGGTGATCATCTTACCATTAACAAGGCGATTAATAAGAAGTCGTTGTCGTTTCTTTTGAAGAAGATATTTGTTTGCTCAAGTGGGATCACTCCTTCTCCCTCCATTAGAGATCCTTATCAATTCCCGGAGTCCAGGATGGAAAAGGTAACCCTTTTTTTTCTCGTTTTATTAATACGAGTTGTTTTAACTTAACTAGAAATCTCGAGTATAAAACCCAGAAACATAAAAATGTTAAACATGTTATGGAGAAATTTTGTCACCGTTTAAATCTGGATTAGTCGTTTTTTATTCCGACGGATTATTATTGCCATCCAATTATCAACAGATATTAAGGGCGATTTTGAACAAGAAGATACATCCTCAAAGTCCAAGCTCAACACAGTCTACGAAAAAGTATTTGCAGAACAAGCATCAACATAGGTTCGTAACACGTGAGGAAGACATGGATGATGATGAAGAAAAGGCAGGTAAATGGGTGAAGACAGATTCCGAATGTAAGTTCTCCCGGAGTACACATATAATCTTCGTGGTGTGAGAATTTCACAAATAATGTTATTATTTGGTTAGTATAATTAATTTTCTATGCTCTTAATTTGATGCAGATATTGTCTTGGAGATATAGATTGTGGCGCGGAGTCCTAGTCGGACTAATATATCTTCGGTTATCAAGTGTACCAACCAAAACGTGCTTTAGTCTCTCGAAGAATAAATATTGGACTTCCAATTTTCTTGTTGGGCCTGGGCCAGTGCAATTTGTGTTTCAGGGGGGGAAACTTGCATTTTTGTGGTCCAAACTTAGTGGTTTTCAATATATTGTAGAAAAGTTGGTTTTTTTTAACCACAAGGGAGGACCATTATCTTTAATTACCATGTATAATGCTCATCTCTGTTGGGATAATGAGAAAGGAGTTTCGATGACAAATATTTTACCCAACTCATAATCGAGTAAAATTTGCTAGTCTAATTATTCTGTGTGTAATGTCACGTATTTAATTATATGTGTCATGCCACATTCTTTGTTTTATCCATGTGACGTTTAACTTCACTAACTTGAGTAAAAAATGGGACTCGGTATCACTTATATTCAAATGTGGACCCAGAGAAGATCAATGATGTCTAGATCGAGACCAATATTATGTCACGCATATAATATTAGTGGTGTAACATGACATGCGAACAAAATTAATGATGTGTCATGACATACGTGATACCTCAAATAAATGGCAACAGATTAGGTCCAGACTATTTTAACAAGGTCCGGACCAACCAGAGAAAGAGGAAGGCCATCAATTTCGATCTATTAGGTTACACGCAAGATCGAATGACTAAGTTCACGCGGGGGCATTTTTAGGTTTTCACTCAAAACCTATACGATAATGGTATATCTGGTCAAGTGATAATGGTATATCTGGTCAAGTGATAATGGTAAAGTGATAATGATATGGCTGGTAAAGTGATAATGGTATATTTGGTCAAGTCGATTATCTGATTTGTAGCTGAGTTGGTACAATCATGGTTACCAATATTGTCCCTGTCCATTGTCTGATTTACAAATTTGCCAGCCTAGACTTCCTTGCTCCATATGGTCTGAAGGACTAATGGTCCGGACCCAATCAGACCAAAATAAATGAAATTATTGGGTGTCACTTGATTGTCTATCGATTAAAACTTATGTCATCAGCAACTCTTTTTTTTTCAATTTTGTCATTGAAATGACCAAAATATCGAGAAAAAAAATCCCTTCCTCAGATTGGATTCGTTCTCGCCACCGGCCAAAAAATGTCAGAACCAAGCTCCTTCATCTTCCTTCCTCTCGATCGAACCTCACCATGGCTCCGTCGTTGGCAAGAAGAAAGATCCCAAGCGGTCTTTGGGGTTCATCTGGACCAATCATATTTGAGGTCGAATTCAATGTTGCTGGGTCCGCAAAGTACTGCTGACGACTAACAATTGCACAACACACGAAACACATACTTATAAAAAAAAACAACGGTACAATGGTAGCACTGGCTTGCAATAGTTTAGCCATTTGGCGACGAACTCAGTTTGGAGGAAAAGGTAAAAATGGACATTGGGCCTGAAGATGGCCCATCAAGCCTTAAAGTGGAATCAAAGCCCTTCAAGCAAAAAAGGAAGACTCAAATCCAGCCTCTCAGTTTTAAGTGGTGATGCCCATTGGCCATTGCTTCCTCCTCTTCCCCTTGAATTCGCCGAGTCCCTTGGTTTGCCTAAATTTCCCACCTTTCTGGTCGGAAAATTGTTGGGTTTCCTTATTTAGTTGTTGGTCCCAACCTACAAGGAGGAAAGCGAGCATCTTGGTAAGCGGACAAGGGAAAGGAGGAATCTTTATCCCAATGCAACTGGGAGCTGGTTCGACAATAGCATAAAGGAAAGCGAGAGGAGTCAATCCAATCCAATCCAATCCAATGTCGTGGGCTGGACCAGATGATCTTTTCCTCTCCACTTCGCTTGCTAGTTATCTCGACAGTAATATTTATTTCCATATCCCTTTCAATTTGACTTCTTTTGCTTCTTTTTTTCTCGAATGGTCGAAGATGAAATGTTAGGGTGTTGTGTGCGTGAGCTGTCTTTTCTTGCGTTGTGAGGTCAGGGAGGGAGGGAGAAGCGCGTATGCAATTGGGTTTTCTTGATAAAGTGTCTTGTCCTTCAAAGTTCCTGTCTTTGCTTTTGTCTTCCCCTTCAATGCTGGTTCATGTCCTTTATGTGTTTCCTTTCTTTTCATTCGAAGTAAAATTGTGTCCTTTCGATCTTCGCTATTTGGTGCTTGTGTGTCTTGGTCCTGTGTTTGCACTTGTGGCTTCTGATTTGCTCTAAAAAAAATTGACTGGTAAATGCATATAGTATGATCCCTGGTTTGCTCAAATCTATCATGTTAATGCTTGTTTCGCCCTTTGTTTGGGCAAGATTCCAAGTGCTTTTTCTGTTCCGTTTGTGCCAACCTACTGGAATCTGCTTGGAGGGTAGATTGTTAATTGCGGTGCTATGTTCTTCTTTTGTTTTAGATCATTGTGCACTGAAGTATAACTAACAAAGCTTACGAGTACAGTGACCAATTGTTTGGCCATAATGAACCACTTTTGTATCAAGGTATTAGTTTCCGTAATTTTAATATCATGCTAATTCTGAAGAATCAACTGTTTATACATTTTGATGTGTTCTTTACCCTTCACTGTTGCTTCACCTCAGACTTGTTTTGGTCCTATGAATTCCATCCAACTGTGCCTATTCATTCGGTGATTGGTTTTGCTATTTATGCCATCGATTTGGAAGCTTGATCCTATATTAATTCTTTGGCTTGATGTTCGTACTTCTGTGTATAGTTTGTCATCCACTTGAGGCTTGTGGTTAGAGAAGAGCGCTGAAACGTGAAGTGTTTGCTCACGAGCATTGTCATCTCTGAACATGCACTTGTTTGATTGCAGAAAAGCTTCTAGTGTTGCTGCGTGATGGCAGGAAGCTCTTGGGCATGCTACGATCCTTTGACCAATTTGGTACTCAAGCCAGTGTGAATTGTAGATGCTGTCAGATGATTATTATTTGGAATAAACATTAGTTTTATCTGACGCAAGTTTAATCTCCCACCCACAGCCAATGTTGTTCTGGAAGGTGCATGTGAACGAGTAATTGTTGGTGATATTTACTGTGATATCCCTTTGGGTCTGTACATAATTCGTGGAGAAAATGTGGTCTTAATCGGAGAATTGGTGCGTACATCAATATCCTGTGCTTTAACTTAGTTGAACCAAGATATGATACTTACCTGCTGTTTACTATATATAGGACTTGGAGAAAGAGGAGCTTCCATCCCATATGACACTCGTTTCATCAGAAGAGATAAAAAGTGTAAGTGCCTGTGAACTCTTTGTCGTTCAAGTCCAGCTAAGATTGGACATCTTAACGAGTTAGACATTAGTTTGTCGTAGTGTGTCCAAATGCACTAGGATTTCACTTTAACAATGCGGTCACTTAAATTGTTGTACGCACCTTATGGCAGAAAATACACATCTCAGATATAAAAACATCAGTGTAGAAGGTGCTTGAACTAGAGAAACTAAGTTACTCTGGATCAAATCTTGTTGTCTTGTACTTGGCATATTATACATCTCAGGTGCTGCGAAGGCTTTTTGCTTTGTTTTTGTACATCTTGAATGATTCGAATCATTTTGCTTTATCAGGCTCAAAAGGCAGAGAGAGAAGCTTCAGATCTTAAAGGAACAATGAGAAAAAGAATGGAGTTCCTGGATTTTGATTAACCTACACCGGATCTATTCATGCCTCGAAATCATATCGCGACATGAATGTGATAAATCTTAGAAATTTTGGGTTGCAGAGGAACTTCTTTATTACTCAAGTAATGGCATCCGAAGAGTTATCTCTGATCTGAAGGAGAGATTTACTGCAAATGGGACTTTGACCTTTTGGGAGGAAATGATTGATGGTTTACTACTTATTGATTTGTAGATCTCGAGTTTTATTTGCACTGCAAAAGCTTGCGCCCCGACCAAGTTGTTCAGGTTTTTGGATCTTTTCCTAAGGTTCACTGAAGTATGCTTTAGATTGCCAATTTTGGATACACAACCTCCGACTCCTATGAAGTTGCTTGTGTTGGTTGCTTGTTATGCTGCCGCATTTTGTAACGGCAACATCGCGGGCAGCTAAATCGTTATATCGTGCTTTTGCATGGATCCGGATTAGTACCTATTTGCAAGTTGTTCTGTCTGAAACAGTATGTCCTGGCCTATTTCCTCACTTCAGAGGTCTGCCCTTGCAAAACTTGTGCTTAAATTAGAAAATGGAAAATATCTCTGCTCAAGAGGTCAAATTTCTTCTGAAATTGCAGAACTGAGGGAACACTGCAAGTAATTATTACATTCACAAGAGGGTAGGCAAACGACACACAAATGGAAAACAACTCGAGCATCTTGTGGGTTCTACTTAAACATAGGAAAACCATAAAGCCTTTGTTTCGGGGACCCGCTTATCATATGCAAGCACCACCTTCACCATTTCAAAGCATTACAGCTGATGCAGGATGCAGAACTACTGCAGGACGGAGCCGGGGGTTCCTTTCGTCATTCCGAGAATGTGAGTAAAGAGATCAGTTGCTCATATTTTGGAAACATGGCAACCAGATCAGAGCGTTTGGCCAGCTCGAAGTCCTCGAACTGAAAGGCAGGAGCACAGGTGCAACCTACTAAGGAGTAGTGGCTCTCACTGTCCCTTGGTTCTGCTTTGACAACTGCCCCTTCCGGTGAAATTTCGAAGTCCTTGGTTGGAAATGCACCGAACCAGACGTTTGGCGGAACTGTATATTGAGGCTGCTGATTGTTTGTGATTAGATCCGATCCCAGACATGTTAGTTTGACCTTCCCGTCCTTCTCGTTCAATTCCAGGACCTGAAACATCATGTCTAGTGAGTCACCTAACAGGAGAAGACAAGACAACCTAACTGCTGCAAGAAGTAACTCAAGTAAGATATTAACCATCAACCACCCCTTTGACCCATCCAAACGCAACTCAAGTAAGATAATAAGCATATCAGGCGGCAAGAAGTAATGCCTAGTGTGAGAGATTAACCCGTACTCCTGCACAAGCGAACCTGATATCCTTGAGTTCGATCGAGGTTTCGTGCCCAACCTGGAGCAACGAGCGGATACAAACCGCCAATAAGAAAAGTGCAACAGAGACACTTCATTGTGAGAGCTCGAGTAGATACAATGTCACTGACCAATTCCATGTAGATGGTGAATATGATAAGGTTCTCTCTTCATGAAGGCAACAAAGTACTAATGGACGCGCAAAATATAACTTGTCATGTACATTTGTCTAGGCAATGACTGTTTTAAGTTGAAGTAACACAAGCGACAGAGGCTTCAAACAACGGAGGAATAAGAACATTTGTGCGAAAACAGAAGCAGCAAGCATACCGTAAGGGGTTCTCCCAAATAAAAATGCCATGTTTCTGCACAAGGGATCCGATGAAGGTGCGACACATTCCCAGAAGGTAGCAGGAAATAGATCGCTGTGCTCACTGCACGATCCACCTTATCTGCGATGGATTACCAAGTCATTCCGATTGCTTATAGAATGAATGATTCGAATTCAAAAACTCCACTGTGAATTACAGCATCTAATACTAAAACCAAATGAAAAAAAAGCACCTAGAACCCCTTGCAACTGCGCCAACTCTCTCACTCTACAAAAAAAAAAGTAAAGAACCTCGCTTTTCTCAACAGAGAGCCAAAATTAACAAAGCAACAGACCAACTCAAGCCTTTTCCTACTAAATAAAGACGGAATCTTTAACCATAGTATATGGTTATTGCATCCTGTGAATTACCAAAGACAGAATCTTTAAGCACCCAACATCATAGAGACTGAGAAAAAAACAATAAGAATCATTCCCCAGTTGGGGATTTCCAGTGGCTTGCAATCTCTATAAACAACCGTACAGAGAGTCTCTCAGACTCAACTGGTTCTGTGTTAGAATCTTCGCGTACAACCGAAAACCTTAACACAACGCGTGGGTGAATTTTCCACACTCATAAACAAATTCATTACTCTTGCAAACTAGCGATGCGATAATCTCGACCGGTGAAAAGGGAGAACGAGAATCAAATCCAAATGCAGCGGAACTTACATCCAGAGGGAAGGTGAGAGGAAGAGAGGAGGACTGAGTGGTCCCTAAAGGTCTCAGAGTAGAATCCACCCTCTGGGTGGGTTGCAAGATTCAGTTTTTTTGCAATTTCTGACGCAGTAGCTTCCATTTTCTTAGCTTAGCTTTACTAATTATGAAAACCCTGAAGTTTCTTTTCGAGATGTTATTGTTGGGGACCTTTTTGGTAAGAGATCGCTCTGGTCTAGTTAGGGTAATAAAGAGAGAGTTTTTGACTATCGTGGGTCAACAGTCAAAAACCCACCATAAATGATTTATTTAAGCAATCCATAATAATTCACGGTTCTAGAAAAAAAAAAGGTTGAAAAAGTAGCTTCTTACATGTAGGAGGTAGTTGGGATTTGGAGACAATAACGGAGGCGTCCCGATAGGTTTCAATATAGAAACCACCTTCTGGGTTAGGTTTGAGGTTCAGTTTTCTCATAATCTCTGGTGCCGAAGACATGACTTGGCCAACAATTAGTTCTTGCTCTGCTCGGAAGACAAGGATGCACGCACCACTTGTCCAAAGTGGAGCATAAATTAACTTTGAGGTCAAAAGGAGAAGCAATCCAAGCTTGACCAAGGAATAAACTAAGCTTAGACGAGTTCCAATTGTTGACTAATCCTTGCACAAGACAGACACCACCAATAAGAGCTGGTTCACAGACTTGCGTTCATTTTCTAGCAAGAGCTTACGAATATAAAAGATTTATTATTCTCAACTCCGAATACTAAACATTCAAACTTGTGCAGGCTGATTAAAATTTCATTACCTTTTTATTGTTCAATGTAAAACAATCAACGAATAAGACCAACGTTTGCTAATAAGTAAACTTAGAAACTCCTCCGTTCGGGAAGTTCTTCACCAACTACACCACAGAAACGCCCGACTCGGGAGGAGAAAAGGTCGGATTCTGGAGTGCCCTATAACTAAAACTCTGGAAAGGCAAGTGTTCTTTGTTTTCTGAAGGGAAAAAAAGAAGTTTTCCCAGCCATTGTCCTGCAATGACAATTCACCCCTGGTTCTGGAAAACCTTCTTCACAAATCCTTGAAACGAATTCCCGATTCCAGCACCGACAGCTTCTGCCAAATTCTGTGCCTGTAAGACATCGAAACACTTGACTTCAGCACCACCTATATTGCAACCAGAACTAAAACAGAGGAAACGAACGAGAAACTACCTCTTGCATAGACTTCTTCAGATCAAAAGCATCTCTCACTCGACCATCCAGGAACTGCCAAGTATCTCGAAAGTCTATGCGCAATAGATAAACAGATGTAAATAAGAAGTATCAGTAACCAATCTCCATCCATCCAAATGTGAGGCTAATGCAAAGCTCAAGCAAACTCTAAACTCAAGCTGCTGCTTCTACTTCATCACTATACAATACAATCTTTTAGAGCAAACAGGACAAAACAGATATGCTTTTAGCAGTTTCAAAATGAGACCAAGTACTTGGGAAAGATGCAAGTCGAACCACATTTTCCACAGTGCAACATCGATTCAAATAGTGTTAATCACCTATATTTCGAAGTTTTCTACAAATCAATAAGATGGATTAGCAATGAAACATAAAACATCAGCAATGAAAAGCCCAGAGAAGGTGGTACCAGGTGAACTATCAGTCAGCATGTAAATCTCAGTCATCGAGTATATTCCTCCAAGAACAGTGCGCTTGACATACCAATCAATATCAGACCCGACGTCACCAGCAGCATGCCAGATCTCATCAACCAGCAATGCTCGCTGCTTAAAACTCGTGGGAAAATTTGACGGACGTGCCTACAAAAGAAATTAAAACATAAACAGCACTCAAAGCAACCTCATCTGCACAGACATTCTCAATGATTCACCAACATAAGGATCAAAAGGAAGATTACTTGGATGCTAAGAGCCTGGGGCCACTTGGAAATAAAAGGGGCTTGCATCTCCAAGCGAGTCCTCACAAGCTTGGCGATGCGCTCTGTAGGCACCAGGTTTTGTAAACCCTCCCCGGAGTCGATAACGTCGATAAGCTTTTGAAGGCACTCGTCCATGAAAAACTGCACCAAATTCATACCAAGCGTATCAGAGACCATCACACTCAGCTCAAGCTATGCAGAAACATCCCACTTGCCGCATTAAAAGCAAGGGGTAATAATGCAACTGATCAACAAGACAAAGAAAAGCTAATTTAAAGACCTCAACAAGTGCGGCTTCTTTTCGAGGGAAAGCTCCAACAATGGAAGGGGACACCCCTGCGTCTCTCGCCCCGGCCATCATCGCCTCATCGCTCCACCCCAACCTCAACTGCAATTTCCCGTTGCACCCCCAAATAAGAATTGGTTATGTTAAAATCCTTATATCCTAAACACCACCTTAAGGAAATGAGTAGGTGGATTTTCAACGCTAATAAACTTGTCCACCATTTTCAACACGACTCCTTAAATGAGATCCATCGAGCCGAAGATTGCACGGACTTTAACTTCACCAATGTGCGAGAAATGGGAGTCATGCAAGCACAACAATGGACACGTGATTAACCCGCTCAGATACCATATTAGAATCTTTATAGGTTATTTCAGTACTAAAAAAGGGAACTTTTCATCTCAAAATTATTACGCCACCAGAATGGGTCTCGAGCCATACCACATGGCGGAGGGAGGCGCAGAGGACTCGAACTTGCTCCTCCTGGTACTCGGCCCTGGGAGCCGCCCGCCGGTGAGTCTCCTCCGACGATGACGTGGCAGACTCCGACCCGCCGGGGGCGCGAGCGTCCACGGGACGAGCTTGGAAGTCCAAATTGGCGGCCGCCGCGGGGGTAGGGCTAGTGGCGCCATCGGGAATAGGCGGAGGACCGGTGTAGAGGCGGGGACGACCCGGACCCGTAACGGTATCCGGGAATCTAACGTGGCGGCGGGCCCCACCGACTGCCGAGGAGAGTAACCGCCTCGCCCCTATTCTATACATCTCTCTCTTCTTCTTCTTCTTCTTCGTTTCTAGACAGTGGCAAGTAACGTGTGGATTCGGTCCTGGATCAAAACCATATAAAATAGTTTCACGGAACTGTGACAAAAAAATGTGACCCAACCCGGAAAGAAATGGTTAAATAGAATATAATAAAATGATTCTTACAGTTATGATAAAATAATTTCACGGATAAAAGTGTAAGGTAAAAATTGTTCGTCCAGTTATGATAAAATGCTTCGCTCACTATGATAAAATAGTTCGATCTCCGAGATCATACTAAAAAAGCCATTCTAGTGCCAAATCTTTTTTTTACAGTTATGATAAAATAATTTCACGGATAAAAGTGTGAGGTAAAAATTGTTCGTCCAGTTATGATAAAATGCTTCGCTCACTATGATAAAATAGTTCGATCTCCGAGATCATACTAAAAAAGCCATTCTAGTGCCAAATCTTCGTTATTATTTTTCTTTCTTTTTTTATTGTCGTTGTTAGACCTAAAGGCCCAATCAGGCAATTATTATTGTGCCTGATTGGGCCCAGGCCCATAAGTTGGGTTGGATGGGCCGGTCAACGCGGGTTGACCGGCCCGATGCCACGTAGGCGCCACGTCAGTGTGACGTGGCGCTGACGCAGTTGCCGCCAAAGGTGGCTGCCCACGTGGCACACTGACGTGGTGCCACGTGGCAAAGCTAGCTTTGCCACGTGGCGGCATGCGGCCTGAAGTGCCAGGTGGCATTCCACGTGGCGGGCATGCAGCCAAGTAGTGCCACGTGGCATGCCACATGTCGCATTCTGGTGTGCCGGATTTCTCTATAAAAAGGAAAATCCGGCTGAACCAAAATGTAAGTTTGCCCACAACCATTCAATAAGAAAGGAAAAATTCTGGAATAGTCCCTGAGTTTTGATCAGATTTTCTATTGAGGAAATCTCGTGAAAATCAATTACGAATCCGTTAAAACGTGATCGTAATTCGACTAACACGAAGACATTGTGGACCCGAACCTGTGGACCTCTTGCTTCAACAAGTAAGTGATTTATTATTAACGAATTAGTTTGTTAATTTATCAGGTTTAACATGTAATTACTTGTTAATTACACGTTAAATGTGTCAATTGGTATCAGAGCATGGTTGAAACCATGTTTTGATGATGATATGATGTTTTAATTCAAGTAATTATGTGATTTATTTGGTTAAAAATCGTATTAATTGTGATTTTATTAAAAAATCATAATCTGTTTGACTTTAATGTAATTAATTTAAAACCAGCGGGACTAAATTAAATTTTATCTAACCACGCGGGCAAATTCGCGCACGCGCGAAACCTTAAGGTACCAATCTAAAATTTGGCCGTTTACGTGGCACCTGCGTGTCATGGACTTCGGTGCAATTTTCGAAAAACTTAGGGATTAAATTGAACTTTGTCCAAAAATCCCCAAATTGAAAAAAAAAAACCATAATCGGGCGATTTCGCCCCAAATCGATTTCCGTTGATTTCGTCAGAAATCTGACGTTTTCGACGCCGTAACTCAACGATAGTCGATTCTCCGGCGTGTCCTCGACGTTCCGATACCACTTTCGTGGATCGACGTCGTCGAAAAATGAAGATCGAAGCAGTCTACGCCGGAGATACGCGGAAGGGAGAAGACGACCGCGATGGAGAACAGCCGCACGACGGCCCGCGTGGCTGCTACGGACGTGCTCGCGAGGCCACGACGAGTCGATTGAAACCGGTCTCGGCCGTCGGATCGCCGTCGTTGCGCGGCGGTCGTTGGCGGAGATTCGGTCGACTTCGGCGATCGCGGGAGAAGAGAGAGAAAGTGGAAGGGGAAAATATGCGAGGGGCAAAATTGTAATTTCACGATTTTTCCCGAAAATATTTATACCCGGGTCAAGAAATAAAAAAACTAGTCGAATTGGCTTGGTTTGTTGTTTCGACCTAACCCGATTCATGGTCAATTTTGACTTGGACTTAAATGTTGGGTTTTTCCTCTTTTAATTGGATAAAATCAGTTTTTATTCAATTAAAATCCGATAAATTGATAAAAATTTTGAGAAAATTTTGTCAATTAGGTTTATTAAAATTATAACGATATTTTTAATAAACTTAAAAAGAAAATATTTTGGAACGAGTTCCGAGATATGTTAAATTTAACTAAAATCACATGAATTGATTCATAGAATGATCATCAAACGATTGAAAAAATGAGTTTTTCAATCCTATTTTGGGAGAATATGAGAATTAACCCGAAATTGAATTGCAATTGTTGCAAGATTTGATGGCTACTGGAGGAAGGTATCTGAATTTCTGTGCAACAGAACTTCGATAAAAGATTCTGAAGGGTCGTTTACCGCTACGAGTGCCTAAGCATGACATGTATGTCATCGTTGAGCATATCGAGGCTGTTCACCGGGAGATGCAAGACTGCATCTGGGCCGGAGGTTATAATTATGGAGAGGACTGGCCCTCCATGTTTAGAGACCTCCTGGTCACGCTAAAAATCCGTGAAGATATGTGTGTTTTCTCGGAACCTGAGATCAATACCCATAGAGATGCCCTCTATGGTTTGATCCACTATCTCGAGGAGAGGGGTCTTCTCAGAGAAATGATACCTTCTCCTGTTCTGGAGCTGCGAAGCGGTTTGATCTTGAACCGCTACCTCGCTAAGGAATACCATTACAATTTTCCTCCGCTCCTGATCATCTGGATTATGGAATCGATCCCGGTTTCGGGGGTGAACTTGAAATCCTTCGCCGGATCGTCCTCGCACCCGGTCCCCACAGGATGGTCCACGGATCCGGATCCACGTGGCGCATTCTGGTGTGCCAGATTTCCCTATAAAAAGGAAAATCCGGCTGAACCAAAATATAAGTTTGCCCACAACCACTCAATAAGAAAGAAAAAATTTTGGAATAGTCCCTGAGTTTTGATCAGATTTTCTATAGAGGAAATCTCGTGAAAATCAATTACGAATCCGTTAAAACGTGATCGTAATTCGACTAGCACGAAGACATTGTGGACCCGAACCTGTGGACCTCTTGCTTCAACAAGTAAGTGATTTATTATTAACGAATTAATTTGTTAATTTATCAGATTTAACATGTAATTACTTGTTAATTACACGTTAAATCTGTAGTCGTTGTGGGTGGTTTTTTAGGTTTAATTTATTGGAGAATTTTTTTTGTTTGGGTCAACTGAGATGGGGATTTATAAATTAAAAGCATAGTCTATTACAATACGGTGCGGAAATAATACCCGGATATCGCATGGCATAAGATTCTTAAATTCTTAACAATCGGGAATCAATCGAATTTTACTTATAAAAATATTATTAATAATCTTAACAACAAAAGAATTTAAACTCAAGTTAGAATAAATTTTCACTACGCCAATAATTTACTCATGTACTAAGGAAATAATAAGAATGTACAGAAATAAGAGCAAATGCACTTCAAAAAAAGAGAGAAGAGAAAAGAAAGGAAGAGAAAATTAAAGGATACACAGATGAGATGAGATGAGATGAGATGAGAGCTGCCTCTAGCTGCATCCATCCTAAATAAATACATCAAAAATTCATGCATCTCATAATTCCCTAACTTCTTCACAATGAACTTGGTTGATTTATGACTCCAATAACCGTCATCATGATCAGATCATCATGTGTTGCTAATTCAGACAAAAACTGCTGCACATGATGAGACCAGTTGGACTGATGTTTTTCTTCCTTCATTCTCTCCATGTCCTTAGCCGCGTCCAAACCCGCAACCGGTTTTCGTGGCAAAAGACTGTTGTGATATCTTTGAGCTGCTGTTGTGTTTGCTGCAATAATTTCTGTCTGGCCATGAACTTGGATGCTGCTGCCTGAATTAACCTCTCTCCTGACGCCTACCCGTACTGACTAAGAAAGTAGTTGACTCATCAAGCAATGTGCCTTACTCGTTGACCTCCTCTATCCGCCTAATTGCTTCCCTCATGTCTAACCGTTGCGATGGGTTGCTTTCTGCACAAGCGGCTCCGATTCGTAGCATCTGCACCATCTGATCGATGGACGCTGCGCCACTCGCGATCTCTGGATCGATCAGCTCTTGCTCTTTCCCCTCGGAGCTTGATTGGATCGCCCACTGGACAACGTCGATCCCGCCCTTCCCGTTGCTCAGATACTGCGATGGGAACTTCCCTGTGATGACCTCGAGGATGATGATCCCCAGGCAGTAGACGTCGCACTTGGGAGAAACCTCTTGGCTTCGGATGTACTCGGGGGACTTGTAAGCGAACATTGTTTGAGACGAAAATGTTGGATTGGTTAGCGGATCAAGAGCGTAGTCGCTTAATAGCGGATCGTAACTCGAAGTGAGAAGAACGTTGCTGGACTTGAGATTCCCGTGGGGGATGGTGTAGCTTGAGTACTCCTTGTGAAGATAGCCCAATCCTCTCGCGATCCCCTGGATTATCTTCAGCCGGATTGGCCACGTTAGCTCGGCGTGGCTGATTCCGCGATCACCTGAAGATGGACATGATTTCGTCAGATTCAGGCAAGTGCCAATTACTTGTTCTGATGACCCAGATTCTGCAGGCGTCAGGACAACAATTTCGGATGCCGGAATCGGAGACATTGACACATGAAACTAAATACGTTTTAAGGTAACCTGGAACCGTAACTTGAGGCAAAGCAATAGGGATTGTGTTACCGTGTAAGATGTAAAGCAAACTGCCTTTAGGTAGATACTCAGAAACCATCAGCTTCTCCTCCTTCCTGTAATGGTAAGCCAATGGAGTTAAGATATTCCTGTGCTTGATCCTTCCGAATCGCCTCATCTCGGCCTCGAAGTCCTCTTTCTCATAGGTATTCATCTCCCTCATCCTCTTCACCACCACGGACAATCCAGTGGTCATTATGGCCTTGTAAGCAGATCCAAGCCCTCCGTTTCCAAGCACTTCAGCGGCGGCCTTCATAAGATCGGCCATTCCGAACGTACCCTTTTCGTGATTGACCATGATCAGATCAGCAGACCCGTTCTTGTTGTGCTGGGACCCTCTTTTCGTCGATCTGCCTCCTTTCTTGCTCGTAGATTCGGATCGTCTACTGCTGTTGCTGTCCGCGGACATGCGCGGAGGATCCTCTAGCTGGCGGACACTCTCGCTCTCCAATACACTAAAGTTGTCAAGGTCATCATTCCTCCTCCTGGATAGGAACATGCTAGCTGCCGCGAAGAAACCGATCACCACCACGACCACCAAGCCAAAGATCATCCCACCGTTAGACGTGCTTCCTTTGTTCGTGACGGTTGCTGCTGGTTCATACAGGCTGTGCCCCGAGGAGCAATCAACAGCGAGTGGCTTGCCGCAGAGATTCATATTCCCCTGGAAAGACGAGGCGGGGAATTTCGAATAGCTTGCAGGGATCTGGCCTTCCAAGTTGTTCTCCGAAAAGTCGAGCGAGGTGACCAGCTCTGGCTTGTTCAATGCAGGGATATTCCCGGAGAATTGGTTGTCTTCCAGGTGAATTTCCATGAGATGAGGAGTTGACATCAACGAGTCAGGGATTGGCCCCGTGAAGCTGTTGCTTGATAGCCAAACTTTCTTCAGGGACGACATTGTAGAGAAGAAATCCGAAGGAACATCTCCGGAGAACTTGTTCCCGGACAAAAGGAGCGCTTTCAGTGCTCCAAGCTTGTTGAAACCCGGAATAGGCCCGGTAAACGAGTTGTTGACGAAGCTGACGGTCCTCAACCCGCGAAGATCCTGCAATGCCTCAATGTTGATCGTCCCGGATAGGCCTAAACCTTGAATGTGCAGGCCCTCGACGACTCCATCAAAGCAGATCACACCAACCCATCTGGCTTGACAAGGAGAAGATCCTGACGTCCAAGAACTTAACCCACCTGCATTCTCAAATGAACTCTTCAGCTTCATGAGTGCCTCACTGTCGGATATCGAAAACGACACGTCGAGGTTGCAGAAGAGAAAGACGAGGAAGGCGAATCGAACAGCGGCCATTTCCATGCCGGGTTTGAGATTGGCAGGTCGGATCAGCCGCTGCTCGTGGGTAGGGGGGGAGGAGGAGGAGATGTTTGTGAAGCTTTTCTTTAGGCCTTGATGGTGCCTGAATCTCCTCCTTGTGTATTTCTTTTCATTAATTTTGGGTTGTGACAGGGTGGGGGGAATTGTGACATCAACTTTGTTGTTTGTGGATTTTGAGAAAGAGAGAGGGAATTGGCGATGGAGCTGGCAAGAGGTGAAATTGGTTACTAAGAATAGAATCTACCATGGAGATAATTAGGGAGGTGGGAGAGGCTAAAGGAGAGGTGTCTAATGCCTTACTGTTTTTGACCAGGGCTGTACCTACCTGTTAATAGGCTAATAGCTAATATATATATATATATGCCATATTTTCTTGTGCTTTTGGATTGAGTTTGACTAGTGATTGACTTACTCATTCATTGTCAAATTTTTAAAACTCGTTGTTCCACCGGTTAGACCGCAACTTTTCATGTAAAATAACCTGTTTTTTCATAGTATTCGGAGAGCGGTGTTGATCACTAGTCAACCTAGTTGAACCGATTAGTTATTTAGTATGGGCCGGTTCAAATATTCCATATCCTTCTTTATTTTAATTGTGATCCAAGGTATATTGACATCGTGACTATGAAATTATCTAGATCGAGATATCAGATATTCATTGACTGAATAGAACTTTTAAAAGAAACAAAGTTTTTCTTACTGAATTATTTAACGCAATTGAGTTCCAAGATTAGGTGGTTTGGATTGGGTACGGAGTGAAGGAAATCATTCCGGAAGGTTTCGAGTGAAGGGGACCGTGCTGGCATGTCTCGTTATGTGATACCGATATGCCATGTTATGTGATACTGGCATGTCCCGTTATGTCATATTGGTTAGTGTATTTTCCGTGTTTGCGACAGTGGCATGTCCTGTTTACAATACTGGCCCGTGTGGCTTTTTTTATTTTGGTCCCCATATTTCTGCATTTTTGCAAAGAAGCCCATGTGTGCCTTCAATCCAAACCGTTTGGAATGGGGGCATTCCATACCCAATCCAACCCCCAAGATTAGGACTCGTTTGACAATATCAAAACTAGAAACTTGCAGGAAAGAAAAGGAAAAAGAAGAAGAAGTTGGAAACCGAAATATAGAGTTCTCCTTTGTCCTGAGCTCAAAGCCTGTCTTATAGGTAACTGGGCCTTACATCTGGATTAGCAAGCAATTCAGGGCCTAGCCCGATCCACTGACCCGTAACCAGAAAACGTCTTTTCGCAAGTTGAAGCTTTTTGTTAACGCAATAGATAGTTTCTCCGGTTTAGCTGTATAGGACCAACTCATTCAAGTTGGATAATAATTAAGGTTTTGCAGTTTTCAACGACCGACTCAAAGTCGATTGTTTCCCTAAAAAAAAAAATTCGATTGTTACACTCCCTCCATCAGTACCACCTACTTTGGATGGGATATGTTAATTTTTGTCGGAGTTCACTTAACAATGTAGCCTCCTTGCTTCTCGTAGTTTATTTACCTCAAATTTCTGAGATGATTCTTTTCGCAGGAACAATTGAAAGGGCCAGTAATGTATCTCCATCAAATAAACATGAAATAGAAGCAAATCAAAGAAACAAAGGAGAATTTCAGTTTAATTTGGAATTCGAGCCTCGTAGTTAAATATATATTAGAAATTTTTTGTCACGTACTATATTGGTTTCAATCTGTATTAATCAGCGTAACGATAATTTTCGGAGTCTTAAAAAAATCAGACCAACAGTAATCCATCCCTCCCTATACTAACTAACCTTGCCTTGAAGTGTACTCGAAAGCGACCCATGACCCTCTTCCCAATTCCAAGTCCTCGCCGGATCCCCATTAACTCGCAACCAACTTCGCCCACTTGAGACCCATCTTAAAAGGGGAAACTTTATAGAGTAAAGTTGTTAACTTTAATTGCCATTCGCAATGCTCGAAACGGCGCCGCAGGGAGTGGGCCGGTTCCACTACCACCGGCTCGAGCCGGGGCGGTGGGTCCCGGCGTTCGTCTACTCCCACAAGACCGTCTTCACCGTGCTGTGGACCGCCGCGCTCTTCTCCGTCTTCCTGTGGCAGCAGAACGTGATCGCCGGCGGGGGGATCGCAGCGCTCTGGCGGCCGCCGCCGGTGAGGCCTGCGCCGAGGCTCAGGCCGGTCGCGTTCAACCTGACGGACTTCGGCGGGGTCAGCGACGGGGTCACGGTCAACACGGAGGCCTTCGAGAAGGCGATGCTGGCGATCTCCAAGCACGGGAAGCGGGGCGGGGCCCAGCTCAATGTGGGGCCCGGGAGGTGGCTGACGGCGCCGTTTAACCTCACGAGCCATTTGACGCTCTTCCTCGCCGAGGGCGCCGTTATTCTGGGGATTGAGGTGAGTTGCGGAATCATTTGGTTACCGTCATTTAGAAGTCGAGGGCTTTGTTTGAACCCGATACGTAAAGTTGAGATCTTTCTCGAGGACTGTTTGGACTGTGTGATTTCGCGAAATGGAGATTCGTGTGAGGGGAGAAACAAAGAGAGCTACGAGGATGCGCCAAATGAGAACGGATCCACTGGTAGCATACGGCAGTGCAATGAATGATTGAGGACGTTTGTTGAAGTTGCATAGGTCCGGGATGATGATTCCCTCGATTCATTGGTCCTTGTTACAGTTTAGTGACGGATTGAGTATGAGGTCATTTTTATCCTTGTTCTACGAAAAGTTGCTTGATGTGGTATGTAAATCCTATTGTTCCGTGATGGTGGCTCACTAACTTTGAGGTGCAAAGGTATGGATCGAGTTTCTTCCAATCGCATAGGATAGGGTTTGGGCAGAGCATCCCTCCGAGTAGTTTTGATGACATCACTAATCTGGCTCGTTGCTTATTTTAGTAATATTATGATCTCAAGGAGCTAGGTATGGTAGCTAGCATTGTGGCTAACAAAGTGGGGCCGACATGTTTAAGCTGGAAGTACTGGATACTCAGAAGTCATGCATCCCTCCCTGGTTTACCTTTGATACGGGCTGACTAATCATAATTGCTTATCAAATGCTGAGTGATCAATATTTATCTCAGAGTACCTAAAATGCACTTTGGATAAGTGTCTCTGCTTTTGTTGGTGGTTTGTTGTATTCATTGGAAATTGGCTTTAGATATGCTGTATCTTGCTTTCGGCGATACAACCACGTTATGGTGGAGAAATGACTTGAAACCTGGTTGGTTTACCTTTTTATTTCCATTCTGATGTTGCCAATTCATTGCTCATACTATTCCCATTCTTTGAAATTTCAGGATGAGAAGTATTGGCCACTGTTGCCTCCGTTGCCCTCATATGGTGTTGGAAGGGAGCATGGTGGACCTCGCTATAGCAGTTTAATCCACGGTCAGAATCTCAAAGATGTTGTTATAACAGGTCTGTCAGCTTTAACTTCTCGATAATTTCAGAATAACCTTGTATTTAGGTTTAAGCTTTCAAAAATAAACGGGCTTCTATAGAATAGAATGGATTAACTACTTCTCGCAGGGGAGCACAAGCTGCTCATTATTAACACTTTTATGTATTTTGGTGCATATTTGTCTATAGAACCGTAGATTTCTCAATTAAGGTAGTAATAGTTTTTGCATTTTCCTTTATAGTAAGTGCCCTCCACCTCCAGAGCAAGTTCTGAATTGAGCATTTTATCTTTTTTTTGTCAAAACATTTAGTGGTAAAACCAACAACATATAATAGTTTAATTTAGTCTTGTTTTCTTAATTATAGAAATAAAATTTCAAGATATTTGAAATTCATGGAGCAATTAGATCCGCCAACCTGCAAAATAAACTGATTGGAGAACAAGACCTAATTTTGTGGTCATTAAACTGCATTTAGGAATCAGCTATGCTGCATCAGATTTTATAGTTTGGTTTTTTATGTTGTTTTGAAGGTAGACTTTGCTTATGGTCATCTTCTTTTGGATGTTGAGGTTGTGTGTTTCCTCGAGTGAATGGTTAGTTGCAGCCACTTTTTCTAACTTTCGACCTTTCTGTTTACAAACAGGACACAATGGTACCATAAATGGACAGGGTAGAGCATGGTGGAAGAAGTATCGACAAAAGCTTCTCAATCATACTAGAGGTCCCCTTGTCCAAATAATGTGGTCAAGTGATATTCTCATTGCCAACATCACATTGCGTGATTCTCCATTTTGGACCTTGCATCCATATGATTGCAAAAATGTGACAATCAGAAATGTAACTATTCTAAATCCCATATTTGAAGCCCCAAACACGGATGGAATTGATCCAGGTTAGTTTCTCTCTCAAAAATCACCTGCAGTCTCCAAGTGAATAACCCTTTTCACTATTTCTAGCTGCTATTACCTGGTGACACCTCTCATACGACATGGTGAGACTAAGTTAGTTGTTAACACTGTAAATAAACTCATTATTCCTTGGCATTCATTAGAAAGTCAATATAAATGAGGCAGAAGATGATAGACGTGACAAGGATTGTCTTAGAATTTAGTCTCACATCTGCTTAGAAATTTTTGTGTTTACTTGAATATTACTATAACGATCTTGCACAGCAAATTGCTTACAATCTGATGCTGCAGTGACCTTTGGTTTTTCAAAAGAAAAATTGCCATGGTTTTAGCACATTGTAATTGATGTTAAATTATCTGGCTTGAAATTATTTTTGATAAGCTCATTCAATGTCAAATGTCTCGACAATCACAAGTACCTTCTCTGTATCTCAACCTACTGGAACTTCATTCGACTGAAACTGTATAGAACTACGTGAATGGATCCCGTCTCTCCTTGGTGATTGTTAACATTTTCATTGTTTACATGGTGCTAACAGATTCCTCTGAAGACGTGGTTATTGAAGACTGTTACATTAGTGTGGGGGATGATGGGATTGCAATAAAGAGTGGATGGGATCAGTATGGAATTTCTTATGGTCGCCCTTCTGCTAATATTCTGATCCGCAATGTTGCCGTTCAATCTATGGTCAGGTGAATCACATCTAGCAACTCTTACTGATAGTTTCAATTGATTCTTGCCATCATCTGATTTAAAACGTTACCGAATTAGTTGCTTGTATGTCTAGCATTTTTGCATGACTTAGCTGTTCTTTTGCTAATTTCGGCCCATCTTTCACCATGTTAGTTAGTTCCGTTCGTGCGCGTGCAGTCATTATTATGAAGCTGTTTATAGAGTTTTCGTAACCATATAGAGCACCCGCTTATGTGGCCAGGATGAAGCCAACCAAGTATCTAGAAACCTAGTTTCCACTGCAATAAACTTCTATGTCAGAGTAGTGCAAGAAATATAAAGATGCAGAGTGCAATGTCATTGTCAATTCTGTTGACCTAGCTTGTTGTAGCTCTAAACTTTCCTGTATTTGGCCAGTAACTGATTCTAGTTGGTTTAAATCTGAAACAGCGCCGGTGTGTCAATTGGTAGTGAGATGTCTGGTGGCGTATCGAATGTCACCATGGAGAATCTTCTCGTGTGGAACTCAAGGCGTGGAGTTCGGATCAAGACCGCCCCTGGAAGAGGTGGATATGTTCGGAATATTAACTACCGTAATCTGACGTTGGACAATGTCCGAGTTGGAATTGTTATCAAGACAGACTACAATGAACATCCAGACGATGGTTATGATCCAAAAGCTCTACCAATTATCAAGGACATAAGCTTCATTGGTGTTCATGGTCAAGGTGTTCGCGTCCCCGTCCGCATCCAAGGCAGCGAAGAGATTCCCGTAAGAAATATTACTTTCAGGGATATGTCTGTGGGGCTAACGTACAAGAAGAAGCACATATTCCAGTGTGCCTTTGTACAAGGTCGGATAATAGGGACCATCTTCCCCGCGCCATGCGAGAATCTCGACCTCTACAACGAGCAAGGACAGTTAGTTAGGCAATCCAAAGCGCAGAATATAACCGACATTGACTATGATTTCTGACGTTCGTTCTTCGGCCTGTCGAAATGCCTCCGTGGAGACGGGTGACCCGAGGGCATCTGGTAACGTTCGAGGCCTCGAACACGATCGGAGCTGGTACTCTGGTTCTCGGGCTTTTGTAACGCATGTTCTTGTACCTGTATCCTTCATTATTTTTTTTAGATTTATACAGTTGTACATAAGGAAGTTCTCGGTTTATATAACGTGGCGAGGTACGAAATGCCTAGCATGGATGCCTCGCGAAGTTGTTTCTAAGGTTCCTTATTTATATTTCGTGAGTTGGATTCTACAGATTAGATATAAACCATGTTGATTTTGATTAGGTTTATAATAGAATGGAGCTTGGATTGGGTTCGGAATGGGCCCATTTCGTACCGTTTGGAGCGAAGGCACGCGGGAGCTTTTTTGTAAAAAAGTTAAAATCCGGGGACAAAAATGAAAAAAGCCCGCGCGACGCAGAGGATCACCAACATGCCGTTATCACTAACTGGGCTTGCTGGTATCATAGCACGCGGGCCATTATCAATAATTGTGTTTGCCGGTGTCGTAACCGTGACATGTTAGTGTCGTAACTGTGACATGTTATTATCAATTCTTCAGTTCAAACATTTTGGAATGACCGAACTCAAACCACTGACTAATAGAATGTCCAGATGGAATCACTTAAGGGCCATATCTATACTCTAGCCACCGCCGTGGTAGATTCTGCTTCAAAACAGAGACATCTTACCAATCATATCTCTGATTTTTCATACTTAGGGTACGGGTCAAATTTATTCATGTTGGTTTGGCGTGGTCCAAACTACAATCTCGTTATTAAGGTTAGTGTCGCACGGCACTTTTTCCTTTGGGTATAAATGTCACATGGGAAACTTCGTTTTCTCCCGTTAAATTTTCGGTGAATTTGGTAGCCTAATTGTTTATACTGGAGAAATAGTGCTTCTCTCATTTTTGACCAACCAAGTACATTGGCTTGTATTGTGCTTGGATACAATTGGTCAAATTTGGACCCTGTTCAAGGAAGCCAAACCTCTCTTTTTCACCTTTCTTAATTGATTTTCGGTGGAAGCGACCGGCGTCCGGATCTCATTTTTCTTTTGAAAAACTTATTTGATATATGTAAGATTAATGAGCTAACCGATACATGTTTGAGTTAGACGAGATTTCAACTAGTAAGAAAATTGATTTTTTAAAATTTTAACTTTGTTACGGTTTATTAAAGAGCACTTGCTTTATTGTTATAAAAAAAATAGGTCAGAAGTGACGAGAATCTAAATTCTGGTCATGACAAAAATCTATTTATCAAAAAAAATTTGTCACATTTTAATGTTTGATTAAGCAAGTCTTAAACAATATATCACTTCATCTGTAATTGATGGTTCCTATTTTATTTATTTTCGTAATATATTTGAAACCGACCTAAAGGCTGTCCAACCAAAAATTATGATTAAGGTTCACCTTCCCGAGAACTTTGAACCGGCGGTTGGTGAACCATAACCACCAATTGGAGAACCATGGCCAGGTCTAATTATACATATCAAATACGAATGAAGTTATTTCTCAAAAAAAAATTACGAATGAAGTCTGAAAATCAAGTCTGAAACAAGAAAAGTTATGCGTAACCAAAGAGCTTTGTTTTAATGGTACAAAGAAAAAATAGGGTGAGAGTGAATAAGTTTAAATCCTCATCACCAGAAAAATCTACTTATCAATAAAGAATAGTTATGCGTATCACGATTATATACATCGTACTAGGTATTACAAGTTATCAATTGACTCGGTCGGGTTTACTTTCGAGTCCACTCATTATTCCCCGACACGGCAAATTGCTCGCGTTAACTTTCTCGTGCCAGATTTCCAAAGCAGCCCCTCTCTGTTAATTATTTATTTCCATAACGTTGTAACACATTTTTCTTTTCTGGGGGAGCACAATTCAATGATTCATCTGTCGCAACAATCCATGACGATCCATTTTAGGAGTGGAATCATTCCAATTCCCACTCAGTGCTGCATCACGACCATTGGTTGCATCAGAAAAAATTCTAACAGAGACATTTTTTGGGAGCAATATTCTATTTTTAGAAAAATATGTAGTAAAAGTTAGAAAAGAAATTCTGAGGTTGGTGGTGCACCATAAATCATCGTTTTAGGCTATTTCATCCTTCAGATTGGTGAGCTGTCATTAGGTTGGTGTGATGTTCTTGAAGTTGATGCGCCATTTTTTAGGTTGGTATATCATTATATTGTATTACTACCGTGAGAGAAAATTTTTATAGTGTTACATATATCATAATATCTCTATCCGAACATCTCTTAAGCTCAAAAACTTTTGCGGAAAAAGAATTGTGAATGAACACTCAACCCAACTTTCTAATAAATAATAAAAAAAATTCTTATCTACGCACTCCATTTTAGATAGTTCTGGCCAAACTCGAAGATTATGTTTCACGGTATTTTACTATCTAAGAATTCTTGATAAAGCATATTAAAGAAATGCTTTAATTTTTTCGTTTGAACTCGGCAAAATAGCCCTGTAACTTCAGAAGAAGAGGTGTCCCTCACAAACTCGAAGATAGTTCAAATAATAAAAAGAATTCTTGATAAAGCATATTAAAGAAATGCTTTAATTTTTTCGTTTGAACTCGGCAAAATAGCCCTGTAACTTCAGAAGAAGAGGTGTCCCTCACAAATGAGGTCGTAGTGACCGGGCCCGGACGACTGTTTACAAAAAATACAGGTCTCTGCAAAATCGTAAGACCACCATATATGTGAGCTGATGCCTGCCCAGTGCCAGAAGGTGAAAGAAGTTGATGACCTCGTGACAATTCTAAATATTTTATACTTTATCAATGACCACAAACCTTGTCTTTTTTTCAAAAAATATTCGAAAATTTGTTTGTCCTGTATGATCTGGCAAATAACAGCTAGCTAGTATTACTATAACCTACAAAAATGATGACCTGTTGAGCTATGTGATCTTCTACGATTTCTTCGGGTAATTTTCCAAAAGGGGGTTAATTCCCCCGACAATTCCCTGAATGGGGTTGTCAAGGGATGTTTTCCTTGTCTGGGGTCGAGCCAGAAATCGCTCAGTGGGGAACATTTTTTGTTTTGCCAAAAATCGCTCCACGGGGAGCGTTTTTTGGTTTACCAAAAAAACCGCTCCCCTTTGTGTTGTCACCGAAAAAAAATTAGCTGCAATGATCAAGGGGGAGAAAATTCAAATAAAAATACACAATGGCTCTTGTTCGAAATCGAACCGAAGACTTCCACAATTTTAAATAAGCACTCTAACCAACCAATCTACAAGAGCCTATTGACTTATAACTTTGTAATAAATAATATATTACATATATACGATTTCTATGAAATATGTAATATATTACATAAATACGTATTTATGTAATATTTTTTATTACATAAATATGTATTTATGTAATATATTATCTATATTTATGTAATATATTATTATTTATGTATATTATATATTTCCACATGCAAAATTTTTTGTTTAAAAAGAAAACGCTCCCCCGGGAGCATTTTTTGGTTAAAAGGGAAACGCTCCACCGGGAGCAGTTTTTGGTTAAAAATAAAACGCTCCCAGGGCAGCGGTTTGTGGTAGCATTTTTTTAATAAGTTTTCGTTGCTTTATTTAAGTCATCGGTTGACTCCAATTTTAATTTTCTAGTTTTCAGATAATTAACAAAATAAATTAAAAGTTTCTATCGTATATTGTGGATATTTTGCCAGGGTGTACTCGTTATTACAGATGTTAATTGCCCAATAACTTATACTACCATATATATTATACAGGTAAAAGTTAAAAAAATAATGGAATCTGAGATTTATTAGGACAAAAATTTAAGAGATTTATTGCAAACTTACATGTATAATCCGGGGTCTGGTTTAAATGGGACAATTGTAATTAAATTGGTGGGATTTTTGGTAAAAAATTGGCTCCCGGAGGACGGGTTGTGGTATTAAAAAATGCTAACAAAACGCTCTCGCGGGAGCGGTTTTGGTATAAAAACAAAACGCTCCCGCTGGAGCGTTTTGTGGTTGAAAAGAAAAAATTTATGGTAAAAAATAAAATGCTCTCGGGGGAGCGGTTTATGGCAAAAAAAAATTAAAAAAGAAAACGCTCCCCCGGGAGCGGTTTTTGGTTAAAAGGGAAACGCTCCCGGGGGAGCGGTTTGTGGTATAAAACATAACGCCCCGTGGGGAGCGGTTTTGGGTAACCACAAAACGCTCCGACGGGAGGAGTTTCCGGCTCAACCCCAGACAGGGAATTCATCCCCTGACAACCCCATTCAGGGAATTGTCGGGGAAATTAACCCCTTTTTGAAAAATTAACCGATTTCTTCCCACGTTGAACTTAATTGTGAAGATGCACCACGGCTCTTCCTCTTAATAGTTCGAGCTTCCGCCGCAGATTTTTTCCTCCAAAAAAAAATTGTCTATTACACCAGTTCGCAAATTTTGTCTGTGTTGCAAGTTCGATTTTTTTTTTTGCAGATCTCTAAAAAAGATATTTTTTGCAGCATAAACGTTTTTTAGAAAATTACGTAGTCATGTACTTTATATAGTCATTTCAAAAGTTGGTGTGCCGTATAGTGGGGTGTCAAAGAGAGTTGGTTCTCAAGCAATTTCCCAAGAGAGACAATGCGAAACTCGCCTGATTAACTTGTACCAGTTGAACTGCTTTCTCCCTTTTTATGAAGTTGGAGAATTGGAAATCCACACAACTTAGTATCTGCTAAAAAAGTTTTCAGATCTGAATCTGACATTTTTTTTACTCAAAAAATAATGTGTAACTGATTATCAATAGATCGACTAATCTGTGTTCGAGAAGGTCAAGACTATAGATGACAACAGAGTCACATACCAAATGTCGCAATGAGAGTTTGTTTAAATAATAAAAGACTAAATTTTCTAAAAAACTTCTTGAGTTCAAGTAAAAAGAATATTACCAAAATCATCTCATAAATAGGGATATGAAGTTATTTAACTATAGGTACATTAGGAATTTAGAGATTTAAGGTATAGTTGCAGATTGATGAGCGTGTGAAATGCTCACGTGTTGTCGTAAAATTCGTATGAGTGTAGTCACGTTGTCATTCATTTTTACCGTATCTAGCTAAGTCTTGTGTCATTTCTATGTGATCATGTCGTGGGAAGGTTGTCTATCTTGTGTCGTATGTTTTGGCAGGTATTTAGAGCGGTTTGTGAATGAGTGGAGCAACAATGGAAGGACAACGAGAAGAGAAAAGAAACAACCTAGCGGGCGCTACCCACCTAGCGATCGCTAGGTGGGGGAGTTACAGACGACGCCAGAAATTGACCCCTAGCGGCCGCTAGGTACATAGTGGTCGCTAGGTCCCGCGAGGCTGGAGGAAATTTACTTCTTATTTAGTCGAGATTTCTACCCGTTTCAATTATATTTGACTTTTGGCCTCTTGTTTCAGCCCTATGACCATAATTATTTTATTTATTACATTACTTAGCTAGCAAGACTTCTAGATTTTTTCTATTTTCTAGCTAGGTCTTTGGCTATATATATGCCAGTAGTCTCTTAGGTTTAGGGCATACCTTATATTCCAGACATTAAGTGTGGATTAGGATGATGAACCATATATTCCTCCACCACCTTATGTCCCTCCACCTCCATTCCCTCAAAGACTTCGGAGAAAGCCACCACTTGAGAACAAACCCACTTCAAAAGAATGTGCCGAACCGATCAAGCCAGCCACAGAGGAGGAGGTAGTTACTGAAAAGAATGAGCCACCAGTTTATATCAGTGAACAAGAGGATTCTTATGTTCCTCCACCATCACCTCAACAAGTCAGAAAAGCAGCAGTGATCGATAAGAAGGCCCTTGAATTCATAGAGACAATGGAGGACATTCAAAGCCATGTCTCTTTCTTGGAGATGTTAGATAAAAGGCCACAATATGCTGAGTTTCTGAAGGAAATCATCGCAAGGAAGAAGAGGCGCAAGGATGGCAAGACGACCCCTTTGGTAGAACATGATATACCGCCAAAACTAAAAGATCCAGGGAGTTTCACGATTCCTTGCACTATTTATGGTGTTCAGTTTTTCGATTGCTTATGTGATTTTGGTGCCAATATTAATCTTATGCCTCTGGCTACTTTTAGAAAACTCAATTTAGGAGATATCAAACCTACATCTATGATGATAGAGCTTGCAGATCACACTAAGAAGAAACCACATGAAATCGCAGAAGATGTGCTAATCAAAGTCGACAAGTCTCTTATACCCGTAGACTTTGTGGTGCTGGACTACGTTGCAGATACAAGTTGTCCATTAATTCTAGGACGTCCATTCCTCAACACTTGTCATGCAATGGTAGATGTTCACAATGGCAAGCTACTTCTCAGCATAGGCCCAGATGAAATAGAGTTCCAAGTAACCGATAGGCGCCTCCATCCACCGTAGTGCCAAAGGGAGTAACAAAGTCAAGCTAACGACTCTAAATTAGCACGTTTAGTATTTAATTTTTTTTATGTTTGTATTTGCTTCAGTATTGTTATTTTGATTCAGTGTTTTAATGGTCTTAGCAGGAGGTTCAGAACAGAGAAAATAGGGGCTGTCAAACGAAGCTCGCCAGTTCATACACAAATTTTATTGCGCGTCAAAGGCCGTTAGAGCGAAACACCGCCAACCTTCCCCACCGCCTCCTTCTCGCGATTGACAGGGCAGTACCAGTCCTCTCCTCTTGTCATTTATGTTATCCGTCTATTTATGTTCATATTTTTGTGCCCTGTGATGTTCGTGTTCCTGTCTTGTGATGTTTATTCGTGTCTTGTCTCCCCATTGAGGACACTGTGTTCAATAAGTGCGGGGGGTGCCAAACATGTGTTTTCATTTCGATTTAGCGTATGCGATCGAGTCTAGGTTTGAAGTAGGAGTGTGCTTAAGTCCAATGTGGTATCATAAGCAGATGATGAAACCTCGTCTTTTTTTCAAAAAAATATTCAAAAATTTGTTTGTCCTGTATGATCTGGCAAATAACAGCTAGCTAGTATTACTATAACCTACCAAAATGATGACCTGTTGAGCTATGTGATCTTCTAGGATTTCTTCCCACGTTGAACTTAATTGTGAAGATGCACCACGGCTCTTCCTCTTAATAGTTCGAGCTTCCGCCGCAGATTTTTTCCTCCAAAAAAAATTATCTATTACACCAGTTCGCAAATTTTGTCTGTGTTGCAAGTTCGATTTTTTTTTTGCAGCATAAATATTTTTTAGAAAATTACGTAGTCATGTACTTTATATAGTCATTTCAAAAGTTGGTGTGCCGTATAGTGGGGTCTCAAAGAGAGTTGGTTCTCAAGCAATTTTCCAAGAGAGACAATGCGAAACTCGCCTGATTAACTTGTACCAGTTGAACTGCTTTCTCCCTTTTTATGAAGTTGGAGAATTGGAAATCTACACAACTTAGTATCTGCTAATAAAGTTTTTAGGTCTGAATCTGACAATTTTTTTACTCAAAAAATAATGTGTAACTGATTATCAATAGATCGACTAATCTATGTTCGAGAAGGTCAAGACTATAGATGACAACAGAGTCACATACCAAATGTCGCAATGAGAGTTTGTTTAAATAATAAAAGACTAAATTTTCTAAAAAACTTATTGAGTTCAAGTAAAAAGAATATTGCCAAGATCATCTCATAAATAGGGATATGAAGTTATTTAACTATAGGTACATTAGGAATTTAGAGATTTAAGGTATAGTTGCAGATTGATGAGCGTGTAAAATGCTCACGTGTTGTCGTAAAATTCGTATGAGTGTAGTCACGTTGTCATTCATTTTTACCTTATCCAGCTAAGTCTTGTGTCGTTTCTATGTGATCATGTCGTGGGAAGGTTGTCTATCGTGTGTCGTATGTTTTGGCAGGTATTTGGAGCGGTTCGTGAACGAGTGGAGCAACAATGGAAGGACGACGAGAAGAGAAGAGAAACAACCTAGCGGGCGCTACCCACCTAGCGATCGCTAGGTGGGGGAGTTACAGACGACGCCAAAAATCGAACCCTAGCGGCCGCTAGGTACATAGCGGTCGCTAGGTCCCGTGAGGCTGAAGGAAATTTACTTCTTATTTTGTCGAGATTTCTACCCGTTTTAATTATATTCGACTTTTGGCCTCTTGTTTCAGCCCTAGGATCATAATTATTTTATTTATTACATTACTTAGCTAGCAAGACTTCTAGATTTTTTCTATTTTCTAGCTAGGTCTTTGGCTATATATATGCCAGTAGTCTCTTAGGTTTAGGGCATACCTTCTACTTTACGATCTTGGTTTTATCTTTCTAATGAGCGAAAGCGTTAGGAAGGTGCATTAGAACACTCTGGGTACTAGTTGGAGCTTCGTAAGAACCATAACCTCGACATAGGCAGTTAATCCATAGGGTATCGTGCTCGTTTGTCTCCACTGAATCACAACCCTTTTATTTACGTTTCCGATTTTGTTTATTTTCTTACAGTTCAGTTACCAACCTTATAGACCTTTTAATTCTCTCGCTTCACATAATTACTTGCCTTGATTTCGTGTTCAACCCTCAGTTCGAAACCCTACTTATTCACTATACTATTTGATTGTGCGTTTAATTGTTCTCAATTTTCCTTATATCACAGATGAGATGCAAGCGGCTTATTCGGAAAGAGTTGCAAGGGTAAAAAGGGAAAAAAAACATTTGCTTTTTTTTACACATGCAAATTATTCAATAAATAAGGTGATTGTTGCGTTCTATTTGATGGAGTATATAACTCCAAAAGAATCACAATATTTTTATGGTACTAGGTGTTGCAGAGAACTCTTCCTTTGTTTCGCCCTTCTCCGCGTCCAGAAATGATTATGTTGGTTTAACTCGGTTTAAGAATTAGACGGTCAAGATTTTATTGTGTATCTAGAGATACTCTAGAGATATATATAGTTTAAACTGTAATTATAAAGGTTTTACTACAAGTACTTACTTATAAAAAAAAATTATTCAGTAAACAATAAGAGGGAAATTCCGATGGATGACCATAGAGGAGAGCATAGAACAAATATGATTGCTAGTCTCGTGGTCCACTTAACTCAATTCATTCCTTGCTCGTGAACCTCTTCAATGTATGTATTTTATGCAAACTAGTACTAAAATTATTTGTCACGCGATATCTAATATTAAATTTACCACAGATACTACAATTTTGTAATTAAAATTTAAATATTATCATTTACTGAAAAATTTAATGGACATTTTTTATTTTTCATGGATTGGCCGACGGGGAGATGGAGAAGAAATCGCCCACGCGGAGGAATCGTCGTCGAACCCTTTTTGCCACGTGGCGTCCTCTCGATGGCTGCTGGGACGTGCAATTGCCGTTTCACTTTCGCTCTGTTATTTTATTCCTCTTACGAAATTTCCTATTGAAGACGAGGCGAGTACAAGAGGACACGTGGGCCCTGCTGTAGGTGGTGTGGAGATTGGAAACGGCCGAACTTTTAACGCCGATATCTCTACCGCTGTTCACTTTGACGGTGTTTCAATAATGGCACATGCTACATGGGAAAAGAGCATCCACGTGATTCCAGTTGTGGTTTGAGGACGAAGACAAAGGTGGCTACTATTGGTAATAATAGTACTTCAGAGATCTTTATAAATATGATATATCTCAATTGTCATTTTTTAACAATTTAAATTCAATATCTGATTGAATTAAATTGACAAAATTATCAATTAATCTAAATATTTGTTATTAATTTAATGGAAAATATTTGCTTAAATATCAGCTTTTTAATTTAATACCATGTGGTTTAATTTTATCTTTTTAGGTTACTGAAATTTTCAAAAGTGAGCACATTTGGTAACAAATTTTTAACCAATGTTAATTTTTCTACGTCATCTCCATGTATTTTTGTTTCCTAAATCGCGATGACATGCCAAAATTAAACCCCCAAATTTTTAACCCTAATAAAAAATCTAAACCACATTCCCACGAACCCCACCACCTCCTCCCTTGAACCCCACCACCTCCCTCAAACCCAAGGAAATTCGAAATAGGAAAGTGACAAGCTTATTATTGAATAAGGAAAATGGCATATTTGTAGAAGAAGACGACCCCCTCTTCCTTCCCCTTGCGATACAAATAATCCTTCTAATTCCAAGTATATTATTATATATAGAGCTTTTGTTCTTCCTAATCTGTTGGAACACATCCATCTTTCTAGTAATGGAAGCTGATGCTTAAGTTAAGAGAGGGAATTCGAGGTAGGTAGAGGGTTCAAGGAAGGGCGAGGAGGAGGAAGGGTTTGAGGGAGGTGGTGGGATTCAAGGGAAGAGGTGGTTGGGTTCGTGGGAATCTAGTTTAAGTTTTTTAATTAGGGTTAAAAAATTGGGAGTTTTAATTTTATCATGTCATTGCCACTTGGGATTTAAAACTACGAGTGGAGATGACGTGTATGATCCGGTAGAAAAAATTAACCCTGGTTAAAAATTTGTCACAAAATATGTCACTTTTAAAAATATCAGTCACCTAAAAAGATGAAGTCATGATACTAAGGTACTTGAGTGAAATTGTCCCTATTTCATTGGTTTAGAGTTTGAGGTAAAAACTAAAAAGTAAAAACTAGGGATGGCAGAAATACCCATACCTTGAGAGTCGGACCCTATCCTTACCCTACGGGTCTAGGATATGTTGATTTTGACTGGGTCTAGGGTATGTTGACTTTGACTGGGTCTAGGGTATGTTGACTTTGACTGGGTCTAGGGTAGGGTATGGGTATGGGTATGGGTCCATGTTTAGAGGTAGGGTCTAGGGTAGGGTATGAATCCATAGCTAGACCCTGTGGGTCGGACCCTATCCTTACATTTTTACCCTATTTTAGACTCTGCCCTAATTAAACTCTAGTTAGACCCTTATTAGACCGTATTGATAATATATACAATATACTTTACGGTTAACTTTAACATATTTATTATGTTATTCCGCAACTAGCTTAGAAAATGTCGTGAATGATGGATTACTAGAAGCTGACATGCTATATTTTTCTTTTGTTGAATTGTTTATGTACTTCAAACTCTAAAAGAAAAACCTTGGACTATTGAAATTAAATTACAAAATTTAATGTTTCATCAATTTTTTATTAAATGTTGATGTGTAACGTAGTAGATGTCTTGAATTTATTTAAATTTTATATAAAAATTAAATTTTGATTAAAAATTATCAAAATGCAGAACGTTAAAGGGTCGGACCCTGCAGAACGTTAAAGGGTCGGACCCTACAGACCCTGTAGACCATGGGTCTCCAAGAGGGTAGGGTATGAATCTAACAAAAAAAACTTGTAGGGTCGAGGGTAGGATATAGGTCCATCCAAAAAAACTAGGGTATTGGTAGGATCCTATCAATACCCTACCCTACCCTATCCATTGCCATCCCTAGTAAAAACAGCGTCTTCCAACGTCCAAGCGGAAAGCCGTTAGATTGGACGACGTCAATAAACAGAATCCAACAGACAAAGAACACGGTCGGTACCTTCTACCCACAAAAAGCCCACAATAACCCTCGAAGAAAAATCCACAAAAGCCCATCTCCCCGCGTCATCTCCGTAATTCCGCATCGGGAACGTGGGCGGATGTCGCGGGGGTAAAAATGTAAACGCAGACATCGGCCTCTGGAGTAAAAATAAAAATAAACGCGAACCAACACGTGTTTCAAATGCTCCTCCCTCCTCGAACCACCATCCCCAATAATAATAATAATAATAATAAAATAACCAAAACGGCCCCACCTCGTCATGTTAAAATAATAATCGTGAGCTTGAAGGTTGCCATGGAGACGCAAAGAAAATATCTGAAAGCTTATAAAATAAGTTTTTGTTTAACAGCTCTTTATTCGATTTATTGTACTGGTTGGTTTCGAATCATAAAATCTTTAAAAATTTTAAAAGTATTTTATTAAATACGAATGTTAAACACCAGATCACTAGTTAATTCCTCGATACTTGTAAAGTAAGTCAAAGAAAGAAAGCCCCTTCCTTCTCCAACCCCATATATTCCTCGTGCTCCTTTACTCCGACCTTAAAAACCCGGACTCGGACACGCCCCCTCCTCCCCCAACAAGGAATAAAGAGAGAGAGAGAGACAAGACAACCTCGTCAAGATTGGACAAGTTCTTACAGAGAGAGAGAGAGAGAGAAAGAAAGAAACTAAGGAGACCAAACCTCCTCCCTGCGTTACAGAGAGATCATTTCCTAATGGCAAGCTCTACGACGTCGGAGTCGGTGGAATACACGGCGCCCAGGAAGGCGGAGAGGTCGATCTTCTCCCAGACTTGCACCTTGTTGAGCCAGTACTTGAAGGAGAAAGGCAGCTTCGCTGAACTTTCCCTCGGGATGGCTCCTCCTCCTCCCGGTATAACTTATTACCCTTCTATTTTCCCTCTCTTTTTTTTAATCTGGTTTATTTGTTTTTATCTAATTGTTTTTTATATAAAATAAAATAACCCATCTCTATATCTCCCTCCCTCTCTCTCTACACCTGAAACAGTTGTTGAAATTTTGGCATGTGTTTAATATGACTTTGAATTGTTCTTCTTCTTCTTCCGGTTTTTTTTTTTAAGATCCAATTCTGTTAAGATTCACCCTGTTTCCGGGAGGGGGATTATTTTCGGATCACAGGCACAAACAAGCCCCTCCTTTTTTATTTATTTAAATAGCCACCGAAACAAGCCCAAATTTTGTATCAAATAGCCTATTAGTATTAATTAAGCAATTATGTTCCGGTTGCCTTATTATTATTATTATTGTCCCTATGTTCTTCCAGCCACCAACCGGAGGGAGACGAGGAGGAGGACCATGAACTTGTTCCCGGGCGGTGTCGAGGCACCACCGACGGATTCCGACCCAGCCCGGACCCTGCTGAGATCCATGGACTTGTTCCCGCAACAGTCCAGCCCTGCTCCTTACGACTCAAGGTATACATTATATTCACAATGTTATGTATAATTGAGGATTTTTTTGTTGGTTGTTGATCTAATTCGATTCCGGCCTAATTGTTGTCGTTACTTACAGTGTCGTTGGCAAGTCTGCTGCGGCTCCACCGGCCACCAGCAAGCCCCAGCCTTCTCAGATGACCATATTCTACGGGGGACAGGTGATCGTTTTCCAAGATTTCCCGTCGGATAAGGCCAGGGAGATCATGCTCGTGGCCAGCCAGGGAAGTATCCCAAGCCACTCTGTCTTACCTCCTGGTCATATAGTGGGCGGAGGAGAGCCTATGTCCACTGGCTTCAATACGATTCCCATTCAAGCCCAGCCTAATACCCCGCCAATTGCCAGTGGTAATTGCCTAAATACATCGCTTCACCTTCCTTAAAAATACGATTTTTATTCTCCCATTGTGGTAATTGTTGGTGCTTGTCTTAATTCTAACGAGGTTTCTTGTTCTTTTGTACTTCCAGATCTGCCTCTTGCCAGGAGAGCCTCCCTTCACCGCTTCTTGGAGAAGAGGAAAGATAGGTAGGCCTGTGGTCTCATTATACTTGTATTATTATTATTTTTTTCATATCGGGTCAGACATGATCTTATGAAATGTGTCGACCAACAAGTATTTAAGGCAGTTCCGGTTGATCTAAGAACTCGAATTAGATTTGTGTTAGGGGGGCCATTTGTTCTGTTTTTCTTGAAGTATTTCTCTGAACATTGTCCTCCTCCTGTTGTGTTGTTCACTTTAAACAGGATTACCTCAAAAGCTCCATACCAAATTGACTCTCCAATGGCAGCTACTTCCAAGCCAGAAATGGAGAACAAGGCATGGCTAGGCCTGGCTGCTCCTCAATAGCTGGAAAAATCTTTATCATCACTATTACCAACAATTATTATTATTACTGCTTAGGTATTTGTATGGTTTTATTTTGTTTATTCTGCCTCTTATGCTCTGTTTGGATAGAGATTCATAGAGAAAAGGTAAGATAAGGGAAAGGGAGTGGGGAAGGGCCTAATCTTTGTCTACCTAGCTTTTATTTTTGGATAGGTAGAAATAGATTAATAAGTAGTCTATGTATTTTTATTTTTTATTAGTACAAACGAGTACTTATATTGGTGATGATAAATGCGGAATAGTAATGATATTTGATGTACTATTCTCGAAATACGTTCTTTCCAGATTATCTCCTTTTTCCAAACGAAGATGAATTCACCGACTTGGTTCATTTGGTCTTCGTCAAATTCCTTTGTTTCCCTATATAATGGTTCCTTCCCTCTAAAATAATAGTGAAAAAGCATCACGTCTCGTAAAATATTAATAGCTTTTTCTAAATGAAGTATCAGTAAAAAATTTCAAACACGTATTTAATATTATAATCAAAACTCGGGTCAATGATTAATGAGGTTCTAATCTGTATACTACGGCTATTATCGTACGAATAGATTTTTCTCACCTTTATAAAAATGACAAAGTTTTATTTTGAATGAAAATAAATTTTAATACTATTTAAAATTTCAGAGTTTAGAATAACTTACCTAAATTTTAAAGAGATTTTATAGTTCTCCCGAAAGTATAATGTATACATTGTTTAAAAAAATCTCAAAAAAAAGTATAATGTAAACCCCACTTGAAACAATTCCACGCGTGTTTGAAATTGGAACGCGGAGACGGAGAATTAAATTAATGTAAACCCTCTAGGTAGCAGGAATATTATTTTATCCTTTTCCCGTCGACCACCATTGCTGTTTTGGCACGTTGTTCATGTCCAAATGGACAAACAGATTTGAATACTAATAATAATATATACATTTCGAGAATCGAACGAAATTGCAAGTAAAGGCAGTCATCGGCCATACCAAGATAATTAAATATCAATTCTTCCTTTTCCTTTTCTATGGCAAGTATCATATACCACGATCATTTGAAATTCGTTCAATAACGAATTTATATAATTATAATTAAATTTGCAAAACGTTGTAAATGAAGCAAATATTGTAGGAGAAATGGTCCAAAAGTAAAAATAAAATAAAATCACATGCAACGCATTACGATTTGGTCAATAAAAAAAGAAAAAAATCACGTGCCATGTATGATGGTGGTAGGGCATACGCCTTTATCGTTGGAGTACAATTGTTAAATATCACGCGTTTTCGGTTCACCCAAAATCACGATGGTTGCAAAAGAAGAGGTCAATAAGATACTTGCTATTCCAAAAAATAATTAGATACTTGCTTCTCAAGAAGGGAATCGAAACAAACCAACCAATCCCCTTCGTCGCTACTTGTTTATCTTTGCAAGGAACTGCCTTTACCCCAAACACGGATAAGGTGAGAGCCTTACCCATAACCTCTCCTTTTATGGTTATTTTTTAGTTTGTAATACCGGGTATTAGGACACGTACACATTCTAAACAATCTGAACTCGAAATTTTTTAGTTGGATATAATAACATCATCGTTCATATGTTTATCTTACCTCACGTTCCTTACCTCAATTGAGTTGGTATCAATGTCGTGAGAACAGTGCATGCTTTAAGGTTCTCCGGTCTGGAAATGAGAGTTATGTAAAGTTTTCTTTCAGGAATTACATGGTCACGAATAATTCAGTGTATGACTACAAAAATGATAAATCTCTCACTATGGAATATTAATGCAGTTATATTCTTATGGATCGAGTTCGATATCTCAAATTATTAAAACAATTATCGTAATCTCAACAAGAAAGATCTGTTTTGCATGTGTTAAAGCAAGTAGATCAAATTGTTTTGATATCATATTAAAATATTTACAATTACTTAGCAGAGTGATGTAAGGTTGTACAGAGAGTGAAACTCTCCTAATTTAACGTTGTGTAAAATCAACAAAGGGTGTTCCGAATGGTCAACAATGGTAAAGTTAACTATAATTATGACTCAATATAACAATCATAACTTTTGGTTTCACCAAGTATGCATGATGAGGACATGGATTCCCAGACACGTTTGTGCTGTAGAGAAGATGACGAAGCTTGTACACGTTTTGAGATATAAATATTTTTCAAAGTAAAGTGTTATATTTCTCAAGAAATGTTCACCAAATATGATTACACTGATAGTACCATACTTTATGTATCAGATAATGCAAATCAATATTCACATTGATTGACGCAAACTGAGTACAACACCAAAGTAACTTCAAAAGTATATCTAAGCCATAAGGCCCTAAGCTATACACACCAAGGTAATGTTGTTTTTTGGTTAGTAAATTTTATTTCCACGGAATATTGATATTTACTAATATATAATTCAAGGTGAAATCTTCTTTATAAGTACAAAATTGTAACCGTAGATTTCATCAAAATTTTGTTAGGCTAAAAGTACCCACCATTGTTGCCATGCATGATTAACATGTAATTTACCAAAAAAAATATGATTAACATGTAATGTTCCTTTTTTTAGGGAAACATGTAATGTTCCTTACCAGCTTACTCTTCCATGCACATATACTAAACGTGATCTATTAGCTGGGCGAATAAACAAACGAAAAGATTCTAAACCCAAGATGTTCTCCGCCAAAATCCAAACGCCCAAATACACGTTATTGCACTATAACGGTGTAGATGTATCTGTTTTTAAAATTAATAGTAATATCCAAACTAGTACGTATATTCCGAACGGGATATAAGTTTACTTTCAAAACATACTTAAATTATCGATAAATTTATTTTAAAAAGAAAATATTGATAAATTTATAACCATACTTATTTATAATTTTGTAGCGGTATAGTTTCTGAGCCCACAACAGAGATCAGGCTCAAAGACTTGACGTCCAACTCACATTTATCATCGGGCCGAGCTTATGCATTTGCTTTTTTAAGCCCATTCTGTTGGGCTCTTTGGTCTCTGGTTGAATAGGCACTCCATGGCAGAACGACCAGCCCGTTTCTTCGCTATTTTTCCAACAAAAAAAGAAAACGAATTTTTTTTGTACTATTACATAAAAGATATACGTTGAATTAATTTTAATTTAGTTAACATTTTGGTGCCGAACAAAAAAAATTTATTGATCATCGATTTGTCGAAAAAATATTGTTAAACTTAATTGGTAGCATAAAGATGCACTTCCCTCAAATTATAGCTACACAATTGTAACAATCTGTTGACACCTCCAAAATAACAATGTTTAAAAAAACTCGATCCGACGGGTGATCAGATCACAAATTAGATTGTTGAGCGTATCATTTTTGAAGGTTAATTCAGTGATCATGCGAACTGCCTCAAATCTGGTCGGACCAGACATTTTACCCTGATTTTTGGCTCAACTGGGTAGTTCACCCTTTCTGTTTTTGTTTTAAATATATACAAAAAAAGGCGATGGCCTGATGTACGGCAAATTCCAGGAGCTAAGGCTACCCTCATCAGTGAGATCGGATTGAGTGGGGACTAAAGAAAATTTGTCCATAGGTGGGGACTATATTTTGGGCCGTCAGATTTGATTATCTTTAAATCTGATGGTCAATAACCTATCAGGTGTTATTGGTTTGCATGTGAAGTGATATTGGTTTGCATGTGAAGTGATATTGGTTTGCATGTGAAGTAATATTGGTTTAGAAGACGCTGGTTTACTTATGAAGTGATATTAGTTTGCATGTGAAGTGATATTGGTTTATATGTGTAGTGATATTGGTTTGAGTTAGTCCCCATATTTGGGGACTAACCCAGTCCCCACCAAATCCCCTCATCAGTGACTCCCACAAGGGGGTGACGAATTGTTTAATAATCTTTACTATAATAAAGACTAACTTCTATTTTTGATTCGGTCCGACGACATGAAAATATAAATAGTACTCTTTCAACTAAATATTAGATACTTTTCAGCTAAATACTAGGTAGGGGGCAGTGGAAAAATTTTAAGTATTTCCATAAGCGTAAGAATTTATGAACAAATTCGCACGCTTTTTCGAGACGGTAAATACCGGTTCGTACAATAGTTGGAAAAAATGGGTCAATTTTTTCCCCAATTTAACCAATCCCTAGAATTTTTCTCCCAAATTAACAAATTCACAGATGCCTCCAACCCCAAATTGTCGACCCTCTTCACCTCCCACCCTCGAATCGACCAGCCGGCAGCCACCTCCTTCGTCCCGCCGCCCGCCGTAGCTGCGTTTCCGCCTCTCGCCATAGCTTCCAGCCACACCTCCGTATGAGAAATGTAAAATTCCCCCGTCGCCTTGGGCCATGGTCGTCTTCATCTTCAGTCTTCTTCGAGAGGTAGGTGATGATGACCCAAAGCTTTGGCCTCTCAAGTCTCAACAGATTTTTGTCTCTTTCCTTTCCCAATTTTATCTACAAACTAAAAACGAATACCTCTTTGTTTCCCTTAATTTATTTTTTTTCTCTTTTTTACTTTGTAGCTCGTAGGTTTTTTTGTAAAGAAAGGTTAAAAAGAGAGAAGCAAAGAGTGATGGTTGGATTGTTTATGGAAAAGGAGGGGAGAGAACGATGTGCGCGTGTTTTCTGAAAGTGGGGGTGAGGCAGTGAGCAATGTTTTAAAAACTGCGGTCCGATTGCTACTTGGGATCAAACTTGAATCATTTTTTGCATAAAACTCAGCAAGTGATTTGAGCAGCCAAAATTCGGTCGGACTGCCCAGTCAGTACTTCCGGATGACCTGGTTTGCCCGGTTCAAAATTTTTTTCTATTTTATCAGATTTAATTTAAAAACAAAACCTCAACTTTCACGCTCGGAGCATATATATCACTTTTGGATCACAACAAACTTATTTTTTTAACAATTTTCGATAATATGTCAATTAAGTTAAACGAATTGGAATAATATGTCGAATAAGAAAACTTGCATAATCATCTTTTTGTACTTCTAGACTTATTTAATTCATGTTTGAAGACTTTGTTTATAGATAAATTGTATAACAAAGTTGCTAAATATACGAACTTATTTAGTATTTTATCATTTTTTAATGCTAAATTAAATTTATTAAACCTAATTTAATAATATTAATATAAAGTAGAAGTTCTGGTCAGATCAGCGATCTGACCGATCCGACCAATAATTTGACCGATTTGACCTGGTGAACCATAAATTTTGAAAATTTCGGGTCGCATTCCGGGTCAGTTTTAAAAATATTGATAGTGAGGTGTTATGTTTTGAAATATAAATAGTATATACAAATATTTGGTCCGACCGGTTGAGGGGAGAAATCTCGGGTCGGCCTCCGTGTCTTTTTTAAAACTATGCAAATACTTAAATTAATCAGGTTTCTAATTCGAATCCTTGAAAATACAATAATATTAAATACTTATCAGCTACTTCAAACTTTAATTAATTAATTAAAGTTGTACCCGGAAGTTATACCTGGCAGACACGGGGATGAAAGGGGAGGAATCGGGGAGAGAATATTCCGGCACGGTAGAGGGGAAAGTTGGCATGGGATCAGAGCCAGATTTCGATGCAGTCCACGTGGAAGGGGTGGAAGCAAGCCGAGAGAGTCATCACGTAGTCATTCTCGAACCCGTAGGAGGAGTACACGTGGAAGCCAGCGGCCCTGTTGGGGGAGGAATAGTCGAACGGGAGGGGAGGGGAGGCGAGTCTAGTGGTGGAGTAAGACGGCAGTTAGAACCTGCAGCGCCGACGCCGGAGCCACCAGTGGCAGAACCGACTGATAAGGAGGATGATGTGATGGGAGAGGAGATGGGAGTAGGTGACCAGTAGGAAGGTTGTCGCCACAACGACAACCATGGCGATGAGCGGCGGGCTGAAGTAGACTGGTCGGCAGATGACGTTGTTGGCGGGGTCGTGGACGTGGGTCCTTCAGATAGAGATGATGTGGCCCACAACGAAGACAGAGAAGGAGAAGGGAAGTGAGTTCTGACCATCACATATATAAATATATTTCTCTTTTTGCCTATTTAATCGATGTAGTAATCCTCAGTGAGAATTTCACGAGTAAGAGAGTATTCATTATAAGACTGGTCGGCAGATGACGTTGTTGGCGGGGTCGTGGACGTGGGTCCTTCAGATAGAGATGATGTGGCCCACAACGAAGACAGAGAAGGAGAAGGGAAGTGAGTTCTGACCATCACATATATAAATATATTTCTCTTTTTGCCTATTTAATCGATGTAGTAATCCTCAGTGAGAATTTCACGAGTAAGAGAGTATTCATTATAAGATGATATGTAAGCAGTTTTTGGTACGTATGTGTTTTGCATTCACGATCAACAAAACACAGAGAAAAAAAATTGAAAACACCAGTATTTATCTGCATGAGCATGTCTTCAGTCATGTTACAGTTGTACGTTGCTCTTTCAAGAGGTGTTTCGAGCAAAAACACTAAGGTGTTAATCAAGAGAGGTGAAGTTGCTCATAAATTGGAACGTTTATAAAAACAAAGTGTACAAAGAAGTTCTTATAGTATTTTAGGTAAATAAAAAATATATCGTATAATTAAATATGTAAAAGATCGTCTTATTCATGTACAGCTTAAAAAAATAAAATATATATTTTGCGAATTTTGAAATAAAACGGCATTCACATCGCGCGTGCCTCTTTGGTAGTAAAAATTAAAAATTAAAAAATGATGGAAAAAGGGTGTGAGAGTGTGCCCCTTGGGACCTGGCAGCCCTTGGGTGCACGTTGCTGCCCCCCAATATTTTTTTCTTTCAATCTTTACACTTTGGCACAATGTTATTCGTATAAATAGATTTTTTCAGATATTATTTGTGTGGTTAAAAAAATTAAAATTATCTTTAACAAAACTAAAAATAAATAATATGAAAATTCATCTATAAATAAAGTTCAATGTCTAACATATTTTCACAACCAATCTAAAATTTTCTCTTCTTTCACTACATAATATCTTCTTTAATTCCCTAATCTCTTTCATATTATTTTTACTATGGATCCAAATGATCCTAATTTTCTAAACTATCAACCATTCGGGTTTGATAATCTTTCATCTTATCCAAATTTTGGAGAGTATCCGACCTCTCGATCTTTTTATAACACTCAATTTTCTCCAAATCTTTTTCAAATTCTAATATACTAACATCAACACTTAATTTTATTTTTTTGTTATAATTATAAATAATTATTTTCATAAATTAATTATAATTCTTATATAAACAAAAAATGATAGTAGATAATATGTGAATGATAGATAAATTAATTATTTATTCTGTGACCCTGGGTTGTTGATGTGGGTAGAGAAATAATAATGGGGGTTGGGTATGGATGAGAGAAAAATTAATTGTTTATTTCGTGACCCTTGGTTGCTGGGTCGCTGATGCAGATAGTCTAAGGGAAGCTCAAAGAATCACTATTCAAGGCCAGTCGAATTCCCCTAGAATGCTAGAAGAAGAAAATAAGAATTCAAACTTAACTTGGCCAATTTTTCCTAGAGCAACTCTAGAAAAACTACCCTTTTCATTAGGGTTCCATAACCATCCCTTAGACCAGGCGCAGCAGGGCCTTTTGTACCCAGGGCCAAGCTGATGTGGAAAAAATAAATTAGAAAAAAAAGAGAAAAGTTAATGGGCGGAGAGCGGGGCTGTGGCCCGGGGATGAGTGGTGACTTTGTCACATAGCCCTCGCCTTCATTATTAAATTAATATACTTTATTTTTTGTTTTTCTTTCCATCTACTTCGTTACACTTGGCACAATGTTATTCGTATAAATAGATTTTTTTGGATATTATTTGTGTGGTTATAAAAATTGAAGTTATCTTTAACAAAACTAAAAATAAATAATATACAAATTCATATTTTTTAAATCTCTATAAATAGTATTTAATGTTAACATATTTTCATACACAATGTTATAATTATAAAATAATCATTTTCATAAATGAATTATAATTTTGATATAAACAAAAAATGATAGTAGATAATATATAATGGGGTTGGGTTAAGTATGGATGAGATAGAAATTAATTATTTATTCTGTGATCCTGGATTGCTGATGTGGGTAGGAAAATATATAATGAAATTGGATTGGGTATGAATGAAAGAAAAATTAATTAGACAAGTCGCAGTCCGATGGACTTTACAAAATAAAAAAACAAAACAAAATAAGCCCATGAAAAACTTCAAGCCCATGTTCATTCCCTTTTTGACTCTGGCCCACGATCCACCCAAATCATCTTCCCTCCCAAAATAGCAACAGACCAACAAGGACTCCTTCCTTCCCCCCTCAATGCATCATCATCCAACGTGGCCTCCTCCAACACTTTTCTTGCCAAATTTCTTCCACGCAACATGGCCGCGCACAGATATTTTCCCTCCCACTCTGGTCTTTTCTCTCCTCACTAACTTACCTCCCCTTCCCTTTCCTTTCCTTTTTTTTCTTTTCTACTTCTTTTTGTTTTCTGCTCATTTGAATGTCTTTCCTTTTGTTTTGTGGGAAATCTTACTCCCGAGGTGAGACGTTCTCTGTGACTCTGCATGTCCTCCTTGGTCTGTCTCGATAGAGATTAGTCTCATTCATGTGGTGTTACTTGCCTGAAATAGAAAATCTTGTTTAATAGATATATGAAATGATTGTCCATAAGCTAGCTGTATGTGCTCCCATAGCAACATGCTCATTCCCTTCAACAACTGGGGTAAAACTGGATCCTCGATTTGGTTTTGCAGTGCTCGTGGGGAAGCAAACCTATACCTCCTGGCACCGGAATAATGATCCAATTGATAATTCTACTTGTTTTCCCCTGCTTGTATCATGTAATAATGTATTGGAATGTATGGATGATGTGCGAGCCTCAGGATGTTGGTAATATATCCATAGGATAGGATGGTTACCTATAGAATCGAAATTAGTTGGTATCTGGACACGGACATATTTGACTAATTTAAAATTCGAGATCAATTAGATTGACATACTAAATTTCAACACAATCATCTTTTTGGCAAGGTATAATTAATCGTTAGTGGTCCTGTTTCTCTTTTTGCTTTTGTTTCTTTTTTTAAAGGTATTAGTTAGTTAGTGGTCTTGTTAATAGCACATCAAAGTGGGCCAAGTGCAAACAGCGAGAACAGATTGTCGCCTAACTAACGAGCTAATTTTAGTGTTTTCCCCAAATAAAGTAGTGATTATGAGCCAGGATTAATAGATTACCTCATCGACTTCCGGTTGTGGACAAAAGTGTGGACCAATCAAGACAACCATCAACTCACTATTCTTGCTTTTTTAGCTGCCCGCAGTATCTGTGAGTGGTTGCCAGATATTAGTTGGTCCGGAGAAGCAATTTCAATAATTTCTTCTCAGCTGGATCCAGAGATCTATGGGTTGGAACTTGGAAGCCGAACTTCACAATAATCAAGTTGACGGGTCTGATTTAGGTAGTTATTTTTTCGCCGAGGTAGGTGGCTTAATAGCCGTTCGTTAAGTAGAGAAGTTGGAGTACATAGTAAACAACAATTACAATAGTAAATACTAGACCAAGCTGTTGGAGAAGTGATCTGTCTTGATACAGACATCAGTTTTTAAACTTTAGATTACTTAAAACTTTAAGATTTGGAGATTTTTTTGGCATTCCGGCGATGGGAATCATTTCCATTATTTTAAAATATCATGTCATCATGCTTACTAGGGATCCATGCCAAAAGGATGCATCATTTAAAACATGACTTTCACACTCCATCTCGCACACGTACCATAGGCATGTTGTTAGTACGCATTATCAATGGGGACGTTGAACATAACTTCGTTAATATTTCGTGGGAAACGTAGTTTAATTTTATTTGAAAATAGATTAATTGGCCTATTATGTTTGCTTGAATACCGGGTGGATATTTTTTGGATTAAAAGTAAATGATAAAACGAGAAAAATTGTCCGGAACTGCGTTCTCCATTTCTTAATCATCGTAATACATATTATGTACTGTTCTTAAAACGACACAAAATTGTTCCTCCCCTCCTGATCCACTTGATCTCTATTTGCTTTGACTCCGACGAGCATATATTGATGCGTTATTGGAAGTCAACTTGTTTAGGCACCGTAGGTTATGTATATACCGTTTGCGGAAAACGAACATCAGCCAAAACCATTGAGCCTCCGGTCATCTTCCCCGGCCACTAAATTGCGAGGATCCCAGCAGAGAAAATGGGGCTAGCGGTGTAAGGCGAGCTCGAAACATCCGCGGACCTCGGGACCACCTCGGATCTGCACTGTTCCCTGTGCTCGTCCACCATTATCTGCCTTGACCTACACTCCGCACTACAAAATGCCTTCTCCCCCCTGCAACATCCAACCAAGTTTAACAACCGAGTATTCGTAATTAAAACGCCTACCAAACCGACTAATATGGGTTCGAGCTTATGCATAATACCTGTACATGTATATGTCCTTGCCGTGGAGTTTCTTTTTGCATAGGTTACACGAATTAAGGAAACCGGAAGTGGGGTACTCGTGGACGGCGACTTCCAAGGACTTGGGAGGCAAATTCACTTTAGGCAAAGGAGAGACTAATTTTCCGTACTCTCCCGCGTCGTAGTAAACCTTAGTGAACGACTTGTCGTCTGGTCGGTGACTTGTCACGTACGTAAAGCTCTCCTCATCCACCCCATCGCCTCCTCCAACTCTATCGTTTCTAAAAGAGTTCTTGCAAGGACCGACTGGGATCGGATCGGACCGGGTGGTGCTCCGGCCGCAGGACTTCTCGAGGGCAGCTACTATACCTAGCCCCACTCCCCCGGAGAGGTCGTAGTTCTTTGGAACTCCTCTCGGGGAGTGGATCCTGCACTCCAGCCGCGAACTTCTCGAGTTCGGGCTCTTAGAGAATAATTCAGTTGGTAATCTGGTACGGTTGCCGGAGATTAATAGCTCCGACAACCGACCGATCGTCTGACCGGGCCTCTTCCTTGACATGGTTCGAAATCACCTGTTATTCGAATTCGAACCGTCCAAGGAAGTTCTTGGAAGAAGAAATTGAGGTGGGTTGGTTAAAAGGAAAGATAGGAGGAGGGGAGAGAGGAAGTTCCAAATTGGGACTATATAGTGAGTGTCTCAATTATTACACCTCATGTTAGATCATAGGTTGTTTATAAAACATTATGAGAGAGAGAGAGGAGGTCTTTCTCTTTCTCTCTCTAAAGTATATATTATATCATGGAGTGGTTGGACTTGGAAATGAACATAGCCCATGGTTTGGGTTTCTTTTTAGGGATATTATTGTATCTGACTAATTGATAGTTTTTAAATTATGATAAATTTTCAATAAGATACTTAACATGGATGCATGTTCAATGATTTATAGTCAAAGCCGGTTAATTAAACTAAAATGAATATCTCACTAAATAATCTGGTGTTTGTTGGTTTTGTAAAAATATATTAGACAACACAACACATGATGTTGATTGGGGCCCATAAGAAAACAAAGGGGACATTGAATAATTATTGTTCGCTTATAATTCGTTGATTGAAACATTTAATTGATTCCCGAAGATGATTTCCCCACCACAACGACCACTTGCAAGGGTAGGGCCCGGGGGCTCGTATTTTGTCCACGTATTATGATTGGGACTTTATTTACTTAAGGAGAAGAGAGGGGCCCACCGTGACCTCGAAAGATTCCAAGCGGGCTTAGAACCGTCGAGGGTAAGGGGTACGTGTCCAGATCTTGGGCTATGTGGGCCCTAGATATTATTACTAAACACCACCCTCTGATATTGAGCCTCGTGCCTCTGAAAGGAACGCCCTCAGCTTTAACTTTTGGGTAAATTATCTACCGGTCCCTGGTCTATAGTAAAATAGCCAGTAAGGCCCCTGTTGTTTAAAAATAATTTTGTCATCCCTATTTTTCGAAAAAATATTGGTCTCGGATCCCTGGCTGACGTGAACAGACTTTTTTTTTTGTCATGAAAATGATCAAAATACTCTTTAACGAAAAAAACAAAAAAAATTGATCTCCTTCGACCTCAAGCCAAGAACACTTCAACCCAACTCAAAAATTCATTTCCAACCCAGAAATTCATCTGTAATAAAAAAATAATACAAACTACAACAAATTAGAACACCGTGGCTCAAATCCACCCTCAATTAAATACCAAAAACACTCAATTAAAACACAAGAACACAAGAATCCTAATTTCAAAATCCCCCATCTCCGAGCTTAATGAACAGTTTGTTCTTGTGTTTCACCTCGTCGGTGTTCCCAACTTTGATCTTCTTCGACTTCTCCTTCCTGAGCGTGTCTACCATCGGATTCCCCTCCCTCCCTCCCTCTCTCTCTCTCTCTCTCTCTCTCTCCGTAAGTAGAAACAATGACGACCACTGTCCTGACCACAAACGACTAGCCTCCAATCTCTGTCGTCCGCTTCACCTCTGAGCTCTCTTGGGCCGACACTAGCGACTTCAGGACCACCTCGAAGGGCTCCTTGGCGACTCCGCCTTTTTCTTCCCTCCTCCGCCGCCGCCGGAGGCGTTCTTCTCCTCTCCGTTCACCGACCCTTCGTCGCCAGCGTTAGCATTGTGGTTGTTCCTCAAGTCTTCTTCTTCAATTTTTTTTTCTGGGTTCATTTTTTTTCTCTCTGGCAAGTGTGGGTTACCGGAGAGAGCTAGGGAGGAGAAGGTTGGAAGGATAAGTTTATTTTTTGTCGATCTGATTGGAGTTGGGGGTTGGTTTTGATTTCAGTGAATCTAGGTTCATTTGTTCTTGATGTTTAAAGGTCGAAGAATGTAATTTTTTTTTCTAGGGTATAAATATCATTTTACATAACAAAAAAAAATTAATGACTGCTAACGTCAACCAGGGATCGAGACCAACATTTTTTCGAAAAGCAAGGATGGAAAATAATTTTTTAAATAGTATGGATCTTACTGGCTATTTCACAACAGACATTGGATTTGAGAGTAATTTATCCTTAATTTTTGGATTAAAAAAAGCTTGAACTTTTTGGTTTATACACCGCTACAAGCTCGACTAATCGAGTTCCGAATTGAACGTGATAAAAAATTTTCAAAAACTATTTAATATTATTGTATATTTAATGACTCCAATTCTTAAGCATAACAAAATTTTTAAATGTTGTCTGGCATTATCAACTCTAACTTCTGTCATTGTGCATGGGCTTTTTAATTTTACTATTTTCATTTTAATTTTTTTTCAAGCGGTAATTTTGATCAATATTTACTAATAAATTAGAGAGAGTAAATAAAGTAGAAAAAGTTTTGGTATAAGTAGAAAGAGTTCTGTATTTTTTTCATTTTGAAGATTGTAATTAGAGTAGATTTTATTTTGAGAGTATTTTTTAAACAATATTCAATAATTATCAATTATAGAATGTAGATAATTATTGTTGGTTAATATTGTTACGGATATCAGAAAGTAATATACTATTTTTATAGAAAAGAATATCCTAAATTTAGTAAGAGGGGAATGCAGTGGAAAATAGAGATCTCATTGCCAAATACTATGGATATTTACCCCTAAAAAAATACTATGGATATTTTCTACGCAGTTTGTCTTTATCGATGACCTGACATGTTTCGAAAGGACTTTTTAAGAGTATGGTTACATAAAATTTTGAGATTATCTAATAAAATCGATTGATTTTCGATCCAATGAGAATTAAGATTGGAGTCAATGTAATATAGAAAATAAGTTACTTTTACGAGTTCGATATATTACGGATAGCTGGAGTTGTGCTTATCGTAAATTAAGGTTTAGAAACGTAACTAACTTCAGAAAAAATAATTCCATAACAAACATTTCTCTCCATCTTTCTCTCCGAATAACTTATATTATAAATATCGATTTATACTGGAAAATTGGATAACTGAATAAGTAAATATATGGGGCATTTTGATCTTATTTGTGGTGATGCGATTGGTGATAAAATGCCAACTGAATGGTGCATGTCTGTATCAATGGAAAATTTTACGTTAATCTTTTTCATTGGTATGATTTGTTGCTATTTTATCGTAGACCAAATAAAATTTATTTTCTCACTCGGGTTTTATTAAAAAAATTAATAGTTCAAATATTAATACTATTACGGTGATAGTGATCGAACAAAAGAAATAAATTTTAGAGAAAATTACTCTCAAGTACTCCGTGTTTGCTTAAATATACGTCAAAAGTCTCCCGTGTTTAAAAATATACGCCAAAGTCCTCTATGTTTGATTTTATTATACTCTCGGGTCCCTCGCTCATGTCATAAGCTCTTTTATATTATTTTAATTTTAAAATGACCACTATATCCTTTGAAATTAAAAAAAAATCCCCAATTGTTTCCTACCTCCGACAATATCCACCCGATCAGCCCAGACTCCATCGTCGTCAAAATTTGATTAGGTGGAGTTGGATGTCGACGAACTGCTGTAAATCTTCCCAGTCATCGAAGTAATCATGCACCACCTGCTGCAAATCAACGACAGAAGAGGAACTGGGTGTCGACGAACGCAGAATCGACGACGGAGCGGATAGGGCCGACCCCTCCCAATTACCGCAGATTACCCTTCCAGTTTTCAGGGACTCCTCTCCCACCGCCGCCTCCCACAAAGCTGTTCGCGTGGTGGAACAACCTCATGTACGAGCCGGTCTCCACAGTGGTCTAATCGATGGTGGTCCAAGCAACGCTGGGTCAAGGTAGGCGCTCACGTGCTAATTCTCTGTCCCCCTCTCGATCCTTCTGTCCAATCAAACATCGGTGGAGACAGCGAGGAAGATGGGAGTGATTAGGTGTTCCAGCGACGGACACCAGCGACGGCGAGGAGTCGAAGGAAGAAGAAGGAGATGAATTTTTGTTTTTTTTAAGAGTGTTTTTGTCATTTCAATGAAAAAACGAAAAAAAGAGTTGATGACATCAGCGAGGGATCCGAGGGTAGGGGTGAGCATTCGGATAATCCGAATCCGAATTATCCGAATTTCTCATTATCCGAATTATCCGAAATATCTATTTTTCTATCCGAATCCGAATCCGAATAATGAATTATCCGAAATCCAAAATCTGAAATTTTTTCGGATACGGATTCGGATAATCCGAATTATCCGAATTATAAAACACATTTTCATGTTTATCTAAGTTTCAACAGAATAGAAGGATATTCACAAAACTATTATGTTAGTTTTCAATTACACCTTCACTGTAACAGAATCATTGACAAAAACAATGATAACACCTTAAGATTGAAACACATTAATCCTCACCTAAAATCCAGTTAAGAAAAAAAATTCAAGACAAAGAAGGAGACGAGATGGAACCAAAGTGGGGAGTCGACACTGCAGGGACAAGGAGGAGAGCGACTAGCAAAATAATTTAGGGTTTCAAGGTTTCATGAGTATCGATCAATGACGGCGGAGCCAAGGTAGGGAATTGGGAAGGGACTTTAAATATTTAGGGTTCGAGAAAATTGGGGATTTTTTAATTTTGGTCGGCTGGTGTTTGATTTCAATAGTGTGGTTTTAATGGAATTGATAATTGCTTATTCCACTGTGGGTCCTTTGGTTCCGAGATGTTTGATTTGTGGTCACAGAATTTGGGTTGCCCCACGTAGAAAGGCCTATAGCTGGCCCAAAATTAAAATTTCGGATATTCGGATAATCCGAACTAGTCATTTAACTATTCGAATCCGAATCCGAATTTAAAATATAAATTTCGGATAATCCGAGTCCGAATCCGAACACAAAATTATCCGAATCCGAATCTGAATTTTTTTTCGGATACCGGATTCGGATATCGGATAACGGATAATATGCTCACCCCTATCCGAGGGTATAATAAAATCAAACATTGAGGACTTTGGCATATATTTTTCAAACACAAAGAACTTTGACGTATATTTAAACAAACATGGAGGACTTGAGAGTAATTTCTCCTAAATTTTATCTACGTGTACATCCACGTGTAGAAGGAAAGTTGGTATCAGGTTCTGATTTAAAAAGGGTTTTTTATAATTAATTAAAAAAGTAGGTGTCAACAGAAAATAACATTGGCCCAGAGGGTGTTTAAAAAAAAACATTGGCCCACAGGAAATTATTTAGCTTTTAGTCTATTTCCGGTTAAGTACTTGGGTACTTCCAATCATTTTATTGTCTACCTAAAATAATAAATTTTTTGGTGAGAAATTTTTTTAATGAAACTACGGGTGATTCTATTAGTCAAGTTAATCGGCAATCACTTAAAAGTAAAAAATTGTTATTTTTTGCTAATATGGCTCTACTGAGGAAAAATGTCTTGCTGACGTGGCAAATATTGTACTTGGAAATCACAAAAACTCAGAAAATATTTGTTGAAAAAAGTAGATTTGGCATGTCAGTAAGACAATAAACATTGTTACTTAGAAAAAAATAAACATATTTTTCTTTCCTACCAAAAAAATATAATTTATATAAATAAAAAACTTTGTAATTTTCAAATAATTGACTTGCTATATTATCGGGATCTTGCCACATCAGCATCACCATACCACGTCAGTGTTAAGTGCTATTTGATTGAGTTGGCTAACAGCTGACATATGAATATTTTCTTCTGCATTTTGATAACTCAAGTACTAATGTAAAACTACATAGTCTTAATTCGGAAAATATAAAATTACAAAATACTAAATGAGACTTTTTCTTATAAAAAAATGACATAACTTATAATACCTAGGCTCACTGGATCCTTTTCTTTTTGGGACCATTAATATCTATTCGCCTACAGTTTTCAAGATGACGACACCCTGCAAGTCCAACTTCAATAGTCAAAATATAATTTAGGATAAATTACTCTCAGATTTTTGGTCTATGTCATAATTATAGGTAGAGTTTCTGCTTTTTCAAAATAGTGTATACCGTCCCTGCTCTTTGTAAAAATGTTGGTCTCGGGTCCTGGCTGATGCCAACACTAAATTTTTTATTTTTTAGTCATGTAAAATGACCTTTATGCTCTTGAAAAAAAAATTTATCTTCAACCTTGGAACAACCTTTGAACATCAAGAAAAAAATATAAAAACCAACCAAAAACACTCAAATTTCAAAACCCACTAACAACACCAATTACAACTCGAACAATTAGAAGTAACCCCAATAAAACCAATTAGAATTAACACCAACGAACGAACGTCGCTGCTCCCCTCATCGACATTGCACGAGCACTAATCATAAAGCTCAATTTGAATTAGACGAGGCACAATATAAACCAGCCAATTCCTCTCCTATCAACCAAATCTCAAAAAGCCCCAAAATTGACAAAACTGTAAACAACAAAATAATTTCTAATAATCAGAGAGGCTCAAATGGCGAGAACACTTTAGGGGATTTTTTTTTACTCGGACGGGATGAGAGAGGAGGCAGAAAATGAGGGGGAAGGATCCGGAGTCGAGGACGGCAATGACACCGTCGTCGAAGCTGCAAGTGAAGAAGCCCAGGGCGGCGGCGGCGCACTGGACCAGGACTGTGACTATACGGTTCCCGATGATTTGGTTCTTCAACTCGCAGAGGGCCTTGAGCTGGGTTAGCGGGTCCTGCGGTGGTTGGGGTCGGTATGGCAGTGGTTGGGGTCGACATGGCGGATGTGATCTGAGTGTTGTTAGTGAAATGATCTAATTGGTGTTGTTAGTGGGTCTTGAAATCTGAGTGTTTTGTGAGTTATTTTGTTTATTTTTGATGTTCAAAGGTTGTTCCAAAGTTGAAGATGAAGATTTTTTTTTTCAAGGGCATAAATGTCATTTTACATTATCAAAAAATAAAAAATCGAGTGTTGACGTCAGCTAGGGACCCGTGACCAATATTTTTACAAAGAGCAAGGACGTCATACACTATTTTGAAAAAGCAAGAATCCTATCCGTAATTATGACATAGACTAAGGACCTGAAGATAATTTGTCCTATAATTTATCGGTTCATCAAAATCCAAATTTTAAGTCTCCGTCATTGACCCCACTTTTCATTAAGATTTCCGTTCAATATTGACCGTAACTCCGGAAGTAAGAGTCGCAACTCGCAAGACCAGCTAATTTTAAATCTCGATCGTTCTATCTTGTACCCTCCTAATTCATCGATTTATCTACGGAAATAACGTGATTTGTTTTCCATTATTTGTCATAACAAATAATACTGACTATAATAATTATCCAGTTGTGATCAAGTCGTATCGATTTTGGTATAAGTCGTTATCTTTTATATGTAAATTTTTGCACACAGATTTAAAACGTGAACTTCCGGTAATTTATCATATTTTGTGTCCGCCCACTGAATGCCCATTTTTTGTTATAAGATTTATATCCGAAATCATCTGTTGGTGAAGATATGTGGAGAAATACTAAAGTGATAAAACCTAAATTCCCCTAAATAGTAAATGTTTCCCGAAGATTTATGTTGACCAAAAGTGATCATAGGATTTTTATTCTCACCTTTTCTTTGTTTTAACTTTATACGGCAACGGAAATAATTTATCAGGTTCGGGGCCGAGTTAATATATGTACTAAGTGACCGAATATTTGGTCTACCTATAATTAGTTAGGGAAAAAAAGAGGGATAGATACGCGAATAACTCCGCGGAGAGTAGTGTTCATTTCATAATATAATATGGAACACCACCGTTTACGTTTATCAACAGCTGAAATAGTTAGTTTAATAAAGATCTATTGTAAATATAGTTGCTAAAATTGGATAGGAATATTTTTTTGTATATTTCGTTCGAATTTGAACTAGTTAATTTAATAAATACTCGGTGATTAGAAACCAAACTATTAGGAAGAGAGCGATTGTTTTGTACATTGTTAGTCGGAGTACGAGGAGAGCTAAGCAATTGGTTGCAGCAGGAAAGAGTCGGCTTTGTTTAATGGTGCTTTCCTGTGCTTGTTCGTGGGTTAGCATTTTCCAGCAATCAACAAATTCCCACAAATTATAAGGCATCTCACCGTTTAATAAATCTTTTGGGGCTATTGGGCTCTCAAGTTGGGCCTCGAAATCTTTACCCAAAATAACACTTTGTTTCGAGGAGACCCCATAATGATAATACTTCTGTTGCCGACAAATCCATACGACATTGCAATAAATTTCCAACTAAAAAAACTTAACTATGGATTTAATTTTTTCAAGGTATAATATAGGAGTTGGTATTTAAAGAAAATGATTTTTATGGACAGTTTAATATTGTTTAGCTCCTAATATTTTTCAAAATCAACTAATGAGTAATGAGTTCCTAGATTCGAATTCTAACTTTTGCTAGTGAGACACAATTCAAAGTGCAAAAAATAACCCTAGACCCATTTAAAGATGAGGCTTAGGAGTATTTTGGCACTTTAAATAATATCTCCTACTAATAGTTGATTTTGGAAAATATTAAAGACTAAATAATATATAGATGTCTTGATTAATTCTTCGAACACTAGATATGTATGACTATTTTGTCCCTTTTATTTCAAGTACCCACCTTGTTGCTATATATTTTTAAAAACCGTATCACGTATCCATGTTCAATCAGTTAAATACGGAAACAAATATTCCAAGTTCAACAGATTCTGGATAACTAATGAAAATAAATCCCGATTTTTCCTATGGATTTATCAGAAATAACGATAACCAACTTGAAGAATAATCTTTAGTTACTTAAATATCTCAACCGATAAATCAAGTAAGATAATAATCTTTTTTTTAGAATAAGTAAGGTAATAATCTGATAATGATAAGATTTCCCTTCCAACAACCTCTTATAAAGCCCAACTATAAATACAACCGAGTGTTCTCTCAGTTTCTTCACTTATCTCCCCCGTTAATTTTTGTACACAGAGATGGAGTCTTTAAGGTCCACTGTTTTTATTAGTGTTCTCGTTCTTTGTCTTGCCTCCGTTTCTGCTACTGTCGTAACGAGCGACTCTAGGGCAGTAATCATCGATGGGAAGCATCGGATTTTGTTCTCCGGATCAATTCATTATCCGAGGAGCACTGCCGAGGTAACTCACATCACATCACATCGTATGTTTTTTTTTAAGGTAAAAGTTATATTACTTCTCAGAAAAATGTTAAAGTATTATACCAAACTGTACCAAAATACAGCTCCATAGATACTAGATTGACGGCTATTAGGACTAAGCGATTGTAGACACAATCTAGTACACACCAAAAATCACACAGTTTATACGCACAACATCATATCATATGTTCTTGCTATTATAAAAATAGTTTTGACGTAATTGGAATTTATTTTGCTTGGTATTGTGAATAGATGTGGCCGGATTTGATAAGGAAAGGCAAAGAAGGAGGATTAGATGCTATTGAAACTTACGTTTTCTGGGACGTACATGAACCTTCTCGTCGCCAATATGACTTCACCGGCAATCTGGACCTCGTAAGGTTCATCAAGACCATACAAGATGCAGGCCTCTACTCCATTCTTCGTATCGGTCCATATGTTTGCGCGGAGTGGAATTACGGGTAAGTAATTAAAGTTCGTTACATTTTGGATAAATCGGATATTTTCAATCCGTGACACTATTATTGTTCATTAATCTTTGTAGAGGATTTCCCATGTGGTTGCACAACATGCCCGGAGTCAAGCTCCGGACAAATAACGACGTTTTCATGGTAATTAACAAGAAGTTAACGATTTTAGTGCCGTACTGCAATATTTATCAAACTAATAAGTTATTGTCTGAATGCAGAACGAGATGCAAAATTTTACTACTTTGATCGTCAATATGATGAAAGAGAACAACCTTTTTGCGTCACAAGGCGGACCCATTATTCTCGCACAGGTACTTTGCTAGACTCTTTAGGCAATTAGCTTGAACACCGGATAGTATTTACCCCAAAACCCAACATGATTAATATACCGCTCTGGTAATTTTTTTTTTGGGGTCGAATACCGCTCTAGTATATTACATTTTCACGAGCGTGATTTATCAAAGAGTTTGATTGTTTTCTCTTCTCCGAATAAACATTATTATTCTTATAATAAGGATGATGAAGAGTTAGAACTAAGTACAGTAGCCCACATAATAAGCCCACTATAGTAACCCTCATAAAGATCCCAAATATATTATCGAGAAATGTCCAACCCTTCGAATACTGAAGGTAAAAAATGGTACGTACCTGTTTACCGATGAGAAAAGAATGAATGGAATATAAATTTCAGTCCAATGATAATTTGAATAGGGATAAATAATATTCAATAGGTTTCTGCCAATTCTCTTTCCCATTCAGATATTACAAAGTCGATATTGCAGATTGAGAACGAGTTTGGAAACGTCGAATCGAACTACGGAGATGGTGCGAAGGCTTACATTGACTGGTGCGCCAATATGGCTGTCTCTCAAAACATTGGAGTTCCATGGCTCATGTGCCAACAAAGTGATGCTCCTAAACCAATGGTAAATATTATTATCTCTTCCCATTTATTAATATTCAGTTCTTACATCTTTCTTAATCTGATTTTTCCCTCAAAAAAAGATCTTTCTTTGCTTCATCATATATACTTCTCAATACGTAACATGTTATTTTCATTGCGTCTTTTTAGATCAACACGTGCAACGGGTTTTACTGCGATCAATTTACCCCGGAATTTCCCGATAGCCCTAAAATCTGGACAGAGAACTGGGTCGGTTGGTAAGTGACATGCATAAATAAAATTCGAGTTTAATTTAGCTTCCGAATAATTAATTTTCTTATATGAATTTTTTCTTCAAAAGGTTTAAGAGCTGGGGAGCTCCAAACCCCCATAGAACCGCCGAGGATGTTGCTTATGCTGTGGCTCGATTCTTCCAACTTGGTGGCTCGCTCCAAAACTACTATATGGTTATTTATTAATTACTCCAACCTTCAAATTTCTTTCTACGTGTATTTTCTTGGACTTGTTCTTATTCGTTTAACCTGCTAATATATATATATATATTTTTAGTACCATGGCGGAACGAATTTCGAAAGAACAGCCGGAGGTCCTTACATCACCACCACCTACGACTACGACGCGCCACTAAACGAATACGGTAGCTTGAACCAGCCCAAGTACGGCCATCTTAAGAAGCTCCACGACGTCTTGCACTCCTTGGAAGAGTATCTCACCCAAGGAAACGTCACTAGTACCGATCTAGGACAGTCTGTAACGGTATATATCATAATTTATTTTTTTTGTGACCCTTTACCGTTAATTAATTCCTCTATATGGATTTGATCTTAGGCTACTGTCTTTTCCCTTCCCGGACGTGGTGAGAGTTGTTTCTTCAGCAACACGGATAAGCAATTAGATGCCTCCATTTTCTTCCAAGGTCAACAATATCAGATTCCCGCTTGGTCGGTTAGCATCCTCCCCAATTGCCACGACGTAGAGTACAACACTGCCCAGGTGAACACTCAAACTTCAGTGACGGTTATGAAACCCAACGGGGCAGAAGGCGAGCCGGCCGCTTTCAACTGGACGTGGAGGCCGGAGATTTTGGACAAGACCTCGGTCTTGGGCCAGGGAGACATCTTCACCAACCAAATTGTTGACCAGAAGACCATGGCCAATGACGCCAGCGACTACCTTTGGTATATGACAAGGTAATAATAATCAAATTTGGAAACAAGTCTTGAATTTTTATTTTCTTTTGGGTTTTATGTATTTGTCTTGAATTTGGATTCATAAAATGTGATGATGATGTGACATGTGATTTTCCAGTGTCAACATCAAGCAAGATGATCCAGTTTTGACCCCTAACATGTCCATTCGAGTCAACGCAACTGGTCAGATTCTCCACGTGTACGTCAACGGACAGTACGTTGGGTCTGAGTGGGCCAAATATGAAACTTTCAACTATGTCCTTGAGAAGGAAGTCAAACTCAATCCCGGAAAGAACTCCATCTCTTTGCTTAGTGCCACCATCGGGTTCCAGGTAATTAATTCACTATATAAATAGGGAAGAATACGATTAAATGAAATTGATTCCTAAAAACGTTTGCTACTTGTAGAATTATGGGCCGCATTACGACGAGAAGGCCAATGGGATAGCCGGACCAGTGGAAATCGTTGGAAGGAACGGTGATGAGACCATCTCTAAGGACATATCCAACCACAAGTGGTTATACAGAGTTGGACTCCAAGGCTTCGATGACCAATACTACAACCCGAATTCACCGCAAGTCTCTAACTGGTCACCGGACTCTCTCCCAATCAACAGGATGATGACTTGGTACAAGGTATATGTTCTTTTCAAGCTTCCTATTTCTTGGGATTATTTCGTTCCCCCTAACCGAATTCTCAAATTTCATTCAGACAAACTTCCAGGCTCCCTTGGGAACTGATCCAGTAGTGTTTGACGCTCAAGGCCTAGGAAAAGGTATGGCTTGGGTTAACGGCCATAGCCTTGGCAGATACTGGCCTAGCTTCATCGCACAAGAGGACGGCTGCAGTGATACCTGCGACTACCGCGGCGAATATGGCAGCAACAAGTGTCAGAATCAGTGTGGCGAACCAACTCAAAGATGGTCAGTCGAAATCTCTCCCGTATTAAACTATTTAATTCAGTCATTTGCGAGTCTGATTGAATATGTATGTATTTGCTGCAGGTACCATGTGCCTCGGTCTTTCCTCAACGACGAGGTTAACACACTGGTCTTGTTCGAGGAGTTCGGCGGGAACCCTACAGGTGTTAGCTTCCAGACAGTTACAGTTGGCTCGATCTGTGCAAATGTTCTTGAGAACAAGACCATGGAATTGGACTGCAACGGAAAGGCCATCTCGGCCATCAAGTTCGCCAGCTTCGGAAACCCTGGAGGGTCCTGTGGCTCATTTGCAGCAAATACTTGTGACGCAGCAGCCTTGAACTACGTCCAAACTGTAAGAGCTTCAATTTCATAACCATATTACCTCCATGCTTGCCAAAGTTTGATCTATTGTTGATAACTTGATATGATTGTTTGGAATGGACAGAACTGTGTTGGCAAGGAGACGTGCACGATCGATGTTTCCGCGGCTGTGTTGGGGACACCGCAATGCGACGGGGCAAGTCGACTGGCAGTAGAAGCCACCTGCTAAAGACCGGTGGAGTTCTAGTTATCTAGCTATTTAGGACTTTGTCTTTAGTTTATTTATTTCTAGGATTCGGCACTTTCTTTTCGGATGGACATAAGTGTGCAGCTAGAAGTTAGCAGCAATTGCCACATTTTAATTGGGAGTCACATATTGAGGGCTCTTTAGTAATATGAATATTATTAGCTAGTTAATTTGGTGCGTCTCTTCTCTGGCCAACCTCTTTTCCATTTGCAGACCCTTTTCAATTCTCAATTAAACCTGTCCAACACAAACGTGATCTGGTTCCGATCAAAACATAAAACGGGCATCAAGCATTTCGGACCTCAGAACATTTAGAAAAAAGGTAGAGCCGTCAGCTTCTCTCTCTGGTGGACTCCATCAGTGTACATGGTCCGGACTCCTCAACTTAGAGCAGATGATCGAACATCTTAACTCCAGACAGCTAATTTTTGTCTTCGACATGCTCTTTTTTGAGTTATTACAAAACATAATGGGTTTTGCTTGGACTGACAAGAATTTTGTTCTCTGAGTTCGTTTTCGACAATTGAATGCAAATATCGTGTAATAATTCCAAAATATTACTTGATTATAAAGGGCGGACAAGATCCAATTTAGCTGAATTAGGGTTTCGCTACAACTAGTTGGAATTATCACTCGGTGCAAAAACGACACCGATTAGGGGGCCAGTTTGACTAAATCCTTCACAAAATTACAAGGTCAATCTCAAACAAAGAAACACATATTGCGCTTCAAATTTCCACTTCCTTCTAATTTAATATACAAAAACTCAAGCCTACTTGTTTAAAACGACATGTAACTCGAATAAAAGGAGTCAAAACGAGTCAGAAACCTAACCAAACGGCGCCGTTTCAGTGTTCAAGCAGTCCACACACCAGGTGCTCGACAAAACGCCCCGCCGAGACTCCCCTCCTGAGGCGCGGCCCTGCGAGCGTGCCGGCACGCGGCCTCCCGAACCTCCGTGGGCGAGAGATCCGCCGCTCCCTCAGTCGTCGTCGGCACCTCAGGCGGGTTGGTCGGGAAGTTGAGCGTGGCGGTGGGCCCACGCAGGCACACCACAGCGGCGTCATACGCTCTCGCGGCCTCCTCCGCGGTCTCGAACGACCCCAGCCATATCCTCCCGCGGCTGTTGGGCTGCCGTATCTCCGCCACCCACTTCCCCCACTTCCTCTGCCTCACCCCCTTGAACCGATCCCCTCCGGCGCTTCTCTCTTTCCTCTCCTTGCTTGGCCTCACCATCCTCTTCGCCCCCCCCCCCCCCCCTTCCGGTTATTTTCGGAGCTGTGTTTCGGGTAGGGGGTGGGTCCAATTCGGCGTCGTATTTAGAAAGCGTGACTTGTGCCGGTGGGTCGGTCCGTGTCTGGTTTTATATGCAAAGAGAGAATTTTGGCGGGGTTAGCCGCGGCGCGAATCTGGTCTAGGGGTAGACGTGAACGATGGTGGCCGTTGGATGAAGAAGGGGGTCCATCTTGGGGACACGTGGAGTGAGATACCGCGGGTTTCATTTATGAAGTGGGGACGCGTGGCTAGAAGATCCGTTTTACGGCGACTTTGGTATTAATCCACCCACTCTGGAAAGTCAACGTTGGCTCGAACCATTTTCTGCACTTGCTATGGAGAAAATTAAATATAATTTTATCTGAATTAGATTTATTTTCGTAGTTGTTTCGGTTTCAATAATTATTATCTAATTTTGTAAAAAAGCACTTGCTAAGATTCTACTTGATAGAAGCTTTGTTTGTAAATAAGTGAAAATGGTTTCTCTTCAAGATAAATTTAACCACTCGTAAATTGCAATATTTTAAAATTTGTGGTTGGACCAGTCGGACCGCTATCCGGAACCAAATTCGGTTCGAGTTTTGCCTAGCCAGCGGTTCAACCAGTCAAAATCTGGTCGGATCACTCGGTCATGTACTTTCGGGTGACCCGGTTCGCCCCGGATCAGAAAAATTAATGTTTATTATTTTTATTTTATCAAATTTAATTTAGAAATAAAACATCTATTTCCAATCTCGGAGCGTGTACATCACTTTTTGATCATAATAAACTTATTTTTTAAACAATTCTCGATAGTATATTAACTATGTCAAACAAATTGGACCAATATGTCAAACACAAAATATGTATAATCATCTTCTTTTACTTTTATACTTGTTAAATAGATGTTCGAAGACTTTGTTTAGATAAATTGTATAACAAAGTTGCTAAATATTTGAACTTATTTAATATTTTATTATTTTTTATGCTAAATTAAATTTATTAAATCATATTTTATAATATTAATATAAAAATATAAGTACCGGTCTGACTGGTGGCTTGATCGGTCGGACTGGGTGAACCAAAAAATTTAAAGATTTTGGGTTACCTTTTGGATCGATTTTAAAAATATTGGTAAATTTGAGAGGATAAATTTCAAGCGAAAATAATAATTGGGGCATTATTACTGGTTTTTTACGAGATGATTTTCAGAGTTTAATAAGATGCCAGTGATTGTCAGGCAGGTTAATTTTGTCCATCATTTTTCTTTATCAAATAACAAGACTAATATCTCCTATTCAACCTATACTTAGAACGATATTAGTCGATACGCGAGGTTTAAATGAAGGTAGCAGTTGTAATCTCGTAGATTTTTGCACTCACTATATAAGTAAATTTTAGTTACTATATAGATAAATAAAATTTTAGTTAAAAAACGTTATTAGTCGATAGAGGACGGAGCTGTTTGGTTTATAGATATCAACTAATTCTTATTTGATCTTTTTCATAGTATTTAGGGCATATAGTGTGGGGCAATGAACTACGCCATTCCACGTAAATGCGGAAGAGGGTACCTACTACGGGGAAAGATTTGGAGGGGACAAGGGTAGTTCCCAAGTTTGGAGACTAAATGGGAGATGGTGGTAATGGAGGTATTAATAAAATAATAAGAGATAATATTAGAAACTAACAATCAATGCTAAAAATTAAAGAAAATTCAGAAAAGGTAAAAAAAAAACCGCCAATGGACGTAAATGTGTGAAGCACTCTTGGAATTCCTATAAGGAAGAACTCTTCATATTCAGATGAACCCCAAAAACCGTACCAGCCAAAAAATGAAAATTCACTAAAAATAAAAAAACAACGTTCTTTCCTGGGAGGGCTTTGAAACAATTACAGCTACGTTAAATAAAATTCGAGTTACATATTATAGTATTTTTAGTATTCTACATCAAATCAACAACAGCTACTGCTATATTAAAGGTATGTCTAGTATTTTTTTTAAGTTCGAGTTGTAGTTGTTTGTTTAAACGTATGTCGTCTAGTATGTCTAGTATCAAATTGGCCAAGTTATTCATTCGTCTAAAAGTTTAAATGTGCGGTTATAAGGAGATATTGGTTTTATGTGATTATTTGTTCATGCTTTCTCTTGGTCGTGATTATTTATGTTTTGATCTGTAAAAGATATTTTTTTTAGCTATGTTGATATTGAATTTTAGTTGTGATAATTTTGGTTTGACGTTGTATGAATATTGGTTTTTAATTGTACGGATATTGGTTTGTCGTTGTATTGATATTAGTTTTACGTTGTATTGATATTGGTTTGACGTTGTATTGATATTAGTTTTTAGCTGTGTTGATACTGGTTGTCAGCTATATAGGTATTGGTTTGTAGCGTCAACGACATTGGTTTTCTCCTATCGTGATATTATTTTTTCCGGTCGTGATATTGGTTAAAGGTGTATGAATATTAGTTTTCAACTGTATTAATATTAGTTTTTATCTTTGTGATTATTTTTACACGCTTTTCACTGGTAGTGATTATTTATATTTTGATTTGTAAAGGATATTGTTTTTTTACCTATGTTGATATTAGATTTTAGGTGCGGTGATTTTGGTTTGACGTTGTATTGATATTGGTTTTTAATTGTACGGATATTAGTTTGTCGTTGTATTGATATTGGTTTTACGTTGTATTCATATTGGTTTGACGTTGTATTGATATTAGTTTTTAGCTGTGTTGATACTAGTTGTCAGCCGTATAGGTATTAGTTTGTAGCGTCAACGACATTGGTTTTTTCCTGTCGTGATATTGGTTTGATATTTTATTGATATTTGTGTGTCGCTGTATTGATATTGGTTTAACGCTTTATTGATATTGGTTTGACATTTTATTGATATTGATTTGACAATATATTGATATTGGTTTGATGATGTATTGATATTGGTTTGACGCTGTATTGATATTGGTTTGACATTTTATTGATATTGATTTGATATTGTATTGATATTAGTTTGATGTATTGATATTGGTTTGACATTGTTGTGATATTAGTTTTCAGCAGTGTTGTTATTGGTTGTAATCTGTGTAGTTATTGGTTTGTAGTTTCAGTGATATTAGTTTTTGGCTGTGATTATATTGGTTTTCAACTTTCTTGATATTGGTTTGTATCTTTAGTGATATTGGTTTTGAGTGTTATTAATATTAGTTTTCAGCTTTATTAATAGTGGTTTGTAGCTTTAGTGATATTTGTTTATCAGCTTTATTGATATTGGTTTGTACCTTTAGTGATATTGGTTTAGGGCGTTATTAATATTGGCTTGCGTGTGCATCCATATTAGTTTTAAGGTTATTGATATTGATTAGTATGTCAAGAAAGAGATTGAAAAGCAGAAATGAAGTTGGTAGGCAAAAAGAAATGGCAAAGCATCAGAAGATGAAACAGAAGCAACAAAACAGTTGTAATGATGTCTCGAACTAGCAGACAATATAAGATAAAAAGTGCATTGACATAGATTTGAATCGACCAGTAAACTATTTATGAACTTGGAATATTGTAAAGACCAAAAGATTGTCAAAAGTTAACATCATATTATTTATTAACATTCGGAAATATTTTTAGCTTATCTTAAATTTGAACTTATGGTATACGAGCCGAATAAAATATGTATCCTTCTATGATGAATAATATTGGTACATCTTAAAACCAATATCTCCACGTCACAAAACTAATATCTTTTAAACCATAACAACAATATTATTTCAGCTCAAAATCAAAATCGGTATCGTAAAAAAATACAACAAATATCGCTGCCGAACAAAACTAATATTGCTAGGCATATGGGATGTCAAATTCGGACTACTAATATCATTCAAAGTAAAATAATACCAATACACATAAATACCAATCTCAGCAGACTTGAAAACTAATCTCAACAGACCTGAAGACCAATATCTATACAGTTGAAAACTAATATCTCTGCAGATGAAAACCAATATAAATACACCTGAAAATCAATATCAGTACATCTGAAATAAATATCTATACAGCTGAAAACCAATATCTCTACAACTGAAAACTAATATCGTTAAAGACTCAAACCAATATCTACACATATTGAAATCAACATCAACACAGACTCAAACTATACACAAAACATACTCAAACTAATATCTTTATAGACTAAAATTAATATCAAGACAATAACGTTAAAACAAAACTGACAAATAAAATAAGTCTGAAACAAGCCCATATCCATTAGAAAATGTCCGTACAATATCAGTCAAAACACAAGTCATATCTGCTAAACCCTAGTCGACTTCCTAGTTCTTATATAAACCTTCTTCTTTCCTTCATCCTCAAGAACAACATTCTTTACTCCAGCATCCTCTCTATGCTCCTCATTATTATTTTTTCTCTTTTTATTAAAGTGCTACAATCGAGGTTCATTTTCATCCTCTTCGTCCTCATCATCCTCCTTATTTTCTTTTTCATCGTTGTGAAAAAAGTCATCCCCCTCATCCTATCATACAACAAAAAGGAATGATACCAGTATTAGATCATACGGAAACTAATATCACCACAGACTGAAACCAATATAATCACAGACTAAAACCATTATCATAACAGAGTAAAACTAATATAATAACAGACTAAAACTAATATCATTACAGAGTAAAACTAATGTTATGACAGAGTAAAACTAATATCATAACAAAGTTAAACCAATATCAATACATAGTCAAACCAATATCAACTCTGAATCAAACCAATATCGATACATACACAACCAATATCAATATAGACGCAAACTAATATCGATACAGTTTCAAACCAGTATCAGTACATCTACAAACCAATATCTAAATAGGTTCAAATAAATATCAATCCGAATAAAATCGATATAAGAACAAGCTAATAAAAGAGGGACATGAGGTTTAAACTCATAAAACTATTTTCATCTTCATCGTCCCTCCCCTCTCTAACATGCTCTCTCACCAACCAAAAATTACTTCAATTCCAAGAACCAAATTCGAAACTGGGGCAGACACTCATTCTTTTCAGCCAATATTACTATTATAATCAATAAATTTAAGATCTCTAAGCAGGTAAGAAAACGTGTGCACCAGATCTAGAAACACAATAAATATACAAATAAATCTCAGTACCAACCATTAAAGAACCAAATTTTACCACAAAAAAATGGAAACCCAAAAAGCCAAAACCACAAAGAACCTAACTTTACCACAAAGAACCAAACGCGGCAAAGGAGAGGGGGATAAGATGGAGAGGAGAACGGTATGGTTGCCGGTATGCGAGAGGAAAGGGAAGAGATGGAGAGGTCACCCGCTATAGTCAACTTTCCTACAAGAATGCGAGGAGAAAGGGAAGAGATGGAGAGGTTGATCACGGTGGGTAACCACGGCGGTTGGGGCGGGAGGTTGGTCATGGAGGTTGGGGCGGGAGGTTGGTCACGGAGGGTCATAGAGGTTGGTCATGGAGGATGGGTAACCACGGAGAGGGAGAAGGAGACCACGGAGAGGAAGAGGGAGAAACAGGGAGAGAGGGAAAGTGGGTGAAAAAAAGAGAGAATATGGAAGGGGAACAGTCAGAAATCTCGAAAATATAGAAAATGTGTAGGAGGTTGGGAGAGAGAGTACTAATTCTCGGGAAAGAGAGAACTAATTTTAGTAGAAATTGATATTTCTTTGATTAAAAATGACTAAAAAGTCCCTTAATAGTTTTTGACCATTAGATTTAAAAATTTGGGCACCACATCTCATCTAACGGTCCAAAAAATAGTCCCTACCTATGGACTAAATTTCTTTAGTCCCCACTCAATCCATTCTCACCTAGTACATACATAGAACTGATCCCACATTGACATCTATAAACTGAAAACAATTAATCAGTGACTCACTTATAAAAAAAGTCCATTAGTACTTGTGATTTTACATTTTAGTCATGTGGTTTTAAATTAAAAATTCAGTCCCTGTAGTTTATATATTTTTTTTCAGGCAGCTGCCCGACCAAACGGGCTTGAAATGCTGTCGTTTTTTATCCGACATGACGGACATGTGATGACCGAGTGAGATTAATTGATGATGACGTATAATCAAATATATTACCAAAATAATTTCAACATTTTAATTACTTTTTCAAAAACCCCAGACTTCATCTACAACCTCCCCCCCTTTCAAAAACCCCAAAATTCCTATTTTTGTTGAATAAAAATGAACTTCGATACAACGGCACACGCCTTAACAAACCCACGTATCCAATTAGAAGTGAGTATTTAATCTGATATCCGATGTTCGAATTCGAATCCAAAAAAATTTTGGATTCGGATAATTTCATATTCGGATTCGGATAAAAAAAATTTGAGTTCGGATATCAGAACTTAGTATTTTTTACAAAAAAGAACAGGTTGGGCCTGGGCTCTAAAGCTATCCTTCCTAATAACTAGTCCACGATAACCAACCTAAACTCTCTAAAAATTAACCAACCCTACAACCATTTCTCGAGAATCCATTCAACTCTCTAAAATCCTAAAAGACAAAATTTCCGACAGCATTATCCCCTTCCGCCTAAGCTCCTCCGTGCACCTCGCTTTTTATCAAATGCCCTCCTTTTCTTCTTCTTTTCCATGGGCTTAACGGCACCAAGCTCGTCCCTTTGCTTCTGGGCTTCCTCTGCCGTCCCTTTCCATGAGTTCGGAATTAGGAATTCTTCTGCCTTCCTTTTCCAATTTATTTATATTTTGTTTACCCCTTCAGAGTTTTAATTTTATTTTTTCACTCTCTGAGACTGAGTTTGGATGCCTACTGGGTTTTAATTGATTTTGTTGATATGGATACTTGAGATTGATTTTTTTGATATTGGATGCCTACTGCTGGGTTTTATAATTCGGATAGTTCGGATTATTCGAATCTGAAAAAAATTTGAATATTCGAATTCGGATAGTTCACTATTCGAATTCGGATAGTAAAATATTCAATTCGGATAATTTGCAGTTCGAATATTTCGGATTCGGGCTATCCGAATACTCACTAAATCTACAAGCATGAAATATCATCTCCTAATCCCAAAACCCAACTCCGAAGAACCCACAAATTATAAAAACCCTAAAAATGGTTTCAAACTCCAAATGAACTTTCCATTCTCCACTACACACTTCAAACTTCCTGCTAGACAACTTTAGTGTGGAACAACACAGACTTATCTCCTAGTAGTTAGTGTTTGTGTTTCAAGAAAGGGAAGAAAAGAAAGAAAGGAAGGAGCTTGCCACTTAGAGAAACCAAAAGTAAAATGAGTGCTTCTAAGTTCATAAAATGTGTTACTGTTGGAGATGGACCTGTTTGAAGACTTGTATGCTCTCTTTTTTTTTTAATAAGTAAAAGACTTGTATGCTCATTTGATACACCTGCAACAAGTTCTCAACTGCAAATCTATTGAAGACTTATCCTTTTTCCCCAAAAGTTCCCAATCACGACACGTCATATGAAGTTGGCGGGGACTTGAAATTTGGTGGAAGATGAAGTTTGGGGTTTTTGAAGGGGAGGAGGTTGAAGATGAAGTATGGAGTTTTCGAAAAAGTATTTACATGTTGGAATTATTTTGGTAATTTATCAGATTATATGTCATTATAAATTAACCCACTCGGTTGTCACATATCTATCACGTCAGGTCAAAAACGACAGTGTTTCAAACCTGTTTGATCAAGCAGCTGCCCTGCTGCCAGGAAAAAATTTGTAAACTAAAATTATTGAATTTCCAATTTAAAATCGCGTGACCTAAATTATGAAAATGTCAAACAAGACTTTACCAAAAAAAACGTGAAATTGGTACTTATGCCATATTTTAGGAAAAAGAAAAGGTCCATGACCCACACACATGCATGATTAATTTGAGAGGGAAAACCACCAATTGTTTTTTTGTTGTTTGGACCAAAAGCGGCTATATTTAGGAAAAAGAAAAGCGCATTCTTGCTTCGTCCGCTTATCATATCTCCCATTTATAGAATTGAAAGGAAGGCGAGTGGAAGTAGCGAAATAAGCTCCCATTCTTGTAGGCATTTTCCAGGAAAGATAAGCCGGTGATCAGCTTTCTGCCCTGCTTACTTTTCCAAAGCAGCGAGGAAGACCATGCCGAAGCTAGGTTTTTTTTATCAGAACACGTGACATCCATATACCATTGTGGTGAATAAGATAGTTTTGAGTTGAGTGAGATATTTAAAAGATAATAAGTTATTTAAGATTAGTTGATATAACTGATCCGCAAAACTAAGTATAATATCCCTCTACAAAGGAAAACAAAAAGAGGACGCAGTTGCTTTTTAGACAAATTAGTGTTCAGCGATACTATCACAATAGTGCACTCGTATTAAAGGACGATATTGCACCAATCAATTCTCGCACGTGGAAATGGAGCGTGAACGGGATATAACTGACCTCCTCCCAATACAACATCCCCGGGGCCACGCGGGCGCCACCGGTCCGCCACCCGCGTTTTAGTCCAGCGATAAATTACTGTCAATTACGAGATCATAAATTTCCACCAACAAAATTATGAGATCATAAATGATCAACTTTGATTATTCTATTTTAACCAAACAAATTAAATTTATAAAAAATTCAGTTGCGTTAAGAAATAAGTTCAAATAATTTTGCTGTCCTACAAAATTTTGTTTGACTCACATTTAAATTAGCGAGTTTAACAATGATATTGTACTGGATAAAAATTACCGAATCACGAAAGCACCGATTAAAGCACAGTTTGTGTCATGTTCCAGATTTCCAAGAAACCGCACTCGTGACAATTAACATCGAAACCCAATCCATTCCACTAATCAGAGCACGAACTTACAAGACGGTACAAAAACTGGCTAATGAATAATGATCAGCAGAAGGCTGAAGCTAATATTTTTCAGGTAGAAAAATAGTTCATTTAGTCTAGGAAACACGTGTATATTATTATGTCATGCTCGTTGTTGTCCTAAGCAATTTTGATTCCGGAAACTAGTAAAAACTGTCCGGATAAAAAATTATGATTATTATAAACCCACACCAGCTAATTTAATTAATTAGTCTTAGAGCTTAACCCGTCCTAATTATACTAATATTTTAGAAGTTCCAGAGGGAATTAGAATAATAATCTTGTCCGAAACCGCCATCCAAACCATCCTCCGCGTAATAATCCGCGCCGCCACCGGAGACATGATCCGGCGGAGTCGCGATAAAGCCGTTATTAAGCTCGTCGAACCCAGGGAATATTCCGTAATCCGCCGCGAAATTCCCGAAATCCATAGACGGCTGCTCAACATTATCGTCCAACGCCAGGAGCTCGTTGAAGCTCCCCTCCAGCTGCACCGTCCCCTCCGACGACCCGCACGGAGACGAGTTGTTCTCCGCCGGGGGTATCGGCAGCGGAGAAGAGTCGGCGAACCTCGCAGCGGCGAGCTGGATCTCGGACCGGGACAGCGTCCTCCCGCCGGGGATCTGCGGCGGGGAGTGGGGGAAGTTGAACTTTGCGGTGTGGCCGCGGAGGCAGAATTGGGCGGCGTCGAATGCACGGGCCGCCTTCTCGGGCGAGTCGAAAGAGCCTAGCCATATCCTCTCCCGGCTGTTTGGTAGCCTTATCTCGGACACCCACTTGCCCCATTTCCGCTTCCGTACACCTTTGTACTTGCACGACGAGGACGACTGGTCGTTTGTCGGACTCGAACTCCTCTCCTCCTCTCCCCTCAACTGGCTGCTCGTCGACCCTATCGGCTTCACCATTTACAAATTTGATGACTGTTTTTCTTTTGGCAGGAAGAAATTTGATGACTGTTGGAGCGGAAAATTATTCACGAATTCGGAATCACGTTTGTGTGTAGTGGAGTGGAGCTGGTTTGCTTATACGGCGTTGGAGGGGCCTGAGGTGGGTTATATACGTTGGGTAAGTGAGTGACGGGCGCTGACTTGTTAGTATGCGGGTCAAAGCTAAGGACTAGAGGCGCGTTAGCGAGGTACGCGGGGTAGTTGAGGAGGAGTTCTAGAATAATTATATTTTTCGTTTTGACTTGTAATATAATATACATATTTCCGATTTCATAAAAAATAGAATAGAATATATATCTGTTAGGAGTTTGGATTGGGTACGGAGTGAAGAAATCATTCCGAACGGTTTGGAGTGAAGGGGAGACCGCGCTGGCAAGCGCGATTATGTGATACTGGTATGCACAGTTATGTGATACTGGCATGTGTATTTATGAAAGCGGCATGCCCCATTTATGATAATGGCGCACGTGATTTTTTTCATTTTGGTTCCCGTATTTTAATATTTTTGCAAAAAAGTCATACTGGCATGCGCAGTTATGTGATACTGGCATGCACAGTTATGTCATAACGTCATTTGTTTCAGGCTTGTGTTTGCGCATGACTTTTTTTATTTTGATCCCCGTATTTTAGCATTTTTGCAAAAAAGCCCCTGCATGTCTTCATTCCGAACGGTTCGGAATCTGGGCATTCCGTACCCAATCCATACCCATCTGTTAGAGTTTCGTCCATGTGCGTGTTTTACTATTTTTTACACCTCGTGTCTCAATTTATAGGAGCAGAAACTAATTAAAACTGGGCCCGGGACCTCTTTGTCACTGGGTGGGGACTACTTATTTCGTTGTTGTTTGGCACTTTGGTGTTACACTTGGGGGATTTCGTCTCTCTCGGATAAATGCTCCCGAAACAAATGGATAAATTTTTATATAAATCTTTCGTATTTATATTTTTAATATTTGAGTTGAACAATATTGGTTTCGATTTTTAAATAATTTTTATAAATAAATTTAATAATAATAATATTTACAATCTATTTAACATAGAATTGTCTCTCAAATTACGACTGTCGGTCATGTCAAAACTCTACCATGATAAAACCATCTTTTAAAGGTTGGAAGACTGTCAGAATGCATGATCTTCCCATCTATCAAACGAAAAAAATTTTACGTTGGTCCTCACATATCAAGTCATATGATAATTTGGTATATACCTACCAATTAACAAATAACATGTGGAAAAGTAAGACCACTCTATAGTATGATGAACATTTAAAGTATATAATATTGTCATTAATAAAAAAAGATTGTTAAAAAAGTTGATTAAATAATTGAGCTTGATTCTAGGACAATTAAAATTAAATTTGTCAGTGAAGAAAGATGATTTGTAAAAAAATCCTTTACTGCTTTTTTTTTTGATAAGTTGAAGTATTGTATTAAAAATCCTTTACTGCTCTAGCAATTGTTTGATGTGGACTTACATCCCGTGAATACTAAATAATGAGGAGATGGTTTTTTGATATCTTTTACATGCTCTTTAATTTTGAGTTGATAGGTACGGTAAAACCTCTGTAAAGTGATTTCCTCTAAAGTGATAACCTCTCTAAACTGATAAAAAGTCATGGTCCCGAGTCGGGACCAGTGTTAAAATATGATAACTCCTCTATCGTAATAACTGATACTTTTTCAAAAAAATTTAGTATAAAATTACTGTCCCAATTTTTGCATAAAGTGATATTTTCGAATAAATACATATATTTTTACGTACTTTGCAAATTTGAAAATTATTTTAAGATGTTAATTTGTGCTAGATTTTCTTGTTTGATAACTTTTACGTCATCATTCATCTTTTGAATTATATTCAAATGGTCTTTGTGATCGTCGTCTTGTTGTAAAAAATATTTCAATCGAGTGTAGTATTTGAATAACGCTTTAAGCCGAGATTTAAGTTATCTCGTGACTTTTATTTACATTTTTGTTTGATTGATTCAAAATTGCATCGACAATATCTTGTTTGGTCGGAATGTAACAGATAGAGAGGTATTGGTCAAATGTGAATTAGACAATAATTTTTTTTAAGTAAAAAAATATAAACCCCTTTTATATGATAACCTCTCTAAAATGATAATTTTCTCCGGTCCCAACGATATCACTTTAGAGAGGTTTTATTGTAATTGGATTGGTAAGTTGGCCAACTTCGATTTTTCTAATCCACGAATAACTTGGTTTCTATGGGATGAATAGAATAGAATTACGACAAGTTTTTCTACACGCGATTTCTATTATGTAATTAAGAATTTTCTTGATACGTACAGAGGATTGCACAGGAGATGCATATACAATTCATTAATTAAATTAAATAGAATAAATCGACGTCAATAACTAATATAGAGAGTCCTAAATGAGACGACGCCTTTAATTTTGGAAGAGCTTCAAAGAACAAGGAAAATTCTGAAACTAATTACCAAATTATTGTCATAACGTATAATATATTATATAACATGATTGGTATATAATATTATAGTTTACTCCTGTACAATACCTAATATATATTTGATATGTATAACCAATTATATATTTTGCCACTAAACTATAAAGTAATCAAGTAAAAGATGAGTTAATGATTTTTGGAATTTCTTTTGCTAAAAATATTACTGTTGATTAAAGAACGAATTACATATATATAATTAAGTTTACTTTTGAAATAAAATTTTTATATCAACCTAAATCATATTAATAACAAGATTATATATCTTAAATATTCATTGTACCATTAGACTAATAGAGTGGCCCCACTTTTCTACATGTTACTTATTAATTTGGGAGTACATATCAAGTCATTTAATGACTTAGTATGTAGAGATCAACATAAAATTTCCCATCAAATGATTGAGAGCAATCCTCTCCTGCTAATGATCGTGGGATTTGAGCCGTTAATTGATCAACATATAGAAAATATTTTTTTATATTTATAAGACTTAATCAACAATCTAAAATTTTTAATTTGAACTAACTTCTATAACAAATAGAGATTGAAAAATAAAATAATATGATCTAACAAGGTTCACGCCCTGGTACTTATTAAGGGGGTTGGATTGAGTACATAATGCAAAATTATGTACCGTGCATATCAAAGGAAGTAGTAATGGCATAATTATAAAAAAGGGAAATAGGAAAGGATAAACTTGGTATTTGAAATTCAAACAACGAGCCCTATTAATTAGGAAAGAGGAGACAGTTATGGAACAAAATCTGCTCCTAATAACCGTGATTCTATATTCAAAAAGAAAAAAATCACAAAATTAATTTTATCAGTAGCCATTTCAGATCATGGAAGACAAATAAATGACGATTTGATTGCAACTTATTTTTCGTGTAACGATTTAAAGCTATGATAGTAAAAGGCGTATCCTGTTGTGTGAAGTGGCAAGACAAAGAAACTGAACAAGCATGTCTTTATATGGTAAAAGGCGTGATATTGACATGCATATTTTGTTATGGGAAATAGCATGCTAGTTATGTTGCACATGCATGTTCTGATTTGATAAATGGCATGGTATTATAAAGAGTGCATGAATGTCATGTTGTGTTATATGGCATGATATTGCACATACAAAAGGCATGTCCTGTTGTATTAAATGACATGATATTGCAAATACAACATGCATGTCTTATTGTGTGAAATGTCATGATATTGAAGAACCGCTTCCTCAAAAACTACAAGAAAATTAAAGAACGAGAATGACGAATGGTTAAAAAGAAGAAAGATGGGTAGAAGTGATTTCGAATAAGTGAACGAGAAGGAAGCACGAGAATTGCTTCTATTTTTCAAACAATACTGGTGGAGGAAACAGAAAGAAAAGGGATTTGTGGCGAATGAATATTCCTCTTTATGAAGGATTTATATTTCCTTTTTAAGTTTTCTCTTTTCTGATCTACATGTAGACTAAAACTCGAAATTACCCCTATTGAATAGTGATCTATCAGATTTAATAGGGAACAAATTTATTCAAATGGATGGCCAAGATTCTATTTGGCATGGTGCAGAGAAATTTTTAACGTATGCACCAAATCCAACCTCATTATTAATTACTTTTACCAACCAAAAAGTTCTATCACTAGATTCAAAACATTAAACACAACTTATCAATATTGTTTGGTAAGTAAATTTTATTCTAGTATATAATATGTAAATATTTACGGTCCCTTGGTGTTAAATTTTTCGCTTGACGATGTTGCAATGATAACCTCTTTAATATCAAGGGCGAGTGCTTTATGTGGGTTGCGTTCTGTGGTAGGCTGTTGACAAGGAACAATCTTATTCGAAGGGGTATGCTTGATTGTTGGGATTGCTTGTGCCCTCTTTACGGTGTTGATGATGAGTCCATTGATCATATTTTCCTTTTCTGTCCATTCTCTAGCAGAAGCTGGAAGTACTTTGCTCAGAAGTTGGGCATCTCTTGATATTGTGGGCCGAGGGTTGCGAGTTCGTTGGAGATGTGGATGGGTCTCGTTTAAGATATCATGGCTAAGAAGGTGTGGGTTGAACTTTATGGTGCAACTATCTGAAGGATTTGGCTCTTGAGAAATTGGGCAATTTTCCAAGGCGATAGATGTAACTGGGAGTTTCTCACCCATGTTATTCTCAACTGTGCTCATGAATGACTTCATTGGTCGAACTCGATTTCTGACTTAGGACCTCAAGATTTGATCTTGTATTTAGAATCCTTTAGATGATTAGGGCGTGGTCTCTAGTTTGGTTGGGAGCTTGAGGTTTTGTCTCAATTCCTGTTGGAAAATTATTCGGGTAAGGAGGATGAATGTGGTGTAGGAGTAGCACGAAACTTCAAGGATCTTTCGATTCTTTAAGATAAATAATTCGACCCTCCAAATAAGCTTCGCGAGTACAATGGATCAGTGAATTATCTTCCTCAGGATTCAATGAAGCTCTAACTTCGATGTCGAGTTCAAGGTTTGTACTACCTTGACCCGACCAAGAACACACTAGGATGATTTATGATGATGCTTTTGGAGGAAAATGAAGTAGAAATGCTTTATGATTCATGTAATTAATTTCAATGAAAAATAAGTGCCACTATTTATATGGGATTGGCTCCATAATTCATGCCTTTTCATCACTAAAAACGTTCATGTAAGAAGTGTTAATGGTGGCTAATAGAATGGTCATAATTTTTTCAAGTTTGAAACAAAGAGTCACAAATTTGAACTTGTGTAGACCGCCCGGCGCCCGCCGGGTTCGAGCATACTCCATACACCTGGCTGCCGCCGGGTTTTGAACTTGCGCGGGCACACCCAGTGCCTGCCAGGTTCGAGTATACTGCTCAAACCTGACGCCCGGTGTATGGAGCATGCTCCAATTATAAATTCTGAGTTTTTGTTTATAAAATTAATTTACTTACCAAAAAAACCTCTTTAATATCATACTAAAGTTAAATCCAATGAAAAAGCTTCAGTAAAGAAAGAGCGTTTAAGCTAAAACTATTTAACACTGAAATCATCCGTGAATACAAACACCTGATCACCTATAGACAACTTACATAACCCACCACACCTTACATATTTCCTAAAAATATACAGCTTCGAAAAAATATAGGGATAATTATTGTTAGAATCTTAGTGTTTGGCATATTCGCTTCTCACCCCCTGTATTTTGACAATTGATTAAAAACTCCTAGAGATTTAGTTTTATTATACTCTCAGGCCCCTCGCTGACGCATATATATTTTCTTGTAAAATGACTAATATACTCTTACAAAAATTAATTAAAAAACAATATATTTTCTCTTCCTCCTCTGTGACTAAATTATTTCTTATCCGGCTACAAGCATCGGTCCCAATCCAAAATCAAACTATCCAAATTGATCGAATGCAAGGGGAAGCAACGTGGAGAGCAAAAATCAATCTGGATAGTTTCACTCGCCCATTCTTCTCCTACAAAAATCAAATTGGGGCCATTCTTTTCCATGGTTGTTGTCGGAGAGCAAATTGACCATCTATGCCATAATTTCGAGCGACGACAGTGGAATAATTTTGAGCCATTCTCACTTGCCCCCAATTAGCAGCTGAGACATGGAATAGTTGATTAGTGATTGTGGCAGGGATAAACTCAAGCCACGACAGTGTTGTCGACGGCCATGACGTCAATGTAGGGAGGGTGGAAAACAGACCTCACCATTCTCGCCATCGTCGGAGGCGACTTGTCTCGGGCTGCCCTCACCGTTATCTTCTGGATCTGGGTTTATAATTTCTTGATAATTTCTACGACGCCGTCTACTTGGGATCCCGGGCGACGTCCGCTCTAGATGTGCCGACACGTGCCCAGGTCCTGACGTCCTCGTCTATTTCGGTGAAGGATATGCCCAGTTTGGTTGGGGACATGGCAAGCGGATGCTTCGCCTGAGAAGAAGATGGTTCTTAGTTTGAGTTTCTTTATTTTTTGATTTTTATCTGAATTTTTTACTTTGATCGAAAAAGGAGAGGAAGGGTCGGAGAAGAAGAGGATGTGTTGGAGAAGGAGACCCAGGGGTATAATAGTTTTTTTTGAAAATAATAATAATAAATTAATTGATGACGTCAGCGAGGGGCCAAGAGAGTATAATTTTGCCAAACTATGGGGAGTTTATAATCGATTTTCAAAAGACATGGGGGTGAGAGGCGAATATGCCAAATACCAGGGGTCTAACAGTAATTATCCCAAAAATATAACCCACCACACTTGTCAATATTTTTTATCATCCAATTGATTTGTTTGTTGTTGGTATGGGGTAGCAGGTGCTAGACAATTCAGTACTACTCACAAAATAATCTTGAGAATTGTTTTCCTCATAAGTAAAATTTTATGTTCATTACCAACATATTTACATCCACCATTTTGCTAATTACAGAGACCTAAAGTCCAGTGGACATCTGAGAATTGTTTTTGACCATTTCAATTCCATGTATTAATATGAACCAAACAAGTCTTTGACTAGGCCCAATAGGCCAACTGGAGATACATATAAGTAAATTAAATAAATAATCTAGATAACTCAATTTCACGTGGCTTATTATACATATACGTGTGTACTTCTAAAAGAAAATTACAGTCTCCCAAAGCGGCGCTTGTTATTATTTTTGTACGGATGCAAAAGAGCATAATTAACACTTTTAACATAATATTTTCTTAAATTTTTTTTTGAAGGTAAATTATTACACAATGAGACTATCAATATTTGAATTTTAGATTTTTTAAATATTTACAACTTTTTGTGTCGTTGGATTATAAGTCCTCAAATTTTTATAATAAGCCACGTGAAATTGGGTTACCTAGATTATTTATTTAATTTACTTCTCTTATGTCTTGCACAGACTTCTGTAATTAATTTCTTTTAATTTTGTTTGGCAAAAGGAATGTTTTATAATTGTCTGGGACGCGGAACATATGACATCATCAATGAAGCACTTCCGGAAGTCATTTTTGTCATGCAATAGACAGATAGTTAAATTACTCCCATCAATTCGTTCACATCTTGGTTTGGGGCTGCATCTTAGCAACTGCATAGGTAGAACCAACCCCACCGAATTGATCTAAATGATATGTAACTTAGATTTTTAATAAAATATTAATTTTATTTTGCTATGAGTAGAAAATATTATTAAGATGATTATTTTTAAATAAGATCTACAATAAACGTAGCATGTTTGGTCAGTGATAATTTGTTCCGGTAGTGATCTCAATCTGATGTTACGTGTTCTATTTCAATCTCTTGAGGTACAAAAATAATCTCAAATTATCAAGGATATCTTGAGCTCTCCGGTGCGGTCTCAAAGTGACCAGGTGACCGATGACCGGTGACCGGCATGGTCTCAAAGTGGGTGGTGTCATCTCAGAGAGATCAATGTCAGGTGATCGATGTTCGTTATCGTCCCGAAGAGACCGGTGTCGGATGACTGGTGATTGGTATCATCTCAAAGAGGTTGCTTCCGGTCTTGAGTTGGGTAGAAATCGATAATGGTCTTCTCATGGTCAAGACCGATGACGGTCTCCCAATGATGGTCTCTCCTTGGTTGAGACCGGTGACGGTAGACCACCTCAGTTTATTGTCCTTTGATGCCAAACATTCATCTTTGATAAACTAGCGGTAACTTATGACTCGGGCATTGGATTAAGTTGGTTCTTTCGGTCATGGAAAGATAGGAGAAGGACCTAGAACTTCTCAGTTAACTACTTCTTTATATTCGAGGCATAGCAATATAAAAAGTCTACATCAAGGCTGGATACCGCTTCCCGCCTGCCTGGATAATGTTCATCAGTAAAATGATCATAACTTTTGATCCGAAGCTTGGATTAAGGTGATTCAAATTGATATGGAAAGATAAGATATAAATCTACGATTATTCAGTAAGTGAGTTCTTCAGATTCAGAGTGGAAGCAGGTCACAAGTGCAGGTCAAAGCGGAAGGATGCCACCGACCTTGAAGCAGGAGCCCAGATGGTCGCTTTGACCTATAAAGCAAGAGCCCGGATGGTCACTTTGACTTACAAGGCGGGAGCCCGAATGGTCGCTTTAACTTTCGAGGCAGGAGCCCGGAGGGCGTTTTGACCTTCGAAGTATCCGGGTGGATGTCTCGGCTCGTGAATTGGGATGTCCGGTTGGACGCCTCGGTACGTGAAGTGATATGTCCGGGTGTTAAAGTGCAAAATTCATACTCCGGGTGTGTAGCAAAGGTGTTCATCTCCGGGTTCGTTCACGGAAATCCATGTTCGGATTGGTGTGTCCGTCCAAATTGGACCGCTCGGTGGTCGCCCAAGTCCGCGTGGCGGTAGGCACTTACCGCCTTAGCTTGTGGGCGGTAGGCCTTTACCGCCTTGGCTTGTGGGCGGTAGGCCCTTACTGCCTTAGCTTGTGGGCGGAAGGCTTGGCCTGCCTTAGGGCTTATGGGCGGTAGTCTCAGCTCGCTTCAAGGGCCCGGGCAGAAGAACGAAGCCCGTTTTAGGGGCTCAGACGAAAGAATGAAGTCAGGGTAGGAGGACCGGATGGGCTTAACAATCCCACTTTGAGAGCCCGGACGGGAAGACTATTTGGTCTATATAGGCGGAAGGTTTCGACTTTTTTGAGTTCACTTCGGGCTTAAAGACGATAAGTTGTTTCAGCATTGATGGGCTTAAGACAAGCTTTTGCGTGGAAGGTTCGAGAGGATCGGGTCGGTTTATATTTTCCTAAGTAGAGCCGGGATTTTCAAGATTCCAATAAGATTTTGGGACACAATTGCTTGGTCGGCACGACCGGCATATTCCTAATCGGGGACGAGATATGTTCATACGAGGAAGACGGTTTATATTTTCCTATTCTAAGCCGGATTGATTTGAAAATAAAATATTCACTCGGGACGGAATTTCTTGCACGGGAAAGATGGAGCTAGGTCAGGACGTGCTATATAAAGGGAGTTCAGGTACCGGAGAAGACATCCACAACACAACACATAACTACTTTACTTAACGTATATCCCTTTTTCTTTTCGTAGCCTAGCGTAGCCCGTATCCTAGCTCTAGCTTTAGCCTGAGTATAGACCGACCTTGGGACGACCACTCCAGATCCGTCTCAGGTTCTTGTTCTCTTTTCCCCACAATATATTTTTTTGGCACGCTCGGTGGGACTAATGAGGGCGTCTGAGAAGGCGGTCTAAGTTTTGCCGGCCAAGATGACCAATTACTTTGTTGCTCCAGTTTCTTACAAGGAGTCAATACCTTCCGGTTCCCAGTCGTATGCATGGGGGCGGAATTCATTTACCTCGGCTTTCCCAAAAGAGTCAGCTGAGACAAACGTCGCCCCGATGGAGTTCTATACGCCCGTCATCCCGATGGAGACATGTGCCACTTTTTGTGCTCGAAAGCTTTACGAGGAGTCTTGTAGGCATTATGAGGCATCCTCACGTATGGTCATCAATCAATACCAAGGGATGAGTGTATTCACCGGACCAGCTGTACCAATCCAACCAGCCTTTGCACATATACCTTTCACCGCAACTCTGCTATCGCCGGGTGTGTTCGGCTATGGTCCAATGCCCGAAACTCCTATGTATCCCCCGTACCAAACAACTCCTTATATGGCAATGGGGACACATGGAGTAAACTACTCGGGACAGTACGAGACCGCAAGGGCGAGGGCTAAAAATGTCCAAGCGAGATCGAGTTGGTATCAATCGGCCCTGACCCAAGGCTGGTCATATCCATCTAGGGTCTCGACCGATGACCGGCGTGGTCTCAAAGTGGGTGGTGTCATCTCAGAGAGATCAATGTCGGGTGATCGATGTTTGGTATCGTCCCGAAGAGACCGGTGTCGGATGACCGGTGATTGGTGTCATCTCAAAGAGGTTGCTTCCAGTCTTGAGTTGGGTAAAAATCGATAATGGTCTTCTCTTGGTCAAGACCAATGACGGTCTCCCAATGATGGTCTCTCCTTGGTTGAGACCGGTGACGGTAGACCACCTCAGTTTATTATCCTTCGATGCCAAACATTCATCTTTGGTAAACTGGCGGTAACTTATGACTCGGACATTGGATTAAGTTAGTTCTTTCGGTCATAGAAAGATAGGAGAAGGACCTAGAACTTCTCAGTTAACTACTTCTTTATATTCGAGGCATAGAAATGTAAAAAGTCTACATCAAGGCGGGATACCGCTTTCCGCCCGCCTGGGTAATGCTCCTCAGTAAAATAATCATAACTTTTGATCCAAAGATTAGATTAAGGTGATTAAAATTGCTATGGAAATATAAGACATATATCTATGACTTTGTAGTTGGTGATTTCTTCAGATTCAGAGTGAAATCAGTTCAAAAATGTATATCAAAGCGAAAGGATGCCTCGAACCTTGAAGCAGGAGCCCGGATGGTCGCTTTGACCTACAAAGCAAGAGCCCGGATGGTCACTTTGACCTACAAGGCGGGAGCCCGGATAGTCACTTTAATCTTCGAGGCAGGAGCCCGGAGGTCATTTTGACCTTCGAAGTATCCGGGTAGACATCTCGGCTCGTGAAGTGGGATGTCAGGTTAGATACCTCGGTACGTGAAGTGATATGTCCGAGTGTTAAAGTAAAAAATTCATACTCCGGATGTGTAGCAAAGGTGTTCATATCTGGGTTCGTGCGCGGGAATCCATGTTCGGGTTGGTGTGTCCATCCGGATTAGACCGCTCGATGGTCGCCTGAGTTCGCGTTGGACTTCAAGGCGATCGGCGGTAGGCCCTTACCGCCTACCGCCTTGGCTTGTGGGCGGTAGGCCTTTGCCGCCTTGGTTTGTGGGCGGTAAGCACGAGCTGCCTAGGACTGATGGGCGGTAGGTACATGCCGCCTAGGGTCTGTAGGGCAGTAGACACGGACCGCCTAGGACCTGCGGGCGGAAGAAGGAAGTCCGTTTAGGGGCTCGGGCGGTAAGGTGAAGCCCGCTTAGAGGGCTCATGCGGTTGGTGTCCGAAAGATTATTTGGTCTATATAGGCAGAAAGTTTGGACTTTTTTTAGTTCACTTCGGGCTTAAGGACGGTAAGTTGTTTCAGCGTTGACGGGCCTAAGACGAGCTTTTGCATGGAAGGTTTGAGAGGATCAGGTCGGCTTATATTTTCCTAAGTAGAGCCGGGATTTCCGAGATTCCAATAAGATTTTGGGACACAGTTGCTTGGTCGACACGACCGGTATATTCCTAATCGGAGACGAGATCTGTTCATTTGAGGAAGACAGTTTAGATTTTCCTATTCTAAGCCGGGTTGATTTGGAAACGAAATATTCACTTGGGACGGGATTTCTTGTACGAGAAGGATGGAGCTAGGTCAGGACGTGCTATATAAAGGGAGCTTGGGTACCGGAGAAGGACATCACCAACACAACACAATTACACTTTATTTATCTTGTTGCTTTTCCTTTCCGTAGCCTAGCATAGCCCATAGCCTAGCTCTAACTTTAGCCTTATTATAGACCGACCTTGGAACGACCACTCCGGATCCGTCTCAGGTTCTTGTTTTCTTTTCCCCCTAACACAATCTTATGAATAATAGGAAAAAAATTATTTAGAATACCAGATCTGAATTCAACAGTTCTTGAATTGTAATCGAGCCTACCTACTAATACTCCTGCTACAGTTGTTTATTGTTGTTATTATTTTCGGTCCTCGACTTCTCGTCGTCATCATTCATCCATTGACGATCGAATCCATCAACTTTCTTTCCACAGGAACCGTCCAAATATGGTAGCTGATAGGTGGGTAATAGGGATACTGATAAAAACATGTCATTTTGGTGTTACGCGGTGCCATAAAAGGTAAAATTCTGATTCATAGGTTGACCCTTTTTTTTTCATAGGTTGACGTTTAGTTACAGAGTTGTGGACTGATACGCACGCGGACTCCTTGATATGCTGAACGCAACTTATCACTATCGGCAGAATTTGAAACAAAGCACAGTTTTGTTATAATTCAAAAATTTTATCTACTCGAACTTAAAATAATTAGATTAAAAATTCTCAAATACTAAACCGTATAAAAAAATAGTGGAAAGCTTCTGCTTGCTTCTAGATGTGCTCCATCATGCATTTGTTTATACTCGATCGGAACATTGTTTATTTTACGGGATTGTATATTGCTCCTGAAGTTCATTTTCAATCCGGAGGAATTTTTTTTATTCGAGAAATCGGTGGGAATGTTTTTCTTCGGGGGGGGTATAGGAATGAATGGGCAAATAGAATTACATCCAAAATTAAATGCGGCCCACTCCGGTCGATAAATATAAACATTGGAATGGGCCATTCACAATTAGCAACACATGCCCATCTGGGCCCACGGATTTCGTTGTCAATGCACTTCTTCTTTATTAACCAATATTAGTCTTACTAGATCGACTAATTTATATTCGAACAGAAATTACAACTCGCAACTCATTTATGATCTTCCTCGTCCTTACCCAAAGAGAAAAAAAAACTCTATGATCCTGCTGGATAAGCTCCCAAAACCAGCATAAAAAATCTTATTTAGTTCAAATTTAGATTAATTTGTGTAGTATTCTTATACTAGTCAACTTAAAAAACAAATATATTGTATGAATAACCCAACACAAAAAATAAGTAACATACCGGTCGAAAGAAGGCTATTAAGTTCTGGAGAATACCCGCGGTTTCCAAGGTATCGGGCCCGGATCCATTCCGCGGATGAGCGAATCACAATAAAGTTGGTTTTCTGATGGTTAATATTTTAGAGGATTCTCCACCATGAACGAAATGCACTCTCCTACAGACTCATCCAAGATAAACACTTCTCCACACGGTCTATATACAGAGACTTGTGCAGTGAGAAGGAGATGTCACTAGTTGATCCGATTTGGAGTCGAATATAGGCTATGCGGGTCACTGAGCATATACGTTTATTCACATGGTTATTTTGTCATGGCACGTTGATGACTAATGCGGAGTACATACGGAGGCATTTCAAGGAGGACAGAACGTGCCTGAGATGTCGCATTTATGTCAAGTCACTGATGCATATACCTCGTGATTGCAGGTTCTCTAGAGCGGTGTGGGAGTCCCATCGCAGGTGGCTCTAGGCCAACATCTCGGCCACCATTACCCATACTAATGATCCACCGTGAACGATGATGTTTGTGACTACATGATGGTGGCTGTGGGGCTAGAGCGATGCCATTTTTCAACCGGCCACCCCCCCCCCCCCCCCCCCCCTCCAATCATCTCATGGACATAGGAGTTTGCCCTAGTCCTGACATTCTGAATTACTCCACTGTCCCTCAGACGCGAGATTTTAGTGTCCTAGCAGCGACCCCCGTAGGGCTTCGTCAAGCTCAACACAGATGGAGCTTCGATAGACAACCTGGGGCCTGTGAGCGCTGGAGGCATTATTCGTGATTATGGTGGTCTTTGGGTATGCGGCTTCGCCAATGGCATCAAGAGTTACACACCTCCTTGACTGCGGAGCTCTAAGTGCTCACCCTCGGCCTGGAGCTGGCTTGAGAGAGGGGCTTCCAGAGACTCCTTGTGGAGGTAAATCTGTCCTTGGCCATCATCTATGTGGGTCGTGATATTGCTCGAGAATATCCACTGGTGACTCTGACCATTCTCGAGAGTTGCTTGTGAGAGATTGGGAGATCAACTTTCAGCATACTTGGCGCGAGGGCAACCGAGTGATAGACGCGCTTTCGAAGCACGCCCTGACGCTTCCTTTTGATTATTTTGTATTTGACATTTAGCTTATTGTATTGATGTGTACATTGATGACTTGCAGAAAATCAGCCTCCTTAGATGTACACGTAGAGCTTGTGATACTGACGGCGGGGAAACAAATTTAGTATTATCAATGTCAAGGCGGGTTTCTACCTTGCCGATGTGCTCTTTCCTTCCCGCGGATTTTTTATACTGAGTTTTATTGAGGCCGACGGTTGCAACCTCGAAAGAGGAGATTCCACACCAAGTAGTAACCATCACAATGATGAGCTAGAAGAATATTTATTTAGGATGTAATTGCTTTTTCATATTTATCCATAGGGGTTTGCCCCTCCATTTCCATGAAAACACTTAGATTAATGAGTACGGAGTTTTTTTCGGAAGAAAAAACTTCACAAATAAAAAGAAATGTACAAAAACTTCCCTACAAACTATCTCCCACTGGCCCTACATCCCTGGTAGACTAAGAGGGGGTTCCCCTGATTAATAGACCAGAGCAGAGCCTGACCATCCTATGATCTATCTCTGCTGGCCCCACAATTTGGGTATTCAGAGTGACGCCCCCAGCCAATAGGCCAAGGAACATCAACCTATCATCTATCCTAGCTGTCCCCATAAGCTGACAGTCTGGGGGGGGGGGGGGGGGGGGGGGGGTGGTCAACCACCAGGCAATAACCCAGTAAACTGACCTTCTATCTCCTCTGGCCTCGAGATTTTTCGTGCAAGAGAACATTCCCGCCCACCCACCTCGAGGAAAACACACACCCATAACTCACACACCTAGTGCGTGTGGTTGCAGCCGAGGCCCTCTATAAAAAACTTTGTCGCCACCTAACGACAGGAAAAAAGACCACCAAAAAACCTGTTGATATTGCGAGTGCCTATTACAATAAAAAAGAAAAGCAAGCAGCATAGTTTCCTTCTTGAAACCAACCAAAATGCACCAAGTCGGTGCAGCAACAAATAACCTATCTGAAACTAATCCAAAAGAAAACATATATACCCACACACATGATCGACATGTTTGTCCCAGAATGTCTCAATTAGAACCCTGGAGCGTTGGGCCACCATCCATCTACCTGCAACTTAGACAGAGCATCTACAGTAGCATTACCTTCTCAAAAAATGTGAGATACCTAAAAATTCATATCCTACAGCTTGACTTGCACCTGCAACCATCTGTTTCGAAGCTTCCAATGAATCACCATGCCTCGGTTGTGCCATAATAGAGTGAAGACATAAACATGGTCAATTTCCAACCACAGGTTGCGCCATCCTCGACAATGTGTTGTCTCAACTGCTTGTAAGGCTGCGTCTAACTCAGCTTCGTAACTAAAACTAATCCACATTCTCTTCACAAGCACCCCTGCACGAAACCCCTGTGATTTCTAAAAATACCTACAGCAGTAAAGGGGCCAGGAGCACTACGAGCATTACCATCTGTGTTGCACTTCATCTAGCCTGGTAAAGGACAATGTCATCGTACCTCCTTTACCCTTGGTGCTCGCCCAGGCCGGCCAGCCACCCCTAGAGCTCTCAAAGTCAACATGTCATCATGTGACTTAAACATGTGACCAAGCTCCAAGGACCCTGCCTCCACCACAAGAGCCTTGATATGAGCAACAACCGATTCCATGCTACACCAGACACCGTAAAAAATGCGACAATTTCTTTCCGTCCAAATATAGTGGAACTCTAATGAGTATGTTTGGATAAAAACTCGAAAATATCCTCAACAGATTCTGACCATCAGATCTGTAAAAAAAGAATTTGATCAAATCTAAAGGCCCATATTTAGTCCATACCATGGGGATGATTTTTATGTAATCTCCCTGAATGAGAAGTAACCATGTCATCCGCATTGTTAGATCAAATAACCTTATCACTATTAGAAGGCCCAAGTTTGTATGCCTTCATGTCTGCCACAATATCTGGGAATTTGTCATAATAACTCTTGTGGACTCTCCATCAACCCTATAATCTGTCATTGGCTATTGACAACTACTACAAATATGCTCCGGAACCCCGAGGCGATTCGCCAAGACATACCTCAGCCAATTATCAAGCCAGAAGCGGGCAGTGGTATCCCCACCTACTAGCCGAATTGATGACCCAGTAGACCCGAAAAGCAGGACCGGAAATCCTTCGTCATCGAATGAGCACGGGGTTCTAACTTAATTAGATTTTTGAATTTTTGGTACACATCAATAGTAATAAAATTTTGCTATTTGTTTGAATCTTTATTAATTAGTCTAGTAGATTCAGATATCGAATGTTATAAGCCAAAAACACTCTCTTAATAAAAAAAAACCAAAAAACAAGCCACTCTGCCTTGGCACTTCACAACAAAATAGTTCCAGAACCATCTCTTATCATCTAAATAAACCTCACCTCCTCCCTCCCCCCCTTCTTATTAAACAGTTATACCAACTTCTTCACTAGGGTTTTTCTATCCATCCCACTTCCTAATCCATAGTTGAAGTTGCGTCCAGAGCTACACCCCACCAAATAATGGCGGCAGCTCAGCTCACAGCTACGTCCTCGGTCTCTGTCTCCCTCAGGAGCTTGTCTTCATTTGAAGGTTTGAGACCTTCAACTGTAAAGCTCTCGTCTTTCGGGACGGCGAGGCCCGGTGCCCTCGCCCGGCGCTCTTTTCGGGGATTGGTCGTTAAAGCCGCCACCGTTGTCGCCCCTAAGGTACACCCTTTTCGTCAAGTTGCCGTCTTTACCCAATTTGGTGTTTAAAGGTTCTGTCTTTTCTACTGATTAGGGTTGGTTGAGTTGAACCCACAAAGCTTTTTAATTGGAGACTGGTTTTATATTGTTTGGGAGATGGAATTCCTTTTTATAGATTTGATGTTAAAAGTTGAAACAGTTCGGTTAAGAACAATTTTGTTTAGGAAATGGAGTTACGTTTCTATTAAAATTTTGTGTTAGTTCTAAACGTGAATTGAGTCGAATGTAATTCATTTCTCTGTCAGATTGATTCCAAACAGGCCGTTGGCCATTTCGTGAAATGCGGTCTTGGTTGTTGGTTAGTGTTGTTATCTAATGTGGTGGTCGTGTTTAATTTGTGCAGTACACGGCAATTAAGCCGCTTGGAGACAGAGTGCTGGTTAAGATTAAGACGGCCGAGGAGAAGACCCAGGGCGGCATCTTGCTTCCCACCGCTGCTCAGACAAAGCCTCAGGGAGGCGAGGTCGTAGCTGTTGGTGAGGGGAGAACCTTTGGGGACACCAAGGTGGTAGTTGATCTGAAGGTTTGTTTCTGTGGAATTGGATGTTCAAGACTGTTTCTTTTAGCATGTGCTTTGTGGAAATGGAGTGGGGATGTCATGATTTTATTCTCTGTGCAGAGTGGGGCTCAGGTGGTGTATTCTAAGTATGCCGGGACTGAGGTGGAGCTCAATGGGTCGGCTCATCTCATTCTCAAGGAGGATGATATTGTCGGTGTTCTTGAGACTGATGACATCAAGGATCTGAAGCCGTTGAATGACAGAGTTCTCATTAAGGTACTGTAACGGGAAATGTTGTGGTTTTTCGAGCGGTATTGACACCGGAGTCAAATACCTAGCTGTCGGCTACTGTTGTTGGTGTAGAAGGTGGCTTGCTCTACGAGCTTTTCATTTCTGTCTTGAAACTTTGGGGTGTATAACAATCTGTTTACTTGGATTATGGCCTCAGGTTGCTGAGGCCGAGGAGAAGACTGCTGGAGGCTTGATTCTCACCGAGGCTACCAAGGAGAAGCCTTCATTTGGCACGGTTGGATGCAAACCTTACTTCTTCCTTCATAACGTTGGCTACATTTATAACTGAGCGACCATCTAATTAATGCGTGCTGTTCGGTGGACAGGTCATAGCAGTCGGGCCTGGACCTCTCGACGACGAAGGTAAAAGGACACCTCTGTCGATCACCCCAGGAGACTCCGTATTGTACTCCAAGTATGCAGGAAATGACTTCAAGGGCAGCGACGGGTCGAAATACATTGCTTTGAGGGCTTCCGATGTCATGGCCGTGCTTTCTTAGTCATACTATGGGTCATCTGTTTTCCGGATATGAACTGTTGCGTGGTCTCTATTGTAGAACACAAAGTGTGCCATTTGGGCCAAGAACGGGGAGGAAAATGCCTCCTTCCTCAATTATGCCAATATGCTATATCCGACGAGCTCGTTTTATCTAATAACATTGTTGTTCCTTGAGCTAAAATTGCAGCTCAGACGAAGATTAAATTGCCGAAATATAAAGTGACTACTAATTTCGAGTAGAAAAAGCATTAATTCTGCATTGCAATGTGAAGGATTCCACACAGATTATATCTACGCAAAAAAGAGAGAATAAATATAATTTTATTTACACCGGACAATAAGTGTGATATAAGCTACCAAATTAAGTTAGTGGGAAAGAAGGTGCCGACATTGGTGCGTTCTTTCTGATCTTCTTCTTCAACGATAGGATGCCTGCCATCATCCGATGCTTCGATGAAGGGCTATCGGCGATCGATCTCATCTGTCGTGTAGAAGGATCAAACATGGAGGGATCCATGAAGCAGCAGCTCGCGTTGAATCCGCAACACAATTGTTCGGGTAAACTAGGCCGGCTGGTATAGTTAGTGCATCCACATCCATTGAATGCAACAGAACTCTCGTTCTAAGACCTATCTATTGAATGAAGCTGCCGAATGATCGTCGTAGTGTGTCCGCCAAGCGTTCCCGCTATCAGTACCGCTACAGGCCTGATTGGAGACCGGAACATTACCAAGATCCCCGTCCAGGCTCAACTGCTGCACTTCACCAGATGACAGTATCTTTATGCTCTGCACACAACTTACGAACTCCCTGTAAATGGACAAAATCCGGTTTAGATCAAACAAACCGCAAGATTAAGCGGAAGGCATTTAGCTAGCTACTAGTTTGTCACTTACTCCCAAGGATCATCACCAACAAGCAATATATCGTTTTCATGGTCCACGTAAACCAACTTCCAGTCAGAGCTTTGCGGGTCTTCCAACTGTCCTTCGATGCCAAACATGCGGGCCAAATCATGTCTGAGTTCGTCGTAGCACTTGTATCGCGTGACATCGATAGATCTTCCAACTGAGCCACGCTTTTGAACCTTCACGTGATGGAAGCAATATCGTGCATTTAGAATCTCAAATACGATGAGAAATTGCAGCAGAGAGACGTACAGGGTGAACGACAAACCTTGGTATACGTACGCATGCGTTGAGTCTGATTTCCCCACAAGCCGCCGCCACCACCACCAAGAATCCCTTGTTCGTTCACAGGGACATCATTTGAACATGAAGGTTTGAAAGGCAGGTTTGGCACTCCAAACGATTGAGAACTTATTGCAGCCGTAGACAACTCGGTCTCAATATCTCTTGGTGCACAGCTATAGTTGGCGAGCAAGTTTTGGAGATCTTTCTGAGAGTCGTATCCTCTTGACAATAAGGCGTCTGGCGCCATTCCATCAACGTTGGATGCAAAGGGAAGGCCGCTCCTCGATTGTGACTGAACATCGCCATCCAGACCAAAGGTCGGGAGCGAGAAATTCGGCTGCATCGTGCCTGCATCTAAGCAGTACGATGTTCCAGAAGAGGATGCTTCCATAGGATCCGTGATTGTACCTTTGTACTTCGGCTGTTCTACCTCTTTAGAGCTGGTAAATTCATGCTTGATCCGAATATCAGACTTCCCGTGGATATTGTGAATACCATTGCTTGTAGGCTCAATGACCATGTCCCCCGCCAAGGTGGTCGGACTCTGTTGGCTTCTGTTCATGAAATTTTGTGGAGAAATCTGGCAATTGTTTGTAGACGGTGAGGTAGAACAAGATGGTGCATCTCCATCAGTAAGAGTGGAAGGTGCTCTAACTGAACGTGGTGGTTTCTGAAGAGCATGGATTTGACTGGCAAGAGGTTGCTGCTGATTATGTAGTAGCGTTGAATGTTGAAATTGTTGGTTTTGGTGGACGGTATGTGGTTGCGAAGACAGTTGAGGTTGCAGAAGTAAGCTTCCTGGAAGCAACTGCTGCTGCTGCTGGAGCTTCTGAAGCAACTGAAGTTGTTGCTCCGAGAGACCGGCTTGCGATAGTTGTTGCATTTGCAACACAGGTGGTGACTGTGGTTGCATTTGCTGCGACAAGTTTTGCTGTAACAACTGCAACGGGGACGGTGGTGGTTGTTGCTGCTGCTGCCTCTGCAAAATGTTAGGTTTTTGCTCCATTTGGTGCGGAAACGGTGGATCCTGTGGCAAGGATGTAATTAGATAGGGAGTCTTATTTGCAGAAGAGGTGCTTTGTACTTGGGTGTTGCTGTTTACTATCTGCTGCTGTTGCTGAAGCTGAGAGAAAACAGCTTGATTCTGTAAAGTTTGATTTTGTATCTGGTTAGGTGCCACCAAACCATTACTCAGAGGCGGTGCTTGAAACATCTGAGTCTGCTGTTGTAAATGTGATGTTGGTTGACGTGTTTGCTGCGCCTCTGCAAGAGGCTGTTGCTGCTGATTTGGTTGTTGTTGCTGTGGCGATGGCTGAGGCACCCGCTGCTGCTGCTGATTTGGTAGCTGTTGCACAACGGGTGGTTGTTGCTGCTGCTGGAGCTGGCTAATTGGGTTTTGCGACAATTGTTGCAGCTGCTTCTGCTGCTGGTTCCATGCCAATGGTGACTGAGTTAGCTGACCAATTTGATTCTGCGGATTTGCTTTGTTAAACTGAATAGCCTGCGCTGACATGCCAGGAGCTTGAAAGGTCAGCAGCTTCGTAGGATCATCGGTACTTAGATTACTGTGCAAGCCACCAGGAGGAACCATGGACGGGAAGAGTCCCGATTGAGCGGATGGGAACTGATTATTTTGTTGCATGCTCATCCACTGAACCAAGCTCAAGCCAGGGAAAACAGAGCTTGGGTCCTTCATGCCAAACTCGTCTCCAAGCCACGGCATTGCTCGTTTGAAAACATTTTCCATGTCAGACTCATCATCTGAAAAACCAGTTGCTAATCAGCAGCTAAGAAAGAAGCCAAATCTGGCAAGCTCTGCCTGAAAATTTTATATTCAGCAGGGAAAAAAGGAGCAATTACTTGGCATGCCCGGTTGCCTGGGGAACTTGGGTCTGAAAAAAGGAGGAGGACATATATAGAAAGGAGTTACAACAGGCTCAATGTCCCATATCGAAACACGGCTCGGTCTTTCACCAGCAGTTGATTCATCCCATCCTACCTGCAAAAGAGAATGGAAATTAACTTCACAGAAGCAGCATCAGTTACGATACTCCCATTAGAAGTCCACCACACATTTGGAAGTTAGAAGCTGCTAATGGTACCTGAAGATTGCGCCATTGGGAATTTTTCCATCTCACGGAGTCCAAGTCGCTAATGCCAGTGACCGTACCCATGTATCTGCGGACTCCTGACTCCTCGGTTTCAAACATCATCCTAAATCTCATGCCAAGTGACACTTGTGTATACATTGCTTTGTTATACTTGGAGAAAGGGATCACAAACTCAGCAGGGCTCGCCCTATTAAAAATAGTAAAAGCTTATCAATCATTTAAAGTTCTGCAGCCGGCTATTTGCCAAATAATAACCACAAATTGAGCAACCAATTCAATAACGCTATCGAAACATAGGCATCCGAACTACCTTGGATTGAAAAATATTACAAATGGACTGTTGTTTGCAGCTGCATGAGCTGCAGCAGCAAGAACCCCTATATGCATGCTATCGCTAGATATGACAGAAGAGGAGAGTGCCGGTTGCTGTCTGTAGGCGCGTCTTACTCCCAACATAAGCTGTGACTTTTCATCCCTACATCCAACCACATTGCAACAGCTTAGTAGGTTGACGTTTAAGCTGAGAATATTGGCATCGGGAGATTCATGGCATACCTTATGAACAGAACAGAGTCCCCAGCGAAAAGCCTCTTGGTACTGACGAATATACTCCACCCAGTAGTTAGCAGATGCCTTTTCGGTTGACCTGGGATCAAAAAAGGCACAACTGGGTAAGTTCACCAGAGAAGTGGCTTTCATAATGATTGATAAATCCAATAAGAGATAATGGAACGTGAAAAAGGAGAGGATACCGCGATAGATATGTCTGAATGTCCATGAACTATCATGTAAATCACTTGCCGTCAGTTCCTGAGCGGGTGGTTGCATCGAGAAATCCTATTATACGAAACCACAGTTAGAACTGTAAAATGAAACCGCAAAAAAAGTCCCAATATTCATCAAAGTACCAGAGATGGGAAGATCTTCTCAGCTGCTCGACGAGGCACTGAAAATCCACCATGTGTACTTGTGTCACTTGCCGTAAGAGTCTTGCAGAAAAACTCAGTAGGTTGCCTGCTTTGTTTCATGCCGATTTCGGATGCTAATATTGCCTCCTTGTCGAACTGTATTGTAGATAGTTTAAGAAACCCATTACATTAGATTCGAAATAACAAGCTCCAATGTAATTTAGTTATTGCTGAACACGAAGGACGACGTACCTTGCTTACGGGTTGAAGCGTCATCTGAGCATACACTTCATCAGTTTCCAGGTCAGCCTGTTCAAAAGTTTATCCAATAGTTTAGTATCTTCAACATGAATAAAATATCAAACAAAAACAATCACAAGAAATGGAGGATTACATACATGTAATGTAACATTATGAAGGATGCAAACCAACTTGGAAGGAAGGTTGGGATAGCTAGGTATAACGTCCGCCTCCTTCTGCATCGATGCTGCAACCTGGAAGTTGTGGCACCAGAAAGTTCAATCAGATAACCAACCATAAGCCGGAACATCTTCGCTTTTCGTCTCGAAGAAGGCCGGGACTTACTTGCTCACTATGACCTTGAGGGAAGTAAACTACAAGACTACCAACTGGTGGCAATGAAACCAGTGGCCCCGCGCAAGCATGCCACAATTCCGAATTAATGGTCTTTCTCTCCCCTGTTCCCAAAAGAATCACAACATCTTCAATCCAAACAGATACAACAGACTCTCTTTGGTTTTCATTCTGTAAGATCACACATCACCACTAAAAATTCCAGGAAAAATCATAAAATTCTATGAGCCATAGGGTGAAAAAGGCCTAAGAGTACTTAAAACAAGCAAAACAAACCTTCTCCTCCACCACTTGGGAGATATCCATTAGGAGGAACTTTCATTGTTGAAGTGCACAAATAAACAGGACACCAAAGTCTTCCTTCACCAAATTAGGTTTCTTCCCTCAGAACTGGTACACTTCTAGAACTTTGAAGCTTAGGAAGTGGCTCTCTTGTAGAAGATAATATGCAGCCTAACCAAACCACAACGGATTCTACCTCGTTTCCAAAGTATCAGTGGCTCGAGTCTAACCCCTTACGGCAACGAAAAAACATAGACGGAAATAGAGCTCAATACCGTTCAGAGCACCGGGTTCAGGCCAACCCGCATAAATTTCAATTCAAAAGGAAAACCATATAAAGCTTCCAGCTTTAGCTAACATTTCCCTTCAACACCTTGCAAAAAAGAATCTTCCTCATTGAACATACCCAGAACATGAACTGGGCTTCTCATGGAACACAAGTAAAATTCCTTCCAGCCTCCTTCCTCACTGCTTTGGCTATTTTCCCCAAAAAGGAAACTAAAAAGATGGGAACTTTATCACCGCCCAGAAGAAAAAGACCGAAACTTTAAGTTTTAATCTCAATAATCAAAGTAACGAAAGAACCAAACTCTGTAGTAGGAGGGAGGTGAAGGGGGAGAGGAAAAAAATTAAAATAAACTGACTTGTCGCCGGGAAATCAGAATTCAGAAGCCAGAAAGCGAAGCAAAGGACAGCTTTTTTTCATTTTTAACTAATTGGACCAAATCCGACATATTTTATAGTCTCTCTTCGGACAATAACCTCAAATCCCCACTCCGGTTTTTTAATTTTTAGTCTTATTTAAAAACAACTTTAATTACCCCAATATTTATTTATGTCCTTACTTTTTTTCTAATTTTTTTTAGGGTTAAACTTTTTTCTAATTTAAATTTAGAAATTGGATTAAACTTCGGAATTTAAATGACATTAAATTTTATTTCAGTAAATCTTTTATTTTAAAAAAATGAAAATTAAATTATCGACCTCTAAAAAATAAGTATCATCTGATATCATTTTACTCAATAAACGTTGATATTTATGTTTACATTGGTCGTTGGTGACACTACCTACTCCTCATTCTCAAAAAAGACACGACCAGTTCAAGGATTGGAATCCCAACCCACTCTACTTCCCTCCCTTTCGCACACTATTTTATATTTCTTTTCGAAACTATCGGTCTTCAAATATTTATTTTTTGTTTAAGGGTATTTTTGTCATTTTCATGACAAAAAATGAAAAAAAAGTTATCGGGAATCCGAGAATTTCTAAAACCAAACTACAGGGACAACAATATGGATTTTAGAAACACATGGACCCTAAAGAGAGGGACGCCAAACTACAGGGACCTGAGCGTAATTTTTCCTTCTTTTCAAAACTATCAGTCTTCAAATATTTATTCTTAAACATATTAAATTAGGAACAATTAACTTCCATGTCTTGTCAAATTCTGGACAAAATCCAACTTATTAGATTCTATTTTTTATATAAAAATGGCACGAAACTTATAGTATAATGAAATTCAGAATAATGAACGGTATAATCAACGGTTTACAATACAAATAAAAAAAACACAAATTCAGAATAGGAAAGAACCGAAAAGAATGAACAGTTTATAATATTATAATGAACGGTATATTAGATTCTATTTAAATTAGGAACAATTAACTTACCTTGTCTGTTGACGAATTCGCAGCAAAAGTGTACTGTTTCTCGACGGTGGACGTGCAATAATTGAAAAAGGTGGTGGGCGCGTGCGTCTTTTGTTGGTTCCGTGAAAATATTATACAATGGGATGGCGTGTTTGTTTTTTAAGGGGTAAAAATATTTCATTTATTGATAAGAAAAATAGTTGATACATCTAGAAGAACTAACAAAAGTAACGAACAAGAACAATCTAAGTTCCAGCTGCATAATAGCACGAAAGGAGTACTACTCACCTAGGTCCACTACCCTCCGTCTGACCCTATCGACCTATACTACCTACCTATCCTGACGTTCATCGTACAACAGCACAAGAATACTATCCTCGTAAATCTATCCCTCAACACATGGCACTCCCCATGCACAGAGTACAAGGTTGCAGCCACCGACCTCGGTAAAAATCTATCCGCTAAACCTGCCCCAACCAGGATAAACCCGGACTAGAAAAAGAGCACACCGTGGAAAGACCCGCTCTAGCGATAACACTGGTAAAGCTTAGTGACATGGGATGGCGTGTTTGTTACATAATCGCAACGGTGAAAAAGTCAAAGTTTGTTGTTGTATTTTTTTTGTCTACAACAGTGAAGTTTGTAAATCGTAGGCCTTATTTCATGAAAAAATTTCATTTGTGGAACACTCTTCGGGCTATCTTTTTTCTTTGGTAATGCTCAAAATAATTAAGTCCCCATCAAACCCATAATGGAAATCAGAGAAACTATCCTCTGACCTAAACAAGTTTTATCTGCAAGCTCAAACGGGGAACGAGCTACGTACGTCCTCGCTCTGTCAATACCTACGAAATTTAATGCCAACTCAATACGAAATATTCTTATTCGTTTGACCGTGCTGACGTGGCATTAAATTGCATTATGTTGTGCACCTTATTAACAATCAATGCAAATTATTTATAAGTGTGAAATATTTATTAAAAGATTTGAGTTAGATACAAAATTTAATATAATATCAGGAAAGGTTAATTCTGTATTCGCGTTTCCCTGTTTCATTTTCATTTGTTGGCATCTGAGTTCGGCCCTTTTTTCTTTTTCCATTGGAAGAGGACGAGGTCGTTCTTCCGTGCTGTGATGAAATTAGTCGCTCTCAACCTTGAATTAAAGGACGTTACGCATAAATATTCATCAAGTGTTACGTCTAACTAAATAGAAATAAGTTCAAATTGCAAGTGGTTTCAATCTCTTGGATTTTTGAAAGAAAATCATTAGAGAAACAAGAGTTTTTTTTATAATTAAAATATCTTGTCACTCAAGGTAACCCCAAGAATAATTATACCATCGGTAGAGAATATTGAATCTCACCCAAGATACAAGATAACACATATCAAAAAACATGATACAATGCTAGCTAAGTATAATATCCGGGTATCACCAAAATTAAAATTGTACTACCCTTAATGTACGCCCAAAATGAAAACAAAAAAGACCAAAGAGGGGCAAGATCACCAAACCTACCCAGCAACCAACCTACCTGGAAGACTCACCTAGATTAGCGAGGACCAAACGGGATGAACCGGGAAGACCCACGAGCAGCAGCCTTGATTTCCATGAGGATGGACAAGAGAAGTCTATTAGAATCGCCAAACACCAGGCCTCGGTTGATAATTCCTCATGATGAGCATCATCATCTGAATTCTCCATGTTAGATATAAACGAACAAAGACTTTGCACCGGAAGAGGCCCCGTCGGAGGAATGTGGTTCCTCGATGGAAGCAACTCAAGAGCGGCTGCTTTGACTGCGGGTTTACGAACCCGGCAACTAGTTTTAATTGGGGTTGACATAAAAAACTTCCCCCTCTTCCTCCTCTTGGGCACCAAAGGAGATCGAACCAAAATAGGCGAAAGTCCTACCTCCAAGATCGATGCATTCGCCACGTCTGCCATGCCATAATTCTGCAAATTTGTCACTCCAACTTAAACTAGGAACTTCAGAGCATCCTGCAATCCCGAAACAGAACCAGCAGCCACGGGAAGTCCATCCTCTTCTCCTGAACTAGCAGCAGCGACAGATTCCATTTCAACCGCAACAGCGGGGGCAACGGAAGAGTTCACCAAATCTGATTCCCCAACGGATTTCATTACTACCTATAAAGGTCATTTCCAAATGTTCGGCTAAAAATTTGATTAATCGGTGCAGTATGTGTCCGAATATCATATGATATCAATTAAAACATGATGTACGAGTTACGTGATGGATATTTTAATTCAAAGAGATTTTTCAGATTTTTGGTTCCCTGACATCTAAATATTTATTGAGTCGACTAATTTTACTTCGAGCCGAATATGACTTTTAAATTGTGGTAAATTTTCGTCGAAAGATGTTGAATCAACTTAGCTTAAACGGAAGGAAATAAAACGAAGGCTTGTTTATGTCGAGATGACAAGAATAAGTACTCGTAGATCATGATGATTGATGATACTTGATCACTAAGGACGAGGAATTTTCTGTGCTTTTAAAATAAGCAATTTAGCCCCAGAAGCAGGACGGGCGGACGTCTTCACATGTCTCGGTGCAAAGGTTCCATCTTTATGACATGATTAATTATCTCGTATACACTCGGTATTAATAATTAGTCTCGAGGCCGAATAACCAAGGAACTAGTATGTTATATGTAATGAAGTGGAAATGGTTTTCGCAGCGCTAGCTGTTCGTACGTCTTTTTTTCCGCTGCGGATTTTTCTTGTTAGATTTTATGTGGTTAAAATCTTGTATATGTACATGAAAATTTTATACTTTTTAAATGAAATATGTAAATATTATTACGGTTGATAAAATGTTACCTATCAAAAACTAATCAACGAACTAGTCAAATTGTTCGGTTGCTTTTTGATAAATTTATAGTTTTTAAATTAATTAAGTTCAGAAATGAGATGCAGTTACCAATCAGAATATCCTAATTTGCACTTTAGATACACATGATACTGTGGGGCCTCCTGGCCGTTCAATAACTACTATATACGATTATAAAAGAGCTACCCATATATAATTATATTTACAAACAATCAAGTGTGCGAGATTTTGAATTTGAAATATTGGAAATACAACAATGTTAAATATTTGCTGGAGAATTTGTCACATTTTAAAAGTCTCATTCGACTCAAATCTATATTAGCTAGTTTTGTGAGTGTCTATTGCACATCAACAACAAAAAATTAGTCATATTTCTTCTAACTTATTAAAAAATTATATTGCTTCTACTATGTGATTATTTGACATTGACGAATTTCTAATCACGGTTATTTTTTTCTCCATGGCAAGAGGGAAGGGAAAAAACACAGGAAATGGCAGTGAAGGACGTAAAAGGAGGAGACTACCGTATCCAATATGCAGGAGAAGCCGACTGGAAAGCAGCGGGAACCAAGCAAAAGCGTGCAACGCACAGAGCGGATACATTAGGCTGCGGCTACAATTTCGTACTAGTACTAGAAAATTCTGCAGTGTACATGATAATATTGTTAATAAAATCTACTCTTAAAAGAACACCCGCAGCCATGTGGACCCACGCAGCTTTTGTCAGCCGAACCACCTCCAACACCGACCAGACCGCTGGCCAAGGTAAATTCGCCTTTTATTATATATCTAATGCGAAACAATGTACTAATTGTATTCCGCCAAAAAAAAAGTACTAATTGTATCGAGTGGCTCTCTGGATTGCCAATTTTGCATGGCCCATTGCCAATCTGTTCTTGTACGGAATATTACGGAGAGCATCCATTCCTCTTTAATTATTCCCATTTGCACATAATTTGTATAATCCAGTGGCATCAACCAATCACACCGTCGCCGTCCACCACAATATTAACGTGCATTGAATAGCATCATTTTCCCCCTTAAAGAATACATACATTCTTATTGCGCTAGTTTGACGATGGTGTAAATATTATAATTAAATTTACTACTGAAAAAAGTGTCAGGCCATTGTGAACTCCTGTTAAATATCTATGTTAAAAAAGCTTTGTGAATATACAAATATCATATTCAAATTCGAATTGATCAGCCTGGTCAGTATCTAAATACAAAAAGAAATAAGGGCGGAGCACGAATCTTTGGTGAACCAATTAATTTTCATGATTGTCTAATAACTATGATTTAATTTCACACGTATTGAGAAAAGTGTCCCGGTTAAAATGTTGATCAGTTATTCATCTCTACACGGTGCATTTTCTAACAACAATAGTAATTGAACTTCACGTCGACCCATCGTTCAGCGACACGAAGTAGGACTTTTTTTTTTAGAATCGAGATCGATCAACCGAAGAGATACATGATCAAGTAACCTGGATGCCATTAAGATCGCATATATTATCCTTTCCAAAGGTATTTTGGTTAAAAGAAGAAAAGACATAACTAACACTTGTTCACGCGATTTCGACCCACATAGTGCTGCCTATCCCTTGTTCTTACGTCATTTCTTACAAAAAAGAACTTCAGCATAAATCAGAATGACAGAATCATGTCTGCCATTTCAATTATCTCACAGCACCCTTTATGAGCTCAATCATGTCTGCCATTTTCTCTTGAGTTAGACCTCAAAAGCTATTGGTTAAATTGATTCGATATTCTTAATCGTAATAAATTAGTTGTATCGTATTGTAATAATTAATATTTTAGTTGATTTGTCACACTCATAAGCAAAGCACAACAAGATCCATGTGAGATTTTATAAACATGTCTCACACGAAATTCATCATAGTGAAGTTTTATCGCTTCACTCTTTTTTATATGAGTAGATGTACATTAACTATAAGAAAAAACAATACAGCTTACAACTAGTTGCAAGAAAAGATAACTACATAATTAATGTTACATTATAAAAGTTATAAATGATCATTTCGAATGAATAAGATTACTTCTTGAAAATAATGTTTTTACTCAATCAAAGTCATTCTGTTTATTGTGTAATTACTTGAATTCGCCAACATATTATAAATATAGAATTGTTGTAGGAGAACAAAGGGCCACAAAATCATCAATAAGATTTATAACATATTATAATCTTCATTTTCAAACTAAAATTTTAAGATGATAGTTTGATAGATTTTCTCAAGTTTTCATTAATTCTTTCCCTCTATGTCACTACTACAGGGTCGATTGAATCATCATGTTCTTAGGAATTACGCTACATAGTGGAGAAGAAAGAACAAAACAGTTGTTAACCTTCACTGCGTCTAGGAGATACTAAATTAAACCTTTTTTATATTTCGAGATATACTCGGCTATAATGATATTAGCACTAGCGAGTATTTATTTTTAAAAAAATAGACGCAACCCTAGTATAGTCCAAAAATAATTCATATATTTACTAAGGCCGAAAATCCAACACATGTTAGGTACAAGGCATCGCACATCACCTGGACTTGGAAAGTTCCGAGGAAGATGATGGTACGAAGTAGGAAAAACGTAAAATGATTAGACTAGAGAGGCAGACCACGCAAGAATAAAACCATGTTGGGCTGTCCTTTTTTCATCGTTATAGTATAAGTGTCTCTATTAAAGCTAATCATCAGATTAGACCCACAAATTAAACAACCCCACCTAGCTCTTTCTATTAGTATTAATGCTTACACCTCCCAATCAGAAAAGGAAAAATAGTAGGAAAGAAGTCAACTCGCCATTTGACTTATTTGACTTGAGTCATGCATTGTCGTTACCCACCCTTCCAAATTTTTTCTGCTTGTATACCTATGTTGAACCCTATTTTAAGGGTGTCTCTCCGAATGATATTTTTTTACATAACGTAAGATTTGAACTCAAAATTTCTATAAATAATTACAAATTTTTTACCATTTTGATCAATAATCCTACTCTTTTTTCCGATAAGTAACTGATTTTATAGAATAAGAATTATGTATACATGTACGAATAAAGGAGACCCGGGATGAAACCTACTCCCTGGACAAACCCAGGGGTACAAAAACTGCCATCATCCATTCACATTAGGGGAATACAAGTACAACAAAAGGTCCCGACGGTGAAGGTCTCTAGTAGATTCAGATCAAGTTAGCCACCCTCTAATCTGATAGAGAATAAAATGTAAAAAAAAACTCTCTGGTCATACCTAGCACTGTCAAAGATAATATGGTTTCACAAATTTCAGATGTCTCACATGATTGCCCCGAAAAGAGCGTACCAGACCTTCTCTAACATTCCACCCCTGAGAAGGCCTCTCCAATGGGCAAAAACGGAGAAAACATCTCTACTGGTACACCAAATAGCGCACATTCTCTTATAAGAGAGTTCCAAATCCACCAAGATACGCTATAATGGAGGAAAAGGTGGGTATCCAACTCATCAAAAATTCCGCGCAAAGGATAGATGCAATCTCATGCATCTAGCCTGATTAAATTTGCATGGGTGGGCAGCTTGCCCTTTCAAATTTGACACCAGCAATTTAATTAGATTGGTGCATCCTCATTTGTATATGGTCTATAGTCTATGAAAATATAACACAAATACGAGAGAGAGAGAGAGAGAGAGAGAGAGAGAGAGAGAGAGTTGTGGGATTACGCAACTTTATGAGCAGTCTATTACCTGCTTATTTAATGTGTGCTACAGTAAAGTCGTTGGTCTCTTCCGCTGACCAGCCTGGATCACTCATTGGCCTACGGCTCATGGAGCCTTTTTTTTTTTTTGACCAATAAATATCAACTAATTTATATTTCATCATTAATTACGAAAGGACTTTTTTTTAAGGTATAGTTTCAGTATAATTTGACAAAAATTCAAGACTGAAACCCTAACAAGATGTAATTGTTGGTCTAGATTTACCTTTAAAAAAAATTAAATAACTCCGTCAATGGCTACTATGTAGTCCATACAAAGTTATGTAAATTAAATTGATAACACTTTTCAACTATTCTAATTAATTTTATTATTAATTATAGTCATTTATTACAAAAAAGAAAAGAAAAGGGATTTCCCTCGTCAACCCACTAGTACGTATATGCAGCTCTGACAATGGCTCAGAAGGAACATATATACAGAAGAAACACTGCGCATATAGTGGGAAATTAAGAAAAATTACGTAGATAAGGAGCCACTGAGGTCTCCATCCAGGTGATTCATCGTTATCTCCGAGACGAGAGACGTCTCATTTATCCACTTGGAATCGAGCAGCCACAATTTTCCCTTTTGGTGGGGACCCTTCGGGGGATTGGCTCTACCGTTTTTTTTAGGGAAAAGTCCACTTTAGTATCCTGTGGTATCGACCAAAATCACTTTAGTACCCTGTGGTAAAAAATTGATCAATCGAGTCATACTTATTCCAATTAACATCAAAAAAGGCCTCGGGCAGCTGCCCGGAGCTGCCCGAACCCTGCCCGGGCTACGTGGCCAGCCACGTCACCAATTTTTTATGCCGTGGCGCCACGTGGAGAGGAGGAGGAGGAGGAGGAGGCGGGGAGGAGGAGGAGGAGGACGCGGGGAGAAGGAGGAGGAGGCGGAGGAGGAGGAGGGAACGCGTGGAGGAGGAGGAGGAGGAGGAGGAGGAGGAGGAGGCGGGGAGGAGGACGCGGGGAGGAGGAGGAGGAGGAGGAGGAGGAGGATGCGGGGAGGAGGAGGAGGAGACGGGGAGGAGGAGGAGGAGGAGGGGAGGAGGAGGAGGACGTGGAGAGGAGGACGCGGAGGACCCGGAATCCCGGAATCCATCTCCTTCCCCCCTCCTCATCCTCCTCCTCCTCCTCCTCCTCCTCCTCCTCCTCCTCCTCCTCCGCCTCCTCCTCCTCCTCCCCGCATCCTCCTCCTCCTCTCCTTCTCCTCCTCCTCCCCACCTCCTCCTCCTCCTCCTCTCCACGTGGTGCCACATCATCAAAAATTGGTGACGTGGCTGGCCACGTAGCCCGAGCAGGGTTCGGGTAGGTTCGGGCAGCTCCGGGCAGCTGTTCGAGTCCCTTTTTGATGTTAATTGGAATAAGTATGACTCGATTGATCAGTTTTTTACCACAGGGTACTAAAGTGATTTTGGTCGATACCACAGGGTACTAAAGTAGACTTTTTCCTTTTTTTAATAATAAGTTGATGTTGGGAATGGCTCAAAATCAGTTGGGCACGTTAGGGGTATAAATAGAATAGTTGGAAAGTTGATGACCCAGCGCCCATTAGGGTGTACTGCAAAGTATTTTCTGTTTTGTTCGAATTCTTGTTTTGGACTCTTAGGCGACCTAGATAGGTTTTTTGGTGTGCAAAGGTTTGTCTAATATATAAAGACATGTTACCATAATTCATATACGACATTGTGTGGGGTCAGACATGTTCCAAAGTTGAAAAAAAATTGATCTCATTATGAGCCTTGGATTATAGTGGGTATGACTATAAGGTTGAAGGTGTCATAATTCAGGTGGAGACGAATGTTGTGGTGGTGATGAAAGGTGAAAATGATAATATAAACACCTGCAGGTTACTAGGGGAACTGTTGTAAGTGGAGTCACCTCATTGGAGTTCGATGGAGGCAGAAAAAGCTCTTGTCATATGAGGTTAGATCGTATAAAGGAGAGAGGGCTTGGCATGAATCGTTTAAGTGCAGCCAAGAAAGTTCTTGGAATGAGGATTCGCGGAGACAAGGTTGGCAAGGCCCCGCAATGGTTGTCTATAGGCACGCCCAAAAGAAAGATATTGAGTGGATTTGGCATTGAGAATGCGAAAGCACACCACGGATGAATCAGATATCTCACTCAAGGGCGAGCAGTAAAGTCCACAACATGTCAGTGATTCTACTTGGTAGAACAAAAGGCTGCTCATTATATGCTATGGCTTGTAGTATTGGTTCGAGGCAAAAGGAACAAGGTCCAACAGGGAAGCAGTTCGAGGTGCGAATCATCGGGATGACTGGAAAAATAAAGGAGTGTCATTGGTCACAAGGTTGCTTCAGTTGGTGAACTAGCAAGTTGGGGTTCGATGGTGGTTGGAGAGAATACACCAAATAAGCTGAAGACCCAGCGCCGCTAGGGGGTGCAAATATAATGTTTGGAAAGCTGAAGACCCAACGCCCACTAGGGTGTAGTAGGCGGGTTGCAGCCATATGCCTCACTAAAAATCCCGTCACTGTAAAATTTATTGGGAAAAAACCATAGTGCACAAAAGAACTGCTATACATGGTGTCACACTCGAATACACACAGGGGAAGGAAAAAATTGTAAACTCATTGGCTCTACCGTAATCTTTTGTTCGTTCGATCAACTAAACGTGAGATATAATAGAGAGCGTCATGCTCAACTTGAACATATAATAGAGATCTGTAATTTTGTCTGGCGCCTGGCCAGAAATGGGCTGGCTACTGCGGCCAACCTTCATAGGAGGAACTTGGCTTCTTCTCCTACTTGCCCGATTTGTTTTGAAGCACCTGAAACTATTATTCACTTGCTGTTTGGTTGCTCCCATACTAGGGCTACTTGGCATTGTACTCCTCTTGGATTCACTTTTGATGTTAATGTACATATTACGTTTGGCGGCTGGCTCTCTTTTATTATGAACTCTCTTTCTTCTAACTCTGACTCCTTCATTATCGCCTTGCTATGCAATTATGTTGGAGTATCTGGTTGACAAGGAATAATTTTTTGTTTGAGGGATAAGAAATTGACCCCTTAAACACGGTTACTCAAGCCTCTCATTTCTGCAATAAATTTTTGCAGGTGACAGGTATCGCTACGAGGAGTCAGCTCTCTGCTGAACCTCTACAAGCTTCTTGGATGGCGCCTTCACAGGGGATCCTGAAGTTCAGTTGCGACGCTTCATGGACAGAGAGCTCTTCTGTGTCCGAAATTGCTGTGATTGCTCGAAATTACAAAGGCCTAGCTGTTGCAGGTCAGACTGATCTCGTCTTGGCGGAGTCGCCTTTGGAGGCGGAGCTCAAGGCCATTGCTCTTTCGCTCAACCTGATCCGGAAGTTGTTTATTGAGGTTGATACATTGGTGGAATCTGACTGCTTACTTGCAGTCAACTTCATTAATGACCCCAATGCACAACTTTCTTGGAAATTAGATGCTCTTGTCAAAAATATTCACCTATTACTCTACTCATTACCAAGATGTAGACTTAATCTAATTTCTAGGTTGCAAAATTCTATTGCGGATTGGATTTGCAAATGTACTAGATTAGGCACTCTTCGGTGCAATTCGCTAATTCTTCATCCTTTTGAGTTGGATGCTCTTTTGTACTGACTTTCCAACTTGATCAATATATGTTGTGGTCATTTTTCCTTTAAAAAAAAACTTGAACATATATTAATTGGTTTACTTTATATTCAGGTGCCAGATAATTTCAAAAAAATATCAAAACAGAGAACGTGTCCAAATTTTTCCTGCCCAATGAGCATCACCCAACACCCTTAAAAAAAATGAGCATCACCCAACAAAAGGACATGGTCAATAAATTGGGAACCTGCGGTGTTCGGTATCATAACATCACATACAGTAAATATATTAGTTGATCTCCTTCTCTCCCTTCTAAATGGCAACATCCAATGGACATTTGAGTTGGAATTCGTTTGTGCGACCCTCAAAAGGCAAACACAGAAGCGGTATTCTCGGCTTAAATTATTGTTCTGAGGAATACTCTCCTCGTCTATTTGTCTCCATCTACAACGACACATTCATACACGAATAATTATGTAAACTAAATAACAAAGCCGATAATTAATAGTATTTAGTGTAAGTAGTAAAATGCTCAAATTTCATTAAGTTACGTCGTAAATAAATTCTCATCTTTTTATAAAATATTTTTGTTTAAATTATAGTCCCTTCCCGCCTCGTTTCCTCTTGTAAATCCTCCTAGTTATTGACAGATTTTTTGGAAAAAAGGCTAAACACATACAAACTGGTTAAAACTTAAAAGCAGCACTAAGGAATAATGAAAGTGAGAATTTTAATGGACAGGTTCAGCTAAAACTATAGCATATTTAGCTGACAATATGATAAAATAATATCTCGATCCATAATTCCCAGGCCCACTCGCCCAGAGGTATGTAAAAAAAAAGATATATTATTTTGCCTTTCACGTGGGGTTGATTATTGCAGGATTCTTCTACTTCACAGCTTTTAATTTCTAGCGAGTACCAGTGGAGTTGAATTATTGAATTGCTTTTATTTAATGGCATTTAATGTAGGCCAAGTGAATAATGCTTAAAATGATAACTTGTATTAATATTTTATGATGTATATAGGAAATCCATTCATGTACATATTGCATTGCAATCCTTAGACCTCTATATTTTGTGTTTGTTTGGTTCGAATCGGGTATGATTTTTGAAATTATGTCAAAATTCAACTAACGAATATTTAATAGTAATGCATTCTCAATACTCAAATTCAAAATTTTGACGTTGGTTCGACTATATACATTTTTTTGGTAGAATTGAAGGGACAAATGCTCCTACTTAGTGCAAGGTCCCTTTTTGGCTTTTTGTAAGGTTGCGACCGCCCATCTTGACCTCGTCAAAATTTTATCACGAAAAAATTCGATAAAAAAAATACGTGAAAAAGAGTACTTCAGAAAAGTAAACCCTCCTGTCGTATTTGGTATTGTCTCTAAACTTGATTATGCACTGTCATATAATAGAACACTCCAGAGGACGGTCAAACAGTTTCTCTTCCTTCCCTTTGTCTCTGTTTCCGAATTTGGCCGATTCTTCAAGTCCACTGATCATCTGTGCAACTACCCTATTGCAGCCTTGAAAACTGGAAAGAGCTGGTGGGGCCAGAAATCGAGCTGGATCTCGATCTTCAATGATTTCTTGTATGATAAGAAAAGAAAATGGAATTTCCACCCAAAAAAAGAAAAGAAAATGGAATCCCAAAAAAGATTCCGATATTATTATCCTTTAAGGAACAGTTGAGGAGTTCGCACCAACCGTTGAAGAAATTGAAGGGTTCAACTTTCAGTACAGGAATTTTTGTTGTTCAATTTATAGCTACTATAGTGATATGTATCCAGAATGGTCCAGTGGCAACATATGCTCATCTCATCATCATTCAAAGAAATCTAATCATTCCTTCAAGAATCTAATCATTTAATTCGACGTCCGGATAAATCTACGGTGGATAGTAACTGATCAGTGGCAAATAATCATGATTGGGGCTAAGTTTAGATTTTTTTTGGTTTTGTTCCACCAAATGAAACATACACCAACATAATTTATTCATAAAAAATCAAAACATTGGTGTCACGGTTTTATTTAAAATCGTCAGAATATGGTTATAATTTGAGCATCGGAATTTTTGTTGTTCAATTTATACCTCGATAGAGATATGTATCCAAAGTGGTCCGGTAGCAACACATATTCATTTCGTCGTCGTTAAAAGAATTTTAATAATTTAATTGGAGCCCAGAAAAATCTTGGGCGGACGGCAACTGATCAGTGGCAGAGAACCATGATGCATGTTTTCAGAATTTATTGGTTTTAATCAAGACCATTTTAGATAATAATGGCCTGAGATTCGTATGATTTTTTACCATCATCTGCAACAACAAAAAATGTTTACTCCTCTTTATACTTTACTTGCAATCTCCATGATAGTTATGATTCAGATATTTTTTGGATCGATTGTTTCATATTGAAAAAAATATAATAACAAAAAGGTGACAACAACTTCTCATTGTCAAGTTTAGTATAGTTGTATTTTCAAGCTCAAAATTATTAAACACTAACATATTTTCAATGCTAATATATAGTTAATTGAAGTATAGTAATTGTAAACTGGGGGTTTCGAATTATGATTGGAAATGTTGAATCATAATCTTATTTCCCATAATTCACCCAAGTATTTCCCATTATTTTGATTGATTTTCTTTTTTGGAAATGACATAATATTCAAATAATTATATAATCAACTAATCCAAATTCGAATTAACGATGCTATCTCTAGTTGAACCATTTTTGTCCCGGAGGTTGAAAGTTCGTGTCGCTGTCAAGAAAGAGAGCGAGAGGTATACGCAATTACGCATGGAGGAAGATAAGGGTGTTCTCATCGGATTTGTACGGGTGATAAGAATCTTATATTCATTTAACTATGTCCTGAGTTAAAGTCAAACGGATGTAAACAAAAAAAAAGTGAAATAAATTATTTCTTTGCCAATAAAAATTGATTCAAGTAGTAAAGATCTAGAATTTATTTTAAAAAATCTTAAATTTAAGTTTTACGAACGAAAAATATCGTTGGAAGAGTCGTCCCTAATTAGTGCCGACATTACTCAACTGGATATCAAGACTATTTTTTTGTCAAAAAAAAGATATCAAGACTATTTTTTTAAAAGAAGGTGTTCCCTCATGACAAGAGAGGGACGTAAGGTGGGCCAAATTACGGGTCTACTGGGCCGGTGACGAATTTAAACATCGGCCTACTCAGCCATTGAACAGTGGGCCATAAACGCAGCTCAACCAGAGGACGAGAAATCCCACCCGACGTGGATGATTTCAAATACAATCACTGTGTTTATGGTTACCCGCACGTCAACTCGTAAGGTGGTGCCCAAAAAGATTTCAGATTGATGCCATCCTCAGTCTCGTCTGATGCCGCTCCTCCCGCGTGCTTCTGATTCAACTCCTCGAACGACAACACGTTTTTTTAAGAAATATGGCGCGAAAACTATATTATAAAAGATAAATTACAATACGGGAAGAAAAAAATATAAACAAAGAACAAAGTTACTAAAACAGAACACAAAACCACTCCGAGAAGAGATAGAAAAGCATAGGTGGAGGCGAAGGAAGGACGAGAGACTACGAGTTACAATGAATCACGGATTTTGAACTGTACATACCATGAAAGATTGGAAGTTCATATTATTGACCAAGACGGACATATACTGGATTGACTATACGGGCTTTTTTGATACCTAAAAGGCCCAACTGTGATATCTCTAGAAAACTCTAGGGCCTGACTTGGCATTTGTGGACGCTTCCAAGCCCAGCCTAAAGAGTTTTGCGTGGTCCATCGGACGAAAATGGATCCACAATAAATAAACTCCGAATATTTTATAGTCGACTTGAAACGACATCGTTCTTCTTCAAAAGGACGTAAACGACGCCGTTCGGTGTAGGTTAAAAGCAAAGTGGCGGTGCTAGAAAAGGAAATATTTGCGTAATTACCAAAAAAATTACACGCGGCATCTCCTCCGGCCGTCCAGAAAACCCCCGAACAATCGGCCCCGTCGCCGGAACTCCGATCCCGGAGCGATGACCACTCCCGTCAAACGCCGTCTAGCTTTTCCGCCAGCCGTAAGACGACCATTCCCCCTCCCTCTTCATCCATGACAATTCCAATTTTTTCCGGCGCAAGTTAGCTCAAATTAGAAATTTTTGGCGCAGGTGAACGAGGCTCCGGAGATCGACAGCTTGGAGAGGGGGCTACTGTCCCAGTCCCAGCCGGAATCCGAGACGGTGCTTTACGCGGCGTCGTTCGAGGAGACGGAGGACAAATTCGTAAAGTACCGGACGGCGCAGTGGGTGCTCTACTCGCTGCTGCTGGTACTGGCGTGGGGGATCGGCCTCTTCATGCTCATGTACCTCCCCGTTCGTAGGTACATCCTGCGAAAGGATATCCGGTCGCGGAAGCTCTACCTCACTCCCAATGCCATTGTGTATAAGGTAATTTGTTAGAGCGATTTGCTGTTTAGAATGTCGTTTTAGGGTTTTCGAGGTGTTCGTTTCGGGGGTTTTGATATTGTTGACTTTTTCGCGGTGCGTTAGGTTACGAAGCCTGTGCCATTTCCGTGTTTCGGAGTGCTGAAGAAAGAGAAGTATGTTCTGTTGCCTTCTGTTGCCGATGTAGTTGTAGAACAAGGTATACGTTCTGCAGCGCTTGCTTATTTCGAGCATTTGATGTCTTTCCTGTTGCGTCCTGTGTTTTGATAATGGGTGATGATTGCAATTGAGTTTCAATCAGTGTGTTGTATGTGGGGATCGTTGAGTTTACATTGTTCCGAACATTGGTTCTTCTCTGTGTTCGTCATTTTTCTTGTAGTGAGTTTGTTTCTCAATTGGATGGTGGTTGGCAGGGTATTTGCAATCTCTTTTTGGTGTTTACTCTTTGAGAATCGAGAATGTCGGTGTCAGGAGACCGGCCAGTGATGATGTTCAGATTCAAGGAATTGCCAACCCAAGTGCTTTCAGAAAGGTACTTGGATTTTTGTAATCCAATCCCTTGGATGAAACAGCCTTAGTGATATGGGTAATATGCTTTCAGGCTGTCTTGACCCGCCTCTCATATATGAGAAGTGAGGCTGCTTCTAAACAAGTATCCACAGTTGAAGACATGCCCGTCTTGAGGCTAGGCCATCCATCATCTGCTTGGGTAAGCCACTATGGTTGCTACATCTTACGTATATCATCCTTTGCTTTTAACACCAATGGAGTGCATAAGCAGTTGCAGGCTCACTTTCTTGCCTATTTAACTACTTCTGCTTGCTCATATGATATGACTCTGTGCTGTTGCAGGCTTCTCCAAAATCTTCAAGGCCTGACACATTTACTAATGCTGGGGACTTGGTGATACTGCAGAAATTGGAAGAAGTAGGAAGCTCTGTGAAGGTAACTTGAGAAACAGGGCATCTTGTTTGTCGTTGTTCTCGGTTTTTGTGATTACCAATTGATGTCCTTGTCTTTGGGGTTCATTACAGAGAGTTCAAAACTTACTTGAGGAACAACGATCTCAGACCTCGGAACATAATGCTTAAGGTCAGTTGTTGATTTTCATTCTAGCTTGAAGCACTTTCAGTGTTTTTAAGGTACTAATTACAGTTGGCGCATGACTTGCAATTTTGGCTTAGTTGATAATATACCCAAAACACAAAAAAGCATGTCCCGTCATTGATTATTGGTGCCTGCTGCTTTCTTATTGTTTGGCTTTTACAGAGGCTTCACTGACAATATGATCAAATTACTGTATTTATCATACCGGTCAAATATAATGGGATGAAGAAAATAACACTTGTTTGTAGCCCAGGAATTGAATTCAGGGAATGGCCGTGGGTTCCCTGTAAAAGATTTGCCAAATGTAGCCTAATGAAGATGGGTCAAATATGTTTTGTAGGACACTGGTGCAAAGGTATGAGCAGATATGATTTCTCCTCTCTTGAAAAAAAAACATATGTTTTCGTGGTGGGATTTGAACACTTGAAGAATGGTATTCGCAACAACAGTTTCTACTCCATGGTTCAAGCTGAGAAAAGTTGCCGGTCAGATATCCGTGCATAGAGAGAAATGCCATCTTTTTATGTAAGTTCTATCGTGGCAAAGCAAATCTTTCTGTGACAGTGGCTGACAGGAAGTAAAGAGCAGGCTAAACCAGGCGCATAATGGACTCTCCGACGTTACAGTATATGCGATTATACGGTGTTGGGAGATTCTCGGCTATGGAATTAGAATGTAAAGAATGTACATGGTAAATCCCTGATCTGAGCTTTGTTGTTTGAGGCTTTACATTGTGAGAAGACAAGTTCGCGGACTGTGAATCGGTGTAAAGGAACCCAATGATTCGATTTGTTTTCTTATTTCCGTTGACCAAGTCATAGTGGCCTGCAATCTCTTGTAGTTTAAATGCTGATGTTCTGTTGCTTTCGGAAAATCTTCTCGAAAATGTAGTGAATTAAGGGGTTCTTATCCGATGTATAGCTTTTAGATTTGATAAAAAATATGGAGACAAAGATCAGTGTAAAATTATATAACCTAAGAAAGGACATGATCCCAGAAACGTGAACACCGAAGAACAAACTACAGCACATAGCATGTTCTGCCTTCGCAAGGAGTGTATCTGGAGATAAGAGGCCCCCTCTACATTGTTTTCTACAGGAAATCCCTTTACTTGACCTAAAAGTTAGATACTGTTATTGTTCAAATTTGGTGGATCTATTTGTTGATCTAGAAGTCTCGGATTCGAGTTTTTAGAAACGTAGCAGTGTCAAATATTTGTTCAAGTACGGTATTGAAAAAGGGGACTGAGTGAGCACTGAGCACTAACCCGATACCGGAGCTGACAAAACTTAAAAAATAGAGGGAGCGGTTTGTATCAGAGTCAGATTAGTAAAGATAATTAACAATGTTAGAGGGGCAGATGCCTTATTATGGTCGCATTTCTCTTTCTTAAATTTAACGGGACAGTGTGTACCTCGGTGTGGCTGCTGTACCTAGATTTTGAAACCGGTATTTGCTCTTCTTTTTCTTTTTTCCTCGATTAATCAGTTTTTCTAATCTACTCCTACTACCCTATACCAAGCGTCGTAGCTTCGGGACAAAATTAATGGGAGGAAGCATAACCTTTGTCTTGGGCCTCAGAAGCTTGTCTTGGGCCTCAGAAGCCTATTACATGCTTTATCTAAATTGGTGTATTCTTTTGTTTTTTCTTCTGGACTATTACAACATAAATGGATTGAAATTTGGAATTTTCCGAATATACCAACTTTGTTGTCCGGTGGAGAGAAATTTGGTAAAGAAAGTTGCCGTTCATTCCACTGCAAGAGGTAAAGAAAAATGAGGAAGATTAGCTTACCAATTTTGACTTCTCGTTGCACTCTTCCTGCCTCATAAAAAAGTCCCTGCAACCACCAACCACAATTATAAGTATGGAGTTCGAGATTTGTCAGTGTTTAAATTTGGTAGGAAAATGTTCACCGTCTTTTTAATTGTGTATGTTTCGAACCTGAAATGGTTCTCTTAGTTGGAGAAAGAGAGCGATAAAATCATCGTAAAATCTAAAGCAAAAGTTACAAAGGAATAGTGCAATGTTAAAACGTAAATACCATGTATGTTGTTTAAAGTTTGGGTAAATTACTCTCAGGTCCCTCTGGTTTGCTAAAACGACTATTTTCGTCCCTCCTATTTCCAAACTGATACTTTAGTCCCCCTAGTTTGATTTTATTGTACTCTCAGGCCCCTCGCTGACGTCATCATTTATTTTATCATTTTTTAATTGGTAAAAATTACGTCCCTACCCTTAAAAATCAGAGAAATTAATTTTTCTTAAATTTAAAGTAAGGTTATGATAGTCATTTTCTTTATTAAAATATAATAAATCGAATGATGACGTCAGCGAGGGACCTGAGAGTACAATAAAACTAAATTAGGGGACTAAAGTATCGGTTGTGAAACAGGAGGGATGAAAATAGTCGTTTTAGCAAATCAGAGGGACCTGAGAGTAATTTATCCAAAATATATAGTTTGGGCTACTTGGACTAAGGTTTAAGGTTGGCTGGGAAAAGATTGACCAGATCATATGACCGTACTCTCATTCATAACATGTGAAGACTTCCGATGCCCAATGAAATCTAGCCCCCACGAGGATCTATTGTTGGGTGGTCCTTCAGTCCCATTAGCATATTTTTTTAATTAATTACTACCGGTTGATCTAACTAATAATAAATTTATATAATAACGTTTTGGTTACGACATTATGAATGAAACATATATCAATTGCCGAATTTGATTGTATGGATTATTCAATCAAAGGTAGCAATAGCCCATTAAACAAGTAGAGTAGTTGTAGAAAACAGAGAGTTAAAGGCATGCAAGCCTATCTTTCAATAGCATTATTGTCGTCAAAGTTACGTTGGGCCACAGAGCAACTCCGACGCCCCTATGCTTCACTTTAATTTTGGTTACAACTTACAAAATATTTTTTAATGATTGTTGTGCCAAAAAATATTATTCACACTCGCGTTATTCAAAGCATTTGGCCCACTGCAGTCTGAGACACCCTCTAATCTAAAACATCAAGAAACAGGCATCATAAATTAATTTTCCAGATAATATTAGAACGAAAAGACCTACTTATTTCACGGCAATGTTTATTTGACATTCTCTATATAAATTAATTTTCCAGATAATATTAGAACGTGTTATGAATTCAGCAACTAGAGAACAAACACGTAAAGAACACGGACACAAGAGATAACGTGGTTCGGCCTAATGCCTACGTCCACGGAGAGAAAGGAGAACTTTTATTGATGAGTTTCCGAGCCACAAAGCCATACAAAAAACCTAGGTAACATGTCTTTATATAGATACAAACCCTTGGTGTACAAGTAACCTATCTATGTCAAATTAAGAGTCCAAAACCTAGTCAGAATAGGAATAAGAAATAAATCTTTCCTATTTCTCACCATCCCAACAGAACGAAAAAGACTTACGTATTTCACGACAATATTTATTTGACACTCTCTACATAAATTCATTTTCCAGATAATATTAGAACAAAAAAAGACTTACTTATTTTGCGACAATGTTTATTTGACACTCTAACGTATATAAGAATAATGACTAATAAAGTAAAAACAAATTCTTTTAACAATGTACATTTGACTTAATGTCACAAGGCATATGACGATTTGACGACGGTACATGATAGGAGTAATTATTCGATATAAAAATTTATCTTAAAAAACGACGTCTACTCTAGAGGAAATAAGCTGTCACTCGACCAATAGATGGTATCTTCTTAAAGGAGCCATATTGATAATAGGAAGCTAGGATCTTAGCGGTCGGCCATATTTATTTAAACGCTACAACACAGGCTTGGGCTAGCAAACCATAAAATGAGAACACCTTCAATTGAAAAGAAATTTAATACTATTAAGTAACGGCTTTCAATTTTAACATTGTGAATTTAGTAGATATTATATGAAGAACTACTTTCTCTATAAGATTTTGTAGCGATCGACTTTAAATTAATATGATAATATACATCTGAAGCATCATTTAAAAAATTCTACTAAAAACTAAAATTGCAACAAGTTTAGCATCATAAAATTAGAAATTGCTATTTCGCAGAGGCCGTGATGCATATATGATTTGATATATATTATATTTGAGATTATGATTTCAACATTTTTTATATAATTGATAAGTCCTACGTTTGGTCTTTCTCTTAGTTTTTTATATTGAATTTTCTATTTGTCTAAACTTTGTTATTTGATGTGTTATCACCCTACAAATGCCCTGAAAATGGACTAGTTGGCGTGGTTAACTCTAACCATATAGACCTAGCGCCAAATGCCATTGGTTCAACGACACAAGTGTAATAGGTGTAAAAATTTATATTAAAAAAAACTAGATACCCTTAGTATCATAAGATGGGATACAACTACGTTTAGCCGGGCACTAACAAGTAAAAGTCCCGAATTGTGATTGATTGCAAAAGAAAATTTCACACTAATTAAGTTGTAAATATTTTCATGAATAAACTCTACTGATAAAAAAATTAGTGATTAGGCTATGTCCAATATCGTTACAAGTTGTAGTCAGCACTGGATGGATTGAGGCACAATAACTAGCTAACCTTTGCTTCAGCCTTCAGGTAAGGAGAGGCCAGCCCTAAAAAAACTTATTACGAAACGTCTAGTGTATTACAACAACTTTAGGAAAAGAGATACATCACTAATAGCTCGTAACAATCAGCCAACTAATTTTTTTCTTGATAAGTACTTTTTTTATTCCAATTAAATATAATATTTACAGCCTTATACGATCGGGATCATGGTTCTCAATTCATTTGCAATATTCGACCAAACAAGTCATTAACAAACTTAGGAGAGGATGAAATGTAGCGGAAACTCATGGTAAGTAATTTTTTGAAAAATTAATTAATTCTTATGTAATCAAGTGTCTCATATTATCGCTTCATATAAATACTTTCATATCTTTTCAAGCATACCACCTAAATTTTATAGCTGTGTCTACCTAATAAATTTTGTTACACATTTTTATAAATAGATGTAATAATGCATCGTCAATTACTCTAACCATTTTAGAATACAATGTCGAATCTCGATTGAAGCAGATAGCCACACACGTATGAGCAACATCCCATATATTTCTCAATTTTCCGGAATTGCGTTTCGTGTGCGTCAGATATTAGACCTATTAGTTTTTGGTAGGAATTAGTCTAACTTTTTGTTAAGTAAAAGGAAAAACAATTGTCACGATTAATACTGCAAGTATCCTGTGAGCGATGCCGTAATTAACATTCTCTTTTTTTTCCCACGGTTGCGTGACTTGGGGACGACAAAAAGACCAAAAAAGGGTACTTACGTGGGATGTGTGCGAGTTGAAACGGCGTCGCACGAGGCCTCCGGAGTACAAAACGGACAAATTTAGAAAAATCCGATTGCGATAAATGACGCATATATTTTCTGGTCATGGAGAAAGAAGAGGAGATACCCCGTGGCTAAAAAATGCTTCCATTAATCAAATAGGTAGAATAACAACGAATTCTACTCGATTTCTTATTAATAGATGGATTAATTCTTATTCCTTTATTTGGGAGAGAAATAAAACTAAATAGAGAAAATTTTAATTTCACCAAAAAAAAAAGTTACGCTCAGGTTCCTGTAGTTTGGCCTCCCTCCCTCTAGGGTCCCTGCGTTTCTAAAATCCATGCTGACCCCGTGTTTGGTTTTAGAAACTCTCGGGTCCCTCGCTAATGTCATGAGTCATTTTTTTCATTTTTTGTCATAGAAATGACCAAAATGCCCTTAAAAAAATAAATTAAAACAAAAAAACAAAATGCCCTCCCGACGATGGCAACTCCTCGGACCGACGGAGTGCTTAAGGCCGAACAACCAGTGGACCTGCTCTGGCGAAGGACTGGACCGTGGAGGTCTCGCCGTGGATGAACTCCCCCGAATCTCGTCCACCCCGTCGTTGCCCCTAAGAAGGTGACATGTTCTTGGGTTTTTTTGCTTGTTGTTTCAGATCTGTGTCGGAGAAGAAGATGGCTAGGCGAGGCGGAGAAGAAGATGGCTAGGCGGGTCGGAGAAGAAGATGGCTAGGCGGGTCGGAGAAGAAGATGGCTAGGCGGGCCAGAGATCTCATTGACTAGCCGGGGCAGAGATCTTGTCGGCTAGGCGCTGGTGTACGATGACTACGACATCGTCGGACACGGAGGACACGATCCCCGAGGTACCTGTCATCGATCTCGAGGAAGGTCCTAACGTAGGAGGCGGCGGCCTCGTAGTCCCGCTGATGCCATCCCCCTGCTCGTCGTTGTCTAGCTTTGGGGAGGACACCAACGACGGCGATTTTGGCCGGAGAAGAGAGGAGGAGAGCGGAGATGACGACGGAGCGGAGATTTTTTTTGTTTGATTTGATTTGGTTAAGGGTATTTAAGTAATTTCACTGATAAAAATGAAAAAAACGAGTGTATGATGTCAGCGAGGGACCCGAGAGTTTCTAAAACCAAACACGGAGGATGTCAGTATGGATTTTATAAACGCAGGAACCCTAGAGGTTGGGACACCAAACTAGAGGGACATGAGCGTAATTTTCCAAAAAACAATGCTTCCATTATACTGTCGTTTTCTACATTTATTTAGGAAACATTATAATAATGTTTGTCGAGCTTCATTTATTTAAGTAGCAAGGAAAAATCTTCTTTCAATGGACCTACAATAATTAATTTTAATATTTTTTGATAAATTGATAGATATATTATAGATGTATCATCACGAACCAACAAATACTTAGATCAACTAACAATAAAATTATTTTAGCCTAATAAAGAGTTTGTAATTTTGATAATGTACCGATGTTAACTATTTGTTGAAATTTGTTTGTCACATTTCAAAAATAATACTCGTGATCTAAACTAGTCAACTCAATAAATATTCGTATATCAAATTATATGCACTGCAATGTGGCATATACTTGCAATACAAAAGGAAAGGATCATAAACAAAAAATTATAATAACGCTCCCCTCCATACAAATATAATAATAACATCGCAGCGTCGTCCAACCGAAAGGGCAAAAAAAAAATCAAATCAGAGAGAGAGAGAGAGAGAGAGAGAGAGAGAGAGAGACGCCCGGTGGTTTGGTTTGGACTACTTGGCAGTCTCTCTAACTGAGGACGACTCAGATTTCTACATCTCCGCTCCACAAACAGAGAGAGAGAGAGAGAAGAAACCCAAACAAACAATCCGTTTCGGAAACCCCCATTAGGGAGAAGAAACGAGATCGCTTATTAAAAATAAAAAAAAATCTGAACGGAATCATCTCCACGTGTCCAATTCGCTCGGCATTTACACAGATAAGTAGAGGGAGAGGGAGAGGGAGAGGGAGATAGTAGGGAAGAAGAGAAGAGAGATGGCTGCTACGCTGTCGTCGCCGCTGTGCACGTGGCTTGTGGCGGCGTGCATGTCGGTCACGTGCGCCGAGGAGGGGCCGGCGGCGGGGGGGAGGGGGAGTAGGAGGAGGCTGAAATGCAACGCGACGGCGACTCCCGGGGGGAGCTTGAGGTCGTGTTTGGCGCTGGAGCCGTGTAGCCGGTACTACGCATCTAACGGCCTCTTCCGATCCGAGCCGTTCCATAAGCGCTCCCAACGCCGCCGGTGCCTCCGCTCCTCCCGTTCCGGTAACTCTCTCTACTCTGAAGTCAGATTAGATTCTCCTTTTTCGACTGCTCTATTTTGTTTTTACTTGTTTTCTTTTTTTGATTTTTCTTCTCTAAGGTTGTTTTGTTTAATTATTAATTAATTTTCCGGTGGCCGCGATTAGAGAGCAGAGGAAGTTTGATGGTCTGGTTTTTGTTTCCTTTCTTCTTGTTCCTTTTCTTTTATTTTTTCCCTTTTCTTAAGTGGAAATGGCGTTTGGTGGGCTACTCAAGAAAGAGAAGTTCGACGGTTGCGGTTGTTGTTATTGTTGTCATTTACAATGGCTGCGATTATTATTTAATTATTTTTCTTTTCTTTTTCTTTTTTGGCCATGGAATTTGAAGGAGATTTAGACCTATACTTGGCTATTATGCATGCCTAGTAAGATATAGGTGTTGCATTGAAAGAAATGGTCCATCGTAAGGGCTTCTACGAATTTGAATGCCACACGATACGCTAGATACTTGTGTCATCTATAACTCATGACTGCACTGTCCCCCCATTATTTGGAAGGCGGTTGGTCGGGACTTGGCATTAAGAAGATTTTGGACCATGTTTTATTTGTGTGCGCTCGCCAGGTAGGAAAACTCAACCGATTAACTTCATTAACGAATTCTGTTCCAAAATTTTAGGGGAAGCGATGGCTGTAGCAGTGCAACCTGCAAAGGATGCAACGGAGAAAAAACCTGCTACGAAGGAGAGACGTGTAGTTGTGACAGGGATGGGTCTGGTGACGCCACTTGGTCATGATCCGGATGTCTTCTATAATAATCTGCTTGAAGGTGTCAGTGGCATTTCTCAGATAGAGGCCTTTGACTGTGCAAATTTCCCAACGGTAGAAACCATCTACGGGCACTCTGCTCTTATTTGTTGGTGCCTCCACACTTTTGACCTGCATTGTTTTTGGTACATCTTATTTGTAACTTTATTACTCTCTGTCTTTAAGAGAATTGCCGGAGAGGTCAAGTCTGTCTCAAGTGATGGGCTGGTTGCACCAAAACTGTCGAAGAGGATGGACAAGTTCATGCTTTACATGCTTATTGCTGGAAAAAAAGCCTTGGTTGATGGCGGAATTACTGAGGAAGTGATGGATGAGTTGGACAAAAGAAAATGTGGAGTTCTAATTGGCTCAGCTCTGGGTGGCATGCAGGTAACTATGAGATACTGTTATTTCAAGTGTCGTTTTACTGGGAAGATGATGTGGCCTGACAGCCGCTGCAAGGAAGTTGAACATTTGTGTGAAAGCACAGCCATGTTGCATGCTTGCTGTCTCCTAGGCCAAAGAAATGAAACAAGTATTTACCTTTGTGCTGACAAAGGATAAATTTGTGCTCTTGCAATTTGCATTTATGTTTTCTTGCTGTAAAGTCATTCAGGTTAGAACTTTGCTATCTTCATATGAAACAATAATCTGGGATGTGTTGCCATTCATAAAAGCTACAAGTGTGGAAATAATCTATCTGGTCTCACGTGTGGCTCCTCGACCTGTAAATTGCTAACTTGCTCGCAATGGTCTTCTGTAGGTCTTCCAAGACGCACTTGAAGCGTTAAGGATCTCATATAAGAAGATGAACCCTTTCTGTGTTCCCTTTGCAACTACAAACATGGGTTCTGCCATACTCGCGATGGATCTGGTACTCAAAAAATATTTAAGGCACACCATCATGTGAAATCTCTAGAAAGATTAGTTGGAATGACTAGTATGCTTATTTCATTGCAGGGTTGGATGGGTCCAAACTACTCCATTTCTACTGCCTGTTCTACAAGCAATTTTTGTATACTCAATGCAGCAAACCATATCATTAGAGGAGAAGCTGTGAGTGTCTTGCATTTAACGGTTGTTGAATGGTAGAAGTACAAAATGTAAACATTCATGCAACATAATGCTACTGAACTGTTTCTTCACATTCTTGTGCAGAATGTAATGCTTTGTGGGGGCTCTGATGCAGCTATTATACCTATTGGTATCTGCTCTCAACTAAGACTTCGGTGCATTGAGTTCCAACTTAACTTTACATGAAATTGCCATGTTATATTTGTTTTGCAGGGGTGGCAGGCTTTGCGGCTTGCAGTGCTCTTTCACAGAGGAATGATGATCCATCCAAAGCTTCACGTCCTTGGGACATGGTAATTTTCTCAGTGTTCCAAAGGTCCCTGTGATGTTTTTAAGCCGGCCATGACAGCAACTTCTTCTCTTGCTTCATTCTTATGATGTTAGAGCTTTCAAAGATTTGACTGGGACTTCAATTTCTGTAACCCATTTAGGAGAGATTTTGGCAGAAGCAAGCTTTACTTTTTCAATAAATTTTAATTGTAAAAATTTAGACTTGATGATCTTTGTTTTCAAACTTTTGACGTGTCTTGATTGGTTGTTGCTTTTGTTCTCCTGGGTAGCAATACCTTATGTAGTTTATTGCCAGCTAGCTCATTGTCCATGTTCCTGTCGTCACAAAAGTTTCCACTTACATTTGCACTATTGGTGTTGTAGAATGCGGTGATTCCATGTCTGTGAATCTTTACGGTATATCCTCAACGCAAGTGGCGAGGAGCTTATTTTCATATATTCATTTGGCTAATATACAGAACCGCGATGGATTTGTCATCGGAGAAGGAGCAGGTGTTTTGCTTTTAGAAGAGCTAGAGCATGCCAAGGTATAGGCTTTTGCTGACATGCCCAATACTAATTTCCGTGGATTCAATCTTCAGCTTACATGGCGGTAGTTGTTTCATCTATAGTTTTGTTTTGCCAATCCCCTTCCCGTGTTTCTGGAAAGTTATATTTGGATGCATACTTCTAAAGTGCGTTGTCGTTACTCGAGTTCTTTTCAGAAACGAGGCGCAACCGTCTATGCAGAATTTCTTGGAGGCGGCTTCACATCTGATGCTTATCATGTAACTGACCCACGGCCTGATGGTACTGTACTGTGCTGTGTTTCTTTAAGTATACCTTGGAGATTTGGTTCTCAGAATTTTGTTCGTGCAAGATCTTGAGGAACTATTTGCTCAAATTTTGAACTTGTGATGTTACTTGTCCGGCTGACCAACTGCTCTAATGAAAGCAAAACTTTCTCCTTGTTTCCATCTAAGCTGAGGCCTTAAATTGTAGAGTACAGATCGATACATTCCTTCTAACCCACGAATCATAACCCTAATGATAACCCTAATGTTAAAGTACCGTCATATCAACCACTACAGAGCACCTAAGTGACCAAACAGTCCTCCATTCAGTAAGACTGATTGTTTCCTCTAGGATTCGGTGTTCCACTCCACCATTGTGGCTGTGTCGTATCTGATTAGTAATAACTGGATGCTGGATAGTATTAATGTTGTATCTTTCAGAACATTAGAAATTGTGCTAATGTGATATCTGAACGCCTAAAAGCAGGACGTGGTGTGAAACTCTGCCTAGAGAAGGCATTAGAGCAGTCAGGAGTGTCTAGGGAGGATGTGAATTACATTAATGCACATGCTACATCCTCGCCTACTGGTGATCTGGAGGAGTATCAAGCTCTCATGCATTGCTTTGGCCAGAATCGAGATGTAAGCGACCTGATATTGTTCCATGCAAAAGGGACTTCTGGCCTCTACATTGATCTTGCTCTGATGAGAACTCTTATATCTTACAGTTGAGAGTTAACTCTACAAAATCAATGATTGGCCACTTAATGGGAGCTGCTGGTGCAGTGGAAGCCATTGCTGCAGTACAGGTATATTGCTTAATGCTTATCGCATTTTCTTTTAATGTCTGTAAGCTGCATTTTCAACCAACAGCTGGCTACTAAAATCTAAAACCTAACTAAAGTTTCCCATGATTTGCTGCTTACCGCAAATTCAAGTTTAGGACCAAAACTTAAAGCTGGCTTCTGTTAAGTACTTAATAACCTGTGCAGGCAATACGAACAGGATGGGTTCACCCAAATGTCAATTTAGAAAATCCTGATGAAGGAGTGGTGAGTTGCTTTATTCCCTTGCGTATAAACACCTCTTCTGTTAACGGGACCAAGTTGGTTCTCACCTTCATCCGGACACTCAGTTTGATGTCAATCTTGAACGCCAATAATTCAGGATTCAAGTTTCCTAGTCGGTGCAAAGAAAGAGAGACTGGAAATAAAAGCTGCGTTGTCAAATTCGTTTGGACTTGGCGGGCACAACTCATCAATCATTTTTGCCCCATACAAGTGAAACAGGACTTTGTTGTCAAGCTTTCTATATAGAAGGTATGCGCATTGTAGACTACCATTACTTGCTTGGGATTGTGCATATTGCAAATTGAAAGTTCCATATGGGATCGGATTTCATTTGTGGTATTAGTTTCTGTGACCTTGCTCTATTTCCAACTGCTGAACTGCCACTACTTCTCGCAGTGTGTTTCTGTAAACTGTGGCATATTAAGTCCCGTTGAATCGGTGAAGCGCATATTACTTCTTGTTGCAGTCGGGTAACCTGGAGGCAAGATGCAAACGGAATGGAATTTCTGGAGTTGCGAAAGAGAAGCACTCGGTACTAACCAAGTTATCGGGGGATATTCTACTTTTTATCTGTTGCTTTCGCGTTTGTCCCTGATACATTTAGACGGGTTGACGTACTTAGAGAGCCATTTTCTGAACATATGATGATGGCCTACTGTTTTTCCATGTACAAGTAGATATAGTTCTAAAGCCAACTGCAGCCAATTTTGAATTGACAGATGGCTACTTGTCCTCTAGTTTTCAGGTGCGTGTTTCCGGAGTGACGCTATATGATTTGGAAGATCGACCCGTTAACGAGGTAGTCAGTGAATAAACATCACTGATCATTAACAAAAGAAGTTGGATCTTCGCTTCGATCACTTTTTAGCGGATCATTATCATAAAGGAAAAACCAACATTGATCATCTATAGCATTTTCTGGCTTTGCTTGTTATTACTACAACAAAAGGTCATCAAAATACTGTTCGAAATGCTGCATTGCTCATCTCTTCTGGGCTACTTTTCGACTATTCAAACGAACGACATTAGATGAGACGTGTCGTTACGACACCACCAAAGAAACCTTGCAACCATCTGGATAACTTAAAACAAAACTGTTTCCTGGTCTTTTTTCATTCATTTGACGCACACAGTAAAATTCTCAGATATCAATCACCAATGTTCCTTGTACCGCTAATTTCTCTTGGAGCCTTTCTTCTTTTGTTTCTTGAATCTCGTGAGGTTCATGGAGAGCGCACTTGAAGCGCTTCTACCCTCGAGCTTCTTGGTCAGTTTCACCACACTCGCCATGCCTTTCCTAGCCGCAGCTTGATGCTTCGGCCGACGGCTTATCATTTTTCGATCTAGAGGCCAATAAGCATACGGTTCAAGCTTGTCCTTCCTTTTCACATCACCACCGGCTTTCTTGCTGCCGTATTCACTTCCAGTGTAAGCCCAGCCAACATCAGAAGTCTTCTGCTTTTTGGTTTTTTTAGTGGACTTCAGGGACAGATAACTACCGGCATGACTTTTGGCATCTGAATCTAAAACATCGGCCTTGTCTCTCTTTGGTTTCCCTCCCTCATAAACAATAAGCCGTCCTTCGGGGTCTATCTCAGGTTCCTCGTCTGATTCTTGTTTCCTTTTCAGATGCCCAGATGATCGGAGAGCTGACCTCGTTTTTTGACGATCGAGCAAGTCCAGGGGCTCATCTTCCATCTGATCAGACAAATCTTCTGGCAAGCTCCTATCTGATCTATTCCCCCTCCTGGAACTGAATAAGGAAGAACAAAGTTAGCATCAACATTATTTTTTAGATGAAAAACACTAAAAACGGTGCAGAAGTTGTATTCAAGAGACACAAACTGCGAAGTTGTCGAGTAATTAAAAAAAGCAGAACTAAGACAATAAAACTAAGACGATTCCTAAACATGCCGCCTATATTGAACAAAGCGCATTAAATTTTGGATAAGACAACATCAACGCTAATGCGTAATAAATTCAGAAGCCCACTGACCTTGCAGCTCCGGATCTGCGTAGTGAGGAAGCCCTACTCCTTCGGCCAAAACCAGTTTTTGTATCCGTGAAATCATCATTATCCTCGGCGTCTTCCCCAAAATCCGAGAACATTCTAGTATGGTTCCATTTGCTTAACCTGCAAAAATAAAACGGTTAGAAAACACAACATAGGAGCACCGTATTCACAACACAAGTCTATTGACCACCATCAATGTACAGCTATGCCCGGCTGGCCAAGTCAGAGCTGGTAAATTCTGCGGGCAGTGTGAGACACGATTTTCTGGAATTTCTTACCGGTTAATTGACTTTTTTCAGAATTAACAGGCATTTTAAGTACAAAAAAAGAAAAGAAAGAAAAAACGACAGGCAATGTTCATCACCTTCTGGAATCTAGCATCCTACTTTTCTGGGAAATGCTACTTTTTAGTGGATATTTTGGCATGCAAGAAAGAAAAAATGCAATCTTGTCCGTACTTAGAACTATAAACCCATGTTTAAAAAAAGGTAGATCAACCTGGATGTAGTGGCTCTAGATAAATGTGATCTGGTTTCCTCAGAATTGGCTCCCTGCTTTCTCTCTTTCTGCTCCTTGATCTAGACATGAATGATGCAAAATGTAACAGAAGCCTCTTCAAAAAACTTAAAAGAAAGTTATTCAACAAACCTTTCGTATATTTGTCAACAGCTTCGTATGTTCCTCAGGCATCACTGCTTTGACAGCATCAAGACCACACTTGCTGACGAGCATTTCTAATATGTACTTAACCTGAAGAGACAACAAATCACGACTGTTGAAAACAAGAATTATAAAAAGCTAGATTCAGTCATCAAACTTGAAAACAATTTGTTGGCAATAAATTATAGTATGAATTAGTAGTGCATCACCCCTCAAAAAAAAAAATAGTGCATCACCCCTCAAAAAAAAATTTAATAGTGATTTCAGTTTGATAAGAATCTAGCTGATGGCACAGAAACATAAGTTTGATCAACCTTGAGGTAAAATAATGAACAAAACAGACACAGGACACACCTTAGCTTTAAAATGGTTCTTGGAATCACATTGCCACTTCAGCAAGCCCTCTACCATGCTCTCCAGGTGAATTTGTAGACTTTCAGTAGGTGATTTGGCCACTAGGACCTTAAGTAAACCCAGACTAGCCTTCACAAAATAAAGGCATTGCCGAGAAGGAAAAGTCAGCATAAGTTTAGATCACACCCGTTTCATCCGGTATGGAAAAGGAAGATGAGTTGTAAGATAGTAAATGCACAAAAGGGAATAAAAGTAAATCCACATCCTTTACGCACTTTAATAATTTCCCGGTTCTTTCTTTGGAGCAGGAGATAGGTGGATGGAAGCAACTTGTAAGCCGCAGAAACAAGATCTGAAAACTCATACGCCAAACGAGCCAGACCTTTCACAGCAGCACTGACCATGTGAGGAGTCTCTCCAGCTAGGCCTCCAGCTACCTGAGGAACAGTGAAAGATGCATCACTCTCCCAAGTCCCACCACTATCAGTTCATCCATAGAGAGAGGATCCGGTTAGGATTTTTTGAAGAATCCGCCTGACCGCTGACCTCTTGGCAATTTAATCTGAGTAGCTTTAACAAGAGCAGAAACGTATAGTGCAAAGGCTTCCAAATCTAGAAACTTTGACATTTCTAATTTAATTGACCAACCACTTGTTTCACTGCTTTAATAGCTGCATATCCTACTCTAGAAACACAAATACGCCTAAATCAAGGGCACACAGTCCAGCTTTCAATATGCCAGCAGATAAAATATGTGGCCATTGGAACTGGAACTAACATAACAATGTTTATGAACCAAATAACAACTCACAATTCCTTCTCAAAAAAACTCACAATACCATTCTAAAGATCCAAAAAATTGAAACAAAGAAACACAAAATACATTTGATAATGGCACATAAAAAGCACCAAGAAATCCAAAAGAATTACTTTTTTTTGAGGGGTCAAAAGAATGATTACCAAGTTGAAGAAATTATACAAGTTCTCTCTCCTTCCACCATTCTCTTCATCTCCACAAGCATGACCAATTTGGACAAGCACGTCATAAGCTCTGTTTCTTGTTTTTTTATTTGCCTGTAAGCAGTAAGATGCAAGAATAATGTCTTGAAAATTAGCAAGCCATGCAATCAGTTTGCCATATTGGATTACCTTTCAAAAATGAAAGTATTGGACTAACTTATGAGACCTAGAATAAATAAATAAAACTCAAACTTCTTGAAACTAAATGGTTCAAGACAGCAGAATAAGAGCACCAAACTATGCCAAAGAGCATCTAGCCCAACGGCACAAGCCATTGTCAAACTCAAGGAGGTCCAGGGTTCAAACTCTGGCAAGTGTATACATGGTGTATAAATTTACCTTTAAAAAAAAAAGGCACGATACTAAGCCTTCTATCATTAAGTCATACCTTGCTAGAAAGTTGGCAGGACAGCCACAACAGACGCACACATGCAAGAGTGATACATGAAAAAAATTGAGAAAAATTCAATATAAACACCAGATACATCCTAGAGCTATCTCCCAGTTTCCCATTATTGCCAGACAGTAATGTGAAGGACTTACAGTTTGTACATGTAGGTCAGATCTACCTACTTTCAATCAGAGAGGTTACCATCAAAAAAAAATCAGAGGGGCAAACTCTGACCTATGAAACTAATAACCATGAATATGGATAATATCCCAAACGGTGAAAAGTGAACCAAAAAAGGGATAAACCCCGTGTATCCATAATCGACAACCAACACTAATGACATGGAAACAGCAATTAAAATAGAAAACATTGCATTGCATTTTGGAAAACAACAAATAGTGACTACCTCTTTCAGAGCAAGTATTATTTCAGTGAGAAAGGAGCCGATGATATCTTGCTGCCTTTTCTCTGAATCTTCTTGCAACTACAAAAGAATAGAAAATTATCAATTCACAGGAAACAGGCATGTATACCGCCAATAGCAGCGGAGAATGCATGAACATCATCCACATCACCTTCGAAACTTGAACTATTAGAGAGTACAAACAGTCAAGTCTATGTCTTTTGGCAGAGAAATGGCACAAAGGCATGACTTCTATCATCAGCTGAAGCAGTTGATCTAGCGTAGATTGCAAAAACTCATCTGATTTCTGACCAAAGAGACAACATAGTTACATGTTAGATCAAAAAGTGCACTGTAGAAGATGAACAGTGAAAGAAACTTGCTTAAGGAAAAGAACGTGAAAATTCCAATGAAGATCAATATAAACAGCATCCACAAATCCTAGTAGTTCTAAAAGTCCATGACAGCGAAGTTACAGCATTGAACTTCTGTAATGGCATACCTGAAGAATTATTGAAAGCACCTTGTATGCCTTTTTTTGAACTACACCTTCATTATCCTGCAAATGAAAAAAATAAGAACAAATAAGTACTTTCACTCTGATCTACAAAGGATCAGATACACCTGTTTCTTTATGCAGCACATGAAACAATCAGAGAGCATAGAGTTTTGAGGTACCTCGAGAGCAGGCTTCACAGCACTGAATAGAACACCAATCGCAGCCCCGTTCAAGCCAGGTAGGAGCGAAACCGCTAAATCAAATAGCCGTGCCCTGCTTTTTTAAAATGCAGTTAAAAGAAGACAATTCATGATGAATGCAGCGCCCTGCCTCTCACGGTGAAGATAGAAGTCATCAAACTTGGACGCAAATTACGATTCCCACATTCCCAACAAAGAGGGGAAAATGGAAGCATAAAAAATCAAGACATAACCTCTACAACAACACTTTCTTCAGAGATAATTCCTGATAAAACGAGAACAAAAAGGAAAGATATCATGCATTTCACTAACCTCTCAGCTGATAGAGATGTGTTATTTGATCGAGCATCAGTTCTCATTGAGTCGGATTTGGCGGACTTATCAGTTGTTAGGGCCTTTTTCATGGCTGTCAAAAGCCTGCCCATTATCTTTGAAAATATCTTTTCTACGTCTTTCTTATTGGCTATTGAAGCAATCTCACTTATGGTAGACTGCAAAAAGTAGGTACAGAAAAATACGGTCAGAAGCAAAAGACGGAAGGACACCTTAAAGATCCAATCAAGGATCTCAAAGACATCGCCCAAGTAACAGGACAAATTGCAGTAATAACATATAACTCGAGTCTGAAGCAGTGCATCTAGACAGCCATCGAATTAGAAGCACTGCACCATAAAACAGGCTTATAAGGGGTTATTACTGACTGATGCATTTAAGTATTTATTTTTCTGGGAACGGTTATATGTTAAAAAATACAAAGCAGGATCGGTCAAGATAGCAATGTAGGTTGCAACACTAGCATGAACATCACAACCATCACAGAGTAACAACTTGGCGGCTGAAACAAAAGTTTTACAGTCAACAGACATCAAGAAATGTGAAAGTTCATACAGAAATTAAAAGATCTTTTACCTGCAAACAGCCACCATCGTCTGCTGGAGATTCCAAAAAGATTCTAGCAAGAACAGCCAACAGCTCATGAGCAGATGACTTCAGGACACTCAAGTTAGCTTCTGCGACCTTAGGGGAATACTGAGACAAAGCTCGTTCTGGGGCTTCACCAGTGCTGATAGCAGTTGGATCGCCTTTGTTTTCCAGAATCTTTTTATTCTGATCAATGAGAACATTCAAAGCAGAACATATCATTCCACGAGCCTCAGCCTGATCATGGAGAGCTTTCACCAGGGCATCTTTTAGGTCCTCGAAACTTTCAGCGGTATCCAATGGGTAGTTGCAAAAGGAAGGTAGCAAGGACCACACAGAGTATACAAGTGCATCCGTACTTCTAGCAGCTATAATGCGCCCTTGAAGTTCAAGCTGTAAAACGCAATGATTGATCATCAACTGCAACTTTATCAAAAAGAAAACTCTAACAATAGAACAACCAACCACAATACCTTTTGGGATTTATTTCTCAGCAGACTGACTGAATTCAGAAGTGTTTCCACGAAGAAGCTCAAAGGAGCACCAACGGTATATTGCTTTAGGATAGGAAAGAGCCAAACATTGACTTCTGAGAGGTCATTGGCATCCAAATTGAGAGGTAAAATATTCAGGAATGTCTCGGGACCCATTGCAGCAAGTGCAGAGCCAAGGCATTCATGCAACTGCAGGTTGAATAAATATCAATATATTGAGTAACTGCATGGAGTAGCAAAGAGACAGAGGATTCGAAAATAGCCTTCCCACGCCCATCAGTTTCCATAGGTTACCCATAAACCATCAACTTCAGCCCACATCAACATAAACCCAACAGCAAGGAACCAGCTATCAAAGAGATGCCAAATTTGCAAGCATAACCGTAATAGTGCTACATCGACAGAAGATTCCATAAAAAAGAAACCAAGTACCTGCTTACGGTGAGGGAAATCTTCATCAGGCAATCTCTGGATATCAGCCAAATTCTTCAGAGTCTCCCTTGCAAAATATGAAGAATGAGCCCCTGAACAACAACCATGCATTAATAACCAACTCAAGGTCACAAGAAAATAAGCAACTTGGAAGGGGAAAAATCTCCAAGCTGTACTGAGAGCAAGAAAAATCAACTCCAGAAAAAGATACCTAATTTATTAAACATTGCGCCGACAACTTGAAATACCATATCCCAGACTGCACTATGATGATAATCAAGCAAACTTTCAATAGTGGCACACACTTTTTCAATGACAGTTGGTCCAGACTTTCTACCATCCATTGTTTTGCTCGCAAGAACTTGGTCCACACCCTGCTTTATGAGTCTCTGATCAATGCAATCACATATCAAGCTCTTTAAGGCCTCCATGGACGCAAAGATGGCCTCCTCATGTTCTGATGCCAAAATATCTGCCATAGAAATAAAACCGAACAGTCAGAAAACAAGCAACCTACCCAAACTTAAAAACCAAAAAGGATTAACCCCATTACTAGACCAGACACTAACCTTTAAGAGTACTAAAAACAACAGGTAGCTTGGACATACAAATTTCCCTGTTCAGAGAATAAACTTTCCTCATCCCGACATTGAGCAAACGTGCAGTGAAAGTCAGGTTATCAGCAGAGGTTTCCCCAGAAGATGCATTAAGCGCCAACGAACACAAAAGGTCTAGCAAAGCCTCTACAGGAATATCGGACCCCGAGTGCAAACAAACAGCACTCAAGCTGTCAGCAACTCGCTTGGTCACAGGAGGCTGGCGAATTTCAAGCAATAATTTGTACTTCTGGAGGACGTTAGCCTTATAATTCATTGACATGAGAGGGAGGCACTCCTTGAGCGCTTCCAGGACGTGGAGAACCTCCCAAACTCCGTTAGGGCCTTCGCGGCCCTCCTCGCCCTTGTGAGACCCGCTTGCGAGCAGAAGGAACCTCTGAAAGCTGTTGTAGATCCCTTCACTGGCAGAGGACAGCAACGCAGACGTCACCTGGAAGCTCTGGAGCACGTCCCTGAGACTCGAATGTGATTGCCTCCTCACCTGTTCCCGATTACACATTATTAAACAAATAAAAAAGTAAAAAAAAACATATTGCAATAGCGAGAGAGGACTTGCCTTGGGGCGGGAATCAGTGAGAAACCCTAGCAACGTGGAGAACAACCTCGCGGAGTCGTCCCAATTGATGCTATCCCTAACGCTAATCAAATACCCCGCGCATTTCAATCCCGAAACCACGCCCGCGGTACTCACCGCGGAACCTCGCCTCAGCGACTGGACCACGATATCGGAGACGCGGTCTATAGTCTCGCGGACGACGCGGCGGGGGAGGCGGGGGAGGGCGTAGGAGAGGACGGTGAGGAGGGAGCCGAACGCGGAGGGGGAGAGCGGCTCGGCGTCGGAGAGGAGGGAGGAGCACGCGCGGAGGTAGTAGGCGGTTGGGGTGGTCGGTTGGCGCTGGTCCTTGAGCTCCTGGGAGATGACGCCGATGACGGAGCAGAGGCTGACGTGATCCTCGTCGGTGGAGTTCGAGAAGCGGGAGTGGATTACCTCGCACAGGTCGCTTGAGGCGTCCAGAACGCCGTCGTTTGGTGAGTCCTCCATCTTCCGTTTCGGAGAGGTGCCGGAGTCCAGGAGAGTTGGTTATTTTCTCAGCGGAGGGATTTTGGATTTTATTAGGGTTTTAGAAAGCAAGGAGAACGAGAGCGGGAGAGTGTTTGGGCGGGGCCTTGAGTCTTGGGCTCCAATTTTAGTCCTGGGCTTTTTACGGTTTTCTAACCTTATAATATGTGTTACCCACGGGCTTGTTTCTTTTAGGGCAAATTACGTTCACGTCGTTATAGTTTGGTTTTCTTCCCTCTCGGGTCCCTGCATTTTTAAAATCCATGTTCTCATCCCTGTATTTGGGTTTAGAAATTCTCGGTCCCTCGATTGATCTTTTTCATTTTTTTTTATCTCGGAAATAACGGGTATACCCTTAAAGAAAAAAAAAAGAAAATTCCCCAAAAGTCAATCTTCTTCTCCTCGTCCTTCGTTCCGCCATTAAAACTTGAGCTCCTCACCCTTAATCTCACTGTCCCCGATATCGGCGCTCCTCGCCTTCTTTGCCTCTTCGATCTATCTGGTCCTCGCCCTCCGCTCCCTCTACGACGACACCGGCGACGTCAACGACGACACCTGTTCGCAACCGCCGCCCCCAAGGTCAACATCGACCTCCCAAACGACTTCGAGGGCGTCGTCCACTCCGTGGTCTCCGGCGCCCTGCCTTCCTACGCCCTCGAGTCCCGCCTTGGGACTGCCGTCGGGCGGTGGATGTTCGTCGGGAGGCGGTGCAGCAAATGATGGCCTTGTCGGACATCTTGTCGAGGTCCATTTTTGACCAGCTCCCATGGATCTGCCCCCAACCCCATCCTCATGACGTGCTCCCATGGATCTATTGTCTTCCCCCAAATTGACCCTACAGTTAGCTTCAATTGCATCAGAAATTCAAAACCCTTGCTTTTCCTCAATTTGATGGAATCGAATAAGAACACACAGAGGGGGAGAGAGGAATTAAAAAAAAAGGGAAAATGGGGAGAAGAGAACACCGATTGAAAGAGTTCCGTTCAAAACTGCAAGCCATGTCAATTTGAAAGGGTTTGATTGTCCGATTGAAGAATTAGTTTTTATTAGATTTGATAATTTGATTTGTACCTGAATTTAGGGTTAAGTTGTCTTGTTGTTTGAAGGTTGAATATGATGATTTTTTTCTTTTAAGGGTATTTTGGTCATTTTCTTGACAAAAAACAGTAAAAAATAATTGATGACGTCAGCCAGGGACCCGAGAGTTTCTAAAACCAAACACGGGAAACACCAGCATGAATTTTAGAAATGCAGGGACTTGAGAAACACGGGGGACATCAAAATTTTCATTTTCAACCTGTTGTGCGGAAAAAGCTAAAGAAATGTCTGGAATGATCGTCCCAAGGTCGGTGTAACTAAGAGCTAAAGCTAGAGCTAGGTTACAGACTACGCTAGGCTAAGGTTACGAAAAGGTAAAACAAGACAAGAGTAAAGTTGGTGTTGGGTTGATTTATGTTGTGCTTCTCTTTCGCCCAAGCCCTCTTTATATAGATGCTTTGACCTAGCCTCGACCTTCAAAATAGGAAAGCCCACATTAGACCGTTTCCAACTCAACCCGGCCTCATATAGAAAAATCTTAACTGAGATCGCTTCTAATAAAGGAATGAGACCGCCTTTCCCTCAAGACCGTCTTCCATATGAGTCTGCCTTCTATATGAGATCACCTTTCATAAGACCGTCTTCCTATATAAGAACGAGACCACATCTCTTATAGGAAATTCGAGGTTGTGGAGAATAAGCAATCTCGAGCCAAAACATGCACACCCCAAATAGTTGAAGATCCGTCTTAACTTAGGAAAATCTCAATGCCGTGAACAAATCTCAGAGTATCCGGCATTAGTATAGGAAACCTTGTCCCGTCCTCATGTGGAAATTCTCTCTGTCACATATCGGTCAAAATGCCAAACACGAGCAACTCACTCATCACACTAGGCCATCCCATGCCTCGGCGTAGAGAAAAGCCAGCGCTCTGGCGCACTTTCCACCGTTGTCCCAGCGTGAAGCCCCCTTGGCACTCACATTATGGTCATGGACATCCACTTCGACATCCGGTGTTTACGCTCTTCACTCAACACCATTGATCCACTTCGGACGACAACGCCCTCCTTGCGCTTAGAATGATTATGAACTACGTCCCACCAACTCACCTTTTTATTTCTTTTCTTCTTCTTCTAGGTCCAGTTTTTGCACAAAACCCTAAAAATGCATGATGGTCAAATTGGGAGACCACCACGCTTACTTGTTTGGCTGACCAACTACTATAATGAAAGCAAAACTTTCCCCTTGTTTCCATCTAAGCTGAGGCATTACATTGTAGAGTACGGATCGATCCATTCCTTTCTAACCCACGAATCATAACCCTAATGTTAAAGTACCGTCATAACGCCTAAAAGCAGGACGTGCTGTGAAACTCAGCCTAGAGAAGGCATTAGAGCAGTCAAGAGTGTCAAGGGAGGATGTGAATTACATTAATGCACATGCCACATCCTCGCCTACTGGTGATTTGGAGGAGTATCAACCTCTCATGCATTGCTTTGTCCAGAATCGAGATGTAAGCGACCTCATATTGTTCTGTGCAAAAGGGACTTTTGGCCTCTACATTGATCTTCCTTTGATGAGAACTCTTTTATATTACAATTGAGAATTAAATCTACAAAATCAATAATTGGCCACTTAATGGGAGCTGCTGGTGCAGTGGAAGCCATTGCTGCAGTACAGATTTATTGCTTATCGCAGTTTTATGCCTGCAAGCTGCATTTTCAACCAACAGCTAACTACTAAAATCTAAAACCTAACTAAAAGTTTCCATGATTTTTTGCTTACCGCAAATTCAAGAATGATGCAAGATAAAAATTCCAAGAGTTCGAAAACTCGAAGAATCCAAGGTGGTAGAAAAGTAGAATAAGAAGAAAACCCTAATCCTTTCTAAAGCGACTCTAGAACCAATTTCATTAATTTTCTAATATGTTCAAGCATCGTTCCCCCCTTGTTTGTTATATGGAATAATTACTGCCAGGTCTCTGATATTTGGCATATTCGCTTCTCACTTCCTGTCTTTCGACAATCGATTAAAAACTCCCCAACGTTTGGTTTTATTATACTCTCAGGGCCCTCGCTGACGTCAGCAGATATATTTTTTTATTTTTTTGTCATGAAAATGATTAAAACACCCTTGAAAAAATAAAAAAAAAACTTTTTTCTTCAACCTTTAGATCTCTCACTATGAACACCAAGAACCAAACCCAGAAATAAAAAAAACCCATGGAAGAATCGAGGAAGAGCAAATCCAAGAAGCAATAGAGCAAACCGTGTTCGTATGCTGCCCTTGAAAACCACAGGGACCCCATCTTCCTTCCTGGCTAAAAATTTAGGGGTTTGCCTCGGCGCAGGATTTGAGAGGAGTAGTTCGGGGTTGAGGAAGTGAGGGAGAGGGAGAGAGGCGGTTGGGGGGAAGCGGAGATGGATTGGGGGAACAGAGGAAGGAGAGGGAGGGAGGGAGGGTTGAACGACCGATGACGACGACACGAGGAGAGAAGGTTGAACGGCCGACGACGATGATAGGAGGAGGAAGGGTTGGACGTCCGACAAGGATGACAGGGGCTGAGAGGGTTGAGCACCCGATGATGATGAATGGTTATGGGTGAGCCAAAAACTCATAAAAATGCCAAACCGACCGACCGCCAAACCGACCGATCGATAAAATTGAAACCGCAGCTCCAATCGGTTTGGTGGTGTGGTTTCAAAGTGACACCGAATTAATGTATTTTAGTTTCGGTGTTGGTTTAAAACCACACCGATCGACCGTGAAACCGCACTTAAAAACGACGTTGTTTTAGTATATGTATACTCTGTGCAAAAATGACGTCGTTTTGTTTGAGTATATAACTCATTCTTTTCTCAGAAACTTCCACGTTCTCCAACTCCATTCTAATTTTCCAACCTCTCCCGATACGCATCCATTCCCGTCAACTTCCTCCCAAACCTCTTCTGCTCCGGCCAACATCACGGCCTCCCTGAGCTCCGACCTCCACTGTGCACTCCTCCCTCTCTGTCCGTCGACCGTCGTCTTCTATTGCCTCAGAAACCATAAGGTAAAAACCCCAATTTCGTTTAAATTTTATCCAATCTAAGGTTATTGAGTTTTGATTTCTAATTAGTTGTGCATTTGTTCAATTTTGAGGCCCGACGTCCACCGTCTCCGCCTCTGCCTCCGCCGTCATAGTGAAACTCGACCCAATATGGTAAAACCCTAAATTCGTTTAATTTCTGTTCGAGTGATTGAAGTTGTAAGCTGTGTTCATGTTTTGATTTTACTTTTGTTCGACCCATTATGGTAAAACCCAGAATTCGTTTAAACTCCGACTCCGCCTTCTTTCTGTAATTGGGTTTTGGGAGTATTCATGTAATTGAAGTTGTACGTTGTGTTCTCTGTATTGTTACTTCGTGTAGCTAAAAATGTGCTATTTTGGTGCAAGAGTGGTTTCTTTGATTTTAGTTTTAATGGGTTAAAAAATGTGCTATTTCGGTGCATCAGGGACTGATTGCTCATAGATACATAATGTTTATATAAGTAACTTTAGTTATATAGTTTGGCTTAGATTGAATTTAGGTGAGATGATGTTTAACAGAATTTAGTTCACCTTGGATTCAATAATTGGAGCGGACAAATAAATATTCTGGCATTAGCTTAGTACTGAGTAATGGTTGTTACAGCGGACCATCCGTCTTTGGATTCAATTTTTATGCTATTTGCTAAAAGGCCATCAAAATATGCTAGAGTGGTTTTATTTCTTTTTTTAATTGAAACGTCTATCACAAAGGACAGTCATGTAGTTGCTGAGCTATGCTAATTAATATTGCGTAGGCAAGTAATGCCGACATTGATAGTGTTCAAAAGGAGGTTGTTGGGCCATCGAGTGATGGCGAGGCTCTTGGCCAGCAAAAGGAAACCGGTAAGATTCCTAGCAAACCTCTGTTATCTTCTAAAAGAAAGAATTATACTGGCATGAATACGGAGAGTAACAAGAGTAGGAAGAAAATGAGTGAAGTTTGGGAGTACTTTACACTAGTTCCGGATTGTCCAGAAGGTGAGAAAAAAGCGGCTTGCAACCATTGTGGGCAAAGATATTTATGCAATCCTAGGAGGGATGGAACTAGTGCATTGAATGCCCACTTGAAGGATAGATGCACCAAAATTTCTAAGAAAGATTTGAGACAAACCACCTTGCCATTTGAACCTCCTACAATAGGTGGTGGTGTGGGTCAGCTTAAAGCCATTGCCTTTAGTCAAGAAAGGGGTCGCAAATATTTGGCAATGATGGTGATAAAAGATGAGTTGCCCTTCAGGGTTGTGGAAGGTGAGAGATTTGTAGCCTATAGCAATTATATGAATTCTAGGTTTCAGATGCCACATAGGACAACGGTGGCTAAAGATTGCATGAAAATATATTTTGAAGAGATGACAAAGGTGAAAAAATCATTGAAGGGTCAGAGGTTGAGTTTTACAACTGATACTTGGACGTCAATCCAAACAATAAATTATATGTGTTTAACTGGGCATTGGATTGACAAAGATTCGAACTATCAGAAAAGAATCTTGAGCTTTTGTCAAATTGATGATCACAAAGGGGAGACAATTGAAGATAGCATTGAGCACTGTTTGGTTAAGTGGGGGATTGAAAAGATTCTAACCATCACACTTGACAATGCTTCTTCAAATAATTCAGCTATTCGTAATTTAAAATCGTCCACGGGCTACAAATTGAAGAGCATAATAGCTAATCATGAACATTTACATATGAGGTGTTGTGCTCATATTCTCAATTTAGTTGTGAAAAGTGGATTAAAGCAGATTAATAAATCCATTATGAAGATTCGAAAAGTTGTGAAGTATGTTCTGAGTTCTGCACCTAGGCTGAAAGTGTTTGGTGATTGTGTCAAAGCCGTGAACTTAGAGTGCAAGAAAGGATTGTGTATGGATATGGATACAAGGTGGAATTCCACATATTTGATGTTAGATGCTGCTGAGAAGTATGAAAGAGCTTTCGCGAGACTAGAGAGAGATGATGGAAGATTTTTACGATATATTATTAATCCTCGAGATGATAGAAATTCTGATGAGGATGAGTATGATGCGGACAATCCGGGAAGAACACCTATTATGCCTCCTGACAAAGAGGATTGGAAAGATGCAAGACGTTTACTTAAATTTTTGAAGATATTTTACAATGTTACAAAGAAGGTCTCTGCAAATACGAGTGTGACATCCAATGAATTTTTTCATGATCTTATGCACATGCGTCAAGCGATTGAGAGGCGTGTCTTAAACAGTGATCCGATTGTGGCATCTATGGCAAAGAAGATGTTATCAAAGTTCTAAAAGTATTGGGATACGTTTGAATCCATTAACGGATTATTGTATGTTGCTGTTATTTTGGATCCTCGATATAAGAGCAAGTATGTTAGGGTTTCACTTGCTAAATTATATGCCGAAGCTGAAGCCAATGCATACGCCAATCAAGTGGATGCAATGTTGTCTCAGTTGTATTTGTAATATGAAGAGCGTTCGCGGATAAGCTCAAAATCTAGTTTTGTTTCCTCCACTAGCTCACACCAAGGTGACGTGGTAATGGATCAAGATGATGACATGAAAGATTTAAAATTTTGGTATGAATGGGATAAGCAAATTTTGGCCGATATATCAAGTGATACAGTATCAGATATAGCCAAGTACTTGCAAGATCTATTAGAGGCAACTTCCGACACCTTTGACATCTTGAGTTGGTGGAAGATTAACGCCATCAAGTACTCGATCATGGCTGATATTGCACGAGACATGCTAGCAATTCCGGTGTCAAGTGTTGCCTCGGAATCTACTTTTAGCACTGGTGGACGCGTGCTGGACCCTCACCAAAGTTCGTTGAAGCCTAGGACGGTGCAAGCTTTGGTATGTGCTCAAAATTGGTTGCGGATCAAGCAACAAACAAATGATGACGATGAAGAACCATTGGATGAGGCTAAAATAATTCAAGGTTAGTTATTATATAAAATCAAATAATTTTCGTTACCATGATATATTGAAGTTCTAATTTTGTTTCTTATGATATGCAGAACTCGAGGAAGAATTTGAACGCGAAGATGAAGACCTGGAGGCTGGAATAGCCAATTAGTTGTGATTTGTTCAATTTTTGATCCTCCATTACCTGAATCCTTTACTGTGAGGCGTTGGATGAACTTGCTGTACTTGGATGTGGTTGCATTTGGAACTTACTGTGAGGTTTTGATTTTTGGTTGAATCATGAACTTGCTGTATTAGGATGCGGACGATTGAATCTATGTGCTTTGAATCGTTTTATTGTTTTTGGTTGTATTTGGATGGTGAAATCACGATTGGGCTTTTTTTTTGCCAAAAAAATTAAAGAAAATATATTTTTCCAGATTTGGCCCTATTACATAGGACCTTACAAATTGGGCCCAATTTGCGGTTTCAAACCACAAAACTGCACCATTAAACTGCAAACCGCCACACCGCTACACCGTTGGTTTTTTCCTAAACCGCCACAGCGACAGTGCGAATTTTGGCTATATCAAAAGTGCGGTGCGGTGTCAATTTTTACACCGACACTGCAAAACTGCACCGAACTCACCCCTATGAATGGTTGAACATCGGAACTGGGTTAAACGGAGGAAATGGGTTGTTAGGGTTGACCTTTATTTTTGTTGATTTTTTATCAATTGAATGACGTTCCCAGGAAGAAGAAGATGCAGGAGGGAAGAAGATGATCTTTTATGTTTGTGAAGGGTATAAGTATCTTAAAATAATTATGTTGACCGATGACATTAGCATTTGACCCGGTAGAGATCTGAGAGTACAATAAAAGCAAACTAGAGGATCAAAGTTTCGATTTTTCAAACAGCAGGGACTAAAACAGTAATTTAAACAAACACCAGGGATCTGAGGACAATTTGCTCTTCTTTTTTTATTTCTGGGTTTGGTTCTTGGTGTTCACAATGAGAGATTTTTTTTTTTAGAGATCTAGGTTGATGAAGATAGCTTTTTTATTATTTTTTTAAATAATATTTTTGTCATTTTCATGACAAAAAAAAAAGAAAGAATATCTACTGACATCAACGAGCAGTCTGAGAGTATAGTAAAACTGAACCTTGAAATTTTTTTAATCAATTGTCAAAAGACAAAAGGCGAGAGACTAATATACCAAACAACAAGCACCTCAGTAATTATCTCTTGTTATATACTCCACTTACAAATAACTAAAATGACTAAGTAATCAAAATGGGCTTCTAACATCTCAAGGCCCAAAAGCTAAACTTAGGTTAATCACATATAGAAATACTAACATTAAGCCTTTTTCAGCTTAGCAGTATCCTCTTCTGTTGTTTCCCTCGAGCTGTCATCCAATTCTCTCGTGCCTCATTTAATTCATCACGTGACCCGCACTCTTCACGACCGCCACCACGTTCAACTTCCCTGTTGTCCGGCTTCATTTCGACCACAATCGCTCTCTCTTGCAATGGTCATCCCACCAATGCCATCCACGCTCCCCGGATTAGTATACCTCATTTTTATCATGCAACATTCCACCCCGCAGCTCCTTGACCTCAAGGAACAAAGATAATAGAAATAAGCAACATCCACAAATATCCACTAATGCTTCTGCCATTCCCATGTTTCTACTTTCACCAGCAAAAGTTGTAGAAACATCCCATCAGGGGCCTGATCCGAAAACATCATGGAGGAGAAGAGTGTACCGAGAGTTTTAAGACCATTTTGTTGCTGCAGGTACTGGATACCAAGCCTTCCTTTGAAATCGCATGCTTTCAAAAACCAAAGCATCTCTCAAGCCGGCATAGCCATTTGACAACTGAAAGAGAGTAATTCCAGGTCTGTTGTGGCAAATTAAAGATAAGACTCTTTGAAGAGCTTTGGTGCGATATACATCCAGATCCAACATAAAGTTTCCGAGGAGAAATTCCAAAATGGCAGGGACAACTTGGAACCACGCAGAGTGACTCGTGGCTTCTGTGCATCTGAAAACAACTCCATTTCCACCAATTCGATCACCACCTCCCAACATTTCAACTGCAATAGGAACATCCAAAGGCTTCCAAACATAATTCACGATCATCCAATCACTGTCAAGAATAACAACCTGCATCTTCGAAAGCGAATTTCCCATGTGCTCTTGCTTCACATGACGTATAGGATCCTTAGCATAACTCTCACTTCCTTAAATATTTTCATAACAAGTTCATCCCTCTCGACCTTCACAAATCCTGAAAAGAGAGTGGTGCAAGTTAAAACATCAAGTGTGATGCATTCCTCAAGCATCTGAGACTACAGCTGCATCGCTTTGTCCATTAAACCATCCCTTGTATAAGCAAAAATCAACGAACTATAAGTCACAATGCTAGGGCAGCAACCATTAGCCTCCATTGATCATCTATATAGCATTTTCTGGCTTTGCTTGTTACTACAACCAAAGAAACCTTGCAAACAACCATCTGGATAACTTGCAAAACTGTTGAGTGTAAATACTCCTGGTCTTTTTCCATTCATTTGATGCATACTGTAAAATTCGCAGATATCAATCACCAATGTTCCTTCTGCCGCTAATTTCTCTTGGAGCCATTCTTCTTTTGTTTCTTGAATCTTGCGAGGTTCATGGAGAGCGCACTTGAAGCGCTTCTACCCTCGAGCTTCTTGGTCAGTTTCACCACACTGGCCATGCCTTTCCTAGCCGCAGCTTGATGCTTCGGCCGATGGCTTATCATTTTTCGATCTAGAGGCCAATAAGCATACGGTTCAAGCTTCTCCTTCCTTTTCACATCACCACCAGTTTTCTTGCTGCCGTATTCACTTCCAGTATAAGCCCAGCTAACATCAGAAGTCTTCTGCTTTTTGGTTTTTTTAGTGGACTTCACTGACAGATGACTACCAGCATGACTTTTGGCATCTGATTCCGGAGGAACATAGGCCTTGTCTCTCTTTGGTTTCCCCCCCTCATAAACGATAAGCCGTCCTTCGGGGTCTATCTCAGGTTCCTCGTCCGATTCTAGTTTCCGTTTCAGATGCCCAGATGATCGGAGAGCTGACCTCGTTTTTTGACGATCGAGCAAGTCCAGGGGATCATCTTCCATCTGATCAGACAAATCTTCTGGCAAGCTCCTATCTGACCTATGCCTCCTCCTGGAACTGGATAAGCAACAATAAAGTTAACATCAACAACATTTTTGAGATGAAAAACAATGAAAACGGTGCAGAAGTTGTATTCAAGAGTCACGAACTGAGAAGTTGCCGGGTAGTTAAGAAAAGCAGAACTGAGACGATAGCACTAAGACGATTCCTAAACATGCCGCCTATGTCGAACAAAAGGAATTAAATTTTGGATAAGACAACAACAACGCTAATGCGTAGTAAATTCAGAAGCCCACTGACCTTGCAGCTCCGGATCTGCGTAGCGAGGAAGCCCTACTCCTCCGGCCAAAACCAGTTTTTGCATCCATGAATTCATCATTATCCTCACCGTCTTCCCCAAAATCTGAGAACATTCTAGTATGGTTCCATTTGCTTAACCTGCAATAATAAAACGGTTAGAAAACACAACATAGGAACCCCCCTCCTGATGACCAATTTGTAGTAAAAAGACAATAAGCATATGTTCTGTAATTAAACTATCTCCAACTATATGACAGCAACAAATGCTTTAAACAAATAACAACAGCGATCCAAGAAAAAAGAACTCAAGTCCAAAGGCGGTCTACAGAATCATGTTTTTCGAGCTCCAGTAGAAGCACTTGATTTAAAAATTGTTATCTAAGTTTGTAAAATGAGCGCCGTATTCACAACACAAGTCTATTGACCACCATTAATGTACAGCCATGACCGGCTGCCAAGTCAGAGCTGGTAAATTCCGAGGTCAGTATGAGACGATTTTCTGGAATTTCTTATCGGTGCACTAATTGATTTGAATTAACTAGATGGCATTCAAGTACGAAAAAATAGAAAAGAAAGAAAAAAACGACGGGCAACGTTCATCATCTCCTGGAAGAACAAACATCCTACTTTTACTGGGAAACGCTCCTTTTGAGTGGATATTTTGGCGTGCAAGAAAGAAAAAAATGCAATCTTGTCCATACTTTGAATTATAAACCCATGTTTAAAAAAAGTTCGATCAACCTGGACATAGTGGCTCTAGATAAATGTGATCTGGTTTCCTCAGAATTGGCTCCCTGCTTTCTCTCTTTCTGCTCCTTGATCTAGACATGAATGATGCAAAATGTAACAGAAGCCTCTTCAAAAAACTTATAAGAAAGTCATTCAATAAACCTTTCGTATATTTGTCAACAGCTTCATATGTTCTTCAGGCATCACTGCTTTGACAGCATCAAGACCACACTTGCTTACAAGCATTTCTAGGATGTACTTAACCTGAAGAGACAGCAAACACGACTGTTGAAAACAAGAATTATAAAAAGCTAGATTCAGTCATCAAAACATGAAAACAATTTGTTGGCAATAAATTATAGTGTGATTTAGTAGTGCATCGCCCCTAAAAAAAAAGAGTAGTGCATCCTCAAACAAAGTTTAATAGTGATTTCAGTTTGATAAATGGCACAGAAACATAAATTTGATCAACCTTGAGGTAAATAATGAACAAAATAGACACAGGCCACACCTTAGCTTTAAAATGGTTCTCGGAATCACCTTGCCACTTCAGCAAGCCCTCTACCATGCTCTCCAGGTGAATTTGTAGACTTTCAGTAGGCGATTTGGCCACTAGGACCTCAAGTAAACCCAGACTAGCCTTCACAAACAAAAGGCATTGGCGAGAAGGAAAAGTCAGCATAAGTTTAGATCACACCCGTTTCATCCGGTATGGAAAAGGAAGATGAGTTGTAAGATAGTGAATGCACAAAAGGGAATAGAAGTAAATCCACATCCTTTACGCACTTTAATAATTTCCCGGTTCTTTCTTTGGAGCAGGAGATAGGTGGATGGAAGCAACTTGTAAGCCACAGAAACAAGATCTGAAAACTCATATGCCAAATGAGCCAGACCTTCCACAGTAGCACTGACCATGTGAGGAGCCCCTCCAGCTAGGCCTCCAGCTACCTGAGGAACAGTGAAAGATGCATCACTCTCCCACCACTATCAGTTCATCCATAGTGAGAGGATCCGGTTAGGATTTTTTGAAGAACCAGCCTGACCGCTGAACTCTTGGCAATTTGATCTGAGTAGCTTTAACAAGAGCAGAAACAAATAGTGGAAAGGCTTCCAAATCTAGAAACTTTGACATTTCTAATTTAATTGACCAGCTACTTGTTTCATCGCTTTAATAGCTGCATATCCTACTCTAGAAACACAATTACCCCTAAATTAAGGGCACACAGTCCAGCTTTCAATATGCCAGCAGATAAAAATACGTGGCCACTGGAACTAACATAAAAATGTTTATGAACCAAATAAGAACTCGCAATACCATTCTAAAGATCCAAAAAATTGAAACAAAGAAACACAAAATACATTTGATAATGGCAGATAAAAAGCACCAAGAAATCCAAAAGAATGATTACTTTTTTTAGGGGTCAAAAGAATGATTACCAAGTTGAAGAAATTATACAAGTTCTCTCTCCTTCCACCATTGTCTTCATCTCCACAAGCATGACCAATTTGGACAAGTACGTCATAAGCTCTGTTTCTTGTTTTTTCATTTGCCTGTAAGCAGTAAGATGCAAGAATAATGTCTTGAAAATTAACAAGTCATGCAATCAGTATGTCATATTGGATTACCTTTCAAAAACGAAAATATTGGGCTAACTTATGAGACCTAGGATAAATATTACAAAAAACTTAATCTTCTTGAAACTAGATGGTTCAAGACATCAGAATAAGGGCACGAAACTATGCCTTCTAATATTATGTCATACCTTGCCAGAAAGTAGGCAGGACAGCCAGAACACACACACACATGCAAGAGTGATACGTGAAAAATTGAGAAAAATCAATATAAAAACCAGACACATCCTAGAGCTATCTCCCAGTTTCTCATTATTGCCAGACAGTAAGGTGAAGGACCTACAGTACTTTCAATCAGAGAGGCAAACTCTGAACTATGGAACTAACAACCCTGAATATGGATAATATCGCAAACGGTGAAAATTAGCCAAAAAAGGGAGAATAATTTTTATGATAAACCCCATGTATCCAGAATCGACAACCAAGACTAATGACATGGAAAAAGCAATTAAGATAGAAAACATTGCATTGAATTTTGGTAAAACAACAAATAGTGACTACCTCTTTCAAAGCAAGTATTATTTCAGGCAGAAAGGAGGCGATGACATCTTGCTGCCTTTTCTCTGAATCTTCTTGCAACTACAAAAGAATAGAAAATTATCAGTTTACAGGAAACAGGCGTGTATACTGCCAATATCAGCGGAGAATGCATGAACATCATAATGTCATATCCCCATCACCTTGGAAACTTCAACTATTAGAGAGTATAGACAGTCAAGTCTATGTCTTTTGGCAGAGAAATGGCACAAAGGCATGACATCTATCATTAGCTGAAGCAGTTGATCTAACGTAGACTGCAAGAACTCATCTGATTTCTGACCAAAGAGACAACATACATACATGTTAGATCAAAAAGTGCATTGTAGAAAATGAACAGTGAAAGTAACTAGCTTGAGGAAAAGAACATGAAAATTCCAATGAAGATCAATATAAACAGTATCCACAGATTCCAGTAGTTCTAAAAGTCCATGACAGTGAAGTTACAGCATTGAACTTCTGCAATGGCATACCTGAAGAACGATTGAAAGCACCCTGTATGCCTTTTTTTGAACTACACCTTCATTATCCTGCAAATGAAATAAATAAGAACAAATAAGTACTTTCACTCTGATCTAAAAAGGATCAGATACACATGTTTCTTTATGCAGCACATGAAACAATCAGAGAGCGTAGAGTTTTGAGGTACCTTGAGAGCAGGCTTCACTGCACTGAACAGAACACCAATCGCAGCCCCGTTCAAGCCAGGTTGGAGGGAAACTGCTAAATCAAATAGTCGTGCCCTGCTTTTTTTTAAATGCAGTTAAAAGAAGACAATTCATGATGAATACAGCGCCCGGCCTCTCGTGGTGAAGATAGAAGTCATCAAACTTGGACGCAAATTACAATTCCCACATTCCAACGTAGAGGGGAAAATAGAAGCATCAAAAATCAAGACACAACCTCTACAACAACACTTTCTTCAGATATAATTCCTGCTAAAAAAAAGAAAAAAAAGGAAAGATAGCATGCATTTCACTAACCTCTCAGCTGAATGAGATGTGTCATTTGATTGAGCATCAGTTCTCATGGAATCGGATTTGGCAGACTTATCAGTTGTTAGGGCACTGCCCATTATCTTTGAAAATATCTTTTCTACGTCTTTCTTATTGGCTATTGAAGCAAACTCACACATGGTAGACTGCAAAAAGTAGGTATAGAAAAATACGGTCAGAAGAAAAAAACGAAAGGACGCCCTAAAAATCATCCAATCAAGGACCTCAAAGACATCTCCCAAGTAACAGGACAAATTGCAGTAATGACATATAACTCGAGTCAAAAGCAGTGCATCTAGACAGCCATCGAATTAGAAGAACTGCACCATAAAACAGGACTTATAAGGGGTTATTACTGACAGATACATTTAAGTATTTATTTTTATGGGAACGGTTATAAGTTAAACAATACAAATCAGGATTGGTAAAGAAAGCAATGTAGTTGGCCAAACTAGCATGAACGTCACAACCATCACAACTTAGTGGCTGAAACAAAAGTTTACAGTCAACTGACATCAAGAAATGTGAAAGTACATACACAAAACGAAACATCTTTTACCTGCAAGCAGCCACCATCATCTGCCGGAGATTCCAAAAAAATTCTAGCAAGAAGAGCCAACAGCTCATGGGCAGATGACTTCAGGACACACAAGTTATCTTCTGCAACCTTAGGGGTGTACTGGGACAAAGCTCGATCTGGGGCTTCACCAGTGCTGATAGCAGTTGGATCACTTTTGTTTTTCAAAATCTTTTTATTCTGATCAATGAGAACATTCAAAGCAGAACATATCATTCCACGAGCCTCAGCCTGTTCACGGAGTGCTTTCACAAGGGCATCTTTTAGATCCTCGAAACTTTCAGCGGTATCCAATGGGTAGTTGCAAAAGGCAGGTAGCAAGGACCACACAGAGTATACAAGTGCATCCGTGCTTCTAGCAGCTCTAATGCGCCCTTGAAGTTCAAGCTGTAATACATAATGATTGATCATCAACTGCGATTTTATCAAAAAGCAAATTCAAACAATAGAACAGCCAACCACTATACCTTTTGGGATTTATTTCTCAGCAGACTAACTGAATTCAAAAGTGTTTCCACGAAGAAGCTCAAAGGAGCACCGACAGTATATTGCTTCAGGATAGGAAAGAGCCAAACATTGACTTCTGAGAGGTCATTGGCATCCAAACTGAGAGGCAAAATATTCAGGAATGCCTCGGGACCCATTGCAGCAAGTGCAGAGCCAAGGCATTCATGCAACTGCAGGTTGAATAAATAGCAATATATTGAGTAACTGCATGGAGTAGCAAAGATAAAAGAAAAGCGACGGACGATTCGAAAATACCCTTCCCGCGCCCATCAGTTTCCATAGGTTTTCCCCATAAATCATCAACTTCAGCCCACATAAACATAAACCCAGCAGCAAAGAACCAGCTATCAAAGAGATGCCAAATTCGCAAGCATAACTGTAATAGTGCTACATCGACAGAAGATTCCATATAAAAGAAACCAATTACCTGCTTCCGGTGAGGGAAATCTTCATCAGGCAATCTCTGGATATCAGCCAAATTCTTCAGAGTCTCCCTTGCAAAATATGAAGAATGAGCCCCTGAACAACAATCGTGCATTAATAACCAACTCAAGGTCACAAGAAAATAAGCAACTTGGAAGGGAAAAAACCTCCAAGCTACAGACTGAGAGCAAGAAAAATCAACTCCAGAAAAAGATACCTAATTTATTAAACATTGCGCCGACAACTTGAAATACCATATCCCAGACTGCACTATGATGATAATCAAGCAAACTTTCAATAGTGGCACACACTTTTTCAATGACAGTTGGTCCAGACTTTCTACCATCCATTGTTTTGCTCGCAAGAACTTGGTCCACACCCTGCTTTATGAGTCTCTGATCAACGCAATCAAATATCAAGCTCTTTAATGCCTCCATGGATGCATAGATGGCCTCTTCATGTTCTGATGCCAAAATATCTGCAATAGAAATAAAACCGAACAGTGAGGAAACAAGCAACCTACCCAAACTTAAAAACCAAAAAGGATTCGCCACATTACTAGACCAGACACAAACCTTTAAGAGTACTAAACACAACAGGTAGCTTGGACATACAAATTTCCCTGTTCAGAGAATAAACTTTCTTCATCCCGACATTGAGCAAACGTGCAGTGAAAGTCAGGTTATCAGCAGAGGTTTCCCCAGAAGATGCATTAAGCGCCAACGAACACAAAAGGTCTAGCAAAGCCTCCGCAGGAACATCGGACGCCTGGTGCAAACAAACAGCACTCAAGCTGTCAGCAACTCGCTTGGTCACAGGAGGCTGGCGAATTTCAAGCAATAATTTGTACTTCTGGAGGACGTTCGCCTTATAATTCATCGACATGAGAGGGAGGCACTCCTTGAGCGCTTCCAGGATGTGGAGAACCTCCCAATCTCCGTTAGGGCCTTCGTGGCCCTCCTCGCTCTTGTAGATCTGAAAGCTGTTGTAGATCCCTTCACTGGCAGAGGACAGCAACGCAGACGTCGCCTGGAAGCTCTGGAGCACGTCCCTGAGACTCGCATGCGATTGCTTCCTAACCTGTTCCCGATTAGGCTTTATTAAACAAAATAAAAAAGTTAAAAAAAACATATTGCAATAGCGAGAGAGGACTTGCCTTGGGGCGGGAATCAGTGAGAAACCCTAGCAACGTGGAGAACAACCTCGCGGAGTCGTCCCAATTGATACTATCCCTAACGCTAATCAAATACCCCGCGCATTTCAATCCCGAAACCACGCCTGTCGTACTCACCGCGGAACCTCGCCTCAGCGACTGGACCACGATATCCGAGACGCGGTCTATAGTCCCGCGGACGACGCGGCGGGGGAGGCGGGGGAGTGCGTAGGAGAGGACGGTGAGGAGGGAACCGAACGCGGAGGGGGAGAGCGGTTCGGCGTCAGGGAGGAGGGAGGAGCACGCGCGGAGGTAGTAGGCGGTTGGGGTGGTTGGTTGGCGCTGGTCCTTGAGCTCCTGGGAGATGACGCCGATGACGGAGCAGAGGCTGACGTGATCCTCGTCGGTGGAGTTCGAGAAGCGGGAGTGGATCACCTCGCACAGGTCGGTTGAGGCGTCCAGAACGCCGTCGTTTGGTGAGTCCTCCATCTTCCGTTTCGGAGAGGTGCCAGAGACCAGCAGAGTTGGTTATTTTCTCTGCGTAGGGATTTTTGATTTTATTAGGGCTTTTTTTTTGCGGGAGATTTTATTAGGGTTTTAGAATGCAAGGAGAATGAGAGCGGGAGAGTGTTTGGGCTGAGCCTTGAGCCATGGGCTCCAATTTTAGTCCTGGACTTGAAAAGGGCCCACACCTTGGCTTTTTTATGGTTTTCTAACCTGATAGTATGTGTTACCACGGGCTTCTTTCTTTTAATTTGTTTTAACTATAATGTCAAAATTTTCGTTTTCAACCCTAATAATTTGAAATGGGGTAGGTATTTGAAGTTTTGTTTTTTTATAAATTGAGTAAATAATTATCCACTTCCGTATAGCATTCTTTTACATTTTGACGAATTAGACCATCCACAACCACGTCTTAGAGAATGCAGTTCTAACGATCTAAAAAGCATATCAAAAATAATAATAATAGTAAAATAGTTCCATTTGGATATTCACGTCTTCTGGTAGTATTAATAACGTCACATATAATCATGCATGAAATCTTCTCAATTGTAATTAGAAAACAAAATTTTAAAAAAAATTGAAAATTCTATTTTGTTTGGTTTCACTTTTTCCTTAAAAAGTTAGTCTTTCTTTTCCTCTTCTTCGAGCTCCAGTTTTCGTACAAATCCCTAAAAATGCATGACTGGCAGATTGGGAGACCACCACCCTCTCTCCGCGGAATACATCACATGTAAATGATTTTAATTATTCTTAAAATATCTCAATTTTTAATTATTATAAATATTTTTTTTGAGAAATGTCAACTTTTAAATAAGTGTAGACACCAATATGAATGCTTTTAAAAGGTCACAACTCCTCAGAAAGGCATCGTGCTCCTCGCGAGTGGTGCAGGGTCCCCTTTTTCTTCATGTATTCCTTCCATTATTGAGATTTCGGACGCCTCTTGGTCATGTTATGGGCCCACTACCATGGGTCTTTCTCACTTTAATTCAATGAATAATTAAATCATCAACCTACGTACATGCATCTTCAAAATTAAATAGAAAATAATTATTTTCGATTTCTTTTTGTATTTTCAAACTGGCATGCTGCAGAAATGCGGATTACATATTCTTTCTTTACGGATTGCTCGGAATACATATTCGAACAGTTAATTCATCAACTAATTTGTCAATGGTCGTCTGGTTTGTTAACCGTTTGTTTGGAACTAAATCTCATAGGAAAAGAATTATATTTCCAATTCTTAATAGAAATAAAATTACTTTTCTATTTTATTATTTGGAGCCAAAATTTTAACTTAAAAATTGATTTGATCTTTTTACATTAATACTCTTACAACTCCTTTAACCAAATACTTCTTACAACTCAACAACAGCAAGTTATTAAAAACAACGATCAAGGTTACAGCAGCAAAAAAACCAGCAAGTTAAGTTCCTATGAATAGCTTCTCACTTAAACAACAGCAATGGCAGAATAATGTAACTCGAATCAACTAAACTCTGGTGACAAAATTGAGCTCAGTTAATCCATCTCGTAACCAAAACTAATATTTAGAATTCAAAGATCAGGGTTACGTGTCGAGAAAGAGGTAGAAGAAGAAGTTACCAAGTACACTTATATTTCTAGATGCTCCTAGGATCAGATAACAAACTATAAGGTTTCCATCCGATCTGTAGTTAGTTCTTCAAAGCTGATGGAGGCGCTTTGCTAGTGAGTTCAGGTGGAGGCGGAAGACCTCCTGCGACATTAGTTTTTGCGTTGCTCGAGACTTCATTTCCTTCACCTTCCGCGACTAGCTTTCCAAAATCTGTTTCCTTGTGTTTAAATCTGATTTTTCTTTCTTAGCTCCACTTCTTGTTCGTCTTTAATCTGCTCCTTTGTTATCGGTTTCTTTTTTTGGTTGAGCATCAGCATCAGGTTGGGGAAACAATGGCGGTTCCCGGCCACTTAATCTGCAATACACGCGTTGATAAATATGCCAAAAAAATGAGCTCCTACTATAGTTCCTGCCAAAGTGCATCAAACAATTCTCTTCTGGTCTGCTTCTCAGCACCGGGAGTATTCAAGACTTTGCTTTGCTCGGCCATCTTAAGGGTAGTATTTTTCAGTTCTTCCAGCAACAATAGCGTAACAAACTTCAATCCCATGTGCGACGCCAAAAGACAAACACAACTTACATACTTCCTATAAAAAAATTTGAAGCAACACAAGAAGACTGCAATTGCCAACTAGGAATGAACCATAAAGGAAGGTGAAAAGAACTCAAAAGCAGAACATAAAGTAGGCACGAGTACCATTCAAAAGCAGAACTCGGTTGATAACAAGCAAAAACCAAGTTGATAACCGAATGCATTAGATTAAAAAGTGCTCAGATTGTAGCTGCACTAGAACAAAGTGTACTATCTAACCTCATTCAACCTACATAAGCAACCGTTGTTATATCTGTGGTTTGGCAAGTATTCAAACAAATTATACACCTAATCCTCAAGGAGGGCACCAATGAATTATTCAACTAAGACAGGCAACTCAAGAGATAGCAATAGCAATGCGTACAAATTGAATCAAGTCCATCAATCCGTTTCAACCAGAGACTGCGAGTTCCGAAAACTGAATCACATAAACACTTGGAACAACCACACGTTGTGTAGATGATTAGGCAGCCGAAAGAGACTACTTCAAGTTATGAGAGCCCTTTCTAATTCTTTGCTTTGGTTTTCTATGCTTCCATCTTTTTGATAAGTAGTTACTACTGGATGATTAGGCCACCGAAAGGACTAGTTCTTCCAAACTGTCATTGACCACTGTAATCTCATGGCAAAGTATACTTCTTTGGAATCTTGGTATTACATTATCGGTTGTTGGTGGCGATAAACAAAGGAAAACTCAATATGGAAACCTAACAGAACACAATTAACAAAACAAATGCCCACCAAGAACAACCCATGAACCCAAGAATCCACCATCATCCTACCAAACATTTCCACACCACAAAGACGAAAAAAACCCACTCCAGATGTCACGACCAGAAAATAGAAGTGACAATGCCCGAGGATTAAAATACCCCGCTAGGCATCAGGCTTTATTACAAATAAAAATCTAACTTTTTAGTAAATAGGAAAACAAACAATTGTCATCAAATCCAAATACTCGCAGTCGGAGAATCAACCGCCTTTATTTTTCAAGAAAATAGTGATGATGCATGCAAGCCGAACCCTTTACTCCCGATCCCGAACCTTAGCTGAACCATCTGAAACACATACGACTAACGTGAGTTGATTAACTCAGTAAGTGGAACAAGTACAAATATATTCACAACAAGATTAAATATACGAGCATAATCACAGAAGGTCTCTTAACCGACTAACACATATAGACTCCGGAGTCGAACATATTCATGACGGGATTCTCGGGGGCCCAGAAAGTACCCCTCCGTTCCCGCGTACGGGCCCAAAAGACAGAAGAGTATCCCCACGAGCCCAGATAATTTCTGCACTCCCTATCCATTTGATCACACGCACCTAGGGTTACCCGGTACCCCTTTAAAGCGATGCGTACGAACTATAGGGCCCAAAAGGTACAGAAATAATCCCGCATAACTGAACAGAACATGATCAGTATATTCACATATTCACATCGAAACTTATACTCAAATCCGTACAAAATCATAAATAAACAGACGAGGTCAGATCCATAAGCGTATACATAATTAACTTATCAAATTCGTACACAAAACATGATCAAATCGGTTTCCCATACATCACAAAAATCAGATCCGAACCGAGATCAATCAGATTAAATCAGAAACCTAAATTGAGCCATATGTGTTCAGAATCTTAAAACCCTAGATCTAAGACTTCCACTTACCTGACGTTGCTCCTAGGTTCTTAACCCTCCCACGATCCTCCTGAGACTCAGTAAGTTCGTCCTCTTCACCTTTTTGGAAGACAGAACACGTGACTTGGGGCGGAAATTACTCTATTCCAAGAAGAAAAACAAGGTCAGGAGCTTACCCCTCTCGTACGGTGATTCTCGGAAGACCTCGTCGTCTCCTAGCCCCTCTTCCCGAGTCAGATTTCGCTCCTCGCCTTTACAGAGAGAAGAATTTCGTGGCTATTATTTCTGTGGTAAAATAGATGGCCTAGGGGCCTATTTAACATAGTTTTTGGGCTAAAAACCCTAACACAACTAGGCTTTATGGAAAATTTCGTTTTGCTCCCTTTAACTTTAGGAGATTATCACTTTAGTTTCTCAATTCTTACATTCTTCCCCCCTTAAAATGAAGTTTGTCCTCAAACTTACTTGTGAACTTACGTGTGTCTTCGAAGAGGTGAGGGTACTTCTCCTTCATTTCCGAGCTCAACTCCCAGGTGGCTTCCCTCTCCGTGTGATTACTCCATTGTACTTTGACATATTCGATCGTCCTCTTGCAAAGCTGTTGAAGTTTAGTATCAACAATTCTCAGAGGTACCTCTTCATAGCTTACGTCTGGACGGATCTCCGTTGGAACATCTTGCACTACTTGTCCTTCCCTTGGGATATATTTCCGTAACATAGACACATGGAATACATCATGTACTCCAGCTAAGCTCAGAGGTAAGGCCAACCGGTAAGCTAACTCCCCTATCCGTTGGATCACATCAAATGGTCCAATATATCGCGGACTCAGTTTTCCTTTAACTCCAAACCTTCGTATTCCCTTAGTAGGTGATACCTTCAAGAATACGTGATCTCTGACTTCAAATTCTACTTCTCTCCGGTGCTGGTCTGCAAACTTTTTCTGTCGATCCTGAGCCGCTTGGATTCGACTTCGTATTATTGGTACCTTTTCAGTCAACTCCCTGAACATATCCGGTCTATGAATTTTCTTCTCTCCTATCTCATTCCAGCTGATGGGCGACCTGCACTTCCTGCCGTACAGCGCCTCGTATGGAGCCATTCCTATACTCGCCTAGAAGCTATTATTATAGGCGAATTCTACTAATGGCAGATGTCCCTCCCAGTTCCCTCCGAAATCTAACACACAAGCCCTCATCAAATCTTCTAGAGTCTGTATGGTCCGTTCAGATTGTTCATCTGTCTGCGGGTGGAATGCTGTGCTAAATTATAATTTTGTCCCCAATGACTTCTGTATGCTGCTCCAAAACTTGGACAAAAATCTGGTGTCTCTATCTGAAGTGATGCTCACTGAAACTCCGTGCAGCCTCACTATCTCCCTTATGTACAGTTCTGTCATTTGCTCGATAGACATACCGGTCTTATATGCTAAGAAGTGAGCTGTCTTGGTGAGGCGGTCTACTACTACCCATATTGCATCTTTGCCTTGAAGGTTCCTCGGAAGTTCCGTCACAAAATCTATTGTAATCTTCTCCCACTTCCACTCAGGAATCTTTAATGGTTGTAGGGGGCCGGCTGGTCTCTGGTGTTCTGCCTTAACCAGTTGACATACCATACAGCTGGCTATAAAGTCGGCTATCTCTTTCTTCATGCCAGACCACCAAAAATCAAGTTTAAGATCCTGATACATTTTGGTCCCTCTCGGATGTCCTGTATAGCGGGCAGTATGGGCCGCTTCTAGTACTTTATTCTTTAGTTCCTTGGCTGCTGGGACACATATTCTGTTCTGGTAGTATAGGTAGTCATCAGCCCCAATGTGGAAATCTGCTAGCTCCCCTCGTTCAACCTGCCGTCTGAGAGCTATGAGGGTTGCATTATTGCGTTGTCCCTTACCTAATTGGGTTCGCAATGTAGGCTCTAGCTCCATGCTTGCCACTAAGCCGACCATGTATTTAGAGTCCTCAAGCCCCAGACTTTTCAACTGTCGTAACAATCCTTCTTGTGTAGTAAGCTCGTTCCCAACTTGGTCTTTCCTGCTTAGAGCGTCCGCTACCACATTAGCCTTTCCTGGGTGGTAGTGAATCCCAATATCATAATCTTTAATCAATTCTAGCCACCTTCGTTGCCTCATATTCAGTTCCTTCTGTGTGAAGATATATTTGAGGCTTTTGTGATCCGTGTACATCTCACAGCGAACCCCATATAGATAATGTCTCCATACTTTTAGCGCGTGAACCACTGCTGCTAGCTCCAGGTCATGAGTAGGGTAGTTCCTTTCGTAAGGCTTAAGTTGTCTTGATGCATAAGCGATCATTTTATCCTCTTGCATAAGTACGCAACCCAACCCATTTCTTGATGCATCACTGTAGACAACATAATCTTTTCCTTCACTGGGTTGTGCCAGTATGGGGGCTGTTACTAATCTCTTTTTCAGTTCCTGAAAGCTTTGCTTGCACTCCTCGCTCCATGTAAACTTTACTCCCTTTTGGGTTAACCGGGTTAATGGCATGGCTATCCTGGAGAACCCTTCCACAAAGCGTCGGTAGTAGCCTGCCAAACCCAAGAAACTGTGCACTTCTGACACGGTACTTGGTGGCTGCCATCCTACAACCGTCTCAATCTTGCTGTAGTCTACTGATACTCCTTCTTTAGATATAACGTGTCCAAGGAAGGCAACTTTTTCGAGCCAAAATTCACACTTCTTCAACTTAGCGTATAATTGTTCCTTCCGTAATATTTGCAGGACCATCCTTAAGTGCTCCTCATGTTCCTCCTTACTTGGCGAATACACTAGGATGTCATCAATAAATACCACCACACATTTATCCAAGTACGGTCGGAAGGTCCGATTCATCAAATCCATGAATATCGTCGGTGCATTCGTCAATCCAAAGGGCATTACCAGGAACTCGTAATGTCCATATCTAGTGCGAAATGCTGTCAAATGCACATCTCCATCTCTAATCTTTAATTGATGATATCCCGAGCGCATGTCTATTTTGGAGAACACTTGTGCTCCCTTCAACTGATCAAACAAGTCTTCAATTCTGGGTAGGGGGTATTTATTCTTGATAGTGAGCTTGTTTAACTCTCGATAATCCACACACATCCTCATGGAGCCATCCTTCTTCTTCACAAATAACACAGGTGCTCCCCATGGCAAGACACTTGGTCTAATGAAGCCCTTTTCCAGCAGATCCACCAGCTGTATTTTTAGCTCTTTCAGTTCCACTAGGGCCATGCGATAGGGCGCCTTGGATACCGGTCTTGCCCCAGGAATCAGTTCAATCTGGAATTCCACTTCGCGATCTGGTGGTATTCCTTGAATCTCCTCTGGAAATACATCTGAGAAGTCTCTAACGATAGGGTTGTGGTCTAATAAAATCTCGCTCCGAGTGTCTGTCGTAGCAGCCAAGTAAGCTACCGCACCACTTTGTACCAGTCTCTTTGCTTCTACTGCCGAAATTAATGACACAGGATTTTTGACACTGTCGCCCGCATACTTAAGTTCTTTCTTTCTTGGTGGCCAAAAAATAACCGATTTACACGTGCAATCAATACAGGCGTGCTGCCCTGCTAGCCAATCCATTCCTAGGATGACATCAAAACCCATCATCCCCATGATTTGGAACTGTCCTTTGAGTTGCTGGCCGTCTATGAGGATTTTGCAGTCACAACTCTGGTCTACCACAATGGTCTTTCCCAGTGGAGTTATAACTGCCATCTCTTCCCCACTTCTAATCCTCGACAATTTATGTCTCCTCACAAAATGTTCGGCAATGAAAGAATGGGTTGCTCTAGAATCGAATAATGTATTTGCAGGGAAGCCCCGCAACTAGAAATTTTCCTGCGATGCGGTATGGTCCTATACTTAATTGCATTCTCCTAGCGACATAAATAATTAACCAAGCAAGGATTTACCTGTGACCACATCTCCCCGCTGCCCAGCTTCTGTCTGGTTGAGTGCGTACACCCGTACCATAGCCCTTGGTGGCGGGTTCCCTCCTGCTGGAGCTGTGGTGCGGGCATTAGAGTTTATCGCTGTTGGGCCCCTTGCACGCATCTCGGGATAGTTTGCCAGTTGGTATCCTATCTTCCCACACTTAAAGCATGCTCCCGTGATCCACCTAAAGAATACATGTTATACTCCTAATTTAAGATCCAAATATTCCGGTTGCACAAAATAGCATGCTATTCACCTGCACTGATCCTGATTGTGGCCCGAACGGTTGCATCTCCCATACCACACGCTCATGTTTCTAGCGGGGGGTGGGTGATAGGGTCTTTTGGTTGCTTCGGTATGCTGATTCCCTACATCGGGTCCCCCTTTCCTCTTTGCAATCTCCTTTTCTGCCTTCTTCTGGCATAAGTTCAGATTCTGTTCGATTATCAGCGCCCTGTGGAGTACCTCCGAATAGGAGGGCAAGAGGAAAGGTACCACCAGCTTCCTGATTTCATCAGCGAGCCCATCCTCGAATTTTCTAGCTCGAGTATCTTCATCGAGTGCAGCCGCCGACTTGAAGATTGAAAGCCGAGAAAACTTTCGATCGTATTCCGACACCGTCATGTTCCCTTGCACCAACTGGTCAAATTCTCGAGCCTTCTCTCTCTTTTTGGCCGGTGAAATGAAGTGGCTCCTGAAGTTTCTCAAGAAGTCTTCCCAGCCATACACTTCTACTTCCTCTGCCTCATCTGCCTTTTTGTCCCGGCGGGTCCTATCCTGAGTTTCCCACCACCTACGAGCATCGCCCTTCAGCACATAAGCAGCATACTTCACTTTCTCGATGGCCTGGGTGTGAGCGATATCAAAGGCCTTCTCCATCTCTATCACCCAATCTTCCACCTGTATTGGATCTTCTGAACCATCAAAAGGGGGTGGTTTAACTCTCAAAAATTCCCGATAACCCCCTGCGGTGGTGTTTAACCCTGCTAGGTTCGGACCAGGAGCAGCCGGGCCATTGACATGCACATTGGTGGCAGATTGCGCATCTGACTCGGCGTGCGCATTTGAGTCAGCAGGCGCATTTGAGTCAAAGGGCACATCAGGTGCAACAGTGGCAGCAGCTCGTGTATTCCTGGTGTCAAGTGGTGGCAGCCCGGTATTCGCACCCTGTCCCGAACCTTGTCCCCTGGATGCTCGGCTTCTGGTCTGTGGTGCCATGACTTTTCCTGATAGGTTATCACTACCACATTCAGTTGTCTCCATGCCTAATTCGTTTCTTAAATTTGAAGTCATAATCATCCCAAAATCAATCACGAGATCACTAGGATTCATATAAGTACAACATCACAAAATCACAATCATTCAATAATTTCTCAATCTACACTAATCACTTACTTATCAAAACAGGAACACAAATCATGATTTGTCCATATAAATCACATAAAGCTCCTCTTCCTAAGGTTACCCGACTCTTAATACTCGACTAGTAATGTAAAACTTCAAAGCCAACTCAAAATTTTTACATAAAACCACTTCAAAATTTTGCCTAAAACTTCAAATGGCTGTAACTTTCAAACGCTTGCGAATTAGGCCCCCAAAGTCGATCGTTCTAGCAAAGCAGAATGTTTGTAGATCTTGAAATTCACTTTCCGAAAAGTGGTTATAATAGAAAATCGGTTAAGCGAGTCAAAAGTTATGGCCTTTCAAAGTTTTTGGTGGTTTTGGCCACTAAAATCACGAATTTTGACACACCAAAACCAATTTTGACTAGGGATGGCAATGGGTAGGGTCGGGTAGGGTATTGGTAGGACCCAATCCATACCCTAGTTTTTGGAGTTAGACCCATACCCTACCCTCGACCCTACAAATTTTTTATTGTTAGACCCATACCCTACCCTCTAGGAGACCCACGGTTTATAGGGTCTGTAGGGTCCGACCCTTTAACATTCTATCTTTTTGATAATTACTTTACAAGATACTTTTATTATTTCAATATAATCCAAATAAAGAAAAAATCAAAGTCTATGTAATAAAATAATAATCTCAAATTAAAGTTGAGAGTAAACTATAAACTAACTAGTTCAACATAAAATAAAACACATACGACTACCTCGTTAATAAGAAACTAAAATTTATAAGTGTTCTTGTATAATATAAAGTTTCAACTTCAAAATAATTTCTTTCTAAATTTTCAAGTGACTTTTGAACACGTTTTCTCGATCATCTTCTTGCTCTTGTAATCTAACTCTTCTTGGTAGCTTCTATGTCTAACCAAAAAGTTTAATTACTTAATTAGTCATATAATATTTGAAATTTTAAATTAAAAAATAGTATTATATTAGTTTTTTTTGTGTGCGCTTATTCTTTTTGTGACTGTATTATAATTATCTTAGTAATATAACAAATATAGATCTAAGTAGGATCTAATTAGGGTCTAACTAGGGTAGGGTCTAATTAGTGGGTCTATGGGTAGGGTCTGGGTTTGGGTTTATATAGACCCTATCCAGACCCGGACCCTATCTAAATCTATAGACCCAAACGCAAACCCTACCCAAGACCCATAGACTCTAAGATCCACGTGGTAGGGTAAGGGTCTGATCCACTGGGTCTGGGTCTTTTTGCCATCCCTAATTTTGACACACCAATACCATGGTTTTGCTATGATTTGCACCCCCCCCCCCCCCCCCTTTACCACTAGTTGTTTTCAGGCAAAAATTTTGAAAATAAGAAATTCGTGTATTTTTCAATGCAGCAGTATGCAATGTCTACTCGAACCCATTTTCGACCCTCCTACTTCCCCAAATGCGATGTTATGTAGATGCACTTTTCGAATTTTTTTTTTAAATGCTCTGATACCATAATTTGTCACGACCATAAAATAGAAGTGACAATGCCCGAGGATTAAATTTAAAAATCTAACTTTTTAGTAAATATGAAAACGAACAATTGTCATCAAATCCAAATACTCGCAGTCGGAGAATCAACCGCCTTTATTTTTCAAGAAAACAGTGATGATGCATGCCAGCCGAACCCTTTACTCCCGATCCCGAACCTTAGCTGAACCATCTGAAACACATACGACTAACGTGAGTTGATTAACTCACTAAGTGGAACAAGTATAAATATATTCACAACAAGATTAAATATACGAGCATAATCACAGAAGGTCCCTTAACTGACTAACACACATAGACTCCGGAGTCGAACATATTCATGACGGGATTCTCGGGGGCCCAGAAAGTACCCCTCCGTTCCCGCGTACGGGCCCAAAAGACAGAAGGGTATCCCCACGAACCCAGATAATTTCTGCACTCCCTATCCATTTGATCACACGCACCTGGGGTTACCCGGTACCCCTTTAAAGCGATGCGTACGAACTATAGGGCCCAAAAGGTACAGAAATAATCTCGCATGACTGAACAGAACATGACCAGTATGTTCACATATTCACATCGAAACTTATACTCAAATCCTTACAGAATCATAAATAAACAGACGAGGTCAGATCCATAAGCGTATACATAATTAACTTATCAAATTCGTACACAAAACAAGATCAAATCGGTTTCTCATACATCACAAAAATCAGATCCGAACCGAGATCAATCAGATTAATTCAGAATCCTAAAACCCTCGATCTAAGACTTCCACTTACCTGACGTTGCTCCTAGGTTCTTAACCCTCCCACGATCCTCCCGAGACTCAGTAAGTTCGTCCTCTTCACCTTTTTGGAAGACAGAACACGTGACTTGGGGCGAAAGTTACTCTATTCCAAGAAGAAAAATAAGGTCAGGAGCTTACCCCTCTCGTACGGTAATTCTCGGAAGACCTCGTCGTCTCCTAGCCCCTCCTCCCGAGTCAGATTTTGCTCCTCGCCTTTACAGAGAGAAGAATTTCGTGGCTATTATTTCTGTGGTAAAATAGACGGCCTAAGGGCCTATTTAACATAGTTTTCGGGCTAAAAACCCTAACACAGCTAGGCTTTGTGGAAAATTATATTTTGCTCCCTTTAACTTTAGGAGATTATCACTTTAGTTTCTCAATTCTTACACCAGACCAAACAAGCCCACATCACAAATCCACTCAAACAACCAAAAGTAAAAAAACATATTCAATTTAACCCTAACATTGAAAAGGAGAGAAAAGTGTTGGGGACTTACAAAAGAAGGTCTTCAATTGAGAAGGTAGGTGGCCTGCACAGAAAGCAACTGTCAGATGGGGAGGACAGTGGCCTAGAAGGGGGAGGGTCGGCACCGTTTGAAGTGTCAAATTTTGTTGCAAGAGAGGAGAAGTGGCGACCGTCAAGGAAGAGGGTTAAAGAAAATAAATATTTGGTAATTCTATAATATTTTAATAAAGTCAGGGGTATAATAGTAATTTAGATGCTAATTTTGGTTTGGTCACTGAAAATCTGACCTATTTCAATAGGAATTCCAAATCTTTAGTTTTAATCAAAACAAGAATTTCTTTTCGATAAAGTTTGGTTCCAAACAGACTAACTTTTTTAAAAGTCCAGAAAAGAATTCCAATTCCCATTACTGAGGGGTTTCCAAACAAGCCGTAAAAGTCTAAATATTTGTTTGGAAGGAAGAGGAAAGATTCTAAATTAATATTTTTGTCCGGTTACTCCCCACCTAACATTTCCCTTGTACTCTTTTTGAAAGATAATTTTTTTATACTTTAAAATTTGAAGCTGAAAGATCTTAAATTTGGCAATGCCTTGTGCTTATACTATTAAAGTAAGTGTTGATTAGTATTCTAAATTATTTATTAGAGTCAATAGATATTCGATGAAAAAATATATATGTACTAGCTGTATTATCACTTAGTTGCTTATGCAACATCGAAAGAAAGATATATAAAAAACGAGGAATATCTTACTTTTTGTGAACCTACTACTTGTATCCGTTTATTCACACGTTGGCTAATTGAATTTGGTGAATTTTTATACAGTGCTAATGTGGTATCAATAAATACTTAATAATGTTACATTTGTAAAAACTCATTACATATTACATAGGAGGACATTAATGAACTAACAAACCACATCATTAATCAACAAAACAAAACACAAATTAACATAAAATAATAATATATTACATGCGTATATAAATACCTCACCAGATCTGCAAACCACATGAGAATTACAAACAACAGCGAAGCATCATCTACTAAAAACAAATTAATTATAAAAATCAAGGGCTAGCAGCTAATTTCGGTCGACCGCGGCTCTCATCGAGGCGGTTAATCATATACAAAGCGTTACTCGTAACCATGGCCACGTTCGTGATCTTCTTCTTCATCTCAGCCCTAACCTGGCCTCCAACCTCGCCGAACCCATCAAGGCACGTGTCCTCGTTGGTCAACGCAGCGCTGACCCACGTCTGGACGTTGCTCATCTGCCACTGGAACTCCTCCCCGCCGGTCCTAAGGTGCTTCAGCTCCCCCAGCGCCCTCCCGAGCTCGTCCACCGAGTCCGATATCTGCTCCACACAGTCGTTTAGGGCTATGCGCTCCCGTTTCGCCTTCACCAGCCCGCCTCGAAGGGCCGTCAGGTAGCTGGAGACGCCGCGGGCGCGTGCGAGGCTGACTTTGACCGCCGCCTGGGCCAGGTCGCGCGGGGTGCTGGCGGGGCCCGGGTAGGATGAGAGCGTTCGCAGGCAGATGTTCGGGTAGCTGGCGTGGGAGCACGATGAACGGACCAGATCTTTCGGGCCGTTCTTGGGTGTCGCGGCCGCGGCGTAGGAGATTATTACCAGGAACAGAACTAGTAACGTCATGGGAGTAGATGGAGGTGGAAGAGTAGTACCCATTTTCTCTGTTTTTATTTTTTTTATTTTTTGCTAGTGCATATAGACAGGGGTGGAGTGGCAGTTGCTGCTAGGGTTGGTTTTATAGAAGACGAGGTGGTGGATTGGGGTTGTTATTTGCAAAACTGTAATTTTTTATAAGTAAAATTATATTACCTACCGAAAAATATCGTCAATTGTGAACGGATGCACTACATAAAGTATAGGGTCGACGTTGGAGGATAAATTTATGTTGTTGTATCACTTAGATATCTTGACACTGAACTGATTAAACAGGTTTGAATTGATAAGATATTAAAAGATGGTAAATTTTTTACTACAAATATTTTACATTGATGTATTTTCTAGAGCTCAAACTCATAGTTTTTACTTAATGGAGGGGAGGGAAGGGAAGGAGTAAATGCGCAGTGGAAGGGAGTAGGTTGAGGGAACCCAAACTTATGTGCGGGCATTAATGAACCGGCTTAATGATGCCTCCTGCTGGTTACTGCTGCCGACTGAAGTTGAGCCATATCGGCTCTTGTCCTGAGAGACTGGGAGGCCTTCAATTTTGTTCCTCTAAAACCAATCAGGATCGGACACGTCTAGCTTGCAATGCATATGTTGGACCCCTGTTGTCCGCTATTTCCCTTTTTTTAATATTTTATTCCGATAATCAAATCGATTAATCTAAATTTGATTTCAAAAATATAATAAATGGTGATAGCATTCATTGTCAAGCTTAATGTATACAAAATTCATATTCAGATATTTTGGTTGATCTAAAATGATTCTCTGGCAATTTGTTGTTATATGTGAATTCTCATTTAAATGGCCGGGTTGCAAGGTTAACCCTAGTGAGAATTGAGATCGGATTTGGTGGGGACTAGGCTATTCCCCACCGATGGGACTAACGCAACTAATATCATTATACATATAAATCAATATCGTTTCACATGCAAACCAATATCACTTCACATGCAAACCAGTCTCATGCAAACCAACATCATGAATCATTATCACATGTATGTTATTGACCATCAGATTTAAAGACAATCAAATCTGACAGCCCGAATTTAGTCAACTCTGTATGAACATCTTTTATATGTAGTTCTTACTGAATTCGAAACCGTGAGAATCACTACTTTACCCGACAGTTGCACGGGAAAATGGGGAAGACCGTTGGAATAATAACGTTATTAAGAATAAGTCAATAAGATTGTCCAACAATATATCTGCACCAGAAAGACTTCAGCCCCCTAGGCCCTAGCTATTATGTTTAGCTTTGCCTAATAAATAAGCCCAGATCTGATTACCCATAATAAATCCGTCATGTCTTAAAGCGGGGGATCCGTTTCCGTCGGCTCAAACCCACCCGCTGGCTTCTAGTTCTAGGCTGGATCATGAGGATGGGCCATGGGCCCAGTTATGAGAAAATCATTCAAGGCAGGGAGTAATGTTGATAGGACGTCACCACAGTTCCCGAACCGGGACTTACAAGGCTTCGAAAAAAGTAAACTGTATTTGGAATTTTGAAACAAGGTTTTGAGACATTTCTCGGAACGTACTATTACGGTTGCGAGTTCAATTTTTTTCTTAAAAAAATAAAAATTTATGTTTTAGCTATCACAAAATCAAAATCTGACTTTATTCTACAATTTCAAAATTTCTGATTCAACGAGTCTATGATTAAAATGGTTCCTTAAAAATTATAACTGGAGCTGAAACCTTTTAAGAATCTGGGACGATTTAAACCACTTTGGCCACGGTTCAAGTTCTAGTTATCGGAACTTCTCGTTGGCTGGTTCTATTACCTAGACCCACCTAGCCGTGGTGACCAACTAAGGGCGTGTGGGCCTGTGGGGTTAGTAAATACACATGCAATGGGACATGGCACGTGCCTTGGACAGATATCGGTGGGAAGTTATTGCTGTGCATCACACTGATGGGCCAAAAGTAGAATTAAGTGATGCTGTGGTGAAATTGTTCACACCATCGTCAGCCCATTTAAGAATTAGGGAATAGGTTTGAAATAAATATTACGTCCTCTCATCGAATACGTGTTATGTTCGACAAATTTTGTTTTCTTAAAGTTAAAATTTTACAAATTAAAATTGTTAAAGTTTGAATCCTAAACCTACTTGAATTACTACATTTTTTGTGTTATTAGGCTAAATATTCTTTGACATTTGTGGACAAAATATATTTAGCGTCTTTGCAAATACGTAACATTTGTTGATGCAAATTGAACTTCCGAAGACTAAATTAACATTTTTGGGCAATTATTTTCAAGGATTCCTGGGCTTAATGATTTTTCTCTTGCAATCCGGACCAACACCAATAGGATAGAATGTGGAAGAAGATTGGTTGTTATCGAGGATCCCCGACATTAAATTATATTTAGTCTTGTCTAGATTGTAAGTGGATATTATGGAACGTATTTAGGGTGTTAAATTGAATTTTAGCGACAGAACGATGGATGCACTTTTTTCTTTGAAGGTTTTCCACATAATTTTACCAATGTAGAGTTTTATTGAGATTACGGTCGTAACTTTTTACGATTGTTTTTGGTACATTCTTCCGAGGAAATTCACACTGAATAAATAATTATTTTATTAATGATATGGAATAAATTTTACTTTTAAAAAATAATTGGGTAGAGACAATCGGCAATTGTCAAGCTAATTCTAATATGGCTCCGCCGCTACTCCCAAACAATTGGATGTTGATGCGAGATTTTGTAGATGTTTCTATATTATTATTTTAAAGGTAAAATTTTCACACCAAAAATACACATTGACGGATTTGAATTCTAAATATCTGTCAAATTATCTTATATTTTGTCGCTAGATTTAAATTTCAGACTTCCGTAAAATTATCTTACATTTTTTTAATCCCAGACATCTGTCAAATTTAAGTTTTATACTGCTAGGCATATAATCTTTGGCAGATATTTCACAATTATTTAACGGTTTTTAAATTGAAAGTAGTAACACAAGCTGTTTAATTTATGTTTTTTATGTCTGGAAGTCAGAGGCACTGCCTGGAGTCGTAACTAACAAATTGACCACAATGATTATGCTACAAATTTCTAGTTGTCTCAATTGGTCCTGAGAATAATGTCGATGTCCCATAGAGAAGAGATTGGCCGCACAAGAAACCAGATTAACAGGCTGGACATATTTCGTTTTCTGATTTTTTTATAACTTTTGGTACTTAGAGTTAGAGTTGAGTATTGTCGAATTCTATTTTAAAAATGACTTTTTTAATATTATCAGTTACATTCGTGAAATTTGAACCTAATATGTCACGAAATGAATCCAATTCTCAAACTATTTTAAATATTTTTGTATGCTGGCTATTAATAAACCGTACCTTAAGAGAGAAAATTGTGAACCAGCTGTGTATGATATGAGCCCATTTGCATATGTATGTAGAACTTCGACCAAGTAATTTCAGTGGAGGAGGTACTCTACACCGGCCTCAATGAAGAGTAGTCCAAATGTCTTTATCACTCCTAAAAAAATGTCTTTATCACTCCCTATTTAAAAATGTCTTAATTATCTGATATCATTATGATATATGTTAGCATAACGCACCGTGATCCGATTGACTGTCTCCTAGAGTATTTTGTTCTCACTCACACGCATCCGAGAAGTTTTTCAGGAGGTCATTCATCCTGATCATACTCCTGGTCAAACGCGTTTATCCTTTGAGTTCTTTGTGCCGGAAAATAAGGTGCACCTTATTGATATAAATAGTACCAATTAAATCACTTAAGATTTTTCAGAATTGGGGTATCACATAGGTCCACAACTTAATATAATATATATTTTTTACGAGTGAAAATAAATTCTTTGCAAAATAGTAATCGATATATCTAACTTAAAACTTAAATCCAGTAAAATTATAGATTTTGAAGACAAAGAAACGATACAATTAAAACTAGCAACGCTTATATTAAACAAAACCTTTATAATATAAGATATATAATTTTCTTATGTTGGACCAACCTTTGATAATATATCTCGTGTCTTCTACGCAACAGAATTACGAGGCATCCTACTTACGTATGCCCATCATTTATTGAATGGTTTTTCGACGAAGCCAAGTTTCGGGTTTCTCTGGAAATAAAGGACACGTTCTTAGCTGGAGCGCTTCCGTGGACTTTTCCAGAGATGGAGAATCCAAATACGCATCCAAACTACGAGAACCAAATACTCGGGATTTTAGAAAAGAACACCATGGGTATGAAAAGTCTAGAAACGTCAATAAATTTCACTTGGGCGCCATACTAGTATCCATCCATAAGAAGGTAATATCTTGGTCTGATTTATTTGGTTAATTCTTACAAATGGATAAACATAATGATAAGTCAATAATTTTATATTGTTCTAGATCAGATTATGATAGAATATATCGACCCGTTGTTTACAACCAAACAATAACCCTCAATATATTGACCACAACTTGCGATACCATGAAGACATGACAAACAATGAGTGATCCGCTTGATAAGTCGCAAAAGATAGCAACAAAATTACTCTATTGTATTTCAGTTCTACAGAATCAAAAGAGAACTATGCTCGGGCAATATTGACTTTGAATATTATAAGTTAAAAAAATCATTATTCAATGTAAGTTAGGAGGGTTATCGATGCGACACTTGCGTGCAACCGTGTCCAAATCGGCAGCTACGTTTTTCCGGTTGAGCATGCAAATGATGCGACCAAATAAGACCCATTATGTTAGGCACCATCGCTTCCAAACAAACAAACATAAGCATCCTGTGTTCTGTAGATTACCAACTTGTGTTGGGAAATGGGAAGGAGGAGAACTTCGATTTTCACTCCAGAATCATCCTACCACCTATTGATTAAATCGCAATACCATAAAAAAAAAATTAAATCGACCAGCTTAGTTATTTCCTCGACTCTTTGATACTATAAGGGTTGATTAAACCTCCATCTTTTAGCGTCTCTAAGTTTTAAGCGCTCAATAACGTACGCGTTAATCCGATCACCACAAAATTACTTGTTCACAATAAACGAATATCGGCAGTGACTTGCAAAAATAAACCGATGACGATGTTTCGATGTCCTCAAACGGGAGGCTTGAGCTCCCGTAACAATATATTTACATTTTAAAAAGACCCGTTTAGCCCCCCGTAAAGAGGAGTACAACAAAGAGCATCCCTAATTAATAAATTAAGTACATACATCTTATAAAAAAAAGGGGAAAAAACGCCCCCGCCGCTTATTTTAGGCCCCCTTACGCCATAATTTTCCTAAACCGCCCTACTAACAAGGGAGTCTCTCCTAACTCCGTCCCATAATCTGACGACGTTCCCGCTTAACGCCGTTAAGTCCTGGTACCTGTACCAACCCATTTCCCCTCTCCTCACCTCCAAAACCTTCTCCCAACTGCTCCACCACTCCCCGCACCCGTCACAGCCGTCACCCCACTCCGTCAATTCGCCCTCCCCGTCACCACCGCCGTTACCGTCATCCTCCCTCTCTTCCTCGTAGTACACCACGAACTTTCCTTTCGTCACGCTCTCGCCCTCGTAAAACCACGACGCCGTCGGAGCTGCAGGCCTCGAGCCTTCGCTTGTGGACGGCTCCGGCGATGGTTCTGGCTCAACCTCCGGTTCCGAGCTTTGGCCGCTCCGGCTCGCCTTGACCGAGGAAGAAGAACAGGCGGTCAAGGCCGGGACAGCTCGGGCGCCGGAGACGGCCCTCATCCTCCAGAAACTAACGGCGGCGGTTATAACGGCGACCCACGCCCACAGACTGTTAACCACCGCGACTAGCCCAATCCTCGCATAATCGAAAACCAAGGCGTCCACCGGAGAGTCGATGACGTTCATCTTTCTCTCAAAGTGTTCGACGTTTTCTGTGTTTGAGATTTTACTTTTTTATTTTATTTTAGAAGTTTGGGATTTTAATTTCGGGGAGGGGGAAGAGGCGGTTACCACGAGAAAAGCGAGGGTAGGGGAGGGATATATAAAGGCGGGGAGGTGTGCCCAGGGTGCGGCATCTTAAAGAAGAGATACTAGAATTTGAGTGTGAAGATGCTAAGTAGATCCAAAATTTATACCATTTTGCTACACTGCCACAACTTGATGGCGGTTTCTTAATTTGGTAACAGGTTACATTTAATTTTTTTTGTTATTTGACTAATATTTTAATTTGTTACTTCTTTGTTTGAATTCATTTAGATAACAATTGATAACCATAACCATTTTCATCCAAAAATATTTTTGGTTCAAGTCTTTATGTAAAAAAATATTATTGAATAATTTTTAAAAATATGATTGTACGATGTTGTACTCCGAATATCAGAACTTATAAAAAATTAACAATTAAGTAAACCTTGGTATATTAATTTGAAAATTTATATAAGGTTTTTTTCCTTCCAAAATCATCATATTCATTACGAATGCTACATCTTTATTAAAAATGCTACATATTTATTAAGATTACCAAATGTGCTGATTATCATACATTGTGATGCGCTATTAAATTTATTTGTTAGTGAAATAATATCACATATTTATTGATTTAATATTTTAGGTAACTCTAATTAAAATTTTGAATTTTAAATACATTTTCTGACAAATAGAACATACATAAACTCAATAAAAGTTAGCAATTATTTTATAATATCAATGTTAAATATGTATTATGAGAACTTTGTTATATTTCAAAAATTTTTTTGACTCAAAGTAACATTCGGATCAGGTGGTCTAAATAAAAGTTTGCAAGTGCTTGAAAGAGCATTTAATTGACTAGATTATCACCACTAAATGAACTAATTTCAATATCTCATGCCTTTGACGAGTCACGAGTGTCACGCTACATCGTGAAATTTGGAAAACGTCAAATTAATTGTGGTCAAAATGAAGTTAACCCCTCGTTAAGTGAGGAGTCTTCGGTGGGGAACATAGAAACACGTGTAAGGTGCGGAATGGATTTAGGGGATGGGAAATTGATATATGGCTCACGGAGGAAGAGAGAGACGGGGCGGGACGGCAAAGCAAGAGATGCAGGGGTGGAGTGGATGACGGGGGCGGGGATGTGGGGTGACGGTATTTACACGTGGAATCACCTGAGTGGATGAATTATGCAGCGTTTGGATTTTAATTCTTACCTTATTCTACTCGGGAATATCCATGATGTTATTATTTCTAATGGAGAATATCCGTACTTGATAATTAATATAATATAATAGAATATAAAAATGTAATAATTTCTTGTGGTAGCCATTAGCCAATCACTCGATTCGCTACGAGGATTTGGGTGGGTCAGGTTAGGCACTCGTGTATTATTCTGTCTTCGGAGTTTTGTGGGACGGAGTTAATTAGTTTTAATGAAATGTGTAATACTTTAATGATGTGGAACTAATAACGTGAATCAGACAAGAAGATTAATTAATTAATTTAATAGTTCTAATATATGAGAAAAAAGATGCAGTAAAACAATCGTTATGTGTCAGTGATTTTTTTAAATATTAATTCATTTTATTCATTGGACTAATTAGAGTTAATTATGTAAATAAAGTTTGGATCGGAGCAAGAAAATGCAGGTTTTGATTGGGAGCGATGTGGGGGAGGGTGGGAAAGGAAGGCGCTGGAGCGACTTTGCTGATAATCATAGAATGTTTGGTGGAGATGGGTTAGGTGATGCCCCACGTAACGAGACACCTATGATTGAGAAAAGGTGTTCTCGTCTTCTAATTTCCATTTCGCTTTTGGCATTTTTAATTGGTGATTATTTTGGTGGGATTTACTAGTTCAACTAATTTTAATCTGAATTTAGTAATATTTTTGAATGATTATAAATTTCTCATAATTAACTTTTGGTTATTTTTAATAATTTGATTTTGATACTTAGTAATTAGTTAAGTTAACAATAATTTTGATTAAGTACTCATTGGTGTTACATAGGTGAATTTGGTCTTGCGTTTTGTTTTATTTTTTTATTTTTCTTGCGTTTTGTTTTATAGTTGTTCTCGACGATGGAAGATTTCCTGACAGTAACGGAACTGTTATTTTTGGAACACATTGCATATCATTAAGTTTGTTAGGAGAGGGCCGGGCTGCCAACAAAATAGACGGAACCGTTCCCAAGGAGTAAAAAACACCATGGCACTTTTTGTTAAAGTTCATGGTCGTTTTGCGAAAAAAAATTCATGGTCGGTAATATTTTTTATCTCTTTACAGTCACAAATTTATATTAAATTATTTTGTATGATTACTTATCTATGTTAAGTCATCATTATATGGTCATTATCTATCTTAGGTTACCTTTTTCAGTCATTTTAGTTAATTTTGAAATTGTAAAATTTTCAAAGCATTCAACCATTGTTTTCTTGCTCTCTTTTATTCTTCTCTTCTCTCTACTATGCCTTTATTTATTTCTTCGGCAAAGAGTCATAAGCCATAATGACTTCCTATTGTCGCTATTATGTTATCTACCATGTCATATATATGTATCCGTATAAAAACTTCCAATGTCGGATTCAAGTTTTATTACAGCGCCCGTTTGATTCCAAATTTTTTGTTGCCACCACTCTTTCAATCTACAACTTGATCCCGAGCTATAAATAGAATCCCACCCCGAGTTACTTTACTAGAAGAGTTGAGGAGATTGCGCACAACTCGTTAGAAAAATTAGGTAATGCATTGAAATCTGTTATATGCGTGTTCCGACATGATCAGGTTGAAGAATGTCTCAACACGAGACATGAATAGTAACATAGCGACACGATGTCAACGGCGCCGGTGGCTCCTTGCCGCAGGGAGAGAAAAAAAGTAGGGAGAAGATAGAGGAAGGAACGAGGGAGAGAAAGAAAAAAATATTTGATATATTTTATAAATTTTAAATTTCGAATGAGTCATAGTGACCACGGGTGTCTTTTACCCATCCTCAAGACTAGGATGTTAAACACTTCATGTGTCAAGTCTAGCATAAACATGTCCCAAGAAATAAGAATCTACTTAAGACTATGGTTGCAAAAGCGACTCGGAATTTCTCCCATCGTCTGGGTCAAACGGTCTGACCGATCAGACCAATGATTATTTAATAATATATTATTTATTATATACATTATTAAAAATAGCAAACAGTTCTCAATTTTGTCTAATTTTATTGCAAATTATTAAATATAAGTTTCGAAATCATAATTCAATCACTTTAAAATTTTAAAATATATATTTTTTCAAAAAAGTATACATTTTTTGTTGGGTAACTGGTCAAACCGGACAAAATCGAACGAGATGTCTAAAAAATCTGGCAGTCAACGACGTTGACCAATGGTTGAACCAAAGGCCTGGTTCTGGGTCAAACTCGGCCCGATTTTGGTTGTGCTTCATGAACTGGTCTGAACGTATTTTTTAAAACCGTCGGTACGCAGTTTTGGCATGCAAGATTAAGTATATGCAATATTAACATGAGACGCGTTTTCCTTATCTCATTTTTTTCTCACAAGATTTTACTATTGAGGCTGCAATTGTAATTTATGAGGAGAAAATCCTGTATCCGGATTATGTGCAACATCTAAATATGGAGCACTATAGTCTCAAAACAACCGTGTTATTTATCACAATTGTTTTAAATAAGCTCGATTATTTTAATAGAGCGCGATTATTTGAATTCTTGTAATTCGACATAGCTCTTTTAAGAAGAATATTGGCCAACTTAGTTTCTTGTACTGATTGGAAGCTAGTATTGGCTCCATATTAATGTAATAATCAAGCAACTCTCAACTGAGAAAATAAAGTATATGTCTTTGTACTATTGTATATGGAGCATATGTATACTTTCAGTGAAGCTTTAATCTACCATTCATACCACATCAAGTCCAAAATACTCAGATATTAGGCAGAAAGATTTTCTCAGTACACCTGGCAAAACAAATACACAGTACACTGTATTTTGCTCTGTGATCCAATGGACCAACAAATTTCTTACAATAGGTAATTACAGGAGTTTGAACAGCTCAGCTACATATATAGGGCTAAAGGAAAGCATATCCGGAAGCATAAACAATACATGATTTTTAGAGGGTTTGGAGTAGCTTGAGGGTCTCATCGATGTGCTTTTCCGGCTGGAACTGATTGTTGTAGATGAGTTGGACGACGCCGTTCTTGTCAAGAACATATGTCTGTCTCCCTGGTAGTGTTCCAAATAGATCTCCTGGCACTCCCCACTCTTTCCTCACCTTGTTACCTTCATCGGCCAGCAAAGTGAATGGAAGCCTGTACTTCTTTGCAAATGCCTGCACGAATCAAACCCCCCCGGTGTGAGTTTTATTGGCGATTTCGTCGTCGATTCACGGAGGTAACTCCGGACGTGGTGAAGGGTCTAGAATTGGAAGTTGCATAAGCTTATAGCTGATCACATAAGTCGCCTACTATAGTTTAGATTCCGCAGAATTTCGATACACTGCATTGGCTAGAAAGACTGTGTTTCTTCCGTTTTTACCTTATGAGACGATGGATCATCGCCGCTAATACCAACGACCTGAGCTCCGGCTTTCTTGAACTTCTCGTAGGAATCCCTGAAAGCACATGCCTGAAAAGAATAATTCCCCCATCATCACCTCACTCTAAAACACAAACATTATCAACTCAAACAGTTACTCAGAGAAACCAGTTAACAGTTGTCTCAAAAGATCAACAAGAATCATGTTTTTGGGATATATGGAATGCCTAGCCTGCTTCGAACTTCAAGTCAATGCTTGACAGATTATAAGTATAAAAATCCACCAACCGATCATTTTAAAGTTGTAGGTCGGCCACGTAGATAGATACAAACATGGTATTAAAGAGAGTTGATTCCATGACTTGGTATACGATGTGCGGCAAACTTCTGTTTGAGGGGGCATTAAATAAAGAAAATCTGCTAATCCATCGCCTTACGAGTTTTTGGTTGGATTTTTTTATAAGCGATATTTTATTTATGTGCCATTATTTACAAGTTACATATGTATGTATCCCTAATGCAGAATTCCCTCATAAGAAGTTGTAGCTACAGCCTCAATAAAACTCTATTCTGGTAAAATCTAGTAGAAAAAAACCGAGATAGAGAAAGAACTCTAGCGTTAGTGTTGCTGATACTTAATCCTGCATACCAAAACTCCGAATCCATATAACACGTAAAAACTAATAACTAAGAAGAGGGGAGCAAGTGATAAAGAACCTGCTTGGTACAGCCAGGGGTTTCATCGGCAGGGTAGAAGTAGACAACCACAGGCTTCCCTTTGAACTTAGAAAGTGTAACATCCCTCCCTTCCTGGTCCTTGAGCTTAAATGCAGGTGGCACCTGCCCTTTGTTAACCTGGTCAAAACACACAAATTAAACCCACAAATATTCTACATGAAACCAACAACCACCTAAAGCAAATGTACCTTGGCAACAATGGTGGTCATCTTCCTAGAAGAAGAAGAAAGCGGCTTCGCGGGTGACAATGGGAGGGAAAGCTTGAGCCCGAAGAAGTGGGAATGCAATGAGTTGGAGATGATGGGGAGGGCTCGTCTTTGATGGGAAGGTGAGGCTATGGGCCTTGGAGCAGGGAGAAGGGAAGTTACAGAGTGCTTAGTTACTGCAATGGAAGCCATTGGTTGAATGTTAGGATTTGGGTTCCTCTTAGGAGGAACAAGGAAAGGTGGTGATGGTGGTTATATGCCGTTAGTTCCGAGAGACGGGTATACTTTGGAGATAGATAGGCCTCCTCTGGCGTGGCCAATCGCTCACCCCCTATCTACTACCTCTCTTGTTTTGTTTTTTTTACACCACTCGTATTCGGGTATTTACTATCTCAACTAAGCCAGATTCAAGTTAAGTATTATATTTGAAAGCTGACAAAACTATCACAACAAAGAAAACGCTTGGTAGATAGGATGACAACAGATTGTACCTCGTTTCCCAAGAGTTTGTGAATGAATTATCACTACTTGCAAAAATGGAAAAACTTTGCTTGAAAAGAGAATAAAATCAATATCGTCTGAAGTCCCGAAATTAAGGTTAACCCGTTTAAATTAAATCTGACAAAAAAATTATCATAGCAAATATTTAATATTTTTGTCTTAAGAATCCGAACTCGAGATCTTATCATTTCCAAATGCTTGTTGGTACGGACTGAACACCGAAGGATCTGGGCCGGGATTAAGATTTGGGCTTTTTCAGGCCTCTTGCTGTTAAAGTTTGCGGCTCAGGGAATGGGTACGTTTACTTCTAGTCTAGGGTTTGCGAAACCCAAAACCATTAAAAAGGTCGTCTGTCGATCATTTTGGCGACCTGGAAAATGGAAGGGTTCCAGAACCTGGTCCAGAGAGTCACCAGGGACGCGAAGGCGGCGGTGGCCTCCCTGCCGGAGAATCCGTACACCTTTGGCGGGAAAGCAGCAACCGTGGGAGGAGGAGGGGGAGCATCAACCTCGGCTGCGTCTTATTCCGACCAGTCCCGTGTCCTAATCGCTCGGCCTCCTAGGTAAACTGTTTATCACCGGTACCCGGCTCGAACATGAATTAATCGGCCAGATATGCTGATAGGGTTTGGTTTGCAGGAACGCGGTTTCTCTGTGGACCTGCTCGAAGCTCTGCGCCATCTTCTTTGCTTGTGGAGTTGTCGTTGGTTACACATTGAAGAAGCGTGTTCGCAGATGGGCATCTAAGTTGCTCAGGCGGTTGAAAGATGACTGATCGCTTGCCCCCCCACCCCCTGTCATCTCGCTCGGTCGCGGTAATAATTAGGTCCATCTTCATCGTCTTCTCGTTGTTGGAGGATTCTAATCATCTCGTCCATCTATTATTACTGGATTCTAAACAAGTAAAATGGTTAAAAGCAAATCACAGTGTCGGACTAAACCAGCAACCTAACGATGCGCACCGAAGGCTAAACTAGAGAACACGAAAGGCACGTCTGAATCACGTGTTCTCTAGTTCAGCCTTCGGCGAGCATCGTTACATTGCTGGTTCAGTCCGACACTGTCATCTGCTTTAGAAGACTCCAATCATGATAGATGGATGCCTAGAAATATCTCGTTTAGCCTATCTATTGCTTACGGAACAACTGGGTCCTATGCGCGCTTTCAACGACGAGAACACTACGAAGATGGACCGAATTATTATGGCGACTGGAAGCCAACAAGGAGAATGTGCAAATCAATTGAAAGAAGGCCAGGTTGTATCTTTAGTTTTAGGTCCGTACGGTTGTTGAAAGATACTAAGACTGTAATTTACTGTAATAGTGTTGTGGCCAAGTTCTCGACTGCTAAATATTTCTCTGATCAGATGACCGATTCTCTCTTTTGGTTTGACATGGCCTCTGGGCTTTGTATTTGGTCGGATGGACGAACTCTCACGAGATTTAGCCGGAATGTCGGAGACTTTTTAAATGTAGTAAAATTCTCATTTGTTTTCAAGGTCTCGAATTCGATCCCTACTATTTTGGATTTGAGCTTAGCCAACATATTCAGCAGTGGACAAATTTGGTGAGGTCCACGCTAATTCTCGCCTATGGGGATTAAAGGAAACTAATATCACATCACATACAAATGAATATTACTACGCATACAAACAAATATCAGTTAACATGCAAATCACCCAATATCAAACCAATATCACTACACGTGCAAACCAATATAACTACACACGCAAACCAATATCACCTGATAAGTTATTGACTATCAAATTTAAGGATATTCTTTTACAATCGAATCTGACGGCCCAAAATTTAGTGCGGGGACAAATTTTCTTTAGTCTCCACTCAATCCGGCATCATTGAGCAGAGACACTAATTTCTCACGAGATTTCAGGAGGGAGAAAAGTGAGGTGTTGAAAACCTTTGTAAAAAACGAAACATCATTATACTTGATCAGAAAAAAACTGATTTTTTAAGCTATTTTCTTGCTATTGGGTACGAGGAAGACAAGAAAATATCGTACGTTTCATCTAGGGTCATCACAAAATGCAATCCTTTTCTTTAATCCTTTGCGAAACAGGTGATTAGTTAAGGTTCCAACAAATCAGCTCCCAAAATGACAATAGAGCACCTCTTCGGGAAAAAAAAACAGAAAACGAGCGTCCAAAAGTTTCAATTGCGGTAAAAGCTCTAGAAGATCTACTCGAGTCAAAATGCTGCTTCATTAGAATTGCAGCAGAACTTGAGCACTTGCAATAGAAAAATCCATGGCAGTTATAATCAGATATTGTACATAGAACTGAGGGAGTCCTCTATGACATGGCTTTCGCGTAAATTAAACAAATCATATCTCCATATTCTCCTCACTACCATTAAAAGGGTCGTACAAAGATTGTTCTGTGGGGCAAAAATTGGCAATCAATGCTTGGGATTATAGATAACAGAAAATATAGTAGCTACTACAGAGAAAGGGGAAAACTGCCTCCTTTTTAACTCACATGCTCCAGTGTACAGTACCTTCAATGAGGTTTTGGGACAAAACCATCAACTGCGAAATTCCGTGTGGCAGCTGGAATAGCTAAACGAATGCCGTCTAGTTCTGGCTTTGCTATAACCTGGCAACCGAGACGAGAACTGCAAAGCCCAATAATAAGGTGAGTTGAACCCAAGAGACTAGAGAGAGTCGAAGGAATGCACACTGAAATGACTCACGTTTCTGTTAATCCAAAGGCCAAATCCAACATGTCATTTTCTTCATCCGTTGGATCTTCTAACTTGTTGTAGTACTCCATGTCCTGCCATAACTAGCCCTTATTAGTAGGTTGCCCATGACCCACGACGAAATTGACATCTCGAGAGCAACTTACCCTCACTATGACATGGCATGTTGAGCAGGCAAGGGAACCCTCACAAGCTCCTAGCGTAAGAGGAAAAACATAAGACGTGGCGTAAAAGACAAACATTATTTTTGACAAACATTTAACCAGAATTCAACCATAATGCTTCAATAAATAATCAACCATGTATAAAAATTTCTCTACCTTCGAGTTCTATATCATTTTCATGGGCAGCTTCTAACATTGACATTCCAACTGGAACCTTAATATGCTTTTCGAATCCATCCTTGTCAACAAAAGTTACAGATATCCTGTGTGCGAAAGACATGGTAAGAAGATCAACCGTTGTCCCTAGAATCTATGTAGTGGACATTTTATCTTCAAGCATTGAATGACATAGGATTAACAGAGCATGGTCAAGAACAAGCAGCATGACTCATAAACCAAACATCTAGGACATGAAGCTCTTCCTAGAAAGGTCTCTATCCCTTGTTATTTCTAATTTAGTGCTCCCATCTCAAACTTCATCTGAAGAAGATGTGCTGATTATAATAGTACTTGAGCAGCATTTTGGTGTAAGCAGCTTACTAACAAACAAGTGTTCTCCAACCATATCGGAGAACACCACCTTACATCAAGCAGAATCCCAAAGAAAATGGCATGCGTCAGTTTCTGGTTTACCATCCAGCCATTCAATCTTCAATCAAGGACAAGAACCCATAAGTCATTAGGGTTAGCAACGGCCAAGCAATCGACACAACACAATGCTTTGAAGGAGAGACCCGTCTATGGAAAGACTATATCAAATTCGATTCCACAAAGGTTCTCCCACTATCCAAATCATTCAGGAGCACATTCTGCAAAAAGAAGGGAAAAAAAAACCTCCGTGACAAGAAAGAACTTACGTCTGTTCACTTCCATTTGATGTACCACCACCACCACCACCCGCAGCTGTGCTAAGAAACCTAGGACGAATCTCAACATCACCAAACATGTTTCCCCGCGGATTAACATTAACCTGTAACATATGGAAAAAAGCACAACGAGGACGAGCTTAGGAGCACGAAAGCAGAACAGTTACTTTACATCTGGGAAGCACAGCCTACAAGTTCCGCCTAAATTCAAACCTGCCCTAACTTAACTAGCTAGCTTGACCAAAATATACAACACTAACTCCGTATCAAGCATACAACAACACAATTGTGGGAATCAGCCCGAAGAAGAAGGCGGAACTTTTGGAAAGCGATAAGAACCTCCTCGGACTCGGAGGCAGAATTTCTTCGGCTATAAATGCATCGCGTAGAACCTAAGCACCGACGATTGCCTGCACAAAAAGAATTGAATTGAATTCATCCCCCTTTGTCATTCTAGCATCAAAATGAAGGATTGGGAGTGAAAAGGGTGCTAATTTCATTTACCTCTAGAGAGCAGGTGCTTCGCCATCCCGAGGCCGACTCTCGAGAGCTTTTGGAACGACATCGTTTCACGCGAAGCTCGACGCCGTTTTGGTGTCTATGGGAACAGAAAACGAACACCCAACCCAACCCAACCCAACCCGTCGGGTGTTGTAGGGTAGAGAGAAAAGGAGAGGGATTAGGGCGAAATAGATTCGAGTAATTGGGGGGAAAAAGAAAGGGTCCAACAAGAGCGCCAGCGCGGTGGTTGAGATTTCTCGAGGGTTTAGAGTAAGATCGATTTGATCAAGCCGAAGGAAAAAATATGATATATATTTTGTTGGAGATGCGGGGTATCGAACCCCGTACCTCTCGCATGCAAACCGAGCGCTCTACCATGTGAGTCGTGTAGCGTGTTTATTTATCTTCCCTTCTTAAATTTTTTTGGATAATTCGAAAAGAAAAGAAACGTTTAATCCTCCTCTTAATCAATTTCCACCGAAAGAAGAAAGCCCCGCAATTTACGATCACGTGCCCCCCTTATTTCGTGATCACGTTAATATTGCATCTCCAATAACGATAGATTGGATCCAGAATAAAGAGGTCATTCTGGATTGTTTAGCCTAAAAAATCGATAATAACATTGCTCGGTTCTAACAATAGCATGCCCTGGTTATGACACTGGCATGTCCAGTTATAGATAATAATGACCCGCGTGTTATGACAATGGCATGTCCAGTTATCGATAATGGCATGTCGGTGATCCCCTGCCGCGCACAGACTTTTTTCATTTTTGTCCCTATATTTTAACTTTTTTGCAAAAAAAATCCCTCATGTCCTTCGATCCAAACGATTCAGAATGAGCTCATTCCGGACCCAATCCAAACCCCTCACACCTTCCCCTTGTGAAATTTCCTGTAATGTCTCCTTCATCAGACCAAAATACATATTACATTAGCATCTTTTAATGATAGTAAAACATTTTTATCAAATCTCACTCTCTAAAAAAATCAAATTTCCTATCTTCTCAATAACTCACAGACTTCACACGTCCAATATTTTTTGGGGTGGTACATACGTCCGAGAATTTGCGGGTGGCATATATGTCATATTCCAGCAGTTGCATGTCGCCGAAAATGCAAAGTCACCTTATTGCCCCATGTTATTGAACTTGAAGGTGAGAAAGGAGGAAAAAAAAAACGTCAGTTTGTTACGCAATTGCCATTTCTCATTGAAGGAAAACGAAATGTCAACGAGGGAGACAAAAGCAAAAGAAACCTAGGACAAAGAACTGAAAGTTGTCGTGCGCGCTTGTGTGGCCTACAACAAGTGGGCCGGGAGGGCCCAACGAGAGATGCTATTTAGCACACACTTCCACGTGCGCTCCAACAAAAAAGTATACACCACCACCAACGCAAACTAAAACTATCATAATCACTTAAATAAATAAATATTGAAACTATCACATTAAGAAATTTATCAATTTATTAAACTAAAATCTTGTGTTTATATAAATAAACTGTCATTGTATGAGAGTAGTTTGTTGCTTGCAATATCCTCGTATTATAGATCATGGCACACTTATAAACGTATTGGATTTGTTTTAGAGAGTGTACTTAGAATTACTAGATCGAATAGTGCAGTAAATTTGTTCATATGTGTCAAAATTCATCAACTCGTTATATAGTGATTTTGAATTGATTTTAACAACAAATTTTATAGATTAGTCGTTAGGAATTGTTCTTAGCCAACAAATAATTTTGAATTTGTATAAAAATATATATATATTAAAATTGATTAATGGATATCTAAATTTCAACAACTAATTCACAACATGTTTTAAAAGTGTTTATTCTCTTTATCTTACTATAATAAAAAAAATTTTGTTTTGGATTGTTTGGTGTCACACTTAAAAATGTTAAAAATACCCTTCAAAATAGAAAGAGAACGCGTGCACTAACCATAATCCAGGGGTGGTCTGATTGATTGCTTGCACTTTTGTAAGTCGATAGATTTCCTTTAATTTTTTTGCGGGGATAGGTTTCCTTTAATTTTCTTTAGTCTGCGGTTGTTATAATAGGTATCCATATTTTTTAATAATTCTCTTAAACTGTTTGATTTTGTTCATTAATAATTTTCTATACTTCATGAACTTTTAGTATCTATAAAGAAACTTGAAATATTGAAAATATTATCTAACAAAATAAAATTTATATAAAAAGACACGATTACATTCCATCCCAACTTTGTGAAACTCATGTGCGTAGTGTGTGGAGCATATTTGATATTTGTTTACTATTATTATATTTATTGTAAAAAATAAATTTAGACAGAAATCTCAAAAATATTATCATCATAAAAATATATTACATGTATAATAATAAATGTTTATTACGTAAATCTTACTATAATAAAAAAAATCTCATTTTTTCGGTGATTTGGTATCACACTGTGTAAATATCAAAACTATATTTTTCAGTTAAATTATAATATTGTTGGCCTCGTCGAGAAGGGAAATGAGAACGGCGTCATTGAGGGATGGTCAGATCCTGGTGGACATGACGGGGGCGAACGGGGAAGAATATTCCGACGCGACAGACATGACAGTTGGCGTGGGATTGGAGCCAGATGTCGATGTAGTTGACGTGGAAGGGGTGAGAGTAGGCCGAGAGAGTCCTCACGTAGTCGTTCTCTTCGAACTCCAGCAAGCACATGTCGCAGTCTCGCAGAATGGTAGATTGTAGAGGGAGAGAAGGATCATCTTGATGATGGAGTCATGGAGCCTGCAGGGGGAGTACACGTGGAAGCCAGCAGTCCCATCGGGAGAGGAATAGTCGAACGGGGGGGAGTCGAGTCCAAGTTGGAGAACGTGGTGGAGTAGGACGGCAACTAGAATCTGCAGCGCCGATGCCAGCGCCACCATTGGCAGAACCGACGGACGAGGAGAATGAGGTGGCGGGAGTAGGTGACCAGTAGGAAGGCTGCCGCCATAACGACAACCATGGCGATGAGCGGCGCGCTGAAGTCCACGCCTGAGATGCCGGTGTTGCTTGACGGTGGTGCAGACTGACTGAAAGATGACAAAGACATTGTTGACGTGGTCGTGGGTCCTGTTGATGGAGACGGTGATAAGGCCCACAAGGGAGACGAAGAAGGAGAAGGAAAGTGAGCTCCGGCCATCACATATATATTTTTTCTCTTTTCGCCTATATGAATCGATGCAGTGATCCTTAGGGAGAATTCCGCGAGTAAGATTGTATTTATCCATATGATGCCATTGAACCCACAAGAGAATCTTGAGATTCTACATAAGATGATACGCAAGCAGTTTTCAGTACGTATTTGTTTTGCATTCACGATCAATAAAGCACAAAGACAAACAATTGAAATCACCGGTATTTATCTGCATGAGCATGTGTTCAGTCATTGGCAGTTGTACGTTGCCCTTTCAAAAGATGTTTCAAGCAAGAACACTAAGGTGTTAGTCAATAGAGGTGATGTTGCTGATAAAGTTAGAAAATTTACAAAAAATGTTGTGAACAAAGAAGTTGTTGTGACATCTTAAGTAAATAAAAAAGTGTAATTAAATATGTAAGAAAATATTTTATTCATGTACGCTTAAAAAAGAAAATAAATAAACAATATGTTTTGCAAATTTTGAAATAAAACGGTAATCGCGCGTGCGTCTTTGCTAGTAAGGTATAAACACAATACTTTTTTAGAGATCAAACTCTCTTGAGTTTTTTTTAATGACAAAATATTAAAATAAAATACCCCAGAAAGAATATGTATCCTACAAATAGAAGCACCGGCAACCGCCTTTCCTCCTCATCTCAGCTCCTCTCTCTCCGAAAAAGATCTACCGCGTCTTCACAATTTCTCCCTCCAACACAAATATCAGCCAATTAATTTCAACATTGGAATAGAAAAAAATAAAATATAGAAAACCAAATCGAGGGAAAAAAACCAGACAGCGCGAAAGCGGCGGTACGGCAAACAATCCCCGAGGGCCCCCAAAAAGGGAAAAGAAAGGAACAGCTCCCCATCTGCTTTGGGATTTGGTGGGGAACGAAAATAGGGAAAGAAAATTAAAAATAGGGAAATAGGCTTTTTCTTTTCTTTGCTTTTTTAAGGGGAAAAAGAAAGAGAAGCGGCGTCCTATTGAGAACCCCCGGCCTCATTTAATCCCAGGTTTTATCTGTTTCAAGGGAAAAGAAAAAGGAAGAAAGGAGAAGGAAAAGGAGAGCGAGCGAGGTCGGCGCGGCTTTTTCTTCTTTTTTCTTTTTTTTCCCCTAAACTCCTCGTTCTCTCCCTCCTCCGTCTCCTCCCTATGGCTCTTCTTCTTCGGATTCGCAGCTGGTAGATGCTCCCGCCTTCTCGCCTGTATCTCTTATCAGGTTTGTTTATTTATTTATTTATTTTGTCTGTTTATCTTTTCTTTTTCGTTGAAATTAGGAGATCGTTAATTGCGAGTCCGGTGAATTTGTTTATAAGTTAAAAATCTGTTGTACATTGTCTAGGGTTTTGGATTTGATTCGTATAGATTTTAAAATTTTCAATTTTGCTTTTCTTGTTTTGGTTCGGCATTTTGGATCCGAGTAGTCAAAGTCGGTCGGTGTTCCCTTTTGGTTAAACGGCGGCGGTTTTGGGGATCTGTTCGTGTCCGTTTCTTAATTAGCCTTGGAAATTCAGGATCTGTTCGGAATTTGGATTTCTGATTGAAATATCTGAATCCCGGAATTGTAATCGAACGAATTATTACGGGATTATTTAATTCTTTTTTTTCTTTTTGTTGGACTAATTGTGCCCGCGTGTGTATTTGTTGTTGTAGCTTTTGCATTGGATGAGAGGTTTCATGCTCGGAATTGGATTCAGTGAAACGAATTCCGGGTTGTTGTCGTGAAACTTTGAGCAATGGAGGACAATGGCGGCGGCAGGTTGACCGGGATCAGGCAGATTGTTAGGCTCAAGGAGATGCTTCAGAAGTGGCAATCTGTCGCGATCGGGTCAAAGCCGGTGGACTCGCCAACGACAGTCCCCGACGGCATTCCCCCGACTGTTAATAAGAGGCTAACTAGCGTGCAGTGTTGCGATTCGGACGAGGACAGTTGCCATAGCCCTGAACCCCCGCTGGATGTCCCTAAAGGTTATCTAGCGGTGTACGTTGGGCCGGAGCTTCGGAGGTTTATTATCCCTACTAGCTACCTTAGCCATTCTCTGTTCAAGGTTTTGCTGGAAAAGGTTGAAGAGGAGTTTGGATTTGATCATAGTGGCGGGCTCACGATTCCGTGTGAGATTGAGACCTTTAAGTTTCTCCTGAAGTGCATGGAGCATCACCCGAAAGACGATCAGAACCAAAATTCTGGTAAACTAACTCGCCTTTCTCTATCTTGAATTGCTTTCATCATATTCGACATGAATGCTGCATAACTAATAGCCCAGTATGCACAGTTTATCTAATTGCTGCAAAGAATGCTTCTTGCTTTACTTATGTGAGGTTTCGTCAAGCATTTTCCTGCTGACATCCCTCGATCAATAGCCATGACATAGAATAGAATTTAGTTTACTCTTGCGATCTGTAGCTATGCATAGAAATGAGCGATCATGATTTTTGCCATCTAGATGCATATCGTGGTGAGTATTCGAAGTAAACAGCAGGTACCTCCTTGCTGTAATGTTGCCTGAAGATCGATTGACAGTTCATATGTGCTAAACAAATCGATTAGTTCGTCAATGTGCTTGCTTCCACCATTATTTGCATTCATTTGAAAGCGGTGTGTATTTTACTTTTGTGGTTTGTGTGATTCGTAACTCGAAATTGCAGAGGAGGTATCCGGAGATGAAGAATAGCAAATGATGACTTATGCAGCGGTTGGCATTTTAGGGCCCAATTTCAGCTGGAAAGCGATGTTCTCCAGATATATTTTCCTTTTCTTATCAACTGTCAAAAATAGGAAAACCTTAGCTAGATTTGCGAGTGGCTTAATGGGTCCCAAGGGGGTTAGCCTTTTTGCCCACTTCATTTTTCTCTGTGATGGATTGATTGATTACTTTTTTTGGATGGGAAGAAATTATTTGTTGAACAAGATCGCATCTGAAGTTTGTTGTTTTACCCTTCGACCTTAAGAAACGGTAGACGGTGGAGACATTTGATCATTCGAGGAACAGCCACCGCCCACCTTTCTCCGCTGGTTTTTTTTTTCCTTTTTGGAATTGCACCGTCCATATGTTGATGACCCTTCGCTGATGTTGTGGTCTGCTAATTTCAGTTTATTATATACTTCAAAGCTGGCTCTTATCCAACTGGGTACCGACATGGGAAGTTCTTTCATTAACCATGTTGGTGAGGAGATGAAATGAATATAGTGCCGCAAGAAATTTTGATTCTTGAAAGTTTTAGATTCAAGTTTAATGAACGAAAACACATTACTAGAAAAATTACCCTTATTTAAGGTATCAGCTCATTCTAACTACCAGGCTCTCGGGAACCATAAAACCAATTACTAAAATGGGCCCCAAAAATGGCTCATCACTCTTCTGGGCCTGTACTTTTGTTGGAACTGGGGGCTCGGATGAACAAAATTCGAAGGCAGAGCGCTGACCACGTCACGTCCCATTGTCCTTGAAAGAAATTAGATATAGAAAATATAACCTAGTTTGGTTTATGGTTTTGAATTGCAATATTATGAAAGTTCACAATTATAAAATTTTACTTACTTCATAAATATATAAATAATAGGATTAATGATTTTTTTAAGTTAAGATAAATAATTCCAACCCGGTCTTTTTTACCTTTTTCTATAAAAAAGTGAATAAATAAATAGTTCTATTTATCAGAACACGAAAATATTAAAATTTGAAAATTTGGATAATATCTTATTCATTTAGCTCATAAATTCGAATTTAGATAAATAAATCGAAATGTTGTTCTAGAACATCCATTTTTTATGGCCAATAAGCCAGACGAGAATGATAGGAACGCCAAACAGTAGAATGGGATGGGAGATTGTGGAATCGACTTGAAACTATTGACGAATACTATTAATCGAGACCAAAATTTCAAGATAGAAAAAAATCAGCTAAGTGATGATCAGTTGATTGGCTTGAAAGAGCTAAAAGAAAACGGGCCTAGAGTTTCATCTTTAGTGAGAAATTTTGGGCCCAACACGGAGGAAGCCCATCCGCTAAACAAAGGAGTACACAGATAGTTTCGTGCACCTTGTCGCATGGGAAGAATGACACCTCGTGCCTCCACCCAACACAAATCACAATGATGCTTTATTTCCTTCAAAAGGACAAAGTCGTTATGGTTGATGATTGGAGGCCCATATTTCAAGGAAGATTGTGCTGACATCATCAAGCTGATGTCATCAATATTCTTTTTTATCCAATGAGGAATTTTTGTACAGCTTTTAATTCATTTCTTTTAGTACATATATGACACTTGTAATCATTTTTTTGACAAGTGTGAATATACCAATAATCTTTCACCATTTGAGCTCTCCTCTTTCAACCTCTCTTCTTCGCCATTGATGAAGATTTTGAGCTTCTTTTTTAATATGGTATCAGAGCTCTAAAAGCTCACATTCTCCTTCCGCATCTCACCCCTCCTTGAACCACCATAATGGCAGACCCACTTACGTCTCCTACATCAGTAGCAACTTCATCTGCTCAAGTAGCAGATTTCTCTTCTCTTCGTGTTCCTAGAGGAGAGTTTGCTAATCTGTTCTACGTTCATCCAGGAGAGAGTCCAGTTGAGGTCTTGGTGACTCCTCTCTTGAACGAGAAGAACTACCACTCATAGGTTTGTGCCATGAGTCAGTCCTTGGAGTCGAAGAACAAGGTCTCATTTGTAGATCGCTCCATCTCTATTCCAGAGAAGGTTGATCCTCTCTTCGCCTCATGAAAAAGATGTAATGCAGTTGTGATACGATTATTGGTACGCTCCATTGAATTAGAACTTGGGCAGATTTCATCAAGATTGTAGCCCTCAAGAAGCAGATCTCAAATTTCTCTCAAGGTATTATCACAGTTAATGAGTATTGTTCAAAATACAAGTCGTTGTGAGATCAATTGCTATAGTTTAGGCCTATTCCAGTAAGTGACTGTGTTCCTGATCCACGAGATCCTTGTTCTGCAACAATGTTGATGGCTGAGCATGTAGATCAGGATTACATTATGGGTATCCTCACTGGTCTAAATGAGAATTTTGAGAATGTTAAGACACACATTCTGATGTAGGATCCTTGCCAACAATGAGCCATGTGATATATTTAATCTCACAATATGAAAGGCAAACCTTTGATGTATATGTTGCTGCTAAACGTAATGAATGACCTGCATTATTGGCAGCTGGAGCAGCTAACAAGAAGTTTGGTTCTAAGAAACCAATCTGCAGTTATTGTCATAAGGAGGATCACACCATTGAGAAGTGCTTCAAGCTCTATGGTTTCTCACCTAGGTTTTAACCAAGTAGCTGCAACCACCTGTGGAGAACCAACTGGAGATTCCAAAGGACAATATGGTTTTAGTGCAGACCAAATTCATGGTCTGATGATTATGATGAGGAAACCATTTCACAAGGTCTTGTTGAGAATAAGACATCATCTCCAACTGCTGGATCCTCTCCTGGCTCACAAAGCAACCCTGTGGCTCAATTGGTTGATTCTAAAAATATCTCTGTAGGTATTTATGTTATATGCAATATATAGAAATCTCATCTTTTAAATCTTAATTCTAACAGTTGAATACTAGATTCTGGAGACTCTACACATGTTTATTGTAGTCAGAAATGGTTTACTAGGAGCATGAGAAATGATGATGTTTACATAACCTTGCCAAACGGGTCATAAGTAGCAGCATCACACAATTCAAATCTTACAGCAGCTGACATTGTTTAATATACTCTTGGTTCTTTCTTTTACTTTTAATTTTGTCTCAATCTCTCAATTGGCCAATAACTTACCCGTTTCACTTACTCTTTCGTCGTCATGTTATGATATTTAGGACCTTGTTACACAAAAGATAATTGGAGTTGCTGAGAGAAAGGGCGGGTTATACCACTTACAGACCACTTCTACCATCAAACCAACTTATATCGCAGCTACCTCGACCACCAATTACATCACTCACGACCTGGATATTTAGCATTGTAGGCTTGGTCATCTTCCGAGTTCTAAGTTAATTGTTTTAAAGCAGATTTGTCCTACTATTTCTCACAATTTCAATACTCCATGTGATAGCTATCATTATGCTAAACACAAGAGATTGTCTTTTTGTTCAAGTACTAGCTTGGTAGTACACTGCTTTGATCTAATTCATATTAAAGTTTTGGGTCCTTATTCTCTCTCTTCTTATGATGATTTTAAATATTTTTTAACTATTATTGTTGCTGACCACTCTCGTGCTACTTGGATTTACCTTTAAAACACAAAACAAATGTGCAAGTTAACTTGGAAAGGTTTTCTCACATGGTTGAAACACAATTTGTAACTAGGATTAAACAAATTAGGTCTGATCAGGGAGCTACATTATACATGAAACTTCTTATGCATATACAGCTCAACAAAATGGTAGAGTTTGAAAGGAAACATTAGCACATTTTAAATGTAGCTCGTGCTATTAGATTCTAAGCTTATTTACCACTATATTTTTGGAGTGCTTGCATTCTCCATGTAGGGCATCTCATCAATTTAACACCTTCCACAACTCTAGCTGACAGAACACCATATGAAATTCTGTATCAGAAGTTTCCATCTCTGTCTCACTTGCGAGTTTTTTGTTGCCTATGTTATGCAATGATGATTCCTCGCCTTGCTAAGTTTGATTCTAGAGCACGGAGATTTTTTTTAAGGTTTTGTAAATGGGATTAAGGGATATAGAGTTTATGACCTAGATTCTCATGCTACCTTTTGTTCTAGAGATATCGTGTTCTATGAAAATATTTTTCCCTTTCAAGCTACATTGCGAGCATCATCATCCTTACCTGTAAGTTACCCATTTCCTGGTAAAGTGACTCAACTTTGTCTTGATGGACCATTTACAAACAATTCAATTCCTGGCAAAGTAAATCCGTTTTGTCTTGATGAACCAGTTACAAACAATCCAATTCCTAACAGAGTGAATCCACTTTGTCCTGATGAACCAGTTTCAAGCTCACCAATTTTTAGCAGAGAGTCCCCTCTCTGTTTTGATGGACCAAATGCATCTTTTTCTATAGTTGGCCATGATCCTCCAACCCTAGCACCACCACCTCAACTAGTACAAAGATCCACTCGACTTAAACAACCTCCCACCTATCTACATGACTATGAACATGCTCTTTTACTGTCTCAGCAATCTCTATCCTCCTCTACTACAACAGGGGAACTGTAGTTGGTAATGAGCTCTATCCTATCTTCAGTATTCTTAAAAGTGATCATCTTGGTTATTCTCATAAGATCTTTGTAGCAGCACTTGACAGTATTACAAAATCAAGCAGTTTTACAGAAACTAATCAACTTCATTGTTGGCGAAAGGCTATAAAGTATGAACTGGATGCCTTGTATCAAAGTGGAACATGCAAAATCGTTGATCTTTCTGAAGGCAAGCAACCTATAGGGTCTCGATAGGATTATAAGATCAAGCACCATTCTAATAGAACCATCGAGAGATTGAAGGCACGCTTTGTAGCAAAAGGATATATGTAGGCATTGGGAGTAGATTATCTAGAAACCTTTTCTCTAGTTGTCAAATTGACTTCAGTTTGACTTGTTTTAGCTATTACAGCAAATAAAAATTGGCATCTCAAACAATTGGATGTCAACAATGCATTTCTTTGTGGTGAATTACATGAAGAGGTGTAAATGGATCTACCTTCATGTTTCTCTTCGCCCAGTAGACAATGTTTAAAGAAGCTCACGTCCCTCTTGATTTGTTTTGGTTTCTCCCAGACTAAATCAGAACACTCTATGTTCATTTTTAGAACAGCTGACTCTATGACATGCTTACTGGTGTTTGTAGATGATATCATCTTGGCAGAAGATGATTTCCCTCATATACAACAGATCAAGGACTTGAGAAAACTCAAGTTTTTTCTTGGCATCCAAGTGGCTTGCACCAAAGAGGGAATTCACCTTTGTAAGAGAAAGTATGTATTACAGATGCTGAGAGAAGCTGGTTTTGAGAACTGCAAAACCATGTGTACTCCCATGGTAAGCAACTTAATCTTTACTGATCCTTTAATAGCTCACAACAAGGCAATGCATTGTGTCCTCAGATATGTGAAACGATATTCTGGTCTTGGCATATTCTTCCATGCATCTTCTGAGGTCAAGCTTTCAGGGTTTTATGATAAAGATTGGGACCATTGTCCTGATACAAAATGTTTCACCACAAGGTATTGCGTGTTCTTAGAATATTCTTTGATTTCATGGATGTACAAGAAGCAACCTACAGTATCCAGAAGCTCTTCTGAGGCAGAGTATAAAGCTATGGCATCCTTAAGTTGTGCTTGAAGACTTGCTTGTTACTCACGCTCTACCTGCTGCCATCTACTGTGACAACAAACTAGCAATCCATATTGCTGAGAATCCTATCTTTCGTGAATGCACCAATCATATTGACATTGATTGTTACTTGGTTCATGAACGTGTATCATCAACGGGTTAGTCAGATTCTTTCATGTTTCTGCTGAACTAGAAACAGTAGATATCCTGATGAAGCCGATGGCTCCTACTCTATTTTATGCTTTTGTCTCCAAGCTTGGACTCGTGAGCATATCCAGTCCAGCTTGCGGGGGCATATTGACGAATACTATTAATCGAGACTAAAGCTTCAAGATGGAAGAAAATCAGTTAAGTGACGATCAATTGGTTGGCTTGAAAGAGCTAAAGAAAAATTAGCCTAGAGTTTCATATTTAGTTGGAAAATTTTGGGCCCAACACAAAGGAAGCTCATCCGCTAAACAAAGGAGTACACAGATAGTTCGTGCACCTTGTTGCAGGGGAAGGATGATATCCGCGACTCCACCCAACACAAAGCACGAGGATGCTTTGTTTCCCGCAAAAGACCAAAGCCGTTATGGCTGATGATTGGAGGCCCGCGTTTCAAGGAAGATTGTAGTGATGTCAGCAAGATTCATTTTTATCCAATTAGAAATTTTTGTACGGCTTTTAATTCTTTTCTTTTAATACATATATGACACTTGTAATCATTTTTTTGGTAGGTGTGAATATACCAATAATCTTTCACCATTTAAGCTCTCCTCCTTCAACCTCTCTTCTTCGCCATTGATGAAGGGTTGAGCTTCTTTTTCAATAGAAACTCGAGAGTGTTGAATTATGATTCGTTATAATTTTCTAGACTTTATGAGAAATTTGGGCCAAATTATTTTTTTCAAACGACGTAAAGCGTATGATGTTCAAAAACTACATAGTTTAAATTCTAACGGGTGTAAAAATTTATCTTAAAAAATAGAAAAAGTTGGGGGATCAATTCCACAACATTACTTTGGGCACTTTGACCTAATAGTGAAAAGTTCAGCAAATGTACTTACCCGACTAACAGCCAACGACTTATTTGTCTCTCTCAATGGGTAAAACTAACCAAAATACCATGAAATTTTGAATACCAACCAACCAAAACATGAACATTCTTTTAGGAACTTTGTTTCCGACCAAATATATACAGCCGCTCGTTACTTGGGAGTGTAAATTTCATTTTGATTTTGTGCACGAGTGTTGACAATAACGTATACGTTATGTAATGTACGAGTGGTGAAATTGTTTATGAATCTCAAAAATTTACTTATTCATTTTTTAAAAATTTTGGATAAATTTTAACATGTATCGGAACAACAAATTCAGATCATATCCATTGTTATTATAAATGTAAAAAATTTATCTTGTATTCCATAGCCCCATGATGCACAGTAAATGTCGAGAGCTTTGTACCGCGCACAGCCTCACCGCTCGTAACAGCCACAATTAGACCGAGAGAAAAAGACAACGCACCGGCTGATGATTTCCCCTCCTCTTCTGACTCGGAATCCTCGATCCGTCCTTGTCCTAGGCAGTACTAGGTCTCGTCAGAGACCCCCACCACCATGCAAAATAATTTGAAGCTGTTATCTCCAACCATGCAAAATATAAAGGTGTTCGTTTTTTTTTTCCTTCAAAATTACAAATTATCCGTATCGGAACACTTGCTCAATATATTTATCCATAACGTGGTTAGAAAATTTAAATAGTGGATGCATTGGATAGAATTTTCACCTTTTATTAATGAAAGCCCATTCTGCATATAAAGTTTGTACCATTAAATGCACCAACCTAATGCAAAACTTCCGACAAAATACTCAAATATGAGCAGATTTTCGTATCTTTTTGAAAGGTAAGTATATTAAGAGTCGCCATGATATATACATCTTATTTAGTATGGTATTCCCCCTATCATGGTGCCGAACGGGGTTGCGACTGCCGATCTCATCAAAACCCTACCACACCAAAACCAGAGGAAAAAAGGTGTGGTAGGGAAAGAGTACCCCGATAGGAAAACCTATCTTGATGTTAAAATCGTGAATTCAATACCACACCGTCATCTAGAAAAAAGAACAAAAAAAAAAGAAAAAAAGTTGCAGCAACCACAAATCAACGAAAACACTAAAAACTCCAGGAGAAAAACCAACGAGGACCGCACGAACCAAGACATCAAGGAGCGCTTGTAGCCATGAGGGACAAAAGAACATCCTGCCTATGCAAATCAGCAACTTGACTGCTCCACAAAGAACATTCAGAAAAATATCTCTCAATAGCAAGGATCAACTGGTTGAAAATAATATTGCCCCCATCGAAGATAACATGATTACGAAGCTTCCAAATATTCTAACAAACCGCCGCAAAAAGGATGTACCAGAGATTCTTCAAGGGGCGGCCGTGTACAAGACCAACCCAAGCATCCAAGCTGCCCAACATCGAACCATAAAAACACCAACTAATACCGAGGAGCTTGGCGAAATAGTTCCACACCAGAACAGAGAAAGAGCAATGGAGCAAAATATGACTGGTGGACTCCGAATTCAGATTGCAAAGCCATCCACAAAGCCATCCACAAAAAATAACTAACTTTCAAAGGAGTAAGACGAATCATACCTTTCTGAAGCACCTTCGGAGCCGAGATCGAAAAGTCACTAAACATGGAAGAATAAAGACTCTTGATAGAGAAACCACCGAAAGGGTCTGGCAGCCACGAATAACCATCCGAACAGGTAGAGCCAAAGCTACGAGGCAGAATGTTAATGATACGATAGAGATCCTCTAAAAGATCTTGTTCACCAGTCCGCAAATCACGCCGCCAAGATAGGGACCAAACCCACCGGGACTCAAGCCAATGACCACAGCAGCTAATAACATCGTCTTTGTTAAGGCTCGTACGATAAAGTCTCGGGAAGGCCAGGCATAAAGGAGTAACGGTCGCCCAAGGATCCTTCCAGAAAAGCACATTATTGCCGGATCTCAAAGAAATACCAATATTGCAAGAGAACTTTTTAGCAATGGGAACATCCGAGACAGCAAGTTTCCAGATATTAAGCCACACACCATTTTGGCGAGGGTTACCCAAAACTTTAGACAGAGGAAAAACCAAAGCAGAATCAGGCGGACCATGAATTGCTGAGATAACTTTCACCTAAAGAGCATCAGGCTCGTTGATGAAACACCAAATCCATTTAAGCAGAAGAGCCTCATTTTTTAGATCAATACTAGGGATGCCTAGACCACCGCACTCTGTAGGGAGACAAGCATGGCACCAAGGGACAAAGGAAAGGCAGCGCTTGAAAGCATCACCTCCCCAAAAAAATTGCCGAAACTTGCCCTCAATGTCTTGACGAACACCAGTAGGGATCTGAAATAGGGACATGAAATAGATAGGCAGGTTAGAGAGAACCGCCTTCACCATAGTAACTCTTCCCCCAATTGAAAGGAGACTCCCCTTCCAAGAGGTGAGACAGTTGTCCAAAGTCTCAAGAACAGGTTCCCAAACCGCCTTCCCCTTCAGTGAAGAACCGATCGGAAAACCTAAATACTTTAAAGGTAATGCCTGCATCTTGCAACCCCAACTATTAGTGAAATCAGAGAGCCAATTTTTGTCTGTATTGAGTCCAGTAATAGAGCACTTTTCGAAATTGAGAGAGAGCCCGAAGACCAATGAGAAGAGTGCCAGCAAATATTTAAGATTCTTCAGACTCGTGGAGCAGGCATTCGAGAAGAGAAGGGTGTCGTCAGCATACTACAACATACAGAGGCTGCCAAAATTGCCCGGGAGACGAATCCCACTGATCAAACCTGAACTCTCGGCCTTCAGAATAATACGGCGAAGACCTTCCGCCACCATAAGAAAAAGGTAGGGTGAGAGAGGGTCGCCCTGACGCGCCCCTAATGCAACTCGATACCCAACCTCTCCAACAAGATCCAAAACCCATAGCGATGAGTAATTCTTTAATGTATTTCCAAGAGACACATTCAAAGGCCTTTTTAAAATCGAGCTTAACTAGAACACCAGGAGACCTTGATTTCTTCAAGAAAAAAATAACCTCGCTGCAAATGAGAGCACCATCTGTAATTTGACGCCCTTCAAGGAAAGCAGACTGCTCTGAACCAATCACCTGGCCAATGACACCACAAAGTCGCAATGATAAAATCTTCGATATGATTTTATAAAGGCTCCCAATGAGAGAGATAGGTCTGAAATCAGTAAAATTCTTAGAGCCATGCTTCTTTGGGATCAAGGACACAAAAGACGCTTTAACCTCAGCGGGAAGGGTCGGAGAGCTGAAAAAATTAATCACAAAATCACAAACATCAGTAGCCATAATATCCCAACACCCTTTGAAGAAAGTAAAACAGTAACCATCTGGACCAGGGGCTTTATCAGAATCACAGGCCCGAACAGCAGCTTTAACCTCCTCAAAAGAAGGAAGGTGATCAAGGGCTAAAGCTGTATCACTACTGATTTTATCAAAGAGATCACAATCAATAGTAGGCCTTTTCCAAAGGAACTCCTTAAACTGGTTTTCAAAATAAATTTCAGCCGCACGCTTGATCCCATCAGGGTCCGAAAAAGTGACACCACTAGACCGAATTTCACCAATAAAGTTAGCCTTAGAATGAATTTTGGAAGCTGCATGGAAAAACTTGGTATTGCGATCCCCATCTTTTCCCCAAGAGAGACGGGACCGCTGACGCCACATAGAATCAACCAGTCGATGCTTGAACCATAAATCATTTTGAGCAGAGGTGCGACGTATCGCTTGCATCTCTGAGAGATCAGCCACTTCTTCAAGCCTGTCAAGCTCATCAATCTCCTTGCCAAGTGCTTGAACCTCCTCCTCCAGCTCATTGAGAGGCAAAGGGCGCCAATTACGAAGCTCGGCCTTCAGGAGCTTTAGCTTCGAAATAACCTTGTTCGACCCTGAAACCTGCAAGTCAAAAGAGTTCCACCAATTAGCGACCTTATCTTTGAAATCGGGGTTAAGAAGCCAAGCAGAAACAAAACGAAATGGCTTAGGCCCCCAGTTGACGTCCGAAGTCTTTAGGAGAATCGGATTGTGGTCGGAAGTCCACTTGCAAAGCCCCCAGAGACTGGACTCAGGAAAAAGTTGTAGCCAGTCCGGAGAGACAAGCACGCGGTCAATACGACTAGCTGCAGTAGTACTTCTCCAGGTAAATCTCCTGCCAATAAGAGGCAAATCAATAAGATAAAGATCGTCAATAAAACTTCTAAAATGTCCAGAAGCTGGAATGCCGTAATCAGAATCTCCCCTTCTTTCACTCCTAGAAACCACCGCATTGAAGTCACCAAGAGAAATCCAGAGATCGCCGCCAATGGACTCCTTCAGATTAATAATTTCATTCCAAACAGAGATCTGATCAGCCAGTAAAGATGGAGCATAAACCACAAGGATACAACAACGTCTGTCAAGAGAAATAATAGAACCATCCAGGCACAGCCAATTATTGCTCCTCATAACCGAATTGCACTGAAAGAAATTAACACTCCAAACAGATTTTCGTATCTAACATGGAAAAATAATGAAACTAAAAAATACAGTAGAGACAAATATCTAAATTTATGGGAACATATAGAAAAAATAACACTTTCAAAATTAATTTTGTGAAGTTTTTTTAATGATTATATTGAACTTGTAAGTCAAGTGGTAGCAAAAGTTTTGTAATCAAGTGGTGTTGGCTCATACAAAAAATCCGTATTGTATTCTCGTTATTTTTTTTATAAATTGAGTTGTATTACTCCTTATCAAATCATCAAGAATAATTAATTTTTAATAATATGTACAAAGCCTAAAATACTAAATACTCGATTTATTAGAAATATATAATGATAAACGATAAACGTTATCTAATACAATTTCCCAAAAAAATAACCCCTAGTTGGCATCCACGGGATGATATTTGCTGGTGTGTCTTGAATCGGACACCCGGCATTTTTTTTTGGATAAAGACATTTTATTATCTCGTGTTATGTGAAATAGATACATATGATCCTCTTTTCATATGGACTTTGACTTTTGCTGAGATGGCAATAATCACATGGTTTTTACTTGCTGATATGAGATAAATAGATGATATTTCAAATAATATTATAGAAACTTGTAAAAATTAGAAATTAAAATTAAATTATAATTCATCATTGCCACGTAAAGTAAGCTGCTATTCCTCCAGTAACATTTATTTTGTCTTATAAACTGAGTTCATTAATTATTTTCATCCGGTGATTGTATTATTTGTGGTAAATTTTTTGATTATTCGAACAATTTTTTTGGATAAAAATAATCCTAAGTATTATTAAATTAAAATTTTAAAAATCAACCAGATTAAGAAGTTCCAGTCGGTGTTAGGCCATGTATCATTAAGTACTCTCATGTCGTATTTTTACGTGGCAATGATGAATTACAACTTAAAATTTAATTTTTTTAATTCTAGCATGAGGATATTTTTGTAATTTTTTATAATATTACTTAACACATCGTCTATTTGTGCCATGTCAACAAAGTCAAAGTTTTGTCATCATTGTCACGTCAGCAAAGTCAAAGCCCATATGAGAAGATGATACTAAGTATCTATTTCACATAACGCAAGGTACTAAAGTATTTGTTTCTATAACACATGGTGAAAAGTGTCTATTTCACATAACATACGGTACTAAAGTATCTTTATCTTTTTTTGCTTTATGTATTCGGATCACATGGTCAACTGATACAGATTTAAATTGACTGAGTGAGATTTTTTAAAGATGGTAAAAAATCTCAACAAAATTTTGACACTATTATATTATGAAAATTTTAAATTTAAAATCTGATTAACGAGTAACATGGACTGGTGCGACCGGACCCGCATACCTCTTTTACGAGCCGCGACCAGAATTCTTGAGCCCACTCGCACGTTGGCTGATTCCTGTATTGGCATCGCCCCCTTGGATTTTCTTTACTTGGACATTCCTCTCGAGTATGAAAATTGTCTTCTATAGTTTTAACTAACGTACCAAGTTGGAGATCACATCCGTTTTCCGGATCAACAAAAGTGAAAACGATCAAAATAATATGTTATCGTATATTTATTAAAACCGACTTATTTAGATAGTGGACAACAGTATCACGGCAACATAAAATTACAAAGAAAAATAATTTTCTTCTTGTTGAAGCTACATATTACTGAATGCCCTTACAGCTGTTCCTTTTAAAATAAATTTAATAGTAAAACTTCTTTAAAATAATTATTTTTTTGTGATTATGTGTTAGGAGAACCAGGATTTAAAAAAAGAAGTTCAACCGCTGGATCGATTGCGACTCAGGATCAAACTCACGTCATTTTTCACCATAAACCCGGCCCCAGTTTCAACTGGTCGAACTGGCTAGTTTGTTAATAAGACTGGCCGACCCAGTAAAAAAAATTTATTGGAAAATTATATTTTTTAAAATTAAAAGAATTAAATTATGATTTGTATACTTCTACATGAATTTTGCTAGACTAAATATAAAATATTGATAATTATCTACTAGTTTAATAATTAATATAAAATATAAAATATTTTTAATATAAAAAATCTCTAATTTAACTGCGATCGATCGGACCAGTTAATCAGGAGGATGAAAAAAATCCTGAATATTTCCGGATCGTTTATAAAACCATGAGGAGAACAGGATCGGGCATCTATTCAGTGAAAAAGCCGAAAAAGGCGGGCTTTCGTGTAATGCTTGGTGGTTTGTCTTGATCGATAGAGACATACCAAGCGGCTGCTTCACAGCCAACATGACTGCCTTGTGTTCTGTTGGGTGTTTTAATGGCAGCTTTAAGGGTATCTTTAAGACCGCCCGCTAACCCAAGCGAACATTCAAATATCTCCTTCTCCCACTCGACGTGAACTAGCAATGTTAGTCATTCATCGTCCCAAACTTATTGATTCTACCACTTGAGAAGTTATTACTTATTAATTTTACCGAACTGACTAATTTATTTTGTTGGTTGACTTATTCATATTTAAGATAGGTAAAATTTTTAAAATATGATAAAAAAAATTGAACAAATATTGTATTTATAATTACTTAATCTCAGGACATCTTAATTATAATAACACAACTCTTTCACTATTTGAGATAAGTGCTTTTTGGCCAGCTATTTGTATTTTTGCATTCGGTTGGCTTCAATCTCTGCATACTCTCTACGTTGTCTCCCAACTATTCAAAGGATTTAATTAATTTAATGCATCCCAACGAATTCATCATTGGTTGTTTGCTGGCTGCTCAAGACGTTGCTCGACCAATTTATGCAGAGCTGACTTTTCTTTGCCTGAGTAGAGGAGGCTAACTTCCTGAGCGTTCATTTTCTGATTATGTCTACACCGGAAATTTCGGATATTGATATGTGTCAACATTTTCTACTACCTTGTTTATCTTTGAAAATTTATTTTCTTTTTTTAAGAATTGTAACGCAAACCCTACTGACAACTGATTAGACGTAGGAATTCGGTTCATTGTGTTCTCGTACACGATTAAGAGGTACAGATTTAACAAAATTGGAGACCGGACAAATTTATTTCCTAGTAAATTCTCGAATTCTGTCAATGTCAAAAAAACATATTTGGAGATTTGAATGAAGTTTGTCTACTCGCTTTTATTTAAAAGATAAATTTTACATTATGACATATGCTAGGGTTTGAACTCTCGACCTCCTAAATATCTACAAGTCTTTTGGCAACTTGACTTGTTGGTAGTGTTTGATTAATAAAAGTTTGAGAGCTCCGAGCTCTGTTTTCCATCGATGTTCAGAGTAGTAGCTTTGGTACGGTATCGCCAATACAGACCATCGTTAAGATGTAACACGCCCTGATCAGAATATGTGCATGAACACATACAATTGACGTAATGTTCCTTCTTTTCCATAAGAAACAAATTAATTTTTTTTCCTATATTAATAAAAATGGTGACCAACACTTACTTTAATGGTTCTCCATCTACCAGTTGACACCAACCAGGAGGCAGAAATTTGTTTGCATCCAAAATAAAAGTGCATAAAAACAGGCGAGACAGCTAGAAGTTCCACCGGTAGATTGAAAAGATCACTTTTTATTTTTTTCTCAAAGGCCATGGCAGCTTGTAAACGCGTTCTATGGGCAATTTTTTAAATGCTCTGGTTCATAAAAATTCGTGAGCTCCACTTATAAACTAAAGATTTCCGGCGTGGAAAAGTTTGTTAAAGACCATACTTAAAAGTAGTTAGCTAGGGAAAAGTCGAAATTGAGAATCTCTCCAACAACCTAATCATTGGTAACATTCTTGATTAATATAATTATTTCTTAGTTTAGTTGAAGAATGCCAAATGACACTCGGCTAGATCACACAAGCTAAGTGCATTTTTGCAAAAAATTACTTGAGACGTATTTAAACTCAAATAGCTCTTTGCATTTTAATTCATGTGCTTTTTTTCATACCACCTAATATTTAACATCATAGTGACGATTAATTCAGATTCGAGTCGGTAGAATTTTTAAAATGTGAAAAAGTTCTCCTAACTAACACATTGTATTTTTAAAAATTCGAACTCGATATATCTTGGTTAAATTAGAACAACCCCTTTAGCTATTCATCTAAATGTTTGTTGGTAGGTGGTAAGATAGTTATTACTAACGATTCAACTATTACCGAAGTTGATCCATGATCAGCTTGGACATGTCATTCAAGTTTTCTTATTTTGTTTTAGGTTCCCTAGCCGTAGACGTGCATGCACGATCCCCTTGTAAATATAAGTACTATACAGACGTCATAAAAATTTAATAATACAGCATTTATTTTACCAATTACACCTTGCAAATAATGCTGCTTTTTGCGAACAGTTAGATGTACGATACCAATTATACGCGATTCACGACCACACGAATTATTTATCGGGTAACATAAGTGGAAAAAAAATCACGTTAAAAGTGAAAAAAATATACCATAAAAAACGAAGATCGAGTTTAAGGATAGTTATGGACTAAATTGGATATTTTGAATTCGTACATTATCTTACATTTCCTCAATTGGAACGTGAAAAGGAAGTGTCGCCGATGGAAACCCTCCAACATTTCCGTTGCCCGGTGACTTCTCCCATGAAATTTAAATCTGGCTGTCTCACTTCTTTTATGTCTTACTATAAAAATTACCACAATTTAACTTTTTTTACCTTTTATATTCATGGTCAAGTATCATGGAACATTATTTAGGTGAGATTTATTTATTTTTATAAAGTTTAAACTTGAGAAGAAAATTCATGTTTCTTAATAAACTATAATTCGTATTAGCAATTAAACATACCAAACGAAATTAAAATTAAAAGAGCCAATGTACTTTTGTTTTTTCAACGGAGAAGAGCAAGAAGCAGCAATAGACAAAACACCGTCGAAATTAAGGAAAATTATCAATAGATGGGTACATTCCGAAACAGGCAAATTAACATTAAATCCCTCGCATCACCAGGCTAATTACACGATTAGCCGGTGCAAAATATGGTTAATGATCATCACTTCCTCTCGCCTAATTGTTACCTAAACCACATTATTCATATAAATAGTATAACTTTTTTACGTGTATACACTAATCAGCTCGCAGTTTATTAATTAATCACTCTCCCGCGCTTAATTAATTAACCACCCCGAAACGGCGTCGTCGTTTGATTTCCCCACGGTCAACAAGCGTAGAAGTCAACGATCTCGTCGAGGGACTCCGGCTGGGGGTCGGCGTTCTCGAGCATCCAGAGGAGGTGCTCGAACAAGACGACCTCGCATCCGACGCTGAGTGTGTCGTCCCCGCTGGACGACCGGTCGGCCAGCTCGCGGAAGACGGGGTGGTCGATGACGTGGGAGGTGACGAGGTAGCGGCGCCGGGACTTTCCCACGTAGACGGGGTGGAGCTCGGCGGACGAGGAGGAGGATGAAGAGAAGGATGATGTGGCGGACGACAGGGAGGATGTCCGATCCTGGTGGCGGACGACCGGTTGTTTGTTGAAGGAGTTGAGCTTCTTGAGGACCGACTTTAGCTTCATTAGCTTGCCTCCTTTTGCCATTTTAGTGTTGGGTTTAAGGAGGGAGGGAGGAAGAAGCTGAGGGGAGTTGAGAAGGCAGAAGGGTGGTTCTCTTTTATAAAGGGTGAGGTGAGGGATAGAAAGGTAGTTTCCTCGAGGTGGATTATTTGGACTTTTGTTGATTTTAGTTTTCTATTGGAGGAGATGCGGGGTCCACCACGCATTGTTGGTCCCGCGTTTAATTTGTATTGATGGACTGATTGCTGATATGATTAAAAAGATTTGGCGGCAAGAACTTGCGGCCCTGATTGTTAATTAGAGAAGATGATATCATAATTGAGTATTATTTTTTTGGTTTATATATGTCCGACCCACCGATCGACTAATCTAGATTCGAGCCGGTGAGATCTTTGAAATGTTGCAAAAAAATTTCAATAAGTATTTAACACTATTGCATTATCAAATAATCGAACTCGAGTTATAGTTAAACTGAAACAATGATGTGAGTTGATCTAAATATTTATTAACATTATTGATTATTAGTTGATAGCCACATTATGATTTATTGATGGGATAGTTTGGAGCAGCGGAGATAAAATCTCCAAGTTAAATGATTTATTGATGGGATGGTTTGGAGCAGCGGAGATAAATCTCCAAGTTAAGGAAAAAATTAATACGTACCAAAATCTACTGGGGTGTTATACAACTCAGTTTAATGAGAGGTCTAGAGTTAAATATATATATATATATATATATATATATATATATATATATATATATATATATATATATATATATATCTTAATGTATTGAAATTTGGCAGAATTATTTTTAATCTTAATGTATTGAAATTTGGCAGAATTATTTTTGTTAATTATATTGGACTTAGACAGATTGATTTAGTCCATTTAGTATGTTTTAAAATATTAAAAAGTTTTATGAAAAATTAATTAGACTAAAAATAAAATTTTTTCTTTAGCCAAACAAAATATTTCCTATTTGTTTAGAGAATTTTGACACATTTCAGATTCTACCTAACGTGAACTTGTATTAGTCAGTCCAACGAATATCTGATAGTATGTAGTATTAGAAAACAAAATGTGGTTGATAGAATAAACATCAGTTTCCTTAATTAAATTATTAAAGGAAACGAGACGACTTTTGTCCATATTACTTATTTTAGGGTCGAGTTAGTAGTTATTTCAACAGCAAGCATATTCTCCATTGGTTACTAGTGGTAGTTAGTTTCTCGGTTCATTTTCAATTCCTCTTATATTGATCTCTTTTTCTTTAATTTATTGCTTCGTATTTCTTAATTGAGATAAACTGCCATCGAAAGCGACAGTCATGTGCAACGGTGTTTGCCAAAAGGTATCGGACAATATTCACCAACAACTTTTTTTAATTTTTTATGCGTCAACAATCAATTATTTGGCAGAGGCATGGACCAACTTGATTTGTCTTCTTATCGAAGTTTTTATGAAGTGGTGAAAGAACGACAAGGGAAAGGAGCATGGCTTCATCGGCCTATGATCGGTTGGCAAGCAAATTTATATAAAATTGTGAATCCGTTATAGATTTTGTCCGCGCGATTACGTTGGAGGACGTAATTTTAAGTCCTATTCGTAACAACAAATCCAACACGTCCTAGCAAAGTTCGTCGTGTCGGATATCCGAAGGGTATTGGATATTGTACTTCTTTCATCTTAAGCTTTGAACTGACTTAGAAGATAAATTTTTCTAGAATATAGATGAAGATCGACTCGTCCTTGGACATCCTTTGTGTCTGAGCTATTGTTGCCTGCGACCCTCATCCACCGAGCTCGGGAATTGCTAGCTCGAGGCTGTGAGGTCCACATATAGCATACTTGGCGAGAGGAAAATCACATTGCCGATGCACACTCAAAGCACGCTACGACTATTATCTTTGCTTATCTCGTATTTGATGTTCTTTTGTTGTCCTCCTTGAGTGTGTATTTGGAAGACCTAAAAGGGGTTAGTTGCACCCGTATTTTTTAAGTAAAATTTTATATTATATTATATCTTGCCATAGATTTCCGTCAAATCATGACTACGCCTTGTGTTGTTATACTCGTGCTATTTTGCATGTTCATTGACGAATAAAGGTTAGAGAATTCTTTGTCCCTCATATATACAAAGAAAGTTTAGCGTGTCTAAAGTATTATTAAATTTTGACTTTATCTTCGTCAACATGCCTTGACACAAGATCATGCAAGTAATAATAGATTAAGTTATAAACTTGTTTTAATATTAAATTATATTTTTTATATCTGGCACAAATAAATACGTAATATTTTCAATTTTATAAATAATTCTATCATATATTCAATTAACTTATTATAATCTCAACATCATTCCCAGTATATGAATTCAAATTCAAACTGGATGAACCATAAACTACGTACAAAAATCTTTCGTCGAATTTGGACATATTTTCTAAAAAAAGTTGAAACAAATTCCTCCATTGACGGGTTATTCGGCTATATGTTTAACACTACTGTTGCCCTGCACATGGCATCATTTTCCAGATTTCTCGCAACTAGTGGAAAATTAAATGCTCGAATTTGCAACAACTCTTATTTATCGCACTAAGAAAGATGTATCGTATGGAATGCAAAAAAAAAAACGTTGCTCGAGTGGAACACATTTATTTTTTAGGCAAAACATTGATCATTCCAAAATTAGTTACACAAAAAACGTCAGAAAACACTAATTTTCTAAACTAATTATGTATTGAAGCACATGTAACATTGACTTCATCACAGATCAACACAAATTTTTTCATCAAGTACGTTTAGCCATGGTTCTTTTGAGATATTTGTAAGACAAGTATGCCCACATTATTAATATAAATAGTACAATCAAATCACTAAAATATTTTTTACATATCAAACATTTCTTTAACATGGGTATTATAACATTAATCTCTTAATCAAAAAGATCATAAATAAACACATATATATTTAGCCATGTTAAAGACATAATTAGATAGGAGTTATCTTCGGATGTTGGTATAATTAATTACATATTGTCCTTATTATAAGAGTTGCTCTGATGACGACACATGGCGGCGAACACTGAACAGGGCATGTGAACCACACACGGAGTAAATCTTTGTCCCGAAATAAAATTTCGCCCCAAAAATATCTGAAGATTAAAATTAACTCGTAACATTTCCATAACTTCCCATGTGACGCAACTTAAATTTTTTTTTTTACATTACGCAACTTATTTTTTTCAGTGCGCCCACATTTGTTCTTTCAAAGTTAATGGAACGGCGGGCGATATACTTGATTATTGGTTGGTGGTTATTATCTTTTGATTAAGAATGTATCATCGAACAAAATTTTTAGTGTGTTTAGGATGGGCAAAATAAATTTTTACACCTAGTAATACCTAAGAGGTACTTACCAAAAAATACCTCAGAGGTTGAAATTGAATGTCCGTCAAATCATGTAATACTTGTATTATTAGGCTAAATGCCATTTGACATGTTTAGGATGGGTATTGGTGTTTGTTTTTCGGTGTGATACTTTTTTGTTATGATTTAATATTTTAGGTTAGATATGAATATTTTAACATGTTATTAGAGCAAGTTTCATTCACGAATTACACGATCTCCAATTTTACAGCATGCGAGACAAAGTGTTCAAATCTCTACCGACACATATGCTTAATGTGCAAACTTTGGCTCATTAGTTCAAACAGGAGAGTGTTGAGATAACAACATTATTATGTGAGAGTAATTAACTTTTTTTAACTTTAAATAGATCATCCACTTGACTTAATATTTTGAATTCTATAGAAATTCTAACATTTAATAACAAAACTCAATAACCACACAAGATAATATAATAATCTTGAAAACGTGATACAAAAAATAAGCTAAGTTTTTCGAATAATTATGCAGGAATAGAGTTTTCAAGAATGTCACGACTAAATTATAATGGGCAAGTTACTCTCAAATCCTTGGTCTTTGGTCACCCTCTCCCTAAGGTCCCTGACTTTTGGAAAAAGATTATCTCGTCCCTAAGTTTTGATGATAATAGACTATCGGGTCTCTGGAGCCGAAATATTCCATATTCTCCAGCCATACCCCACTTGAAAAGGCTAAAATGTTCTTCCCACTTAAAAATAAAAAATCTCTTTCCTCCTCCCTTCCCCTCCTTCTTCCTCCTACCTCATCTCCATCCTCCAACCTTCAACCACAACTCAAAACCAAAATTTTTAGTGAGAATTAAAATTAATTAGAAAGAATTAAAATTTGAAGAACCCTAATTCTAAAAACTTTAATTTTAATTAGAATACCCAACATGGAAATAAACCAGGTCGAAAATTCCTTGTTCGTCTTCATCAAAAAATAATTAAAATCAATCTATTAAAATCTTCAAGTTTCACCCCAAAATAAATCCAGAGAACATTTACAGGCGAATAAGGGAAAACCCCATAAAGACTTGAGTCGAAGGAGACACTCGTTATGGATCCGGACCTCAAGGCCAACGTCAAATCTGACCTAGAGGGATTTTTTAAGTCCGAGCAGCAGTACCGCTGACATCGACCTGTCCCTGTCCCGCATCAGGGACGACGCCGACCTCAAAACGCTCCTCTTGAAAACCACGCGCCGCTCTATCGTTCACGTCGAGGGGTTGGATCGGCACGAGGTCGCTCCATCATCCTCGTGTTCTTCACCGTCACGAGGGAGGAGGAGATGGACCCGTCGGCACGAGGTCGCTCCATCGTCCTCGTGTTCTTCACCGCTACAAGCGAGAGGCAACGGAGCGGCGGCTCCTGGGTTTTTTCCAGGAACCCACGGTCGGGCTTCTGAGCGAACAAGACTGGCGTCGCGGCACGAATTTTGGAATATCATTGGATTTTGGTTGTAACCATTTACATGGTGTTGTAATTTTGGATGCTTTGGTGATGAATAAATTACACCTCTGGAAAATTTTTTGGTTATTTAATTTGGTGTTCTTAATGTTATATTATTTGGTTTGTGTTTGTGTTTTGATCGAAGGTGGGAGGTGGGAAATAGAAGATGAAGTGGGAGGGAGAAGGTAAAGAGATGGAAAGAGGTTTTTTTACTAAGAGGGGCATTTTAGTCTTTTCAAGTGGAGAATCGCCGGAGAATATGGAATATTCCGGCACCAGCGACCCGAGAATATATTATCATCAAAACTTAGGGACGGGATAATCTTTTTCCAAAAATCAGGGACCCTAGGGGAATGGTGACCAAAGACCAGGGACTTGAGAGTAATTTGCCCAATTATAATTATAATCGCTTTCATCCATTTACTTGACCGGTCAAAGCCAGATTTCTGATAAATGTCTCCCGATTCGGAGGTAAGCGTGAATATGGGTCTGACAGTTGCAGGTATGTTCACTGCATCACCCGGATAGAATAATTATTTACAATTCAGCCTTAACTTCAAACTAGACAAGGATCCTAATTTTTTTATAAGTAATATAAATTTTTATCGTAATAATATTTAAATATTATATTATAACGTTATAACACGGGTATAATTATTTTATTCGAATTTGCAGCTACAAGTTTTTAAAAGTTGACACGATAAAATACTGAGAGAAAAAATGGGTCCACGTAAAATTAGTACATGAATCGATCTTCTTAGCAAATAATAAAATTAATAATGAAGGTATTGATCATGGGATACCATAATGACTCAATATTAATTTGCATATATTTCCAAACTTAATCCCATGAAGGTGTCGGAGTTAATGTCATTATGTTCGTGGATTATCAAGACAACCTAAATACGGTGGCGATTTTGTTCCTCGGGTTCATTGAATAAGAAATAATTGTGGAGATTAATCGGAGAAAGAAACAGATTGAGTAATATGGTATTAGATTCCCTCAGATGCTTATAAGAAAATCATAAGTCCATGACATGCTCTGAATACGTACAAGAAATATGGCGACAAATTCATATTAATTGGCCGTGTAATTCTACCTTATATAAAATTGTGTTAGAATTTGCCTATCAAATTTAAAATATTAAAATATTATGTTAATATATTTTCAACGTTTATAAGTAAATTTACTGCATTTTGTAATTAGCAACATGGTAATTGCAAAATATCTTTTCACATGAATATCATCGGGTCAAAATATGTACGGCCTCTGACTTTACTAATGTGTCATGACACATAAGTAGTACGAGCAACAACGGATCGCGAGATCAACTCGCTCTAACTATGAAAAAATATTTATATTTAACGTAAAATTTTAAGATAATCTATTAATAGATTTTCAAAACTTATTTTAAATTTACGAGTAACTAACAATATGATAATTATAATAAGTTAGCAAACTGATTCCTAGCCGGGGAACAAAATCTTATCCTTTGCGGAAGCAATACATTGTACATTGCATTTGCATATAAAAAACAATATGTATCAATTTGACTCTTAATACTAGCGTTAAAAGTAGGACGAGAAAACAAAAACTTTAAGTGACAAAAAAAAATCCATAGATATAGATCATGTAGAAATTACGAAATATAGAATATAGAAAGTTAATGGACCATACAAACACTAGCCTCTTTTTGTCTCATGGGTCCAAACCAGGTTGACGAGCATGTGCAGATAAGATCTTTGTGATCTTATGGAGGATTGGTGCATGTGAAAATTGCTAATCTTGTCAGGCGCCGTTCCCCCCTTCCCTATTAAATTTTTACAAAAAAAAATGTTACACCTTACGTGAAACGTCCGAACATTTGTCAAATCGTCTAACATTATATACCGCTAGCTCAAATGTCCTATCTATTAGTTATTACAATAACTTAGGATCTGATAGTTGAATTGGATGGGTAGGATCTCGTGCAATACGCAAATCAAATTGTTCCGGTATCGTATTAAAATTCTGTTTCAAATCCATAATTTAAGTTAATTAATATATTTGTTTGGTCTATACTATCTCTTATTCGAATATTATTGCGTCGACTAATTCAAATTCGAACCAGTTGAGACCTTTGAAATGTGACAAAATTTCAAGAAGTCTTTTACACTGATCCATTCCCAAATTCTTGAACAAAACTCAAGACTTCAAAAATTTTAAATAGTGAATATGTCCAGTCTAATTCATTATGTTCAAAATTCAGTACCGGGTAATCAATGCAACATTGTATTTCACATGATGATTGATTAGATATAATATTATTATATAAAAAGCTTTCCAATTGTCACCTAATTGCAATGTTCTTCCATGTGTAGATATCTCTATATCATATCGGTGCAACTTTCTCGGGTCTTGGAACAAACAAATGTTATTTCACGTCGTCTCTAAATAAGTTGATTTAGTGGGATAAATGTTTGGGCCGCAAATTTGATTTCCAAGCTCGCGGTCTCGTCTCCGAATACTCGGGCCAGGCCTAAACAAGAAACTGTACTGGACTTTTACATTGGGCCTGTCATCTTCAACGACCAATGTTTTAAAAACAAGTTTTCGTTTTTTTTGGTAAAACAGATTAATAAGAAAAATATTTTAAATATATAATATATCTTTAATAAATAAATAATTTTATGTTATTTGGGTAGATTTTTTCAAAATTGTTTAAAATCACTTTATGTTGTTTGTTTGTACATCTGAAAAATTAGTTACCAAAAAAGTTTGAAAAATTAGATTTTGTTATTAGTAGTTAATTTTTAAATTATTTTGAGTTGTTATGATTTGTAAGATTTTACAAAAGTGTTTTATTAAGAATTTGACCGTAAAAGCACTAACTACAAAACATAAACATTAAAATTGATAAAATATATCTTAGTAAAATCAATAAAGAAACAAAAGCGAGACTTCCAGAAAAATGAAAGTAACAAGCACCAATGCGATGATTGACACCATACGCGTCCATATCAAAGCAAGTTGTAATCCATGATCGGTCCCGTATCGGAAATTGCTAGAAAGGACTGGGCTGGGCTTTTTCTGAAAAGTCCTAATATAAACGAATTTTTTAATAATTAGCGGCTCATAGCTCTCCAATTCCAACGGTTCTCATCGCGGACACCACTAGTCACTCCAACGACCCTCTTCTGGATCCATCTCCAAACAAACTAAAACCACATAATAAGTAACCTTAAAACAATTTACAAATTTTAAACGACAGCTATCTAGATCAAAAAATTATTATTTTATTTAGAAAAGACATCACTGATTTGAGTCCATAGTAAATATAATAATATTAAATATTTATTAAAAGAATTTTGCTAACTTTTAAAAATCATATATATTTTCAATTAAATTAATTTCTGATAAATATTTGAATGTGGGAAAGCCTCGAGTCTGAGATTATGTATCTTGTGGTTAAATAGAAATTTATCAAAAGATCATATCCAATTTTATTCAGTACAATAAATCTTTTAATATTATGTTTTAATTTTTTGGATAAATTATTCTCTAGTCCTTGGAAATCAGCAAAATCTCCAATGGGTTCTTACTGTTTCAAAATTTCTATTTTTATCCTCAAATTTGCTAAAATACAGGTCCTTTGCCGACGTCATCGGTCAATATAATTTTGTTTATGATCTTTATACCCTTCCAAAAATAAAAAATAAAAAATCACTGCTTATCTTCTACGGCTAGTTTCGTCGTCTTCTTTGGTACATCAATCCAGCAACAGAGGTCCAACCCCGACCCAGGCCGACCCAGTGCCTCTGTTCCCGATCAACATCTTCTCCGGCAACCGATGGGGAACTGCTGCAAACGGGTTGGAGAGGAACCCCACCCTCCTCCTTCTTACCTCGCCGTCCTACTCCTAGTAACGTTAGTATCTCGACTCCGTCCCTGGATGCGCTGCTCTACCCCCTCCGCTCCAACGACCACACACTCCTGGCCAACTCCATGGCCACCGCCGGACTCCGTCCTCTCTCTCTAAACCCTAAACATGCTCGCCCCATCAGACTCCTCTCTCTTTGCCCTCGACATGACCCTACCCCAAGTGGTGAAAAGCTCGACCTGGAAATCACTGAACAGTGCTTCAGCCTAAATCAAAGCCCTTACGGTTGTTCGTAAACGACCAATAGCAGTTTATTGCTCGATTTGTGGATTGGAAGTAACCCATGCGAGATGGTGGTGGTGGTTGTAGAGTTGATGCGACAGAGGGTGGTGGTCGGAGAAGTTTGGTTCGTCGGAGTCGGGACAAGGATGAGATATATTTTTTTTTATTGTAAGGGTAAAACTGTCATAAAAAATTATGTCGATCGATGATGTCATCAGTGGGTCGGGTGGGGGCCCGAGAGTTGCATTTTAGCAAACTTTAAGAACGTAAGTAGGTGTTTTGAAACAGTATGAACCCTATTGGTGATTTCGTTAAACCTTAGCAACGGAAGGGTAATTTGTCCTATTTTTTCCTTCCAAATTCTTCATTCCCGGGAAACTTAAAACCGGGGCCCACCCCCGCACCCACCGCCTCCACCAAAAAGCGAAAACGGTTACTTCCTTGTGATGGATGCCTTTTCCCATGCACTTCCTAGCTGTTGGCCAAAGTAGGAAAATATGAACCCCAACAACATCCAACTAAACCGCCCCCGGCCGATCCCAATCCCGCTCTTCTCCACTTCCCGCCAATTCAAAATCCGGCTGTTCCCTTTCTACAGACGGCGCCGTATCAAACGGACGATACCCTCCGCCTCAATCTCACCTTCAGATTTCCTCTCCCAGTTCCCGCCCCAAACGGCCGTGACGGTTTCCTCCTTGGGCCTCATCGCTTCCTTCTCCGGCCTCGCGCTATTCCTCTCGCGGAAGTTTGTTAACCCTGGGAGGAGAGCTACCAAATCGTCGGACATCGGCGAGTGGATCCTCTTCACCTCCCCGACGCCGTTTAACCGCTTCGTCATCCTCAGATGCCCTACCGTCTCATTCCAGGGCGGCGGCTCCGCCTCCCTCAGCGACCGCCTCGTTCAGGAGGACCGACACTTCGTGAGACTCGACACCGGGAGGATCGCGGTCGGCGGTGGCGGAGAGGAGGAGGAGACGGAGTTGGAGTACCAGCGGGTTTGCGTCAGTACGGCGGACGGCGGCGTCGTTTCGCTCGATTGGCCTGCGAATTTGGACTTGGAGGAAGAGCACGGGCTGGACACCACGCTGCTGCTAGTCCCTGGTACTCCACTAGGGAGCATGGACGCGGGCGTACGTTCGTTCGTCTCTGAGGCGCTCCGCCGCGGGATTTTCCCCGTCGTCATGAACCCTAGGGGATGCGCCGGTTCGCCTCTCACCTCTGCCAGGTGCGTTGACTTTTCGTTCGATCTTTGACTTTTTATGCAGTGGTTTTGACTTCTTAACTGCTTTTGTATGTGAAACCGTAGGTTGTTTACGGCTGCTGATAGCGATGATATCTCCACAGCTATTAAGTATGTTAGTAAGGCGAGGCCCTGGACTACGATGATGGGCGTGGGATGGGGATACGGCGCAAATATGTTGACCAAGTATCTGGCTGAAGTAGGGGAGAGGACGCCACTCACTGCCGTTACCTGTATTAACAACCCTTTCGACTTGGAGGAGGCCACCCGGTGCTCGCCTTATCACGTTGCTTTGAATCAGAAGCTCACCGGTGGCTTGGTAGACATCTTGCAGTCTAACAAGGTTTCTAGTTGGTCCCTGCCTTCAATTCTTGCTACTAATTGGAGAGGAAATGATGATATTTTTGTTACTCTGTGCTTAACTAGTTAACTGCTTGGACTCTTCAGGAGCTATTTCAGGGAAGATTAAAAGGCTTTAATGTTGAAAAGGCTTTAGCAGCGAGATCAGTCCGTGATTTTGAGAAAGCCATATCTATGGTGTCTTACGGTTTTGAGGAACTAGAGGATTTTTATTCAAATTCTAGCACACGCGCTATGATTGGGGATGTGAAGATTCCAGTTCTTTTCATCCAGGTGCATATTTCTTTGTCCAACTCTATTCCTTTTTTACTTTAAGATTAGTTTCCTGAATGCCTGGTTGGTGTGAACTTACTTTTTGAGTTTCTGCACAATATCAGAGTGACGATGGAACAGTGCCTCTATTCTCAGTTCCTCGCAGTCTGATAGCAGAAAATCCATACACAAGTCTCCTCTTGTGTTCTTATGCTCCTTATAGTGTGGCTGAGGGAGGTAGAACTGCTGAATCTTGGTGCCAAAAATTTGCAATCGAGGTGATTGATACTTTTTTCCTCCATGATATGCACATGATGTTGGATATGTAAACTTTTTCTATTTGCTAATTTTCCATATTCATCTGTGAGATATGAGATGGTCTTGTGTGTGTACATAGGAATAATGCTTGCAGTATATTCGTTGAAACTTCCTAAACTATAAGCTAAGGACTTTTTAACAGAATTTGGATAAGCTTTCAGCAACCACTTGCTAGTTGTGTCATAAGTTTGGGGATCCAACTGATCTGTTAATTTTATTACACTAATAATTACGCCTTGCCAGGGTTTGAACCCTAGATCTCTATGCCTTGTGACGCTAGACCAAATGCCATTTGGACTAAACTCAGTTTTCTGATGCGACAGCTATTGCATGGTGTAGGCTGACAAAGTAGTACGCTGAAATTTTCACCTTTTTGTTGTGAGTGATATGCTGATTAAATGTTGTACACTCAGTGGCTCACAGCAGTGGAGCTTGGTCTTCTGAAGGGTCGCCATCCACTTTTGAAAGATGTAGATGTTACCATCAACCCCTCTGAGGGATTAACTCTTCTGAATAACAGAGAATCGGATGATTCTGCTAAATCTAAGAAGCTCTTAGATGTCACGGTGGCTAATGCTTATGAAAATCCCCTAGACTCTCCAAAGGAGCTCCTTGAAAATGACGATAGTACTGCTATTAGAGTGCATTCACGCTCGCCCCAAGATTATCGTAAAATTTTGGAACTGAAAGAGGGATCGCATGCAGCAGAAAATTTGGTGTTGCAACAGACTGGTTCTGTTGATTCTCATTTGGTTATTGAGGAGCAAAGTAATGCGGCAGACACTGAAAGAGGTCAGGTTCTGCAAACAGCACAAGTTGTCATGAACATGCTCGATGCAACTGTTCCTGGTATTCTGGAAGAGAAACAAAAGGAGAAGGTATTGTTTATGATCCTTGCCAAGTTTTCTTGCTTTTGGACTTTTGGGCCAGAATCACCATTGTTGCTCATGATGGTATAAGCGATCAACAACCCTGCCCGTGTCTCTGTGCAATTTTCCCTTTGGCAAATTTTCTTATTCTCTTTTGCTGATCTTTTGACAGTATCTCATCTGTATACCAGATCTTGACGGCTGTCAGTCAAGGAGAGACTCTTATGAGAGCTCTCCAGGATGCAGTGCCAGAAGATGTTCGTGGAAAACTGACAAATTCAGTAACAGCGATCCTGCAGTCTCAACAAACAAACTTGAAACTTGATAAACTTATGGGAATGGATAAGATTTCTGGTGTGTCGGCAGAGCTTAAGTCAAAGGTCCAGGAAAAGGTTGGAGTATCAGGCACGGAGAACATGCAAAATGACGCTGATTCTTCTGATCAGATGAAAAAGGCTGATAACCTCTCCGATGGATTCGATAGTGGCCAAGTTGGAAGCAACAAAGCTTCTGATACTCCAACCTTTTCCATGCAAAATGACGCTGATTCTTCTGATCAGATGAAAAAGGCTGATAACCTCTCCGATGGATTCGATAGTGGCCAAGTTGGAAGCAACAAAGCTTTCGATGGACGGGAATTGGGGTCCCAACCAAGCGCAGATCAACAACATTTTGATGATACAAGTCCCGCCCAAAAAATGAATGGTCAATCACATGATCCTTCTGATTCTAATCAGAGGGGTACAAGAGATTCAGTAAACAATCAGGAGAATGGAGAGGCCACCAAAGATAGAGAGCAGTTTAATAATAATGGGAAGAACTTGGGAAATGGTACTGGCCAAGCTGTTCTGGATGGTGAATCATCATCCTCATCTGAATCAAATAGAGATTATGTTGCACCAACTAAAGAAGAGCTTAACCTGGATGGTCCTGCTCAACAAGATAGGAGGGTCACAGCTAATACACCTGATGAAGCACAGTCGAGAGAAGGATCTATTCCCGATTCCCAACCTAATGAAAATGAAGGCAGTGACGGTCAGAAGAATGAGAATAAACCTGCTGACCCTATCGTTGCTCAAAACACACATGCAACCTCGGATTCTCGTGCACCTACATTTGATGTTGCTCAAGCGTTAGATGCCTTCACTGGAATGGATGATTCCACCCAAGTTGCTGTTAACAGTGTCTTTGGCGTGATTGAAGATATAATTTCTCAGATGGAACAGGAAGATAGCGAAGTTTCCGATGATGGAAAGGAGGATGCATCTATAGGCTCTAAGTCTAAGAATCTCAGTGCAACTAGCGATCATCAAAGAACAGAAGATATAACTTCTCAGATGGAACAGGAAGATTGCGAAGATGCCAAGGATGGAAAGGAGGATGCAGCTATTGGCTCTAAGTCTAAGAATCTCTGTGCAAGTAGCGATCATCAAACAACAGAGGAGGAAAGTAGTGAAAGAGGCTTGGACTACTCTTCTGACTCATTACAGGATCCAGATATACGCAAGTGCAAGGAGAATAACACTAATGGTCATAGTGCTACATCGTCTGGATTGTTGGAGCAGGAACTTACTGAGGATCCCGTGTTATTGAATGGAAATGGAGCAGCATTTAGTAAGCATGGTGTGGCAGATAGTGAGGAAATCTACAAGAATAAAATGCAAGATCAACCAGTTAGTTGGAAATCATTAGATGACTATACCAGTAAACAAGATCCTGACACTACCTTGCAATTAAGCTCAGATTATCGCATTGGCTATTTACAGAATGGACACGGTAGATATCCTGTTTCCCAGATTCCCTGTAATGAGTCCCTGGATTTGGATACTACGACTGCCTTATTACTTGACTACTTGCCCGAGGAAGGCCAATGGAAGCTGTTGGAGGAAAGTGGGAACAGTAATGGATCTATTGATAGTGATTTCATTGATAGCAAGGTTCAGGTCCATTCACCTGTGGAAGTAAATGATAAAGATAACTGTATTGAACCCCCCTATGTGGTACTAGATTCTGACGAGCAACAGGAATCCCTAGATGACAATACCGTGGGACATTCTAATGGTATGAGAGACAGTGATAACAGATTGGTGGAATCAATTCATTTTATGAAAGCAATTGTAACAAAGTCTTTGAAGATAGAAGTTGCAAGGAAGCTTAGCTCAACTGACTTTAAACAAATGGAATCACATCTAGGTGGTGATATAGAGCAAGTTGCAAATGCAGTGTCCTTTGCCATTGGACAAAGCAAGGATGCTTTCTTCTTGCAGAGTGAAGGCCATGATGATCAATCAGTTTCAAGAAAGGTGAGGATCCTCCATGGAGATCATGTTGTCAGAGCTATTGCAAATTCTGTTCAGGAAACAAGATATCTGAGCAAAGTTCTGCCTGTTGGTGTTGTCATTGGCACTAGTTTAGCAGCCTTGAGAAAGCATTTTAATGCAACAACAGACCAGAGAATTGGTTTAACTCCTGCTCATGAAGCTGAATTTTTAGGGGACAATAATCAAGAGAAATTTGACATCAATGAGATTGGTTTGGATTCCACAAAGAAGAATGATAAAACTGACAGTTCCAATGTTAGAACAAGAAAAGAAAAGGAGGCAGACTTGAGAGATGGAACCACAAATGATGTTATGGTTGGTGCTGTAACAGCTGCCCTTGGAGCCTCTGCATTGCTGATGGGACATCAGGTAACTTCTGCGTGATGTTTCCGCATCTGTCATTCCCTCCCATCCTCTCAGAAGAAGCCCTCATGCTCTTCTGTTATTCAACTAAGTTTGCATCCCATTCCTTTTTTTTTTGTTTCTGTTGTTATTAAGCTCTTGCATTCTAAAACTATTTTGACAGAATGAACGCCAGGAAACAGTTGAAAAGTCATTCGAGTCTATGGGAAGTAGAGGAGATTACCAAAAGTCAGCTGACAAGCTTGTTGAGACCACATGTGTCAAGGATCAAAATAATGTAGTCACAAGCTTTGCGGAGAGAGCGCTGTCAGTTGCTGCTCCTGTGGTTCCTACCAAGGAAGACGGGGAAGTTGACCAAGACAGGTATCAATATATATGGTCTTTATGTCTCAGTTCCATATCTTACATGCATAATTTTCTATATAATGTTCACTTTGTTTTTGTTTTGTTGGCAGACTGGTCTCTATATTGGCCGACTTGGGACAGAAAGGTGGCGCGCTGAGGCTTGTTGGTAAAATAGCTCTGCTTTGGGGTGGAATAAGGGGTGCGATGAGTTTGAATGACAGACTCATCTTGTTTTTGCGCTTAGCAGAGCGTCCTCTGTATCAAAGGTAACTCAGGTTTGATGTTCTGTCATTTCATATTTATCGACTTCCCCAGAATCGAGTGAAAGAATTGCTAGTAAATGGATAGTAGCTGTCTGCAAAATGAAGAGAAGAGGGGTCGGCTTTGATCATCTAAATGATTGCTGTCCCGGTTTTTTTTTTTGGTAATTGGGTTTCTTTTTTTCTTACTTGAAGAACTCTATTATTTATTTACCTTTTCCTTTCTCACATCCGGAGTAACTCACTTTGAAGGAGACTAGCTTCTTAGCCATTTCTTGAATACGGGTACATCCATTGTGAACTTTTTTCCCAAAAGGTGCATTGCAAGCTGGATCAGTAAAAAAGTATGAAGTCTTTTTTATCCTTTTTGGCATTACATGATAAGTTGTGTTGTTAAATGAAAATTTCAAATCTGGATACTCTGTAGAACACTGGTTGACCAATTTCCACTTTGAACAACATATCGATTGAAACCTGTAACATATATAGAGCTTAGGTTCATCTCTGTAACTTGAAAGCTATACTAAAAGATGCTGTTTTGCCCTTGTTTCATGCCTCTACTTCTGTTTTCTATGCACTCGAATGAGAAGGCAAGATGAAAGTTCTCTTTCCATTTTGAGATATCTAGTTCACTGTTTCATTTGTTTGATGCTTTCTTCATTAGGATCCTTGGGTTTGCTGGCATGGTTCTCGTTATGTGGTCACCAGTCGTTATTCCATTTGTTCCAACGCTTGTCCAGAGGTGGACCACAGGAACTCCCTCTGGTTTTTCTGAGCTTGTTTGCATCAGTGGCCTGTATACATCTATTCTGATACTTCTTATGATATGGGGCCGAAGAATACGTGGCTATGAAGATCCTCTAAAGCAGTATGGATTGGAACTGGCTAAATTGCCGAAGGTATGGATATATTTTCTGGTTTCATTTTGCTAGACTTTAATTATTTGTAACAAATATTACACAATGTTCAACCTTGTGCTCACACTTGCAGGGTCTTTTGAAGGGGTTCGTTGGGGGAGTGATGCTCGTGTTATCAATACAAGCTGTAAATGCCTTGTTTGGTTGGTCGATTTTCTCTTGGCCTTCGAGTCTTCCTGCATCATCCGCAGATGTAGTCACTTGGCTTAGAGCTCATGGAAAATTGATGATGCTGGTGGGCAGAGGAATTATAACTGCAACTGGCGTTGTGCTTGTTGAAGAACTGCTTTTCAGGTCTTGGCTGCCCCAGGAAATAGCTGCAGACCTGGGTTATCATCGTGGAATCATCATCTCAGGGCTCGCCTTTTCCCTTACCCAGAGGTACTTCTTGGATTTCCCTTTCTGTTACAGTATGTTTGTTTGAGAGTTTGCATTCTATCGATTGTTGATAATCAAGCTATACGTTGTATATTTAGTTTCTTTCCCCATTTTGGATTAAGCATCTTTTTCTGCTGGCTCGACTATCCAAATTTCTGTAAAATTGTGAATCTGGAGCTAGGAACAGAATGGAGGAGTTCATTATATAGTACTGGTAGGTCTCACGCACACTTTTCCTTGTTATCATCTCAACGATTTATATAAGTGTTCCCTGCTGATTTTCAGGTCTCTATGGGCAGTTCCCGGGCTTTGGCTCTTATCATTGGCTCTTGCTGGATTTCGACAACGGTGTCAGGGTAGTCTCTCCATTCCAATCGGATTGCGAGCAGGGATGATGGCTTCAAGTCTTGTTCTGCAAACTGGTGGTTTTCTGGTTTACAAGTCCCATTTACCCGTTTGGGTGACTGGCATTCACCCACTCCAACCACTCAGTGGGGTGGTTGGTCTTGCATATTCTTTAGTACTGGCAATCTTGGTCTACCCTAGGAAGAAGCTATTACAGAATGAAGAAAACTGTCAAAAAGGGTGATACGATGACAGACGGACGACAATCCCTGTGACAGTTTAGATCTGAATTGAAGATAAACAAGGTCAGCTTGTAGCTTCAGCCGAGCATTAATATCTGAAAGAATTGGGATGTGCATGGACAGAAGCAGGCCGTTCGAGTATCTTCTCAAGCTGTTAACTTAAGCTCGGGTTCTCGGGCTCAAACCACTGGGGCTGGAGCTTTTCAGACTCCCGTGAATAGAGTTCTGCGGGTCGTGATAATACAGGTTCTTGTCGACTTACAGTGCATCAGCTCCCCCCACCGCAGTTGCACTTGACATTTGTACATGGAGGAACAGGATGGATGAAGCATGCAATCGAAACTCCAGCCGACGCAGTATCTACAGGGAGGGGTGTAGTTTTATATATGTATTAATCGTTGGCATAGAAAAGAAAAGAACTTGCTTATACACCAAGCATCCGAAAGTTCTGAGCTTGCCTCTGGATATAGTGGGCAAGATCGGAATAGAATACATACAGATCAAGCAAGTCTTCGCATAGAATTGTTAAAATTAGAATCGAGTTGGTTCAAACACAAAGAGGGCAAGTACGAAGATCACCAAGTAGCATAAACATTAAAAACATTAGAAGGACTAAAGAAGTATGCCAGCCCATGGGGGACGAAGCACGCGATTTGGGAGAGTGGCTGACATCAGACATTATTCGACTCCGAATACGGGGATTAAAAAAAATCCTATGCAGGCTTGGTTCTCGGTTCACATGGTCTTGAGCCTGGGTTGGATCGGGTGAGCCAAATTTCTATGTGCCGGGCCCATTTGTATGTTTCACGGGCTTTGGTTAAGTGCCAGTGGGCCGAAAATTCTGTGTGGTCCTCTGGTATGGATCCAGCGAGAAATTTATGATTCATTTTATTAGCGGAGGGAAGTATGGAGGGAGTTGCCAACATCTTTTGTGTGGGGTCTTTACAGATAATGGCAACCGAAATCCCAAGTATGCGCCGAAGTAGAGAAGAGATCATCTTTGATATTAAAAGGGCTCTAGGCCACTTCTTAAAACCGGTAACAATGCCGCGAAATGTAAAGAGACATTCCAGGGGAAAGTACAACAAAAAAAGGTGCAAACATAGAAGACATCAAAGCCATTTCTTGTCTAAATCACAATTGTGAATTGACGCTTATTATTCGAGAGGATCACCAAGATCTCGTGATCTGACAACCCGGAGTCCTCCCTCCGGACCAGCTCCGGGATCCTCTTTACTCGACAGTTAGGGGAACAGAATCAGCCTGTAACACCATCACGAGAAAATGCGTCACAAATTTATCTGACATAAATGACCGAGACTTATACGAAGGGTGACAGCCGCAAGGACACTCACCAGCATACGGTACTTGAGAGCGTAGAACATCTCGAGGTAGCGCCTGCTCTCTCGGCGATCGAGGTTCGATACTAGCTTCCAGAAGCCGTAGACTCCGGTCAGAGTGAGCAGCCTCTGGGAGTAGATCTGCCAGGTGTATCTGCAACACAATGCAAGCTTGTATTAGTATTCCAAGTTAACAGTTAGTTGCCAAGTGATCAAGCATAGGAGTAACGCCTTTTGCGCTTACTTCTCTTCAATCCGCTTCAGGCCTCCGTGGGAGATCTTATCCCAATGAGACGGATCTGCCTTGCTCTTCTCGAAGAAGTCGACAAGGAGTTCAGCTGCCTGATCGCCATGGTAAGGATCAATGTGGAATCCGGACTTGCCATGCACGATGATCTCAGCAGGGCCACCGTTGCAGGTAGCGAAAGTTGGCAGGCCGCAGGTCATGGCCTCCACGACAGTCAATCCGAAGGCCTCATAGATGGCTGGCTGCACAAAGACTCCCTTGGTATCACAGATGTAGCGGTAGAGCTCGCCGTTCCTGATTCTGTTCATCTGAGAAGAGATCCACCTGAACTGGCCATTGAGGTTGTACTCTTCTATCAGGCTGTGCATCTTCTTCATCTCAGCTTGCTCTTCCAAGTCCTTGGACTCCTTTCTCCTATCGCCTCCGACCACTACGAGGTTCGCCAGTTCGCGCAGCTTCTTGTTCTTTCCATACCATTCCACAAGTCCTGATAAATTCTTGACTCTGTCCAGCCTTGCCATTGTGAAGATGATCGGCTTGTTGCGATCTTTCAGAACGCACCTGTCGAATCAAATAGCAAGGCGAACGGCGTTAAGACAATTGATGGCATTGGTTACGAAGAAGCAATGTGCTTAGATGGTTAGCTTACAAGTGCTCGTCGTTCTCGACAGGGCTGTAGAGAAGCTCCTCGATCTCGGGATGGAAGGAAGTCAACCTGCGTTTCTCCTCGGTGTAGGGGAAGTAGATGCTCATGTCTGCACCGGGGGAGACGATGTTGAACTTGGGATCAAAGACATCAATGCCATGAACAACTCTGTACAGCCCTGGAAGAGTGAAAGCAGTGTGGCTCTCGTACTGACCGACGGTGTCCTTGCTGATAGAGTAAGAGTATAGCCAATGTCAGATGTCTCCCAACGATGTTTCATTGTACTAATTTGAAAAGGGAGGTAATAGAGAACAAAAGAGAGAGCAAAAATAACCTTCCAGCTATCTCTTGGAATGTGCTGGTGATGATGAAATCGGTGTGGTTCATGGCAAAAAGATCAGCTGTGAACTGGGTGGAGAAGTGGTACTTCTCATCAAACTTCTTCCAGTAAATATCAGACTCCGGGTACTTGGTCTTCTCCAGAGCGTGAGCAATGGTACACTGCGAAGGATACCAAGAAACAATGGAACGGTCAAGCTTGCAGTAATTTAACAGGCTCAATCCCGACGGAGCGAAAAGCGAGTATGGATCTGGGAGGACAGACCTGAGTGACACCTAATTTGTGAGCCAAAAGGGAGGCTACAATGTTGCCATCGCTGTAATTTCCAATGATGAGATCAGGCTTTACTTGCAGCTCCTTCGCGATTTCAGCAGCAACATCCTGTATATCGACGGTCCCCCTCGTTAGCAAAAACCGAATCAGTTGCACGTGTAGAAGGAAGCGTAATGTAGTGGAAAAGGCCTGACCTCGGTGTAGGTCTCTAGGTAAGGCCACACTTCGAATCGAGAGATCCATGTGCGAACCATTCCCTTTTCGGTCCTGAAAGGAACACGAAGAATGTCTGAATGCTCAGTTCCGTACACTTTCTCCAACCGCTGGCCGCAAGTGGTACCTACTGCGTCGGGAAGAAGCCTTGTGATCTGCAGGCAACAAACAGATCGTCAGGTATCGAGTCGAGAGAAGGCCAAACACCATAGTGAAAATGCAAGAGACTTACAATGAGGATACGTGGGATGATATCGAGACCTTGTTGCTTGATCCGTTGAAGCATCTCAATCTCCAAGGCGCGAACTTGATCCAAGATATACACGACCTGTGACGGAAGACGAGCCACTTCGGTTAGTCCATTTTGACTTCGACAGACGTTACAATGATGAAGATAGCAGTGCTTGTGAACTAACCTGTCCTCCAGTGTCAGGATAACCCAGAACGTTGTCCTGAGCGAAGTATCCATGAGGAGACATGATAACAACATTGAAAACCATAGGAATCCTGCCAAGGAAGGTCTCGAGAGTGCAGGGATCCGGTGCCTCGAGAAGGTCCAACAGAAGCTGGATCATCTCAAGGACACGCTCAGCGCAGTCGCCCCAGCCCCTCTCCAGGCCGATCTCCTGGAACTTGTGCTCAAACTGAGAGTACGGAGTCTGAGGTGGCAATGTGGTTAGGTACTCCTCTGCCTTTCTCAGGACATATTGAAGAGAGTTCAGGTTATGGATCCTGTCATTCACCATCATATTCTGCAGACGAAAAACCCGAAATGAGAACATTCCGCGAGCAACAGATTGGGAAAATTTTACTGTGATCACAGAATAATAGATCGTACCTTCCCCTTGTGGCAGTGAACCTTGAGAAAATCAAGGAGAGGGAGCAAGCTATCCTTGTCATGGAACAATTTCGCTGAGAGGTGTCGGTTCAGGAACTCCACGCCGTCACCAATGTACTTGGGAAGGGTCGGACGAGGGAAAGAGGAGTTGAAGGGCTCGAAATCCAGCTCGAGCACGAATTTCCCGTTAACACTACAACAATCCGAGCAAACATTGAACGAAGTCACAATCTGCTGATTCAAGTCAAAAGGAAAACTCGCAATTACCTTCCATCAACAAGCTCCTCCTTGAAGTGGAGATACTCCGCCACGCTCAGCTCCTCGACCACCAACGCGTGGAGGTTCACGCGGATGTACTCCCAGACACCCGGCCTGGGGCGGACAGCCAGCGCGATCCATGGAGGCAAAACGATCGCTTCCTGCAAGCAAACCAACAAGCATGTACCACAGCATCAAACACAGTAAACATTCAGAGAGTCCGAGTCCGAATTTGTATATCCCGAAATTTCACCTGTGCAGATTTTAGCACTTCTCCAAACACACTCTCTGCCAACGTCTTCCCGGTGGCCTCGGGGATCGCTTCGAACTCGCGAATGATCTGGTGGTGCTGGAGCAGTCCCTTCCCCTTACCCTCAATCCTACAAAAAATCAACTCCGCGCCTATCACACGTGCTCTCGAATATATATCTAGCAGACGGTAGATTGAACAATCTGTTGGGTAAACATTACTCGTAAAAAGTCGGATTTCCGCAAGAGTTTACAACAACTACCTGGAAAGCAAGGCAACAATCTCGTTGCGGTGAGCGGAGAGGGTCTCATCCAGGCGTTCCTTGATGCTGTGGACGCGGGTTATCACGCGATCAGCCATAGCTCCTTCTTTCTTCTTCTTCTTCTTCTTCTTCAAACAAAGGAGACAGAATTGGATCAACTGTAAGTAACGGACATATAACGATATTCGGACACGGCCAAACAATCCCTTCCAATATATAAAAAACCGGAACTTGTAATGTGAAGACAAGTGTCCAAAAAAGTCGCCGGAGTTTAACCAACAGAACGGCGAAGTCTGCACTATTACAACTAATATTCTAGAAGGCGCGTCACGGTTTTTCAAAACCTACCCACCTCGACTACCACCTACTTAATTTATTAGATCTATTGCATTTTGGTTTAGTAGGGTGGTTAAGTGAGGTCAATGGGAATTATCAAGGTTATCAACAATTATTAATGTTATCGGATTCGAGTTTTTGAAAATACAACAAACTTAAATACTTATTCGAAAACCTCTCACAAAAGCCACTTATGTAGAATATTTAGGTACACGAATGGTATTCTTCGTTTACCAAAAATATACAGAGGAGAAAAAGAAGTTGACGAAATAAAGGATATAGATTGAGGCGTTTCGGGAAATCCAAATCAACGGGAAAGCTTGTTTGACCATCCAACAGCTGCCACGTACGAACTGACTCTAAAGCATAACAGGCAGAAAAAACTTTGACCATATATTGATATATTTGACTTTCTCCTCATTTTTCTTAAGGGAGGAAAAAAATCCCGATGTTGATTTCTAATCAACTGCGTGTTCAAATCCCAAAACAGGAGATGTTGAGATTATCGTATTTCTGAATGTTAGTGTAGTGAGCTTATTTATAAGCGTAAAAACGAAGATTTTAACGGAAAAAGACCGTAATGATCAAGCAAATCACTAAGCTAAATTTAAGAGAAGAGAGAGATGGAGAGAGAGAGAGAGAGGGGAAAGGCACCTAAATCAAATGGAGAGAAAATAGAATGAAGTGAACGCAACTAAAGGATATAGAACACAATGAGGTGTGTGTGTTGTGGAGGAGATGTTGCAAGTTTGGTGGAGATTTATAGCAGTGGAGAGCTGGCAAGAATAGAGTGGATATATGTTAACTTATTTATTACACCAGAAAAATAATTATGTCAGTTTACTTTTTTCTATTTCGTGATCATCTTTGCCTTTTTTCCCGAGTGGAGGATTTTTGTGCATTCTAAAAAAATGAGAGAGAAATGGAATTGCCTTATGTAGAGACCTTGGAAAGCAAACTAGCTATTTTTTTGGTTCACCTACAATAATTTTTGGACACCCATTATACCAACTAGTTTATATTCAAATCAGATAATATTTTCAGAAAATATAGATTCTGTTTTTTTTTAATTTTATACAACACACACGTGGAAGAAATTATTCTAGGCAAGTAAACATATGTAGCATTTGACTATTCCAATCACCCAAAATTCAAAATAAATACTAATTCGAGAGAATCTAGAAGGTTCACAAGAATATGCTACATATGTATATAAATGATATGAAATTGGAAAAAAATGTAGGAGATTTATTTACCTTGTAAAAGTCTTGGAATAAACAATCGGAGAAAAACAATAATTCACGTACGTAACGAAAGAGAATAATTGAATTGGAGTTTGGTAGCGAGGATGGAGAGATCGTTGAAGCATGAGACTCCCTTTATATACCCAAAGGGTTTATGAAGGTAGGAGGCGATTATGCGATTAGGATTAAGCAATTTCCACTTGGTTTATATTTAATTTGTGATTGCTTGGGTTTTAGAAAACAAAATGTACGATTATAATTGGTGCGAACATCATTGCTCTGTAAAACCGCACCTTCACGTGGTTTCATTTTTACTTTCACAAAACCGCTTTCCCTTCCTAATCTTGGCCCACCTTTTTCCCATGTTGACAAATATTTTTCTTAGTTTTTATTATATTTCGAATTCAAGATTTTAAAATTATAGTTGAATAATTTCTTTATCATTTTATCTAAGTGTTCTTTAATTCTCGACAACTTTTTTCTTACAATTCTCATCCATTTTATGTGGTTCCTTTTTCTTCCTGTGTATTATCCAAATATTTATCGAACTAATTATGCATATTCGAACCGGATGTTAAAGTAACAAACTCATCAATGTCATCATACCAAATATCCACCAAATTTCATTGGGTGTTTGTGTTCAGCATTCATCGGGTATATTAAAATCTTAGTGGCTGCTTCGGTAGTTGTATAATAAAAGTAAAGGCCACCTTTGTCTTAGACTAAAGGTGTTTCGTCTGGTTTAATTAGTATCATAATCCTGTGGCTCCCATGTGTAGTGATTTTGCTGTTGTTATTTTAACCCAAAAATGTTTGGCTTTTTTCTCACATCCACGGTCCAATTGGTTACGGGTGTTCTTCAAAAAAATTTGGTTACGGGTGAATGCATTTTATTTTTTCAAAAGGTGACAGTAACTAGCTGCCTTTTCCATTTTGTATCATCCTTTTTAAATGGATTTCTCCTTTTGGATTATAGAAAATAAATTATTGAAGCCTCCACTGCAATGCACTAGAAGAGTTGTCACTCGGATGGGCAAGGGGACCACATGGTTAGGGGTTTTTGACATTTTCCCACTGTTAATGTTATTTAATGCCAAAATGTTACTATATATAAATAAAAAAAATTACCTACCAAAAAAGAGAACAATCGAAGAGTTTAGTAAATATTTGAATACCAAATTACTGTCTGTCTGGTCCCCACGTCTACCGTGACGAAAGCCATCAACTTTAATTTTTTAAATAACATTAAAATTTGTGAAGTCACATAAAAATAAGATTGGGGATTTTTCCTAGGTAATGACGCATATTGGATTTTTCAAAAATTGTAGGACGAGGAGGGAGAGGAAACAGGAGACGGAGCGAATCGGGATATCTCTGGTTCGTGATGCGTGGGGCCCACCAGCATGTTGGTGATCGATAAAAGGGGGAGTCAGCCAGGTAAGGTAAAGCCGTTTGCTATTGGCTACTGGCTATTGGCTACTGGCTATTGGCTATTGGTTGTTTCTCAAAATAAATGCTATTGGCCACCGACAAAATGGCCTTAATTTGCTGCTGGAGTGCCGGGCGGGTCTTATCTGTTTCATCAATATACTTAAGGAAAACTTCACTTTAGTACCTTATAATTTAGCCGCTTGACACTTATAATCCTGTGGTAAAAAAATGTATTAAACAGGTCCCTGAGATTTCAAAAAGATCTCACGGGCAACTCCCTCCCTGAGAGAGAGAAGGGTGCTTCCATGATGGAGAGGTTGGGGAAGGAGACAGAGTTTGTCGAGGTGGATGTTGACAATGAAGAGTTGTTAGAATCAACCATAAGAAGTTCTTGTTGGTCATTGCCTTTTTCTTGGATTTAAGACTGCAATTTTAATTTTCAATGATTCCAAATACCCAAATGGAGACCGGTAACAGATTCTTCTACGAACAAGTTTAGAAACCAAGTGGGGGACTGATTTCTCCTTTGTTTACAAGGAAAAGTATGGAGGAGGAGGAGAGAAAATGAGAGGAGGGAGAAGAGGGATTTTTTTTAATTAAAAAACTTATTTGGGATTGTTTTAGAAAAATGTACTCTGACACGCAGTATCAAAGGGATTAAAAAATTTTGAACTGCCATGCCACGTACGAGATTAAATGACGTCGTTTGAATTTCGGGCGGGGGGAGCTGCATGTGAGGTCTTTTTGAAACCCCGGGGACACGTTTAGTACGTTTTTTACCACAGGGTTCTAGGTGTCAAAATGACCAAACTATACGGTACTAAAATAAAGTTTTCCCATATGCTTATTTATTAACAATAACTATTTTTCTTTTGTTCAGTTTTTAGAAATACATTATAGAAATACATTATACACCGTTTCATATATCATAGAGTACTTTTTGATCCTATTTAGAGGCAATTTTATTAATGAATTTTTACATTCTTAATTCACGAGGCTTGAACACGGATCCTCTTTATGTGAATCCAAGTTCTTTACTAACTTGTACCAACTCTAACCAGTAGAATACACTAATTTAGAAATACAATAGTATCAACATTTAATAGGAAAGCCTTTATGATTATGCATATGTTGGGTTATGTCAAATTCTTATTTAGTTATTTTCTATTGTATTAGACTTCTAATTAGGTGAGAACTTTATTTCATGTATCATAGATTATGGTTAGCCTGTTATAAATAGGAGGGCAGGGTTTACGAGTTCCTGAGGCAAAATACATCTGGTGCAGTAGTATGACCATATAACCTAGAGGCAGGTTGCCTCGCCAAAGGTCGATGTATTCGTTATACTCCTCCACACATCATAATGATTGATCATCTCACCCCCGTGGATGTAGGTCAGTTGATCGAACCACCTATATCGCGTGTTCTTGCTATTCCTTGTTATTCTTATATCTATCTTTTGTTGGTTAAGGGCGTATGAAATTGCCTTCGATGCCCCAACAACTGGTATCAGAATTTTTGGTGTGTACCCGGGTAGAAGTTAGTGAAGAAGGCAAGGACAATGACATATTCGTAGTTGTCTCATAAAGGAAGGCACATAGGAAGTATGGTAATTTTCAGGAAAAAATTGGTGAAATTGATTTAGGGTTTTGAAACCCATGGAGGAGCCTTCGTCTCTAGCCCAAGCGCCTCTAGCCCAAGACCCGTCCCGCCGCCGACCCGTCTCTAACCCTGGCCACTGTTCCCAGGTCTGGCGCCCGTGCACCTTGAAAGAGAGAAGAGAAAAAACAATAAAGCAAGTGCACCCTATCACGCCACCATAGAAAGGTTCGAGTCGAGCCCACGCTAGCGCTCGCCAGCCCCGTGGCCCGTAGGCGCATTCTATCTCATCGAGAGAGGAGTCGGATGTCTGCGCTGCCGTGCCTAGCCATCGCATGGTGGCAGTAGTCGCCACTCCCTTTGTAACGCCCCGTGATCCGACTGACTATCTCCACAGACCAACACGAGTCTTTTCCAACATGCTTTGTCCTCACTTGCGCGCATCCCAAAAAACTTTCTAGGAGATCACCCATCCTAATCCTACTCCCGACCAAACACGTTTAACCTTGGAGTTCTCTCAAGATGTGTGCCATAAAAGAAGGTGCACTTTGTTGATATGGATAGCCAAATCAAATCACTTAAGCATTTCATACAGTACATATCATTTACGGAGTATCACATTCACCCCTCCTTAAATACCCGACGACCTCGTCGCGCCATAATCAGTCAGTCCCAAAATTCCTCGTCTTCTGGTACGTTCGATTCCCGAACTACACCGTACTAGCCGAGGTGATGCTCTGATACCAAATGTAATGCCCCGTGATCCGACCGACCGTATTCACAGACCAACACGAGTCTTTTCCATAGTACTTTGTCCTCACTCGCACGCATCCCAAAAAACTTCCCAGGAGGTCACCCATCCTGACCCTACTCCCTGCCAAACACGTTTAACCTTAGAGTTCTCTCAAGATGTGTGCCAGAAAAGAAGGTACACCTTGTTGATATGGATAGCCAAATCAAATCACTTAAGCATTTCAGACAGTACATATCATTTACGGGTATCACACCCCTTGCACCTTGGTGTTTGGTTGAAGAAAATCCTAGATTTCAGTTCACCAAAAATCAACAATTTATGGTTTTTTACCAATAATAGAGTATGCAGGTATGCAGATTTGGCGCAGTGTAGCTTAGCACACATCTGGCGCAGATGCAGATTGAGCGAAGTGCAACTTCGCCCAAATTGGACACAGATGCAGATTTCACGCAATGCAGTTTTACATAGATTTTGCGTTTTGTAGTGTAGATTTGTCGTATTACAATTTATCACATATTTATTATAAGTATCAGTTCTTCAATCACATGTTCCAGTCATATTGATTGATCATCCCACCCTGTGGATGTAGGTTAGTTAATCGAATCACATACATCATGTGTCCTCATATTCTTTGTTATTCTTATATTTCTCTGTTGTTGATTAATGCGTATCAAATTGCTTATGCTGTCCCAACAACATATTCCGCTCGGTCATAAATTAGTCGAAACAAATAATTTTCTGAATATTATGTGTTTTGACAAAAAAAACATATACTATATAGTATTGATCGAGTAGACCAATCGATCAAAGAGTTGCTTTAGTTTAAATAGAATTATCATTTTCTAGTCATGAAAATGTAATTAAGTTATCATTTAATTTGAAGAATTTTGTCACTTCGAATATGAATTAATCGATCAGTAATTGTGTGGTTATCTTATATTTTTTGTTTGTAAAGGAATTATTGAACATCTTTTATCTTATCCGTCCAGAAATCGTACTAGGCAAAGTTTTCAAAAAAAGAAATTGTACTAAGCACAGTAAAGAACTGTTGGCTAAAAACCCATTCGTGGTTTTCAGTAGTGAACCCCTTGTATTTGAACCTTCTCTTTTTCTCGAGGAGGAGGCGCCTCTGGGCGACTTCTAACAAAAAGGAAAGAGCTCTTTCAAAAAAAAAAAGGAAAGAGCCAGGAAGCTCAAATTGAGCCCACGCATTAAAAATTGGAGGCCAGTACCATGATGTTACATAATGCATTTAATTAGTGATGGTTGATGGGGAAGATATTTTGGCCCTTTTTTTATTGCATGTTAAGAATCATAAATACAGTACTTGTGACGGCTTAATCATGGTATTATCAAATTATCCACAAATTTATATGGTTTTCTGCTTCCGATTGGTCGAAATGATAAAATATATATTTTTTAAATGTATCGAGAATTCAAAAAATAAACTTTTTTCTAGCTCAATAAGGAGTGCTAATTGACTCACAAATCCTAGAAAACCAGATATTTATTTTGACTAAATTAAAAGAAGAAGCTTGGCTAAATTGCTTAGGGGCAGGAGAACAATCTATGCGGGATGGGGTGGTTATGACGAATAATTTAGTTTTATCCGGCCAATAATTATAGATATCGACGCAAACCTACTCCCATGTCCTATACACATAGTGGTCCAAAATAATTTCATCGGTTTATTTATTGGCCTTCTAACAAAACTAATTTTATTGGCCAAATTCTATTAAATTTTTTTTGGTAAATGGATTAATATTATAAACACCAAAATTTACAAGGCCTAATCTACAAGCTAGTAACAATACTAGATACAAGATTAGTCCTCCACGCAGAGCAACTCCATATACAAGATGAGATCTTGATGACCAAAGTCAGCTAAAGAATTGGACCAAATTCTATATTTATTTCATGCTTTTTAAATAAGTACTACCTTTTTCTCCACTGTCCTGCAGCCTGGAAGATCTAGAATTTCTTTGTTGGCAAGTTAGGTGCCGTTTGGTGTGTTGGTCCAACCCTCTCCTCCGTCCTTTCAGCTTGGTTGGATCTTGTGGATGGTAATATGCTTGGGAAGGTCTGGATCGCCTTATTTTCTGCGATTATTTGGAGTATTTGAAATTATTGTACTGCATCATTTTTTGAGATGTCAAGTATGACCATGACCTTCTCTTACATATCATCCTCGTCAGTGTTCATGAGTGGTTGTTCTGGTCCAACAATGAACTTCATGGTCAAGATCTTTGTCTTTATTTGGATTCGATCAAGGGTGGGTTAGTTTTGGGAGCGTTCTTCTGTTTAGCTTTGGGGATTTGGCTGTGGCCAATGTTCATCCTGTATATTTTGTTACTGGTGTAGTGTGCCATTTATTTTGGCACATCCCAAGTGTATAAATTTTACTCATAAAAAAATTGCATATCTTGCCGACTTGGACGTGGTGCTCATATCAGCAAAACATAATTGTAACTGATTAAATAATAACATCCAATCCAAAATTTTATAATAATAAATTAGTTATATAAATAAAACCCTCAAAGTATTATATATATATATATATATATATATATATATATATATATATATATATATATATATATATATATATATATATATATATATAAGGATCTTGACGTACCCAACGTTTGTATGAATTTCACATTATCAAAGGTGACATAAAATAAATAGTGATGCAAAGATAAATACTCATAAAATCAAATTGTTTTGGTATTATGTTAATCTCTAATTATTCATTCTAAAATTTTACGTGAATTAATTACTATTTTTTTTAAGCTCGTAAATTAAACCCACGAGAGCACCAGAATTATCGTGATTTCACTTCTCTCTGAATCGACCATGTTTTTTATTATACGGGGAAAAAACACAAGAAGTTTCACATGGATGGGATCTAGCACACATCATTGTCCACAGTGAAAAAGGGTTGGTAGGAAGATTTAAAGTCCCGAAATGAAACATTTTGGTGGGACCGATTGCCTGATCCAATTTGGATATTGGAATATTTTGTGGTTATCCACTTTATAAATGACGGAATTTCATTTCATCTGCCCAACTACCTCCGTTAACCCAAAAGGTCAATAGGTTTTTAAAGCGTAGAATTATGCTTATGCGGTGTTTATGTTGGGTATTTTTTATCACTATTTTTTTCCATGTCATTTTACTGTGGTAGATTTTAACTATGATTGTGGCTGTAATTTCATATGAGAGAATTTTACACTTGTTATATATATAATTTGTAAATAATATTATGATTAATAAAATTATACTTATAAAAAAAATTCATTAATAAAGTAATTTGGTTATATATATCATTTAGAAACTTGAAAATGAAGTGTATATTATCGAAAGAGTTATCATAAATTGAATTTTGAAGTACTTGATTTTCTGTGTAGGTAAAAAATAATTCTGAATGACCCAAAGAAAAGCAGATTTTCACAGTGAGTTAGGCGAAACTTAGTACTTAATGAGACTATTGATAGGTAATAAAATTTACGTATAAAAAAATTACTTACATTTAGTATAAAAGCAGACTATTCATGCACATTTATTATAATTTTTTGATAAGTAATAAAATTTACATATACAAAAATTCACCGTGAAAAAACACCATGCATCGTCGTCCACTGAGTTTGGCCGATTCAAAGCGGATAAATAATGGTGAAAAATTGGTGCACCCCTGAGGATTATAAAATTGTTAATATTTGACACCCCGCGAGAATAATTTATTAACAATTATAAATTAATTTGACCCGAAGGGGAATATTATATAGGATAATAAATTAATTATTGTTTATACAAGGAAACAGTGGATGGTGCGGCTGGCATGTGGTTATCGGTAGCACCAAGGTACCATATGCTGGTGGCCATTATAATCGGTTGTTGGTCCGATTATGTTTTTTAAACTATTACCAACAAGTATTAATATTGTTGCGTTTAAAAAATTTTGAACTCGAGATATTTTTGTCAAGTTAAAATAACTTTATTATCAATTAATTTAAGTGTTTGATTATATTAGATGGCTTATCTTGCACTCCAAGCGTTAATAATAAGCTTTAATTGGTCAGATCTTCATAATAAGGAGAGAGACGCATCGATCATCATCACTTGATTCTTCTCGGTCCAATTAGTTCATCATAAAGATGGCGCTAATCAAGCAATTAGGCCTTTCCTTTTCCCATCACAGTTTTTTCGTACTTGATTAATGGTATCCATGTATTATGCTCTCTCTTCTTTAAAGAAATGTATTATGCTCTCTTTTTTGTTATATATATTAAAGGACAAAGAACTAATTGTTATGGTTATGTACTCATTTAAACAATACAATTAATACCATATGTTAGATATTATGATATTAGCAATATATTTTTCAAATGAAGTAATTAGCCAAAAGGTATTTTTAGCCTAACGACATAAGGTGTGTACAAATTTAGGGAGGTCCAGGGTTCAAATTATGGCCATATAATTATGGTGTAAAAATTTTCCTTTAAAAAAAATAATTATTATATACCATCCAATTTTTCATCACCGGTGATATGTTATAGTTACATGTAGCTCAGCTCAAATCTTGGGTGGAAACTATGTAATTAGCTTGGTGAATTATGGCGGGGAATTAATTGTAGCCATGTTTATTAAGAAAAGGTTTTACTTTATTAAATTATTCTTTTTCCATCGTAATTTTTTTACAAAAAATTGTATAGCGGTAAAGTTTTGATGAGGTGGCGATTGTAACATCATAAGAGAAAATTTCACACTAAACATGTTACAAATATTATTATTAATAAGCATTACTTATAGGAAAAGCTGTGCACAATTTGACATGGGGGGGAGACTGGGAAGGTGGCTTATTCATTGAAACCATCTTATACGCCCTCTCAAAATGATCCCATATGATCACAACACACTCCAAAATTTTAGCACATTTGTGTTCTCGGTTCATGTTAGTTGTACAACTTAACATGATCTAATACTTAACTAATGTACAGGCATAAAAAAAATTACACTACTTAGACCGTGAATATTACAATTAATAAATTTTACTTTATAATTACTGTACTCGCAAAACGGATCAGTCTTGAGCCATTTTTGGTGGGGGAGAAGGATTTCTGTACTTACTATAGTTGGGTGGTAACGATCCGGTAACAGGAATGCGATGAAATTTGTAGATCTAAGATGTGGAACTAGAGGCCCACCTCCAACCACTTGTCACGCTCAAGCTCGTAGTAACCACAACGAAGTAATATCCAAAATATCAATCTAGGTAGAAACATGGTTAAGGGGGTTGTGGGGTGTTAAATTGAGTTCACGCAATATTAACGATAGAGTATTCTGATTTTTCCACTGAATTTTACTATGATAGGGGTTTCATTGAATTTAGCTACTGCAATCATTACAAAGAAATTTAACACCCGGTTTGTATATTTATAAATTTATGAAATAAAATTCAACTCATCAAAAAAAAGTTGGCGACATGATTGGCAATTGAAGGAGAGACGTATTCTCGCTCTTTGCCCTGAGAAGGACCCAACATGTTGTGGTTTAGGTTTAGGCTTCTTCGCTAGGAGCAGCTGCTTTATTTATTTATTTTTTTAGGGAAAGCAGCTGCTTTACTAAGTACGTAGAAATTTGTCCCGTACCTAATATTTCTTTTGAGAATTGTCTTGTACCTAATAAGTTGGAGGAGTACGTGACATAACATTGCGAAGTTGCCACCAGATCACTTTATCTTCTCAATTTCGTGATTCTAATTCTGAGGTGACGGTTTATCTTTATTATCGGTTCACAAATAAAGAAGGAAACGGGGAGAGATTCGATCGGCAGCCAGACGTACGTTAATATATGAATCTATGATGGAACATTGAAAATAATTTGCCACAATAATGTTTTTGGTTGAAATTGTTTAATATTCGGATGGGACTATTTTATATATACATGTTATTATAAGTACCTTAGGTTCCGATTGGGTAGAACTGCCTGATCTCAGGTTAGCCTTATGTCCATTCCAACATGCCAAACGTCAATTACGTAATGATGAGAATCACTTTGGACGGTCTGAAAGTAACCGAGACTGGAATAGGACATGCTATAATCAAAATCTGGAATTTCTTTAGTAGATTCAGCCTGTATATGGTAGCCAGGTTCATATGAAGACAGAGACCACGATATGCTTTTGACGCGCCAACACCAAAGTAGCTGTCACGTCGGTTCATGGGCATATGTTCTCTTTTTTCAGAAAGAAAGGCCTAGAATCCTTCCAGTCATTAAAAAGATACAGACAAACAAAAGGAAATTAAAGTTATGGCGATTAATATATTCTATCGTTCAAAAAAATAAAAATAAAAGGAAATTACAAAATAAGCAAAACATAGACAAGTTTGCACAAAGCAAGGCTACTTTATCAACTTTGTGTAGAGAAGTGACCGAGAAGCTAATCTATTACGAGAAATAAGCCGCCATGAAAGTGAGCTCGAGCTCAGGCGGAGCTCAGAGAAGAAGATAAGAGGAAGCAAGAAAAGCGTGTGGTAATCGTTCACTTTCCCAAATAAATCTGAGCTGGAAAAGTACATAATCACACGTGTTTCTCCTATATATACAAAAGGGAAAAAAGAGAGAGTTAAGTACGACGCCGTGTCAACTTAGGCGTGTCACGCTTGGAGCACGTGTTTCCCGTCTTTCTTTCCTGTGTGTGGTAATGGCCACATTCGTTCAAGTTCTTCTGCATCTTCGATACCAATTATTTTCTCATGTTCATCGTTAATGAACTGCACCTCTGTACTACGATCAGCTTCATCACTGATCTTGTACGTCAACACGCCCCCGTAAGCTGGACTGTGAATGTCAAGCAGGCCAAGCTTAGTGACGAGAAACTCAAAACGAGAGACATGCAAACTCTTGGTGAGCAAGTAAGCCAGTTGAAACTGTGTAGGCATATGAAACAATTTGATCAATCCACGGTGCACCTTCTCCCGCACGGAATGGCAATCCAACTCTATGTGCTTTGTGCGCTCGTGGAACACAGGGTTCTCCGCAATATGAATAGCAGACTTGCTATCACAATAAAGCAAAGCAGGACCTGTAACAGAAATGTTCAAATCAGCCAATAAATACGTGAGCCATTGCACCTCACGAGAGGTAGAAGCCAAAGCCATGTACTCAGCCTCAGAAGAGGAATGTGAGATAGTATGTTGCTTCTTGGCCTTCCATGAAACAAGAGAATTACCAAGATAAACACAAAAGCCTGTGACTGATCTTCGTGAGTCTACACAAGACGCCCAATCACTATCTGAATAGGCCTTCAACTGAGTACCAGAAGCAACAGGATAAATTAAACCCTGTCCGGGTGAACTCTTGATGTACTTCAAGACATGGTAAGCTGCTTGAAGATGAGACACTCGTGGTTTAGTGATGAATTGGCTAAGTTGTTGTACAATGAAGCTAAGGTCTGGCCTGGTCACAGTCAAGTACAACAACTTCCCAATTAAGCGACGATAATGTGTGGAATCTTCAACAATTTCCTTGCCATCGACTGTAATTTTAATCACAGGTGTCCCATCTGGGTGATAAGCAACCTCATCAAGCAAATGGCCTCCTTCCTTGGCCTTCTTAGTGAGTTTAACATTCGCATCCATGGGAGATCGTCGTGGCTTGCAACCTAAGTACCCTGCATCCTTAAACAATTCCAAAGCATATTTTTTTTGACAAATGTGCAGACCTTTATCATTACGAGCAAGTTCCAGACTTAGGAAATACTTCAATTGACCAAGATCTTTCAATTTCAAAGTCTGCTCAAGATGCAATTTGGTATCAGAAATCACAGCCATAGAGTTCCCAGCCATGATGATATCGTCAACATACACGAGCAAGACTGTGAAAGAATCGGCTTTCTGCAGGAGAAACATGGAATAATCACACTTGGATTGGACAAAACCAAAAGCAAGTAAGATGGTGTTGAGTTTGGCAAACCATTGCCTACTTGCTTGCTTTAAACCATATAGAGACTTCTGCAATTTGTAGACCTTATGTGAATCAGTGGGAGACACAATCAATCCCTTAGGTAGAGCCATATAAACCTCTTCATGGAGATCACCGTGTAAAAATGCATTGTTAACATCCAATTGTTGTAGATGCCAACCTCTATGTATAGCAAGAGCTAAAAGAGTTCTGATTGTGGTCATCTTTGCAACTGGACTGAATGTGTCAAAATAATCAATCCCCAAAGATTGTGTGTATCCCTTTGCCACCAATCTGGCTTTGAACCTCTCAATGCTACCATCTGCCTTATGTTTGATCTTGTACACCCATTTACTAGCAATAGTTTTCTTACCAGGAGGCAGAGGAACCAACTTCCAAGTGTGATTTTGATCAAGAGCTTCAAGCTCCAATTGCATAGCCTTAATCCAACAGTCCTCTTTAGCAGCCCGTTCATAGGTGTCTGGTTCAGATTGGCTAACAATTGAAACACTAAAAGCTCTAGAGACAGGAGACAAATTTGCTAAAGTAAAATATGACTCTATAGGATAGAAGACACAAGAGGAAAAAGAAGACTGACCTGAGGGATTGGAGTGCTGCAGTGGAATCTCATGGTCATAAGCTTGAAGGAAGGTTGGGATTGTTTTATGTCTGGTGGATCGTCGAAGTGCAATAGGTAGAGATGAAGACACTGAAGTTGGTCCAGGTATATGATCAAGGGAAGGTGCTGATTCAGGGGAAGGTGAAGGTGCTGATTCAGGGGAAGGTGCAGGTTCAGGGGAATGTGTAGGTTCAGGTGAAGTTGAAGGTGTAGGGTCAGGCGGTAAGGATGGATAGAGATGAGGAGGCATACTTTGATCATCAAAAAAACATGGATTAGTTGGAGAAGAATCCAACTGATCTTGAGCACCAACAGAATGTTGATAATAGACAGGTATGTATCTGTCTGATTTCTGAAAGGGAAATATGCTCTCATAGAAGATGACATCTCTAGAAACAACTATGTCGTGAGTCTCCAAATCATACAACTTGTACCCTTTGATACCATGAGGAATTCCTAACAAAACAAACTGTCTGGCTCTAGGGTCAAACTTGGATCTTTGAGCTGATGTCGTAGCAGCATAACAAAGGCAACCAAAAACCCAGAGATGTGTATACATCGGTTGTTTCTTATAAAGGATCTCAAACGGCGTTTTGTTATCAAGCGCACTGGATGGTAACCTATTAATCAGATAGGCTGCATAGCTGATAGCATCACTCCAGAATATGGTTGGTAAATGAGCTTGAAATATAAATGCTCTAGCTATGTTGAGAAGATCTTGATACTTTCTTTCCACTCGTCCATTTTGTTGTGGTGTATATACACAACTTGTCTCATGTTCAATCCCTTTCATACCAAAGAAATCCTTCATGTGAAACTCTTTCCCTTGATCAGTACGTATTCGTTTAATTTTCCTATCAAACTGTGTCTCAACCATAGCTACAAATTCCAGAATGGTTTTCCTGACCATAGATTTGTCTTTCAGCAAATAAACCCACAAGGATCGAGAGTGATCATCTACTATAGTCAAAAAGTATGCATATCCATCATATGAGGGTTCGTGATACTTGCCCCAGATATCCATATGAACTAGCTCAAAAATACTAGCTGCAACATTGTTGCTATCAGGAAAAGGAAGCCTTTTATGTCGTGCATAATGGCAAATCTCACAATGCTTATTCATAGTAACAACAACAGTAGAATCTAGTTTACTGATTTCTTGTAACCTGGGATGTGATAAGTGCCCCAGTCTGCAATGCCAGATATCCAGGTCTTGCTCCATAAAAGCTCCAGCTGCAGAAGGTTTTATTTGTGGTTGGATATAGTGGTTGGTTGGTTGTGGGTTTGATGAGTGGTTGGTAGTTTTAAGTAGGTAAAGACCTTGAGATTCCACAGCACTACCAATCACCTTCGAGCTGACTAGGTCCTGGATCAAACAAAAATTATTTTCAAAGACAAACTGGAAAGGAAATGAGGATGTCAACTTAATAATAGACACTAAATTGAAAGTGAAACTTGGAACTAAAAGGACATTGAAGAGGAAAAGCTGTGATGTGAGTTGGACTGTACCTATATGAGTAGCAGCAGCTTTGTGATCATTAGGAAGAGTAATAACCACATTATGAATAGGATGACAATCAACAAAATATTCTAAAGAACAAGCTATATGGTCAGAAGCACCAGAATCTAGTATCCATGTACTAGGTGTGTGAAAAAAAAAGGCCCTATGGAGAGTTAAAAAGAATAGTTGTGCACCAGTGAATGAAGACTTATGTATATCATTGGCATGAGATGGTGTATCTATAATAGGATTGCTAAGAACTGAACTTTTGGGCGCACCAGTAGACTGCTGAACTAAAGCTATCAGATTGTGATACTGCTCATTGCTGAGCCCCAATCTCTCAAGTCCGTGGTTAACTATCTGCACACCTTCTACACTTTCACCACAACTGCGATCTGCCCTCTGTGCAGAACCTGCAAAAGGCTGGCCACCACTACCACTATGTGCAGAACCTGCAAAAGACTGGCCACCACTACCACTATGCCCTCGTGTTGGACTGTTAGTAAACTTGAAATTGGGTGGGAAACCATGCTTCCTATAGCACTTATCCATGGTATGACCCTCCTTGCCACAGTAAGTACACATAGGTTTCTTCCCATCATTCCAACCTTTCTTCTGATTGGGATAAGACTTGTTTGGTCCTGAACTTGTCTTTGCTGCACTAACAACAGTACTGCTATTTCCAGAATTGTTCAATATCTGTTGTTCATGTTGCAAGGCGAGATATAAAGTTCTACTCATGCTTGGTAAAGGATCTATCAACATAATCTGTGATCTCACAGTATCGTAGTTCTCATTGAGTCCAATCAAGAACTTGATCACTTGATCATGTTGTAGATACTCCCGATTGGATCGAACTGTATCACAATCCGAAGATCCTTTCTCCTTGTCAACACATTTGCATATATGATTAGGCCTAAACTGACTAAATTGATCCTACAAAGTGCAAAACTGAGTGAAATATTCATTGATAGAAAGTCCTCCTTGCTTCAATGTGCAAAGTTGCATTTGCACACGAGCAATCTGAATAGAATCGCCCGTACCAAATCTCTCCCTGAGATCATTCCAGACCTCTGCAGCGATCTCTAAACCATTCAAACTCTGTGCTATCGAAGATTCTACAGACGCCATAAGCCAGCTAATGATCATACTATTGCAGCTTTCCCACTCAAAATAGTCATCATCTCCATACTCAGGTAAAATGACAGATCCCTCAACCAACGGCCATTTTTTCTTAGATCTAAGAGCTCTCTGCATATACTTGCTCCAACTATGGTAGTTCATATTGTTCAAGGGCGGAGTTACAAGCACAGAGTTAGGATTTTCACTAGGATGCAAGTAAAATAGAGAGTTCTCCCGAAGATTACCAGGAATCTGTTGATGAGGTGAAGAAAAGTGATCGCCAGAGGATGAGTGATGAATTGTAGGAGGAAGAACGCGCGGATCTCCAGCTCGCGAACCCGTCGCCATTAGAACTGCTCTAAAACTTCGTGATGTAGATGAATTCAGGTTGATTCTAGACTAAACTTGTCTAGTATGGCTCTGATACCATATCAACTTTGTGTAGAGAAGTGACCGAGAAGCTAATCTATTACGAGAAATAAGCCGCCATGAAAGTGAGCTCGAGCTCAGGCGAATCTCAGAGAAGAAGATAAGAGGAAGCAAGAAAAGCGTGTGGTAACCGTTCACTTTCCCAAATAAATCTGAGCTGGAAAAGTACATAATCACACATGTTTCTCCTATATATACAAAAGGGAAAAAAGAGAGAGTTAAGTACGACGCCGTATCAACTTAGGCGTGTCACGCTTGGAGCACGTGTTTCCCGTCTTTCTTTCATGTGTGTGGTAATGGCCACATTCGTTCAAGTTCTTCTGCATCTTCGATACCAAATATTTCCTCATGTTCATCGTCAATGAACTGCACCTCTGTACTACGATCAGCTTCATCACTGATCTTGTACGTCAACATACTTGGTAATGATGGTATTTTTGGTGAATCTTTGGTTTCAAGTCGAACTATGTATTATGTTTAGAGACGATTCTTTTAACATATTTTTTATATTCGTCAAGGTCCCAACTCACATTTTTTTTATGAATCAAGTCATATTAAGGCAAAGGTTGTTGTGCATATATTGATTCTCCTCTGTGATATTCTATTGCAATGCCTTTTGTTTTATCTTTTCTCCCCCTTTTCTTTGGGCATGCCCATTCGACACCTGGATCTCCTTTCTACATTTTAGGAATAAAGATCAAATCCTTTATATGCACTTTTTAAAAATAGAAATCCAATTATTTATGTGAACTTTACAGATTCTAGAATTGAACAATTATTACTTTTACTTTTCCCGTCAAAACTAGTGGTTATCTTCACATATATATATAACCGACTGACCCCTAAGTTCAATCCGAATCGTATTAGGAAGAACAGTAAACGTAAAATTGTTGTTGTGGTAAATTGGGGATATAACCTGATTCTTATAGCGTTTATAAATGTTAGAATCTTTATATTCAACACAAAATTTTAAGGTGATGGGTTGGTAGATTTTTTACACTTATAAATTTGCCCTCACTCGTGCTTTAACCGATGTGAGATTCTCAACACGTCCCCTCAAACGAGACTCACCGGGTCAAAGATTGCACATGCTTTGACTTTGCCAACGTGCCAGAAATGGGAGTTGTGCGAGCACAACAATGAATACGAGATCACCCCGCTCTGATACCATGTTAGAATCTCCATATCCAACCCAAAATCTTAAGGTGATGGGTTGGTGGATTTTTCATACTTATAAACTTGCCCCCACTCCTGCTTTAACCGATGTAGAATTCTCAATAATAAATTCGACGAGAGTACGAGCAAACTTGAATTGGCAAACGATTGACTCGACAATGCTTGAACCACTTCAATGGAAGTCCCGAACTTGTGTTCTTGAGACGTGATTGATAATCATTGTCCTTAAAGTGTTATTTGTCCCCTCTATATGCTGCTAATGAGTTCTAGCAAGTACACTCTTATAACTGCTCAAGAATTCTAGAATTTCTAAGTAGTAACTCTTAGAAACTCACCTCTAGAACTATAAGAACAATGTCTTATGGTAGATATGTAGAAAAGAGAGAAGATTTGTAAATGATGGGATGAGTCAAATGGAAAGAAGAGACTCCTATTTATAGAATCTCAAAAGTCATGCGAGATTATTTGGAATCTTCTCTCTCTTTTTTATTGCTTTGATTTAATTTGTTAACCAAATAGCGTCATTTAGTTTAAGCTAAGTCATGTTTCACCAAATGATACCAGAAATTGTTATCTCGCTATTTTAGGACTATTATAGTTACAGTCGCCGTTCACGGTCATCAAGTCACCAACTTTCTTGAACTAATCTATTTATTTTTTGAATAAATAATGACTTCATGTGATTTAATAGGCTAATTAAAAAGGATTCCTTGAGACGGAGTTCTTGCTGGGCCTCTGAGATCCATTCACAATACATCACCAAACTCCATTTCAGCTTGTCTGGGCCCCCAGTAGCAAGGTCCAAAACGCGGCCCACAACATAACAAACATGGGCCTGCAGGCTGTGGTATACAAGTTCTAAACCAATCAGCATCTAGATGTGGGCCCCGCCTAAACCTTGTCACCACCAATACCCCAATCTTGGCCGTTCGTTGCATGAGAAAAAAAGCAAGTCGGCTTTCTAAAATAAAATCGCAGCCGTCCATTGCGTTAGAAAAACGCAATTTAAGACTTTTGACTCCGTCAATCACCAGAATACTACACCCATCCCATCTCTCGCGTGTTAAAAGGCAGAGTCGTTCTTCGTCGGAGAGAAAAATAGAAGCAGATCGCGGGATTTGAAAGAGATCAAAGGTAAGGACTCTTTTCCTCTAAAATTAATTAGGGTTCCCTTAATTGGGGCCAATCTGGGGTTTTGATCTCCTTTTTAGATTGTTAGGGACTTGTTTTCCCGATAGGATTGTTTTTAACGAACCGTGGTTTTCTAGGGTTTTGTATTCAAATTGGTAATTATTTTTATTTCTGATGAAAATTGGTTTGAGGGGAAGAGTTCGGGCGATTGGCCTGTGGAAGAAATCGCAAGTTTCATGTATAGAATTTAGGTGCTGTTAGTAGAGAACTTGGATCATGCCTGTAAAATTCGGAGCGATACGTCTGAGAGATTCGTTGGTTTGGACAATCTTTTTGCGTGGATTGAGAAGGACGCTAGCTGGATCAATCACTCGTGACGAAGAAGAAGGATCGTTTTGGGATAAAATGTTTAAAATTTAAGGGAACTTTGTGATCAGGGATAGATGAGGTTAACTACTTGTTTGTGTACGGCAGAGCGTGTTTCTGTTGTTAGTTGAGATGATCAGTTTTGTCGTTAGATTTGTTTTGCTATTGAACGGAAGATTTTACTCCGATAATTGGATGCCTTACCATATGTAAGTATTAAACTGAATGGCTCAACTGTTCTATTTGCTTGTGGTTTGTTGGTATAGGAATGGCTTCAGGTGGAACAGCTCCCCCAAGAGGAAGTGCTGCTGCAGCTGCAAGCTTGCGCAGGAGGAGGACGACCAATGGAGGAGGTGGTGCTGCAGGAGGAGGAGCAGCAGGAAATATGCTCCAGTTTTACACCGATGATGCCCCTGGTCTCAAGATCTCCCCTAACGTTGTTCTTGTCATGAGCATTGGGTTCATCGGGTTCGTCGCTGTCCTCCATGTCGTGGGCAAGCTCTATCTGAGGGAGGCTTAAAATTTTCTATACGAACCCTGATTCTCCTTGGGATACTGATGAATGTTTTTATAGCGGATGCCTAGGCTCTGAAAACTAGCAGTTACCTTTTCATTGAGACATTGGATGAGTTGGGAAAAAAAACCATGTTTTTGTCGAGTAGTTAATTTCACTTTTGTTCTGCTAAATTCCCGGCTCCAAAGATCTAACTACAGATCTAGTTTGTCGCATCAATGAGACGTCAAGACGTGGCGTCACTATTCAAGCCTGTTCCTCACGAACATGTAGTTGGCAGGTTTCGACCGCAATACAATTTTTTAATAGGTCTCGTAGTGCCTAATCTCCTTAATTCTTCTAGTACTTTTTTGATAAGTAGAATTTTGTCATAACTAAGGTTTGAATTTGGTCATTCCAAGTCACGTCTCCGTTCATCTCTGATACTATTATTTATAACAAATTCTTATTCGTCTCAACTCTTCTAGTATAGCCACCTGCAATAGCCCAGTATCATGCTGCACGAAGCGTTAGCGCAATGCCTAAACTAGTGACGTGATGGATAAGTGATCAAAATATACGATATTCGAAACACAAATCTGATATTCAAATTTATTTTTGATACATATTCGGATCCAACGTGATGGATGGCATGACGACAGCGCCACGACGTCAATCAGATGATGAGATGAATGACGACGACTTTTTTTTAGAAAATAGAGAGGAAGCAAAAAGAAATAGAACGAGAAAAAAAAAGGTTGCAGATGTTTTAAAAAATGTACAATTCTAAAATTATATAAAATGACCAATGACATAGTATAGATAATAACAATTAAAAACAAAAAAAGTTAATTAACCATGCACTAAAATTTTGTAACAGATGATGAGATGAATGACGACGACTGTTTTTTCAATGTAAATGGGCCGGCTCGGGCCCAAGCAAGTCAGCCAGAGAATGTAACGGTGCGGCTAACATTAGTGAAATGGACGGTAACAAGTGTGAGCTACAACACCTGATTACAATCTCCACCCGCGTCCGCCGCTCGATTCAAACGCTCTCAGGTGCGCATTAAAGAATTGGAAATTACAAATCGGATCAGAAAAAAAATTAAACAAATAAAAAGGAATTTGAGAAGGACGGAAAGTAGCCGTTTCAAGTCTCCTCCGTCCGTGGTTCCTGTCGCTCTCTCCCCGCTTCTTCCATCGCTAACTTCCTTTCTATCTCCGGTCAAAGTTCGTCTTCACTCGAAACGGCGTCGTTCGTTAGCTTCTTCTCTAGTTCGCCCGCGTACTAATCCTCGAACTTGAACATCAGTGAGTAGTTTGACCAAGAAACTCTGTATTTAAACACAGAAATCGTATTTCTTTCCTTTTTGGACTTCTCTTTCTTTTTATTTTATTTTCTTTCCTTTTTTTAAAGAGCCAGGTGATTTTGGTTGGAATCTGGGAGAATCTTTTTCTTTCCTTTTTTTTTTCTTTTCGTATTTTTGTTGATAGTTAGGGTTCGCGTGTGACCTAACTAAAGCTTCGGAATGCCAGGGGTCCGGAGACGGAATGGTGGGAACACCGGCGACGCCGGCGTCAAAGATAAGGAGGACGCCGGCTACGACACCTGGAGGAGCCGCTAGGGCTAGGGAGGAGAAGATCCTCGTGACGGTTCGGGTGAGGCCGTTGAACCGCCGGGAGCAAGCGCTTTACGATCTGATCGCCTGGGATTGGCCGGACGATCAGACAATCGAGTTCAAGACCCCTAACCACGAGCGGCCCCCGGTTTACTACAAGTTTGGTAATGTACATCATGTTACTCTGTTCCTTTAGTTGTTTTCTCTCCACTCCATGGTTAGCTTAATCAGAAAATGGAATTTGGCAGATAAGGTGTTCGATCCTGCTAGTACGACTTGTAGGGTCTACGAAGAAGGGGCCAAGGATGTTGCTCTCTCCGCTCTCACCGGGATAAATGGTAGTTTTGACTGTATTAGTTATTGAATTATTATTATTAGATTTTAGGGTCTGGAAGTTGGATGCGTGTCTGATTTCGTCGCACCTTTTAACTTGTTTGCAGCTACGATTTTCGCCTACGGGCAGACTAGTAGTGGGAAGACATTTACAATGAGAGGGATCACCGAAAGTGCTGTGAATGACATCTTTGAACATATACGTAGAGTAAGTTGATGCCTCGTACAAAAATCCTTCTGCCGAAAAATCGTGATGGATTTTGTGGTTTTCTCTTATGTGCTCCCTCCGTGACTTTCATCTTGCAGACTCAGGAGAGGGATTTTACCTTGAAATTTTCTGCATTGGAGATTTACAATGAGACTGTTGTAGATTTGCTGCATCGTGATTCTGGCCCCCTTCGGCTTCTTGATGATCCCGAGGTACAATTTTTGATGAAGTATTATGTTGATGAGAAATTTCTGATGTTATGTTAGTAATATTTTCTTTCCTGTTGTGGATTACAGAAGGGGGTTATAGTGGAAAAGTTAGGTGAAGAAGTTGTCAAGGATAGTAATCACATAAAGGAATTGATTGGAATATGTGAAGGTAATTTTGGTTGTTGCTAATGCAGTTCCATATTGGGGCAGGAGATCAGTTTTCCTTGCTAGCTCTGACCCTTGCTTTATCACTAAACTAGAACATGCCAAGGAAAATGGCTACTTTTTGGTTTCAATCAAATTTCATTTATCACTTACCAGATAAATTGATTATGCAGCTCAAAGGCAAGTAGGCGAGACTGCTTTAAATGATAAAAGCTCAAGGTCTCATCAAATTATCAGGCTGGTGAGTTTTTTACTTCAACTCTAGCCAGGATGGTGAAGTATCCTTGTTTTTATTAATCAAACTAAACTTCACCCAGGACGGAGAATTAATCAGCATTTCGCTAACTTATACTTTCTTAAATTAGCTCTACTGTACCCTTCTTTTTGTGGCTTTGGAATTACTAACATCTAGTATTACGGTTTCCTAGTTCTTTCTTTCCATGATGATGCCTTATATTTGCAAATGAGACTGATACCTTATTCTGCATGGGATTGTTCAAAAATCAGACTATCGAGAGCACTCTCAAGGAAACATCAGGCTGCTTGAAGTCCTTTATAGCAAGTTTGGTATGTTTGTTTTCCCTTCTTATCATGATAGTTCTTTTTTCTTTTAACATGTTGCTTACAACTGGAACCCTCTCAGAACCTAGTAGATCTTGCTGGAAGTGAACGTGCCTCTCAAACAAATGCAGATGGGACAAGACTGAAGGAGGGGAGTCATATTAATCGTAGCTTATTGACACTCACAACTGTAATTCGAAAGTTAAGGTTGGTGATAAAGGTTCAGCAATCAACTCTTCACAGTATAGCATATCAGGGATTTCATTGCCGCATGGTGCTGGAAAGCTAGTGTTATCTGGAATAACCTTCTATCAATATTATTGTACTCACTGGATAATCATCAGCATACGAGTGCCCATCTTGATAATATCTCCTGTTTCAGTGGTGTAAGGACAGCCCATATTCCTTACCGTGATTCAAAGCTCACCAGAATATTGCAGCATGCACTTGGAGGCAATGCTAGGACCGCAATCATATGTACTGTGAGTCCAGCTCTAAGCCACGTGGAGCAAACAAAAAATACGCTTTCATTTGCTACTAGCGCAAAGGAAGTAACAAACAATGCACAAATAAATATGGTATGTCGCAGGCTTCTTGATCTACTTTTGCTTGATTCATTATGTTGTTGGAATGTCTCAAAGCTTATGCCCTTACACTGGCCTATTGTTGTTGAATTGTTCATAAAATTAGTTTCCCCCTTTTTCGCTATTTTATTGAATATGTTCGTGTTTCATTATTGATTCTTTCTATAAGGGGCTAATCGATATTTTCCACTAGTCCTATCTGGTGCTTCAACTGTACATTGTATATTTCAGGTTGTTTCGGAAAAGAAGCTAGTTAAGCATCTGCAGAAGGAAGTGGCAAGACTTGAAGCAGAGCTTAGAAGCCCAGAGCCCTCTTCTGCTTCGTGTTTGAAGGTCCTACTTAGGGAAAAGAATTTGAAGATAGAACAGGTATATTCTCCTGCAGCCTATTCCTAGGAATCATGCGAGTATAGGTCTTGCCCACTATGAGTTTCTCTGAGCAAGGTTGCTTTGGTATCAGAATCTTATCGCGCTCACATGCCAGGCCCAACCTCCTAATGACATTTCAGTTTCCTCATGTTTGGATCATAATATGAAATTTTAGTCAACCAACAATCCTTTTTGCTATTAGATTGATTGACGCAGGGACGAATGTGCGCACATCACATGTAACTCATTTCCAGCACCTCTTGATTTACAGATGGAAAGAGAAATGAAAGAGCTGAAACGCCAGAGAGACCTAGCACAGTCCCAACTTGAACGAGAAAGAAATGCAAATACGGAGCAGAAGGTAATGCAGACTACAATCTTGCAGCCTTTTCATATAGTGTCTCTTTCTCTGTTTTCAACTTTTTATCTCCATCACTATTTCAGGGTCTAGACAGGTCTGGTCCCTCACATCAAGCTGTCAGATCTCTATGTTTCTCTGATGATGTAGACCAATTTGTTGGAAGAAGTAACCCAGAAGTGCGAAGAAGAAATGCTCCTGGGAGGCAAAGCCGGGTCCGGCAGTCTGCCACCTTTACAGATCCATCAGTGCTTGTTCAAGAAATTCGTAAGCTTGAGCAGATGCAGAGGAACCTGGGTGACGAGGCAAATCGAGCACTTGAAGTACTTCAGAAAGAAGTTGCTTCTCATAAACATGGATCGCAAGCAACTGCAGATACTATAGCCAAGATGTTGCAGGAAATCAAGGAGCAAGTTAATAGCTTTGCCGTTCCTGATGAGGTTCCAGTCAACGGTAATACAAACCTGAGGGAGGAACTCACCCGCCTAAATTCCCATGAGAGTGCCATTGCATCCTTAGAAAGGAAACTTGAAGATGTTGAGAAATCCGTCGACATGCTGAGCCCTTCTTTCGCAAGTCAACAGGACACTCCAGAGGCCAAATCCCATTCGAAGAAGAAAAGGGCGTTTCCTTTTGCATTGAGCAATAGTTCAAACATGCAGAATATAATTAGGTCCCCGTGCTCTCCCCTATCATCTTCACATGGTGTAGCGGAGAATGAGACAGAAAACAGAGATCCTGCTACCGGTGCTGGTCCATTTGAAACTACTACTCCAAAGACAAGTAACTGCTACGCATCGAGGGATGGAACACCACCGCCTCGACCGAATTCTGTCAATGTGAAGAAAATGGAACAAATGTTCAAGAGCGCAGCTGAAGAGAACATTCGAAGCATCAGAACGTATGTCACCGAGTTGAAAGAGAGGGTTGCAAAACTGCAATATCAGAAGCAGCTCCTGGTCTGCCAGGTGAGAGCTCCTTCCTTACTAAAATGCAAGGTTTTGATATCTTCTGCTGCATCTCAAAGCATTTAAATCCCTTTTCTTAGTTCTAGGCATACGAGGTTTGGAGTCGTTTAGCTATTAAAAGGCAGGATCCTTGAAATGTTGAACTAGTAAGAAGCTCATGCTTCTTCCCTAGAAGCTCATGCTTCTTCCCTTGTTCATAATGAAATTTATTTATCACGTAAAACCATGTCGTCTATGCTGAAGCTGCTTCCTTGTGAACTTCTTCTAGCTATTTCGTGTCTTCTTTCTGGATTCCGTTACTTATATTACAGCGGGCAGCCTTGTGCTGAAATGATGAATCTTCCTTGCCCTTTTACGCATCAGGTGTTGGAGCTTGAGGCCAATGAGGCTGAAGGGAAAGAGATGGATGCTCCTGACGAATCTCCAATGCCGTGGCACTTGCTCTTCGAGCACCAAAGAAGGGAAATCATCATGTTATGGCACTTGTGTCATGTTTCGATTGTACATCGGACCCAATTCTATTTGTTATTCAGGGGAGATCCGGCAGACAAGATCTATATCGAAGTTGAGCTTTCGAGGCTATCATGGTTGGAGCAGCATCTGGCAGAACTTGGAAATGCAAGCCCAGCATTGCTAGGCGATGATCCGGCAAGCTCAGTGTCATCAAGGTAAATCCAGCCAGCTCCTTGAAAGACGTCTGTTTCTCTTTCTGACCTGACCGCGATCCACTTACTTAGCTAGTTACGTTGGCTTTCATTGGCAGTATCAAGGCACTCAAGCAAGAACGCGAGCATCTCGCGAAGAGGGTGAGCACCAAGTTGACCGCGGAAGAAAGAGAGATGCTGTACGTGAAGTGGGAGATCCCGCCGGTCGGGAAGCAGAGGAGGTTGCAGCTGGTGAACAAGCTATGGACAGACCCTCTCAACATGCAGCACGTAAGGGAGAGCGCTGAGGTTGTGGCGAAGCTCATCGGGTTCGGGGAGTCGGGTCAGGGCGTAAGCAAAGAGATGTTTGAGCTCTCTTTTGCTAATCCAGGTGACAAGAGAAGATGGATGGGCTGGAACTTCATTTCGGATCTTCTTCATTTGTAATGCAGCAGCAGCAGCAGCTTCACTTTCTTCTCTTCTTCTACTCCACCGCTAGTGGTACGGAATCAGCCTTCCGAAACGACCTGTTATCCAGATTGGAACAATGCAGTTTATGCTAACTTCTGCGAGTATAGTCAAATGCCACGTCCATTTCTCAATTTGAGTGTCATCTTTTACCATGCTAATCTTCTCTGTATTATTCTAATTTTATCGGACTTTCCCGAGGGAAAAGTCAAATGCCAGGTCGTATTTTGCATTTTCGAACCTCAAATTTCTAGAATGGTTATGCAAAAATTAGATCACTAACCATAAACGGAAAAAAAATTTGGTGACATGAACTAAAATTTGTAAATTGGTAAAAGTACAATTTAATAACCTGTGGTGTCGTAAAAAACATAGGAGGAGGAGGCAGAGAGGGAAAATTAGGGTCTTCGAATATAAACTTGGGGTTTTTTGAATAATTATAAACAAATCAGTGATTATTTTGTTATTTTGGCCATCTGCCATGTCATTTTGTACAAGTACGATGAAAAAGTTCGCGTGGAGGCGTGCCATGTCGTTAAAAAACGACGTCATTTTGACACTTTGGATCAGAGTAGCTGTCTGAGGCTCCGTTTAACTAAAAAAAATTGACTCAATTAATATATTTTAAACTATACATTAGAAATTATGTAAAATGATAACTCTCTAAACTGATAAAAAGACTCAGTCCCAGAGTGTTAAAATTTAATAACAAATATATATCGTAATAAATAATATTTTTTTAGAAAATTTTAGTACTAAATTTTGGTCTCAATTTTTACATAAAATTATATTTTTGAATATATATATTTCATACTTTACGAATTCAAAATTTTTTAATACATAGTTTATGCTAGACTTTTTTTTGAGAATTTTATATCATTATTCATCTTTTTAGTTGAATTCGAATGGTCTTTGTCATCACCGTCTTGTTATAAGAAAATATCTCAATCGAGTGTAGTATTTGAATAATGCTATAAGAAAAGATTCTAAGTAATTTGAATATATTTTTTAGTATTTGCGTATTTATTGTTAAAAAATATATATTTAATATTTTTGGAGGAAAAAAAAATGTAAAACTCTCTTATACAATAATTTTCTAAATTGATATTTTTCAGCCATTCCGACAATATCACATCGCTAATTGTACTTTTTCCAATCAAGTTTGTTTTCCTGCGAGTGCTGGCCGGAGATACCACCCAATCCACTGTCGTACGAAAAAAAAAACAGAAGCGAGAAAAAGGAAAATGGGAAGAGAGCCACAGGAGCAGCAAACGGCGTCGTGTACGGTGGAGCAGCTCGTAGCACTGAATCCGTACAATCCAGACCTCCTCCCTGACCTCGAGAACTACGTCAACGAACAGGTTGTTCTCCGAATTTCCCCCCAATTTTGTAATTAATTTTTCCACTGTAATTAATTAATTAATTTCGGCTCTTAAAAAAAAAATAGGTTTCGTCCCAAACGTATAGCCTGGATGCCAATCTTTGCCTCCTCCGTCTCTACCAGGTGAGCGAATTTCCCCAATTTTTTAATTAATTTTTTTTTGCATTTTTGTTGAATGTATAATGGATGTTGTTATTTGGGACTTGCAGTTTGAGCCGGATCGGATCAGCGCCCAAATTGTCTCCCTCATTTTGGTCAAGGTTGTTGTCTGAGCCTCTTTTTGGCGGTTATTCGGACGTTTGGGACTGCTCGGGTATTGATCTTTCCGGGTTTTAGTTTGATTTGTGTTGCTTCTTCTGTTTATGCAGGCGCTGATGGCAATGCCTGCTCCAGATTTTGGCCTCTGCCTCTTCTTGATCCCGGAACGCGTGGTAATTTCTCCCAGCTGTCCGTGTTCTTGAATTCGTTGTTTCCATTGTTCTTCAATTGGTTTTTGGCATGTTTAACGGGACTGCCTATTAACGTGTTATCATTGTTTCGGGGTTCAGCAAATGGAGGAGCAGTTCAAGTCGCTGATTGTGCTGTCGCACTTCCTGGAGGTCTTGCTCCAATGCTTGACTCTTTCCGTTGTATTGTTTGAGACATGAATGTTTCCTAATGGTTTACTTCTACTCACAGACGGGAAGGTTTCGTGAGTTCTGGGCTGAGGCATCAAAGAACCGCCAAATTGTTGAAGTTGTGCCAGGTAGTAATAGTTTTTAGTTCTTTGTGAAGGTGGTTAGCATTTTTGATATTTTGCATACTCTCTGGTTGCCACAGATTTACCAAATACCATATTGGGACTTAAATCATAGAAATGTTTAGAATTTGTTTCGTGCAGTTGCTTCCTAGATCACTGCCGAGCATTTTGTTGGTATTAAATGAGCCTCAGTAAATAAAAGTATGAATTTGACTTCCTGAAATATGATTAAGAATTGCTTCCTAGATCACTGCCGAGCATTTTGTTGGTATTAAATGAGCCTCAGTAAATAAAAGTATGAATTTGACTTCCTGAAATATGATTAAGGAAGCTTCCTAATAAAAAAATCACTAGTTCGCAAATCTGATTCCTTGATGTGTATGTCCTTCATTCTGTCCTCCCGTTGAAGTTATCTTCTTTCCTTGAAACTGCTATTTTCTATAACAATAGCTTAAATTGTTAGGGTGGCTTACTGGTGATGCGTTGCAGGTTTTGAGCAGGCCATTCAAGCCTATGCGGTCCATGTGCTTTCCCTGACCTATCAAAAGGTTCCTAGGTCTGTGTTGGCCGAGGTATGCACTTGTTTGATCACCTAATTCCACACTATTCTTGGATTATATTTCAATAATTCGTACTTCCCTTCAAGGAATCCATTTTATTAACCCTTTTAGTGTCTCGCTTCAATTCCTAATGCTTCAACATGGTAAATACCACAGATGGAAAAATCGAAAAAGAGTTGATTCTTTCTGCCTTCTTTATTTGAGTGTGAGGTGTAACTACTTTATATATGGTTTTGATAGGCCATCAATATTGAGGGTATGGCCTTGGACAAGTTTATTGAACAGCAAGTGACCAATGCGGGGTGGATAATCGAGAAAGGTCAAGCAAGGATAATCGAGAAAGGTCAAGCAAGAAGCCAACTCATTGTTCTACCTAGCAATGAATTCAACAATCCAGAGCTGAAGAGAAGCACTGCCGACAACATTCCGCTGGAGCACATAACTCGCATACTGCCCATTCTGGGCTGACTTGCTCGCATGGGCTCGCGAGTTGTTTGCTCTGATTGTGCCTCGGTTGCGCAAGGCGAAGCTACATTTGAGGCATCCGTTTTGGAGAAACTTTATCATAGTTCCATGCATTTTTCCATTGTCAAACCATCTAGTTCGGACTTATCATTTTGGAAAACCGAGTTCATGAGTAGCTCTTCGGTTATTTAATCGGTCAGGTTCAAATTATCAAGTAGTGGATATTGAAATATCGTATACGGAAGTAATGCGACTAAACCATAGGAAATGAAAGATATGAAGTGTCAAAATGAAAACACCCCTTTGTAGAAAAATCGACATTGTTGCCTTGTGGCCTGTAGAGATGATCTCTCCAGACACTTCGCTACGAAGAACAGTAAAGGAAATGAATTAATGACCTGAAGTTCTTCTAAAGCAGATTTCTCCACAAAAGCAAAGAATATGTACAAAGATTGGAACTACAATGTCCAAATATGACTAGAACGAGGAAAAACGCTCCGAAAAATTTCAACTATTGGCTATTTACTCATTTTACTAGAGGTATTTGGTTCCGCCGATATTTCCGCGGCGGAACACGGCTGCGAGTTACACGGAGGAGTGGCAGAAAATCTTGGTAACACCTCACTGGAATCTCTCTTCTTCTGCAACTGCGTATTCAACAGCGTTATCATCTTCCGCTGAAGCATTTGGATTTAAACCAATCGGCAGCATCGGCCACATCGCGCTGTTTAGAGTGCACAACCGGGAAGTATAAGCATGGCCTCCCTCAATGACAAAGTGTCTGTCCGAAGTTCACCCAGCGCACAAAGCTATCAGTATAATCCTCTGCAACATCGGAACTCTCCAAGTTTCCGGAGGATAGTTCTGTTACATTGTCCTGCTGCACCTAAACAAGCATACAACCAGAATAAGTTCAACTTGATATGCATGTGGCTAATGAGGATCTAAAACAGAACTTGATAATCAAGTCAGATCTCTCTGAGAGAGCCGCGAGGAAGTGTTAAGAAAGTGAAGTAATGTAAGTTAGCATGTTCCCGCAGATATCAACCGATTACTGGGGCCAAGAAACCATTTGAAAACCGTACGTCCAGGTTGCCTGGGAGCGAAACTTAAAGGAAGTTCGAGATCATGCAATCCTATAATAGTTCCATCGCCTTAATATCTCCCTGAGCAGGATTTCTATGGATGTTTTCCAATCACTCTCGGACTAAAGTTACCTGACGCTCTACATGCCTAACTGTTGTCAGACATCAAAGTATAATACTTAACACTTGGAAGGATACTAACCCTCGAGCTGGATCCACATTCACTTATTGATGGCGTTGTTTCACATGTTATTCCATTGATTACATTCTCAGATGATAGCCCCATCATGGAAGAACTGGCAAGCACTGATGACCTGAAAAAATGGGGCTCAAGACGATTTCACAAAAAAATGGATAACTAGATTACAGCTGATCGATTTGACAACATCCATTCAAAATGAATCAAAGGAGAAACTTAACATAAAACGGTATATTTAATAATGATTCCAAGAGGGGCCATATTGCATACATTCACAAACTCGTGACTGGTAAAGATGATGCAACAGCCATCAACTATGTAGAGGGGCACGTGTAGATAAAGGACGGTTGATTCCAATCTATTTAGTTGGTTCTAGCCCAAGACATAAACATGGAAGCACAGGCATAATAAGATTCTTCGTCTTCACAGATTCAGTGTCATACAATAAGATCTAATATAGTACATAGAATAAAAAAGCTATTTCATAATCAACCAAAGGTTTCAGACTGTTGATTCCTTTAAACTACTCCAGCAGCTATATTGAAATCAATAAAATGGAGAAACTATACCAGACTTACCTCTCAAATGGTTCCTCTTCGCACGAGTTTCCAGAGGAAGATAGCCAATCGATGTCAATGAAGTTAGAAAAATTAAGCATGTCTCCATGTTCGGATGAGTAACTATTGTCATTTTCAAGTAACTTCTCTCTATGCATACTGCCAAAAAGCTGTCTGCGGGACATTGAGGGAGTATACCTACAATTATAAAAATACCACTACAACGGTTACATGCAGCACCTATATGTTATACTGTCACAATCCTGCGTTGCCAGTATCAGATTATAATTTTAATATATGAAACATGCAAAGAAGAGGATGATTTGGAGTAGCTATGGGCAGCTCATTAGTAGCATTCTCCAGCTTGTTCTTGTTCCTAAACTTATATTTAAATATGAGCTCCTTCAATCCAAAATTCAGTTCTATGTGACAATATTAACACGTTCTTGGATCAAAGCATCACCCATGTGGACCAAGCCTCTTAATATTGCACTGTAGTCATGAAAACTAAAAATATGCATCTGAAGTTATCAGGTATTGAGGAAACCTTGAGAATGAAATATCTGTATCACAAGTTAATATTTCAGGTGATGACTCCAGCAGATCCTTATTATCGCCCTGCAATTGACCTGGCAATGCTGAGCTGCAAAGCTTATGCTGCTTTGCATTCATAGCTGACATAGGCGAGCCACTTTCTCGAAGTATATTTCCATCAGAGAAGGACCTTTTGAAAAAGGACCTGAATCACAAGACCCCTACAGTTAGCCAGAAAGCCGATGCTTGAATCTTAGTAACTTCACTTGAATGATAATCATGACCAACTAGCATAACTTGATGCTACTGGCATGAAAAGATAGGTTATTTCCTGTTAGTGATTATCGAATCCCTGGTATAACAAAAAAGTTGGCAAGCTTGAAGATCCTGGTCAAATCAGCCAACGATCAATACCTTGCTTCTTCGTCAGTCTTCGTATGTCCATTTCTTCCCACACTCAAATGCTGGTCTGAATTTAGTTCCCAGAGTGCAGATTTACCCGGTTGTGGTTGGAAATGTCCCAAGAATCTGCTCAATTCATTAGGAATAGATACATGTTAAGGAAATTTAGCCATCGAGTAAACATAGAGAGAAAGGATACACCAACCAAATTGTAAGGTACTGTTGGAAAAAAACTAACTATAGGAATTTCCATATCCTACCCAAGACCTTAAGGTCCTATAATAACCACTTCCCTAGGTGGGTGTATCATCAGGTTATCATGGTCTGAGTTGAACTTTTCCATGAAAACAAGAAAAAGTGATACTACTTTTATCACCCAAGAACTTCAATTCTAACTTGAATACTCCAGATAAGCATATCTGCCAGCATCATATTCTGTGATAGCCACCTTTTAATTCATAACATCTTAGTGAACTTCTTTCAAGTAAGTGACATCTTAATTAAGTTAAATGCGTACACATTGATAGCGTCTTGTTTCTCTGCGTCCATGTATGCATTGCTGTAGTACCGTTGAAGAGTTCTGAAGAACTCCTGAGATTGAGTGGCTGCCTTCCACTGGCCCCGTCTCTCAGAAAATATCTATATCATACAAAAAGGTATCAAAAGCTGAATTAGTCAAAATACAAAATCACTATATGCTTTCTGACTGAAACCACATCAATGACAATAGAAAGCTATGAAAGCCATGTTACTGTCCTAAGAAACCATCATATCCTACCTATCATACAAATTGAGGACATCAATCACAGCTTTGCATAAATGTATGGTAAGCATACCATCTGCATTGAAATGAGAGGGAAGTTATTTCTACTCTCACTTAGCAACTTCTTTGCGCTCGAATAGCAAAACCGCATATGAACAAGGTGAGACTATTGACTCAATTTGAATCCAGACTGGTTTAGTTTTGGGGTTAAGACAGGGGCATGCAGATGTGCTTGCTAAACCATGACTGGCGAGTAGGATTGGTAAAGAACAAAAAAATGTCAAATACAGGAAACAGCTGGAAAATAGTGTTGATGATTTTGCAGTAAAGCTAAAAATCAATTACCTTATTATGAGCAGCAGATCCACCATACTGATGTGCAAGCGTGTCGCCCATTCTTTCATAAAAACTCATCAATGCTTCAGCCAATGGTGAATCAAGATCAATCTTTGAGTACTCTAGGAATCCTAAAGCTTGCAGTTGCTGCCCAAGAGCTGCCAAACCATATGCATATTGTGCAACATTTGTACGATCAAGGCAATCTATGCAGTTGGTTCTGAGCACGCCCCTTTGGAACATTAATTGCTTGATGCAATTGTTTCTATTGGCAAAATTGGTGGCTCCACTGAGCTTACGTTCTATGTTATTGGCATCTTCATTATCTTGGCCACAATTTTCCTGGGTATATGAATGACCATTCTCAACGTTCCTGCATAGTGTCATTATTGAAATAGGATTAGTGGGTCATGTCACATACAAAACCCATCAAGGGAAAATGTATAGCACCTCGGATTTCATGATTCCAACATTCACAAAGTATTTCATAAGTTTGAAGTACTGAAACACTACCACTCTGATACAACTTTTGTCTTTGATTTGGTTCAGTTTACTTTTTTCCTTTTTTGAAAAATATTTGGTCCAGTTTCTTCTTAGGAGTAATTCACTGTCATGTTTACTCCCATTGCACAAACTCGTATGACAAAACACTTCATCGTTCCATAATTATTGAAGGTTACATCATCAAGCAATGGGGGTGCTCGTTCTTAAAATATTCAAGCTTGATTAGCGTGATAAGAGTTTCACCATTAGGCTACTTTTTTTTGGTGGAATCCATTAGGCTACTTGAACTCAAAGAGAAGATTGGTCAACAACATCATTACCAGAAATTGGCTTGTTGTGGCAAAGAGAGGAATAATATTTCTAAGGAGACGTACATAGAAGGTGGTGAGTTTGTGAATCCTGCAGGTGTCAATGATGTTGTCACGTGACAGTAGAAGAATCCAGTTAAAGTCAAAGCATATGCAGCCACTTTTCCCAGAAACGTCAAAACATTTGTTGCATTGCTGTAAGGAAAAAAGATGAAGGCAGTTTGCACCAGTAAGTATCAGTTATACAATGATCAGTAAGCATTATGGCACTCAAGTTCAAGGTAAAGATCTTACGTTCGGGTCTCTCTGTGGAGATCCCAGTGAAGAAACTTTAGACAGGTCTCCTCGGATAGATCTTTGTTGATAAAATCAATGGCATTACCAAACTCTGTCCGCAGGATAGACTCCCGGGGCTTCTTCTCCTGAGCCTTTTAAAGAATGCAACCGTTTAGGATAAACGTGGCAGAGAGAAGAGATACAGCAAATCAACTTTGTTGGTGGGACAGATAAATTATCATTTGATTCAATTAGCATACCTTAATCAAGTTTAAGATGATAATGGGATTTCCATATCTGTTGACAAGGTTCTCAAAGTGAAGTCTGGTGGCTTCATAGTTTGGGTCTCTCTTTGACACTGAGATAAGCCAAAATTTGTTAGAGCAAGGGGCCATTAACAAATTCGTCGTTTATCTTAAAGCAAGCGAACGGACGTACATATAATATCAGGTTTAATATTCAAACGTGATGTTTCCTGAGACCAGAAGAGTGGGATTGAGCCGCGATTCTGGACAATAGAGCTTATTTGCGTGGGAAATCCCTCGGGAACATCTTCAAAAACAATCTGCTCAGTTTCAACGTCATTTGCTACTCTTCCCTTCTCATTCACACCACGTTTCAAGTACCTAAACAGATAGTGTCAGTGAATGAACAAACCACCGTTGAGCCCCAACATAAAACATCAAACTAATTACTTCAGTTAATCTTCAGTATCATGTGACCATGAAAAGTGGTTTCCTTTCAAACTACGGAAACTAAACATACAGCCATCCAAACACTGCAAAAACAGCAAAACAAAGAATACGAAAAAACGAAAAAGCCATATGGACAAAACATATGACGGGCCTACCAATTTCAACACGAGTTTTCAGAGGATGGTGGTAGCAGGAGCATACCTGGTTCCAGCGTAATGTCTTGACCGCCTCGCTATGAGGGTCAACTTAAAGTCCCGTCCGCATACAGACAGTAAGGCCTACGATAGAAAAGAGTCACATAGTAAAAATCCATTTCACTTATAGATCAATTCACTATTTCATAAATGGGATCTTAACGATATATATCACGATACGTTGTTGAATGATATTTGGAAAAATTTGAAGCTAAGCTGAAAGCATAAAAACGGTAAGAAGTATGGATAATAGAATTTCCAGTATTGCACAATGGAGCGTCATTCAATTAGATCAATTACATTATAAAGAACACTAGTTCAAACGACTCCAAACCCAAGATCATGCACCAGATGTTACCGAGGCCTAGCATAACAAACTATATAAATAACCAAGCTCAATCTTTTGAGCGGCCAAGCAACTGACAGAAAACAAGTATTGAGTTACATCATTTTTGTCAGAAAAGTATGATGAAGTTACCTGCTTAAAGAAACCATAAACTAATGCGACGGTCCACAGAGTATTATCAAGATGGTTGCGTATCCCCCGAGTCAAGAATTCATTCCAGACAAACATCGTCTCATAAAGGGCCTGGCCTGACTCATAACCACTCATATTATGTTGAAGACTACGCATCACATGGTACGAATAGCTAAAAAAGAAGTCCTTTGTGAGGTCCACAGTGCAGAGAAGCTTCTTGTATCTATGGCATGGTCAAGATAACCAACAGCAGATTCAGGGATCAACTAAGAGATGAGCACCATGCAGGTGAGAAAACCCACAGAATAGTACCAATTATGAAATAGATCATAAAGAGCAAGAACCATTGCCAAAGCCAAGAAATTACTTCATTAAAACGACTAATTCTATGGAATAAATTAACTAACAGGTCAACTCCACTAACTAAAACTGTATATAACAAACAAAATATTATTATTACTGAGCAACAAAAAGGTGAATAGACTATAGAGTAAAGTAGGATTTCATGGGTGAGAGATCTACCCCAGTAACAGTCTCGACAATATGTATCTGATGGTCATTATCAATCTAAACTAGGGACTAGGGAGCAACCACAGGCAAGGAATTACTGAGTAAGAACTATAGATAAGAGAATAAATAATAAAATTGGATAGATAGATAGCATGAAGCTACTTCAGAATGTATTAAGGTACAAATAGATTGAAAGAACGAAAACAACAGAAAAGCCACCTAATATACAACACTCAGTTTTCTCAAAAAAAATTACGACACGTATCTCCAGAGCATCTCCTGAAAGAAAGTTTAGTTTAAATTCATCTGAACAACATTGCCTAAGTACACTGGCTGGCGACGGAATAGAGTAAGGACCTGTTCTCATTCTTGGTATTGATCGTATTGGAGTAAACAGCAGAATTTGGTAGTGGAATCATCTCAGTTTTGGAGACCGCATAAACATTGTGACCACAAATTGAACCAATCTGTCTTCTCTTGGTGATAAGCAGCATGTAGTAGGGTCCAAGAAACTTGATAAACCCTAGGGACATTAAAGAAACATAACTACAAATTAGAACACAGACTACGCAATAATGATGCAAGGTGAAAGGACCTCAGTGACCAAATGCACATACCAACGATGCCATAGCAAGTAGTGACGACCTTCAACCCCCCAGTGGCCTTGTTCCCCTCGTGTATCCGCCTCAACAGATCAGAGCACTCACTCTCGGTATACGTGGTAGAATCCTCTAGAATGTTTAGCTCCAATGGATCCATCCGGTCGATCTTTAACACTCTCCAATACGTCCTATCTTTGTCCCTCCCGATCATGTAGAAATTCTGCAGCACAAAGGATCACCTAGCATCAAGTTCACCCTAGCTACCAGGATCACAACCAACAACCAGTTGAAGTAACTAACCGATCGAGTCTCGTAGAGCTTGAACTTCTGCATTGTAATTAGACCAGGCCGGAGAGGGAGCGTTGTAGGCGACTCCTCCTCGAAGCTTCCTCCGGGGGAAGGAGAGTTCGAAGGCCCCACCGCATCGGTCGAAGCCATCACCACTTCAAGATTCTCCTCTATTTCTCCTACTCGAGGTTCGGTAGATCTCTCCCCGAGCCCCTCCAGGCTCAGGGGATTAACGCAACGGCATTCACTACCCGACCTTCCTCTCTCTTTACGAAGCCAATCGCGAAATTTTCAAAAGAGAAAAAATATATTTATGTCAAAATTAGGAGAAATTTAAACCACAAAACGCGCAATTCGCTGTCGTATAATGGATGCGGAGGACGGAGGAGGAGGAGGAGGCGCGCTAGGTTGCTTCAGATACAACATTCTTCTTCCTCCCTCCCTTCGATTTCTCACCTGAATCAAATTATTCCTCTTCTATTCCACCTCCGAAATCGATCTTCCCAGCGGAAAAAACAAACGGAATTTCAAAAAAACAAAAAATACTAACTCCGGCGATGTCTTCCCGATCCGGCGAATCGCAACGGCGAGAGAGAGAGAGAGAGGATCAAACCGAGAATTTGGAAATAAATTAAAATATGTGGGGAAAATTGGGAGGAAGCTGGTGGAGAGCTGTACAAGGAAGGAAAAAAAGATATGGCGGAGGAGGAGGAGAAGAAATAAGCCAATTTTTTCGAGGTTTCGTGAAATTAAAAATTTTCGGGAATATTAAGCACGAGATTTCCTAGCTTTTTGTGTTTCTTTTTTTCTTTTTTTTTTCTCCTAGATACACGCAGCTAATTATTGCTGATGTCGTTATTGGTTTTTTTTTTGTTTGTTTTTGTTTTCGAATCTAAATCTTCTTCTTTCGGGTTTTTGCTTTTTGGGCTGTACAACAAAACCCAAAAATAAATAAGAAAATGGAGGAGAGAGAAAAAAGGGTGGGCTTGAGTCACGGTCAGAGGATGTTAATGGAAACCACAACTTCGGTTTCACACGTATTTTGTACATTATATTATTTTTTAATAGATTGATATATTATTTTTTTAAACAGTTGAAATGACATATCATGATTATCTGACGAGAGAAAATATATCTAGAAAAAATATAAAAATAATATATTGAGATCTGTGCTTGATCAATTCATGTTCAACGGATCCACTCATTATAACCGGGCAAAACTTGCACGCATCTTATGCATTTTAGTCTCAACATGGCCCAAGATAACATGATTTTGGTGGTTTCATAAGTTCCAGAAAGTTGCACCGAAAATAATATACATTATACTAAAATTTATAAGGGTTGTGACATTTTTTCGAAAATATCTACTAATATACAGCTATTAAGAAAGTCAGCATTAAATATGACACTATAATATTTTATCAATATAAAAAGAACTTTTGTATCATTAGTTGGAGGTATTCAGACTTGGTTGGAAGTTGCTAGATTGCTGTTTCCATTCCTTGATCCATAGTGGGAAAGTAACATGCATGATGTCCTCTCCACTAGAGACGCATGGCTATTCAAACTTGGTGAAATTAGTTGAGAGATTTTTCGAGAATAGATTAAGTGCTGGTAACTCTATCCAGCACTATCCTGATAACATAAACTCGTCAACACTTGAGAGTTGTTCAAGAGAAGTGGTGGAAGCACCCGATGTTGAGCAAACAGCTCCGACACATGCTCCCAGGCCTTGACATTGCCCTCGTGGCCTTCGGCGTCTACCTTGTCGGCGAGCAGGTCACAGCCTCGGCACCGCCCTCACCACCCTCACCGCATACGACATTAAAACAAGCTCCTTGAGCGCTTGTGTTTTTGCCTTTAAAACTGACGCACCCTTGTGTCTTATGCCTTTGCAATATTTGTTTGATGCACCCTTATTTTTGCCTGATTTGCTGTTGTTGTGTGTTGATATGCCACAAGGTAGGATACTACGACCAACAAATACTTATATCGATTGATGAGTGCGTTTTTCTGATATCATGTGTTATTCAAACATATATTGAATCAATTATTCCAGATTCGAGTTGAATAGTTTTTTCTTTGAATGATCACCTTTCATTTATATACGGACAACTATTCATCGATAATTGAACAACTTGTTTCCCCGCTAATTAATTATTTATCGACTAATTCATATTCAAATTAAGTGAAATATTTGAAAGGTGTCAATTTTCTCTATAAGTATTTAAAATTATTGCATTCTCACAGGCTCGAAAAATAGCTAAACAAGAGTTCTCGAGTTCTAGATTTTAGATTTTAGATGCAACAATGTTAAATATTTTTTAGGAAAACTTTTTTTAAACTTTCAAAATTATATATGCTTAAATTTAGATTAATGAGCATGGTTAAAAGTTAAGTGGTCGTGGTATAAAAGTTTGTTCAATTATACCTCTCAAAAAAAAGTTTGTTCAATTATTTCCTAAAATCTACAAGAGTTTTTGAAGTTTTTCGGGCTGAAACATTAAAGCCGAGTCTTTTGACCAAAAAACAAAAGCCGAGTCTTTTTCACACATTTCTAACCACCCTTGTATAGTAGAACTACCTAGAAACTTGAGAAATGCATGCAGCTCTCAACCTAAAAGATGGTATTACGTGTCATCAGGTAGAAAATATCTAAAACCTTTCAGGAGAGAAGTAGAAAATATATTTTCTCAGTCCAAAGAAAAAAAAAAAATTCTTTGAGCCGGGAGTTTTAAACTATGAAAAGCTTAAAACTTTGTAAAAAATATTTTCTATTAATATAGTTCGAATTTGAAATCTATCTGTTAAGTTAGAATAATTCTAACTCCGTGAGTGACAAAAAATGCCATTATGGTCCGATCCGCACCTTGAAGAGCAAAAACTTTTTGTTTTTGAGAAATTAGTAAAAGGATGATTTCGTTAGCCTTATTTTATGATAAATATAATATTTTCACATCATATCATTATCAATTCCCTTTACTTTTTTTTTGCCGTGCTATATACAATTCTAAAGCTGTAGTATCACACTTAATTCTCTCAGGGCAAGATGAATTTGGTACCTTTTTTGTACTGGCTTTGCGAAAGATGGGTTACTTTAATCTCAAACCATAACAAGATGATAATACAAATAGTCTCTAACATGTGATTTCAACATTGCATCGTTTTCTCAAAAAAAAAATGCATCGTTTTCTTACAGTTGATTGCATGAAACGGCGCCTTAATCACAGCATCAATCATCTCATTTGAAGTGAAGGCATCATCCTTGGCGTATTGCTCTCCTTTGACACTAATTCTTTCAGTTCCACTTTATAGCTGCCAATTAGAGGGGACCGAGAGCCTTAATCTTTCCAATGTTTTTTTTAAATCATTTTAAATATATATTGTATACCATTATTCTAAAGATGAGAGACTTTGGTCCGCCAATCCGCACTTAGTCGAGGCCCAGGTATAAACTATAAAGTATGTCAGCTAACCGTCGGGCCAACCGTATTTTCTCAATAGTAAACCAGAAAACTAAAAACAAGGGAGACCCGTGTAGTGTAGCAACTGTATATACCTTTTAGGACGTGGAAGAAGAATAGTATATACCTTTTAGGACTATTATTGGCCATTAAAATAACATTGTCCACCCTCGGCTGGGCTGACATTACAAGCTTTTTCCTTTTCCGCCGCTGGAATCCTCCTTAAACACGTGCATAATTATTTCAGGTCCGCAGAATTCTAAGAAACTGACGTGCGACGCTCATTTACGTAATTTATTTTCCCAAAAGAAGAACAGTCGTGGTCATCATATAATTTGGCGGACCTGGTCCTCATTTGTTGTTTGAAATGGTAAAAAAGTGAATTTTATTTAAAACATTTGCGTTTAATTTTACGAATAGGAAAGTACTAATAAGAGATTTTTTTTGAGGTTCTAATAAGAGAATTAAGCAAACACTTTATAAAGTATTTTGTCATTAACTAAAATTTGATCTAAAATAGAATAAATTTTGTTAAGAATATTACATATAAGTGTTGAAAATGTTAAGCCAACGAACCCAACGCAATCCAAAAAGCCAAACTCAAGTAAGCCACGAAGCCACGAGAAGAACAAATGAAAGAACACACAAGAGACAAGGATTTGTTCACCCGGTTCGACGAGAATGTCTACGTCCGGGGGCGTACCAAGCCAAGAGAATTTCACTATCTTCACTTAGAGCTTCACTTGCTCCTTACAAGAAAAGGCCACACCTTTTGGCACCCACACTCTTCTAGGGTTTCTCTTTTCTCTCCTATCACTCTTAGAACAACATTGAATGAGCATTAAATGGGTATTTATAGTGGCACAAACCCTAGGTGAGTAAATGCACAAGGAGGGGCAAACTTGTCCAAGAAAATGGACTTTTCTGGGCTGCCAACTTGAGCCACGACCGTGGCCCTCTTCATGATCGGTCACAGAGATCTGCTACGTGGCATCTATGGGCCACGATCGTGGCCCTCAGCGGGGCTGTCCTCTCGCACCGCTTCGCCTCTTTCGTCTTCACACGAGTGCACTAGTGTTACGCCTCTCGAGCTTGATTGAACACCACCACTCGTCTCAGGCTCCATACCCAACAGAAAATTCACTAATCCATTGCCGTAACGTTTTGTGTTGGACACGAGATTCTAACAAAAATTAAAAATATTTTGAGAAATATAATTGTCGATATAATGTACAACTATTTCATCGTCATAAGAACTTGCTCTTTATTACCACAACAAATTAACTAATATTAATTTTTTTACATAAATCAAAATTTTCAATATAAGTACATTGTTGTGTTAAAAGTTGAAAATAATTAAAGATGTATATTGTGGCAGTACCTTATTCGAATTGATCAGATGGATACAATTATAAGGAAACAAACTTATTATTTATTCAAAGATAATTCATATTTAAAGTTCATTATTCTCCAGTTCTATTTTAATTTAAGCTATACGGTTAAACCGGTTACACTTAACTTTAGCCGGCGGTACAAGCAATCAAGCAACCGGGTTTAAGTGTTCCCCTCCAGGGTAATCATCAACCACATCATCGACGGTGAGCTTCTCCTTGTCGAAGAAAAGATCCCGGAGCTGGTAGGGTCCGACCGATTCCGGTGGTCCATCCCAGAGAGCCTTTGCAAACTGCTCGTGGATCCTCTCCGTCGGGTGGAACGAGTCCCACCAAATGTGGTCATCGGCGCTGTCACACACCGTGTACTCTGCAACGCTCTTTGTGCCCCCACACGTGAAGATCCCTCCGTATGGTCCGGTCCCGCAACAAGCGCTTTCTCCCTCTTTGAAGCCTGCAGACCACAATGGAACGTGATCAATTCGTTCTAATATTATGTCAGAATCTTTCATATTCAACTGAATATTGTAAAGTATAACAACGCGGAGATCCCATCATATTCCACAGCAAAGCATGCCTAATAAATGATGCATAATGCAGATGTTATATTGATCTATTTTACACGGGTCCTATTTTGCTAACATACGATGAAACGAGTATCGGGTGAGGATGACAATAGGACACTTGATCAATCCACTCTGATACTATCCAACCACAAATTGCTAGACAATGTGTAGATTAATTTTCAACAATTATAAACAAACTCATCACGCTTACAACTCAAAGACGTGAAATAAGAGTTTGAATTCGATGGTTTAAGAGATTATGGAAGATACATACCGTATGCGGAGGGATTACGCATTCTGTCATTAAGCCAATCGAAGAAATCGGAGTTGCAATACTTGAACCCTTTGAGTAGGTACTCGAGGCTAGTGAGTACACCTTTAAAAGCATTACTGTGAGCCAGTGCAAGCGCCGAAGCTGCTTCAAGACACCCACCGGTTCCATCTCCGGCTTTTAGGTTTGCTGCTCTTAAAGCAGGAAGGCAACCCAACGGACCCAAGCTCAGAAAAGAAAACTTTCTAGCTCCTTTCTCGTAGAGCACCTTAATCAGAAAGTAACCCATTAGCTCAAATCCGAATAATTCGATCTAAAACGTGTCGGATACTTACTTGGATTGCCTGAGTCAAATTCCCAACGACCATCCCAACGTAGTCTTCGGGGCCATATAGGTCTCGCATTTTCGAATTTCCTAGATACCCGCCCATATAGTCATTGCTTCCCACGCTAATGAAATACACCGCCTCTGCTACGAGCTTCTCAGCCTCTGCTTCTCCTAGTTTCTCTTTCAATGATTTGATCACCTCTTCGAAATTCCTTATTTGGGTGGGAATATCTATCACCTATAAGTACACCCAGAAAAAATTACATGTCACCAACTTATATATTGTCCTTTAACCAATAATCAAAAAATTACTTCGTACCATCCCCTGATTGGTCTCGGGTAGAACACCGGCCCCGCCCGAGGCGAAGTTTACACCTTTCGTGTAATCCACAGATGGTTGCAGATAGGATGGAATAAGCGGCAGTTTCGCGTAGTCGGCTACATAAATACAGGCACAACAGTTCGAGCCATTAGAATGTAACCCGAGGATCCGATATGAAATAGTACGTGGCAGGTAGTTTATTATAATTACCTATGTAGTCAACAATGACACGACCATCAGAGAAACGGCCGGTGGGAGATTGAAAGAAGCCGTTACGGCCATAAGGCATGTAGTCCGCTCGGTTCTCCGGGATAGTGTCGATGTAGTTGTTGTTCCCGGCGTCAACGGTGGAGTCCCCGAAGATGAAAAGGGCGCTGCCCCTGTCGTCCAGACCAGGAGATGCACTTGACTTGTCTAGAAAATACACGAGTAGGGTCATTAAGAGACATGACCAAGTTCTTACATGTGAGTGGAGCCTTGCCATTTTCCCCTGAAACCGTGGCTAGTTGGGTATAAATTGGCTACCGTCTTAGTATTTATATAATCACCTTGACTTTGTATTGAACTGTCCGGCCAGTCGGCGATTTTTCCAACAATTAATGCGTGGACGGCGTGCAATGGGTGGTTAGTTGGGCATTGTTCTATAATTGAAGAAATCTGATTCGCCTTGTATCTATCGCCATTGACAATGTCACCTAACTACCCCGAACGAGAAGCTATCAGCTGTTATTATTGCCATGGTTTCTTACTCTGCTACGAGTTCTTTGTGGATATTTTGCACTATTTTCACTCTTTGTTGTATTTCGCCTAGCGTATATGTTTTAATTTTCAATGTCTATGTATTTGCGTTTATCCTATATAATCCGACCACGTAATGAATGACTTTAAGCCCAATTCCCCCCTAAAAAAATTGAAAATGTTTTAAGATTTCTGTGATTTGGTGGACTCGAACTAGTCTCTTCATGAATATCAAATAAATGCCAATAATAACATAATTTATGTTATTCTATATTGAATTGAAATTTTAAAGTAATATATATGTAAAATGTTAATATTTATATACAAGTTCACCGCAATTGCAATTATCAATGTAATAATTTCAGTATGCTCCTTTACATACGAGAACAATAATAAACACAAGATCAGTTCATTTTTATACCATATTGAAATTTAAATATTCAACCGAAAATTTTAAAACAAAATATTTAAATTTTTAATATTGATACACATATCTATCATACTTGTAAATAGCGAGATCATAATCCAAACATTTCGATACCTATGGTGATATTGGAAGATTTGGATCAACCGTTAGAGCCGTCTTCCTAGAAATCGACGGCATCATTTTGCTCGAGTAGTTTATTTGACATAATTTAGTGATATCCTATCCAAAGGGAGATGAGAGCAGCTGAGACTCGGTATTATTGTTCAGGAGAAAGTCCGTGCCTTCCTCTAGTCCAATGATTATATATATATATATATATATTTGGTATATATCATATTAAGAACAGATTATATATTGCTATATAGAATTATGGATTACGGTAAAAAATAGTAAGAACAGTCAATAATTTTTCTTTTTTTTTATCCAACCATTGATCGACTCTTTTTTTTTAATTTTTAATTAAATTTTAACCTATTTTGGGAATATATTAAGTTTTTACCTATTTAGAGAATATAACTATGTTTTCTGCCTATTTTAGAAAATATAGGGTGAACTCAGATCCTTACCCATATCCGAGTAGGATTTTTAATAACCTTATTCTCGTTTTGAAGGGTAAACTCAGATCCTTACCCATATCCTCTTTAAAAATAAGGATTCGGGCAAGATCCTAGTCTTAAAAAATCGAGCATGGTGACTCGTGAGTCTGTATTATTTAAAAATCATCTTATTTTTTGGAAATTAAAATGCCATGTGATCGTTCTCAAATAGCAAGGAATACTAAAAACGTGAATACAATTGATTCGTTCATTAAATAACTTAATATAAAAAAATAAACAAACAAACAAATTCAAAAGAAATAGAAGTCTCTAGGTTGAGATTGAGATTTGGTATTATGTTTAGTAATAAATATACATATATATTATTTTAAAAATTTTGGGCAAGATTTAATCCATATCCATACTTTTATCATTTTAAAATATGAATATCCGGGCGAGATTTGATTATAGACCCGATCGAAGTTAACAAATATTATATTCTTCGAGTCTGAATCCGGATACACCCGGGACCGGATTTGGTCCTAGAGGCCAAATCCAGCACGGTGCTGGAGGATTTTTATTGAAGGACACGCGAGGACTATTTTACAAAAATGCAGAAATACGAGAGTGCAAAATAAAAAAAGCCTACAACCATTGAATCATAACTGGGTAAACTATTGAATCGTAACTGAGTAAACCATTGAATCGTAACTGGGACGGACCTCGATTTATCCGGGACGGGAAAAAATGGACCATTAAATCATAACTAGGTAGACCATTAAATCATAATTAAGTGAACCATTAAATCATAATTAAATCAACTATTAAATCGTCCAGAACAGTCCTGGCTGGATTTGGCCTTCCAAGACCAAATCCGCTCCCCATACCACCCTCCCTCTACCGCCAATTCCCCACAACTGTCCACGGTTGGCCTCCCCAAGTAAATTAAGCATAAGGGTATTTAACTAATCTCCTTAGTTTACCCTCCACCGTCAATTCGTCCCTCGGTTCCCGGTCTAGCCTGCGATAGCTAATTCCTCTTCCTCCGTAACCGGGAAACCCTAAAGCCCAAATTCGGAATCCCCAATTCAGCGAACACTAAACCTCCCGCGATGGTGACTTCCGCGAAGAAAAACTACAAAGAGAAAATCGCGCGTCGAAAGTAAGCAAATCCACTTCTCTCCTTTATCGCCGATTTTAACTAGGGTTACCTGGATTCTGATTTATTTGCTTTCGACGTGAAGAAATGGTGATAGGGAGGAGAAACCGGAGGAACCCGAGCTACCGAAGTACAGGGACCGAGCCAAGGAGAGAAGGGAGGACCAGAACCCGGACTACGAGGCCAACGAGCTCGGATCATTCCACTCCGTGGCTCCTCCGGGGACCTTTGATCTACGCTCTTCTGATGCCCTCAAGCTCTCCATCGAGAACAGCAAGTACCTCGGAGGTTCGTTCGATGTCATTTCCTGGCTTCTGAGTTTTAGTAGGGTGGTTTATGTATGCCTGTTGTATTTGGCGTTCGTCGTTAAGTGGCGTCGGGAATGGTATGCAGGTGATGTGGAGCACACTCATCTTGTGAAGGGTTTGGATTATGCATTGCTTAACAAGGTGAGGAGTGAGATTGTTAAGAAGGTTGATACAGCGGAAGATACCGAGGAGAAGTCGAGGTAATTTACTCTTTGACTGTAATTTGTCTTGATTTTTGTTGCCTCTGCACCTTTTCATATGCCTGCGTCGCTTTTCGTCACTGTTTGTGGGTCCGAGGAGATGTTTCGGTCTTTGAAATTTGATCTGAAGATGAGAATAGCGGTGGTATATTGTGGGAGAAAAGTAAAGAAATTGTAAATTCTGTATAATGTGCTTTGTAGGAGTATGTATGGTGAGAATTATATGCTTTGCGTATAGTTGCCATATCCTTAACACTCGTAATTTTGGTACATTGTCACTGCTTATGGACGGTTTCTTCTACTAATTCAATTGTAACTATGATTTTCTCAGTTGGTCCTATTAGGGTGATTGTATTCTGTTTTCTGCCCTTTTTTCCCTTCTCCCTACTTATTCACCGTCCATTCATCTACTGTTTGGCAGAGCATCTAAGGATGTCCAGCAATTGACGTTCCGGACTGCTATAGCCAAGGTAAACTGCTTGTCTTCTGAACAGCATGTAAGCCAAAGTATATTTCCGTTTCTTTTAAGGTGATATCAAATCCTCGATTATTTCAGTCAGTCTATCAATCAATTGTCAAGCCTCAAACCATTATGAAGACCAATGAGATGTTTCTTCCTGGTCGAATGGCATTTATCTTCAACACGGTGAGTTTTGTTCTTCCAGGCATATTCTTTCTTCCTTATATGTTACGGAGCTCTTTTATCTACAAAAATATTTACTTATTTAGTTACTTCTATTTCTTGCCCTTGTGGTATCTCATGCGTCAAGATGGTTACTTTAGGATCTCAACATCCCATCTGGTCAGCGTCGCTTAAAAAAATTTTGATCACAAAGATCACCATTTTGGTCTCTTTATTTTTTGAACATTAAGCATGTACAAGGAACTCGTGATGCTCCTAGTGCAACTTGTATCTAGTTTTTGTCATCATTTTAGTTGTTTAAAATGATTGCTGGATATACAGAATATCTTGCTTGTAAGTTCCTGCTTGACTTCAGCAGTTTTCTTAATTGTTCAATAGGAGGGTGGATACTCTAATGATATTCCAACCACATTACACAGAAGTAAAGCTGACTGCCCAGTCCCAGAGGTCAGTATGTGTTTTTATCTTGCACCAGTTCTTGCTTTGGAGAAGTCAGAAAGTTCCTAGTTCAAATTCGATTATTTGCTACAGGAAATGGTTGCTATTAGTGTTGACAGATCAGTGCTGGATGAGATTGGTAAGATTATGTCATATCTTCGTCTCGGATCGTCCGGAAAGGTTCTGAAGAAGAAAAAGAAAGAAAAAGATCCAAAAGGTGAAAGCTTGATGCCTTTTCTCCCCACTACTTTTGGCTCTTCTAGGTGCATATTCTAGGGGTTCTTAGAAGTCTATGATTTCCAAAAGCTCAGGTCATTATTCTCATTGCCATTCTTTCGTATACTTGTTTCTGACAAACATCCATTTCTTTGATTATATATTGCAGGAAAACCTTCACTTGTTGGCAATGCCTACAATGAAGAGGATAAGCCATCAGTCAACAAGGCTGGAAAAGAGGTACTGCCGCCTCCTCCACCTCCTCCCACGAACAACGTTCCTGATTTACGAGAGAGGCTGGGCCCTGCTGTTGTTAGAGAAGAAAACGATGATATATTTGTTGGGGATGGTGTTGAGTACGCCATTCCTGGCAATGATATGAGCCAAAGTCCCCTTTCAGAGGACATGGAAGAGTCTCCTAGGAACAAGGAAAAAGTTCCCTACTTCAGTGAACCTGTTTATGGCCCGGTTCCACCCTCTGGCCCTGCTCATGAATGGCAAGATATGGTGAGTAGTCTCAAAGAGGTGTGGGATAATGTCTATGGTTCTTAAAGTGTACTTGTATCTTCAAAGGGAGGACTAGTTCTATTTCTTATCGTTTTGTGCCTCTTGTATGATGTAGAACTCTAAAGTTGTTGCCCCATCGTTCTTTGTATGCTTTAGAGTGGGTACGATGTGATGCAAGCTCAAGCATTGGCTAGCGGCTATAATGGAGAGTGGCAAGACTATCAATATGCTGATCAATTAGTGTATCCCGAGCAACAATATATGCAGCAAACAGTGCAGGGCTATGACATTCAAGAAGGTTCAGACATTCCAGTGGATCCACGCTTCATGACGCAGGAGCAAAAGGATCGGGGTCTGGGGTCCGTGTTCAAACGGGATGATGAGAGGCTTCAACAATTGAGGGAGAAAGATGCCAGAGAAAAGGATCCTAATTTCATCTCTGATAGCTATTCAGAATGTTACCCTGGTTATCAAGAGTACAACCGCGAGGTTGTAGATAGCGACGACGAAGCCGATTTGTCTAAAATGGATATGGGTGGACGGGTAAGCCTCTTTCTATTTGTTAAAGTTTCCCCTTCAAGCACAAAAACACGGGGGAGTCTCGGTACTCGACATTTAGTACTGATAAGCTGTCCTTCAACTGTGTCTGGCAGGCCAAAGGACGCCTCCATAGATGGGACTTCGAGACGGAAGAGGAATGGGCGACATATAACGAGCAGAAGGAAGCGATGCCCAAGGCTGCATTCCAGTTTGGTGTCAAGATGCAGGACGGCAGGAAGACGAGAAAGCAAAACCGGGACCAAAAGCTCAATAACGAGTTGCACAAAATCAATAAAATCCTAGCCAGGAAGAAGCAGGACGAGTCCGGTGGTGGTGGCGGCGGAGGAGATGGAGGACACTACGATGATGATCCGCCTGTTGGGAAGAAGCAACGGATATGAAGTCAAATGTTGTATCCCACCATATCAAAAATTATTGTTAACTTATCTGTACGTCTCCTTGTTTATGTAAACAACAATATTATCTTAATGAGCATCATTTAAGATGTCTTAATTATCTTATAACTGGAGATACCTGTGCTGAAGCACTCTATTTCACGTCGTCTTCAAGGTTCCTGGCACGAACCAACTCATGTATGGTCTGATGGATACGGTGTCAGTCCTTAATCATGAGGTGGGAAGATCGAATCCTATGATCGTTTAAGATCTGAAATTGTGAAAACAATTTAAATTTCACAAAAAAAAAGTTCCTGGCACGGGCAGATTTGGTGGAGCTTCATGTAAACTAATATCACGCAAACTAATATTACCTGATATATTATTGACATCAAATCTGATGGTCCAAAATGTAATTCCCACCTGAGGACAAATTTTATTTAGTCCCCACTCAATCCGGTCTTTCAGGCACATTGCCAATGGACTAAGTGACTTTTTTGTCAATTTTTGATACAGTTGCATCTCTGAGACTTGGACTCAAGAATAAAAATATCACTTTAGAGAATTTATCGCATAATATGAGTTCACATTTTTTTTACTTTAAAATGAGTTTTGGCCACTGAGTAAACATACACAAAAAAATGAATCTTCATACTCAGTTGATAATGTTTCTTTGTCTATATTCAAGTTACCAAAATTTTTGATAATATTTTTCAAATATCATACTCAGTTGATAATTATGTTACATACAAAGACAATAACCATGTCTATCCGAAAACGATTCAAAAAGATAAAAAATGATATAAAAATTTAACAAATAAGCAAGTTTAGACCAAAATTTTAAAATATTTTTAAATTAATAAAATATACGTATTTAGAGAAAAGTATTATTATGCGAAAGTTGAGACTGAAATTTGACAATAAAATTTTTTGAAAAGATATTAATTATTATGCGAATATATTATCAAATTTTACCGAAATGTTTTATTAGTTTAGAGAAAAAAATGGTGCTACTGTACCAAGTTGAGGAGCCCAAACAAACGGTCTGGCCCATGACGTGACTTCCCCGGAAAACAACGTGTACGGCAAGTCACCCAATGTCAGCCGTTCCTAAATTCTTAAATGCACAAAAATTCCTTCAAAAAAGAAAAAGAAAAAGAAAAAAAACTAATTAATTTTATCTCAACCCGAAACGAAAACCTCGTCTTCCTAGCTGTCGTCTCGTCTCCAACCTCTCACGGCGGACTTGAATTTGAGGAGAACCCGAAACTTCATATTCAAAGCAACCGTTTTTGTTCAAGGTACCTTTTTCTCTTTCTTCTTTGATTTTTCATTTAAAAGTGAAAAAATAAAAAAGATAGATAAAGAGAAGTTTCCTTGATGTTGTGAGGAGAACCCTGACTTTGTTTGTTTGCGCTAATCGTCGTTTCGGGTTTGACTCAATTCCTATTCCGACGTCGTTTCTGTGGCAGTTACTGGAAACCCTAATCGGATAGGGTTTATCTAGGTTTTCCCTTAATCCTGTTTGTTCTTTCTTTTTTTTTCCTGGGGTCTTGCATGTTATTGGTTTTCTAGGTGGCGGGCTCGGAATTGTAGAGGTTTTTGTGGCTTAGTCAGGAATCGTTCGTGTGTCTCGTTTGGTGCTAGCTCATGGCGAGTTTCGAGGGCAAGTACGCGTTTTCTCCCAATTCCAATGTAGGAAAGGAGAAGACCATGTATCCTTGTTTTGATGACTACAACGAAGACGACAACATGTGGCCACCAGCTCCTGTGAAGGCCGTGTCCGGTGGTCAACAAGGGAGCCCGAGATCCTCGAAAGAGGATGGGTACTTCCGGTTCCCATTCGAGCCCGAGGATTCCCTGGATGAAGGGTACGATTCAGGTGATGATGCTGCCAGTTTGGCTCTGAGTCGCAGGCCCCCTGAGGTCAACTTGAAGAACGTGCTGACTGGGTTGGTTGCGATTTTGATGGGAAAGAATGGTGGATCATCTGCCACTAGGCAGTTACCCAGTTCTAATGTCTCTTTTGTCGGGTCCGGGAAGAATGGGGAACCCGATTTGCACTCCTCTGTTTACATTCCTAGTGCCCCTCCACTTTTGGAGCCAGCCGGAGTAAACTACAGGGCGTATAAGGAGGTATTGGAGGCTGAGCCCCCGGAGTGGCTCCCGGACAGTTCTGCTAATGGTTGCATGCAATGCTCTGCTCCCTTCACTGCACTTACTAGAGGGAGGCATCATTGTCGGTTCTGTGGTGGGATTTTCTGCAGAGCATGCACTAAAGGGAGGTGCTTGATGCCGGTGAAGTTCCGTGAGAGGAATCCCCAGAGGGTTTGTGATTCCTGCTATGATAGGCTTGACCCGTTACAAGGAGTTCTTATCAACACCATCAGTAACGCCGTGCAATCTGCGAAGCATGATGTCATGGATTGGACCTGTACAAGAGGATGGTTGAATCTTCCTGTTGGTTTGTCCATGGAGCATGAGATATACAAAGCTTCCAATACTCTGAGAAACTATTCTGAGGTAAGATTTGGTCTGTCCTCGGCTATATTTCATGTTGCTGATGCACTCTTTTACCTTGAGATTCTTTAATGGTTCATCTGAGGACGTTGTTGTTTGAACCTTGGGCCATATGGTTGGCGGAGATGTCATATATTTCATAGTTAAGTACTTCACAATGAAATTTTCAAATATCCCTTTGTTTTGGTGTGTGTGGAAGATTTCAGCTCCTGCTACAATCTTTTGCTGGAACACCTGCTTGATTATATGTTTTTGTGATCTCACAGGTAGCCCTGTCAAACCCAGAGAGATCAATTCCCCTTGCAGTACTCAATGGCGCCAGGGGCTTGGCAATATTGACGGTTGCCAAAGCTGGAGCGCTAGTTGCCTACAAGATAGGCACTGGTCTTGTTGTTGCTCGGAGATCAGATGGTTCCTGGTCTGCACCGTCTGCAATATGCTCTGTTGGTTTGGGATGGGGTGCTCAGGTGATATTTTTTGCTTTGGCTTTTAGGCGTTTCATTCTACAATTGTGGTTGGAAGCCTGTAATGGAGTCCAACCACAAGATTGGGTTGATCATCTTTATGCATAATGAATCGTACCTTTCAAGTCTGTTCACTGAAGTTTGTTTTATGGAGAACATTGTCTCCTCATCTTTATGCATAATGAATCAAGTCTGTTCACTGAAGTTTGTTTTATGGAGAACATTGTCTCCTCATCTTTATGCATAATGAATCGTACCTTTCAAGTCTGTTCACTGAAGTTTGTTTTATGGAGAACATTGTCTCCTTATTGATACTTTCTTCTATCCTATCGGGGAGAGGCAAGTAGTAGTCCCCCAGTTGCATGTTCTACTCTCAGTTATTGACTTCTTTGTTGCCCTCTTCTGTATTCAAAACTCTTAAGATTGGAGGAGAGCTTATGGACTTTATAATTGTCCTCCATGACTTGAAAGCTGTGAAGACGTTCTGCAGTCGCATGCACTTTTCTCTTGGTGCTGGTTGCAGTGCTGCAGCCGGTCCTGTTGGAAGGGTGGTGGAAGCAGATCTTCGGGCTGGTGACAAGGGCTCTGGCATGTGCTACACTTACAGCTGTAGTAAAGGTAATTGATTAGATTTACATATATGGCTGAGACTGCACTAGGTGGCATTTTGTATGCTCTGTTCTGAAGTATCACAGGCAAGCTTGATACTTCATAATTGTTGCTGATTTCTTGTTGTTTGGAATCGACAGGTGCCTTTGTTGGAGTGTCGCTCGAAGGAAACGTAGTTACGACAAGAATGGACACAAACCTAAAGTTCTACGGTGATCCTTATCTCACCACCGGCGATATTCTACTAGGGACCGTGGACAGGCCAAAAGCCGCTCAACCATTGTATGCTTCCCTTGATGGCCTCTACTCTAGTCTACGGTCATAAAGTTTCGCCGAGGATGATAACATATGCACAGGTCTACCGAAACTGGTTTTATGAATGGTCTGTCTATTTCCCTTCCCATAACATGGCCGTGGACTTGGTTTTCAACTCCGAACTGTATAGTTTGTCAACCATCAAGTTGATTTGTTTGTCCATATACGTTTTATGCTTTTAGCTCCCCTTGAACATGATTAATATCCTGTTTTATGGGCTTCACCTACCAAATTTCAGGGATGTATATAGACTCGATTACACATTTCTGTTGCTTTGCATGTGGATATATGTATAGACAGATAATTTTTATGGTGATTCTTACATGGTAAGTGACCATGGCATCGATACTTCAGCGGGACAGTCTCTCTCATTGTTGAAGTCCTTATTCGTTAAAAAATTGAACATTGGACTAATGGGAATAGTCCCCTAGAGCCGAAATTTGATGATGCTCCTCGATCTTGGGTTTATACAATTAATTGGTACATGCTTCATAGACGGACGTTTAAACGTCCAAAATATAGTCTTATTTGTTTCCTCTCCTTTGCTGATACAATCAATCTAATTAATACTTCAATTTAAGGCTGAGCAAGACCAAAAGAACCGGAACCGGAAAACAGGCTAAAAAGGGAACCGAACTGGACCGGACTTGTCGTTAAACCGAACTAGAAACCGGACCATGGTTTCGGTTTAAACCGGAGCCAAACCAAAAAACTGGAAATACATGTTAACAAGTTTCAGGTTTCCCATTCTGATCTGACAAATCAACACAAGTGATTAGTAGACTCATAATCCAACTCCAAAATATTACCTATACTCAGCTTCTACCCTGTAATCCGGCAACACAAGTTGCAGCAAAACCGCATCAACAATACCACAGACAACGAAGTTTCACAAGACCAAAAATAAAGCAAACAACTTCCGAGCACATACCGCTAATGTCTACAAAAGAATTAACAGTCCCAAGTCAATAAAGCAAGGAACTTTAATCATCAAACAACAAAAGGAAACTGAAGATAGAAACCAAGGAGAAGCGAGAGAGAACAAAAAGAACCAAGGAGAAACCAAGAATTAAGAGTCCCCAGTCAATAAAGCAAGGAACTTTAATCATCAAACAACAAAATAAACACAGTAAAAAATAAATAAATGAAGTTCAATTACTAGTGGCATTGCCTTTTAATGATGATACCAATAATAATAAATGATTGTATTCAGATCTACTCTTCATTCTCTAACACATTCTACTCTAATACCAACAAGTAATTAAATCAACTGAAGATGACATTGTTCTAGATTAATCAGATCTCGAGTTCGAATCATTGTGAACACAACAGTGTCAAATACTTGTTGAAGAGTTTTGCCATCGGGCCGAGTGGACCAAATACATAAAACAACAACAACAAAAAAATCATTACACCCCTGTGGAACCGAAACGACTCATGGCCCATCTAGTTAATAATTATCCTACGACTGCAAGGTTACTAATAAAACGCAAACCCTACCCCTCCTCCTTCCTCCTCTCGTCCTCTGCAATGGCAGAGTTGGTACGAAGCAAGCTTCGCAATGGCAGCGAATATTTCCTCTGCAGCATATGCTACGAGCACGAGCCTTGGGACGAAAGGTTCCCCGTCTCCAAGTGCAACGACCACGCCTACTGCAAGGGCTGCATGGCCCTTTACGTCGCCTCCAAGCTGCAGGATAACATCATCAAGATCCCGTGCCCCGCGCCGGGCTGCGCAGGCTCGTTGGAGGCCGAGCACTGCTCCGCTATACTCCCTAGGGAGGTGTACGACAGGTGGTGCAGTGCCCTGTGCGAGGCCGCCATTTTGGGGTCCGAGAGGGCGTACTGCCCTTTCAAGGACTGTTCGGCCTTGCTGATAAACGATGGTGGTGGTGGTGGTGGAGATGCGGGGATCACGGAGGCCGAGTGCCCGAACTGCTGGAGGCTGTTCTGCGCTCGGTGCAAGGTCCCCTGGCACTCGGAGATCGGGTGCGCGGAGTTCCAGAGGCTGAACAAGGACGAGAGGGAGAAAGAGGACATGATGCTCATGAATCTGGCCAAGGAGAAGCGCTGGAGGAGGTGCCCTCGATGTGGGATATTCGTTGAGAAGATTCATGGTTGCGAGTTCATGGCTTGCAGGTACGTTTTGGATACTTGCCCTCGAGTTGTTTATTGTTGTCTTCAAAAATAGAAGTGAATTTGAGAAAATAAGATGTAATCATAACAATTTGACCAATTTAAACATTTTACTGTAACTTGGTACCTCGGGATCACCATTTAATTTGCTGTGCTGATATATAACAGGTGCGGAACGTATTTCTGTTATGAGTGCGGAATTACTAAAACGGGATCAGACAATCACTTCTGCACCTGCAAGCGTCGATCTTAGTAATGAGATCTTGGTGGCGAAGAAGTTTAATTTTCTGGAATTCATAAAGTTGTTGGGTGCACTTCATTTACAGGATGTTGGATATAAATCTCACAGATTGTAATCTTTATCTAACGTGTATGTTGAGTTTAATTGATTATATATAGAGTTTCATCACATATATTTTTCATAAGCAATGCGTTAGACCGTATTTTTTAAAACGATGCTTAAAATTTGAAGCTAATATCTGTCATATTTGAAGACTAATTTTTCGATTATCGATAACGTATCATCATCTAAGAGTAGCATTGATGTCAGTTTGCCGCAGTTGACTGACATATCTAGATAACATTGACGCTGAGCGAATGCTGGTGATGTGCAAACTATGAGGGGTAGCAGCAAAAATTGGGTTCTAAGGGGATTGGGTTCAAGTCAAGAGAGTTAAAACTGGTTTAAAAAAAATGTGATGATCGTGGCATATCAATGTTGATACGGATACGAGATACCGTTTCAAAATAGGACTCGAAATGTAAATATGGATATTACTTAAAATTGTGATGATTAATTGGGTTGATTAATGCTTTTATTTATATAGATTCTTCTTTCTCTCTTTTAAATTGTGTTGATATGGACCTCTTCATATAAGAGTTTCACGACCTCGGATTGCGGACGGAGTATAATAAGTCCATCTCGGACCGTACGGGAGAAGGCGGCGATCGTTGGATCAATTTCACGCAGATCTGACGGTGGATACATAAAGGGATATAGGTAATAAAGGCTCGCGCGTTAATCAGTGAGTTAGCAGCTTTTTTTCCTTTTGGTCGTTGCTCTTTCCAATGCTATGTCACTTTTCAATGACATTTTCTCTTGCTTCTTATTGACTATTTTGTCTTTCCGTGTCTTACATTTATTTTTTTGGTCTTTCACATATGTGCAAGTTTTTAGAGATATGTGCAAGATTTTTTGTCTTCACTTCTTTTTGATATCTAATTTTATTTATAAATGTGAAAATTTTATCTGTAAAATTTATTTCGTACATACTGTAAAATAAAATGGTATTTTTTGTCACGTGATAAAATAGAATGGCATGTCCGGCTATGTCTAATGGCATGCCCACCTATGACTAAATGGCATGCCCGCTTAATATTTAATAACAATTATAATAAATTAAATAACATGTCTGGTTATGTCAAATGGCATGTCCGGTTAATATTTAATAAAATTTATAAATAATTAGTTAATTAATAAATTAAATAGCATACCCGGTAATATTAAAATGGCATGCTCAGTTACGTAAAATAACATGTCCGTTAAATAATTAATAAATTAAATGACATGCCCGGTTATGTTAAAATGACATGCCAGATTATGATAAAATGGTAGGTCTAATGGAAGCCCGATTAATATTTAAAAAAATTTATAATAAATTAAATAATTAAAAAAATGGCAGATCCGGTTACGATAAAATAACATGTCCGGTTACGTATAATGGCATGCCCGTTTACGTTATAATGGTACGCCGAGTATACTAATTCAAATTTCTATTAAAAATAATAGCAAGAGTTAAAAAAAACCAAAACAAATGCCAAGGGGGGTGAACCCCACCTGCCTACAACACCCCACCCATTTCTCTCTCCACTGTCGCGCACGTAATGTACGAAAAATTGATAAGCAATTAAACGCACAATCAAATAGTAATAAGTAGGGTTTCGAACTGAGGGTTGAACACAAAATCAACGCAAATAATTATGTGAAGCGAGAGAATTAAAAGATTGTAAAGATTGCAGGTAAATAAACGAAGTCAGAAACGTAAATAAAAGGGTTTTGATTCAGTGGAGACAAACGAGCACGATACCCTTATGGACTACCCATCTATGTCGAGACTTTGATTTTTGTGAAGTTCTAACTAGTGCCCGGAGTGTTCTAGTGCATCTCCCTAACGCTTCCGCTCATTAGGATGATAAAACTAAGCTAGGGTAATTCTCGATTACTCACCAACGCTTCCGCTCATCAATGAGATCGAGAACTAAACTAAACTTAATTATGCCATTAACTTTTATCGGGTTATCCTTTAGTATCAAGATTCCTCATTAATACCTTAAGACATGTCAATTGACTCTTCCGTTGATTCTAATGTCTTCCGGTCCATTATTATCAACTAACATCATAATCTAAGTGATCAAGTTAGATTAAGTATTAAGATCATCAATTAATAACTACTACGAAAGATAATCAAACCATAGCTAACATAGACAAGTAATCACATAATTAGGGCATCGCACTCATGAGAGAACTACTCGCTAAGCATGTTAACAAAGCACAATAGATTAACGAAGAACATGATAGCAATTAACATAAAGGTAAAAATAGAGAAAGCTTAGTCGTGATGATCAAGCTTTGCCAATCCTCTCCCCGTGCTAACTGAAATCGCGGCTTTATTAAGCTCCAAAGGCTGTGTCAAAGTTGTAGTAGTAACGTCCCCTCAAAACCTAAGAGACTAAGGCCTATATATAGCCAAAAGTCTAACACGAAAATAGAAAAACCTAGAGGAGGTTTAACCTAAACTAGAAGTCTTGCTAGCCAAGTAATAATGTAATTATGGTCTTAGGGCCGAAACAAGAGGCCAAGAGTCGAATACTTCTTAAACGAGTCAAATTTCCAACTAAATATGAAGTCCGAAATAAGCTGGCATCGGGAAACTTGCGGCCGTTAGTTGACTTGCGGCCGCAAGTTGGGTCTTCAATCAACATTCTGTGTCCCCTCACTAGCGGTCGCTAGTTGACTAGCGACGGGGAGTTGCCCAGCTTTCCGCTCTATCTGCTTCGTCGTATCTTCGTATTTTACAGTTTTGACCCTCTTCCACTTCGAATTTGGCTTCGACTATAAAAGACGAAATATAGATCTCTCTTCAATCTTTCCAACGGTGTCTCATTTGATATAATCGGATACTCGAGCAAAAAGTTATGACTCTTGTAATATGGTCTCTCGAACTCACCCCTCCAACGACCTTCATTGAGCCCCAATTTCCTACAAAATATGACAATGGGTAGAAATCCATTCCCGAACATAAATATACTAAAACGATCATAAGACTTGACATGACATGATGAATATAACTCAAAACATGACTAAACACGCACGAAACATATGACAAAACATGAGCGTTTACACACTCATCAGCACGCATCACTTCAACTAATGTGGTCATTCTGACCATTTTACCCTTTTTTGTTTCGAATGGGAAATTGTTTTCCGCACAGAATCCTGACCCGAGTTTCACCACCTTTATTTCTGAATGGGTCGTTTTTAGAGCAAACATGTTCTAAAAAGAAAATATAATTTTTCTTTGTGCCCTCGACATCTCCGAACTTTCTAACATTGCCGTCAATCATCAGATCCCAGCTTAAAAATTGTATCTTATAAGTTATAACAGATGTGCAACGCCAATCGAACTCGTCATTTGCGGATCAATCCCCGAAGGGATCTTAGGCCGAAAGAAGGGGCAATATCTCACTTACGATCTACGAAATAAGTTATTTAAAGGTAGTAGTTTCATTTTAACACCATATCCGGGAATGATCTCTCCCACGCCATATGCCTAGCTGGGCTCCATGACACTAGTATTTTGTGAATCGGGTTGTATACTATTCGAAATGAATCTAAATATCAGAATTTAAAATAAAATGGTATTTAATTTAATGTCTATTATAATCGCCCGTCGCGCGGAAACCCTAATAGAGTGTTTCCAAAAGGGTAATTAGAAAAGAGAGAAAAAAAATTAAAATTAAAAACCCTTGCTTTCCTCCTTCCACCTCTCGCCCTTTCGATGGCAGCCAAGGCAATGGAGGTCGTTGATCTCGATACCTACGTGGCGACACCCTTGGCAACCAAGGGCGCGACCAAGTCAACCGCCATATCCGTCGAACTATACACCGAATTACTAAGACCAACCTTCCCCGATTTCATAGACCTGTCCGAACTCGACGACGACGACGACGAAGTCGTAATACTCCAAACCTCGAAACGGCGTCGCAGCTCTCCTAGCGTGTACTTCGAGAGAGGGGAGTCCTCCGCGACCGCGGCCGCGAAATCGAGCGATTTCATGTGCAACATTTGCTACGAGCTCAAGCCCGAGGGCGAAGGGTTCCCCGTCTCCAGGTGCAAGGACCACGTGTACTGCAAGGGCTGCATGGCGCTTTACGTAGCGTCCAAGCTACAAGAGAACATCACCAGGATCCCGTGCCCTGCCCCGGGTTGCGAGGGTTCGTTGGAGGCGGAGCACTGCGCTGCCATACTCCCCGACGAGGTGTACGACAGGTCAGTCGCCACGCCTGCCAGGGTTTGAACTCTGAACCTCCGTCAATTCACATTTAACTTTAAAAATTTGATTGCTCAGGTGGTGCAATGCCCTGTGCGAGGCTGCAATTCTGGGGTCCGAGAAGATTTACTGCCCATTCAAGGACTGCTCGGCCTTGCTGATTCACGATAGCAGCGGTATCGAGGAAGCCGAGTGCCCCAACTGCTGCAGGCTGTTCTGTGCTCGGTGCAAGGTCCCTTGGCATTCGGGGATCGGGTGTCAGGAGTTTCAAAAGCTGAACAAGGACGAGAGGGAGAAGGAGGACATTATGCTTATGAAGTTGGCTAAAGATCAGCGCTGGAAGAGGTGCCCTAAGTGTGGAATCTTCGTTGAAAAGATCGTCGGTTGCGAGTTCATGACTTGCAGGTACGAAATCGCCTAATAGTCGACTATCGGTACCATGTCTCGAACCCATATGTCAGTTGATCTATGCATTTGATTCGGTGAAATATAGTTCAGTTTAATAGTTGACTGCTGTTACTTGAACAATTGACCATTTGATGTATGTGACGTGTTCTGTCCGTGTTAGATACTCTGCAATCCCCGAAATCGGGCGAAATTTATACATGGCACATTTATGATTAACAAGAGGAATTCCTTGAATCAAATTAGTTTGGTTTTACTCATCGATGATCCCTGTGTTGTTAATTACTCTGAAACTAATAACTCTGGCAAGTGAACTTGGTTAAAGAACTGAAACAGAACAAAGTGTTGCAATTACTGTCAGAAATGTGTAATATTAGCAAATTTGTTTAGTCGTTAATTACCGGACCTATTAATGCTTGTTAAACTAGAATTTCGAGGTTTACTGGCGTCTCTATCACCGGTTAATCTGTTGTGTCTGTAACAGGTGCAGAACGTCTTTCTGCTATGACTGTGGAACTATCAAGAAAAGAACGGACACCCACTACTGCACTTGCAAGCGTTGATTTTATCAAGTCCTCTGGTGGTGTGGAGTTTCCGGTGACAGTTGCAGAAGTTCAGTGTTCATCGCCGGCCGCCGTTAGCCGGACAGCTAATCGGTTTACGTAAAGATTTCTGGGTATAGAAAGTAGGGATTAGGCCTTTTATACATATTGTCTACATAAAGAAATATATTCAAGTGATCACCAATTTCAGGATGCGTCAAGAATCTATCTCTAGCCAACTGCTGAGGTAATGTGACCAAAGAAAGACCTGCACAACTACAGAGACCCATTTTTTAGTTTGCAGATGCAATCTCATAGAACAAACTTTTCTTTGAATTAAACAGCCTGGTCCACTTCCTTCCATTTTATCCGTAAATGTGGATATCAAAATGCGAAGAGTCGATCGAAGTACTTGAATTCAATTAAAGAGATTTTAGCCACTTGTTAAGAGATTCAACTTGATCTATGCAACAACTAGTTCATTAAAATTGGTTGTGAAGAACATCGTACTCAACAATTTCTCTGCTTGGAGCCTGTGGGGGGCTACAACAAATACTTACATTCCTACTTGTTCTTCTATATCAGGGAAGAAGAAGAAGATGATGGAAAAAAATGAAGAAAGATCCTAATGTGAGAGATCACTGTGGTCCTTGTCGTCTCCTGTTAATATCCGTTTGAAGTTTTCTGGGTTCTCTTTTTGAAGTTGGTGACGCTGCAGTGAGGGCAAATGTAATCCAATCCATCCGTTTTAGCGTAGTCCTGTGGTTCGAGCACCAGAAATAGAAGTTGAGCCATAAAAAGAATGCAGTTCAACCAAAGAGAGAAACAGCACAAAATCGGCGAAACCGGCAAGCAATCCGAAAGGCTCATGCTTTAATGGTGAAACTGGTTCTGGCTACCAGTAATAGTGAAATAGAGATTTGATTCTGGTTAGCCTTCGGTGCCAAGAGAGGGTTAAACCAAGCAACAGTTTGTTCTTCTATTCAAACCATATATTAGATGCGATTTAATGTGGGGAAACATTACCTTAAAGGCTCCAAGACCCTGTCTCCTATCACAGCCAAAATGAGCCCACTCGCCGCATATTCCGCAGTTCACCCAGTCACCGGCTGCACTACTGTAGAATATACTGGTGGGATCAGTTTCATATGAAAAATGCACGTAGCATTGCTGCTAACACGGGCTTAAACATGACTGAGCGAGTTTGTTTGTATGTGCATGTGAGGATTTGAATGTGTGCGCACACGGGGGGAAGGGAGAGAGAGAGAGACCTATGGCACAACAAACAACAATCTCCATCCACGTCGTCATGAGCCAACTCATACTCTAAAAGGTACGTCTCGTAGTGCCTCTTCAATGTGTTGCCAACTCCCTAGAAGGAAAGAGTAATGAGTATCTCCCAAGATATGCAAAAGAGGAAATCACAAATATAAAGAAACAAGATAAGAAAATTGTGGTTTATAGTAGCATGGCATGGGGTCATAACCGTTAAGAATCGAATTGGGAGGGATGGATGGGATTAGGACATTGTCGTCTTGTCAGATTTAATTGTCACAAAATAAGATCTAAACATGTTGAGAAGAAAATCACGGGTTTATTCCATAAAGCACAAGGAATATGATAAGTCGGTAGCATATAGTAAGCACCACAAAGCCATCGAGGATAACTCGAAGAATTGGACAACATACCGTCATTCTGTTGGTCAATGTATGATTTCGCATCTTTGAGAAAACTTGTCCTTTCCAGTTGATGCCATTCCCAACATGGAAACCTCCTCTAGAAACAACCTGAATACCGCAAGCATATTTGAATACGCGGTACACACCCGGGCACAGTCATGTCAAGTAACGGCATACGAAAAAAAGGATTACCTCTCTATACAAGTTGAAAAGGTCAAGGCGATTTGCATTGAGAATTGCGTCAGGGAACTCTGCGAAGCCACCTTGGGGAACAAGACGATTGTGTCCACGGAGAACGAGGAAATGCATCACGTCTCTCAAAAATTCCTCCTGCCAAGCATTGAAATACTCCTTAAGCATTGGAAAACAACAAAAAATAGAAGGAAAAGGAAGAATCAAGTAAGTACATTATATAAATTGGAAGTGCATCTTTACCTCTGAGCAAGCTTGTATCGAAGCTCTGCCACAACCGTGCTTTTTCAAGGGAAGTGGATTCAGAGAAATTATCTGCTGAGCCTGATAAGAGCTAGACAACGCTTTCCTATTTGACGCAGAGGCAGCGCCAGCGCTGCCATGCTTTGCAGGAACAATAGGCAAGCTAGGCTTTGCCTGGTCTCCTTCGTATCTCTCAGACTCGCAAAATGCAGCAAATGTAAGGATTTTATGTCGTTGGGTGTGAGGAATCGGTCTCATAGCAGCAATGCTCACTTTATACCTAAAAGTTCCCCCATTCTGATTTCCAGTGGATTTAAGGGATTTACTTTCCCGGCATGCCTTGGATCTCTTTCGATTGGGTGGCGGAGGTATCAACCAGCTTGAAGGCATAGTAAGAACAGAAGTGTTAGCATCTTTTCCCTCCGTAGTACAAAAGAAAAGGAGGCGTTCAGCATCCTCTTTTTCAAAAGAAGCCACAGATAACCCTTGAATGCTAGCAATTCCCAGCATAACTAAGCTGCGGTAGGAGACATCCGGGGCCAACTGCCGCAAAACCTGTGATGGCAGTCCATAAAACATTCCACTCATGGTGTCAGAGCAAAACTAGAATCTATTAATTTCAAATATTACACATAATCAATCGCAAAGGGTCCATTATAAGCATTGATCCTACAACAGATCTTACGTAGCCAGTATCGAGCAAGAAAAGGTCAAACTGTTAGAACTTCTAAAAGAGAGTGAAGAGAATAGATATAGTTCCTTTCAGAAGACAAATAATAAGTTTTCTTCAGAATCAAACCTCTCCTCAACTGTTGCATCAATGAAAGTCCCGACCGATCCACTCAGCCAGGGGATAAAACAGCAGCATAGAGGTTATGTTACTATTTGCTTCCAACAACTGATAATGTTACCTGACAAGCCCATGTAGGAACCTTGAGGCTAACTTCGAATACACTTGCCCCGCAAGCAATTGACGTAGACTTTCGTGGCTCGGACAAAGCCAATTTAGTTTCTTCAGAGTTTGGATGTGCATGGACCAACTGACTGTTCTCGATGATCTCTTTTTTTATGTGATTCTCTAGTAGCTGCCGGAAACAGAACAACACTCGGTTAAAAATGATAGTTATAGAATCATAAAAGAATGAGCATGCATGAAGAAAGGCAGATTGTCACCTGATCATTAAAGCATGTGTCGGCACCGCCAGACACTAGAAGCGATAAATGAGCTGCATTGCAGGTTGACAAATCACATTTCATGGTCACAACACCACGCGAAAAAGTCCCTGCCTGAAGTGGTGGTGGGGGAGCACTGTAAACAAATGCAACTCGTGAGCGGAAACCTATAAATGCCCATGCCGCTGAACGTTTGCTAAAATCAATAATAATGACAGTTAAATCTAATAAGAGGATAAGGAAAGAAGTTAAAAGCACTAGATAGGATCCTGAAGTGCAATAAGTGGTAACAAGACGCCATGCACAAGTTATTTCATACCTTGTCCGGTTATGAAGTTTGCTTCCACGTATCTGCACCCAAACATAGAGTTCAGGTGACCCAAAACTCAAAACTCCATAAAAGGAAAGATATATCTAAAATGAACTTACTTCGATATTCAGGAGGGCGTTTAGACCATCCTCCAACGATCCCAACAAACATGCATCCTGAAGTTAATACTTTAAAACGTTAGCACCGCTAGACTTTTCCACACCATAGAATCCATACAACCAACGGAGAGGAAATATAAGAACAGTAGATATTTGAGAATGATTAGGCCGAGCATACCAATGTACATGGCGGCCCACAAACAAGAAACCTCACGCTCATGTCATCGTCATATATCTTTACAGCAGGGAGCCTTTCAGAGCCTTCTCCATCCTCCATTTCTTCCTCAGGAAATGAAACGTCAATTTTGGGAGGCTTGCCAAGCAAGTATGGCTCACATTTCAAACTAGCCTTCTGGCCACTAGAAGCTAGGACCTTATTATTTCTCACGCAATATAACCTAAAGGATGCATGGGCAAGTTGGAACGCATCGGATGTATGGCAGCGAGAACTGCAGTTCACAGAAGATCAAAGAATAAGTGTCGCAAATCAAAGAACACCATTTCATGGATAATCAATAATCCAGCACTGTCACAATTATTTCACCGCACTATAATTATGCACTTCTACAGCGCGTGACATAACACAAGCATACCTTTGTACCACTGAGAACAGCGCGTGGCGAAAGTGAGATGCGGCATAGCATGAAAACATGCTTTTCCAATAAATGACATATGGAACTCCCTGCCATAGAAAGATGCCTCAGTTCAGCAACATATATTAAGAAACAAAAAAAATTTAATGACCATCAATGCAAAACCCTATATTCTTAAAGTCGAGATCAATTAAAAACGTAAAAGTCTGATCAGATCAATCAAGAGAGCTAGCTTTGGTCTCGCGAGTAGCTTGCCTAAGCAAGGACGGGGCTGTTGACTGAGGATTGGCCCAGGTCCATCCAGAATGTAGTTGGGAATAAATAAGATAGTAAATTCACCTATAACATACGATAAAATTGAAAAACTACTTCTCAGTTCTCACATCATTATACCTTGGAGTGAAGAGCATGTGCCAGCTTCTCCCCATTTGGAATTTCTAGATAAACCTGTACATGCAGGTCGATTTCATGTAAGTTTATAGATACGTAAGACTTCAAACAATACCGATGATTAGAATCATTAACATACGATGGCCTGCTGCCACGACTAGCAAGATGGCAAGCGAGCAAACAGCATCAACAGATTACAAAAATCACTTACGGTCGCAGGCAAAAAGGAACCAAATGCTCCACACAAGGCATCAGAGGTGGACAAGTCAACATCTCCCCATCTCAAAGATCCAACTTCTTCACTGCCTTCAATGAACTCCCCTTGCAAATACACGATGCTGGGATCAACCGACTGGAGCGCTCCATGGAACTCCTCTGTACTAGGATTAGTCAGAACTTGAACCTGCATTCACATAAGAAATTAAATCAAGGGCCGAAGCTTCAGCCTCACGAACAAGAACTAACCGAAAATCAAATAGGCCCAACGACAAACCTCCAGACGCCCCGAAGAGGCGAGCTCCGGAAAGGGGTATCTCGGTTTACCATCAACCTGATGCTGATTACAACCAGGGTTCTTGCCACAAACAACGGCAAGCAGAGTTGAGAGATTCCTACAAGGACCTTGATCAGGAGACGTCATTTTCAAATGCAAGGACCCCTCCCTCAGTAGAACCTCAAAATCACCACTGGAATTGCTTCCAGCTCCAATGAAGCCAAAACCACCAATTTCCTAAAACCACGAAATTGTAGTGCCCAGAACCGGAAAACACCTAGAATTCGAAGAGAACAAACGACCCAGAAGAAGAAAACTAGAAATCTAGCAGCCGGAGCGGGATTAATTGACCAAAACCGCCAAGAAAATCGGCCAGGAAAGAGGGAAACAAGATGAACCCTAATCGGTCTCAATAGGAATAAAGAAATCTGCAAGGGGGAAACCCGAAAAGACTTCTCTTTGCTTATAACACCAACAATAATAAAAATCCCCTCAAACGAAAAACTAACAAATTAATAAAATGCCCAAGAGAAAAGAATCCCTCCATAAATCGCAACCCATTAAAAAGCGGATTAGACAAAAATCGATCAAAGATTAGAGAAACAAAAGTTCCGGTTTTGAAGTAAACCCTAAAAAGACTTGATTTTTATTACTTCCCACAAAACCCAATAAGCAGGTCAAAACAAAACCCAATCAAAAATTTACAAAAGTAGGAAGCATCATCAGAGCTACTTTATAACATTAAATTCAGACACAGCGGGTTTGGTTTTTCTTTACAATCCAATCCACCTCCTAATTTAGCCCAACCAACCAAATGTGTAATAATTAAACCTAAAACAAAGTAAAAAACGACCTAACAAAACGAACCAAGTTGGAAACTTTTCGAGGATGGGATTCATTTGGGATAAGATTTGAAATACAATCCCTCTCGCTGGGTACTTGCGTGCGTGTTCTTTTTTTTTTTCAGGGTTCTGTCATTATAGGAGAGCTCGGACTCTACAGCTTAGTGCATAATTCACCGGCGCCGGCGCCGGCGCCGGCGGGGTTCTGCATGGTCATCGTTAATCACGAGTCTTATACGTGCGTTAATCCAAATTGGTTTATCTGATAAACATATTGACGTCGTTATTTTTTCTCGCTGGAATGGAAAAATAACGTAGTTATTGTTAGTTTTTAGTTATGCCATCCATATCGAAACACGAATAATCTAAATTTGAACCGAGTTTGAGAATTAAAGAATGGCATAGCTCAGGGTAGAGAGACAGCGGAGAGCAAGTTCTTTGACCTGGACGGCGGGTGCGTGGACCGAAGACAAGCTGGAGGGGCGTTTCTTTGACCAGGGGCATGACTTGGTATGTTTTCGGATCCCACGTGCCAGTGATGTCTATAAAATTCTGTCTGAAGCAAACCCGAATTCTTTAAAATTAAAATAGAATAATAAACAAATCGGATTTTTTTTGTTAGAAAATAAATACTTAATTTCTTCTTATGCAATATTTTTTTTCCAGTCTCATGAGTAAAGCTTACTTTATAAATCAACCCAGTATCAACAATGATGTACATTTTCTTGACAAAAAAAACAATGATGTACATTTTTAAGTATATTATATTATTAATAAAATGATGGTTGTTCGGTCTATATTTTTTGGATGACTACAAAGGCACATGATAATTTAGAAAAATGATATTTGAAAGTTGGTGTACACCATCATTTCAAGTGGGTGCAGCAAGTTTTTCCTTAAATTACTTATCCGCTACTTATGATTGAATTGAAAAAATTATTAATTGATTTGATTCAAAATATGTACATAAAAAACGGTTGCATTACAACTTCTGCTCGTCTATTTTTTGTGTGTGGAAATTCTGCTAGTCTATTTATCGGGAAAAAAAACTGCTCGTCTCGCTGTACGGGCCTTTGATGTTGGGCTAATTGGTAAAAGCCCTTCCGCGTTCTGTCGAAACGGCCCACATCTCAATTTAATAGGTCTGATATTTATACCATATTTAATAACTATAATTAAAAATATTATTATAGCTCCAAAACAATGCATATATGTATAACAGCAATGTCAAAAAATTTCCCGCTGTGAACCTACAAGTAGTAGTTTCGAGTTTTTGCAACGTCTCTCCAAGATTACCTGACTTGTGGGCTACCAATCAGAATTCCTTGTCTTGACAGCGGATTTATCTAATCTTTAATTACCCATCTAGGCTACTGGTGATGCCTTATTTTAATTACAGTAGGTTTCTTTCTTTTCACCTCCTTCCTCTCACTTCTCATCACTATTTGTAGTTTTTCATTTACTTATTAATATTAAAATGATAATTGATTAAAAAACATATTTGGTAGCCAAATATTTCCTTTGTTTATTTTTAAATAATCACAAAATTAACTTGTTTTGCTACTATATTACTGCACTATCCATATACATTTTTCAAATCTAAGATAAACTGGTAAATTTTTCTAAAAAAGAACACCACGGAATCTCATCAAGATTTTATAAAAAAAAATGGTTTTCGGATCTGAATCTTAACGAATTACATCCTATTTAAATGGAGTAGATATCTATTTTAAAATGAGAAAAAGATTGTTACTTTCAAGAAAGAAAGCTGCGGGTTATTATCATGGCATCCCATCAGCGTGACAAATGGTTGGCTTGCAAATTTTCAGATATAAAAATGCAATTCATTTTTGGATTTAATAAAGATCTTTAGATGAATCAAGCAGCGGGGCCCAGACAATCCGCCAAATTTTAATTTAATTTATTCACGTTCACTAATCCACGTCTTGTCGTCAAAAAAGAAAAAAAAAGGAACAGCTCCCTCCCCTAAAAAAAAAGGAACAGCTCCCAATAAAAAATACAAGAGACCGACCGAAATAAATGATCTTACAGAGAACTTGGAAAAGAAAAAAAAAGAAAAGGGAAGAAGTTGCATTTAATTCGAAGCCTACCATTTGTAGAAAATCCCACTCCAATTTCGTGAAGGTGAATCACTCACAGATTTGGTGGGGAATAGGATAGTCCTCAAATATGGGGACTAATTCAAACCAATATCATTACACATGTAAATTAATATCACTTTACATGCAAACCAATATTACTTCATATGTAAACCAGTGTCTTGCAAACTAATATCACTTCACATTTAAACTAATATCACTTCACATGCAAACCAATATCACCTGATAGGTTATTGACCATCAGATTTAAAGATAATCAGATCTGACGGCCCAAAATGTAATCCCCACCTATGGACAAATTTTCTTTAGTCCCCACTCAATCCGATCTCCACTTTTGTTTAACTGCACCCTACTTTTCCAGTTTTCTCTTGATTCAAACAGATTCCGGATTAAAAATTCACAAACGTACTTCTTTTGTTAAATATTTATTATAATTTAAAAGATAAAGATTAAAAAATTAAATTTTGATTAACAAGTTCAACAAATGTGTGAATATAGCATCAAAATTATAACGCGATTAATTAATATTATTAAGTTAAAAATAATAACGCTAAAATTAGTCACCGGCATGCATTATTGGGTACTAACTACTAAGTGTAATTTTTAATAAAATATTTTGGTAACGCAGGCAAGAAGAGGTTAACCGTTTCGTTTGTCCTCCCTCCTCCTCCACCTCTCGCCACACATTCACGAGCATGAAACTTTTGCTTAGAGACAAATATAAAAAAATGGAAAATCTAAATTATCTAGTTACCACGCGAGCAATCGGCAACTGATTTTTCCGCCCAATTTAGCTCTCTCTCTCTCGCTCTCTCTCCATATCCCGAAAATTAGATATTTTCGCGAGTTAATTAATTAATTAATTAAGCCAGAAACTCGGGAGGCGGTATTAAAATTGGATTTTAAACAATAGGAATCTGGAAGCTCTCCACCGATTCTTCTCGTCCCGGTAAGCAGAGATTCTTCAAACGTATATCCCATCTTTTAGGATGTAAAGTTTTTCAATATTAATTAATAAATTAAATTAAATTAAATTAACCGCCTGTTTAGTTTACGAAGTGCATGCACGTGTACAGTAATCGATCTTTTTTCCTTCCTTTTTTAGATAGATTGATTTGGACTTAGGAAGTGGTTCTTTCTGGGAGTAGCGAACTCGGAAATTTTTAGCTTGGTCGGTGGAGGTTTATTATTTAAGATTTTTTTGTTTGGATTAAGCGAGGTGATTAATTAGTATAATCGGAATTTTGATTTGTTTGTTTGTTTGTTTGTTAGGTGGTGGTGTTTGGATCGCCAGGAATGAGTAGCGTGGCACGATGAGGTGTACGGTTGAGATTGGTAGTTGTTGTTGCTGCGGGTGGTGGTGGTGGGACCATCGTCGATGGGTGCTCCGGAGAAGAGGATTTCGGATCTAGTGGACGTGGTGAAGTCTTGGGTGTCTCGGAGGGGCGAGCCGGCGAGTTTGTCGAGGGATTTTTGGATGCCTGATCAGAGCTGCAGGGTATGCTACGAGTGCGACTCTCAGTTCACGGTGTTCAACCGTAGGCACCACTGCCGCCTCTGCGGCCGCGTGTTCTGCGCCAAGTGTACCGACAACTCGATACCTGCTCCCTCCTCGTCCGACGAGCCGCCAAGGGCTCGGCAGCACGAGGACTGGGAGAGGATAAGGGTGTGCAATTACTGCTTCAAGCAATGGGAGCAAGGGTCTGCGAGTCTGGATAATGGGAGCGTTGTTAATGTTAATAATCTGGCTAGCCCTGGGATTAGTCCGTCTCCGTCGCAGACGAGCTTGGTCAGCACGCAGTCCAGTTGCTCTTTTAATAGTAGTGGAAGCACTGTTGGTTCCACGACTCCCTATTCCACTGGACCTTACCAGCGCGTTCAGTATACTTCCGGTGCTGGTCCGTGGCAGGCATCTCAAGTGGAGCAATCAGCCACCGAGCAAGAGAGTTTGAGAACTGGAGGGAACTTTGAGCCCGTTGCCACTGCCTTGTTCTCACCTGGGAGCCAGCTCGGGTACGGCATAGACAAGCTAGTTTGATCATCTATCTGCAATTCATCTATGTTAATTACTTTTTATACTGCTCGTGATATTGTGCAGTGATTAACAAGCAATACGTTCTTACGATTACTTGTTTATCACTGCCGCCCATGGCGTGAGTTTTTTCTCTTTTCGTCCTCGGTACCTTTTGATACTCAATTTGTGTTATGTTCCTCTTTTTGTTTTTCTTTTCAGTGTCAGGAGTGACGAGGATGATGACTATGGTATTTGTGGTTCGCTTCCTGACACAAGGCTCTTTTCTCACTCTTACGGCTGCGATGGACCATTCAATATTGATGAGTATGCCCATATGTATGGACCTCAACTTCAGAATGACGGAGATTACACTGATACGAACAGCTTGTCTTGCTCACCGTCAGCCAAGAATCACAGTATGCAGAATTTGGATGTGTCCAAGAATGCTAGGGAAGAAGGCCATGAACATCGTCATCCCGATCATGGCGTTCCACTTCCTTCCGGTGCGGTGGAGATGGCTGATTATGAGCCTGTGGATTTCGAGAACAGCGGGCTTCTTTGGCTTCCTCCAGAACCAGAAGATTCGGAAGATGAAAGAGAAGCTCTCTTGTGCGATGACAACGATGAAGATGATGGAGAGGGTAGTACAGGGGAGTGGGGATACTTGCGTTCTACAGACAACTTTGGTAGTGAAGAGTATCGTGTGAGGGATAAAGCAGGTGAAGAGCATAGAAAAGCTATGAAGAACGTGGTGGAAGGACATTTTAGAGCATTGGTATCACAGCTTTTACAAGTTGACAACCTACCTGTTGCTGATGAAGATGGTAGAGAGGGTTGGTTGGAGATTGTAACGTCTTTGTCCTGGGAAGCTGCTTCTCTTCTTACACCAGACACTAGCAAGGGTGGAGGAATGGATCCAGGCGGATATGTCAAAGTGAAATGTGTAGCTTGTGGGCGTCGGAGTGAGAGGTATATTCACATTTAAGAAGTTGTGCATAAGAATAGGGCCGGCAAGCACTCCTAATTGACCATTGGAAATTTCTCGGATTACTCTTAAACTCACACTTTCGACCTTGGTTAAAAGGAAAATTGTGTTGGGCGCATTTAGTTGGGTTTCAAACCTTGAATATGTCATCTTTGGTTGATTTCTTGCAAGCTTGGGTGGGATTATTGATTGCTTTTAACATCATAGATTTTATCTATGGGAGATTTTTAGCTTTTCATCTGTTAAGTGTGGTCCTGGCTGTTTATATTCTTAGCATGATACATAAACCCTGTGGATTATAGTGTAATTGGGAGAGTTTGGTTAGTGTGATGCTCCTAAATATGGATCTTGGTGACAAAGGATGATGCTTCAGAGATGGGAGAGTTAAGAATTGAAAAGTGCTGCTGACTTGGTATATCTATAATTGTTCCGTTCATGTATTATTTACTGATTATGAGTTTTTATCGGACTAACTAGATTCTGATTCATTGTTTACAGTATGGTGATTAAAGGAGTTGTTTGTAAGAAAAACGTGGCTCATCGGCGAATGATATCAAAAATAGATAAACCACGTTTGCTTATCCTTGGAGGAGCATTGGAGTACCATCGTGTTACTAACCTCTTGTCAAGTGTTGACACATTGTTGCAGCAGGTTTTAATTGTTTGATCTTCACTAAGTCTTTTAATTAGTTTTTATTAAACAATAGTCTTTTATTTTGTTCTGCAGTTTCAAGGTCTCAGATCAAAGGGTTTTGCTCGAAAGAAACGTCTTTTCTTTCTGACACATCTCACTTTCATCCAAGTCGTCCAGGCATACCAATTTAATAGGTCTTCACTCTTTCAGGAAATGGATCACTTAAAGATGGCAGTTGCAAAAATTGATGCTCATCATCCGAATGTGCTTTTGGTGGAGAAGTCAGTTTCTAGATATGCTCAAGAATACCTTCTCGCCAAAAACATATCTCTTGCTCTAAATATCAAGAAACCTCTTTTAGAAAGAATAGCACGATGTACAGGTGCACAAATTGTCCCTACAATTGATCATCTCACACCACAGAAAATGGGGTGTTGTGACATCTTTCATGTTGAGAGATACTTTGAGGAGCATGGCAGTGCTGGGCAAGGTGGGAAAAAGTTGACTAAAACACTAATGTACTTTGAAGGTTGCCCCAAGCCTTTTGGTTGTACGGTAAGTTGTATTCTATGCATATTCTATAACATCTAGAAAAATCTTTAAGCTGGTTGCCAGTTCTCTTTCTGTTCCCTCTTAAGATCTTGTTAATAGAAGCATTCCCGGTTTTGTTCGTCAACCATGTCTGTTTATGCAAGTGTTACTTGTTGCCTGCTGTAGCATATGACTTTTAGATCTTCCTGCATCAAAGTTGTTAAGTTCGCAGTTTGGCTCTGGCTATGCAAATTGGAAACTGCAGTTAGAGAAACGGTTGTTGGCAAATAGTCTTAGCTGGATTTATCTCTTGAACTTCTCAGATTTTGCTTAAGGGTGCGAACGGGGATGAGCTGAAAAAAGTGAAGCATGTTGTCCAGTATGGAGTTTTTGCCGCTTATCATCTGGCACTGGAGACATCTTTCCTGGCAGATGAAGGTGCTTCACTTCCAGAACTTCCTTTGAATTCTCCCATAACTGTTGCATTGCCTGACAAACCATCAAGCTTTGATAAGTCAATTTCGACAATACCTGGTTTTAATTCACCTGTTAGCGGAAGGCCATTAGGTTCTCAATTTGTTGATAATATGCTAGGCCTCGAAAAGGGAACCGGTGAAATAGACAAGTTTGGCAGGCTTGTTGTACCACATGTTGCTTCATCTGTTATTAACCATGTCCCAAGTACGACGACAAGTTCCGCTGGCTTGTCTAGTGACCCTTCCTCCGGAACTGTGTATAGGAAGTCCACTTTAAGCTTGGAACCTACGAGATCAGTCACTGGTATGCCAACGAGCCTGGAGCTCTCGGGTCCTCTCAATGGCTTAAACTGTGCCTCTGGAAACGAAAATACAGGGGAATTCATGGAAACTCATCGAGATAAAAAATCTGATTTTGAGAAAGTTGGGTTTTATAGACGTTCAGATTCCAATTGTTTTGCCACTTCAGTACTATTGGCAGAAGGTATGAGCAGTAACCATTCAACTATGATCATGGGTCATAATTTGGCTCAGGAGTCATATGCCTCTAGGCACGACAATGATAATCACAATGAAAAGCTCGCACCCTTAAAGGAAGAGTTTCCACCATCACCTTCAGATCATCAGAGCATTTTGGTTTCTTTATCAACTCGTTGTGTTTGGAAGGGAACTGTCTGTGAAAGGGCCCATCTGTTACGGATCAAGTATTATGGGAGTTTTGACAAGCCTTTGGGTCGATTTTTGCGAGATCATCTATTTGACCAGGTATATTTGCTCTAACTGTAATATTTTCATCGATCATTGAGCATCCTAGCTTTAAGCTAATATCAACTAATTTCATCTTTCTTTTTATGATGAATATTTACCAATCTTAATCTATAATTTCCAGAATTCCCACTGTCACTCGTGTGAGATGCCCTCGGAAGCGCATGTTCATTGTTATACTCATCGCCAGGGCAGCCTCACTATATCTGTCAAGAAGCTCCCAGAGTTTCTTTTGCCAGGGGAACGTGATGGTAAAATTTGGATGTGGCACAGGTGCTTGAGATGCCCTAGAACCAATGGCTTCCCACCAGCCACTCGTAGGATTGTGATGTCTGATGCAGCATGGGGCTTGTCTTTGGGCAAGTTTTTGGAGCTCAGCTTTTCAAATCATGCCGCAGCTAGCAGGGTGGCAAGTTGTGGCCATTCCCTTCACAGAGACTGTCTTCGTTTCTATGGGTTGGTTCTCCTTACTCTAATAGGCAACATTAATGCTTGTGTGGAAACATACAATATTGTCCAACTTTGCTTTCCTTCGAAATTACCGAACTCTGTTAATTATGACAAATTATTTTTCTTTGTATGTGTTTTTTATACGAAGGTTGGTCCTTGTATATGTTATTGGTTAAATATCTGCAGCTTTGGGAAAATGGTTGCTTGCTTCCGCTATGCTCCAATCAATGTTCATTCGGTTCATCTTCCTCCGTCAAAAGTAGAATTTAACCATGATAACCAGGATTGGATACAAAAAGAAGCAGATGAGGTACATCCATCAGTGATCTTCGTTTTCAATCAGGTTATTTACTAAGTACTGGCGTATTAATGATGAGAATGTCATATGGTTTGCAGGTGGGTCATTGGGCAGAACTCCTATTCACTGAAGTGCAAAGCGCTCTCCAGCAGATTCCCGAGAAAGTATACGGCAGTTCATTGAAAAATCATGAAGTTAATACATCTGAAGCATTTAAAGTGTGTATATCGGAACTCAAAGCAATACTCCAGAAAGAAAGAGAAGAATTTCAGGTAGTTCTGACTCTCAGGATCATCCTTTTCCCTTTATCTGTAATGCCTGATAAGTGATGAACCAAAAAGGGGATGGAAAATGCAAATGCAGATGCACAGTAGATATCTGCTCCGTAATATGAACTTAGGAATATAATCGGAGAAAAGCTAGATTCCGGTTAGTTTCATCTGACATGGATGATTAAGTTTTGTCACATATTAACCTTACCTATCATAGCTGCTGCTATCTTACTGATTGACATGGATATCTTGAAGATGTTCTTTTTCTAATAGTCCGGCATAATGTAGACAATATTCCACTTGTATGTGTTGCGTACAAAATGTATATTTACTCGCTGAATCTGTTGCATACTTCCTAGGAATCTTTAAGCAAAATAACATCACCGGATCAGAAGATCGGCCAACAACCGATTGATATTTTTGAGATTAATAAACTGCGGAGACAGATACTCTTCCACTCTTACATTTGGGACCAACGACTAGTTTATGCTTCTGGTTTAAGTAAAAGAAATAGTGAGGGAGGCCAGAAAATTTCTGTTCCCAAGCCTAAAGAGAAACGGGTGAATGTTGTGGAAAAGCTTATCGAGATGGATATGGGCTCTAAGCCTGGGGAAAGCTTCAACAGTTTTGACTCTTATCTTTCAGAGATGATGCCATACGTAAATCTTAATCAAGGACAAGTTGTGCCAAATGACCAGACTTTTGGGATTGATAAAGCCAGGGGCATGGATCTGGATAAGTGTCTTCAGAGAGAGACTGACTGCCCCCTTTCTTCGAGTGATAACTTAAATGAGAAAACTGACCCTCTTGTGTTTGCTAAGGTGGTAAGAAGGGTCCATTCGGAGGGGGAGTTCCGGAGTAGGGAAACTTTATCAGAAACCCTAGATGCAGCATGGATAGGCAAAAGTAATCCATTGCCTAAAGAGAACAGATGCTCAGATATGGATTCAACTCCAGTCAATGCAATTGTTGGAAATGTATATAAAGAAAGGTCTGGAGTTGACAAAGAGTCGGCTACTCTTGCATCTACAGCAGCTATGAGGCGGCCTCTTACTGTTTACAACTTCAAGAGTGGGTTGAGGATGCCATTTCCTTATTCATATGGTTTATTCAAGAGTTCGCCAATGACTTCTCCAAAGCTTGACATCAATGCATATAATCCTGCATACATCTCTCTTTCTAGGGAGCTGGAAAGGCAAAGTGGCGCCAGGCTGCTTCTTCCTGCTGGGATCAATGATACTATTGCTCCTGTCTACGATGATGAGCCTACTAGCATAATAGCATATGCACTTACCTCTTCAGATTATCACGCTCAGATGTCGGATAACGAAAAACCTGGGGATTCTGCTTCATCGCCGCTTGTTGAATCAGCAAACCTTTTTTCGGTCAACTCCTTGGAATACTCAGCCTCTAATGGCCATAGAAGTTTTGGTTCAATTGATGAGAGCATCTTGTCACTGTCTGGGTCTCGAGGCTCCCAGATTTTGGACCCTCTTTTATACACGGATGGTCTTCATGCCAGGGTTTCTTTTTCTAATGATGGTCCTCTGGGAAAGGTGAAGTATACAATCACGTGCTATTGCGCAAAACGGTTTGAGGCTTTAAGGAGAATCTGTTGTCCCTCTGAGTTGGATTTTATTAGATCGCTCAGTCGTTGTAAGAAGTGGGGGGCTCAGGGTGGCAAGAGCAATGTATTTTTTGCGAAAACTTTGGACGACAGATTTGTCATCAAGCAGGTGACGAAAACGGAGCTGGAATCATTCATCAAATTTGGGCCTGCGTACTTTAAGTATCTATCTGAATCAATCAGTACAGGAAGCCCTACATGCCTAGCAAAGATCCTTGGGATCTACCAGGTATTTGTTTTATTGTTAAGATCAACTACATCTTTCATTGCTTTGGGTTTTGCTGCCCCTATAAAGTCTTCATGCATGGTACACTATGATGTTATGAAACAAATTTTAATCGAGTAGTACCGCAGTTGCACAAATGTTTCTTCTAGTCTTGTGGTTACGGGTTTTAAGCAGGATACCGCAAGTCTACCTGGTGGTCACTTAAGTTTTTCATCACGATACAGTTGGAAATTGTAGTATGCAGTAGTAGTTCAAAATGGTGTTAGCTGATTAAATCATATTTTTCTCAAATGATGCTTGATTATTCCTTTTAGCTAATGACTACCTTCTGGTGGTTGAACTTTCTTCAAGGTTGTGTCGAAGCATGTTAAAGGGGGAAAGGAAACTAAAATGGATGTTTTGGTGATGGAGAATCTTCTATTTAAAAGAAGTATAACGAGGCTTTATGACCTCAAGGGGTCTTCACGGTCTCGATATAACCCTGATACCAACGGGAGCAACAAAGTTCTACTTGACCAGAATCTGATCGAGGCAATGCCTACATCTCCAATTTTTGTTGGGAGTAAGGCGAAAAGATTGCTGGAGAGGGCTGTCTGGAATGATACTGCATTTCTTGCTGTAAGTTGTGATCTGACTTCTATGTGCTTCCTAGTTCTACCAAAGAGCTGTCATTATGCTTTTTGTAGGTTCTCTCCCTTGTCCCTGCATGACACTTCATTCACGTAAAATATTTGGTGCTCTTGATCCTCTGGGGTTTTACGAGGAATAACTGTGGCTCCTATTTTTCAATAGCGAATACTGGATATTTAGCTCGGTTTAAGTTGAAATTCGAGTTATCTTTTCGTATCCTCTCCTGATGTGATAATAGTTGCTGCTGTTAAAAATGTTGCAACCAGCCCCGCTTCACATTTGCAATTGCTGCTGTTTCACACTGGCAGATTGCTAGTTGCTTTATGGCATACTTGGATCGGCTTTTCAACAATTAGCTGAGTGGCGTTATATCTTCTGGTTGAATATGTTAATGTTCGCATGCTCATGTGAAAATATTGCAAGCTTGGGCTCGTTTTCCCTCTTGTGCACTTTGATGGTTGCCATCGTGTCATTCGTGCTAGCTAATCTTGTATATGCATTATCCTATACAGTCTATTGATGTAATGGACTACTCGCTTCTAGTTGGTATGGACGAGGAAAAGCACGAGTTGGTGCTTGGGATTATTGATTTCATGAGGCAGTATACATGGGACAAACACCTCGAGACCTGGGTAAAGACCTCCGGCATACTTGGCGGGTCAAAGAATGCAACTCCAACGGTGATCTCACCCCAGCAGTACAAGAAACGGTTCAGGAAAGCAATGACTACATATTTTCTGATGGTGCCCGATCAGTGGTCTCCAACCACAACAATCCAAACCGGCGGACCCCATTCAGACATGGGCGAAGGAAGCTGTCAAAATGGGACCTCCTATGATTGATGATGTAAATTAACCAGATGTACAGCCCTAGATCCCAGCATCGAACACTCCCCGTTCCGTCGTGCCCTGTTTCAGGTGCACTCTTGGGCTCATTACAGTTTCCGTTTAATGTGGCCTCTTAGCACAAGGAGATTAGTATTAGCAGTTTTTTTTTTCTCAGAAAATTGTACAAAACTACTCTTACCAAAGCACAGAAACTTTAATTTCCCCCCTTCTTTTGTCTGTTACCCATGCATTGGTCAAGAAGAACACCAGGACTGAACAGAAAATGCATCATCAGAAGACAGAAAATTGAAAAGATGTAAGAGACCTTTCTTGTTGGTTGATGATCTTGTGACAAGATACAAGCTACTACCAAAAACGTATACTGTTGCAGGATCTCGCAAAATGCTCCATGGCGAAAACAGATCAATCCTTCACATCGCTTACGCCTTCGGCGGCTATCTGAAACCGTGCTTCGGCTTCAGCCAAGCAAGGGGAACTTATCACTTTGCATATCCGTTCTTCCCCTCTCCCCTTCCGGAGAGCAAGCCTATGAAATGTATGCAACACTAGTCAGTAATCTTGAGAGTCTGCAAGGATTCGAATCTGAGACGAAAGAGTTTCGCGACGAACCTCGTTGTAGAAGCATGTGCCATGATATTGCCACCAATAGGCTTGATTTGAGGCCCGGCAAATAGAGCAGATCCGTCGACTTGTGCAACCACTTGGTTTGTAATGACAACAGCAACACCAAACTACAACACAAAATGAAAGCTGGGCTAAAAATGGACTTCACGTAGCTTGGCAGTTGGACCACCGTTCGGAACAGCTTTTTCTGCAATACTGTGATCATAGTAGTAGCATAAACATAAGATACAAGCCTACCTCATCGGCTAATTTCTGAAGGCTTCTGAGGAACTTTGCCAGATGCATTTGTCGGGCCGACAGTTCCCCTCTTCCTGAGAAGTCTGTTCTATACAGAGCAGTGGCACTGTCGACTATCATGAGAGCAAACCTACAGGATCATCAGCCAACAGGATTGTTAGTTTCAAAATCACCGTCTGCTACGATAAGAAGAAACATATAGAGACTGTTGCAGCACTTAAACGGTGTGCTCTTTACTGGTTCTCTCTTGGAAGTCTAGGAAGTAAGCAAACAATTACATGCTCCAAAAGTGTTATTCAGATTCATTAATATGTTCTACATTTTACAATGGGAAAAATTGTAAATCTTAACAAAGTGGAGGTAGGTACGTAAATTTTCGGTCTTCTGCGAAAGGGACCATGCCTGACAAACAACCATTAGAAGCAACATAGAGTTACCTTGTTTCTACCATCATTGAGGCTGCTTCAAGTAAGAGCCTTGATTGATGATCAGTATTATATGCTCGTGCATAGGCCACGTTCTCCAGTACATCATTTCCATTCAATCCAAACCTGTGATCCTGGAGCTATCAAGCATTGGCAACAAGCAGGCAAATGAATTGTGCGTTATCAAGGTTGGCAATGCCGGCTACCTGTCGGCTATCTGTAGGAGTCTCTGTGGTCTGAATGTACCCTCGGCATCTATGTACAATGCTTTTCCCTCGCCACCACCTTGATCCAATGGAAGCTGAAACAATAGGGTTAGGGATTAGGACAAAAAAAAGTGTTAAAAGAGCTTCCGGAGAAGGCATTGAGCTCATTGTCAATAATTCGCATCATGGACATAGTTTACTGGTCTTTGGTATTGAGCTCATTGTCTTTGACGAGATTATACTTTTATGTTGTTTACAGTGAACAAAAAAAAAGTAAGTCTGCTTACTTGGCAGGTTACACAGAGTGTGTGACAGAGCTGAGTCTTTCCGGAACGGAACTCGCCATATAGTTCAGTGATTGACCCTGTCTCAATCCCCCCTGCACAAAATTGGCCTCATCAGTCTCAACATAAAAGCATCACCATGCTCTGCTCACTATTGAACCACTGCACCACGATCCCGAACAAGTACACCAAACAGATGGTGTACTAGAAATGAGGTAACTAAATCGTCTAGCTAGCCTACTGCAAGACACTTACCTTCCAAAATCTTGTCAAGTTCTCTTGATCCAGATGTTATTTGAATTATTTCTAGTCTTTGAGCGTGGAGTTGGCTGGCACTAGTAAAACCCAGAGGCACCATTTTGGAAGCTGCAAACCACCAAGAAGAAAGACCCATTCGGAAGGGCGTCAAGTCGAGCAACGAATGATGGAGAAAACCAGACTACGAGAGAGCATTACCGGCTTCCAGGATTTTGTCGACTTTAGCTTCACTAATGCCTTTGATTTGCAGAAGCTCTTTCCTGGGAGAATAAGCAACAGCTTCAACGGTGCAAAAACCCGCATCTTTGAGCTTTTTAACATCAAGTGAAGCAATGCCAGACTCCTAGGATTTTCCATCAACATGAGAAGAGAAAACAGTTCAGCCCCAATTAATAGAAACGAAAAATTAAAGAAAAGACAAATTAAAAACCCTAATCAAGAATGCTTTTTCAAGAAAAAAGAAAACCCAATTTCCCTCACACCCTGATTAGGGTTAATCCTTTCTCCAAAAACTCAAGTACCCATTTCCTCCAAGACCCTAATGATTCAACAAACAACAAAAAGATTGAAACTTGGAGAAGTTTTCTCAAGAAGCTAACCTGGAGCTGATCGACAGGGAACGGGCCGTGCTGGACCTCCTCTAGCTCCGCGCCGTTCTGTTCTTGCTGGTGATGACCCGCTTTCGGGTCTCGAATCTGCTGCGCCATCTCTCCCAAGGAAGAAAAAGCGAGGGTTCCTTGGCGCGGGGGAGAAGAAGCGCAGAAAGGGGAAGACTGGAGAGAGAGAGAGAGAGAGAGAGAGAGAGGGAAATGGCTTCGTTTTAAAACTAACAAGAGAGAGGGCGCCAAAACTAGGAAAAAGAAAAGCTTGCTCTGGAAGTTGAAAAGGAATCCTTTTTCTTGGGTTGAGCCCATTTAATAACTTGGGCCTATCTTTATGTGAATGGGCTGGGCTGGTCGATTCTTGAAAGCAGCTAATTGGGCCAGGGTTTTCATTTTTTTTATTAATGATACTTTATGTGTATATTATATACACCACTAGTAAAATACGCATGCGCGATACGAGTACTATTTTGTTTCAAAATCTGCAAAATATATTGTTTGATGATTTTTTTAAGTTGTACAAAAATAAAATAAGAATGGGTCCCAGGTTAAGGGTTCCAGGGGTCCGGTGATCTAGGGTCGGGGGTCTGGCAGTCCAGGGGTTCAGGGTCGGGGATCCGTGGAATGGTGACCAAAAATATATTATCATCAAAACTTAGGGACGGGATAATCTTTTTCCAAAAATCAAGGGCCCTAGGGGAATAGTGACCAAAGACCAGAGACTTGAGAGTAATTTGCCCAATTATAATTATAATCGCTTTCATCCATTTACTTGACCGGTCAAAGCCAGATTTCTGATAAATGTCTCCCGATTCGGAGGTAAGCGTGAATATGGGTCTGACAGTCGCAGGTATGTTCACTGCATCGCCCGGATAGAATAATTATTTACCATTCAGCCTTAACTTCAAACTAGACAAGGATCCTAATTTTTTTATAAGTAATATACATTTTTATCGTAATAATATTTAAATATTATATTATAACGTTATAACACGGGTATAATTATTTTATTCGAATTTGCAGCTACAAGTTTTTAAAAGTTGACACGATAAAATAGTGAGAGAAAAAATGGGGCCACGTAAAATTAGTACATGAATCGATCTTCTTAGCAAATAATAAAATTAATAATGAAGGTATTGATCATGGGATACCATAATGACTCAATATTAATTTGCATATACTTCCAAACTTAATCCCATGAAGGTGTCGGAGTTAATGTCATTATGTTCGTGGATTATCAAGACAACCTAAATACGGTGGCGATTTTGTTCCTCGGGTTCATTGAATAAGAAATAATTGTGGAGATTAATCGGAGAAAGAAACAGATTGAGTAATATGGTATTAGATTCCCTCAAATGCTTATAAGAAAATCATAAGTCTATGACATGCTCTCAAATACGTACAAGAAACATAGTGACAAATCCATATTAATTGGCCGTGTAATTCTACCTTATATAAAATTGTGTTAGAATTTGTGTATCAAGTTCAAAATATTAAAATATTATGTTAATATATTTTTAACGTTTATAAATAAATTTACTGCATTTTGTAATTAGCAACATGGTAATTGCAAAACATCCTTTCACATGAATATCATCGGGTCAAAATATGTACGGCCTCTGACTTTACTAATGTGTCATGACACATAAGTAGTACAAGCAACAACGGATCGCGAGATCAACTCGCTCTAACTATGAAAAAAATATTCATATTCAACCCAAAATTTTAAGATAATATATTAATAGATTTTCAAAACTTATTTTAAATTTGCGGGTAACTAACAATACGGTAATTATAATAAGTTAGCAAACTGATTCCTAGCCGGGGAACAAAATCTTATCCTTTGCGGAAGCAATACATTGTACATTGCATTTGCATATAAAAAACAATATGTATCAGTTTGACTCTTAATACTAACGTTAAAAGTAGGACGAGAAAACAAAAACTTTAAGTGACTAAAAAAAATCCATAGATATAGATCATGTAGAAATTACGAAATATAGAATATAGAAAGTTAATGGACCATACAAACACTAGCCTCTTTTTGTCTCATGGGTCCAAACCAGGTTGACGAGCATGTGCAGATAAGATCTTTGTGATCTTATGGAGGATTGGTGCATGTGAAAATGGCTAATCTTGTCACTGTCCGGAGTACGTGGCCCAGGGTTGGGGTCCATTGTTTGGGGTCGGAGGCAGATGGTCCGGGGTCGGGGATTCAGAGGTCCGATGGTGTGGTGGACCAGTGGTCCGAGGGCCGGCGGTTCAGTGGTCCGGGGGTCTGTGGTCCGGTGGGCTGGTGGTCCGGGGGTCCAAGGTTTGGTTGTCCATGGTAGGGGGTTCGGGGGTCTGATGGTCCATTGGACCTGGGGTTTGGGATCCGTGGTCGGGAGTTCGTGGTCCGGTGGTCCGTGGTCAGGGTTCAAGGGCTGGCAATCTGGCGGTCGAGGATCGGGCAGTCCAGGGGTGCATGGTCTGGGGTCGGGGGATAGGGGGACTGGGGGTTCGGCGGTCTGGCAGTCCAGTTGTTCGGGAGTTCGGCGGTCCTGGGGGTCTAGTGGTCCAAGGTTGGAGGTTCGAGGCTCTGGCGGTCTGGGGGTCCGGGGTTTGTGCTCAAGGTTCAGGGTCTGTGGTCTGAGTTTGGGGGTCCGACGGTTTGGTGGTCTCGTAGTTCAGGGGTCTGTGGTTCGTGGGTCCGGGGGTCCAGGGTTTGGGTTCGGGTTCGGGTTCGGGTGTCTAGCGGTCCGGTAGTCCAGGGGTCGGGGGTTCGACGGTCCGAGGGTCCGGGGTTAGGGGTTCTGGTGTTCGGTCCTGCGAGGTCCAGGTGTCCGGCTGACTGGGGATTCATGGTCTGGTGGTTCGTGGTCCGAGGTCAGGGAGTCCGGGGGCGAGAGTCGGAGAATCCGGGTCAGGGGGTTCAGGGTTCGAGGTTGGGGGTTAGAGATTTTGATTTGAGTTGTGAGGTTTGAGATGTTGTTTAAGGTTTTAGAGTTTATCAGTTTATGGATAATTTTGACATTTTTAGTAAGAAATATTTATTAGATCTAACAAATAGGGAAGGACGATTGCTGGTTTGTTAGATCGGTAATTAAAAAGCGGAGGTTGTTGCTTGTGATTTGGAATTACTGGACGTTCGCGTGTGTATTTATTACTGGCTAGAGACAAATGAAAAATGGTATAGAAGGGTAGCTTAGACATTTTTATGTTATCGGACCAAAAAATGATGTTTATATTATTATAGTAAGATGGGTAAAAATGTGAAATTATATTTTAGCAGTATTCTTGGTAAGATTTTATCGTATATTTTTAATGAGATTCGTGACTGTACGATGGAAAGTAATTTTAATTTTCGTTGCTGTTTGTGCGGAATGTACTTTTGTATAATCCGTTGTGGTCTTGGTCGTCTATTTTAATAACATTGAAACAGACTGCTAAGACCTCTATTATCCATAGTAGAAAAGCTGTAAATTGACTCTTTTAATAATATGTACTATTTTAGTAAAATTCGAATCAATTTGTTTATTGATTGGACCAAATCTCTATTGATTTTCAGAGACAAAAGAGTAGTTTTCTTATATTAAAGGAAAAAAATAGTACAAAGACGAGATAGAAGAAAACGAAGTATAAAAAGCGTGATAAAGATTTGCCATCTCATAATGGGGTAGCTAACCAGTTGTTATCAACACTAGTTATCAAGATTTGGCTGGTCCAATATTTTTGAGAAATTTCATAAACTTATTTACGTATGTGCCACAGCTCAAATCCATCCAGCTCGATGATGGAAAAGACGATGGACTCAGATTCAAGACTTGTGACACATAAGGAGCCATAAATCATGGAAAATTCCATGCGTCAACTAAGCAATTTTTTTAACATCATCTGTACTACGTGAAAATTTTGAAATATAGCAAAATTCCAATTTGATGCGTAGATCACGTTGGTGATACTACTAATCTCACATCAGATTCAAATGAAACTACAACGATTTCTTAGATAAATTAATTTTAATGGATGAGAAAATGTATTAAATATGAATAATCGGCCGTTGTATAACATTTGACACATTATTGAGAGAGACCACTAAAATCGAAATTTGACAATGACTAAGTACCATTTAAGCCCGTGGCGGGGAAATTGCTCGGTGGATACATCATAGGACAAAGCAGCAATGTAGACTCGGTGGAGGTTGCATGGTGGTAAACCCCCTTATGTCACCTCCGGGGTTGGAGGGGGAACAGTCAATTTGATTAATTAAGATTGAAAAAGCCATTTTAGCTTTTTTTTGAAAAAGCCATTTTAGCTGGCTTGTCCGGAAATTAATTAGATTGGACCACCCTTAGGGAAAAGTTATTTTAGTATTATATGTGGTTTAAAAATTCTGATCAATAAGGCGACGGAGGAGCAGCTTGTCAAAAGAATTTTAATTCAAGGCTTTTCGTATCAATGGGGATTCTCCAATATGCCAATGATACCCTATTTTTATCAGAAAATTGTGAGTCCAGCATCACCAAACTGGAGACGAAGCCTATTCGTATAGAAGGTGGCGTCGGAGGCTGAAGTGTTGTCAAGCCTTGCGGAGCATTCACCAACTTTGTTGGGTAGAGATCGTGTGTTCTGGTCACTATAACAAGATAACACGTATTCAACTGAAACCTTGAGAAACTGGATTTATCATCTACAAGCAACACCCAAAAGTCAGCAAATTTCTCAAATTTGAACTTGTAAGATACTCTTGAAAGTTGAATGCTTCCTCTGGCTCGTATTACAGGAGAAATTACCAACGAGAGACAACTTAATCCGCATGAATAAATTGAGTGCTTGGAATTCACTGTGCCCTTTATGTGGAGATGAAAATGAAACTACAAGCCACCTCTTACTGTACTGCTCCTTCACATGGTCTCTCTGGAACGCCTTCACCAAGAAACTGGGAATCTCTTGGTGCATTGGCCACTCATTTTCGAACTCTCTGATCAACTGGATGCATTTGATAAGCGGTGGTATGATAAAGAATGTATGGCATGCTCTATTTGGGGTAATTATTTGGACACTATGGAACACTCGTAACAAGGTTATTTTTGAAGTGCAAGGACAGATTAGGCTTCTTTTCCATACTACTATCTTTCGAGTGAGAGAATGGCTGATATGGTAGGATTCGATCGAATCTTTGGGTGGTTAGAAGCTCATATTGTATCTGGACTCGTTCCAGTAATTTTTAGTTCTTGGGTGTATCGTTTGTGCGTCATTAGCTTGCTTCTGCAAGCTTGTGCTATGTATAGCTAAAGTATTTATTATACAAGAACTTACTTATAAAAAAAGTATTATATGTAGTTTAAAACGCATCAAATCTGAGGTTTGGCATTTTCATATTTTAGTGACTCGGACTGCCCCTCCCATGCTGTCCAGCTACCTAGCGTGCTTCATCAATTCGGGTTGCCACGTGGACTGACACCTTTCACCACTTGGTTGTTGACGTAACATTTCGAATACTTGATTATGTACTAAATCAAACTTTTCCATTAATTTTCAATATTTCTAAAAAAACTAGATTTCAATTTATTACCAAGTTAAAAAATTGAAATATCATGTCAACAACTACTTGGGCAAAAGTGTGAGTCCACGTGGCAATCCGAATTGGAGTGGCAAGCCGAACAATCGAAGTTAAAATTTATTTTTTTGTGAAATCACAGATTATTGGTGGTTGGTCGACTTTTCCATATTGCTCTCCAGTGATTTAGTACTCCAAGCTTCACTGACACCATCCACCTCCCTTTTTTCTAAAACACTATTGTTCGGATATCCATCGAACTTGTTAATACACGTTAGAATCGAATTAGACTACAAAAGACAATAAAATTATCTTTACCAACCTCCCAATTTCAATTAGGTTGGGTTTATATAGTTATATATTTGTTTTTCTCATCTCAGAGCTTATGGGTGGATGTTAATTAGTCCTTTTGCATGCTGTTGAAGAAAAAAGTGGTCAAAGGAAGGCGAAGGTCACAACTTGTGTTTGCTTTTTGGTGGGAATCTGTTTTGTGGTAGAAGGGACAGGATTTGCCTTAATGGAGATGAAACTTAGTGGCGCTGAAAGAATCGTTCATCTCATAGTATTGTTTTGTTTGCTCTTGAGAATTCTTTGGGTCGACTAATTTAGGTTTGAATCGAATATAAAAGATCGACAAATTGAGTGTATATGCTATACAGTCGCTGGCATTCTAGTATTAGTATTTCACAGTCACAGTTACAGAACATTACAAACTTATGCATCCTCACTAGAGATTTAACGAATATTCAATCATCAAAAGGCAAATTCTGTACTAGAAGTAACGAGTTCCCTTCCTTTTGATCACTGCAATCCGGAGACGAACGTCACACCGGTGGAAGGCAGCCAAGAAGACCCCGAAATGAAATTTCCTACAGTGAACTTGGACGCCTCTGGACCTCCAAGTACATGAAAACCAGGCCAATTTACCCTCTGGGAAGTTCCAGCTCCGGGCCCGGAGTTAGCGTACTCCGCGAAGTACAATGTCTTCGTGAAGGAACCCGCCCCGGGCCACTCGACCCAGCCGCGGGACGAAATGGCATCGTCCAGACTTGATTCCATCACGACGGCCCTGGAATACTGCTTCCAGGGCCGTCCCAAGTAGGTAGTTACACTATGCTTAACAGGGGAATAGTCGGATCCCGCAACGATCTTGCAAAGCTGCAGGACGAACCCCGTGTTCTGCCCGGGGTCCGTCCTGCCGTGCGCAACGATCACGTTGTAACTCGACCCGTGCCTCGGCTTCCGGAGAATAATGCTGCAGCTCTGGAAGACCGCAGCCGCGTTTCCGAATAAGAAGTCGATGGTTCCGTAGATATCGCATTCCCTGTAGAACTGGCGGAGGGCCAGCGCGTAGACTGTGTCTTGGTACCCCGCGATGCTGCACCTGAAGAGGACCGAGTGGTCGGACGATACGTAGATGGCTAGGGCTTGCTCGCCGTCCGGTCCGGCCGTGTTCTGGAACCCAATGTCTCGAGCGATGAACCCGTCTCCGGTGACAGCTTGACAAAAAAAAACAGCGGTTAGTTATCAATATTATGTAATGGGTTATTTTCGGGTGCGGTTTTACTTCTGTAAAATTTTATTGAGCTGCGATTGTTATCTCGTTACATGAAGAATTTAACAATTAGGGCTCTGTAATTATGTATATATTACCAAATTAGAATACGATCTACTTACCAAAAATTATGTTAGTTATCAATATTTTTAGAATTCATTTATAATAAAATCTCTAAATCTAAAAAAATCAATATTGAAAGAATTAAATAAATGGCAACACTAACGTATCTGGAAATTTACTGTCTAAATCCATTTATTGTTGTTGTTGCGTTTTGAAGTACTTGAATTTAGATTTTTTGGTTAAAAAAAATTACGTTAGGTGGACTAGACGTGTGTTATGGTCGAACAAATTGTGGTCGTACTGATCAATTTCCGTGTTGATTATATATATTCATATTTATCGTGCACTAATCATCATCTTGGGGGCTTTGGCAAAATAATATAATGAAAATTTGTTTTGTATTGGCCGACAGAGAAGTCGTATAATTTTTTTTGGCTGCTCTCGTTATTAGTATATATTCCAATTCGGTCCCCACGCCGACATAATTCTGGGACCAAGATTGTAAATATTTGAAATTCTAGCATGGAAAAGTATATATCTCGGACCTGAGTTACGGTACTTTAAATCTCTCATATTTTCAAAATTATAATGCCGGCTAATCGTGCAATTCTCCGTGTCACTAACAATAACAAGTGGCAATTATCATGTTAATTTAATGTACATGTATATCCAGAAATACTTAGACGAATAAATATATTTGTTCTAACTAAACTAAGACGTTTCGAGTTCGAGTCATTGGAATATAGTTAGGAAACATATTTGCCTCATTTTAAATGTCATATCCGCCTCGGATCGAGATTAGTCGGCAAACTAGATGTCCGGATATGAAGTTGTATCGTAGAAATTAAATGTAGATATAGATAAGCTCGGTTGATGTTAATTAACAACCACAATAAAAGAAGATGTAGACTTACTAAATGTGGCGGACCCAGGCATGGAAGACCCGCCATTGACACTACCATCACCGGTGATAATAGTAGAATATTTTCCATCGCCAATCAAAGTAATTCCATCTTTATTGGTACGAATCTTCTCCTTATAAACTCCCGCCTTCACGTAGATCACGAACCTGTTTCCCGAAGCAGCACTTATAGCTTGGGAAATCGTCTCGTAATCCCCACTCCCATCCTTAGCAACCACAGCATTTGCCTGAATACCTGAGATTTTTTTAGAATAGGTAGATTTTAATAATGGTATTTCCAAAATATAATCAATTAAAATTCCCTCATACAATTATAAATTTGTAACATCCTCGGTAAAACTGTTACAGGAAAAAAATGCCTACCATTTTTTTAAGTAGACGTGATTTTATTAAAACTATATATTGTAGTTCGGGTCTCACTAAAATCCTAACACGACAGAATTCAGTAACAAAAAAAATTGTCATAGGGTACGTGAAATAACACCAACAATTCTACCATACATCTCCACGTTATAATGCAAAATCCACCCCGAGAGCCTCAATACCTGTGGATTGCAGCAATTTCCTGTCCCTCATCGACACCCATCCAGGGAACTGGGAGTGTTCTCCATCTCTGTTGCCATTTTTGGCAACCCTTTTGTTGCTACTTCGGGGCGTTACGAGGTTGTTGACGAGGGATAGAACGTTGCTGCCAAGTCTAGCGAGGTAGCCCATCTTGTCGGAGATGTGGTGGGTGAGCTCAGGTGAGAGGCCGAGGTTGTCGGTGGAATCTTTGCAGGCGTCCTGGAAGGTTAGGGCAGCACTTAACCATGTTTGGATGTCTTCTTTGTTTGTAGTTGGAGATTCTTTGAGGGCCGCCAGGGCCTGGTCCAGCCTTTTCTGCGACATGCTCATCAGCTCCGTACAGTGATCTACCCGTACCGGACAAAAAAAATTAGGTTAGCTGTCCCTCAAACGAATTCTATCGCACCGAAGGATAATAATAGGCACAAAATTAACCTATCATGTTAATATGTTAAAATCTTAATATTCAACTCAAAATTTATCTACTCATTATTTTATAAACAAGCTTGTCACACCTACAACTAGCGATGAAGGAGTAAAATAACTACGTATAGTTGGTGATTACATGGTCGAATCATGTATATGGATGCCAACATCAAGATAGGGCTTGTTCTGTCGAGGTACTCTTTTCACGCTATGGTTTTTTCCCATTGAATTTTACCGTAGTGTGGTTTTGCAAGATCGGCAGACGCAACCCCGAAAGGGGGATTCCACAACTCATAGATTGTAAATAATACTATTAATAAACACTAATTTTAAAAAAATAACTACACATAAAAAAAATTGATAAGTAAAATTGTACTGCTCCTCAAAATAGTTACACCAGACGAAGTATAAAAAATTTATTAAAGTGAGAACAATCAATATGTGTTGTATCATAGTAAAATATTTTTTCGTTACCTGTTACGGATTCTGAATGTTTTGATACGAGGGACTGAGTATCGAATTGGGGAGTGGGTATGTGAAAATATGAAGTGGGCAATTTGGATTCGGATATACTCTTGTTGACGAGGGCCGAGATGAAATCATCAGGCTGGTGATTTAAGTTCATCAAAGTGGTGACACACAGAGCAGGATATTTAGCCATTGCACATTGTGAATACACTCGTTGTTGGTAATCAACTGTGGCCGCTCCTGAAATTGTAAGAGATTGGCAAACTGCAAATAAGGCCAACACCAATAGCTTCATCCAATTTGAGGTCACCTCCATTTTAGAGAAGAAAAAAATTGAAGTACTACGTGTAACAAATTGATTTTGCGGAGGGAGAATGATGTACTAGTGGATTTTCTAGGGAATTGGTGTGGATAAAATGGAGGGAGGTGGTGGGGTATTTATATTGAGGGAATTGGTTTATCAACTTATATCATGTTGCTACTATCAAACAATTAACAATGACTAAACTCCAATAATTAAGAATGTAACAGTGTTAAATATTCATCTTATTAACTTCGATAATAATTGCTACCATTTAGAATATAAACTAGTGACCTAGTAAATGTTATGATACTATGTGTATAAAAAAAACCTAGATAATGGTTGCATTAGAAGACCACTTGAGGGAATATTACAGTTAGTTTGGAAGTCTATTTCATGCTGAGCTAGGACAAAGGAATGGTTCTCAATTGTCTGTCCTTTTTCTTAACCAAAAAAAATTGTCTGTCCTTTTCGGTTAACCCCGCTGTGTAAACACTTTTCCCTGTTGGCGTCTCCTGTTGTGCACTTTATTCTTTTTTATACATGCCACTTTGTTGCAGGTCAATGGTGAAATCGGACAGCGACAAGAGATGATTCAAGTGATAATAAATTTTAATTTATTTAAAAAAATATTAAATTTAAGTCTACGAATAAAATAATACCATAAAAAAATTATTCATAAAATAGGATCCGATAGTATTAATTATGAATTCAGTGTTTACAGAAAAAACTCAAACCGGATGATTCTAGTTTTGACGTCATTATTATAACTCGATTTATCATTTATCCACAAAATGATAATCCATATGGTTGTGTTCATTTATTGTGTTATTACCTCTTTTTTTAGCCACGCGATTTTGTTGAGAATCACTCTGTTGGGTTTTGTCGAGAATTAAGAGAAGGTGACTGACGCCACTTATGTGGCGATCGCAAGTACCCACTTACAGAAGTTGTGAATTGGTAGGAATGGAGGACGCCAATTGATTGGGGACTGCGAGGTCCCCATGGCAGCAATTTTCAGTTTAGACTTGACTTTTGTTTTAGACTCCTAATTCGAGCTAGGTAGGTTTTTTGGTGTACAAGAGTTTGTCTATTATAAAAGGACATGTTACCTTAGGTTATGTAAGGCTTTGTGGCAACTCATCAATAAAATTTTTATTTCTCCCTGTGGACGTAGGCATTAGGCCAAACCACGTTATATCTTGTGTCCGTGTTCTTTGCACTTTCTTGTTTCTCTTGTGGGCAATTTTTTAATAACTGGTATCAGAGCTAAGGTCAAGGATGGCGGGTCAAGACGCGAAGTTTGGCTTGGTGAACTTCGATGGCTCATCGAATTTTGAGTTATGGCAAAGGCGTGTCAAGGATCTGCTGGTGCAATAAGGGATGGCGAGCGCGCTCTCGAAGAAGAAGTCTGAGAAGATGGAGGACCAAGAGTGGACAGAGATGGAGGCCAACGTGATGACGATGATTCGGTTGTGCTTGGAAGATGATGTGATGTATCACGTCATGGATGAGAAGTCACCAGCTAAGGTGTGGAAGAAGTTGGAGACAAGGTATATGTCTAAGTCTTTATCGAACAAACTTAAGATGATGGAGAGCTCGAATTTGAGCCAACACATCAATATTTTTAATCAACTGTTGAGTGATTTCAGAAAGGTCAATGTGAAGTTTGAGGAGGAAGATAAGGCATTGTTGCTCCTAAATTCCCTACCAAGTTTCTACGAGAATTTGATTACAACTCTAACTTGGGAGAAGGAGTCTCTGGTGTTGGACGATATCACAAGTCCTCTGCTAGGGTTTCATAAAAAGAGAAAAACTGGCGATGAAAGAATGAAAGGGCTGGTTGTGAGGGGTAGCCATGGTGGTCGTAGTGAAGGAAAAGATGGAAGAGGATCCAGGTTAAGGTCAAGGAGGTTAAAAGAAAATTGCTTCGAGTGTGGAGAAAAAGGGTACGTGAATAAGGATTGTCCAAGAAGAAGTCAGGACCACGAGAGAAAAGGATCGGGGCCATGAATATGGCCTCTTATTCAGATAGGTCAGACGGTGACTGTCTTTCTGCTAGGGTTTCATAAAAAGAGAAAAACTAGCTATGAAAGAATGAAAGGACTGGTTGTAAGGGGTAGCCAAGGTGGTCGTAGTGAAGGAAAAGATGGAAGAGAATCCAGGTCGAGGTCAAGGAGGTTAAAGGGAAATTGCTTTGAGTGCGGAGAAAAAGGGCACGTGAACAAGGATTGTCCAAGAAGAACTCAGGACCACGAGGGAAAAGAATCGGGTTCCATGAATATGGTCTCTTATTCAGACTGGTCGGATGGTGACTGCCTTTCTATTTTTTCAGGTCCAAGGCATTATGATTCCTAGATATTGGATATCGCTTGTTCCTTTCACATACACCCAAGAGAGGGTAGTTCGACACATACAAGTTCATTGATTCAGGTATGGTGACTATGGGTGATGGTTCTACTTGTAGAATCGCTGACATAGGTGATATCTGGATCAAGATGTGGGATGGTGTTGAGAGAAAGTTGTTTGGAGTTAGGCATGTTTCAAAGTTGGAGAGAAATTTGATCTCATCAGGAGCCTTGGATTATACTGGGTACAACTATAAGGTTGTAGGCGGGCTAATTGAGGTGGAAAAAGATAATATGGTGGTGATGATGGCTGAAATAGATGCAAGGAATACCTACAGGTTAATGGGGGACACGGTTGTAGGTGGAGTCACATTTTTGGGTTTCGATGGAGAGAGAAAAAGCTCTTGTATAATAGAGCAAATGCTTGACGTGAATAGTTTGAGTGCAGTTAGGATTCGCAGAGACACGGATAGCAAGCTATGGTCATTTCGTAGAGGCATGGTTGGCAAGATGTCATGGTTATCTCTGAGAAGTATTGTTAGCAAGGCCCTACTATGGTTGTCTAAAGGAATATCGACGTCAAAGCTATTGGGTAGGTTTGGTATTGGAAATACGAAGCCGTTGGTGATACCATAGACGAATCAGGTATCTCACTCAAGGCCAAACTGTGGAGTCCGTGATATATCGAGGGTTCAACTTGGTGGAATATAAGGTTGTCCATTGTATGCTATTGATGGTATCATTGGTTTGAGGCAAAAATGTCAACGGAGAACCAGTTCAAGGTTGCGGAGCATAGGGTTGACTAAAAATAGAGGGCGTGTCTATTAGTCACAAGGTTGCTTTAGCAGGTAAACTTGCAGGTTGGGATTCAATAGAGGTTAGAGGGCATCGGCCAAGCAAGCTCGGGAGTTGCTCAAGTTTGGTGGTTGTCTCCAAGTGATTGAACAAAAGGTGGTGAGAAAGTGGAGATGGTCTTATTGATGGAGTGTATCTATGGTTCAAGGTAGAGTCGGTTTGGTTTTGCAAGATCTCATGGTTCTCCAATGGGTGGTATCTCATCAAAGTGGAGTTTGTTAAAGTTCGGGTGGAGCTTATGGTTCTTCGCAAAGGATGACTTCTCACCAAAGATGGAGATTGTTGGATTTTATCGAGAATTAAGAGAAGGTGGCGGACGCATGTGACGATCGCAAGTACCCACTTACAGAAGTTGTTACTGGGACTGGCGGATGCCAATTGACTGGGACCGCCAGGTCCCCGTGGCAGCAATTTTCAGTTTAGACTCGACTCTTGTCTCAGACTCCTAATTCGACCTAGATAGGTTTTTTGGTGTACAAGGGTTTGTCTATTATATAAAGACATGTTACCATAGGTTATGTAAGGCTTTAGTTCTCCTTTCTCCCCGTTGATGTAAGCATTAGGTCGAATCACATTATATTTTGTGTCCGTGTTCTTTGCGCATTCTTGTTCTCTTCTGGATAATTTCCTAATGCACTCAAGCTGATTGTGTTTTGTAGTTGAACATAATTTATAGATGTAAAAATGATTTGATACCTTAAATTTTAGATTGGATATAAAATTGAGATGTCAATTTGTGTGCATTACATCATCTTGGAAGAAGGAGCTAGATTATCATTAATGGGCTAATCAATTAAAACCCAACTGTGACCCGACCAGTTTCAAAAAAAAAAAAACTGTGACCCGACCTTTGATTTGGTCTACTTTGCTACCCCTCTTCGTATGTAAACAGACCCATCCTTCCTAAATAATTATGTTCTCCTAAAACTACCATAAGGGCAAAAAAATTAGATATACATTATCTCCAAAGAAAACTAGAAGTTCGAGTTACATCAAAATTGCTTTGCTAGATAAAAACAACTAGATTAAACAAGTTACATATTAAAATGCATTGATAATAACAAAAGACATCATAAAAATAAGAAAAAATATTTTAAATTTTAAAAAATTTACTTATGTCAGACCAATGCAGCTACTCAAATTACACTCAAACCATAGACAACTAATAAATTACTTTCGTTACTCGTAACGATCAACTATTTTGTTCTCTTATTTAGTTTAAATTTATCTTCCGATATTATTCATTTAGTGCAAAGTATATTGCAAAGTCTTGCAAGAAATTAACTTCTGTATCCCGAAAATCGATTATTGTGGTTGATGTCATCATTCTAAATATTTTAAGATAGACAATACGAACACGAACTTTCTCGTTATATGGTCCCATTATAAAGAAAGCAAAGGTGAATACAAGTACCAAGTGTCAAGTACTGCCCGTTCAATTCAAAGTTATAACCCTACAATGGAAACTAGCTCCTTCCAAATACTTCAGGGAGTTAAGTGGGGTACCTAAACTATAGGAAAATGATATGGCTTATGATATAAATTCAACTCATCCAATGTTTGGTTGCAATTAAAGTAAGAATTGATTTCATTTGCAAACGAATTCTATTTCAAGTGAATTACCAATTCATTTAAAAAAAATATATTCCTATTTTATTCAAAATACCTCTTCTTCTTTTCTTTTTTTGAGAAGTTGAATATCCCACCAAAGCTGAAAATTTTTAGCTGGATGATGGTGCATTGATGTGTCCCAACTGCCTTTACAATGAAGAAACACAACATGGGACATGATGACACATGCATGCTATGTGGAGTGGAGATGATCCTGAGACAATCACCTCGTACTCCATTGCCCATATGCAGAAATCACTTGGTTGCATAGCATCCTTGGTTATAAAGTTATAGATCGATGACTTTTGATTTCAAAGCTTGGTTATCCAAGATTTTCCTCGATCTTACCTCTCAGAATGCTCAAGATTCCATATCCTTACTATGTTTTCTTTGTTGGCAGATTTGGCAGTCACGAAATAAGGCAATTTTTTAAGGTGTGCAACCTGATTTTTTCGTGACTGTCCAAATTGCAATAAAGGCGTGGTTTGAATGGCTAGGTAAGGACTAACCAACATCCGAGCCCTGTAAGGGGAGGACTGTTAGAGAACGATGGATCCCACCTCCAGGGAACGAGGTGCTAGTTAATTACGACGCATCGTGCCTACAATTTTATCTTGATGTTGTCGTTGGAGTAATAGCTAGAAACAACAGGCCATATGATAAATGGCTATTGTCAACAATTGCAATATGATTCAATCGTGGCTGGTGAGATCCAGGCAATCCAAGCAGCATTGGAGATGATGCGATGTTGTTATGTTCGTATAGATGCTCAAATTTCAGATAGCAAATAGATCCCTCCAACAACTTGTTAGAAGCAAGCTATGCTTTAGTCCATGGAAGACGAATGAAGTCGACAATTAGATAGCATCTAAGTTTAGACTTGGGCTTTGTACTCCCGAGTAGTTGTTTCATCCAGCGGAGGAACTTAATGTACTATTGTTGAATGGTTGCCCGACATGATTTATATTATATGCGATCCTTTGTTTCTAAAAAAAATACCTCTTGTTTTGGTTGTTCATAAAATGCATTTTCCAAATTATGACTAGTGGAGTTTGCTCTAATTAAAATAAAATCGGTACAATTCAAAAATTGGACTATGATGATAATTTTGAGATCAAACCAAATGTTAACATGTAAATAATTAAAATTTATTTTTATTTATAGCTTTTTAAACCAAAAATATCGAAGAGGTTGATATGCAAATAAATTTTACATATCAAATGAACTTCCCACCAAACTAGACACAGCGCCGGTAAATCTAGCAAAGTTCAATTTAAAATTTTACAGATCCGGTGATCTCGGCGGCCAAGACCTTTTTTGTTCTTGATTCACTACGGTGATCTGGCTGGCGGACTAAGGCGACATGTGCCGTGACGTATTTATTGTAAATAGGGATAAGTTTATTTTAGTACCCTATAGTTTCACCCATTTCGTCCGGAGTACCATGTGGTTTCAAATTGGTATTCTAGTACCATGTGGTTGACCACCAATTATCCGGCCAGGTCCAAGGCAGCTACCCGTCCAAACCCGCCCAAAACGACACCGTTTAGAACCAACGTGGAAGACACGTGTCAACAAGGTGGCTTAAGTTAGAGCTGATGTGTACTATGATAAATTACCTAATTAGACCCAAGTTATTTTAAATTTTCAAAAAATATCAGAGTTAAAAATTAATTAACTCACTCTCTCTCCCCCTCTCCTACTCTCTCTCTCTCTCTCTCTCTCTCTCTCCCCCCTCTTTCATCTCTCCTTCCTCCTTCATCTTCAGCCTCTTGTGAAAGGGGAAAAATCCCTGAAGTCCCGATTGAAGTGGACCCAGTACAAATTGCCGATGAAGGAACAACCGTCGGGTTCCCACCTGCAGCTAATGTGGCGTCAGTGGCATGGGGTGGTAGAGCGGTGGTCTGATTTGAAGTCGTGTGAAAGGGGGAAAATCCCCGAAGTCCTGATTGAAGTGGACCCAGTACAAATTGCCGACGAAGGAACAACCGTCGGGTTCCCACTTGCAGCTGATGTGGCGGCGGCGGCGTGGGTGGTAGAGCGGCGATCAGATTTGAAGTCGTGTGAAAGGGGAAAAATCCCTGAAGTCCTGATTGAAGTGGACCCAATACAAATTGCCGACGAAGGAACAACCGTCGGGTTCCCACCTGCAGCTGATGTGGCGGCGGCGGCGTGGGGTGGTAGAGCGGCGGTGGCTGGAGCTGGAAAAAGCCACTCGCCTGATTGAAGATGAAGGGGGAGGAGGAGGAGGAGAGAGAGTAAAGGGGGAGAGAGAGAGTACGAGGCGGAGAGGGTGAGAGAGAGAGAGAGGGATATTTTTTGAAAAATTAAAATAACTTGGGACTAATTAGATAATTTTACATAATACACATCAGCTCTAACTTAAGCCACTTGTTGACACGTGTCTTCCACGTTGGTTCTAAATGGTGCCGTTTCGGGCGGGTTTGAACGGGTAGATGCCCTCGATAATTGGTGGTCAACCACAAGGTACTAGAATATCAATTTGAAACCACATAGTACTCTGGGCAAAACGGGTGAAACTACAGGGTACTAAAATGAACTTATCTCTTGTAAATATTTACCTATATATAATACAATCACTTATAAATTTTTTTTTACAGATCCTACAAAATTTAATTTTACTTTTCTAGCTTTTATTGAACTTTTATTATTACTTGACGTGTTTTTCTAAACCTCATTATATCCACACATTTACTAGGCTGGCTAATTTAAATTCGAATTACATAAAATATTTGAATAGTAACAAAGCTTTCCAATAAGTATTTAACACTGTTACGTCTTGGAACTAAGAACTATTATTTAAGCTAGAAATCATAATAATACTACTTGAAAAGTACACTGACGTATGTTATCTAGTTGATTCTCAAAGCCGGCCTTTAATTAGTTAATGTTTCGTTGTCTCAAAACATTGTGACTTGTCTTGTTTCATCTTAAAGTGAAGTTGAAACCACCGGGACTGAATTTGTGGATCTCTCGTTCTCCGCGGGCACTTTGTGAACCGTGCATGAATTCAACCCGACTTAAGGCGCTCAAACAATTTTTTCATAATATATTAATTCGTTCCAGTTACATTAGAAAATATTTAAGTAATTTCATTGTGATATTCATATTAACGAGGTGTATTATTTTTTTCTGAAAAGATGTATTAGGAATTTTATTTTTTTGGTAAGTAGAATTTTATTAGGCAAAAAATATATACAGCATAACCCGAAGCAGGACCAAAATAGTATAGGATCACAAAAACTATATGAAATTAGTCCTGCTCGATTCAATAAAAAGCAAAAGATCCTAATTACATAATTTTCTCATTGTCCCTGACCAAAACAACCAATCTCTAGCTTGCTGAAAAATATTGTTAACAAGAGAGTTGAAATTGCATCGAACCCCATCAAATATCATCTTATTTGTGAGTCGCCAAATTCTCCAAACTTTAAGAATTTTATTGTAATATTCATATTAATAAGGTGCACATTTTTTATGACAAATATTATATGAGAACTTCAAATTAAGCGAACTTTGCCTGAAGTAATTTCAGGATGGATGACCTCATGTCAAATTTTTTTGAGTACATATGAGTAGAAAATACACGCTAAAAAATACTTGTTTTGATACATAAAAGCAACCGAATAGATTACGTAATATTACATATATAGTCGGCCCCAAATTTCATGTACAAAATAAGATCTTGATAACATAATTTCTTTCTAAAATCAGATCGTGGAAGCCATTAAGATAAGTCAGTATCATTGAACTGACTGGATATTGGATCAAAAATTAATGGCAAGGGACGTCGTGGAATATTTGAGCAACCAGAGATGACATTTCCACATGCATGCTCGGGACTGCACCAAGGAGAAAATCCAGGTGGCATTTCAGCCACCAAAACTGTCCCACCGAAAACAAAAATAGACTAGCAACATAGAGACCTAGCACTAGGTGTCTTGCACCTTTTCGAATAATTCATAATTTTACCGGAGTTCGACATGTGTCACTGTATACAACAACGTCCAAGTGGCAGTCAAACTTATTCTCTCTCTTTTGGTTGATATGTTTTATTTAATTCGGGTTTAAATCGGATAAAATTTGACGAGGCCAAATTTTATTGAGTTTTACCGCAGTAAGATTTTGATAAGGCAGGTTATTGTAACTTCGTATTTATACGAAGGAATTCGAGACCCCATTATATAACAATGTAACTAACTTGTGGAAAGAACCCCGGACTTTTGGGCACAAGGCAAAACACGAGGAGAATTCCTATTCGGAGACGGTGATTATAGCAGAAAAAATATTTTTATTATGGGATGGGGATGTCTCAGAATTCCAAAAAGTCGATTGAGACAAAATAATAGAAGAAAGTAATGCCGAGGACTATTTGTGCCAAAGATATTAACTAATTAGTAGCATTTGTCATCTAAATAGTCGGATATTTTTTTAGGAGAATTGTAGTGCTTAACAACACTACAGTTAAAGTGCATTTGTGCATATTTAGTATAGTCTTTTGATAGATAATAACACTACGTATAAAAAAATGTAACTAACTGTATTTATGGTGAATATTTTTCAACTTATAAAAAAAATCTAATAACATTTTTTATCACAAAATTTTACTAACAAATATTTAAAATTTTTGAATGAATTGTATAGGTTGAAGATGTATTCCAGAATTTCGTCCTTGATTGAAAAGATTAATATGTTCTTATATAAGATGTGGCTGAGAACATCCGATAATTAATTCCCAAAAAGCGCCAATTGTATTGTTAGTGGTATATCTTCTTCGATCAATCACGTAGTAGATAGCTTTTTCTTATTATAAATGTGTGGGGATGTGGCTTAATCTACTAGGGACCATGAATTAATATAAGGCCGATCTTGTTGGCCAATGGAAAATAAATGAACAGGTAGCAGGCATCAGTGTTATTTTGTTCGGTGCTAAGTAAAGACTAAAGAGCATTGCACGTACTTAATTAGCCAATATAACGGTAATAGATGGTGTGAAAATTTATTTAAAAAGTGTATCATCCTAGCATATTATGTTTGAATATCTACTAAATCGGCTAATTCAAATTTAAGTCACACTTAAATCATATTCTTGTTTCCAATTTTATTATCACACTCAATAGGGAGATGCGGGATTAATGGAAGGGCATTCGAGTTAATCTAAAACATAAATACCTCAAAAAAAGATTTAAAACTCCCTTTTTCCACACAACCAATGAGACCACCTTTATCGGTGATAGCGATCACCACCGGAGGACAAAGGAGAAACTTTTAAAAAAAGGAAAACAGAGACATTCAGACCGATCCTCGCTGGCCGAACGATGCTCGCGAATTTTTTTTTTATCTTAATCTAATCTCAATGACACGTGGCAAAATATTATTCGTTGAAATAAATATTAGTGTATATTATTTTTTTTGTTATCATAATTAATATTATCTTGTGATAAAAATAAAAAATATTATTTTTCAATTCTCTATAAATAGAGCCCAATATTAACATATTTTGATACACAATCTTGTATTCAAACTTTGGACGCTTGAAACTTGGTCTAATATTGACTTCAAACGTATTTTCGACATTCTTACACTCCAAATTTGGAGAAGTTATAAACTAAAAAGTTGTAGATATACGTCTCACCTTCGCAAAACAACTTGAATCAACTTAATCGAACTCCGGAATAAGAAGTTGTGGCTCCCCAACCAAAACTTATCCTTGTAACTCGCTCGACTATTGACTTTAAACGTATTTTCAACATTCTTACACTCTGAATTTGAAGAAGTCATAAACTAAAAAGTTGTAGATATACATCTCACCTTGGCAAAAAAACTTGAATCAACTCAATCGGACTCCGGAATAAGAAGTTGTGACTCTCCAACCGAAACTCATCCTCGTAACTCGCTCAACTATTGACTTCAAACGTATTTTCGACATCTATTTGTAGCTCGTTTTATTTCTTTCTAATTTTGTATTCCAACTTTTGTAATCTTAATTTTGTTATTTCATTTTAACTTTTTTTGTTATAATTATGGATGCATAATTTTATATATTTATTACAATTTATATGTAAACATAAATTAAATTATAGATAATATATGGATGAGAGAGAAATTAATTGTTTACTCGATTAGCGGATTGGATGAGATCACCAATAAAGATGGTAAAAGATTGGGTTAGATTGAATAGCACTTTGATGAGAGAAAAATTAATTGTTTATTTGGTGAGCAGATTGGATCCGTTCATAATAAACATAGTATAATTGCAAAAACAATTTCATAATTTGTTGAAGTCAAATGAGATTAATAGGTCATATAACCAAAGACTTCAGTCCTCCACCGAGAATCTCTGGGCCTACTGTTGGGTTATGTTGGGCCTAACACCGGGCCAGATCAGTCTGATCCAGGCCCTATATTATGATACTCGGTTTGTAATAAGCTGGACTAGCCCTCCGCGGTGTCGTGGTCGGTCAACGCCGTGCTCCAGCCGAGTCATGAGTTCATCAATCTTGGAAGTCAATAGGTGGACCCGCCCTCGGGGCCACGTGGACGGCCGTGATGGACAGGTTGACTTGATCAATGGCATCGCGGAAAGAAGTAAGATTGGTCAACTTATTGTAAGAAACCCGAAGAGAGCAGGATAAGCTCCGTTGGGAGGTAGCTATAGCCGAAACAAATGGCATGCACAAGCACAATTTTCATTAAGAACTAAAATTGTAGAATACATAGTAAAAATAATTAACGACAGAATATATAAAGTTAGAGACAGAAAGTATAAGAATACACATTGTAATATAATCCGCTATTACAATAAACCATCTTGCCGGGTAATGAGGTGGGTAATCTTGGCTGACTACAACTTCTCAGGTTTAAATGTGTAACTGTTGCTATCAATCACTGAACTGCACACGAAATGAAAGCTTGGGGTAACTGTAATACATATAAGACTTAACACTTTTTTTTTAGGAAGACTTAACACTTGTTAGGATGCACCTAAAGCCCAAACAACTTTTATCCTTTAATTATTCGTGTCCATTAAAATTAGATATTACTCTGTCCATTAAAAAAAAAATTGGAGGGAAGGAAACCACATACATGGAAATTAAATTAGAGCACAAAGTGAATGAATCCTTCCTCGTTAAAATTGGCTAGTCTGTCTCATTTGGTCCTAAACCCAGCACAGATATAAAATAGCTATTCCACTTGAAGATTTTTTCTCAACTTACAGTTTCAAGCTCGTCTCAACTTAAAATCTTTCCAAATTACATTTGACGCACAGAAAACCATAACTTTTTACGCTGCCCTAACATAATTTATAATCCGAAATGGACCTGAGCTCCTGAAGCAGTGATCCAATCTCCCTGCAAAAACGGGGCAACGGTGAACTTCTCGGCCTCGTCCTTGGTCAGGACATGGACTCCAGGCCACTTGACCCTGTTCGCGGTCGAGGCGCCAGGTCCATTGTTGTTGAACTCCGCGTAGTAGAGAGTCTTGAGCCCGAAGTCTCCCATCCACGGCATGAACCCGTCAGGACTAATGAAATCCTGGATCGTGGATTCCATGAAGATGGTCCTCGAGTACTCCTTCCATGGTCTTGCCAGGTAGCTCTTGGTGGTTGCCTTGACGGGGACCAAGTCCTTGTCGGCCTCGATCCGACAGTTCTGGAGCACGAATCCTGTCGCCTCGTTCGGGTCGATCCTGCCGTGCGCAGTGACGATGTTCTGCTGGTTGTCCATCGGTTTCCTGACCGTGATGAGGCAGTTCTGGAAGACGGCCGCCGCGTCTCCGAAGATGAAGTCGATTGTTCCGGTTATGACGCAGCTTCGGTAGAACTGGCGGTGAGTTTGCGCGTATAGCGTGTCCTGGTACCCCTCGAACCGGCAGTTCAGGAAAACCGCTCGATCCGACTGGACCCTGATCGCCACTGCTTGGTGACCAATTGCACCTGCAGTGTTCCTGAATCCTAATGCTTTCGCTATAAATCCGTCCCCTTCCACCGCTGCACGACAGAGATCCATTATGTTTACGATTCCGAATCCGAATCCGAATCCGAGAGACTAGGAAAATTGTGGAACTGTTGACGTACCGAATGTAGCTGTACGGAATGTCTGAACTCCAGCTGCAAAATTTTTGTTACCGGTGATAATGCTCTTTTGTGATCCATCGCCGTACATTGTTAGATTAACCATTTTCTTTGAGACCAATGGGGATTCGTCATAAACTCCTTCCTTGACATAGATGATATACCTGCAATATTCGTATCGAAACACGCTCGTCAGGATGTACTATCCGATTACAAGATTTCGGGAAAGAGATTTCGTACCTTCCGGTGTATGTTGCTGGTATGGCAGCCAAGGCTGCGGAGATTGTTGTGAACTGTCCACTACCGTCCTTTGCCACAGTGACATTCGGGGTTGGCTTGTCCTGGTTATTACCCTTGAGCATCCTCCTATCCAACCACGAGGGGACTCCGTCTTCGGATCGCTCGGTAAGAAGGCGACGGCTACCTCCTTTAAGGTGAAACGATTGCAGGAATGAAGTCAGAGCAGAGACCATAGCAAGGGAGTTGCTGGTGAGCTGCTTCGCGGTCGTAAACGTCTTCTCCAAGTTGGTCTTCAATGTACCATTAGGGAAACCATCAATGCAGGTTTCTTGGTAAGACATGACCGCGCTGAGCCAGTTGTTAATATCAGGTGCATTCTTTGTAATAGTTACAAGATCGCCCCCGGCTTCGGAGATGGAAGTGTTCAGCTCGCCCTTCGCGTCCTGGATCATCTTCTTGCAGTCTTCGAAAGCCGCCTTCTCCTGAGGGCTGTTGAATTGGAACGAAGACATCTTGTTCAGGACAGCGTCCACCTCGTCGTCAATCGCCTGAATCGCGAACTTGATGAGGTCCTTTGTCTGATTGGCAGAAGGGTTCTTCCCCGCGTACTTGGCGAGCGTGGTATAACATGTATCCTTGTAGGTAGTGGCATTGCAGACCGTCTTGATCGCCTGCTGTGCTTGGGAAACCTGCTTGCTGGAAGAAGCCGGGTGCGAAGAAGGGGTCGCGGGCTTCTTCGCATCCGTCTTCTTATCGTTACCTGTCACGACGAGCACTGCGGCCACGATCACTGAAACGCAGACGATCCCTGAGAGGGATCCAATGATCACCCTCTTCCTGAATTGCCTCTGCCTCTCTTGCCTCCTTCTCTCGGATATCTGATCGAAATCTTGGAACGCCATTTTTTTGCAATGAAGGGCGATTAGGCAGAGGTCTTTCTGCCGCGGTTCTTACAGACCTCTGCCTTAAAAGTGTTAAAATCCGATAGAGAGATCAATAAGTTCTTGTTTGTTATTTTTCCTTTTTTTCGGTTTCTGGCTTCCTCTCTATATCTTTTTCTAATGGGAGAAGTTGTCTTATTTTGGTCATTCTGGTGACAAAAGAAACCTGGACAGGAGCCTTTCAAGGTGAGGTCTTAAAAGAGTTGGTTAAATTTGCCTCGCAAAATTGGTTCACACAGGGTTTGTCTCTTCCTAACCGCATTTCCCGCTATTCCTATGGCTACTTCAAACTTGTCCAAACATATCCTTTCAATTCATTTTTAAGGAAATTCGGTGTTACATATTTGGAACCGTAGGCGTTAAATTTTATCTATTCTAGTTGTTAGAAATTCAGCAACTTCGAGAACAATACACACAAAGAATACATATACAAGAGATTACGTAGTTCGGCCTAATGCCTACGTCCACGGGGAGAAAATAGAACTTTTATTGATGATACCGAGTCACAAAGCCTTACAAAATTCTTGAGTAACACGTCATTATATAATAGACAACCCTTAATGTACAAGAAACCTATATACATCGTCTTAGAAGTCCAAAACAAGAGTCCGAGTAAAACAGGAAACGGCTGTCAGTGCCACCTAGCGGCCGCTGGGTCCTCCAAAAACTAACTTTCTGGAATACCCCCAGTATTCGCTAGGGCGGTTAGCGGCCGCTAGGCTAACCCACTTTTCCACCGTTACTTTTTTCTTCGACATATCCCAACAATCTCCACCTTGGCGAGAAAATCATCCTTTGCGAAGAACCATGAAGTTTTACCCGAACTTCAACAAACTCCACCTTAATGAAACACCACCCCATGAAGAACCATAAAATTTTACAAAATTAAACTGACTCTACCTCGAACCATAGATAACCACCATCAACAAGACCATCTCAACTTTCTCTCATCCTTTTGTTCAATCACTTTGAGTCAGCCCAAAGCTCGAGCCTCCGAGTTTGCTTGGCCTATTTTCTCCAACCTCCATCGAACCCCAACTAGCAAGGCCACCTGCTGAAGCAACCTAGTGACTAATAGACGCACCCTTTATTTTTCGATCACCCCATGCTCTGCAACCTCGAATTACTTTTTCGCTGGACCTTTTTACCTCAAACCAATGTTACTTACCATAACATACAACAGGCAACCTTTTGTTCTACCAAGTAGAACCCTCGACATGCCATGAACTCCACCGTTCGACCTTAAGTGAGATACCCAATTCGCTCGTGGTGCTACCAAAGGCTTCGCATTTCCCATGTAAAACCTACCCCAACACATTTGACGTGTACATGCTTTTAGACAACCATAGCGGAAACTTGCTAACTTTGTCTCCGCGAATCTCAACTCCACTCAAACCATTCATGTCAAATCTTCCCGCCATCACAGAAGAGTTTTTCTCCCCTCCATTGGAACCCAACGAGGTGACTCTACCTACAACCGTGTTCCCCACTAACATGTAGGTGTTCCTAGCATCCCTTTCACCCTTCATCACTACCACAACATCTTTCTCCACCTCAATTAGTCTGCCTACAACCTTATAGCAGTACCCACTATAATCCAAGGTACCTAATGAGATCAAATTTTTCTCCAACATCAGAACATGCCTAACCCCACACAACTTCCTCTCAACATCATCCCACATCTTGATCCGGATATCACCTATGCCAGCAATTCTACAAGTAGAATCATCATTCATAGTCACCATACCTGAATCAATGAACTTGTAGGTGTCGAACCACTCTCTCTTGGGCGTCATATGAAAAGAGCAAGCATTATCCAAAATCCAGGAATCAGAATGCTTTAGACCTTATAAGACAGAAAGAACATCATTATTCGACCCATCCGAATATGAGACCATATTCACGGAACCCGATCTTTTTCTCTCGCGATCCTGAGTTCTTCTCGGACAATCCTTCTTCGTGTGCCCTTTTTCTCTGCACTTGAAGCAATTTCCTTTGAACCTTTTTTACTACGACTTGGATCTTTTTCCATCTTTTCCTCCACGATCATGGCTACCCCTCATAACTAGCCTCACTGCTTGATCATCGTCAGTTTTCCTCCTTTGATGATACCCTAGCAAAGCACTCGTGATATTCTCTAGCAACAGGGACTTTCCCCCAAGTTAGAGTTGTAACCAAATTTTTGTAGGAACCCAATGAGGAATTCAGCAGCAACAACGCCTTGTCTTCTTCCTCAAACTTTACATTAATTTTTCTCAAGTCGCTCACATGTTGACTAAAACTATTAATATGTTGGCTCAAATCCGAGCTCTCTTTTATTTTGAGCCCGTATAATCTTAGCTTAAGATAAAACTTGTTCGACAAAGACTTTGACATATAACTTGCCTCCAATTTTTTTCATACCTCAGCTGGTGACTCCTCATCCATGACGTGATACATCACATCATCTGCCAAGTACAAGCGAATTGTTACCACCGCCTTGGCCCCCATCTCCTTCCACTCTTGCTCCTCCATCTTCTCGGGCTTCTTCTCCGAGAGTACGATGACCATCCCTTGTTGCACGAAGAGATCCTTAACACGTCTTTCCCATAACCCGAAATTCGATGAGCCATCGAACTTCATAAGAGAAAATTTCATGCCGTGATCCGACATCCTCCAACATCCTCCAACATTATCTATGATACCACTTATTAAAAATTTAGCAACTTCGAGAACAATACGCACAAAGAACATGGACACAAGAGATTATATGGTTCGGCCTAATGTCTACGTCCACGGGGAGAAAGGAGAATTTTTATTGATGATACCGAGTCACAAAGCCTTAAAAAACTTTGGGTAACACGCCCTTATATAATAGACAAACCTTTGGTGTACAAGAAACCTATCTAGGTCATCTTAGGAGTCCAAAACAAGAGTCAGAGCAAAACGGGAAACGGCTGTCAGCGCCACCTAGCGGCCGCTAGGTCCTCCAAAAACCAACTTTCTGGAATACCCCTTAGCATTCGCTAGGAGGTTAGCGGCCGCTAGACCAACTCACTTTTCCACCGTAGCTTTTTTCTTCGACATATCCCAACACTAGTGCATACTCATTCGACTAACAACGTATTTATTTAGATGTATACCTATTTATAAGAAGGAAAAAATATATTATGTAATATAAACTAACAAACATTTAGATCATCAGAAATTTTTCTAAATTAGGACCCGAAAATGTATTTTCCAGAGTACAAAGTTTCTAAAACCTAAACTAAAATTAAACTTTGGTGGATGTTGGATTTACTCTTTAACCCTCTATTGTTGTCACGAACTAGCTCTTGTTCGGTCACTAACAATATATTAGACCTACTATAAATGGCATTTAAACTAAGTGTTTAATACTGTATTATCTATTTTTGGAAGTGTATTATCGCATTATTTCTTTTGTGCTGAATATTTTTTGTCATTACCCGGAATTTGGCAATTGATCTATTTCATAATTCGAGGATAGGAGACCCAAAAAGACGCATCAGGTTCTTATGCTTGTAGAAGGGAACAGACATTTACGTTTTCTTTTAGAGGGTGCAAAAGAAAAGACAAGTGCGAATTGGGCTCGAAAGACTTGCATTTAAAGGCCCAATTGAATCGAAACAAGTAGCTATGAGCCCAAGAAACGAGCAAAAGCCCAAGATAGCACCGGCCCAACTAATTCCGTTTGTCAAAATCATTCCCTTAGTACCTTTCCCTTTCAGCAATTTATTGGTCTTTTTCCTTTCGATAAGTGCAATTTATTGGTCTTTTCCTTTCGCTTTTTAAGTTCTGTAGCTATCCACTGTCCACAAAAATGTGCAGATCTTTTTTAAGGAAGAAGTTGAAATGACTTGTTTTGTAACTGATTGAATTGCCATTCGCCAATAACAACAAATAACCATGACCAGTTAACATCTCTCCCGGTCTCCACGTTAATACATCTTTTAATTTGCGTTATTCAGAGTGGCTGATTATTAGATATGAATAGTTTTTCAATAATATGTGTTTCAGTCGTAAATTTTGAATCTTAAAACTTTTTAATTAAATTCAATTTGTGCAATAATCCTCCTAGACTCTTCAAAGTTGTTGGGTTATCTTTCTATCAAATTGGAGCCGGAAGGTAACAACCGCGTCAAATATCCGTGACCTGCCAGACAAAAGTATTTTTAAGAGGTTTTGGATTGAGCGGAGACAATATAAAAGTCGTCCCAACAGAAGAAATTTTGTTTAGACCATCAAATTTCATTAAAAATTGTCTCTACAGATCTGACAGTAATTAAAAACTGTGTCTATAAGTATAATTGCTTGATTCATTTCTTATACTAGATTCATTTCTGTGGGAAAAAAACGAATATGAACCCAAGGAAATGAAGGGCGTTATTAAAACCATTGGGTTTCACTCGATCTAATTAGCCATGAAATGCTGCCTAAACAATTAAGGAAATGAAGATGCAAGTATCAGTTCGGTTTCAATTTCTGACAGTATAATTATTGTAAGATTTTTTTGTTTAAATAAAGAATTTCAGAGGTTTGTAATGACATTGTAACTACTACTCCATTGGTCGAATTGACTAGAAGCTTTGATTATTTCAAGTAAAATAATCAATTGAATTGAGTATTCCGTGATCCATGCACATCAATCATACTCGACTCTTGATTAGTCATTGTTCGCTATATAATAGCGTTATCAAAATAACTCAACATATTAAGCGCGATGTATCGGGAGGCGGGTAGATAGTAGGCGCGATATACATATTATTTATTACAATACATATTAATAAAATATGTGAGAGCTAACCTGTTAGTCGTAGGTGAAAGCTACTTACTAGGTGTTGATGGCTTCGGCTCCTCGCCTCGGGACGGAAGAGGGTAGGTCACCAACGTTGCCTCGAGATACGGGTTAGGTTTTTTTTGAAAGTTTTTTTTTCTCCTTTAAGAAAAATATAACCCCGAGATACGGGCGTAATTTTCCAAAAGAGGGTTTATTTCTCCGACAATTCCCTGAATGGGATTATCAGGGGATGTTTTCTTTGTCTGGGGTCGAGCCAGAAACTGCTCAGCGAGGAGCGTTTTTTGTTTTGCCAAAAATCGCTCCACGGGGAGCTTTTTTTTTTGCCAAAAATCGCTCAGTCAGGAGCGTTTTCTTTTTTGCCAAAAATCGCTCCGTCGGGAGCGTTTTCTTTTTTTACCAATTTAATTATCTCATTTAAACCAAAACCCGGTCTTAACTATTATACAACTTGTTTATTAAAAATAAAGAGGAAGTAATGTTTATTAAAAACAGTAATATTTTGAAATTTCCTTTGATAAGGTTGCAATGAAAAAGTAACTCCAAATAAAAAATTATATCTTGAAGTTAATATGAATAACTAATTTCGTAATATAATACACCCAACTAAATACAAAAAAATAAGACTTATTTCATAAATACATATTTCATAAGTACATATTTATTTAATAAATAATATATTTCATAAATATATTTATGAAATATGTATTTATTTAATAAATAATATATTTCATAAATATGTATTTCATAAATACATATTTATTGAATAAATAATATATTACATAAATACAAATATATATAATATACATAAATAATAATATATTACATAAATATAGATAATATATTACATAAATATGTATTTCATAAAAAATATTACATAAATATGTATTTATATAATAAATATTATTTTATATAAATATGTATTTATGTAATATATTACATATTTCATAGAAATCGTATATATGTAATATATTATTTATTACAAAATTATAAATCAATAGGCTCTTGTAGATTGGTTGGTTAGAGTACTTATTTAAAATTGTGGAAGTCTTCGGTTCGATTCCGAACAACCCCAGACAAGGAAAACATCACCCGACAACCCCATTCAGGGAATTGTCGGAGAAATAAACCTCTTTTTAGAAAATTACCCGAGATACGGATTATGTTGAGGCTGGATTTATTCAAATGGGGGATGCTTCTGGCTCCCTTAACGTGGCGTCAATTTTTGTGGGGGGTCCCGCTTCGGATGACGTGGCGGAAAACAAGTTTAGCTCCTTTGGCCTTGTGTGGGGATCAAGCGCAAGTGGTCAATACAGTGGCTGAAAAGGAAAATAATGTAGTGGCTTTTAACTTGAGGGAGGAATCGGTCGTGGCAAATAATGTGGTGGTTTCTGATGTTTCTGCTGCTGTGATCGGTAAGGCTACGTACATCAGCAAACCTCAACCAGGTTTGTCTATTATTATATTATTAAAGGAAAAAATAAAGGAAAAGGAAAAGTAAAGTTTGGGCGAGAATTGGTTGTCAGTCAATCTGTACTCGCGCGCGGATTGGTCGGCTAATCTTTTTTTTATCTATTTATTTAGTTCCACTTGGCATAATGTTATTCGTTAAAATAGATTTTTTTGGATAATAATTTTGTGGTTATCTAAATTGACCTTATCTTTAGCAAAATTAAATAAAAATAATATGAATTTTTTTATTTTCGTGGTTTTCAACTTTCGCTTTTGTAATTTTGTGACTTAATCACAATATTTAATCGTGTTATTGATAATTAAATTATTTTTGTATTATATAATTTTAATCTAAACAAATGAAAGTAGATAATGTGTGGATGAGAGAGAAATTAATTGTTTATTCTGCGAACTCAGTTGCTACTGTGCGTAGAAAAATATGTAATTGGGTTGGATTAGGTATGGATGAGAGAGAAATTAATAGTTTATTCCATGAATTGGGTTGGGTGGATCACTGATGTGGGTAGTCTAAGGGTATTCTGCTGGACGATATGCAGTTCCTAGTTGTTGTTGGTGTGATTAATTTTTTGCCTTTTCTCTGAGTGGGTGAGGCCAATGTGTCGGTCTTGGAGGCAAGACTTTCTCCCTCTGTGGTGCGGCCTCCGAATGTGATCAAGAAGATAAACAAGGGGAAGACAATTATGTTGACTCTGATAAGATCTAGTTGTCGAGTTAGAAAATTCTTGGCCAAGGTGGTGGCTCTCAAGATGCTGCCGGTGCGGGAAGTTGATATACTTACCTTGAAGAGACCTTTTGCAGAGATAAGCCTTAGCTCGCTCTTGTCAAACATGGAGGTACGAGACGACGTTTTTAATGAGGAGCTTACGACCGAGGTTTGGCATTTAGCAATTCTTATGGGCATATCTTGGGAACAAGACGCCTCATCTATCCTTCACGTGTTAAAAGCCGTGGTTCGAGGATCTGATCGAATCTTATTTTTTGATTCTCACTAATTTGGTTTCTTCCTTAGGAGTAATTGGATGTCGTCGTATTTTTGGTGGAGTCACTTTTAAAAAATGGGTTAGATACCGTTTATCTTTGCTTTCTTTAGATACATGTCTATCTAGTATCTTAGATGCATTTGTGTTATATGTAGAGTACAAATTTTATATAATTACAATATAATTATTTTTTGATAGATTTAATACAAATTTATTTTTAAAAAATTAATAAAATAACTCAACTAATGAAAAACTTGAAAGAAAAAAAACGTGTCCGACTTTAAATCCCATCATCGTAAGGGAAGAAAGTGGAATCAAGCCACTCGTCGCCGGAGATGAAGTAAGAAACCGTGAAATTATAAGCATCGTCGTACTCCATCAAATGGAACCCGGTCCAGTTGACCCGCCGGTCCGTACCAGAACCCGGGCCATAATTACCGTACTCACCATAATACAACGTCTCCAGCCCTTGGTCACCTTCCCACACAGTCCAACCGGTCGGATCGACGAAATCATCAATGTACGACTCAATCACCACCGTCCTCGAGTACTCCCTCCACGGTCTCCCAAGATAACTTCTGACAGTATTTGAATTTGAATACAGCTCTTCCGTGGCCAATATGGAGCAATTCTGGATCGACATCCCGGTGTCCTCGTCCGGGGTGTCCCTAGATTGCGCCGTAATGGCCACGAATTGTCCCGGCATTGGCATCCTGGACACGATGTTGCATGCCTGGAAGACCACGGCGGCGTTGCCGAAGATGAAGTCGATGGTTCCGGACACGTCGCATTCCCGGTAGAACTGCCGGAACGAGTGGACGTACAATGTGTCCTGGAAGCCGTCGATCGAGCACCGGTAGAGTGCGGCTAGGTCCGCGTTTATCCGGAGCGCCACCGCTTGGTGCTTCTCCGGCCCGGCGGAGTTCTCGATGGATAGGTCCCGTGCCAGGAAGCCCTCACCGGAGACAGCTGCATTGTGGTCCCGGACAAGTTCAATCAGTTGTTGCCCAAGATGTACGTTACCGTTAATGCTTTGACACCGACCAAAATTATTGATTCAATTTAATGTAATTGACTAATAAACATAACTTTTTTTATCAATTACTTAGATCAACGGGTGATGATATTGTTCTAAGTTAATTAGATTTTGAAAGAGTTTTACCACTTTTCAAAAGTCTTACACAACCGAAAAAATATATATTTTAATACAATAACAAGCACTTAAATCAACTATCGAGAGCGCCATTCTAACTTAATCAAATCTAGAGTTCAAATCACTAGATACGCAACTATGTTAATACTTGTTTGAGTTTTGCCACCTTTGAAAGGTTATACACGACTTGAAAAAGCATTTTTTTTTACACGCGAGAGTAACTAATAGTTGTGAGTTAATTAGTGAGAGAGTTGTTTATATCTTAATCAAATATCTCGAATGTTTAGAAACACAACAAAATTAAATATTTGTTTAAAACACTTTGCCATATTTCAAAATTCTCAACCACCTTAATCGCCTCAATAAGTTTGGAGATCATGAGGTATCAACCAAACACATAAGAGTAATTAATAGATCCACTTTAATTTTGGACCAAAATGTAATAGAAGAGTTTTAAAATGGTGAAAGATATACATAACCCAAGTAGGAAAAAAGGATTTATGAAACTGTGTACCGAGAGTTGCAGATCTGAAAGTGGTCCATCCATCAGCTACACTTCTATTGCCAGTAACAAAAGTGGCATCACTTCCATCTCCAAGTAGAACAATGCTGGTTTTGTAGCTAGGAATCTCCACATACTCCTCATAAACTCCTTCCTTAACATAAACAATTACCTTGTCGTAACTATTATTAGGAGCAAAATTTATAGCATCAGAGATGGTGCTGAAGTTCCCACTTCCATCTTGCGCCACTGTGATCACTTCACTGGGGCCATACTGATCAACACCATCACTCTGCAGAATCCTTCTGTCTTTCTTCGAAACCCATCTCGGAAACTCCAAAAGGCGACGCCTCCGGTGCTTGACAGGGGATGCCTTAGGCAGCATTGAGAGGGAGTTGCTGACATGCTTGTAGGTACTGATCAGGGAGCTTACTAGTGCAAGCTTCGAAGGTCCCGACGCGGTGTTTAGGCCTTCCAAGCAGGTGTTCTTGTTGGTTAGAGCTGCACTGAGGTAGGCTCTCGCATCAGCTAGTTTAGCTGAATCGCCTGACTTGATCCCTGAGAGTGATTTCTGTAAGATGGACAGTGTGATTTGGTGGAGTTCCTTACAGTCCTGAAGGGTTCCTCTCTGTCTCTCTGTTATACTTGAGGTTCCAGTGTATAGAAGGTGGGTTAGCTTTGCCGCCTCGGAAAGGGCAGATTGGATGGATTGGAGAAGGAAAGTGAGGATGGTGGGGCTGATGTTTATGGAAATGGAGAGCTTTAGTGAGTCTAAACAGGCATCTGGGTAGGGTGTGTTCTTACAAAAGGCATTTAATTTGGTTGGGGCGAAATGTTGGTTCTCTTGTGAAGTTGTTGAAGTGGAGAGGATTGAGGAGATGAGGAGGAAGAGAGAGAGGTTGTTTAGGTTGGAGGAAGCCATGAGAGTGAATTGCAAGATCAAGGCAGCCTTATGTTTTATTATCTGCTTGGAAATGGAAAGAGTGGGTTTTTAGTTGGACTTTGATTAATGTTATTGGGAATGCATGGAACTGTGTCCCATTTTTAAATTATTGTTTTGGACCTTTTGTTGAATTGATAGATACCAAATAAAGGTCTCACATGGAATTTGATGATGATTGATGATAGTCTTTGAATGTTAACCGGCACACATTATTTTTTAGAAAATACATGATAGTCGGATACTTAACAAATTGATCAATCCAATTTTAAGGTTTTTAAAAGATAATTTTTTATCATTTACACATTGTGTCATTATGTCAATGTCCTTTGGCAAAAAATTTGGATAATTTCTTCATTTGTGTGTATCATTCTTGTGCATGGACCATGCTAATTTATCTATATCATTCCAATTTTATCAAATGTTCCGAAGGGACGATCCAAATTTGAGTTAGGTTAATTTATTAATTTTTTTTGAAATTATTTGATAGCCGAATATTTATAAAATTAATTAACTTAATTTTGAATTAGGTTAGTTTAAAGACATCAAAATTTCTCCTTTCTAATTTTAATATAATTATACTTTTACAACTCAAATCCAAATACCTAGTTAAGATAATATCTGGGTATACGGATTATGGCACCGGTTTCTGCTCACCGGAGGAAAAAGACGGAGACCTTTTTTCTCTGGAGCACTATTTTTTAATATATAAAAAACTTCTGCTCATGCATTGATTGGAGAAAATTGGAACCTTTTTGGTTTATTAGATGAATGGATAGGAGGGATGCATCAGACAGAAGGACACAGAAAAAAGTATAAACTATTTATCCTTTGTCATTTTTTCCCAATGTAGTGTCGTTTAGTTTCTGGCGGTGGAGGCTTGAGAAAAAAAATCATGGTAAATTATTGTCAGGTCTCTAGAGTTTAGTCAACCTATCTTTAGTGTCCCGTAGTTTTCAGATATGATTATTTTGTCCTCCGTATTTGGTTTTATTATATTCGTGGGTCCTTCGCTGACATCATCAGTCATTTTTATCATAGAAATTACTTACATACCCTCACAAAAAATAAAAAAAAATAAATCTCTCTCCTCCTGTCTCTCTCTACTTGGCACATCTTCCTCCTCACCACATGAACCACCTCGCCAGCGAGCGTACTCAGAAGACCAGCACCTCCAACATCACCAAGACCCGCACCTCCACAAGTCTGGCCATCCGACCACCTCCCGCCCTGATGTTCTTCCTTGCAGCGCGAGCTCGAACTCCACAAGCCGAATCCCGCACCGTTGACCCACACCAACGCCGAATCACAGAGCCCAAGCCGCCACTGTTCGAGTCTAGACATCCGACGGTCGCTAGGTCGTAATTTAGGAGAGATCTCTGATGATTTGGAAGAATTGGGATCGCCGGAGAAGATGATCGGAGTTGTCGGATTCACCAGAGAAGATGACCGGAGTTGCCAGAGAAGACGATCGGAGGATTGGGCCGGCCAGAAAAAGGTATAAAAGTCATTTCAAAAATAAAATAATGATAAAACGATTAATGACGTCAGCGAGGGATCCCATAATATAATAAAATCAAATACAGAAGACTATAATATCATTTCTAAAAATCTAGGGACGCTAAAGATAGGATGACGAAAGCCAGGATTCGAGAATAATTTACCCAAAAATCATTAAAGATACTTATCAGCAAGTTGCAAAGTCACATTTCAAAAGATGCTGCGCAGACTGCAATTTTATGCCGGTCCCATATTGGCTTGTCGCTTTTCGCTTAGGGATCCCGTGGTGAAGGTTATTTGGAAGTAATTTTGACCAAGTCATAAAATTCGTCTCATCTTTGGAAACGATTTATCCGGAGAGAGATTTATGTTAATTTCGTCATGTTGGGAGAAGAAAAAAATAATTGATGCCTTTTCAAGCATGAGAATGGATGGTGTGATAACAACTAATGAGTAATTAGAATTTTGAAACATAATAACTACTAGTAGTAGTAGTTTTTAATTATAAAAAAGGATAGGTAGTAGTTTTATGGTAATTCTAATTTAACAATTAGCAAATTAGTTGTTTTATTTAGATTTGAATATAAATAATATCGAAATTGTTCTATTTTTTTCTCAAAATTAGTGAAACGGCACGCCTTATTGCAGCCCGAACATTCTTTCAAAAATATTAAACACTAATCAGCTATCGTTTCTCAAAAAAAAAAATCAGCGATCGGTTCTAACGTGTCTGCCCATAATTTCATCGCGGGATGTCGCGTGAATTTTGTGATATGCTTGATGGCCAAGTCCACCGAGGCAAACAATTGTATAGTGGACCACTTTAATGGCACGTAGCAAACAAAAAGGTGAGAGAGCCCTTTCCAAGAAAGGGCCCAGCCCAGTCCAATCCAATCCAAGCGCCGGATGCCGATTCCCCGAATCCGAAATCCCTATATAGATTCTGCAGATTCCTTTTGCCTTGTACTTCTGAATATTGTCGGGAATTCCATATTGTTTAGTACAAAAGTGGTGGGCTAATTTATGAGTGTGAAAAATTCAACTACTTATTGTCTTAAGGTTTTGAGTTAGATATAAAGATTCTAACATAGTATGAGAGCGGGTTGATCTCGTACCCATTGCTGTACTCACACGACCTTATTTTTCGCACGTTGGTAAAGTCAAAAGTCTTGTAATCTTTGACCCGATGGGTCTCGTTTGAGAGGACATTGCACTTGTCAGATCCAAATTAGAAATTTCGTAATGTATATATTATAGTAATAATCGTGTTGTAGTTTGTTTTTTGCTTGGATATATTCATGCTTAGGATGTTGTGTGATCTTATTTTCCTTGGTCCATAAGGAAGACCGAGCAATGATCAAATGGAAGTACATTATTGATCCAAGCAACGAAACCCTCTTTAGATTAGGCCTTAGACATTTTTATCATAATCTCTCAAGCTACCGCGGAGTCATCAGTTCTAGCTAGCTATCCGATCATACCGATAAAAAACCGAAACAAACGTCCGTCTACCCTCCGATCACAGCCCGACCGCGATGAAGGGAACGTCCAAAGATGGCAGCCATGCATCCCCCTTGATGAACTTGGAAACGGTGAACTTCATAGCATCGAAGCGGCTGATGTTCGGATGATAATTCCGCCACTTGATCCTGCCACTTGTGTTAGCCCCCGGTCCGCTGTTACGGTACTCTGCGTAGTACAGAGTATCTAGGTTCAAAGTCCCCGACCATTCGCTCCACCCTTCCCGGTTTACGACACTGCTGATGTAAGTTTGCATGAAGACGACTCTCGAATGTGCATTACTCGGCCTTCCCAAGAAGGTCTTCACCCGTTCGGGGATCGGTTCTTCTGATAGTATCTTGCAGAACTGGAAGGAGAACCCGGCAGGATCCGACCTGCCCCTGCGAGCTTTCACTCCGTGCGCGGTTATGTAGTTTCTTGGTTGCTGATCATCTGATGAGCCTTTCCTAACCAAGATGGTGGAGTTTTGGAACACTGCGGTTGCAGAGCCGGTGATGATGTCCTTTGTCCCTCTGATGGTGCATTCTTTGAAGAATTGGCGCTTGGTAGTTAGCAAGATCGTGTTCTCATACCCGCTAAACCCGCAGTTGTAGAAGGCTACTTGGTCGCCACTGGCTAGGAGCGCGACGGCCGCGTGCCCATTTGGCCCGGCAGTGTTCTGTATTGTCAGGTGTTTCGCCACGAATCTATCCGCCAAAACAGCTGCAATGTGCAAACATCCGAATCAGAAAGGATTTAACAGCAACAGAGCCTTATAAACTGTTACAGAAGCTTACCGAAAGTTGCTGTATTGGGAGCTTCGATGCCATGAGCAAAGCTCCGACTTCCGGTTATTACAGTATCCTTCATTCCATCCCCAACCATCACGAGGTTCGTCTTGGCCGCGCTGATCTCCACCTTTTCATCATAAACTCCCTTCCTAACGTGTATAACGAACGGGGTCTTGCTTCCGGATGGCGCTGCATTTACCGCTTCCATGATCGTTCTGTACTTCCCCGAACCGTCTTTAGCTACTGTAACATCAGCTTTGGCATGAACAACAGCATTCGCACTTTGCTCGTCGAGTACCGATCGCTCGTGGTTTCTTTCGAGACTGGAGAACACGCATTTACTCGTCCTCTTAGGCTGCTTCTTCCAGGCGCTTCTTCTGCTAACAGGATCATAGTCGTCGATCCAGCCATCGTCGCGCCTGCCTCCTCGGTTCCAATGGGAGCCATGAACCATACCGAGAAGGTCTCGAACTAGCAAAAATGAATCATCAAGGATCTGCTTCGCCTTATTTTGTGCCTCTCTGTTGGTTCTAAACCCTTCATAGCACAATTCTTCATAATACTCCACAGCATTCAGATACGATGCCACGTCATCCGCGTTGTAATAATCTACATGTACATGTTACTATCAATTAGATAAATCTGTGCATTACAAACCAATAATCCGAGATTAGTCGAGACAGCGGACATCACGGACGTACCATTATGATCCTGCACGGCGTCGAGAGAACACTTCAACGCCTTCCCAGAATTCTGAAGCAAGTATTTGCATTTTTGGATCTCGTTGCTCACGTCCTCGTCACTCCCAGAGTGGTACTCGTTCTGCCAATCCTTGAGTTCGCTGTTGGCCTGCTTCACAGCTTTAGTAGCCTTCTTCAACGCGTCGACGAACTCCTGGCTCGATCGCCACTCGGGCTGGCTCGATCGCCACTCGGACAGCGCACACGACGAGCTCAAGGAGACGATGATGATTGTAAGAGCCAAAGATGGTAGCGAGAAAATGGGTATCAACCGCGACATGTTTCTGATCCAGTGAGATGCAATCTCAGATGGTTTCTACGTTCTTCGATACCTTGATTCTGCAATTTTCTGCAGCTTATGAGCTTTTTAAAGCCTTTTTTGAAGTGTGGTTACATTTTTTGGACAATAAATTCGAGTAACCCAGTTCACAACGTAAAGGAAAGTAACACACATGGAGTAAATTCACGAAACCTTCCCTACGTTGGAAAATTAGATTTTACGGAAGAACTCACAATTTTTCATTTTTTATCTCCTAATTTTTATTAAAAATTAATGATATAAATATTACCATTTCATCCTGAAAGAATATCTGTTTTTTCCGGGCTAGGCGGGTATATTATTGACCAATTAAGTAAACAGAGTTACCTGTGATGGTCATTAAATATTAAGTAAGCGGATCAAAATATTTGTATAGCCCATCGAGACAATGACATAAAAGCCCACTCAAAGACCCAACCGATTTATCATCCATTTAATCGAATGTAATAGTCGGTCGACAAATATGACGTGATATAATCTATAATTAAGATTTCATTGTTTCTTTTTTCGATTTATAATGCCCTACGCATTCATAACCCCGCGTTATACTTGACACCGGTGGAGGGCAACCACAAGTTCCCTTCAATGAACTGGGCGACGGTGAAGTCGTTGGCCTGGTCGGAGTTATTAAACACATGGTACCCCGGCCAGTTGACCCTCTTCCCGAGCCCAGCTCCGGGCCCGTAATTCTCGTACTCGCCGTAATAAAGCGTGTCCAAGTAATTGCTCATGTTCCACTCGAGCCAGCCCTCCGGCCTAATGGCGTCACTCAAGTAAGACTGCATCACGATCGTCCTGGAGAAGTTCTTCCATGGCCGACCCAGGTACGTGTCACCCGAGTCGATATCCGCGGAGATGTTGCAGAATTGGATGGAGTATCCGGTCGGCTGATCTGGGCTCGTCCTCCCGTGAGCTGTGATCGTGTTCTTCTGGCCGGGACGCCCTCTCCTCGCATTGATCTCGCAGTTTTGGAACACCGCGGTTGCGTCCCCGAAGATGAAGTCGACGGTGCCGGTGATCTTGCACTCTCTGTAGAATTGCCGCATTGAGTGCGTGTAGAGCGTGTCTTGGTATCCCCGGAGCTCGATCCGGTAGTAGACGGACAAGTCGGAGTCCGACCGGAGGGCCACCGATTGGTTCATCGCGGGCCCCGCGGTGTTCTCGATCGTCAAGTCCCTTGCTATGAAGCCTCTCCCATTAACAGCTGCGCATGTAGGCTACGACATTATACCAACTAATTCATATTTCCGGGAAATTGACCGTTTAAAGGAAAGACAAACCGGAAACATACCAAATGTAGCAGACCGGAAAGTGGTATATCCAGTACCGTTACTCCTGTCTCCGGTAATGACAGTCTCGCCGATTCCATCTCCAACAATCATAATATTCCATTTCTTCTTCTTGATCTCCACATTCTCCTTGTAAGTCCCTCTCTTCACGTATATAACGAACCGACGCATACTCAACTCCGGAGCCGCCTCTACTGCTTTCGTTATGTTGGTGAAATTCCCGGTCCCGTTTCCGGCCACTACAACATCAGGGGCCAACCCATTTACCTGCAACATCTTCCTGTCCTCACGCTTGAACCAGAACGGGAAGCTCTTCTTGTTCGCGGCGGGATGGCCTCCTGACGATGCTCCCCGTCCTCGTGCCTCCTTCTGAGCTCCATTTGGCTCCGAACTGAGGCCTGGTTCGACCTGGTGTAGTGCTTCGCGTACCAACCAAGTGATCTTGTTAAGTGTATCCACCACTTGGCGCTGTATGAAGCCGCTTGTTGTCCCTTCGAATCCTTGAATGCATGTGTCCTGGTTGACCATGGCAGCACTTAACCATGTTCTTAGGTCATAACTCATGTCTCCGGTGCTGCTGTATTTGCTTCCTGCGGGTGAAATTACGAATTTGCACTAATCAAATTATAATCTTCGGTATCTAATTGAAGCATCATTTTTTAAATAAGTAATTCATTGTATTATAAAAAACCTCACGTAATTACGATATGTGCCTATTTAAAAATGTGGTCCTGGCACTGGCATGTCCAACTACCAAATCGATTCTAAAACAGCAGTAAATTCTGAGTACTCAATTTCGAAACCAAATTTGACCACATAAGTTATTAGTGAATGTGAAAAAATAGATCATAATGTTATAATTAATAAATCATAATTCAAAAGGACATGCATGGCACATGTGACTAAAGCAAAAGGATCAGTACTCTTGTCTTAAAGTGAAAAGTACAAAGCCATAAAGAATAAGATTCCGGATGCACTATGATTGATAGAATTTAGAAACTTTACTATAACTTTACTAGTGCAGTAAGTCATACTTCGTGTAAACCTCTAAAACGGGTAAAAATATTTTACAAGTTACTAAATATGAGACGTTATTTACCGTTAGGATTCTGGGTGGCGGCCAGAGTCCAGTTGAGCTCTTCCATGGAGAAGTCAAGTAACTCAAGGCAATCACGTACAGCATGGGAAAGCATCGAGTCGGGTAAGAAACCACCGATCTTGGACAAAATAGAGGTCACGTCCCGTATGATTTTAATAATTTCCGACAAGGATCCCACAAAATCATTTACAGGAACCTTCAGGCACTGAATCTGCGAGTACACGTCGCTAACAGCAGACGCAGAGATTAGACACGATAAGATCAGAACCAGGTGGATTAAGGGTGGACAATTAGCTGATGAGAATTTCGGCATTTTCGTTTAGTTTCGATTGGATATAGATAGAGGGAAGGGAGACAAGTGAGTGAAACTAAGGCCAATGCCTAAGGCTAAGACCTTGCCACTGTAATAATGGAGAACGGAAGGCGATGCATGTAGTGGTATTTAAGGTAATTGGAGTAGTGGATGTCAGATGGGGCAGGTCTGAGGGTGTATTTAAAGAGGAAGAGGTGATCACCCGGGGAAATCAGTTAATTCAATGTATTAAATCTGATATAATGTTACCAACAAGTATTTAGATAACTACTCAACTCGTGAGCAAATTGTTCTAGTTTAATCAGGTATAAAATTCGAACTCTTGAGAACGCAACGTTAAATAATTGTTGGAAGAATTTTGACGTCTTTCAAAAAGATCTTACTCGAACTCCAACTTGAATCGGAGAAAGAAATCATTGTACATGCTATGTTGCTTATATGAAACTTTTGAATAAATTTTTCATTATTGTAATATTTGATAACTATTATAATATTAATACAAGTATTTTATTCTTTTGAAAAAAATAGACTTTTTTACTGTTTTACTATAAATTCATTTTGTCACTCACAGGAAGTGACAAAAAAATCAAAAGATAGGACGCATGTTGGTCTTATTTTTATAAGTAGGACGCATGTTGGTCTTAAGCATAGGCCCATCGCTTTCTTTTTTTCCCTCTATTCTCGCGTATTAAGCTCTTGTAATTACTTTTTCCCGGTATCTATTTATTCTATTTAAGGGTTAAGTGACCTTAGTCCTAATTGTTATAGTACATCCTCAACAACAAACATGTCATAGAAATGTGTATCCGCGTTATCAACGCTGCAATTTCGTACTCATAATACGAGGGATGTTTACTAGTGATAACAACAGTTGTGGTTTTCAATTGAAAATCCCACCGTGAACTCATTAACGAGAATATGCCCAGTAGTAATAAAACGATACCAAGGCGACTTAACCTAGCGGTACAAGACGTTCATGACTTGACGAAGTTTTAGGAATCAAATCCTGGCAGGTGTAATCTAGGTATAAATAATCTATTTTTCAAAAAATAATAAAAATAATAAAATAATACCAAGAGAAAGTCCGAGCTTTCGAAGAATCCAAAAGTACCATGTAAATATTATCATTACTAATTAAACTCAACCATTTAAAAAAACAATAAACATGCCTTTTGGAATTGGTATTATTAAAACAAAAATGCTCCGATCACAAAATATTAAAAGCAATCAGGAAAAAAAACAAAAATGTTAAATAAAAATTCCCCACCATCGTCCCCATCAAATACTTATACATTGTCTTCCCGATTGTGGAAGAGTAGTTTTAATTTTTTTGATTTGCTTTTTAATTGTGAAGATCATGTATCGTTGACGAATTTGAAAAGGCGCAAGAGACCAGGAGTGCGACCATGCATGTGTTTGTCTTGTTTTCGCATTTCATCTTTCTTTTGAGGCCCAATCGGTATCATGTATACTATAGATAGATACTGCTTATCTTTATTTTTGTTTAGATAGGTGTCTATCTAGCATCTTAAGTGCCGGGTGATTATTTCGATGTAATTACTTTGTAATTATTTTTTGGTAGATTTAATACAATTTTAATTATTAAAAAAAAGCTAGAGAACGTTCTACTATAACTTCAAGCTGACATCTTAAAACACTTCTCGGTGATCAAGACGTCATTGTTTTGTGATTGTTATACTCTATTTAAAAAGTGATTCATCCCATAGTGTTCGTTTAGTACATTTTTTGTGAATTTCTAAAACATGGGAACTTTGGTGGAGATTATTGACAAAATAAATGAAAAAGTACATTTTTATATTTTGTGGTATTGCTGAAAATCACTTAAATATTATTTGGTTTAAAATACATCGAGTTGAATTTTTTCTAATTAAAATTACTTAGGGCCTCGGTCAACTTCTCAAGCCTAGCTGGTCGAAACGTCGTCGCTTTTTTAACGATGTGGCACACCACATTAACTTTTACATCATATTTTTAAATATGACGTGATAGTTACAAAATTATCAAAATAGCCAAATTATGTTAAAATTTTAAAATCCCATCTATCACCTCTAAACCCATCCCTCGCATCATTTTTACAAGCATGCTGGAAAAGCTGATGTGGCATGTCACGTTGTGACATGTATGATGTCGTTTTGACCAGCTAGGCTCTGGAATGTGTTTGAGACTCTAAATAATTTTAATTGGAATAAATTTTACTCAAATGATGTATTTTAAACCACGTGGTATTCAAGTGATTTTGAGCGATACTACATAGTACTAAGGTGTAGTTTTCCCTAAAATTAAAGACTATAGTGTAATGAACCCTATATTTTATTATGGAAGTGCCAAGTGGCCATAACTTATCACCTTTTTTTTATAAGTGCCAAAATGATCACCTTTGGTTAATTATCTCGTAGCATGCCCCGAACTGTACATGCCTACATAGTTGTCGCCTCCTCGCCAAGTCTGGACCATTTTACAGCTAAACCTACCCTCATGCTATACGTTTTTCTCCCGTCACGCCCTTCGATCGCTCTTCGGTGGTGCAAATCCTACTCGGAAGTGAAAAGGACGTAGAAATTCTGGTAGATATTCGTCTTCCGGTCAAAAAGTTCTTAATTAAAACTTCAAAATGCTTGCATATAGCGACCAAAAAGAAAATACTCGCATATATAGGTCTACAGCTACACAAGCCACATTGATCGATAATTGGCGCATTGATTGGAATTGCTGAATAATCTTTGTGGTTCCAATTGTTCCCATATGCTAACTAATGAAACAAATTGATCGTTCAATGGCGTTGAATTGGATATCAACTGCGTCCGCCAAAAAACATTTGGCATGATGGCATAAAGTGTTTACAATCAGGGTTTTTTTTAATTGTAATATATAATATCGTGGATCTTTGTAATTATCAAGGGGCCAAAATGAACTTTATACTTGTGGTGCTATCGACGGTATTTTTTTCCAGTACGATTTTTTTCCGTATAAGAGTTTGATGAAACTGGCGACTGCGAGATTGTGAGTTTTCCTCTCGCCATATATTATTATAAAAATTTACTTCTCCAAAAAAAAGTGTTTGCCAATTTAGAGGTCCAATGCTCAATCTCTGTTAGATGTAATTATAGAGTGAAATTTTATTTAAAAAAAAAACTGTGCCCATCGAAGTCCAGATCGTAATGGTCTTTGTCTCATCTTATATTTTGTATGCGCGATCGGTTTGGATTGAACATGCAAAATTTTTTTCATGAAGTCTCGAACTCAGACTTTTTCTAGAGACTTCAATTTTTTTACTATTTAAACCCATCGATCATGTTTGAATCCAAATTTTAACTTAAGTTAAAACGAAATTGCGGTGGCTAAAGTTGGCAGTAGATCGCATCCATGTTTTTGATAAAGAGCTCCTTCAACGGAGACCGAAACGAAAGCAAAATATTTACGAAACCATTTAATGCTCATTAAGAAGGCTAAATGGTATAAGGAGTTGTAAAAATTTGTGAGATCTAAAATTTAAATATTGGCAATGTCATGATGTAAAATATTATCTTTTAAAAAAAATTATTATCACCCACTCTGACCTCCAAACCTGCTCAACAAAGATCATACGCTGAATCGATTCGCTCGAGAGCTAGTGGCTGGTCTAATACAGGTAACTTTATTTGGCCTAATTTGAATGGTGACTGGCCTGTGCTTGTGGTGAATAAGGAACGATCGACTAGCGGAGTTAACTATGGAGCTCGTGCTCTCATCGGGAGGTTGGTGAGGCCGAAGGACGACAAGCCTTGTTCCTCTTATGAGCTGCATTGTTTGGTTGCTAAGGCTTGGTCAATTCAGGATGTGAAGATGCTGCCCCTGGGTATGGGTTATTTTGGGTTCAAATTTGCTACCGAGAGGGATCGAGATACGGTTTGGAGCTCAATGGTTTGGCTCATTCCTCATGGCACTCTCTACATGTAGCAATGGGTTCCTTTCTTCCATCCGTCCAAGGTCCATACTACTCGTGCGAAGGTTTGGGTTCAGTTGGTGGGGTTGAGTATGGAACATATTGAGCCTGACATTGTTTTCGGTCTTGCCGCATCAGTGGGTGATCCTATACGTGTTAACTGAGGTGCATTGAACAAGGTCAATAGGGCTTCTGTCCGTATTCTTGTTGAGATTGATATGTCCAGGCCACGTTGGGGCCAAATTTGCTTACGGCAGGATGATAGTAGTTGTCTTGTGGATGTTGTATACGAGGACTTGCCAAAATTTTGTGAGCACTGCAAGGTGCTTGGACATGCCACCTCTAATTATCGCAAGTTCCACCCTGTGGAGGCGAGGAGGGATATGCAAATTTGGCAGCGAAAAGTGCTTGCTTCGATTTCATATGATGGATTGTCTGTGGAGTTGGAACTTGAGGAGGGAGAGATTGGTGTGGAGGGTGCGGTTGGATGTCCTCCTCCCACGGCTCTTGAAGTCAAGGGGAGTATTTCTCTGGCTATGACAGCTCTGTTAGAATATTTTGCTTATCAATAGGATCTTGTTTTACCTGAAAATTCTGAAGAATTGGAGGTTGTATCGGGTGAGCTTGTTTTTATTACAAAGAATTCAGAATTTGAAGTTGGTCTTTCTGAGGAATTAGAGGAGTGTGATACTCTCGCTTGGAATACAGTTCTAGAGAATTTGGTGCAGCATGTCAAGATTTTGGGATGCAATCATGATATTGCAATTTTGGAGAAGGGATTGATGGTACTTGATGTAGTTCTTGAGCAGTCTCCAGTGCCAAGTACAAATAACATGGAGGGGGTTTGTGGTGTAATGATTGAGGAGGTTTTGCCCTCCCAAGATACAGGTCATGTGTTTTCAAGCCCGATTATAATAGAGCCATTGACACCGGCTTCACATGTGACTGACTCATCAGATTCTAAGTCTAGGTCAGTATCGGGCAAGAAAAAGGGGCGCAAGAACGGCCCTTCCTCGGCTGAGTTATTGGCATCACTGTCTCCTGAGGATTTGGCAAAGGCTGAGGCTAGGAAGGCGGTAAATGTTACCGCATGCGGGGATTTACCTACTCGCTCATTCGGTTCTAAGGGCTCCAAGCATAAGGGTTTGAAGCCGGGTTTCTTTGGCAAGGGAACCCCAATAATACAGGGACCGTCCCCATCTATTTTGGGCAGCGCCTCTGCTTTACCTGCTATAGATCCCATGCCTATCCCAGGTCAAGAGGGTAATGGGGTCGTTATTTTTTCTGACAACGATGATCTTCCGAACTCGTTGAAGTTCATGGGTTCGATTATGAAGAAGATGAAGAACAATTGGGCGGACGAGGCGGATTCACAGTCGGACTTGGAGGACTTTCATCTACCACCTGCCAAGAACACTCGCTTTCAAGCGAGGAAGAAGACTGAGACTACCTATGCCAGTAAGGATCTACGTTGGTTGGAGTATGAGGTAGACTTTTGATGTGCCGCGGCTGATTTATCAACCTGGACTATCCGTGTTGTGGGTACCCCTATCCGTCTTCCTCCAACTTGTCCCCGCGGGCTAGGAAGAGGAACGCGAAGAAATAGAAGAAATGATCGCTTTAGATCATTGGTTCCTTTAGCGGCCTTGCTATCCCTCAAGTTTGTAGGGTCGAATTCTTCTTTATGGCGATAGGCTTGCTGTTTTGCGATTTCCTATTCGGCCTGTGTGTTTGGCTTCTCTTCCGTTCCTTTTTCCCTTCTTGTAACATTTTCGTTTCTTTGAGTAATGAAGTTTCTTTTCGTCTTAAAAAAAACATTAAATAAAGTACAATCTATAGGCATTGGAACTAATATATTAGCTGTAACTGATATATTTGATCATGAAATCTACGGTATCGCTGGTATTTCATTAAATAAAGTACAATCTATTGTCACGTACGCTCCATGCACATAAAATGGCGTTAAGTGACGGATCGAATATATCTATCACAAACCCTCAAATAGTATTGTACCGGATGATCTACCATCGAAAATAACAATAATGTGCTGGATGTTCGCTTTAATATAGGAATTATCAATTACTTCAACGAAACCTTGCATTTCAGTGGTTATCACTGGAAAGAGGAAAAATATAGAAATTATAGAACTATATATATGATTCGGACCCAGCAACGCATTCTCAAAATTAACCATGCACAGCTGGATATATCCCTAACTAAGAAATAAGGGATCCTTCGCTTTAATCAATCATCTCGAATTCGAGAGCTTAATAACGTAATAATTTAATACTTATTGAGATAGTTATACCATTCTAAAGTCTTATCTAATTCAAATTTGAATTAGTTAATCTAATGAGTATTCTAGCGCCGGGTCATTCAAAAAAAAAGTTAATAACATAAATTGTAGCAAATTAATCACTTTCAGGATACCAAAAGGCAAAAGCTTTGTAAAGAAGGGAATCAAGGGATGGCTTAAAAAGGAAGGGGAAGAAAACGCGTTTTCGACAGCTTGGGAAAAGGATAAAAGGGACGACGCGGTCTTGAGCTTTCTTGTGGGGCCATCTCCTTTGCAAAGTGCAATTAATTGTCTCCGAGATTCATAAACTTGCATTAATTAATCTCCAAATCCAATATTTTTTATCGACGTTATTATTTGGGAAAACTTACTGGATTCGACTTTTTAATCCCAGTGGTCCATTGATAAAGTTCCAAACATGAGTGTCTTGCATTTAATTTTTCCAATTAGTAATTTTTTGATAAGTGAGATTTTATTTCATATATAACAAAGTGAGTTGAATATGTTCGTTAGAGTTTGTATTATCTCATTAAGATCTTACATAGTGCCTACTGTTTTCCAATTAGTACTTTTAGAACAAATATATAATTAGTTTCTTGCATTTAATTTTTCCAATTAGTACTCCGGAATAAATTTATAATTAGTTTCTCGTGTAGTACCCTGACGTGCGAGAGGCGTGCAAAGTATCTGTTCACGGAGTCGGAAAGTTTTAAACGCCGCCGTTTTGTTTGAGGAAAAAAAGGTAAAACATTAAAGAGTTAAGGTTGTGCCAAAATTTCTATAATTTTGTTGTTTAGAGAAAAAGCAGTAGGGGAATATAGAAAAGAAAATAGAGAGAATATCTCTCTGTAAGTTAGAGAAAACAGCCTCCTCAATCCACGTACCTTTAATTTTCCTTGGTCGACTGGATTAAAATTATAAGGGAGAATTCAATTTAATATCATATGATTTTGTTGTTTTTGTTTCTACCACAGAGGTCGATGGTTTGTTCCGGGATCATTTTAGGTCATATATCACATTTCCAGCAACTATGTGACATGCTTACATATCTCTACCCGAAGAAATGCGTACATATTATTTTAGGAATAAGTTCATTTCAATATATGTGAATAGCTATAAAATGCTAGTTGAGGAAAAATTAACTCTGGTTCGCAATTTATCACCGAAATATCAAATTTCAAAACTTTCGGATAGAAAAGCTAAACCAGTACTTAATTAAAAATACATCGTATCCTAATTATATTGCACAATGATACAACAATAAACTCTCAGTTTAATATGCATATGTTTATACCAACAAGTATTTTGATTAACTCATGAATACAATAATACTAATTTATCTAAGAGGAGATATCGAGTTGACATTCTTAGAAATATATATGTGTTAAATACTTCAACGTCTAGATAACACCCAGTTATAAAAAAAATTCCTTAGTTCCAAAGGGTCCATATGAAGTAAAGTACCATCCCAGTTGCATTATGGGACCTGGTAACAATAACAGGGATATTAGCTTTCATTGTAGACGGTAATGAACTGTCAAGCAGAAACCCCGTCCTTCACCCAAAAAAAAAAGCAGAAACCCCGTCGGCGTCAATGTTACGTCTTACGTGTAATAGTTGAGTTTGTCAAAATTCTCCCATCGAGGAGAGAAAGATGATTCGAAATTCAGATTTTTACCCCATTTTTCTTTATCTAAAAAAATATGGTTTGGTAACTAAAAACAGACATATAATTGGTTGGACAGTGAACTTGTGATTTTTAATAGCTTTAATTTCAATTGGTTGACTTACTACGGGTGAGATGCATATTTATTTCCCATATAGACGACGTTGTCGCTAGTAGTTTTTTGTGCGATTTTTTCTCATAAAATTGAAACGCGACAAAATTTTAACGAGATTATCAACTACAATATTAAATGAGATTATTTTATGCTCACTATATGAATAATTGTAAATACTATTAGATCAATAAAATCTTGCTTATAAAAAAAAATCCCATTTTCAAAGAAGAGAGACTAGAAATTGTCTACGGTCGTCGGTTCTAGACCCTTTTTTAAAGAAGGTGTCGATTCTAGATCAAGGGCCCATCAATTCCGCGTTAAAAAGAAACTGGTGGGCCTATCACATGGTCCAAAAAAGGTTAAAATAGATATTTGGGAAAAGTCCATTTTAGTATCATATAGTATGGCTCAAAATTATTTTAATATAATGTAGTATAAAATTGATCAATCGAGTTAAACTTATTTTAATTAAACTCAATTAGGTCTACAAATAGTTGCCCAAATTTTTTCGAAGCTACCCGGACCGTGCCCAACCAACTAGGTCAACCACATCAGCAAAATTTGACAGGGGCAACAGGCAAAAATAAATATTTGATCCTCTGTAATTAATTCGACTCTATTTGTTAGGAATTTAATGGTTTGTTCATTCGGTGTAAGTTAGGGGATATTTTTGTATAGGACACAGTTGGTGATCCTGGTGGAGAACTTCGGCAACTGTACTTAGGTAGAGCTTTTCATAGTGACATTATGCTATGTTTTATCTTAGGACAAATTGTCTTCAGGTCCCTGGAGTTTGACAAAATCACTAGTAAGATTCTTATTTTTGTGAAATCTATCTTTTCGTCCTCCGAGTTTCGTAAAATAGAACTCTCAGATCCCTGGGTCCGGTACCTGAAAATAACTCTAGCAATAAGGCATAAGAAATGACCAAATTACCCCTCAGTAAAAAAATAATAAAAAACTAAACTTCTTCGACCTCTGGAACATCAAGAACTCACTCAAGAACACCTTCAACACACTCAAGAATAGTTCAATTAAAAATCAAGAATATCCAATCAACTAAACACCAACAACATCTAACTAAACATGAACAACATCCAATTAAACACCAAACAACATCTAATTAATTAAGCATAGACCAGAAAAAAACACATCGAAACCCACGTCCAGCCGCTCCAGGACATCTTCTTCCTCGCTCTAGGTCATCTTCGTCTTGCTCAACACATAAACCCACTTCCTCTAGAGGCCTTGGAGTTGTCCTTGGAGATGGCGGATGGAGGCCATTGACTTCCTCTGCATCTCATTCGGCGGCGGGTTGAGCTGATGAGACCGTGGTTGTCACCGGAAAGAAGGGTTGGTAGAGGAGGTGCTGATGGTGGGCGGCGGTTGTTGGTGCTGGATGGGATAGGGAGCGGCGAATCCAGTAATGGGGAGAAGACGACGGGGCTGGACGAGGACGAAGGTGAGGGAGACGAGGAGGAGGAAAAAGGATGACATCTAAGGATTAAAAGCCTTGATTTATTGAGAATCAAGAACATTCCCATCTATAATGCATAGCGATGATGCTTTGGGCCTGTAGCAAAAGTTAATGTTGTTAAGTGATTTAGGGCTTGGAGTCGAATTGGGGATTTCTGGAAGAGAAGTGGCATAGAAGGTTGAAAGTGGCGATGATGCTTTTGGTTGTTTTTGTTTAATTTTCTGGGTTTAGGTTAATATTCTTGGGTGTGTTCTTGGTATTTTAGAGGTTGAGGAAGGTAGAATTTTTTTTATTGAGGGGTATTTTGGTTCTTTCAGGTTCAATTTCGTCGGAGATACTTTCTGATACCGGAGCCAGGGATCTCAGAGTTCTATTTTATCAAACTTGGAGGACGAAAAGAGGGGTTTCAAAAAAATAAGAATCATACTGGTGATTTCGTCAAATTACAGGGATGTGAAGATAATTTATCATTTATCGTATACCTTTGCTACTTGTACTTGATGTACATTGGATGTAGTTTTCGGGGACTCTTTAGAGAAGTAATACAATACAATTTTATTTTATAAGTGAGTTTATGTTTCTTTTCCACCAAAATAGAAAACAGAAAATGTTAGATGGGTAAGCCAAACGAAAAAGCTTAAATAATATTGGAATTAAGAATCCTCTCGAAGTTACAATGGAGATTGTCGGTTGAAGTCGATTATTCTTTTTTTTTTAGAGGGAGAGGGAGTGCTAAGTTGCAAGTCCCAACCGTAAGAGAGAAGAAAGTTTAAAGGTGGTAAAGATTTGATTTGAATACGAGATTTAAAAGGTGACAGAAATTTTATGACAAAAAGTCATCTTAATTTAAAGGTGGTAAAGATTTGATTTGAATATGAAATTTTAAAAGTGACAAAATTTTGTTGATAAATATTTAACATATTTATATTTTTAATAATTCATATTCTAAATATATTAGTTAAGATAGAACAATGTCAACTTTGATAAAATATGTTGGAGCCACTGAGTTATAGCGATTTTTTTGTGCGTGACAAGTATTAATATTTAAATTATATCTACATAGAAGGTAGTTTTTCCCTCTAGGTGAAAACTATTCTCAATATTAGACCTAAAAAAGTAAAAAAAAAAGAGATGATTGCACATACTTCGATCTTTTTCCCCGTCTGTGACGCTGACCGTTATTCGTAAATGAGAGATGACAAGTAACTTTGGACCCTACAATATGGTATATTTTAAAATAATGCAAATGTCTTTTATTGTTTTAAATCCCAAATTGCTCTGATAGCGAAATGAGATTAAAAAATTGTATTAAATAGTATGTGAAGAAGTCAATTCTATAAAAAATTGTATTAAATAGTATGTGAAGAAGTCAATTCTAACTTCTCCATTCAAAATTAATCACTTGCTACATAAGAGTGCCACCTTCCGAAGACAGCCTTGGTACATGGAGGGGTCAATGTCAAATTCCCCTTACTTTCACGATCTTGCTTTAAAATCCCAGAAATTGACAGGAGACATGTTATGTCCACAAAGCAGATGACAAATCAAGATTTCGTGATTTTAAATTTCTGATACTTGGACCTCCCTTGCTTAACGAAATCGTTAATAGCGGTGTGTATAATTTGACAAAAACCATCGGATAAATTACTCTCAAGTCTCTGACTTTTGGTCATTCTCGAGTCTCTGGACCTGAAATGCCCTCCCTTGTTAAATTTTATTCCACCCCTTATAAAACGCTTCCCAACACCAGAATAATTCTCGCTTCTAATTAAACACTAACAACATCCAATTAAACATAGACCCAGAAAATTCCACCAAAAAAAAAACATAGACCCAGAAAAAAGCACATCGAACCCCTTCCACGTGTACTTGTTCTTGGCTTTCCTCGCGAGAACCTGTTAAAGAACCATGGCATTGCAGATATACAGAGACACTAGAAACCAAACCCAGAAGAAAAAAAAAAGAAAAAAATTAACGACGGGGGCAGTACTCGATCTTGTTCTTAATAGATTTGAGGAGGTAAACGACGACGACGGAATTCTCGCAGGGCTTGGGGGAGGATCCGGTGACGAGCAAAACCCTAGGCTTATTCGGGCCGATGAAATTGGGAAAATTAGTGTTCTCCCGGAGCCAGTGGGCCCGCTGGTCGTCCCAATCGGAGATAGCGGGCCGAGAGGTCGGGCTTGTCGACGAGGATCTTTCGATATCGAAGGCCTCGTAGCTGTTAGGGTTTGTTGTGTCGGAAGACGACGTCGTTTGGGTCTGAACCTCCTCGGGGGTTTCGAACTTGTCGGCGCTGATGGTTCCAGTCATCGGCACCCAGGGCGTTGTCGCCGTCGCTGCCTCCTTCGTCGTTTCGGACGCTTCTATGCTCCATCACCATCGAATCTGCCTCGCCGTGTGGGGCGGAGTGGGGAGGCCGTGCCTCGACAAAAATGGCATCGTGATGGCGCTGGGAGATGGAGAGGTTGTCGTCCTTGAAGGAGATGACGACGGAGATGAACTTGGCGAGTAGGTAGGAGAAGAGAAGACCGATTAGTTGAATGGGAAGAGAGAGAAAAGAGAAGGAAATGATGGTGTCCAGTTTATGGTGGAGCTGCACTTTAATCTAATTCAAATGATGTTAGTAAAATTTGGGTTTTTTAAGTTTTGATTCTCTAATTAATTTTAATTTTAGTTATGAAAATTTATGTTTGAATTTTAGTTGAATGTTAGTGTTGTTGGTCGGAGGGTTGGTGTACTTGATTAGGATCTTCGGCAGTCGAGGCAAGTGTTGGACACTTTCTTCGTAAGACGAGATTGCCCCGTATATTTCAGTGCGGTACGGGCTACGGCAATCGTCCCCAAGATACAACGACTGTTAGGGCGTTTCCAAGAACGTTGCACACGTATCTCGAAGACAACAATGCTATGGACGCACTTGCTGCTGGGATAAGGAAAATGGCAAGGGGGCAGGCCTATTTATAGGCTGGAGGAGGCAGGGAAGCAGCCACCCCAAAGGGACGCGTCTGTTCGGTCAGCAGGCTGGCTGGCTGTGCTCGTGGCCTTTCGGTGGCTTCTGGATCCTTCCAGGTGCGCCTAGGCTGTGCTGGCGCCCTTTCGCGAGGGATCTCGCACCCCTTCGGCCTTCTGGAAATCTCCTGCACATTCCTGCCCTTCGGTGGCCAAAAATACTTAAGGCTCCTCCAGCTCCTCGCGATGATGCGCATGTGCGAAGTGCCAAGTGCGCCACAAAGTGCCCATTGCGACCTGCGTCCAATGCGCCACACGCACGCGCATGCGCGTGCTCGGACGGTGCGAGCTAGCGGTGGGTCAGCTTTTGGGTAGTCAATCATGTTGAGAGGTAAGGAGAGAAATTCCTTATAAACAAGGAAATCCTCCTTGCTCTATTCAATGTGGTACACAACCACTCCTTAACTTGACTTTGGGCCTTCCACTTGGGCCTTTCCAATTTGGGCCAAATGCATTGAATATGCATTCAACCCAACAATCCCCCACATGAATGATGATTAATGCATGCAGACTCTAATCGAAAGTTCTGACGTGTTATTATTGCATCGAGACAGGTAGCTTGTGGCTTTGAACCTTCTCTAGTAATATGTTATCGGATTTACTCGCTGCTCGGTGAATGTGATGTCTTGAACCGTCAGCTTTTGGCGTAAACCAAGACAATAACATTTACACAGTAATAACCCTAGTATATTTGAGTTCTCAGGTTGTGTCCGTTTCGGCCATGGACCGTATCTTGGATTCATAAGTGTTTTTCCCATTTGAAGCGGCCTCACTTCAAACTTACATGGGTGATCTCCTATCAGGAGTATCCTGCCATACTCCACCTTTATCAAGGTATAGGAATCATTAAAAGCGTAATGCTTAACCTTACCACACCTCTGCAGGTTAATACCTGGGCAGCTTCTGAGAATGAGATAGGTTCCAGGTGATTAACTGAACCCTCCATAACTTAGTTGTCTCATTGAATCAAGTTTGTGGGATCTCCACTCATCATGGTTGAGTTACCGCTATGGACGTTCTTTAGTGTGTGGATTTTAATCCCATTCCCCTTACTGCATTGTACATTTGATCTCTATTGATTCCTTTCGTAAAAGGATCAGCTAAGTTGTCCTTGAACTTTACGTAATTAATGGTGATCACCCCACTAAAGATCAACTGTCTAACGGTATTATGTCTCTGACGGATATGTCGAGACTTTCCGTTGTACAATGTACTTTGTGCTCTCCCGATTGCAGACATGCTGTCACAATGTATCAATACGGGAGGCACCGGTTTGCTCCAGCACGGAATATCCTCTAGGAAGTTTCTGAGCCATTCAGCTTCTTCCCCAGCTTTGTCTAGCGCTATAAACTCCGACTCCATGGTGGATCGAGCTATGCATGTTTGTTTAGAGGACTTCCAAGACACAGCTCCTCCTCCTATGGTGAATACATATCCACTCGTAGATTTGGAGTCCTTAGTGTCTGATATCCAGTTTGCGTCACTGTATCCTTCTAATACAACTGGATATTTAGCATAATGTATGCCATGGTTTATGGTATGTTTTAAATACCGTAAAACCCTTTCTAGAGCTAGCCAGTTTTTATGGTATGTTTTAAATACCGTAAAACCCTTTCTAGAGCTAGCCAGTGATCCTTCCCTGGATTACTTGTGAATCTACTAAGTTTACTAACTGAGTACGCAATATCGGGACGAGTGCAGGTTGTTAAATACATCAAGCTCCCGATAATTTGCGCATACCGCAGTTGAGATACTGGGTCCCCTCGATTCTCGGCTAAGTGTAGATTCAAATCTACTGGAGTCTTAATCGGAGATTTGTCAAATGCTTCAAATTTTCGAGCACGCTCTCCACGTAGTGGGATTGCGTCAAGATAATTTCGTCAGCTTTCCTAGAAATCTTTATTCCTAGTATGACGTCTGCCAGACCCATATCTTTCATGTCAAAGTGGTTCTTTAACATGTTCTTAGTTTTCACAATAACCTCTTTATTGCTTCCCGTAATTAGTAAGTCATCTACGTAGAGACATACAATTACGTAAGCTTCAGGTGTGCCCTTAATGTAAACACATTTATCGCACTCATTGATCTTAAATCCATTTGACAGCATTGTTTTGTCAAATTTCTCGTGCCACTGTTTTGGCGCTTGTTTTAGCCCGTATAGTGACTTGACTAGTCGATACACTTTATGCTCTTAACCGGGAGCCACAAACCCTTCAGGTTGCTCCATGTATATCTCCTCTTCCAGTTCTCCATTTAGGAAAGCTATTTTTACGTCCATTTGGTAGATCTCAAGGTTATAGAGTGCTGCAACAGCTATGAGTACTCTAATTGATGTGATTCTTGTGACCGGTGAATACGCGTCAAAGAAATCATATCCCTCCTTCTGTTTTAACCCCTTAGCTACCAATCGAGCTTTGTATTTGTCGATTGATCCATCAGCTTTGTATTTCTTTTTTAGGATCCACCTGCATCCCAAAGGTTTGCAGCCCGGTGGGAGATCTACGATTTCCCACGTGTGGTTTTGCATAATAGATTCTATCTCACTATTGATAGCTTCCTTCCAGAGAGGAGCATCTGGACTGGACAATGTCTCTTGGATTGTCCTGGGTTCATCTTCTAACGCATAGGTTAGATAATCCGGACCAAAAGATTTGGTTACCTTCGTCCGTTTACTACGTCTAGGTTCATCATCTTTCTGATTTGACACTTGCGTAGTCTCGTGAGCCCTTTTCTTCGGACTTGCTTCCTTTCTTTCCTTATTAGGAAAGCTATTCTCAAAGAACGTTGCGTTCCTTGATTCTATGACCATTCCCGCGTTTATCTCAGGGTTTTCAGATTTATGCACCAAAAATCGATAAGCACTACTATTTTGCGCATATCCGATAAAGATGCAATCAATGGTCTTGGGTCCTATTCTCACCTGCTTAGGCTTAGGTACTTCGACATTTGCTAGGCACCCCCACACTTTAAGATAACCGTAGGAAGGCTTCCTTCCTTTCCATAGTTCATATGGGGTTTTATCCCTTTTCTTGTGTGACAACTTGTATAGAATGTGGTTAGCTGAGAGCACAGCTTCCCCCCACATGTTCTGAGGTAAGCCCGAGCTAATCAACATAGCGTTCATCATCTCCTTAAGAGTTTGATTTTTGCGTTCAGCTGCGCCATTCGATTGAGGTGAGTAAGGAGCAGTCGTCTGATGAATAATGCCATGTTCTCGACAGAGTTCATCAAACGGAGCTACATATTCTCCCCCTCGATCACTTCGGATCATTTTGAGTTTCACGCTGAGTTGATTTTCAACCTCATTCTTATATCTCTTAAAGGCATCAAGAGCTTCGTCTTTGCCCTTTAGGAGATATACGTAACAATATCTCGTGCAGTCATCGATAAACGTGATGAAGTATTTCTTCCCGCCTTTAGTTTGCACGTGTTTCATATCGCAAGTGTCCGTATGAATTAACTCTAAAGGCGTAGTACTTCTTTCCACCGAATGGAAATGTGCTTTGGTCATTTTAGCCTCCACACATACTTCACATTTATCAGATGGGTTGAACTCTAGATTCGATAATAAATTTAAACTTACTAACTTTTTTAGCGAGTTTAAATTTACGTGTCCTAATCTACCATGCCATAAATTAGAACACTCGGCCAAGTAAGAAGAAGCGTTAACTTTATTTTCATCGTTAAAAGTGCGATGTACAGTTATTACATTCATCTTAAACAGCCCCTTTTCTAGATAACCCTTTCCTATGAATTGACCCGCTTTGGTCAGTACAAACTTATCAGCTTCAAATACAAGCTTAAGACCGACTTTGCTTAACAGTGAGCCAGAAACTAAGTTCTTGCGGATGTCCGGGACATGCAGTACATCCTTGAGGGTCAGCTCCTTTCCTGAGGTCAGCTTCAGGACCACCTTACTCAGACCGACGATCTTGGACGTTGCGGAGTTTCCCATGAATAGCTTTCGGCCGGTGATCGGGATATAGCTCGAGAACATCTCCTTGTCCGAGCATATGTGGCGGGTAGCTCCTGTGTCCACGAACCACTCTCTCAGATTGTCCACCAGGTTGGCTTCAAATACCACGGCTGACAGATCCATCTGGGACAAGTCTTCAGCCAGGTTAGCCTTTCCTTGGTCGTCCTTTTTTGGCTAGCGACAGTCCTTAGCCATGTGGCCGGGTTTGCCGCAGTTGTAGCAGTCGCCCTTGATCTTCTTATTCTTTTTCTTCTTGGGCTCTTGCTTCTCCTGCTTATCCCCAGTCTTCTTCCTCTTCTTGCCACTTTTTCCCTCGGCGAGGTGCACGGTGGTCTCAGAGTTGGCCTTGCCTTGCTTGACTTTAGACTTTCGGTTGTCTTTTTCGATCCTAAGTCTCACGATCAGGTCTTCTAGGCCCATGTCCTTCCTCTTGTGCTTGAGGTAGCTCTTGAAGTCCTTCCAGAGCGGGAGGAGCTTCTCGATCATCGCAGCTACTTGGAAGGACTCGCTGAGTTGCATCCCTTCGGCTTGGATCTCGTGAAGGATCAGCTGTAACTTCTGCACTTGGTCGATGACCTTCTTGGAGTCCACCATCTTGAAGTCGAGGAATTGTCCGACGATGAATTTCTTCGTCTTGGCATCCTGCGTTTTGTACTTCTTCTCTAGTGAACTCCACAGCTCCTTAGCGGTCTTGGCTTCCGCGTAGACGTTGTAGAGCATGTCATCTAGTCCATTCAGGACGTAGTTCTGGCATAGAAAGTCGCTATGACTCCATGCATCGAGGGCGTTGATCTTCTGTTGATCTGCCTCATTTTCTGCCACCTTCGGAGCCTCTTCCTTCAAGAATTGGATCAGGTTGAGCGTCGTCAGGTAGAACAACATCTTCTGTTGCCATCTCTTGAACTCGGTACCGTTGAACTTGGCCGGCCTTTCAGCGTGGACAGTTCCTGGGACCGGTGCTGAGCTTGTCGATGCCATCTTCAAGTACACAATCTCGTCTTACGATTGTTGTTGGTCGGAGGGTTGGTGTACTTGATTAGGATCTTCGGCAGTCGAGGTAAGTGTTGGACACTTTTTCCGTAAGACGAGATTGCCCCGTATATTTCAGTGCGGTACGGGCTACGACAATCGTCCCCAAGATACAACGACTGCTAAGAACGTTGCACACGTATCTCGAAACTTTTGGGCGAACTCTTATATACCCTAAACTTTCGGACGGACTTTCTTGAAGTGAAGAACGGGGGGAGAGGAGAAGACAACAATGCTATGGACGCACTTGCTGCTGGGATAAGGAAAATGGCAAGGGGGCAGGGAAGCAGCCACCCCGAAGGGACACGTCCGTTTGGTCAGCAGGCTGGCTGGCTGTGTTCGTGGCCCTTCGGTGGCTTCTGGATTCTTCCAGGCGCGCCCAGGCTATGCTGGCGCCCTTTCGCGAGGGATCTGGCACCCCTTCGGTCTTCTGGAAATCTCCTGCACATTCCTGCCCTTCGCGCCTCTTCGGTGGCCATCCTGAAGGTGCTCGCAGCTCCTCGTCACTTCGGTAGCTGCGCAGCTCTCTCAGGACCCGGGCAAAATACTTAAGGCTCCTCGCGACAATGCGCACGCGCGAAGTGCGCCACAAAGCGCCCAGTGCGCCACAAAGCGCCCATTGCGACCTGCGTCCAATGCGCTATGCGCACACGCTCGTGCTCGTGCTCGGACGGTTGAGAGGTAAGGAGAGGAATTCCTTATAAACAAGGAAATCATCCTTGCTCTATTCAATGTGGTACACAACCACTCCTTAACTTGACTTTGGGCCTTCCACTTGGACCTTTCCAATTTGGGCCAAATGCATTGAATATGCATTCAACCCAACAGTTAGAAGGGTTTAGAGGAAGAAGATGAAGTGGAAGGAAGAAGAAGGGAAAAGAAAGAGGGATTTTCAGGGACCCTAAGAAGAGGATGACCAAAGGTCAGAGATTTGAAAGTAATTTGCCCAAAACCGTGAAACTGCAAAACTTTTTAAGTTGTGAAACGTGTCTGTTTTAGAATTCTATGAATAAATTATGTTAGTGACATGTTTTATTTAATCGATCAAAATCGGAAAACTGACATAAACTCGCCCCTAATCATTATGGGACAAAGGAGGAAACAAGACTCCATCTCGATTAACAAGGTCTAGGGTTACGAAACGTAGGGCCCAATAGCCCACTTCCACCTTTGTGGTTGGTTCGCTGGGCCAATAATTCTCTTGCCGATCGGCCTTGTGAAGACGAAGGCCCAACGAGTTGCATAAAAGTCGAACCAAAGCCCAAGCAGATGGCCAGTGGTTCAAAAAAAATTAAATTAGTTGCTTTTATTATGTTCTATAAATCCACCATTCGTTAATTGAAAAATGTTAGTACAACCCAACCTATAATAACTTCTTGGTTAATTAGAAAAAGTTATTACCACTTGATTTAAATTTTTTTTAACTTACTGTAACTTGTTCCAGTTGGATACGAAGAGTGATTTCCCGGATCGGGTCATGATCCAATTTGGTGGCGGATTGGGACCCGTAAGAAGAACAAGGAATCCTAAAAAAAAGGTAAGAAGAACAAGGGGAAATCCTATGACGAGACGTAAGCAAGCGGGCCCCATATGCACAGCCCAGTTTTGACAAAATGGATTTTAGAGTCAGGATCCACTTCGTAACTCCCAACTAAGAAAACCACACGAGGTGGGGGCCCGTCATCTTCAAACAAAGCAAAGGAAGGATGGAAAAAAATAAAGAAACGAGAAAGTTAACTGCACAAGTTTTGTATATTTTAGGAAAATAAACGAGTGGTAAGCTTATCTTCTTGACGCATTATCAATCGTGCGTCTCATAGTTATCGTCTCTCTCCATAGCAAAATTTTACTATATTCACGCAATATATATGATTTAGTATATTTAGCAATTACAATTTTATATTTTTTATACTTATATAAAATTGACAAAAATAAATAAATTAATTTGACAACAGTTAAAATAACTCTCAGTGTGTCACTTTCTCCGCGTGTCCTTCCGTCAGACCGGGCAGTCCCAGTCAAAAACTAGCGCGAACCGCCCGGTCCGACCGAATTTTAGGCGATCCGACCAGAGTCCATTTTTATCCCTAAAAATGGGCCGCTCTTTTGAATAATTCGTTGTCTGACCCGTCCGACCACTGGTCTGACCATATTTTTTAAAACTATGCACATAATAGACTCTCTCCTTTCTCTACTATTTACGAAAGAACCAGAAATATGTTGGATATGGAGCCTGAGAGGCAGTTCGGGACTTGATCGGATAGATTCGGTGCTCAGGGATGGTCGGGAGATCATTCGGGTCAAGAGACGAAGCCGAGAAGTCGAGGCGAAAAGGCGAATGAAGCGTGAGGCAACAGCCCTGGCGGGTGCCACCTCCCTGGCAGCTGTCAGCCCCTGGAATTTGTGAAGGGCGGCGACTGCCCCAAAGCCGGCGAATGCCGAGCTGAAAATCAGCCTCAAACTTAATGCTGGCCGGCGGACGCCGCCCAGCCCGCGTTTGGCCTTTGAACTTTCCCCTGAACTTGGACAACAATGCCCTTGCGTGTTGCTTTTGCTTCCTAGGGTTATTGGCTCTATAAATACCCCGTGTAACTCCTTTGTAACTTCCAAGAGTGAGAGTGTGAGGTCATTGTGTGTGGCTAGAGAGAAAAGAGATAAACCCTAGGTGAGTGCGAGTGCTAAATGTGGCTTTCTCTTATAGTGTGTGTGAAACACAAGTGCATAGTAAAATCTCTCCTGGCTTGGTACGCCCCCGGACATAAATCGTCAAATATTGCCTCTCCTCTTGTGCTTTTCCTTTTGTGTTTGTTGTGAGCTTGTTCTTCTCATTGTGATTGTGGTTCGTTTGTGTGCTTGTGGGTGTATTGTGGGTCCTCTCGGTTCCCAACAAAATGGTAATTAATTAGCGGACGGAAGCTATTTTGAAATATTATTATAATTTTTAATATTTTTGTGAATTTGAAAGTCTAAAATGTCAATTCTTGACTTTGTCATGTGAAATGTACATGAACTAAACTTAATTTACTAAAATATTTGCATAAATATTAATTAGACGTGTCGAATTGAACCACGGAATTGTCCGAAGCTGGAGCTAGCATGACAAAACTTTTAAATGCTGCAGAAGAAATGGCGGTATTCAGTACTCAAAATTCTCGAGTTTTGCAACATTTTGTTCGGCGGAAGTTACAAGGAACATGTATGGGTTTCTTTTCCTTTCTTCTTTTCCCGTGGAAGAGGTACTGATTAAGTATGGTTGGATTAAACCTATTTCGTTTTTGAAAAAGAAAATTTCATTTTTTTCATATTGAAGTAGACGAGGAACAGAACAGGTACACAAATCTTCGTTTTCATTTTAAAATAACTAATTAAACACGTCAGCCAATTAAACCTTCGATCTCGGAACTATATTTTTTTGTCTAGAGCGTACGCGGACAATAGACTAATTCAAGTTAAAAATGATAAGAGATGGTAAATCTCTCAACATATATTTAAGAGAAAAGTTCACTAAAGTACCCTATAGTTTTATGCTTTTTTACCTTAGTACCATGTGGTTTGACTTTTTCTTTTTATGTGACAGAGGTTTCGAAAAGTGACACTTTTTGTGACAAAGTGTTAACCAGGGTTGATTTTTCCAACCAGACCATACACATAGATGCCATATCATCACCACGTCATATTTTTATATCCTAAGTGGCGATGATGTGGCATAATTATAAAATCTCAATCCCTTTATTTTTCTAACCCTAATTAGAAACCCCCAAAATTAATTATAAAAATTTTGGCGATGTGGCAGTTTTGTAATTTTGCCACGTCATCGCCACTTAGGATATAAAAATACGATGTGACGACATTGATGTATATGGTCAGGTTAGAAAAATTAACCCCGGTTAAAAATTTGTCACAAAAAGTGTCACTTTTCGAAACCTCTGTCAAACCACAGAGTACTATAGTAACAATGCGTGAAACTACATGATACTTTAGTGAACTTTTCCCTATATTTAAGGGTAAATTACTGTAGCACTCCTCATCTTTAACTTAATCGATGATTTAGTCCCTCTAGTTTCGAAAAATATTCTGACATCCCCCTTCTTTGATTTTATTATACTTTGGGGTCCCTGGGCTAACGTCAGCAACTCTTTTTTTTTTTTTTGTCAGAGATGGAGGGCAGGCCGGGGGTCAGTTCGGAGATGGATTTTTTTTTGGCCGGCTGCGAGAAGGATCTAATCCGAGGAAGGGGATGGTTTTTTTTATTTTCTAGGGGTATTTTAGTTATTTCAATAAAAAATAAATAAAAAGAGTTACTAGCGTAAGCTAGGGACCCAAACGTATAATAAAATCAAGGAAAAATTACCCTCACGTCTCTGAGATTTGGTCACCCTCCCCCTAGGGTCCCTGACTTTTGGAAAATGATTGTCCCGTCCATAAGTTTTGATGATAATAGACTCTCGGGTCCTTGGCTGACGTCATCGGCTCTTTTTTCATTTTTAGTCATGAAAATGACCAAAATACCCTTAACTTTTGACCAAGAACACCAACAACTAAAAATCAACCAAAAAATAAGGTCAAACTAACTAAAATTAAGAACACAACCAAAAATATCAAAAATAAAAAAAAATTCTAATTAACATCTCACTCAATAACATCCCAATTAATAATTAAGAAAATCCAATAAAACAAACAAGAACACCCAATAAACCAACACTCAATTAATAATTAATATCTCCTTCTCTAGCCCCGACTACATCATCGGCCGATAGTTCTAGTAGACCGAGTGCTTGGTGAACAGGGCAGCCTCCTCCAAGTCATTCTCGCGGATGAGCTTGAGGATCTTCTTGTACAGGTCCAGCCGCTTGCCAGAGAGCACGGAGATTGTCTCGGGGAGCTTCAAGGTGTTTGGGTTTTCGGGATTGGGTGGGGGAGATGAGGTTTGGTGCGCTGGAGGGAGCCCAGTGGCAGTTCGATACAGAGTCAGTGTTTACGGCGGCGGCGCTCTGCTGTGACTTCCTCAGGGCTGGAGAAGGAGAAGAAGTGGATCAGTGGGGCGGCCGAAAAGCGGATGGGGAGACAGTAGGAGTGGACGAGGAGGGTTTTGAGGAAATCGGGTTTAGAAAGTGCCATTTCTTCAGGGGATAGGGTTTAGGCTTTCTGAAAATAAAGAGAGGAAAAAAGTTTAGAGGAAGAACAGAGGACGGGTCATCTTTGGCCTTATGGGGATTAGCGAGGGGAGCGAGCTGGGAGAGTCGGGCTGGGATTTGGCAGAGATCAAAAGGGAGGTCTGAGGAGGAGTGCGAGGCGGCATCATTTGGCATCGTCGAGTGCCTGATCTTCCTAGCTCGTCGCCTAGTCATTAGATTTCTTGGTTTCATTTGTGTTTTTTTGTTCTTGGTTGTTTCTTGATTTTGGTTAGTTTGATCTTATTTTTTGGTTAGTTTTTGGTTGTTCGTATTTTTGGTCAAAAGTTAAGGGTATTTTGGTCATTTCTATGACCAAAAATGAAAAAAGAGCCGATGACGTCAGCCAGGGATCCGATAGTCTATTATCATCAAAACTTGGGGACGGGACCTAGGGGGTGGGTGACCAAACCTCAGGGATGTGAGGGTAATTTGCCCTAAAATTAAACACCGGGGATGGGAGAATAATTTTTTAAACTAGAGGGACTAAATCGTCGATTAAGTCAAATAAGAAGGATACTATAATAATTTATCCTATATTTAATACTGACGTATTTTTAAAAATTCAAATTCAAAATTTTTTTTTAAATTTAGTTCAACGAATTCAATAAACAGCGTTCATTGATTTTCGGAACTATAGTTTGATTGACGAGATGTGTCTTGTAGCCAACCAGGTGACGAGAACTTCAATTATGGTCATTCTCGATGTTCCATTTACAATTTTGTATAAAACTCGGTATTTAGACATCCAAAATAGATATTCTTTAATCAAATTAGAATAATTTTTTGATAAATGATATAAGTATCTACTGTCCTCCCATTTTTATATTATTCGACCAGAAAACGTTGTCTTTCCGTCGTGTTTATTTATTTCATTTTTATAAAGATAACTGCAGTTGTTAGCATAAAACAATTTCCTCGGACAAATCTAACATCCAATAATAAATTCAGGGGAGTGCTTTCAGCACTTAACCTCCACTAACTAATGGAGAAGGAGCGACACGTCTCTCTTACCAATTAGATTAATTTTAATTGGGTTCCTATCGTGATTATTTGTCACGGTAACCATCAGATCAATTCAAATAATGCATGCTTGTATTCGCTCGGTGGGGGACCGGTTTGGTATCTCGCAAATACAGTAGATTAAATGGTTTAGATTCAAATCTAATGAATGAAAATACATTTTGAATAATGTCTCTGTGAGTATCAGGAAATCATAATGAATAATTCAAAATTTATGGGGGAGCAAACTGTAATTTGTCCAGGGACTAAACTGAACTTTTTTCAAACCTTAAACCCTAGCTTCGCCTATAAAAGAAGGCTGGACGAAACCCTAAAGCTCACCCTTATGAAATTTCGTTTTGTCTCTTTCAAGGTAGAGGAGATCTTCCGGGCGAGTCCAGGGACGAAGGAGAATACAATAACACTTTCCGAGACGCTAGGGTAATCCGTCTTGTCCGAATCAATGTGAATCCTTAAGAAATCGTAGTGATTGATTGATTACGAAACTGTAGGGTCTTGAGGAGGACGCCGAAAATTAGGAGAGACGCGGATTGACGAGGTTAGGTTAGAAGAAAACGAGGTAAGTCAAACTTCTCTACCATTCGCGTTCTATGATCGTATTTGGGACGTATTTTATCTGTATTTGAACAGTATATTATTCTCAATTGGGTATTTTGTCCATATTTGGGACGTATTTTGCCTGCATGATCGTATTTGGGACATATTCTGTCCGTATTTGACTGTTATGAGTATATACTTGTTCATTTCGTATCTTGCCATGATCTGTGTTCGTTCTGAATTTTTTGCCATGCGATATGTATTCGAGTGGGTGTATTTTGCCATGTGATCTGTATCGGTTTTGTTTGTTCTAGTCAGGATTATCCCAGTGCTTCTATGCCCGTAGAGTACTCTGGATTTTCGTACTCTATGACGAATCATTTTGGAACCATGGTTTTGATGTCAAAATTTTGTGATTTTAGTGGCCAAAATCATCCAAACTTTGAAAGGCAATTAATTTTGACTCGCTTAATCGATTTTCTATTATAACTACTTTTCGGAAAGGAAATTTCAAGATCTACAGACTTTTTGCATTGCCAAAACGATCGAATTTCGGGGTCTAATCCGCAGCCGTTTCAAAGTTACAACCATTTGAAGTTTTGGCAAAAATTTTAAGTGATTTTTATCAAAAAATTTGATTTGGCTTTCAAGTTTTCGTGTTTCCATGCAAGTAATAAGTCGTAAAGAACCTCAGGGGAGTAGCCTTATGTCATTCGAAGTGAATTAAGAGTACATGTTGTGATTATGTGATTTTAAGATTCGGTGATGTGGTGATTCTGTGATGTGGTAAGTTCGTGATTTTAAGATTTTGTGATGTGGTGATTTCGTGATTTTAAGATTCTATGATGTGGTGATTTTGTGATTTTAAGATTCTGTGATGTGATGATTTCGTAATTTTGGGAGTGGGAATCTGTGCATGAGATTTTGATGATTATGATTTGGTGGTGTCAAATTTTCCTTAGCTATTTTGGGGTTGGAATTCGGTTGGTTCGGGGTTAGAATTTGCTGGTTCAGAAGTTTATGTGATTCCACTGAACTATTGAGTTATGACAAAATCCAGGAAGCGTTTAAAATTAATTTGTATATTGCTGTGTGTGGAGCATGTACTAATTATTGACATTAACTTAACATAAACAGTAGATTACTTAAAGCCATGGCACCACAAACTCGAAGGATGACCACAAACTGGAATGGTTCCCCTACTAGTACCCCCTCTAGTACCCGCCACCGGAATCACCCTTGATTCTGAACTCCTGACCAACTTGTTGACTCACCTACTGGCTCAACAGCAACAGCCTACACCGATTATGGCAGCACCGATAGTAATAACTCAACAAGAGGATGGTTATTGAAGGTTTCAAAGAGCTAAGCCTCCTACCTTTGAAGGTTCTCAGGATCCCATCCAGGTGGAGGATTGGATAATAGAGATACAGAAGGCATTCCAGATTGCTCGTACCGAAGTACGGGATAATGGAGATGCACAGATGGTGGAAGACGCATCAGCGAACCCGCCAGCCCAGAGTACCGGAGATTGACTGGGAGACATTTCTAAGAGACTTCTGTGCTAGGTACGATAGTTTGACCAGCTAGTCCAAGGAGGCAAAACTGTTATGCAATATGAACAAGAATTCACTAGGTAAGTACTACCGGGTATATCTGTTAAGTATACACGTAACTACAGTGTTGAATTTGACACAAATTGTTGCATATCTAGGCTCTCCGTGTTTAAGTCATCTGTAGCTTTAGATGAGGATACCAGAGCTCAAAAATTTGAGGAAGGGTTAGCCAAGGTGATTCGGGACCACATTGTTCCACTGTTCCTGCCAACGTACTCTAAATTACTGACACGAGCGTTAGCAGTGGAATAGAACCTGCGACGTGACGAGGTGGATAAGGAGACCAAAAAGAGGAAGGTGAGACAATATACTGGGGGCAAAGCTCAGCTGCTGAGGTTACAAAGAAGCCATATAACCCTCCGCGAGAAGGTAATGCGCCCAATAACTTATCCAATAGTACAGATCATTGTTAGAGATGTAGACGCTGGGGATATCATAAGGAGCAGTGCCGGTGGGCAAATGAGGCGTGCTTCAGTTGTGGAAAGATAGGACATGTGGTGGCAATATGCCCAGATACGACGACAAACCCGTTACAGACAGTCACAGCTAATCCAGCTCGAGCAGGGGCAGCACAAACTGTAATAACACTGGTGCGAGTTTATGCATTGAACCAAGAAGATGCCCAGCGATGGGAAGGGGATGTCATGACAGGTATCATTCTATTAACAGTCGGCCCACCTGAAGAAACTATTAACCTTCGTGTTTGATTATTTGTACTGTTAAGTATTTAAAGATTTGGATATTGTGTCAGGTAAGCTGTTAGTAGCCGGCCATTCGACGAAGGCTTTATTTGATTCTGGTGCCACACATTCATTTTTATCTGAGAGTTTATGAAAATATATAAACTCGCCAAGCAAGAGAATGAAGATCCATTGGTAGTCAGCACTCCCTTGGGGAAGACCATTGCAGTCACCCAATTATGCAAGGATTGTGATATCACAATAAGTGGTCACAAATAAAAAGGAGACTTGAGAGTCATAGGAATGATGGGATTCGATATGATCCTAGGAATAGATTGGCTGACTAAACACCATGCAGTGATAGATTGCATGGGGAAGGTAGTAATCTTCCAGATTCCAAGAGAGCCAGCAATTCGATACGAAAGCGAGATGGGGTAGAGAGATTTTTGGATAGTCTCGATGCTGGAGACAAGGAAATTAGTGCAGAGTGGTGCAACCGCATTTTTAGCCACTGTTCGAGACACAAGGCTAGAGCAGGCACTGGAGGATATACCAATTGTACATCAATTTTCAGACATCTTTTCGGAGGAAGTGCAAGAGCTACCACCAGATCAAGAAGTCAAATTTTAAATAGAATTGATACCCAGGGCAAGTCCAATATCTAAGGCACCGTACCGCATGGCTCCGACAGAATTGAAAGAGTTGAAGGTACAACTGGAAGAGCTGTTAGACAAAGGATTTATCCATCCCAGTGTATCTCTATGGGGGGCCCCAGTATTGTTTGTAAAGAAAAAGGATAGATCCATGCAAATTTTTTTCAATTATCGGGAGCTGAACAAACTCACTGTCAAGAATCAGTACCCGTTGCCACGAATAGAAGATTTATTTGACCAGCTAAGCAAGTATTTTCCAAGATTGATCTAAGGTCAGGATATCGCCAATTGAGGATTAAGGAGGAGGATGTACACTTTACTACGTTCTGAGTAGGAAAGATTATGATGTTGGAATCCACTACCATCCGGGAAAGGCGAATGTGGTAGCAAACGTTTTGAGTAGGAAAGACTCTTACACGGAACAAGAAGAGTTAATAGAAGAGCTAAGAAGATTGGGGATAGAAGACAGTGGGCCAGCAATAGGGATAATAGCAAATCTTGTGATAGAGCCCTCTCTACGAACGTTACTCAGGGAAGGACAGCTAAGAGATGTCACCCTCAAGACCACCCGTCGCTAGGTTAAACGAGGGGAGGTAACTAAGGACTTCCATATTAAAGCATATACATATCTGTACTTTCGGAATAGGCTCTGCATTTTGGCCGTGAAAGAACTGAAGAACTTGGTGCTTGAGGAGGCCCATAATGCTCGTTACACTTGCCACCAGGGAGGAACCAAGATGTACCAAGACCTCAAGCAAGAATTCTGGTGGTCAGGAATGAAGAAGAAAATAGCAGACTACGTAGCTAGTTGCATGGTGCGTCAACTGGTCAAAGTAGAACACCAATGACCGGCCGGGCCTCTGCAACCACTAGAAATTCCAGAGTAGAAATGGGAGAAAATCACAATGGATTTTTTGACTGGATTTCTGAGAAGCTTACATGGGAAAGATGCTGTATGGGTAGTAGTGGACAGATTGATCAAGGGAGCCCACTTTCTGGCCTAAAAATAGGTATGTCCATGAAGCAGATGGCAGAACTCTATATAAGGAAAGTGGTGCGCTTGCACGGGGTTCTAGTTAGTATCACCTCTGATAGAGACACAAGGTTCATGTCTAATTTTTAGAAGAGTCTGCAGGGATCAATGTGGACCAAGTTACAATTCAGTACCGCCTTTCACCCACAGTCAGACGGGCAGTCCGAGCAAACTATACAGACTCTGGAATATATGTTACGGGCATGTGTACTAGACTTTGGGAGAAACTGGGAGAGTCATCTTTCCTTGATAGAATTCGCATATAATAACAGTTTTCAGGCAAGTATAGGGATGGCCCCTTATGAAGTATTATACGGAAGGAAATGACGATCACCAATTAGCTAGAACGAAGTGGACGAGAAAAGAATACTGGTTGAAGAATTGACCAACAAGGTACCGGTCATACGTGAAAGAATTCGGGCAATGCAAGATCAACAAAAGAAATTCGCAGATCATCGCAAGAGGGAACTAGAATTTAAGGTGGGGGATCAGGTATTCCTGAAAGTATCACCTACCAAGGGAGTCAGAAGATTTGGGGTGAGAGGAAAGCTCAGTTTGCGGTATATTGGACCTTATGACATAATAGAACGTATCAGAAAACTTGCATACCCTTTAGCTTTACCTCCCAGCTTGGCTGGGATCTATAATGTATTTTACGTGTCAATGTTACGCAAATACATCCCAAGGGAGGGACAGGTGATTCATGAAATTTCGACAGTACTATAGCCTGACGTAAGTTATGAGGAAATTCCTCTGAGAATCGTAGACGTGAAAATTCAACAGTTGCGAAAGAGGACCATCCAATATGTTAAGGTACAATGTAGCAACCATAGAAAAAGAGAAGCAACCTAGGAGTTAGAGATGGAAATGAAGAACAAGTACCCTTTCCTTTTCGAACAACCCAGTAAGTACCTTTAATTAAGTTTGTGGACAAACTTCAACTAAGGAGGGAAGGATGTGAGGACCAAAAAATTATAATGAATAATTAGAAATTTATGGGAGAGCAAACTGTAATTTATCTAGGGACTAAACTAAACTTTTGCGAAACCTTAAACCCTAGCTTCGCCTATAAAAGAAGGCTGGACGAAACCCTAAAGCTCACCCTTCTGAAATTTTGTTCTCTCTCTTTTAAGGTAGAGGAGATCTTTTGGGCGAGTCTAGGGACGAGGGAGAACATGACAACACTTTTCGAGATGCTAGGGTAAGCCGTCTTGTCCGAATAGTTGTGAATCCGGAAGAAATCGTAGTGATTGATTGATCATGAAACTGTAGGAACTTGAGGAGGACGCCAAAAATTAGGGGAGACGCAGATTGACGATGTTAGGTTAGAAGAAAATGAGGTAAGTCGAACCTCTCTACCATTTGTATTCTATGATCGTATTTGGAACATATATTTGAGTAGTATATTGTTCTTCATTGGGTATTTTATCCATATTTGGGATGTATTTCGCCTGTATGATCATATTTGGGACGTATTCTGTCAGTATTTGATTGTTGTGAGTATATACTGTGTTCGTTTCGTATCCTGCCATGATCTGTGTTCGTTCTAATTTTTTGCCATGCGATCTGTATTCGAGTGGGTGTATCATGTGATCTGTATCGATTCTGTCTGTTCTGGTCGGGATTATTCCAGTGCTTCTATGCCCGTAGAGTACTCTGGATTTTCTTACTCTATGTGAGCACCGGTGATATATGTGCCATGTGGTGAGACTGTACTTTCGTTTCTGTGCCTTTAGCGTGAAGGATTTGTCTTCTGTGCCCCGCAGGTTCCCGATAGTCGTACTCCGAAGTCCGTCTGTGTTTGAGTTGTTGATTTTGATTCTGTCTGTGAAATCTGTGTAAATATGTTTATGTATTTTAATTGTGAGTTTGGCTTACTGAGTTGCGTAAACTCAGCAAAATATGTATTTTGTTTCAGATGCGACGGGGACGGATCGGGTGTGAGAGCTAGAGGCGAGGACATGCATTCATTCATTCGGCTTTTCATTTTAAGAATTTTCTTTGTATTTTTCTTTACGATTTTATGACTTGAGGATGGATTTTATGATTTGAGAAATAAAGATGTCTTGCGGGGATATTTACTCTGCGGCAGTTGACATGCCTTGTTTATCGGGGCGTGACAATCTCAGAGCAATCGATTTCGAATATTATTCATAATTACGATTTCTATTATCAAAGAAAAAGAAAGAAAAGTTAGAGAATTACATTGCGTCGAGACCCTACCACTATCTAAACCTCACATGGCTAGTTAAATGATACATAGATTTAACCTCCCGCTAATCCACAAATTGACTAGTTAAGAGGGATCATTTCACAGCCAATTGGCTAAACGAGCGCTCTTACCACTTAACTTTTGCACACGTCGTGTATGAGATCGCAGCTGCAGATTCTGTAAAAAATCCTGGAGCCGAAAACTTCAATTAAAAAAAAAGAAAAAAATACACCACGAAAACCCAAAGTGTATGAGCCGGAGAGGTCCCGACCCATAAAACGAAGTAGAAATTCCGAAGCCGCAATCGATTGTGAATACTAGAAATCAAAAGATAACCAAACTGTCCCTCGTGATATCGAAAGGCATTTCATCCAGTGCCTCCAAACACACGTACCCAGCCAGTTGGCGTCTCTATCTTGCAACGTAACCAAGTCGCTCTCTCTATATTATTACAACAAAAGACGATGACGATGACGATGACGACGAGATTGGACGTTCCAGCCTTATTCCCTCGTTCGTTTGTGATCATCTTCGTAATCGAAGGAGGACGTTGACCCACGGAACCTTCTCGCAAAATATATATACACCAGATCATATCACCTCAATAAGTGTACACTTGAGGAAGGAAGAAGATGTTGGGGAACGGGATCGTGGGAATACTGGGAGAGACGGGGAACAAGTGGGAACGGAGGGCGCCGTTAACGCCGTCACATTGCGCGAGGCTGTTGCACGCCGGGACCGGCGTGGCGAAGATCGTCGTCCAGCCGTCCACCAAGAGGATCCACCACGACGCCACGTACGAGGACGTCGGCTGTGAGATTTCCGATGACCTGTCTCAGTGCGGGCTTATCGTCGGCGTCAAGCAGCCTAAGGTAGTTAAAACCGTTTCCAATTCGTAAGACTTACACCCGAGACGCGCTAATGATGCTTAATGCATGTGCGTGTGTGTGTGTGGTTGCAGGTGATCCTTCCTGATAGAGCCTATGCCTTCTTCTCTCACACGCACAAGGCTCAGAAAGAGAACATGCCTTTGCTAGACAAGGTTTTTCACCTTTTGTTTCGAATTTTTCCTGTTTGTTTCAAATTTCTTGATATAAACTGTTTGATGAATTGATTTCTGAATAGATCCTGGAGGAAAGAGCTTCGTTGTTTGATTACGAGCTAATCGTCGAGGATAGCGGGAAGAGGATGCTCGCGTTCGGGAAGTACGCTGGTAGAGCGGGGCTGGTCGATTTCTTACACGGGATAGGACGAAGTACTGCTCTGTTTCGCCTTGATGCTGCATTTTTCGTTACACGCCGAATGCTTACTAAGTTTCCTATTTGATGCAGGGTATCTAAGCCTGGGGTATTCAACTCCATTCCTCTCATTAGGTGCATCTTACACGTATCCTTCCTTGGCAGCGGCCAAAGCTGCTGTGATTTCTGTCGGCGAAGAGATCGCTACTTTTGGACTGCCAGCGGGGATCTGTCCCCTGGTCTTCATCTTCACTGCCTCAGGAAATGGTATTCAGAATGTTGTTGATGTTTGTGAGTACTTCTCTTTTTTGGCAATTTTAACCTTTACCCTGCTGGCACTCTGCAGTTTCTCATGGTGCACAAGAGATTTTTAAGCTCCTCCCTCACGCCTTTGTTGACCCGAGCAAGCTTCCTGATCTGTTTGCAGAGGTAAGTCTCGGCCTGTATGATTCTTTTTGTGCATTAGAGTTTAATTTGAGCAGACTTGTCCTGTAAGCACTAGTCACCTCAGATTGAAGTTCTTGTCTTGTATTGGCACAGCCCGGGAATCGCAGTCCAGTTACGAGGACGTCGAAGAGAGTGTCTCAAGTATATGGATGTGTAGTGACTTGTCAGGACATGGTTGAACACATAGATCCTTCAACGTCGTTCGACAAAGTATGTGCTTCACCCTCGCCTTTGACATACTTCCATGGCTCTTCCCAATTAATCAGATCACATTAAGACACGTCGTAACTACTGGCATCTTACATTGCAGGCGGACTATTATGCACATCCGGAGCATTACAAACCTGTCTTTCATGAAAAAATAGCTCCATATGCATCTGTAATTGGTAAGTGATTGCCTTCACCCTTTCAGGAACCTCAGAGTATTTTCCGCTTTTAAATGATCATAATACTTGATTCTTGTACTTGAGTCCCTCAGGGCTCACCTCTGCTTATAGATGATGTCAATTTAGAACTTTTCGAACTTTTCTTCTATTGAATGAAGTCATGCATAGAGATCTGCTAGGAAACTGCAGAGTTGTTCTCTCTTATAGTCGTATGTCGGTCTTGGTATTGAACTAACCAACAAGGTCATCCACACCAATTTTCTCCTTGCAATCACATTATTCTGTCTGCTTGATTTAACAGAATTTATCCGAGTTTATGTTTTCCGATGTTTTAACTTTAATTCCGCCCAGTCAACTGCATGTATTGGGAGAAAAGATTTCCCCCGTTGCTGAGTGTGCAGCAGGTTCAAGATCTAACAAGAAAAGGCTGCCCACTTGTTGGAATAGCTGATATTACTTGTGACATAGGAGGCTCCATCGAGTTCGTTAACCAGAGCACATCAATTGACTCGCCATTTCTCAGGTACCGTCTTCAACCAACGAAGAGGATCGCTTCCTTTCTCCTTTTGATTTGTTCAGTGGACCATGCCAATTTTACACCAGAGTTTTCATTTAAAACCATATGATTAATCCAAACCCTGTGTCACCTGAAAATGCTACCATTCTATCAGATGCAGCTTACTTCATTCTCTGTAACGTAGGTCCTTACTTAGTTATTTGTATGCATTTCTCTGATTAAGTTAGTTATCTTGGTTACCGATGTCTGGTTGAATTTGTGCAGGTACGACCCATTAAAAGGCTCGCATCACAGCGACATGGATGGCGATGGACTGATATTTTCATCCGTTGACATTCTTCCTACACAATTTGCAAAAGAGGTGATTTTTAACTCGGTCGATTTTCTCTGCAACAATATATATAATTTGATTGATATGCAGCTTTACCTAACTAGCTTCCTTTGCTTTAACTACTCTGATAAGGCTTCCCAACATTTTGGAGACATACTGTCCCAATTTATTGGCAGTTTGGCCTCAACAACTGACATCGCCACGTTACCATCACATCTAAGGAGAGCTTGCATTGCTCATGGAGGAGCTCTCACCCCGTATTTCGAGTATATTCCCCGCATGCGAAACTCTGAAACAGAGTAAGCTCTTACATACCTTTCATATTCATAATCTTCTCTTCTCATTAATGAGTACTTGTGTGCCTTTTTCAAGCAGAGATCTCCCAGAAAAGATTGCCAATTCACATGCTACAAAGCAGAAGTTCAGCATATTGGTATCCGCCTCATTTGCGCTATATTTCTATCGTAGAAAATGCATAGGCATCGAGCACTCTATTCGGTTGTAATGGTTGTCAATCTGGCAGGTTTCTTTGAGTGGTCACTTATTTGATCAATTTCTGATAAATGAGGCCCTCGACATTATTGAAGCAGCGGGTGGCTCCTTTCACTTAGCCAAGTGTCAAGTGGGTCAAAGCGCTGATGTAATGTCGTACTCTGAACTCGAAGTAAGTCTCTCCACTTCAGGGACAAAATCCGAAACCAATTACAATGTGGAACTGCTACATTGTTGAAGCAAGTCTAATGGATTTTGCACAGGTTGGGGCGGATGATAGGACAGTTCTTGATCAAATAATCGATTCTTTAACATCTCTTGCCAATGCGAACGAAGACAACGGATCTGTAGGAAGAGAGACAAACAGGATATCCTTGAAGGTCGGGAGAGTCCTGGATAATGGCCATAAGAAGGAGAATGGTACTTCCAAGAAGAATAGTGTTCTGATTATCGGGGCAGGCCGTGTTTGTCAACCGGCTGCTAAGCTCTTGGCCTCGGTTGGGGATATCTCATCTAATGAGTGGTGTAAAGCTTTCAAGGGTAACAGGGTTGAGGAACAGCATGATATCCAAGTTATAGTTGCCTCTCTCTACTTGCAGGATGCTGAAGAGGTATATTCTACAAATTTCTAAATTTCATATTTCGAAAAACATTTTCAACTTATGCTATATATAGATATTGCACTCAAACAGCAGCATATACATAGCTCTTTAAGCAAATTTGATGTGTTATTGCTTTTCCAATGGACCTTTCATAGACTGTTGATGGCATCCCCAATGCAGTAGCTACGCAGCTCGACGTTAGTGATCGTGAAAGCCTTCACAAGAACATTTCTCAGGTAAAGGACTTCTCACGTTTGTTGCTGGCTGAAATATGTATGTGCTTGCCGCATCATGATACTACTCCCCGGTGCAGGTCGAGGTTGTTATCAGCTTACTTCCTGCCAGCTGCCACATTCTTGTTGCAAACGCTTGCATTGAGGTACAATTATGTGCTATTGTTCAACATCATTCTTGTCATCTGAAGTTCATTTCAGCTCCAATAACCATTTTGGTAACGAGATACATTATTTTGCTTAATTTCAGCTCAAAAGACATTTAGTTACTGCAAGTTATGTTGATGAGGCCATGTCAATGCTTGATGGGAAGGCGAAGGCTGCTGATATTACGATTCTTGGTGAGATGGGCTTGGACCCCGGAATAGGTAATCTCCATCTCAGAACTCCGAATACTTTTATCAGCTGCATTCCTTGAAAATCATATCTAAATCCAAAACATGGCCGTTGATGACTGCACATATTGTCGTCCGTTAAGAAATTGGCATTTTCTCCAGATCACATGATGGCGATGAAGATGATCGATGAAGCACGTGCTCAGAAGGGGATAATAAAATCTTTTACTTCCTACTGCGGGGGACTTCCATCCCCGGCTGCAGCAAACAACCCTTTGGCATATAAATTCAGGTAGATTCTAGAGCTTCTTAAGCTTTAAAAAAGTTCACTACAAATAGCAGCTGTTAACACATTTTCTTTTTTTCTTATCTTAAGTTGGAGTCCTGCGGGAGCTGTCCGTGCAGGAACGAATCCTGCGACTTACAAATCTCAGGGAGAAACTGTACATGTTGCTGGTAAGTTGTTCGTGTCACCACATTATTCCGACTAAGACATGGAAATGGAAAATAAATTCTCACTTCACAGTACAAACTTGCAGGTGATAGACTTTATGATTCAGCTGTGAGGTTTCGAATGTCTGATCTTCCGGCTTTTGCATTAGAATGCCTTCCAAACCGCAACTCTTTAGTCTACGGGAAGTTATACGGGATAGAAAATGAAGCATTGACTATCTTCCGTGCAACTCTTCGCTATGAAGGCATGAGAACTTTTGGCTTTGAATCTTTCTTCCCTGCCAACTGCTTTTCCCTAGATTATTAACTGATCACCTTTCAGGTTTCGGAAAAATCATGGGAACACTCGCAAGACTCGGTATTTTCAGCTCTGAATCTCATCCACTTCTGAGACATGACAAGAGACCAACATTTAACACCTTCCTGTGCGAACTTCTTGGTTTGACTGGCGAAAAACAAAGCGGAACTCTGTTGGGAGAGGAGGGTATTGCGGAGAGGATTATCGCACTTGGACATTGCAAAGAGCAAAGTGCTGCAGTGAATGCAGCCAAAACTATACTGTAAGTACTTAACTTTCATGCTGCTGCTTTGCAGAGAAAGTACACTTCATGTTGTGGCTTGACTACATGTGTTTTAAGTCAACTTCTGCTTTGCTTCAATTCAATTTGCTGCTTTTGTTTGTACTTCCGATGTGTTAGATTCTTGGGACTCGATGAGCAGACGGAGATTCCAGCATCATGCCAAACTCCATTTGACGTTACCTGCTCCCGCATGGAAGAGCGTATGAGCTATTCTAGCACAGAGCAGGTATTTTAGCTGGTTTAAGAAGTACATAATCCGCCATCTTCGGCTTATGGGTCAAGGCACCTGGCCCCTGCTATGCTGTTTAATAAATTCCACCAACATTTGCCTTGTTCACGGCCAGGATATGGTCCTTTTGCATCACGAAGTGGAGGTAGAATACCCGGATCGGCAACTCAGAGAGAAACACACAGGGACTTTGTTGGAATTCGGGACGACCACGAACGGAAAACAAATCACAGCTATGGCTCTCACTGTCGGCGTCCCTGCCGCCATTGGAGCGCTGGTACATTCTACACTCCCGTCTTGCTCCTGTACGTAGAGACTAATAATGTATAAAGGCCTTCAACTAATATCCTACTGTTCTGATTGTTGCCTCAGCTTCTACTAGAGAACAAGATCAAGACCAGAGGCGTCCTTCGGCCTCTCGAGCCCGAAGTGTACATCCCAGGTAACAAAACACTCACTTTGCCTGTAACTTGCACGTCAAGTGCAAGTTGGCTAATTGCGTGGAATTCTCAAAGCAAGTTTGCTTTTTTTTGGTAGCCCTTGACATATTACAAGCGCAAGGAATCAGGGTGATGGAGAAGGTCCAGAAATAGTCCTCTTCTGTAGTATCCATGTTTCGCATCCTCTCTGTCTTCTTCTACTCATTATTACTTCTTGCAAGTTCCTGCATGTATATAGACAAGTGGTGTACATATGAAAGCCTCGTGTTTTTTTTTATATCGGCTGGTATTTGAACTAATTTAGGTTTGAGCCGGATAAGATAATTGGAAGATGGCAACATTCTCTCGACAAATATATAACACTGACATTTCGAATAGTTCAAACTCGATATATTTTGGTTAAAATAAAATAACTATATCGTTGGTACAAAAGCCGCAGCCTCGTGTTAGGATGATGCTTCCTCTCATGCTATGAGCTACACTTTATTTCCGCAAATGCTGGAACTTGGAGGTGCCCAACTTCTCACAGAGTGACTAAATAAATAAAATTCTGAAAGTGCTATAAAATAGCAGGATTGAGAATTGAAGAAATAACAGCATAGCTAAATCAAAATAGAGAACTTAGATAGAAGAAGACAAGTGAATATCCTTTTATGTTTTCTTTATTATTTTAAAAAAATTTGCTATTATTTAAGTGTTGGACAAATTACCCTCAGGTCCCTAGTCTATGTCATAATTACGGGTAGGTCGCTACTATTCAAAATATTATTTTGCCGTCCCTGCTCTTTGTTTAAATGTTGGTCTCGGGTCCCTGACTGACATCATCACTCTTTTTTTTGTCATGTGAAATGACATTTATACTCTTTAAAAATATCTCCTTTAACTTCTCACAGATGCATTTTTTTATTTAAGGGTATAAATGTCATTTCACATGACAAAAAAATGTAAATTTTTATTTTAGTTTTTGTCTTGACATACACAGATTCTCTTATGTTGTCAGAACACTTGTTCGTGCCACATCATATTAACCAATTTCCCTCTCAAGAACGCTCGCGAGCTCAGGGTCTAAATCAATTTTCACTCGTGAGCTCAGGGTTTAAACAAATTCCCTTCTCAAGAAAGCTCACGAGCTCAAGCTCTAAACCAATTTCCCTCTCAAGAACGCTCGCGAGCTCAGAGTCTAAACCAAAAAAAATCGTTCCAATTTCCCTCTCAAGAATGCTCATGAGCTCATGGTTTTCTCTCGATTTTGACATCCTCAAGAAGCTAGGTTTTTTATGCAGCCCAATTTTTTGCCGAATCTTATGTTGCAAATTTTGCAGCGCGCTGCATTCTGTTTTCCGAAACCCATGCTACTGCGACTCGTTTGTACTCACAGCTGCTAGAGCATGAGTGTCGGCTAGTACAAATGTGTCCCGATGATCCCGAAATCAATAATCTCTGAGGATGGATTGCTAAGCTAAATGAAGATCACCGACAGAGCACTGATGACTTTACAATTTCTTTTGAACGATGTGCAACTAAAAGAGCAATATGCAATGAACGAGTGGCTGAATTCATAAGCTACTACAACTGCGGCAAGAATGCCCATCGCTACACCAATCATCAATCTCGGGCACCTGCCCTGACCTGCGGGGTCATGTATATGTTTGATAATCAACACTTCTGACTGAACACGTTATCAATTGGCCACCAGACCACAGTCCCGGCCAGATACACACTGCAATGAGATTTGGTAATTTCAACGATAAAGATTCCTAAGTCATGAATTTCCATCCTTGCTTGGTTATTCATGCAAATAAGTGTAAAAAATTGCTCTATAAAATTTGTCAAGCTACTTACTTCACTTCACACATTTTCAGTAACTAAATTGAGTTTCCTTTGGAAAAAAATACAATGATATATTTCTCAATTCACTACAACCTCCCCATACCAAAAAATGACACCCCCTCCTATTCAGTGCAATCTTTGTGAATTTACTTTCCAAACCACTCATCCCTAATTTCTCATAGAAGTGTGCTCGCAGCAAAGCACAGTTGGAGTGTCACAAGTGCAAGAGACGCTTCGTGGATCCCAAGGAAAGGAAGAAACACCTTGAGGTCAACACATGCTCCAAGTGGAGCAAAGGTAGTAGCAAGTAGTGTTATTTTTTAAACTGTTAATGGTGTCTCTCTAAATTCATTTCACTTGGAAAAACACAAAATTTTTCCTCTACAATCACTGCAACCTCAATCCAAAAAATGACACTCCTCTTATTCAATGTAAGCTTTGTAACGCTACTTTTCATACCCACGCTCTTGATTTTCACCAAACTAGCATTCATTCCAAAGTCTACTTGGAGTGCAAAAAGTGCAAGAGACATTTCATGAATACCGACAAAAGGAAGAAATATTAAGAAGCTAATACTTGTTTTTTTAGAAGGAGCTAATACTTGTTCCAAATGGATCAAATGTAGTAAGTAGTGTATTTTTTAAGTAATGTTGTTTTAATTCAGTGTTTCCTAATGATACATATAATTGAAGCAATCTCAATTATGTAAATATAATATATTTACTTATTGTTCTTATGTTCTTGGAACATGATCGTTGTTGCCTCTTGTATTAGAAATTCATGTCCTATCATGAAGGAAGTCATATGCGCAATTCATGAAAACTAATGGTGATTCAATGGAACCCAAATCATATAATTTTTGTTTAATTCTTCATGCAACATGTCTAAAATTTGCTCTATAACTATAACTTTGCTCTTCACTAACACAAGCCAACTTCTGCATCAATCCAAGGAGCATCCAACATCTCAATTTGCATGTCACAAACGCAGGAGGATGTTCGATGGACAAAGAGGGTTCCCAAGAGCTTCAAATGTGACATGGACAAAGATAGTGACAAAATGAGGCATATGTACGACGTGACCACGAGAAATTTCTTGGAGAGTAGAGCTCGAAGTTCCTTACGGTAAGAGATTTTGTGGATCATATTTTAATGGTTGACTAAGCACAATTGACGAGGTCCAAGGATCACCTAATGAATTAGTAATAAATATGATCAATCTTTACTCCAAACATTATTCTCTGATTGAGCTTCCTCCGTTAAAGTGCGTTCTTTGTTTGTACTACGAGTATACTATCACAAAGCTTATTCTTACTTTGGATCCCGCTTTGAATCCACAAGATTTTTCGGCTTCAACATCAACATTAGCCATAGAGAAATGAAATAGACATTAATTATTGCATGACAAACCAAATTTATTTTTCCATAACGAACCAAACTTGATAGGTCCATGAGTTATCAAACAGCTGCGAGTGGCATCATACAAACGAAGCTCTAATTGTATTTTTTAACAAGTGTGTCATCCTATTAATTTTTTTTCACCTGTCGGACTCTATTGATATATTTTTTAAAAGAACTTGGGATATTAATTTTTTGGAGATGAGTGGGGTTCTCCACGATTTGTAGAGCAGGAAAAGAGATATTCTTGCATGACAAATCAAAATATTGAGATCATGCATGTATTAAATAAAAGAAAAAAATCATGGCGAACTGAATTTATTTATAAGGGTATTTATCTTGGAAAGCAGTAAAAGTATGTTCAAAGACTTTAGTAACACATATTTAAAATTATTTAACTTAAAAAATTGAACCAGTATTTAACTTAATAAAATAAAATTTCTAGAACTACCCGATAACAAACACGGTTCAGAACCATTCTCAACCATCTAAACCTTATACCATATTTGAGTTAAGAATCTAACCTAGCTTAAGAAATCTACTCTCATGTAGTTAATATTTGAGTATGTATCAGATGTACTCTCGCTTATATAATCAAATTAAGAGATAATTACTATCAGGACTCCAGGGTATAGTCAAATAGACTCTGAGGACCCTGTAGTTTTCCTACTAATTACTGAGCTCTTGGAGTTTGGTTATAATTATACTCTCGGGCCCCTGGCTGATGTCAGCAGTTATTTTTGCCTTTTTTAATCATAGAAATGACATTTATGCCTTTACAACAAAACAAACAAAAAAAATACATAAACCTATCGTCTTCCTCGCCGTTCCAATCGACCCCGACCCACATCGAAATCCGACGTCGTACCGGTCTCCTCCTCTCTCCCCTTCTCCTCAAGGTACGCTCCCAACCCGCTAAAACCCTAAGCACCTATACCGTCTCCAACCACTACCCACCCCAACTGCCTCCCCATAACCAGTGGACTCCCCCTCCGCCTCCCGGCAACCCATGGGGCCTACCACCGACACCACATGCTCACCCTCCCCCGCCCGGCTCCGAGCAGGGGTACGGCCGTCAATTCACTCCTCACCATGGAGGAGGCGGCGGTGGGTACCAACAGTAACAGAGGAATTATATGGGGGAATACCCTAATAATCGAAGCAATTCCAATCCTAATTTCAATACGGGGAGATACCCTAATCCAGGCAATCCCGGGTTTAGTAGTAACCCGAATCCTAATTTCAATACAAGGGGATACCCTAAGCTAAGTAATCCCGGGTTTAGTAGGAATCTGAATCCCAATTTTAATCGGGGATATCCTATCACTGCCAATCCCAATCTCGGTTATCCCCAACAGCAGCAGCAGCAGCCGGGAGTACAACAGCCACCGACGTATCAAGGTCAACCTTGGCAGAACCAAGTGCCCCAGCAAGGTAGAATCCTGGACGCGGGGAACGAGGAGCGGGATCGTGCTATTGACGATCTGAAGACATTGTGCAAGGCTAAGAACATTAAGGAAGCTCTTAAGCAGACCGGTAGGACATCGAATTTCGATCTAAGACATCGGTACGACTATGAGTTTATTATATTTTTTTGTTTGTTTTTGTGTAAGGGCATAAAAGTCATTTCCATGACAAAAAAAAGGCAAAAATAATTGCTGACATCAGACAGGGACTCAAGAATATAATAATAACCAAACTACAGGGGCCCAGAAATTAGTAGGGAAACTACAGGGTCCTCAGAGTCTATTTGACTATACCCTAGGGTCCTGATAGTAATTATCACTAAAATTAATATGTGAGTATACATCTTAATCTTTGTTACATGATTGTAGTCTCAATTATGTAATCACTACTATCCATAACAAATTTAATATTTGAGTATGTCTCATCATCTTTACCTAGAGTTGTACACAATTATATAATTACTATATATCCATAACAAATTTAATCACTACTATCCATAACAAATTTAATATTTGAGTATGTGTCATCATCTTTACCTAGAGTTGTACACAATTATATAATTACTATATATCCATATACATGTGAAATAACGAATATGTATGGAAATGACAAACTAAGACTACATTTATCCAAAACTCAATCCTACCCAATTTTCTAATAAATAATTAATTTATCTTTCATCCATATACATAACTTACAACTCCAAAAATTTTAGACTTTATCAATGACACCTAGGGGTGTGCAAACGGTATTCTGTATTCGGTATTACCGTATTTTTTTGGTATTCGGGAGTTTGGGATCGGGATTTCGGTATTCGGGATTTAATTCGGTAGAGTTTTTGTGAAAATTTTGGTAAATTCGGTATTCGGTAGAAATTTGGTATATCGGTGTATTATTTCGGTAATACCAAAAATTCCGAAGTACTAAAATGTAAGTTTACCAACCTATATATAAAATGAAAAACCCACTCCCCACCCACATCCCTCTCCCTTTCGGCACTCTCTCAGTTTCCCCTCTTTCCCCTTCCATTTTCTTTCTTCTTTAACCCACACACCAACCAAATCCGGCGAGCCACCTCCACGAGCCACCGCCATGAGACACCAACCGGCGACCACTGTAGCTGTCCTCCAACACATCCATCTCCCTCTCGGATCTCTCTCTCACAGTTTCTCTTCTTTCTCCTTCGATTTAGGATTTTGTATTTTGGGATTTTGCAATTAGATTGTCAATTTGTGTATAATTTTGACTTGCTGCATGTTGGTTTCCTACATTCGCGGGAGATGGGTTTTCGATTTAGGGTTTTCCATCTGAGATTTCGATTTAGGGTTTTCAATTTGGGATTTTTGAATAAGGATTTTTGATTTGGGGTTTCAAATTCGGTATTTTTAGGATTTTCGGTATTATACCAAAATTTTAATTTGGTATTCGGTAGATACCGAAATAATTTCGGTTCGGGATCGGTATGGATTTTTTTTGTAATTCGGTATTCGGTATTTTTCGGGATCGGTATTCGGGATCGGGATATCCCGAATGCTCACGCCTAATGACACCAACCCAACTTTTTTATAAGCAATTGTTGGTTTATCAGGAAAAAGATAACCCAATCCCAAAATGCATTAACCGATATAATTGTACTTTTTGATGTAATTGCATTAAGTTATCAAGTCTAATGAATTGGTAATGAATACCGATTAACCAAAATATAATAAAAGATAAACCAAAATTTAGATCATATGATAAAATCTTCAATGAGTGCTATACTACAATAGGTTAATTAATATTGTACTATTTTTTTAAGGCAGCAGAAACAGACAATCTATGTTTTTTATATTTGATAGGAAATAATCTATGATCTTTATGTACTTTGACAGGAAATAATCTACGAACTTTATGTACTTTGATAGATGTAATCCATGATAGACAATCTATACTTACCAACCAAGAAATCAAAAAATGATAGAAAGAAATGCAAGCCCATAGGCTAAGTATGATATCCCATTTTGCAGAGCGATCAGAACCTTTAATTTTTCTAAATGCTCATCATAACCCATCATCTTGGGCATGATTGACCCTTTTACTGTGATAATCAGAGCAATACCAGAAATCATAATGGGCAAGATGTTAATGAACGACTGACTGGAGGGCAACACGCCCTAAAGTTTCCTGCCTCCTACAGCCTCTTGTTCTTTGCCTCCGGCAGACTCTTGCCTCTTACAAGCTCTTTTTCTCTCCTGTAGATTCTCTTACCTCCTGCAAGCTCTTCTTCTCTCTTGTCTTCTACATGCACTTCTTCCCAAGTAGAGTGACAAGCTCTTGTCTCTTTCTCTTCCCTCCTGTAAGTTTTTCTTCTCTCTTATCTTCTACAGGCACTTCTTTCCCAAGTGGAGTACCTCATGCATGCTCTTCTTCCACTAAATTTTTGTTGTTGAATTATAATTCATTTTTGTTAATTTATTTAAATAATTGTTGATTTTTATTTGTGTAATTACAATGATTTAAGCCATGACCCCATTTGCCAAAAGTAAGTTATTTTCTTTCTATTAAAAAAATGGTATTCAAAATGACGGATAATATTTAATCGAGTAAGAAATTTTAATTTATTTACTTAAGATCTTAAAAATATAAAAAAATTAATAGGAATATTACTCTAATTTATTGGATCCAACTGTATTTAATATAAAATAACATTGCATTGATAAAAAGTTGGTATATGTGAAATTTTAACAATCAGATCAACTGATAAAGAATTATTTTATTTGATTCATTAAAATTGACTATTTATGTGGAGTGTTTTGTTGTTATTTGTACTTCAGTCTATCTTAAATATGATTAATAGTCTACTAATTTAGATATTAAAATAATTTCAGAAAAACTCAATCAGCTTAAGAGAAAAGAAATTCCCTTACTAACAAACAAATAAACAGCCAGCATTCCAGCTTACTGGGCGAGGCCACTTGTTGTCCAGAGAGACTCATCAAACAAGAAATAAATAAATCTTAATAAAACAAGACCAAGGGACAAGTGAAAAATATAAAAATACTAATGACTATAGTGAAATTTGGGATAGTTAAATGAGTACTTATATTTTTTACATGTTGAAAGGATTATCCAGAGTGGATCTGGTCTTGACTTCACAAAACCAGTCAGGCCCGTCCTGAAGTGAAGCTAAGCCGTTGGATTAGGCCTTATAAAAATCTCGCTAATCCGACGGTCAATATTGAGGCGGGGTATTTTCATCTTTTTTCTCTCTCCCTTTTCTCTCTCCCTTTTCTCCCTTTCTCTCTCCTCTCCATCTCAACATAAACCCGTCACCAGTCGCCCAGAGGAGAAGGTCGACGCCGATGAGGTGAAGGTCGATGCCGATGAGGAATGTTGACCATTGAGGAGCATCCGCGCGACAGCGGGAGGAGGAAGTCGTCCTCCCAATTGGGCTGGGATGAACCTTAAATCCTGAATTGGGGATTTCCTCCCCAAATCCAAAATTCTCAAGTCGACAATGCATGTGACTGATGACGCGGCCAGAATCTCTGCCGGTGACCTCGGGATTGACACCGGCCACGATGAGGCCTTCGAGAACCTCCTCGACGCTGGGATCCAGTTAGAGCTTATCCTGGGGGGAGCGGCAGGAGGGCGGTTACCTAGAGAATAAGGGTTTATCAAATCCGAACGACGACGAATACGGCTTCTGAGGGGACTCCAGTGGATGACGACGACGAGATGGACCTCTCTCTCAACGTCGTCCCCTACATCATCGACCTCCTCTCTCGCGATTCTATTTTTTTTTACTTTTATATTGAATGGTATGTCCGATTATGTCAAATGGTATGTCCGATTATGTCGAATGGTATGTCCAGTTATGTTAAATGGTATGCCCAGTTATGTCCAAATGGTATGTTCGGTTATGTCGAACTAGTATGCCAATTATATTAAATGGTATGTCCGGTTATGTAAAATAGTATGCCAATTATATCGAATGGTATGTCCAGTTATGTAATTTGGTATGCCGATTATATCAAATTGTATGTCTGGTTATATTAAATGATGTGCTCAATTATATCGAATGGTATGTCTGGTTATGTCAAATGGTATGTCCAATTATATATAATGGTATATTTGAATGGTATGTAAAAATACTTATAATAAAAAATTAAATGGTATAGTACATAAGATGTACGCCATACCATTTTGTCATGACACGGTATACCATTTTATTATGACGCGGCATACCATTTTCTCATTACCGGACATACCATTTTCTGACGTGTATGTCATTTTTTTTCCTTGGTCAATTTTGCCCCTGTTTTTTGAATATATGATTTTGTCATCGATAATGAGGCCCGTCCTGAAATGGGCCATTGATAACCAAATCCGGTCCCAGGATAATCGCACCTTGGTCGGTGGACCTTATACGCAACGTATTAGGTTGAAAACTGATGCACGCTGGCTGGCTAAAATGAAAAGAGGAAAAAAATTAAGAGAAAAGTCCACTTAAGTACCCTGTAGTTTTTCCGATTATCACTTGAGTATCCTGTGGTTTAAAATCGATAGAACTGGTCCAACTTATTCCAATTTTTATCACTTAAGTCTACCCAATCCGGTTCGCCCTTTTTTTGTCAAAACGCGTCGTCTCGATGCTTACGTGGAGTACCACGTGGTAGTGACCGGATTATTTGATGTTGACGTGGTGGTGGTTAAATTACCAAATACTACCTAATATATTTATAACTTTTTTAAAAAAATCCTTTGTTCTCCTCTCATCCAGAAAAGTCAGAAAAAATAATAAAAAGGGGGCATGCCGAGAGTCCAACCTGGTACCTCTCGCACTCACCCAAAGCGAGAATCATACCACTGGACCAAACGTGCACTTTGTTTTCTCGTGATAAAACGTATAATAAATACATTAACAAAGTGAGAATTATACCTCTCCCACTCACCCAAAATCTCCAACAAAAACCAGAAAAGAGAAAAAAAAAACAGGAATAAAAAACCCAGAAACGATGTCCATCTCATCTCCTCTACGATCTTCCTCTTCAACCTTCTTCCCTCACCATCCTCCCTCACCACGACTTCCCTTCTCATTCCCCCTACCTCGCCGCCGCACGGGTCAAGAAGGGATATCCTAAACCCGCCGTCGGACGGAATCTCCAACCTCCGCTTCTCCAACCACAGTGACCACCTCCTCGTCTCCTCTTGGGACAAGGTAACTTCTCTCTCCCCTTCCTCCCTTATCTCTCCAACCCAGAAACTGAACTTGGACTCGATATCGTTAGTCCTCTTGCAATTAATTTCCTCCTCCTTCTTCCCAGGAGCGGCCGCCTCGGCCCACCCAGAAGACCGAGCCCCTCCTCGACGGCCCCAAACAGATCCTCGATATCGCTGACGTCCTTCGCCTTCGACAAGCACCTCCTCCTCCAACGGCTCCTCCTCGTCCCCAGGCATGGGGAGGATGGGCAGTCGGCCTACAGCCTTGCTCTGAGCTTGCCTCGTCATCGTTGTCTTCGTTGTTGTACAGCGAGTGAGCGAGAGAGACGGAAGAGAAGCAGAGAGTAAGAGAGACGGAAGAGAAGGAGAGAGCTTTCCTTGGTTTTTCTCTGGGTTTATGTTGAATTTTCTCTGGAGAGAGATGAGTGAAGGGGGGGGGGGGGGGGGAAGAAGACGAGAGGAGGAGAAGGGAAGGGTTTTTTGAAAATTTATAAATAAATTAGGTACTAATATGTTAATTTACCCATTGCCACGTCAGCAATGACTAATCCGGTCACTACCACGTAAGCGCTCAGACGACGTCGTTTTGACAAAAATGGGTGAACCGGGTTGGGTAGACTTAAGTGAGCAAAAATTGAAATAAGTTGGACCGGTTCTATCGTTTTTAAACCACAGGGTACTCAAGTGATAATCGGGTATACCACAGGGTACTTAAGTGGACTTTTCCCAAAAATTAAAAGAGAGAATTATTAATGCCGCCACCGACCTCCGTCTCCAGGCGCTCCGGCGACGGCCACACCACTATACCAATGGATCCCCTGGTTCCAACGCGGAGACCGCGTAATCGGACCGGCGAGGAGGCAGAGAAGATGAGACGGATGATAATGAGGAGAAAGAATACGAAGAGATAGAAGTGGAGGAGGAAGAAGAGGAATACGAAGAGATAAAAGTGGAGGAGGAAGAGGAATTTGAAGAGATAGAGGTGGAAGTTGAAGTGGAAGAAGAAGAGAAGGAGTAGGAGGTCAAAGAAGAGCACGATGAGTTAGGTTCTCATGAAGGAGAAGATTCTAGATTCCATGGTTAGTTCTCCGATCTTTTTTCCATCGATTAGCTGTTTTTAAGTTGATCCCTATTTGCTTAATTATTCTATTTCTACTTCGTTTTCCTGCTTCTATAGATGAAGTTATTGCAACTACATGAACATGAAGTTAGGTAATGAATTTTAGAATTAGTTTTCGAGTTCCTTTGAGAATGTTAGATGAACTGGGATGCGTGATGGCCGTCAGTGATCTTTGTTTCGATGTGATCCTAGTATAGCAGAGAGATTAAACGGATCTGTTAGGAATTTAGCAACTAGAGAACAAGATCGCACAAAGAACACGGAACAAGAGAATTACGTGGTTCGGCCTAATGTCTACGTCCACGGTGAGAAAGGAGAAATTTTATTGATGAGTTTCCGAGCCACAAAGCTATACAAAATCTTAGGGTAACATGTCTTTATATAGAGACAAACCCTTGGTGTACAAGTAACCTATCTAGGTCTAATTAGGAGTCCAGAATCTAGTCAAAATAGGAATAGGAATAGGAAATAAGTCTTTCCTATTTCTCACCATCCCAACAATCTCCACCTTGGCGAGAAATCATCTCGTGGAAGAACCATGAAGCTCCACCCGAACTTCAACAAACTCCACCTTGACAAAACACCGCCCCATGAAGAACCATGAGATCTTGCAAAACCAATCCAACTCCACCGACTCCATCTCGGACCATAGATAAGTGCATCAATAAGACCATCTCAACTTTCTCTTCACCTTTTGTTCAATCACTTGGAGCCAGCCCCCAAGCTCGAGCTTCTGAGCTTGCTTGGCCTATTCTCTCCAACCTCCATCGAACTCCAACTAGCAAGTCCACCTGCTGAAGCAAACTTGTGACCAATAGATGCGCTCTCTATTTTTTGGTCAACCCCATGCTCCGCAACCTCGAACTGCTTCTCCGCTGGACCTTCTTGCCTCATACCAATGCTACATGCCATAGCATACAAAGGGCAACCTTTTGTTCCACCAAGTAGAACCCTCGACATGCCACGAACTCCACCGTTCGGCCTTGAGTGAGATACCTGATTCGCCCGTGGTGCTACCAACGGCTTCGCATTCCCCATGCAAAACCTACCCAACACCTTTGACGTGCACGCCCTTTTAGACAACCATAGCAGGAACTTGCTAACTTTGTCTTTGCGAATCTCAACTCTACTCAAACCATTCATGTCAAGCTTTTGCTCCATCACACAAGAGCTTTTCTCCCCTCTATCAGAACCCAACGAGGTGACTCCACCTACAACCGTGTTTCCCACTAACCTGTAGGTGTTTCTAGCATTCCTTTCACCCTTCATCACCACCACAGCATCCTTCTCCACCTCCATTAGCCCGCCTACAACATTATAGTTGTACCCACTATAATCCAAGGCTCCTAACGAGATCAAATTCCTCTCCAACTTTGGAACATGCCTAACCCCTCACAATTTTCTCTCAACACCATCCCACATCTTAATTCGGATATCACCTATGCCAGCAATTCTACAAGTAGAACCATCACCCATAGTCACCATACCTGAATCAATGAACTTGTAGGTGTCGAACCACCCTCTCTTGGGCGTCATGTGGAAAGAGCAAGCGCTATCCAAAATCCAGGAAACAGAATGCTTTGGACTTGACAAAATAGAAAGAAGATCACCATCTGACCCGTCCGAATGTGAGGCCACATTCACGGAACCTGATCCTTTTTCCTCACGATCCCGAGTTCTTCTTGGACAATCCTTCTTCACGTGCCCTTTTTCTCCGCACTCGAAGCAATTTCCCTTGAACCTCCTTGACCACGACTTGGATCCCTTCCTATCTTTTGCCCCACTACGATCACCATGGCTACCCCTCACAACTAGCCCTTCCACTTGTTCATCGTCAATTTTCCTTCTTTGATGAAACCCTAGCAGAGCACTTGTGATATCTTCCAACACCAGGGACTCCTTCCCCCAAGTTAAAGTTGTAACCAAATTTTCGTAGGAGCCAGGTAAAGAATTCAGCAGCAACAATGCCTTGTCTTCTTCCTCGAACTTCACATTAACCTTTCTCAAGTCGCTCACAAGTTGACTGAAACCATTAATGTGTTGGCTCAAATCCAAGCCCTCCTTCATCTTGAGCCCGTACAATCTTTGCTTAAGATAAAGCTTATTCGACAAAGACTTAGACATATACCTTGCCTCCAATTTCTTCCATACCTCAGCTGGTGACTCCTCATCCATGACGTGATACATCACATCATCCGCCAAGCACAAGCGAATTGTCGCCACCGCCTTGGCCCCCATCTCCTTCCACTCTTGCTCCTCCATCTTCTCGGGCTTCTTCTCCGAGAGCGCGATGACCATCCCTTGTTGCACGAGGAGATCCTTGACACGCCTTTGCCATAACCCAAAATTCGAAGAACCATCGAACTTCACAAGAGCAAACTTCGCGCCGTCCGTCATCCTCCAACCCAAGCTCTGATACCAATTGTTAGGAATTCAGCAACTAGAGAACAAGATCGCACAAAGAACACGGAACAAGAGAATTACGTGGTTCGGCCTAATGCCTACGTCCACGGTGAGAAAGGAGAACTTTTGTTGATGAGTTTCCGAGCCACAAAGCTATACAAAACCTTAGGGTAACATGTCTTTATATAGAGACAAACCCTTGGTGTACAAGTAACCTATCTAGGTCTAATTAGGAGTCCAGAATCTAGTCAGAATAGGAATAGGAATAGGAAATAAGTCTTTCCTATTTCTCGCCATCCCAACAGGATCAGGTCGCGGTCTGCAAGCTTCTGCGCAAGTAGTTTTGTTGGACATTGAAGCACATTGCAAGTAGTGAAAAGTGTCGATTGTGTTGGAGCATTTAGGTGTGTTAATTTACCCTTAGATGATTCACAGTTTTTCCAAAAGCTTTTTTATGCTCTTATCAGCGGTTTTCAGGCTTAGATCTGTGCCGGTTAGGTGGTTGATTTTCAGATTGGGTATGGCTTCTAATCGATATTCTTTTCGACGAGGCCTCTTAAAGAAGTAGTTGTAGCGACTGGGGGTGGAGGGGGATCAGATACGGGTGAGCACCGGTGGCTAATTTTGAGAGGGGTTGGAAGGCAAAGGTAACAAGGGAACCAACCCTAAGGACTGTGTTTGGCTGACCATTGTGAATTAGTTGGTTAGATTAAGAAAGAGATGAACATTAATGGTTCATATCAAATAAGATTGATATTGTTGAATGATATTTAATTTTCTCAGTAACTTTTCTTCAAATTTCCATAATTTATGTCACGTAAAGAGAGTTGTAATAATAATATGTAGATGACGTTGAAGGGCACGAAGGATACGTGGTTGGGAAGACAGCATACGTGGTTTCTGAAGGGCACGAAGGATTGAGTCAACCTCAATAATTTGAAAAGTTGGTGCCTTTCGATTGATGTGAAAATTGGAGTGCCCAAAACTTATTTCTTTAGGTAGGAACTACTTGGAATAGGATACATGATATGGGCAGGCAGTCCTCCCGAAGAAAGGATTTCTTATGGTGTACTCGTGCCCTATTTGTAAGAAGAAGTTGGATTTGGTGAACTACAGGTTTGGGCTTACACAATCTTTTGAATTGAGTAGTGGATGGACTGAGGTTTAGGCTTGGAGAACTTTCTGTTGTATACGCCTTCAGTAATGTAAAGATGCCACAATCTTCTTTGTTTTCTTTTCGCCGAATTCTGAAAAGATCTGTACACGAGATTTTGATGAGGAAGGGAGAAACTGTCAGTATTACATGCTTTTGTCATTCTGGTATGCAGAGACACCCTTGGTGTCTTTTAGACTTCATAGAATTTGCAGTCTTGCAATTGCTTTACTTTATTGTACATAGGTGCACACTTTACGCTTTCCTTGCACACTGTTGTCTTCCTTGTCTCTTTTGTGGATTATTTTCTTGATGGCTCCTGCTTATGTCTCCTATCATGTTGGTCTTGCTCTGACTCTGGAAGCCAATGTGTTGAACACGATCATGATTGTTAGATAATGCTGAATTTGACTTAAGAAACAACTGCCATTAATATATATCAGCACGAAAGACATGAAAAAACCTCCCTACCCGTCAACCCCTTGCTCCTCTTCTTTTCTTTTCCGTTCTTTTTGGTTTTAAGACCAAAGCCATAAACATTAAACATCCACCTCCACCACCTTCACTTGCTTATATATTAGCCGCTCTCCTGATGCCCCCATAACAATCCTAAAGAAGGAACCATATGTTTTTCTAATCTATGCTTTTTGGGTCGAGCAGCACTATCAAACCATATTTAGAAATGACTATTTTAATGATATTTTTTACATTTAGCAGGACTTACTATATTTACTATTGCTACATTAACCAAGATTCTATGTATCTATCTATATACATACATTTGACGGGGAAATTTTGTAATGGTCCTTACAAGTAAATGTCAAATAGTGAATTAGTATGTTAAAAAGTGGATTTGTGAAATTTATAATTTTAAATGAGTAGGATAATTAGTAATGAAAACAAAATCAATATATCATAATGACCTAGTTTAAAGAAATTATTTCCTAAATAAATTTTCTTATAGGAAATAGACAAGCAATTCCCAATACGACCAGATTTAGAATTCTCGATCTATCTCTATATAAGGATTGCCAGGGTAATAGAATAACACCCACAATTCACAAAAAAAAAAAACCTATACTACAATAACACGTAAGCTGCCAGAATTGGAGGACATCACCAATTGCTTTTTTTCTCCATCTGCAGGCAGCGCACACTTAACTCCTAGGGCCTTTCCTCCCAAGACGCGAGAATGGGCGACGCCGATCTCAAGGTATGGGTCTCGGACAAGCTTATGTCGTTTCCAGGATACTCTCACGCGACCGTTGTTCAATATGTCATCGGACTGTCTAAGAAATTGAATTCGCCAGCTGACCTTATGGGAAAGCTGCAAGAATTGGGGTTCTGTTTGTCTGCCGAGACTCGATCCTTTGCCGAAGAGTTGTTCTCGCGTGTTCCGAGGAAGGAATCCGTGAATCTTTACCAGAAGCAAGAGCGAGAAGCTGCAATGCTCGCAAAAAAGCACAGAACTTATTCTCTTTTGGATGCTGACCACGACGACGATGACACAGATAGAGCCCATCCCGAGCCTAAAAGAGGCGATGGGAAGAAGAAACGGTTCAGGAATAAGATTGAGGATGAAGAAGAAGATGGTAGGAGGGTTGAGGGTAATAAAGCGAGGAGCGAAGAGGCACTACGAAGGGACAATGCTTTGGAGAATGACAAGATTCATTCACTGAGGAAAGTATCGAGAAGAGAATATTTGAAGAAAAGAGAGCAGAAGAAGTTGGAAGAACTGAGGGGTGATATAGAAGATGGGCGGTATCTATTCGATGGGATGAAGCTTAGTGAAGCTGAAATTCGTGAAATGAGATTCAAGAGACAGATATATGAGCTTGCGGAGAAGAATAGTTCAGAAGACACTGATGTGTACAGAATGCCAGATGCCTATGATGATCGGGATGGAGGGGGGGTCAATCAAGATAAAAGGTTTTCTGTGGCTATGCAGCGTTACAGGGATCCCGGTGTTTCAGACAAGATGAACACATGGGAAGATTATCAAATTGGGAAAGCCACACTTAAGTTTGGCTCGAAAAATAAGAAGCGAATGTCTGATGACTACCAGTATTCGTTTGAGGACCAGATCGACTTTATCAAGTCGTCGGTCATGGATGGCGATAAGCTTGATGGGGAGCTGCCATCTAAGGAATTAGAGCCAAAGTCAGCTCTGGAGAAACTCAAGGCAAATAGGAAAACGCTGCCCATCTATGGCTATCGAGACCAACTACTCAAAGCTATCGAGGATCATCAGATTCTCGTCATTGTTGGTGAAACTGGTTCTGGCAAGACAACTCAGATTCCTCAATATCTCCATGAAGCTGGTTATACTAAACGCGGGAAGATTGGCTGTACTCAGCCACGACGGGTTGCTGCTATAAGCGTCGCAGCTCGTGTTTCACAGGAATTGGGGGTCAAGCTTGGCCATGAGGTTGGCTACTCTATTAGGTTTGAAGACTGCACATCAGAGCTGACTATTTTGAAGTACATGACTGACGGAATGCTTCTACGAGAATTTCTGGGTGAACCAGATTTGGCAAGCTACAACGTTGTGATGGTTGACGAGGCACATGAAAGAACTTTATCAACGGATGTACTTTTTGGATTGTTGAAGGATATAGCTCGGTCTCGGCCAGATCTAAAGTTGCTCATCTCAAGTGCCACACTTGATGCTGAAAAATTCAGTGATTACTTCGACGGCGCACCGATTTTCAAAATTCCTGGCAGAAGATTTCCTGTGGAGATTCATCACACAAGAGCTCCAGAAGCTGATTATGTGGACGCTGCAGTTGTGACTGTGCTCCAAATACATGTGACTCAAGAACCTGGAGACATTCTAGTGTTCCTTACCGGCCAGGAGGAAATTGAGACGGCTGAGGACATATTGAAGCATAGGACAAGAGGTTTGGGGTCGAAAGTAGCAGAATTGATTATCTGCCCCATCTATGCCAACTTACCAACTGAACTTGAGGCTAAGATTTTTGAGCCCACGCCGGAAGGGGCCAGGAAAGTTGTACTTGCAACAAATATTGCAGAAACTTCATTGACAATTGATGGGATCAAGTACGTGATTGATCCTGGTTTTGTTAAGATGAAGTCATACAACCCTAAAACTGGCATGGAATCTCTGCAAGTTACTCCCATATCAAAAGCATCGGCAATGCAACGTGCGGGACGTTCTGGACGGACAGGTCCTGGAAAGTGCTTCAGATTGTACACGGCTTATAGCTATCAGAATGACTTGGATGATAACACAGTCCCTGAAATACAAAGGACTAATCTGGCCAATGTTGTTCTCAGTTTGAAAAGTCTTGGGATCCATGACGTTCTTAATTTTGACTTCATGGACCTTCCGCCAACTGAGGCATTAGTAAAAGCTCTAGAACTGCTTTTTGCCTTGGGTGCCCTAGATGAACTTGGTGAGCTGACTAAAGTGGGTAGAAGGATGGCAGAATTTCCGCTGGAGCCTATGTTGTCCAAAATGATTGTCGCATCTGATAAGTACAAGTGTTCAGATGAGATCATTTCTATTGCTGCCATGTTATCCGTTGGGAATTCAATCTTCTATCGGCCAAAGGACAAACAAGTTCATGCTGATAACGCAAGGTTGAATTTCCATGCTGGGAATGTGGGGGACCATATCGATTTGCTCAATGTATACAATTCATGGAAGGAGACAAATTACTCGACGCAGTGGTGCTATGAAAACTATATCCAGGTTAGGAGTATGAGACGCGCCAGAGACATAAGGGATCAATTGGAGGATCTTCTGGAGAGAGTTGAAATTGAATTAATTCAAAATCATAATGATTTGGATGGAATAAAGAAGTGCATAACATCTGGGTTTTTCCCTCATTCTGCTAAATTACAGAAGTATGGATCTTACAGAACCGTGAAACACTCGCAGATTGTTCACATACATCCGAGTGCTGGTTTGTCCCAGGTACTCTCCCGGTGGGTTATTTATCATGAGTTGGTTCTGACTACCAAAGAGTACATGAGACATGTTACTGAAATCAAGCCAGAGTGGCTGGTTGAAATAGCCCCGCATTATTACCAGTTGAAGGATGTCGAAGATGCTACGTCGAAGAAAGTGCCACTGGGAAAGGGGCGTGCAACCAGTAAGCACCGGTTTAAATTCTAAGACTAGATACAGTTTTTGGTAGTTAGGACGACCACTCCAATTGGGTATGTTTTTTGATGTTCGGAGTAGTGTCAATTTGATGTCTTGTCACTTGACCATTTTGTACGAACATCTGCTCTATGAATTTGCTTTCTATGACGAAGATATCTCTTGTAACAAGCAGGTGAGAGCTTCAACTTTTCACTCGTAATTCAGTATATATGTTTATGTGAGCAATTGGTTGATCCCACTTTATGTGAGTTTTATGTGAAGTCTCCCATTTTTGGTGAAACCTCGCTGTAATTTGCAGATATTATGAATAATTCCTGGTTTATTTCTCGATGATTTTAATCTTAGGAACCTTTTGGACAGATTCAAGCCTCCATTGCGAACACCATCTGTCGACAAGCTGAAGGTGCTAAGAAACGAAAACGAAAGCCCCTGAATTCACAAAGGAAAAGAAGAAAACCTCTAAGCATCAGACTTCAATGATCTGATGATAATGAGGATGAGAACGGAAAGGAGGTCGAATAGCCATCATCACAATGTTTCCTCTTATCAATTAATGCAGCATGTTGCTACTTTCCAAGCTGAGCAGCTATAAATGTACTTGGTGAAAGACATTAACTCAAAGGCTGAATCTTCGGTTTCCATCAACCTGCGTAAACTTAAGTTGTGAGCTCTAGAGGAGCATGACACATTGGCGAACCTCCATCCGGACAACTTCCTGCGCGGCCATCTGGTACGAACATCCATATCAGGCTTTTTTTTTTTTTTTAAGAACACAGAAAATGCTGCCTATTAGCTCCTAAGCTTCATCAGGACCTGTTTGATGTGCAGGAGCAGGAAGCAATCTTGAGCTTTAGACCTCCAAGAGCATGATCCCAGATAGGATTGTATGGAACAAGGACAAGAATGGGAGATACACGAAAAATTGGTTATTATTTGAACCTGAGAAATCAGTCAAATAACCAACATGATCCTCCTGCTGCAGAGACCGAGACTAATCGATACTGGAAGTTCATTTGGAGACTTGATGTCCCTCCAAAACTGAAAACTTCGTGTGGAAACTATCAACAGGAAGTATCCCTACTGCTTATACTATGAAACATAGAAATCTAGGAACTGATGATGTATGTGGTTTATGCAATCTTGAAGCTGAAACTGTGATGCATGCTATACTTCTGTATCCACATGCAAAAGTCTCATGATTTACTTGCTTACTTGGATATAGAATTGAATCACAACATGTAAACAACTTCCAACAGTGGTTGTCTAGTCTGAGAAGTGAATTAACACAGCAACAAGCTGATCATCGGATTCCATTCGCTGTATTTCTATGCTGGCAGATTTGGAAGGCAAGAAATGAGGCTTGCTTCGAAGGCAAAATGTCTAGAGCCAAATGTGACTGATGAAAGCAACACATGGAATCAGTTGAAGAATTTGAATTCTGCAGAAACAACAGCAGAAACTGTAAGCCATGGACAGGGATGGCAACCACCTCACATAGACGGGGTGATAGTTAATTGCGACGCATCTTGGCAAGCTGACGGCGTGGCTGTAATTGCTAGAAATCATTGATGGCCATGCACTTGCTGCACAAACTCGGTCCGCATTAGCAGCTGAGGTACATGCTATTTACGAAGCTGTACAAATGGTATTGAGATGCTTCAACAACGCTCAAGTTCATCTCTTATCCGATTGCAAAGTCGCAGTTGACTACATCAACGGAGACTATGGAATGGCAAACCGAAAATGAAGTTCTCACTGTTAAGTCTATGCTAGCTAGATTATCTAATTGCAAGCTAACACATACTCCGAGAAAGGTGAATGTAGTCGCCAATTGGGTCGCAAATAGGTTTAGATTAGACCTAGGTTAGGTCCGCCTAATTGGGTGCTACATCCACCGGAGGAGCTATCATATATTTTGTATAACAACTTTCCGACGTAATTAATTAATATAAGTAAGGTGTTTTAATTCTAAAAAAAGGTCTCAATGACGACTACAGACTACTTGCTATTTTGTTGAATTGCAGCTTTTGGGGTATGAGCAGAAGCAAGTGTAGTTGAATCGGTAGAATTTCAATGCAAGATCCATATCAAAAAAATTCCATCATCGTAAAGGTGCGTGTAGTCTCTAATTTTCACGAGAAATGATTACGTAATTAGTCTGTTCTTTGGTGATAAATATCGCAATAACTATTTCACCAGAATTGTTAATTAATAAACGTTAGTTATAAGCGTGGATGGAGTGTTGTATCTAATAGAATGAACAGTGTGAAGATAAGGACATTTTTGATAGGGAAAAGTCCACTTTAGTACCCTGTAGTATCGACCAAAATCACTTTAGTACCCTGTGGTAAAAAACCGATCAATCGAGTCATACTTATTCCAATTAACATCAAAAAGGGCCTCGGGCAGCTGCCCGGAGCTGCCCGAACCCTGCCCGGGCTACGTGGCCAGCCACGTCACCAAGTTTTGATGACGTGGCGCCACGTGGAGAGGAGGAGGAGGAGGACGCGGGGAGGAGGAGGAGGAGGAGGACGCGGGGAGCTGCCCTCCTCCTCCTCCTCCTCCGCGTCCTCCTCCTCCTCCTCCCCTCCTCCTCCTCCTCCTCCTCCTCCCCCCCGCATCCTCCTCCTCCTCCCCGCCTCCTCCTCCTCCTCCTCTCCACGTGGCTGGCCACGTAGCCCGGGCAGGGTTCGGGTAGGTTCAGGCAGCTCCGGGCAGCTGCCCGAGGCCCTTTTTGATGTTAATTGGAATAAGTATGACTCGATTGATCGGTTTTTTACCACAGGGTACTAAAGTGATTTTGGTCGATACTACAGGGTACTAAAGTGGACTTTTCCCTTTTTGATATTTGCTTGCTTTCATTAATATATAAATGCATGTCATTAATTATTTTTCTAATAGAATGAACAGTGTGAAGACACAATTTACATGGACGACCGACGACAGGAGATGGTTGGCTGCCACCTCAACGGTGCTTGCTCCTAGTTTCTCCGCTGTAGTTTCTCCGCTGTAAAGCCTGTAATCCAACACAAGGTGAGTAGGATGGTAACAGGTCCTACCTCGTTTTCCAGGAGTCGGTGAGTCAATTCTCATTTTTTGCAGAAATGGCAAAACTTTACTTAGGAAGGGAACAAAACTCAATGCCGTCTAGAGCCTCGGGGTTTAGGCCAACCCGCCTAAATTTTCCTGACCAAAAAAAAGCCTCTATTTACATTGAAGCAAAAAAAATTAAGCCTTTTTTCTCAGTACCAATAAAGAAGGAATTGAAAATTATGATCAATAAATTCCACATATTTACTCGTTAGAATAATGCGAAACAAAATTATATTTATATTATTTTTTAGAGTTGAATATTGTAGGACTATCACACTAATTATCCTAATATTATATTGTTCATTGCTAAGACTATGAACACAAGACTCTGATATCAATTAGACCAATTATTATTAATTGAGTATATGTATTACACTAGTATTACTTACTATGATAAAATGAACAAACATGTGGATAATTAAAGAAGTAATAATGACTTATTAGAGTTGGTTTTTGAGGGATTTAAATTCTTAAAAGGTATTAGATTCGATCTTAGAAATGTAAAAGACAATATTAAAAAATGTGTCCCATAAATATAAATATAGTCTAATTGAGTTCGACTGAAATATCCCAAAAAAACTCAGATCAAACAAATGTAATCTACAAAATATTGAGGACAAAGATGAAAAACATGATTAGTTTTATTTGCTAAGGATCATGTCGTCGGGAGTAAGAAGAATTACCAGTATACAGTCGGGGAATTGGAATGGGTAGGCTTATGGAAGACCTGATGGCCATGTTGCTCCCTGGGTTGAACACGCTCCTCCAGACGTTCTTGGCGAAACTAGGGGTGGAGGGCGTCACCGGCGTCGATTCCGCCCCTGGACTTGCCGACATCGACATCAACCTCCCGTACATTCCGTCCGTACCTTCATCTCCCACCATGATCAGCCACCAACAAAATTATCATTAGTTAGTTGTCTCCGCAATTTTACTTTTGTATCATGATCACCGTATAAAAATTATTTTCCAATTTAAAAAGTTGTAATTATTTCCCTAAACTAAAAGTGATTTTAATTGAGATGCTATGATGGGTCTGCTTTTGCTAGCTCCAAGTTGTGTTTTACTATGTGCTGCGTTGATCGTTGGCCATGTGGTTGGGCAGATACGGAAAAAATAGTAAGATAATTTCATAGTAATAAAGGTTGGGTAAAAAAACATTGTTTTAAAAAATGCATATCGACCGAACGTTTGATCTTGGATCGCAACTCAATATATCTCCGTACCATTTTACACCAAAATATGAAATACTGTTAGACAGGTGGTTAACATTGTTGACTATGTCGTCAAACCAGTCCAACAAATAGTTCATTCAGTTTAACTGATCCAAAGAATAATTATTTTTTTGAAAAATAATGTTAGACTAAAAGTGATAAAATTATAATTTGATAATTGTAAATGATAAATCTTGCATTAAAATTAGAAAATATTGAAATTATTTAATTCAAGTAATAATAAATATTTTTTAAAAGTCTCAAATATAACCGAGTGATCAACCGGTTAAACCGGAGGATTAGTGAAAATTCAAGTCACCTCCCGGTTTTTAAAAACACCGAGGTCCGGAGTGGTGCGGAAATAGGAAATGGTTTAGGAGGGGAGGGAGAGAAAAGAGTGGATTTTTTTTTTAAAGAAACATAGAGACTTTGTTAGAATTCGGGACGACCAGACCACAAACGGCAAACAAATCACAGGGGTAGATTTGGTGAGGATTAGACAAATCCTCACCCATGAGGACGTAAGGGATATTGGTTTGCATATGTAGTGATATTAGTTTGTATGTAAAATGATATTGGTTTGAGAAGTTCGAGAAATAGCCCTCTTCTGTAGTAGCCATGTTTAGCATCCTCCGTCTTCTTCTACACATTACTTGTTCTTGCAAGTGTATAGGGACAAGCGGTGTAGATAACGAAAGCCTCGTGTGTTTTAATCCAAGTGATCGTTGATATCAAAGACTTGTGTAAATCTAGGTTATCGCTGGTAAGAAAGCCTTGTGTAAGGATAATGCTTCCTTTGATACAAAGAGCGACACTTCTATTTCCGCAGATGCTGGAACTTGGAAGTGGCCAACTTCTCACAGAGTAACTAAATAAATGAAATTCTAAAAGTACTATACAATAACAGGGATTGAGAATTGAAGAAATAAAAGCATAGAAGAACACAAGTGAATTTCAATTCATGTTTTCTTTATTATTTAATTCATTCATAATAAAATTTTGCTAATAATTGTGTGTTGGTGGCCAATGAGAGCCTCTGGTAAACAAACATTGGACAGTATATACACGAGTCGTTTCAGTTCTCTTACCGACTCATAAATTGAAGGTCAAACCTATTTTGATAACGACCCACTAGAAAAATAGTTGGAATACAATTACAGATTTCCTATAGAATTTCACACTCGCACCTAAATCATAATTAGATTTCAACAACTAGTGAAACCTGGTCTTTCAGGTTCCCCTGAGAGTCGAAGAGACACAGCTTTGTCAAAGCATTTGCAGGTCCATCGATGCCGAAGTACCTCCTTAGCTGATTGTTTGATACGAACTTGAATAGAAACCACTCTAACACCATGCTTAGCGAGGCTCCTTCTTTCCGGTTCATGTCGCTGGTCGAAAAATAAGAATCACAGGCGGCCGGGGCAGGAACAAAATCTTGCAGAAACCTTTTGTTTCAAGTCACTGAAGACTGCAGCGCAATAAGAGATGCAAGTTCTTGCTCTACTTGTTCCCAGCTATGAACTCTAGTGACAAGGGGATGCTGGTCGACCGAGTCTGTCTTGCACCAGGGATACGATTTCTCGTAATCAAAGAGCAGAACCCTGACTCCAATCTCAGCACACTCAATGGCATATCTTGGGTTATCATCAATCAGAACCCTCGCACCCAAGGACCTGCCAGGAAATTTTGCATCAGCAATTAATCACCTCCGAATCCAACTAGAAGAGGCAATCATTTAGAACACATGTGCAACAATGCCTTTCAAAAGCTTGTACAGGCATTCGATAGAACGCCGCTGTTCTACCGTCCCAAAATTTAGAATCGAAATCTTTTGCAAACAAACATACAGCTAAGTTGTTGTCTACATACTTGCATATTTCTGACTTGGGTCTAGATTCTCCAGTCAGAGCAAAGTGGTTGCCAAAGTGAATCTCGTCAAATAATCCCGGATAGTGATTTTCAATCCACTTAATTGTGTGATCCTTGATGACATTTTGCCGAGACCTACAAAAGTAAGAAAATTAATTGATTGTTACAGAGTTTTTATCCCTCAATACCCAAAATTAAGAAATGCAAACAGTACGCACGTCACTACTGAGAGTTTAAAAAGTCTTGACAGCTTATGAAGAGCCTTCTGAGATCCGGGGAGTGGGTGGATGCCCGTTTTGAAATATGGAGTCTTGAAAAACTCGTGGACACGAATATCAGCTGTCACAAGATCAAGCATTGTTAGAACTTAGAAGGATGGAAAAGCTTGTCCTTGCTCACTAGTATTCCTACAGTATAAACAGAAGTGCAAACATTGACAGATTGTTGCAATTATCCAGAGCGAGCCAAAAGCGAGAACCTATAAGGAAGTTCAGAATGTATCCCTGGAAATTCCAAGAACAAGATATAAACTTCAAAGCAACATCTTAGTTTTAAAATAGTTTTTAGTTTCAAACAAATGCAGGTGTCAATCTTGCTAAAATCTCAGATATCGGCAAACTCGGGATGATCCATCACAAGAAACTCCCTGCCTCGGAGAACCAAAGAGACAGTTGAAAACGCCATGTAGTGATAACAGTCGTACCTTCATCCCTGGAACAGTTCCATATCTGTAAGGAAAGGAAGTAAAATATCAGCATCAATGACAAACATGCAACTGATATCCGGCCAAAGCAAAAAAACACGAGCACCACACCCCGAACACGGGGTTGAAGAAGGGCTCCCAACACGAACAACGGCTGTCTCAAGACAACTGCATCGCCGGCCGTCATCCACGACGTTAGCAACAGAGATCTGATGCCAAAAAAAGGACAGAACTAAAGAGAAACAAGCACAGATGAACAATGTACCTTGAAGAACTCGTAAACGTGGTACTCCGATACCGAATGGTTCGCGTCGTATCGATCGTTGATGAATCTGTTCAACGCCGACACGAAGTTCCCGAGTACTACAACAAATCATCAAAAAACCGTTAAACCGTTTTCTTTTTCCCCCACAGATCAGAAAAAGGAAAGCAAAAAGAGAAAAGATAAAGGACAAATTTACCCTCGTCTACGTCGACGGCGACGACGACCTTCTCGCGGAGGGTGAAATCGGGAAGCTTGCCCCCTCCCAAGGGCTTCCCGTCGAACATCAACCGTGGCTCTGGATCTCGGACGACCAGTCGTCGATCCCGCCCGCTCTGGATGCACCCCGTGATCCTCAACCCTAACGCCGCTCGACTCCGACCAAGCCCCTCGACCCTGGGGAAGGGGAGCCGGCAACCGGGGAGAGTCTGGACCATGGGGACGGGGTGATGACGTGTCGACGATCCAACGGCGCGGGCGAGGAAAGAACCAACGGCGGAGATGGAGACGGAGATGGCCTGTGGCTGTCGTCTCTTAAGCATTAGCATGCCGGGGATGATGATGATCCCGCCACAATATATATCTTAAAAATTAAAAAAAAAGTTTTAAGTTTATGGGGAAAAGCGTAATAATTAATTATTGTTATTTTTTATATTATTATATTCGTCTCTTTCCTTTCCTTTCCTTTATTTTCTCCTCCTTTTTCGGGTTTTGTTAACAGCAAGCGTTCATGCTTTTCTTCTTCTTCTTCTTGTTTCTTTTCGTAGGGGATTTCTCTTTTTCTTTTGCAGTAGGCCAAAATTTTGGAAAGGACACGAGGAAAGTTACAATTATGTGGGACTGTCTTTTTTCTCTATTTTCTATTTTTCTTGTCGGATATGGAAATGAAATTCCTTTCTTTTTGTTCCTTTTTTTGTGGTTTTAGGATGTCTCACTTTATTTTGCAGTTTTTTTGATCTCCTCAAACGTGAATCACCTATTTTTTAAAAGGATTATAACTTATAAGTCGAAGAATTCTGCTATATTCGTAGCATCAACCATCTAAGTCAAAGAATTATCCTCAAGTTTCCTGGAATTTGTTTAAATAATTATTTTAATTTATGTTATTCGTCTTACAAAATTGGAGGTATATAGCTCTTCGGGGTTGGATTGAGTGGGAACAAGCCTTGTCCTCACTGAAATGGATCAAAGTTTTTGAGTTATAGACACGGTTTTTGATGACTGTCAGATCTGTAGACACGATTTTTAATAAAATCTGATGGTCCAAACGAAATCTCCTCCGTATGACAACTTTTATGTTGTCCTCACTCAATCCAAAACCTAGCTTCTTCTTCTACGTACCTCTTAACTCTCTAGACCCTGCCTCCTACAACAATAAAATTACAAGTTATTAGTTGCCATATCTAGTTACAACAATAAAATTACAAGTTATTAGTTGCCATATCTAGGGGATTTTTTCTGAAATAGGTAAAAAATATACATATTTTCCTTAAATAGGTAAAAAGTTATACATATTCCCTAAATAGGTTAAACGAATATTTAATATTAAAAAAATTTGAAGAAGGCGCCCATGTGTCAGGGCGCCTCCTCTGCCCATGTCCAACCTCTCAGGGCGCCTCCCTTATTTTTTTTTTGAATATTTCAATACTAATATAATTCGATATATATCTTAGTACTAATATAATCTAATATACTGATATAATATATATCAATAAATTCAAATAAATTAAATTTACAACAATTAAATTTATCGATGTATAAATTCAGATCATTCTATGACCAAATAATTTTTTTTTTAAAATTTATCGATACCAAATTTTAATAGTTGTATCAGGAGAGAGGGAAAATTGAAAAAAAAAATAATGATATAGTGGAGGCGCCAACCTCTCAAGGCGCCTCCCTTCATTTTTTTTATATTTTTTTTAATAGTTATCGATAAATTTTAAATTTACGAATCCAAAAAAACACTTATCGATAAATGGTGGATAACATATATCGATAAATTTACGAATCCAAAAAAAAAACTTGGAGGCGCCAACTTTATTTGGTCACCAAAAAAAATTATTTGTTAATAGAATGATCTGAATTTATACATCGATAAATTTAATTATTGTATCGTAAATTTATCTCAATACTAAATGATCTATAATATAATTCAATCATTATCATTATACTAATATAATATATATCAACAAATTTATCGATAAGTTTTTTTCAAATATATTATCGAATATATATTATCCACCATTTACCCACCATTGAAAAACCTTATCAATAATATATCGATAAATATTACGAATTCAAAACCTTATCAAATATATTACCGAAATATAATCGTTATATTTTCAAATATATTTGTAACATATATTAGATTATATTAGTACTAGGATATATATCGAATTATATTAGTACTGAAATATTAAAAAAAAATGAAGGGAGGCGCCCTGAGAGGTTGGCGCCTCCACTATATCATTATTTTTTTTTTCAATTTTCCCTCTCTCCTGATACAACTATTAAAATTTGGTATCGATAAATTTAAAAAAAAATTTATTTGGTCATAGAATGATCTGAATTTATACATCGATAAATTTAATTGTTGTAAATTTAATTTATTTGAATTTATTGATATATATTATATCAGTATATTAGATTATATTAGTACTAAGATATATATCGAATTATATTAGTATTGAAATATTCAAAAAAAAATAAGGGAGGCGCCCTGAGAGGTTGGCGGAGGAGGCGCCCTGACACATGGGCGCCTTCTTCAAATTTTTTTAATATTAAATATTCGTTTAACCTATTTAGGGAATATGTATAACTTTTTACCTATTTAGGGAAAATATGTATGTTTTTTACCTATTTCAGAAAAAATCCTCATATCTAGTGGCCGTTCCGGTCTATATTTTAGACTAATTCGGTCACTTTTTTTTATCAGATTCTTGAGGGGACAGCTGCCGTTAAATCTTTTTGAAACTATTTTCATGTATAGGGTTATTTTCATGTATAGGGTTGTAAGTGTTAAACGGTCAAATTAGTGAAATTTTTCCTAAAATTAAATTGACAGCAATACTGACATTCTCAGGCAAGAACTTTGGCTATTAAAATCAACAAATCACCTGTAGCAAAAGGATGATGGGCTTATTCTTCACAAAGAGCATATTCCGGAGCAAAAACTGGTTCAAATCTCATTTGTGATTGCTCACAAACAGTAACAACAATAGTCATACATGGAAAATGCGCCTGAAAAAATGAAGTCCTATCAGTATAGGGCACTCCTGGAGCTGCAGAACTGCAGTCTCGGAGTGTCACCACGCACAATTTAGCTTCGAGAAAAGCCACACGACTTGGATCAAAACCATTCTTCAGTTGAAATGAGAACTTGCATTAACAAGTTCAAGAACATGTGACGGATTCTTTTTTCCCACTGCTGATCCTATGGTCCACTTCCATCAATCTTTTGCTTCATCTTGTATTGTAAAGTAGCAGGAGCACAATCCAATGGTGTTTCTCCTGCAGCACGCAAGTTAAAATGGAAGCAAAGTAAACTGGGCGCAACAATTAACCACAACTCATGACTGATGATGTTTGCAAGCATGAATTTAGTAGAACTTTCCATCAGTGGCCATCTTCATAGAATCATCAATTCACTCAAATAACCTTGCCCTGGCAATTACGGGTCTCAGCATCATGCTTATCAACATCAAAGAACAAAGAGGAACCCTTCAAAAGTGCATCCAAACTTTTGTTGATTATCCAAGTAGTAAGCTTACTAAAGCTGTTCGCATCATATAAGCGTGCCCCATTCATAGAATACAATAGCCAACTCTACAACACTAAATCTTGAAGAATATGAAATAATGTGATTCTGGCTAAAGCAAAATTTCTTACCCTGTGCATTCTTGCAGTTGATGTTTGCTCCAGATTCCATGAGGATAAAGGCAATATCAGTCCTATTAAATACTGCGGCCTACGATTGAATCCCACAATCAGTATCATAAGATGGAGAGGAGGAAAGAACTACAGAGAGAGGGAGGTCTTTACCAGATGAAGCAAAGACATTCCTTGTCTGTCACGGTAGTTTGCATCAACACCCTGCCAACATGATGCCATTTACATCTTTTTTCTTTACATTCTATTCACAACATCTTCTCTGAAACAACAATTACCTCATTCAGAAGCTTCTTCAGTGCGGCCGTATCCCCATTTTTGATAGCTTCTCGTGCTCCCTAAAGAATAACCACAAAAATGGATTCTATAGGGCCAGTAATTGAGATCTGCACAAAGTATGCCAATGGGCATTCTAAGGGAACTGTATACTTTCACCATTAATATTAGGCTTATACCTCTCCATTGACTTCATAATCCACCGTAGTTCTACCTTCAGTGTCATTAGTCATTTGGCCATGATTGAAAACAGAACTGCCATCATGAACAAGTCAAACATAAGTACAAACAACATAACAAGCAAGAGAAAAAAGATGCAACAGACTCCTGATCATTAGATATCAGTAAATTACAATTCGACTAGAGCCTCCAAGTAAACACAAAATGGGTACAAGCGAGAAAGTTTTGTAAGCAGAGAAAACCATGCGTGCCACTGATACCATCCATCTCATCCCTACTAGAATACAAAGGGAACGACTTGCAAACATTACTGAGAAGGCAGAAACTGTATCATCAACACCATCCACCTCTTCCATCAAAGCACCCACACGATTAGCATAATTAACAGCCTCTATTTGAGGCTGATATTGATCCTGGGCTTAAGAGCTACGGGAAGCCACAGGTGCTCATAATCTCAAAATATCTGTTTCAATTCCCAACGTTCACTCAGAGATGGGAACATCTTCCTAATCAGAAATACAAATTCAGTTGAAATCAGTATTCTGATAACAACTTAAGTTATTTGTCTCAACAGCTAAGTCGGATGAAAGGACTCTAGATATATATAAAAGTGATTTCGGATACTTGCAATTTGGTGGTGACATGCATTAGAATTTTTTTTTTTAACTTTGAAATCGTTCTGCAAGTATCAACATTAGTAGACGAGAGATAGAACTGCTCAAGAGAGCGTACCCATGGGTGGTGTTTGAAGTAGAACCTCTGTTCTTTGATCCGGTATCTGGCCTTTTCGGTTTTGCATTTGATGATGTAGTTACAGCGGGAGAAGGTTTGGGCTGCAAATCAACGAACGCATAAGTTATGCGCACGGACCACAACAATGTGACGAGGCAATTAGAGAAATATTACCGGTGGTGCAAGAACTTGTTCTGTTATGGTTGGAGCTTCGCAGATGCACAGAGGCATCCCACACTTGCACTCAATAACTGGGGGATTGAACTGTGATACAGAATTTGATCCGGAACCAACCTCTAATCTAGACACTTCCTCTGCCACTGAGCTAACCCCATCAGCAGAAGGCTGTTCATTGATTATCCTAGGCCTGTGCCAATGGGACACCACATGCATAATCAGGAAATCGACAACTCGAAGAAACAAGATCCCGCATGACACAGCACACCGAAATCAAAAAGAGCAAGATGAGCCGAAACTGCTGGATGACAGACACATTGCTAGCCAACCGAGTACCTAAATATAAAACGAAGATCCATAACACTCCCACAGAAAACGGATCAGAAACATACTACTATGAACAAAACCAGATTCTTCCCCTTCATGGACATAACAACAAAACCGATCCAATCAAATCAATTTAGGTTAAGCAGATGCAACTCACCGAGCAGAATTGTTAAAGCAATCAGCACAAACTCTGACGTTGGTGTAGATTCCGAATTGAGGCAAAGCCTGCGGAGCAAAAATGAGTAACCAGAAAACAGTTACTCCTAATTTCAACTAAATCCCATGGATAATTACAAAAGATAATCAGCCGACAACATCTAAAACGGTACCATCTGGTCCGAGGAGTGATCGTGGCACAGCGTCCTCCCGCAACAACGGCAATGATGCTGCAGTTTTTAATTACAAAAAAACAACCAATACCAGATCGATCTCTTTTAGTAATTTAGAATTCTTCTTTTTTCTTTTCGGGAAATGAAAAAAAAAGAAACCGGGGATCGAGAATATTTATCTACCCGGCGACGGAAAGTGCCGAAGCTGCACTTGCAGACGTCGCAGCGATCGGCTTCCTGGAACGGCGGTGGCTCCGGTCCCATCTCTTCTTCTTTGTTTATTCTTTTTTTTTATTTTTTTTTTGGTTGTTTAAAAGACGGGGAATTTCGAGACTATTAAAGAGTAAGCCGACGATATTTTGTTTTTCGAAATTATTTTGAAATACCTTTTCCTGCGAGGCGGACGGCATCGGATCAGAGATTTAACCGGTCGTTTGTGTCTGTGGAGTATATTTCATTTGGATGGTGCTGTTTTCGGTCGTCGGGTTGTTTTTTTTTTCCGGTGGAACGGCCGTCGGGTTGTTCCCGCGCCGAGGTGCTGCTCCCGGCCTCTTAAAGCCCACCTTTTTGATGCCCATGGATATGGATGCATTGGTGTGCTTGAAGCCCAAGAATTTGTTGAGTCCAATGATGATAGAATTAGTTAAAATTAAGAGGTTTTTAAAAAGGGAAAAAAACTTACAAGTCTCTAAGTTTCAAGGTAACGTACTAAAAGTCTTTTTATTAGTAAAATAATCTTTGAGTTTTGAAAAATTGAACTAGTTAGTCCTTCTAACCAATTTATTTCACAAATTCAATTAAATTACAACATGAGATTACTAAAATACCTATAATAATTACCCAATCCGCAATCAAAGATCTCTCGCCATAAGATGAAACGACAACTTCTAAAAAGTAAAAGGGTAAATTACTGGGTTCGATTTTATTTTCTGGATATGGTTGTGTAGCCTTATCGCTGATTTGCTTCAAGGTTTCGGTCCCAGTAGCTCCACTAGGATTAGCAGGTATATGTTAATTTTATTTTACAGCTGATTTGCTTCAAGGATGCAAGCTGGAGGATGCTAATCGATCGGTATTTTCTTCTTTTTTTTTGGTTTTTCCAAACATGTTTGGTTTAGTGATTTGGTGGGTTTGGGTTGATCTTACTTGGATCAACCTCACTTTGGTTTGGCGGCGGAAGATATGCCGGAGAAAGATGATGGGTATCTTATGGCTTAGGTAACTATTAAGGGCATTTTCGTAATCTCATATTGTAATTTAATTGTGAAATAAATTAGTCAGAGAGACTAATTAGTTCAATTTCTTAAAATTCAGGGACTAGCTAATCTAATTTTTTAAAACTTAGGGATTATTTTACTAAGAACAGAACCTTTCAGTACATTATTTTAAAACTTGCAGACTTGTGAGTTTTTTCCCAAAAAATTAAATTGAAAGGTCTCGAATTCCAATACTTTAAATAGGTACTTCCCAGCATTGCAAAAATCTAATTACTTTTTTATGATTTGGAGTAGATTAGGCTCGGGGAGGGTCCCAAGCGTCTAAATAAAAAAAAATGTGTAACCACATGATTCAAAAAGTCGTTTCTATATCACATGATCACAGTGCAAAAACGTAAAATTACAAGGACCAAATTTGAACTTTTTCCGGAAAAATAGAAAATTTGAATCACGTAGTGACGACGCATGGATAGGATGAGTTGGACTCTTTATAGTTTATCCAGAGATTCAGGAAGCCCATAATAGGGGCACCACCCACCAACAGGCTGGAAAATATTTCACGCAAATATAATATAAAACAGGTGTTTTGACATAAAATAGATGTTGAATTTGAGGCTTTGAAAATATTATAGTGTTAAATATTTTTGATAAAATTTTGGAAGCTTTCGAAATTCCACCATATTTAAACTTTTGGATTAATAGACTTAGTGCTAAACCGAAAATATAATATAATGTTCCAAGGAAAAAGCCCACCCACGCACCAGGGAGTACGACTAAAGCAATCGAATTGATTCTTTGTTGTTTAGAAAACGTGCAAAAAATGTTTAATTTTTTAATGGCTCGCACCGATCCAACTGACCCTACAACCTAACCAATCCATCCCCAACTCTGTACTTTGGTTTGGTTAACCACTTCTATGGTTACCCGATATCTTTTTACTTTTAAGAAGTTGCAGACTGGCCCTTGAAGTTAACCCGGCTTAGAGAATTCAATTACTAAATGGTAAATTTATGATCAATGTTTATTTTTATCTCCAAAATGATATTGAAAGACAGAATAATTTATCACTTGATATAAAATAATAATCATAAAATTACTCTGCAGTATCACGAGAGTTATGGTTTTCAAAAACCAATTGAACTCATCGTAGTAAATAATTCTCTGTTTCGGAAAAAATAACTTTTCACATCTCTTTGCAGAAAATTATTTTTCTGCCGTTGAAAATTAGTTTTTTCAAACAGAAAAATATTATATGTATTTTATTTCTTTAAAAACCAAAAAATATTTTACCCCAAAAGAAACTTACGAGAACCACTCTTGCATGTCTTTTGTCTACTGCTTCTCTTTAAATCCCTTTAAAACGGGCGGTGTGTTTTGCTTCATCCGATCTAAAAAATCGTCTAATCTAAATTCAAATCAGCCAATTTTTTTTGAAATGTAAGCAAATTTCTAGGAAAAAATAGTACTGAGCGGATCGGATCGAAGTTTCTGCATAAATGCGAGGACTAAAAACGTAATATTTCCCAAACACGACTTCGCGTCTCCTTAGCTAACCGGTCCTTTCCTAGACCAGAAACAAACCACACGCGCAAACAGCACAGAAGAAAAAGAAGAAGCTGATTGATTGATGTCCGGTGCTTGTTAATAGCTGACAAGAGAATCATTTCGGGTTCCTCAAATCCCGGCAACTGTCTCTCTAATTTTCCAAAGTTTCCTCTCTTTATAGACCTTTTTTTTCTTCACCAAGTCAAATGGAGGGTGGTGAGTGTGAGGGAGTGAAGAAGCCTAAGGCAAGTGGGTTAGTGGTGGAAGTGAAGAAAGAGGAGGGCTTGATGCTGGGGGGATCTGGGATGGAGGATTTCAAATTGGGGTCTTCCAGGTTTGACCCTTTTCTTCTCTCCGTTTTGTTTGCTCAAAGTTTTGTTCTTTTGATTGCTCAATTTTCTTGGTCTTCCTTTTGGAGCTGGAAAGGAAGTGAATAGGTTGGTCTCTCGAGGAGTTGTCAACTGGTTTGAGCTAACCCTGTTCTTAGATTTGAGGAAGTTGGAATCTTTTTTGTCAATAGGGAGTTTGGTTTTGTTGCTCTTAGATCGTGGAGAGAAAAGATCAGTCTTTGAAGCTTGCTTATTGGTTTTTTTGTTGTTGTTGTTGATTTTGGTGTTCATGTGTCTCTGGATTCATCAACTAGGTTGGCTCGTCGCCGATTCGGTAGAGCATAAGTTACGGTTGGACGAGTAAATGAATAACTGAAATGGAAAGATTGTTTTTAGGGGAAGTATGTGGATGGATCAGGAAACTGGGATTGAAACTAGGTTTTGGTACTCTCCGGTTACTTGGAAAATTACTACAGAAGTTTCGGAATAGGTTTTCGTTATGCAGTTTCCATCCGAAAGCAATTTGTCTATCGTATCTTGGACTGTACCTTCTTCACCACTGATTGATTCTCCCTGTTGTATTCTTTTTCATGGAATGTTCTGACTTGTGCCTCTTTCTCTAATGGTTGACATTGTTGATGATTATGACATGGTAGACCTTTTTAGAAGGACAGAGACAGGTAGAACATTAGTGCTGTTTCAAAAGAACAATTGTCATACCGCATTTTTATATGTTGTTCTTCTGATCAAGATCGGTGCTTCGAAGGTCAGACTGTCGTATTACAGTAGATTCCAAAAGCTTCAATTTCCCTGGACTTGGACTAGATTCTCCGGGGCTTCGCAAGCTTAAGCCAAAGAATTTTATAACTGTACAATTTTGGCGTAGTTTCCATCAATGATATTTTGTAATCTTCCAAAAGATCCAGAAAATAATGCCTCGTTACATGATCATCTATAGACTTGTTTAGCAGTTGCATTAATATCCATGTTCGAATAGTTAAGGCCTTGGCCAAGGTGAATTGCATGAGAGTAGAATGAGCTCGATATATAAATCTGTTGTAACCTCCTCCTTCAATTGGTACTTGAAGGTCCACTCTCATGACACCTTCTGGACCGAAGGCCACTATGCCAAGCCCTAATCATCTCACTGTCTTCTATGGCGGGAGAGTGTTTGTATTTGACACAATTCCTGAAGAGAAGGTATGTATTTACTCGGCATTGCAGTCACACGTAAACAACCTTCGTCAGTGCACGTTGCAATCTGAATCCTTCTCTTGTGTGCTTAGGTTCGTGAAATTTTGCAAATTGCCACAACGGCAGCTGCTGCCGCTGCTGCTGCAAAACCTGGTGACATCAAGACTGAGGCTATTGGTCAGCCTGGTACACCTATTCTTACCAGATCTCCATCACTGCAGAGTACTGCAAGTGTTTTGGCCTCACCCAATGCTCAAACTTATCCGATAAACAACCCTTCACTTTGCAAGTTCCAAGCTGGTATGTGCATAAAACACTGACACAAGTGCATCACTCTCTTTTTCTCTGTCTTGAAACTTGTTTAATGTTCCAACCCTTTATCTTTGATGATATAGATCTACCGATTGCAAGGAAACACTCCCTTCAGCGATTTTTCGAGAAGAGACGTGATAGGTATGCACTTCCTGATTCTTGGTATGTTCTGTTTCAATTTTTACCTGTGCACGCAAAATGTGCAAGCTACGATGTAGAGGATCCACACTCGATGCCGTGGTAGGGTGTCTTTCTGGTCTACTACATAACATCACAAGTGAAGCATTTTGATCACTTCCTTTGCAGGCTGGTGAGCAAAAGCCCATATGCTACACCCACAGGTGGGAAACTGTCCGAGGTTGCAACACCAGAGATCAAGGCCGAAGCTGCGCTGAACACCGGATGTTTTGAGAAAACACTGGCACGCGAGGAAGCGGGTGCTGCCTGACGGATGCACCTGATGCCCAAGAACTATCTACGTTTGTCCGCCGTTTCAAATTTAGCTAATTATCAATGTGCATAATGCATTCTGTAGGTCCGTCGTACTTGCCATGCTATGGTCCCTGTTAATACCAAGCGGGATCTTGTCCCAGATCCTGGCAATTACCCGGTAGCTGAAGTATGTTCAGAAACTAATGTGACCTCAAGTGAAAACAATCGTTGTGTCCGTGACTCCGTGTATGTCTACTTCATGTGATTTTCCTAGATGTCGAAATTGTTCGTTGGGCACCTTGACACTCCATTGATTTATGAATTAACTCTTGAGTTCTTAAGATCGTCTCCTGAGACGAGCCTCAGCTCCTCCTGTTATTGGCAGGAAGAAAGTTTGCTTTACGGACCAAAAGTAAAACAAATGCCTTCAGGGTCCTAATTACAGCCTACAGGGCCGTAGTTGCCTTGGGACACACTGCCAATCGCAGGAAACTGAAATTCGATAGCCAATTCTGAGGTTGATAATGAATCCTAAAGGAAAGAATGTCGTTTCAGTTCAAAGATGGTATCCATTTGAAGTGTTATTAAATCAAGATCACAAACCTTTCAACAGACAAAATGTCTACAAGATCTACCAACAAGAACCTCAGAGAAGACCAGGATGCCATAGCATCGACTCCCTTATGAACACGACGAAATCGAAAGTCAGCGGATTACAACTTCTCAAGTTATCTTCTTCAAGATTTTTAGTGTGCGCTGCGAAAGATTCCGTGGATGTACCCGCCAGTCATTATGAAAGACACGAGAGAAACAACACCTGCAGGAAATATCTTCCCTGACTTCATGAAACGCGCGCCCATAACTCCCATAAGAGCTGCAGAGATACCTGTAATATTATTAAGATTGGATTAGATTGCAAGACATCCTCGACCGAACCAAACTTGTCCGTATACATGCTAAGAGAGAATAACTCGCTGGCAGGCCGGTTGAGCACAAAAGAGAGGAACCTACTATCAAACGAAGACCAATTTTGTTCGCCCTACAAGTGGCCGAGTATACTAAATAAGAGGAGTCTGGAAAGAGGGGTAGTACAGATAGAATCTTATGAATCGCGTCTGGCACACTTTCTATATCTCCTCTGTCTACAAGGACGTTTAGGCTTAGCTTACAGCACAGCGTGTTCGCCATCACACTGGCTGGTGCATTGGCTTTACCGTAAGAGGGCCGAGATGTATGAACCTTCGATAACAAAGAAGGCCCCATATCTCATAAGAAGCGGAAGGTCACAGCACAGCACATGAGGTTCTAACAGAAAATGGAATTAATAATCTTGCAGTTCAATCAAGGACCTATCTGCAAGGGGATCAAAATGTTGACCAAGAAACAGGCTCCCTCTTTTCTAAGGAAATGTTAAAAGAATGAAGCTTATCAGTCAGAGCAATATACTGTCTTCTCCTATGCATCAATGGAGAGAGCTTCTCTGCGTACCATGGATTTGGTAAGCAGGTCAATTTACCAGAAACTACACAGAGTTACCTTCGATCTCTAACACTACGTGTTTCGAAATAATAAATGCTAGCAAACACTCTCTCGGGCCTCAAATCATCGCACATACACCCGTGGAGTGACAAAAGAGCCGCATAGAAGCAAAGATCAACACCCTCTCGATCAGTCTAGAGCCGACCTCACAACCTAGCAGTTCTTACTAACAATTCGAAGCCGAAATCAAAATGATCACAAACCCCGAACTTACCGAGGCCAATGGAAGAAGCGAAGACCGGGTTCGATGGAAGCTGGGTGTTAACATAATAAAGCGCCGACGCAGAAATTCCTCCGGCCAAAAGAGACTTCTGGCTTCCGCTCTTCAAGAATCCCATCAGACCCCCAACTGGACAACCACGTCATCAAATCAAATCAATTAAAGTTAAGCCTTCATAAACCCTAAAAAACTGAAACCAGAATTCATTTTCACACTCTTTACACTTACTTCCAACGAGGGCGGCGTAGCCAAGAGTCAACTTCTGAGACATCGACATCCCCTTCTTCTTCTTCTCCCCCTCGTCACCGCCGCGATCCTCTTCCGGTCCTTCGCCCCTTCCGTCGCCGCCGCCGCTTCCGATATCGCCGAAACCGCCTCCGCCGCCGATATCAGGCTCTATCCCGACCTCGATCCCTACCGTGGAAAAGTCAACGTTTTCGTTCAAGATCGTCGACGCAGGGGAGGAGGACGGCGGAGCAGACGTCGTCACAGCGCTAGCGGAAACGACAGGCTTCCGGAAGGAAACGCGTTGACTTCGGGCGGTCAAAGTCAAACGATGGAGCGAGGGAGCTGGTGTAGTCGCGGGAGCACGGGATACGCGGCGGAGAAGCGGGAGGAGGAGCGACGACTGGGAGTGAAGAGCTAATGTCTCTGCCATTTCGCTTGATCGTGTCGTTTAATTTGTTTGGGTTCCACCGTTTCGATGCGTTCTGGTTGGTTCCGTTCTACGTGGGTGTCCTCTTCTGGAAGCTTTGGTAGTCCGGTTCGTGTTCCTTTTGGGCAGGCCTGGTATTGTTTCTTAAGCCCGATATTGCTTGTTTGTGGGCCAACTACATACTTATCGCAAGTTGCGACAAATATAGGATGCCAATTAGACCTGGGGTCTACTCTGATGTAAATTCGAAAATTCTAAGATCCGTTAATTTTGATCGGGTCTAGATCTAGATTCTGATACTTGAAAATGATAAGGGCATGAATATAGATCTATAGGATCATGCCATGATTCTGCACTAATTTTTTAAAATAATATATATTTACATTAATTACTAAACATAATACCAAATTTTCAATCTCAACCTACTGACTTTAATTTTTTTGAATTTGTTTGCTTGATTTCTTTGTATTTAATTTTTTTAATGAACGAATCAATTGCATTCACATTTTTTTAATGTCCCTTATTGTTTGAGAACAATCAAATGATAGTTAATTTTTAAAAAAATAAATAAATAACACGGACCCGTAGATCACCCTAATTCTGTCCAATTTTTTAGGACCCGGATCCTTATTTTTTTAAGAAGATAAGGATAATAATTTGGGTCTGACCTTCAAAAAGAGAGTAATGATATGGGTCTCATGGATCTTACCCAGATCCTGACCATTATCGAGGGATTTAAGTTCAAATTTTTTGAGACATATCAGTATTAAATATTTGTAAAATAATTTTATTACAAATTAAAAATTATATCTACTCGAACATGAATCAGTCTTGTAAGTTTTCGAATAACATGTTACTATTAACAACAACAAATTGTACCGATACTTAACTTATATTGTAGGGTTACAATTAGCAACAATATTTTATGCCTTTTATTATCTAATAACTTTACGGAACAACAGTAAAATCCGTGGATAGTATACTATCAATCTAATGGTCATTGATAGTATACAGTTACATAAATAAATAGGGGGTTCGATGGATTTTATGGTACCAGTTCTAAAGAACCCCTTTAAATTTATGTCAGTGTATACTATGGATAACCATCAGATTTTCGTAAATAATCAAAGCATGAACGGCCTTACTTCAAATTACCCTGATATTTTAGATATAAACAGCAAGTGACAACCTTGTACACACGACCTATTCTTTTTCAAAATGGTCCTCTTGAAAACTCTTCTAATCCGATGAGTTGCATAAGGAAATTTTAATATGATATCAATATAAGTTAGTTTTGTGCAATTTTTCGGGTAATTTGCACACTAATTCTAATACAAAGGTAATGTACCAAAGGGCACTTAGCCGTACAAGACGTTCATGAATTGACGGAAGTTCAGGGATCAAACCCTAGCGGGGTGTAATCTAAGTGTAAATAATCTACCTTAAAAAGAAGGCAATGTGATAAAGTCCCATGTTGATTCTGTTAACCAGCTCTGCAACAATTTTCGTAATTATGAAATAATAAGTGCATTCACACGGACGAGTTCTCGTGGTTCGATGCTCTTGGAATGGGAAAAGCGCGGGAGGCAGAGGCGTGAAAGCCGGAGGGACACCGGAGGGGAATGGCCTAGAGATTCAAGATACGCAACTGGAGGGAGGAAGATCGTAATTGACGATTTTCAGAATACGGAAGATGAACTTACTTATACGAGCTCGTTAAATTGGTAAAAATATTTGAATTCATGCATGCATAAGATTCAAATTTTTATTAAGATAAAAAAATATCGTTAGTAGAAATAATTTTCTAAATAGTACTCATAATATTCTACTATGAATAATAAAAAACGAAAGATGCACTTAGAAATCAAGGCCTCGTATTCCGTTTCGGCTCCCCTCTTTATTATTCCCTTTTTTTTGTTTAGTTTAGTTTATTGTTTGGAGACGCTTTGGCTTGTGGAATTGATTCCTGGGTATTGACTTGCAGACATGCACACCCCAAAGCCCTATATCCACGGGTATAGCTTTGAAGGGAGAGAGAGATTCCTCAACGAGGAGGACAGAGCTGACAAAGTGAAGCGTTGGTTACTTTGGACTTTTGCTTTTCGGCCCTTTCTTTTCTTTCCTCCGTGCTTTGCAAATATCAAGACCCCTCCCCTCCCCCGCCACGATCACTGTGTTTTTTTAATCGAATTCGGTTTCAATATAGCGACTCTTCTGATGATATTTTTTTATATAAAATTTATAAGATCTGAATTAAAGATATTTTTACTATCTGAAAGCGATCACAGTGTATTTTTACCTGAAATTACTGGTTTGTTAATGTTAGTTTCGTATTATTGACCATTTTTACAATCGTGAATCCACGATTATGTTCATGATTTGAGGTATTTGAAAATTATCGACCAACATTTACTGGGCCATTAAAATAGCATGACGTATGTTTTCGACGAAATTTGAGTCGAGTAACGTAGGATTCGGATCTTAAATAACATAAAATGTTTAGCTTTGGCTTGGTAACACCCTTTGACAATTTATTGTGTTTCCTCTTACGTGCGCTTTCGCTTTTTTCATGAGTGAAAGCGTGCCCATAACATGTGCATAATCTGCCTACAGTAAAGCTAACACGAACGAGATAGCCTTTTGTTAACAAAGGTAAAACATTTTACTGATGCAAAGTCCCGTTTTCATGGGCTCTAAAGATGTTTTTTTAATTATACCAAAAACAAATGTTGTTTTGTAATTCAAATCCATTTTTTTATTTACAGCTGCAATGTATAGTACAAATGATTAATATCTCAAGTTCGATTCATTTGAATTGAAAAAAATAATACTTATTGAGAAAATTTTGTCACCATTAAATTTTTAACTTTTTCAGAGCTGAATTAATCAATCTAATTAGCAATATTTTAAAAACTGTGGTCGGACCGTTACCTGGAATCAAATTCTGGTTGATTTTTTTCTAAAACTCAGAATGCGGTTCGACCGGCTAAAATCCGATCGGACCGCCAGGTCAAGTACTTCCGGGTGACCCGGTTCGCCTGGATCAAAAAAATTAGTGTTTATTTTTTCTATTTTATCTGATTTAATTTAGAAATAAAACTTCAACTTCCACATTCGGAGAGTGTACATCACTTTTTGATCACAAAAAACTTATTTTTTAACAATTCTTGATAATATTTCAACTAAGTCAAATGAATTGGACTAATATGTCGAACCTGAAAACTTGTATAATCATCTTCTTGTTATTCTAGACTTGTTCAATTCATGTTTGAAGACTTTGTTTGGATAAATTGTATAACAAAGTTGCTAAATATTTGAACTTATTTAATATTTTATCATTTTGTATGTTAAATTAAATTTATTAAATATTATTTAATTATATTAATATAAAATAGAAGTACTGGTCCGACCAGCCAAAGGACACGTAGCCTAGCGGCACAAGGCTTTGTAAATATTTGAACTTATTTAATATTTTATCAATTTGTATGTTAAATTAAATTTATTAACATTATTTAATTATATTAATATAAAATAGAAGTACCGGTCTAACCGACGGTCTGACCGGTCTGACCAGTTGAACCAAAAATGTTAAGAATTACGGGTCGCCTTCCGGGTCGGTTTTAAAAACATTGCTAATCAGTACCCGGATAGCAAATAAGTTCAACCAAAAAAGATAATAATTATTGTTACGAGGGAGAGGAAAAAAAATGTCTTAAGTAAATTCAAATCTCGCCAAAGGACACGTAGCCTAGCGGCACAAGGCTTTGTAAATTTCAAGGAAGTCTAAGGTTCAAGCCTTGGCGTGGTATAAAAATTTACCTTTAAAAAAAATCAAATCTTTTATTGCTTTTTTTGTTTTAACCAATTGGTATCTTGTCCATTGAGCCGACTAATCTGATTTCAAGCTGGATATGACCTTTAAAATGTGGCAAAGTTCTCTCAACAAGTATTTAACACTACTGCGTACCCAAAAATTAGAACCCGAGACTTGGTTAAGATAGAACAACTCTTATCTCTTATTGGTTGTATAGTGTAAAAGAGCGCTGATGTTGCATAGCATAGTAATCATTCCTATCCATCTTTAGCCGATATTTGGCATCATCACCTAAGAATGGTAAAGAGGTGCACCGATGTGATTTGGCCTTTCACCAGACAAGAGAAAAGAAAAAGCTCGACACAAATCCCTGCTTTACTCTGTAACCTAGCCAGCAGTTCCCTTTTCTTTTTCAGATTTACATTATTCTTTTTCCTCTAGCCAAGCCAACTTTAACCCCTCTCCCATTGCTAGTCCCGGAACCGATTCTGGTTTGCTCCCTTCAAACGGATTGGAGAAATTCAGATAATACTAATAGTCATTAAATCTTAAAAGTTATTTTTACGAATCTCTGTTATCCAGAATCGAGAACTAGCAAAACTGCAGGATGTTAATAGACCAAATATAGGTTGCAGATACACAGATTAAAAGTGGGCTCTTCATGCCTGGCTTCAACAGGAAGACTTCTGACTCTAGGTGAATCTATTAGCTGGCCCGAACCCGAATCCAATGTCCACAAGCATTTGGACTTTGGACTAAACAGATGCCAAGCCAAGTGCAGGGCAACAGAGAAAAAGAAGAGAGTCAACTTGTCTCGCGTGGGTATCAAACAAAATTCTCTCCCTCCCTCTCTCTCTCTTCTAGTGTCAACGCCACCCGTGAAACAGAAAAAAACAAAGTAACCTAGAGAGACACCTAGGAACCTTCCCACTAGACTTCATTTCATCTACATAGGTTCCAAATTTGAGATTTTACTAATATTTTTTGAGATAACTGTCTTAAATTTATATTAGTTAAAATAGCGAGATAGATTTAGTTTGACAAAAATTTAGAAAAAATTATTCTCAAATCCATTATTTTTACATAAATATACTCAAAGATTTTTCGTATTTGAAAAACGATCACGTTCTCTGATTTATTTTTATTATATTTTTGAGTCTTCATTACCAAAATATGCGATTTTCTATGGCAAAAATCTACTTAAAAATACCAAAATGTCCTTGTTAGCAGATTATGACTCGGCTTGTGCTTTATCGAGCTCTTTATTTGTGCTGTTTAGTCACTGTCCTCTCTTTATAAAGACCCACCAAACCCTGACTTTCCTCTCCACTTCATGTGTTGTTTTCTCACTTACCTTCTTCTCCCTCCTCCAAGTCCACTCTAACCAGAAGGTACATTTCTTACCTCCCATTGTTAAATGTTCCATTATGTTCTTACCCACTTGCTTAATAGTTTGTGGGCGTGCATTGGACTAATTTTTTCTGCTTTGTTTAATGATGCGTTGCTTTGATATTTCGTTTCAAGCCCTCCTCTCCCTTTCTCTTTAACTTTTGGGTGCCCATTCCTTTGTGGGTGGGGAGGAAAAGTCCATTTAGAGCTCCCCCTTTTGATTAGTCCTCGCCCTTATGGCTTTAGAAAAGGAGTTTTTTTTATCCTCTTTAACTTCTAGTTGTTGAACTTCTTGGTTTCATCTCTTTGGCAGAGTGATTGTTGAGTAGTCCTGGCAATGAATCATCTTATCGAAAGCCGAGCCGCCTGGAGACCGAGCAGGAAGAGGAAGTTGGTGGATGAAGATCCAAGCTTGGTGCCATTCTCTCTGGATGAGCTCAATGAAGACCTTCTTGAGAGGGTTCTGTCCTGGCTGCCCACCTCCTCGTTTTTCCGATTCAATTCGGTGTGCAAGAGGTGGAAATCTGTTGCACATTCTTCAAGCTTCAAGCTTGCCTGCTCCGAGGTTCCAACTCGAGATCCGTGGTTTTACATGGTTGGTTCCTGTCTGAACCAGTCGACTGTGTTTGATTCCGCTGAACGTAGCTGGAAGAAGCTCAGTCCCCGGCCTTCGTTGCAGCCGAGCTTGAACTGCGGTTCCATGCCTGTTGCAGCATCAGGGGGCTTGGTCTGCTTCTTGAATGATTCCCGCAACCTCGTCGTTTCCAATCCTGTTAATGGTTCCTCTCGGCAGTTGCCTCCATTGGATCCCGCTCCAGAGAGTCAATCACTTCATGCCGTTGCAATGACTACATGTTCAGAGATGCAGCAACCTTGCTACAAGATTGTGTTGATCTACAACGAGTTACCGAGACTCTCATGCAGAGTCTACAACTCGAGCACCGATTCTTGGGAAGAAGAGATATCGTTGAGAAGAAATGCGGATGAATCCAGAGAGCTGGAGTTGAGTGAAGAAGATTGCACAATGTACTTCCTTAGCAAGACGGGAAACGTGGTATCAACCAATATGCAAAGGAGCCCATCGAAGCAATACTCATCAGTCATCACTCAGAAGAATGGTGAGTGCATAGTCTATTTCCTGAGCTCCTCGGGCAAGATCGTTGCTTGCGATCTAGCGCGCAAGTCCTTCTCCGAGTACCCTAGGCTCCTGCCAGTTTGCTCTGAGTACTCCATCGACCTGGTGGAGTGCAGAGGAGAGGTGCTAGTGGTGGTCTTATCAGAATTCTTTGAGAGCGCCAGCCTGCGGGTATGGAAGTTCGACGAGATCAGCAGGTCATGGCTCCAGATATGCGCAATGCCCCCTGCCATGTCCCACGAGTTCTGCGACAAAAAGGCGGACATAAACTGCGTAGGAGCGGGCGACCAAATGCTCATCTGCTTGAACTCTGCAGATTTTTTCAGTTATGTGATCTGCGACTTGCGGATCAACGGATGGGAGGAGTTGCCAAAGCGCTTCAGGAACGGCGAAGCTGTTGAGTTCATGTCAGCCTTCGCATTCCAGCCGCGGATCGAAGCTACTGTTTGATTGTTAAATTAGCTTGCTAAAGGATTGCTACCCCAAGTTTGATAGAAGATTGATGACACTATTAACCTCTGCTGATTAACTTTGTAACTCATTTTTTGTGTGTTCTTGGATGAATGATGTTTCTGCTAGCTAGTGTTCCCTGTGTTATCTATTCTCTTCTGTATTTCATGTAGTTGTAAGGATAACTAACTAAGATGGAAATCAGTTGGCCGAATAATCTAGGTTCGAATCGGATATGACTTTTAAAAGGTGTCAAAGTTCTATAATAAGTATTTAACACTCTTGCATTTCCACGCACTAGAACTTAAAACGATTATCTTTGTAGTTGTTAAAGACACTTTTAAGTTTTAATCTAAGATTAGCCAATAGCAAAAAATAGACCTTATAAATGGGCTGGGCGAGAACGTACATATATAAACCTTGCCTTTGTATATGAGCATGTAGGCCCAGGCTCAGCAAGCAGTCATCCCGTAACCCGTTCAAGCACGGACGACCGCTTTCCCACCTGACGTCATCGCAAAACGACCGACACGGAAACTGACTTTCTTGTCAAGACACGAAACCCAACAATAACTACCGTTTCCCCCCTTCTCAAAGAAACAAAAACTAAACCCGTCAAAATTCCCCGCAGGATTCTCCAAAATTACACAAAAACCAATCGGAGAGGAGCTACCAAGCTATGGAATCCGAGGAAGGGGTGAGGAAGAAGTTGGAGGAATTGAAGAAACAGCTGGAGAAGAAGGATAAGTTCGAGGACGCCGTCGCTTCCGTCGCTTCCCTCTTCCGTGACCGTTACCCCTCCGCTTCTCCCTCCCTTCGCAAATCCGTAAGTTGACGCCGTTTGGATTAGCCTCCCCCCGCGCGCGCGGTTCTTTTCCGTTTGGTAGTTACTGGATCTGTTTGTTGGCAGTTCTATACGGTGGTTTCTCGAGCCGCGACGATTCTGAGGACGAGGCACACGGCGCCGGGGTTCTGGCTGGCCGGATTGGAGCTGTTCAAGCTGGCCGAGGCTCTGACCCCCGATGCAGCGGAGAAGGCGCATTTGAAGATGTGCGTCGCCCAGGCGAAGGAGCAGCTGGAGCAGATCGACGCCGTACAGCCTCAGCCTTCTTCAAGTAGAGGTTAATTTAATTTTGATCTTTCTGTTATTTTTTTTGTGAAATTGAGTTTTTGTTGGCCGGTTTATGATTTAGGAGGAGTTTGTGTGTTGTCAGGGTACCTGTTCGAAGGGCATTTAACGGTGGACCCGGAGCCCCCACAGCCGCGGTGGTTGGTGCAGTCCAATCTTATGAACGCGCTTATGGCAGCGGAATCTTCCACGGGGGCTGGGGCGACGGCCTTGGTAGAGGAGAATGGTATTGGTGACTTGGCGGCAAGTGTTGAAAGATTGATCCAGGATAGCGATCTGGACAACATTATCCCGTTGCTGGAGGTGACGATACGAAACATTACCACTTTTTGCTGGCCTCGGGTTGATAGTTTTATTTTGGATTCACCTGGAAGCTATATGATAAATTAAGTTGCATGATGAATAGTTTGTTTGCTGCTTCAATGCTTTACAATGACTCGGTAGAACATGATTTGTTCGAGGGGATACTAGTGTCTGTCTGTCTCATTTGTGGGGTATTGCATTTTTAGATCCTCGATGGTGGTTCTTCTGTCCCCAAACGCCCTCCTGCCAGTAAAGAGGTTGTTGCAAACCTTCCTATTATTGCTCTCACCGAGGAGATCTTGGCCAGGCTAGGACAGGAGGCTGAATGTGCAATTTGCAAGGAGAATCTTGTTGTAGGCGATAAGATGCAAGAGTTACCATGCAAGCATACGTTCCATCCTCCGTGCCTGAAGCCTTGGCTGGTAATCTGAACTGTGTTGATTGTTTGTTGGTATCTTGAAGTATCTTACATCACTTTTCAGAAAGAAAAGATGTGCCTCCCTTCTGGATTTGAATTCGTAAGCCGATTGCAGAGGTACAAAGTTTACATCTTTTCCTCTTTCCTGCAGGATGAGCACAACTCTTGTCCGATTTGCCGGCATGAGCTGCGTACCGACGATCATGCTTACGAGAGTCGGAAAGAGAAGGAAAAGGAGGACGAAGAAGAGCGAAAAGGAGCTGCCAATGCTCTACGTGGTGGTGAATACATGTATGTCTGAACTGGCTGTTAGTTGGTAGATTGGTCTCCAACTATTATTTGCTGTATATTTTTCATCACGAACATTAGAGAATAAGCTCTCCACATTCTTATTTCTCTGGAACCCGAAGTACATGGTACAAAGGCTTCTGCAGTATTTTATGTTTGAAGAAAAAGTTCACCGATTCTTCGTCATCCATATTGGCCTAAATCTTCTGCAACATATTTTGTTGATGGATTTTTCGCTAAATGCATATTAATTTATCGATCTATTAATTAATTTATAATTTTCTATATTATAAAATTTACGATCATAACACTATTAATTTAGTAAAAAAATTACTACATACGGGGAAACGATTGTCATCAGATTATACGAGAAACCTTTTTTTTTAACTTTCGAATGAACTTCTTTGTTTGAGATGTAATGGGATCTTTTAATCTATTACTAAAAAATGATTTTATCTCGAGTTTTTAATGAGAAGTGGATGAGCATATCAATGGGGGTATGTCATAGTAAGAAAGAAATAGTAAAAAGGAGAATGTAAATGTGTTCTAAATGGACCATTAAGACTATGTTCGGGAAATTAAGAGGGGTAAAAATGGAAAATTTTTACCTAAATTGAATATAAATTAATCAATTGATCTATTTTAATGGGCCAAATACAAACTTGAGTTATTTTCTGTTTTGAGGTAGGGTCAAACATTAGCCATTTAGGAGATTTGACTCCCTTTTAACAAGTACAACTTACAAGCTATTTAGGAAATTATTTTGCCACTCCCCTATTAAGGGAAATATAAAAAAAACTCCAAGGTCGCGTCAGAAAAACCATCCTCTATATATATATATATATATATATATCTTGGAGGGAGAGAGGAAGGGAAACTGATTGGCCCAATTTCCCTCCTTAACGGCTAGTCGCTAACTTTCGATTCCCCAATTTCTCTCTCGCCCAAAATCCTAACCTAGTTACGACGTTGTCTCGCCATCTCGGCCCGGCAGCCAAGCCGTGTCTAATCCCATCCCCGTTCGTCCTTCGCTTCCTTGATATGCGAGGGCCCCCCTCGTCTCCTTCAGTGCCTTCATCCCGCCCCGAGGGAAGTTGAAGCCGGGGATGGCCCTGAGGTTGGAGGATTGCTGGAGGAGGTAGGCAAAGGTGAGGTTGCCACCCGATTTCTCTCCTCTCTTTGTTTTTCTGTGTTAGAATTTTGTCAGCCTTCGTTTTTAGTTCGGGTAAGAAAATAATGAAATAACAGTTTACCATATTAAATCGTTGATTTTCCACTTTTTTTTATTTTTTTTAATTAGGGGCATAGAAAGGGTACTGATTTGATTTCCCTCTTGAATCGCGATGGTAGATGTTGGTTATTAGATGATGTTGTGTTGGGTAAAAACAAGATTCCATCTTTGCAATGCTCGATATCTCTAGGGTTCAAATTTGAGAAGTGGACATGATCATTAGAATGGTTGATTTTGGTTGTGTTGTTCTGTCAATTGGCTTTCTATTTTAATTTAATTATTTTTTCTTTCTTAATCTTCTGGTGCATAAAGTTTGATATTCCTTATTGACGCTTATATACTTGTTTCTTGCCTCGCTAACAAGGTTATTCCTTTCTTTTAATATACCGCTCCAAATTTTTTGTTGTTGTTGCTATTGATGTTTGTCATGGATCTTACTGACTAATCTTTTGTCTACCATCAAGTTACCAAAGACATTTGGCTTCAGTTTGACAAGAGCTTCCTCAAGATCTTGTAAGTATATGTTGAACATGCTAATTTAGGTACTTACATGTTCTATGGCCTTACACATTGCCATTTGTCTTCTGCTTCCTAATGTTAGGCAGTGACATAGTATGTATGTGTGGCAATGGCTTTAAAGGAAATTGATGACGGTTCGTAATGATAGGTGCAGAGACACTCCTACTATGCATAAGGCATAGTGGTGTCGAAAAGGTGCGGCACTCATACTATGGAAAAGCCAGAAGGCATAATGGTGTCGTAAAGGAGGTGACACTGCTATGCGTAAGGTATTGTGGTGTTGAAGCATGCGATACCTAGTATGCATGAGTGATGAACAATGTCATAAAAAAGTGGGCTGCTAAATGCTTACTATTGTAAGGAGTTGGTATGGTCCCTATGACAGAGGAATAATGATTTCAAAAGAGAATGTCAAAAGAAGGTGGTGCTAGGCAGTGACATAGTATGTGTGAGTGACAATACTTAGAAAAAAATTGATGGCATTCCGTGATGTTATGCGGAAACACTCCTATTATGCACAAGGCATAATGGTGTTGAAAAGGATGCTACACTCCTACCATGCATAAGGTAAAATGGTGTTGAAGCATGCAAGACCTATAGAATGCATAAGTGGTGAATAAAGGCTTAGTATTGTTAGAGGGAGTTGGTATGGTAGAGCAAGAGAAATAATGATGTCAAAAGAAGGTGGTGCTAGACAGTGACATAGTATTCATGAGTGACAATGAATTTAGAAGAAAATTGATGAAAGTCAATGATGATAGGAGAGAAGACACTCCTACTATGCACAAGGCATAATGGTGTTGAAAAGGTGTGGCACGCCTATTATGCAAAAGGCATAATGAAGTAACCCCACTGGTCTTGATATAATTAGAACATGAGAAGAAGAGAAGGAGAAGAAGAAGAAGGTAGGGAAAAGAGACTACTTTGTAATTCTTTTTCCGATCATTAAACCCTAGGAGGCCAAGGCATTATATAGCCATTAGCTAACAAACTGAATAGTAAGTACGAGACAAACCTTAACCTATTAGAGGTGGACCTCTAATTGACCCAAACAACTTAATGAAAAAACTGAATAAGAAATACTAAATGAAAATAACAGAATAAGAAATACGACTAACTAACAAAGTCCCGAAAGAATTCTAACACATAACATCACTCCCGCCCTCACGAGACAGCTTGTCCTCGAGCTGGAGGTCCGTATGTGTGCACTAATTCGGCTTGGCGGTGTCATCGATTTCCATCTTGCAGCTGTTGGAAATGCATCAAATGAACCAGCAAGGATCTTCAAAGGGAGTTGCTGCAGACATGCTGCTATCACGTAGCAACGAACATGGAGTTCTTGGCGTTCTTGGATCGTCAGCTGCACATTAGGTGGCTCATCTTTCCAGCTCAATAGGTTAAAGTTCCTCCAGTAATCACTTGCAACAAATATCAGCACTGCACAGATTTTCAATAGCAGCTGCCCTGCTGCCAAATCAATTCCATCACCAAATGCCAACCATAATTGAGATGTGGCTTTCAACTTCTCTTTAGTATACTTTTCACTCTTCAACTTGTCAATTTTTTTTTTGCAAATTCACCATCCTTTTGATATCAGATTTATCTCTAAACGATAAAGGACGAAGAACTTGAACCATAATCCGAAATAAAAGTTGAATAACACCTCCTTCATAAATTGACAGAAACATTTATATGCCTCCTTTATCAAAGTTGAAATTCAAAATTGATGTAATTGATGAGCTGATCTCCTGGAAGAAACTTTGAGACCTCATGTTGAGTCCATAGAACCGTAGGTTGAACCTAAAGTAGCAAACATATTACACCGTGCATACATGTAATTATATGATCTATGCCTTCGTCGGTGAGGTAGTATCACCCTTCACGACTCCTGAATAGGTCATTGCAAATTAAGTTTGGCTAAGTTGTGCATTTGAAGCATGCATATAATTCCTGCTTATTGCATTAGGTTAAAGCATCATCACTCAAAATTTCTAGTCTATCCAATAAAGTATGCTTGGCCTTGGTGTGTTTGCAGAAATTTTGACTCGAGTGACTTCTAATATTGAAAACGGGTGCATGTTAGAGTGTCACACATAGCCAACTAAAAGTGTGTGGGTGACCACTTGGAATCCGAAAAATGCATATAATGAGAGCCATTAACTTATTTTTCTTGTTGATGTGATTTGGAACCCAAATGGCAAGTAGGATCTGTATCTGTATACTCACTCCTGCAGACTTCATAGCTTTTTAAGACCCTTTCAAGGATGTGCCTTGATAAGAGTAGCTGATTCTTAAATCTAAAGATATACCAAGCTATTCAAAGTCACTACATAATATAGGATACCCATTGTGATGTAGAGGATACATTCGTTAAACAAAGGATTCACTGGTACATAACTGAGAGATGCTCCTACTAGGCAATCGTCCAGGTGGTGTCCCGACACGATAATGATGTTGTTCAATTACTTGGGAATAGATTGGTGTTGTTCAATTAGGATATATTCCTAAAACATAAGATTCAGTGGTACTGTACCCAGGTGCGAGAAACTTACTAAACCAAAAAAAAGTGGGAGAAGCACTTATCGAGCAATTAGTCGTGGTGGTGGTGTCCAAAGAGTTTGACGCTCTATACCAAGAAAGAGAGGATGAATTGGGTGTTGCTTCTAATAGAATCGGAAGTATCGTACATATAAAACACATGGCACCACTACTTGCTAAATATACTATTACTCACTAAATGGTATTACTATTCGCAACATGGTTTATCACTTGTAACATGAAACTACTACTCGCAATATGGTACTACTGTGCATGATATAATTTTACATTTCTCAAAATACTCCTACATAATTTCTGATACAAGTTTGTTACTCACATGTGGCCCATTTTGTGTTTGTGTTGTTATCCATTTGGTACTACTGGGTAAGCACCATCTGCAACCTTTGGATGCAATTTAGTTTTAAAAAAATAATCACTTAAATTAATTAGTGAGAAAATTATTTATAATTTAATCAATAGATCTTGCATTTAACTTTTTACTAATTACTGGGAGAATTTGACACATTTCTAAAGACCCACTGAACTAGACATGTGGACTAGTCAAAAGGGTATTGTCTTATGAGCCGAAAAATCTGGTTTCCGGAAGGAAAAAAAAAGAACAAGTTGATCTTAGATTCACACCAGAATCGTGGAGATTCGTTAACCGTCATTCCCAGCTCCACTCATGGTAGTCCTCCTTCCTTCCTGCCAAAAGCAAGCCAAATAACCCACCACACCAGGACGCAGAAGAGAGAGCGACCAAAAAAAAAAAGAGGGACCAAATGGAAACCGCTTCTCTTGCCTCTCCCACTCTCCCTCTCCTAAACGGCTGCCCAAGAAACGCACGCCCCTTCCCCCGCCTAGCTGCTACAGCCTCGTCGGGACGACGCCGTCTCTCCCGGAAACTCTTCTCCAACGGATACGCCGGCGCGCAGAGCAGGAGCAGCAGCAACGGCGATCGGGCGGCTTTTGCCCTAAATCCCAACGCTGCGAGGAGAGAGTCCTCCTGCCTCGTTGTTCCACCCTCGCCCGTTGGCAAAACCCCGCGCGCTATTGTCAAGTTCCTCGGCGGCGCTTTTATCGGCGCCGTCCCCGAAGTCACCTACAGGTGAGCTTATCGAGAATGCTCGTTCGTTAAAACTCGGTAGGGATTAGTCGGCACACGTGGTGTCCGGATACTAGTGGTTTGAAGCTATTCTCTCTCCTCGGTAACCGCTTTATGAAGCTTCTTCTTTATCCTCTTTTGTTTTGTTTCTCCTTCAAATTTGGCAGTTACTTGGTGGAGCTGTTGGCCAAGGAAGGGTTCCTGGTGATCTCGGTGCCGTACAATGTCACGTTTGATCATTCCCAAGCCGCCGAGCAAGTGTACCAGAGGTTCCATTCCTGCCTGGATTCCGTCTTGGAATCGGGGATTCCCGATGCCGATCTGACGGCTGAGCAGCTCGCTGGCCTTCCCCTGTTTTGTGTGGGCCATAGGTGTGTGTATCTATTTTATGTTTGCTGCGATTACTTGTCTATTTTCAGTGGAACTCCCCGGGTTTGAGTCGGAGTTTGGCGTTGGTTTTCGGTGTGTTTGTAGTAACGGTGCGCTTCTCCAAGCCCTTGTGGGGAGTTATTTCTCCGAGAAGATACCCAAGGTATGGTTCCTCTTATCTGGCTGGTTAGAGAGTAATGAGTGGCTCCTTTTAGTTGTGTGTTTGGTTAGAGCAATTGACCGAGTGTGACGCAGAGTGTTGTATCCTCTGGAAGGCTAATGCCATTGTCTCGTTCAACAACAGACCTGCTACCGAGGCCGTACCTTACTTTGAGCAGGTGAAGTTTCCGCCTCCTTAGTTGTGTTCATTCTATTGCTGTCTTTTGCTACGTCGGCTAATGGCAACGAACTAAAGACTGGAGCTCCGAGGAAGTTGTTTTAGAATGATTGTCCTATTGATGGTCGTTGATTAGTGAGGGAAAGTTGAGGTCTTCATCTTTCGAGTTCTGGTGCTCTAGTGATGCCATATTTTTCAACATGTGTGTGTATGACATGTGGTTTGTGCTACAGAAGATGGGTTGATTGAATTAGTATGCTTCCACGGGCTTTTAACAGTTACACCCTTTCTGATCCTGCTAATTGAGTTGTTTCATTGGTACTTTTTTGAGAATTGTTCTTTCATTGGTACTAATGTGTCATTTTTTGTCACATTGGTATGGTGCTCATTTATGAATTGCTGTGCTGCAGGTAGGTCCTCTAGTGAATCAGATAAAACCAGTGGTGGAAGTTTCACCAATTTATTCGATGGCTATGAATGCTTCAGGTAGAATGAATACCAGCAGCTATGTCAGGTTCACATTTATGCTCTAGGTTATAGTGTGATGTCGCCCACAGGACAATAGTGATATGATTGCTGGTCAAATCAGTGTCTTCGGACTTACGACTTATTTCCTATGAGATATAATGTCTTTGTCATTTCTTTTCTCCCTGATTGAAAAGTGCTTTGTTACAAGTATGCGCGTGCTGATCAAACTAAAGCTTATGTTATCACATGTAGGGGATGCATGGAAAGTCATACTTGACACAGCTGGAGCAATCGTAACAGACATTGATCAAGAAGCTTTTGCCTCATTTAACAAGTTCATCGACCAATTGCCCTCAGTGCTGAATCAGGTCTATGATATGAAAATACTAGCTTGCCATTGATTTTTTTCTTTATGTCAGAAATTTCCTCATTGTTCTTTAGAACAAAAATGAGTTAGAAGTCCTATCTCAGGCGTAATCTCTTTGCTTTTTTAGGTTGCCAGTGGAGTATCAGAATTCAAGCCAACACCTTCGGAAAACCGTGATTGTTTTGGAAACTTGTACAATGTTCCACACACATTGCTAGTACGCATGACATCATGTGGTTTCATTGGTGAAATAATACTGATGGTGTTCATAGCTCATTATCATTTCTTCTTATTGCATTTGCGTTTTAACATAGGTGAAGTTCAATGTTGATGCCATTGATGAGACGGATCTCCTAGAACAGACCTTGAGACCTCGTGTTGAGTCCATAGGTGGAACTATAGAAAAGGTTGAACTAAGTGGCACACATATTACACCGTGCATACAGGTAATCACATGATATCTGCCTTCATTCGTATGCTAGTATGATTCTTCTTGATTCCCGAGTAGGTCTTTGTAAAATAAGTCTTGCAAAGTGGTTCATTTGAAGCATGAATATGCTTCCTGCTTATGAAACTTATTCCGACTGACTTGAGTGACGATTGTTGGAAGCGAGTGCATGTTAGGGTGCTGTACCATCCTTATTGTGAGACCACTTGGATTCTGGCAAGTGCATATGATAGTTGTTTATTCCTGTACCATCCCTATGTAAGTTCTGCTTGTAAACGATGTTGACCACTCTCTTTTCATACTTAATTGATAGGAACCCAAATGGCAAGTAGGATCTGTTTACACTCCTGCAGATGCCGTAGCTCAGGGGCTTAAAGCCCTATCACTGAATGATACAAGAGTCCTCGGCAGAACCATCAGTGACTGGTTCAGACGTTTCGAGAACTAGAGTTCCTTTGTCGAGAATGTGCCTGGGTGAGGGTGTATTGCTCGAGCTGTCTGTGAGTCCTCGAGATATGAAATGTAGTAGTAGATCACGATTCTGCAGTTAGCCAAGTACTTGAAAATCACTACAGCAAATCCTACCTCGGCATTCACCGTCCGCTGTTGTAAACACAGGCAAGTAACAACCTTAATGACCCCATTTCTATTCTGCTGTAATTCTACTAGATATACTATGCGGTCAAGTGTATATAAGCACCGCACCGAACGTATTGAGATTGATTTCTGCTCAAGTTTAGTGGACATAATTACGATTTACGTGGGACGACTTGCTCTTTTTTCTATCTAGAGCTCCTCCAACTATTTTTATTTTAAATTGTTCTTGAAGAAAAACTAACGAGTAACAGATGCAACAATCTGGAAAAGCACTTGACAAAAATTGTCACTGCATAAAAAGAAAAGATGACCGTAGGATTTCCCTCTCGGCAATTTTATGAGATTCTGCGACGGGAAAATGGAGAAAACTGAGGGATTCCCATAAAATTCCTTCCCCTTTAAATACGCTGTAGGGAAGGTTGGCGCAGGATTTAAGCACTTGCTGCTGCCTTCACTTTTTCGATGAGATCAGCGGCGTCTTGAACGGTGGCGATGTTCTCGGCACCTCCTTCACCAATTGAGACCTCAAATTGTTCTTCTAGTGCCATCATGATCTCCACCTGAAGGGTTAGTTTCAGTTTAAGATGCAGAATCCAAGTAACTACAGGTTTCAATTTCAGCAAGTAGAAGAAGTACTGACCGTGTCAAGGGAGTCAGCACCCAAGTCGGCGAACTTGGTCTCCGGCGCCACCGTGCTTACATCAACGGACAGTTGCTTCGCGATGGTGCTTTGCACCACTTGCAGGGTCTCAGGATTAGCCTAGCCAACAAGAAAACCATCAGAGAACAACTCTCTTCGCAGATCAACATGCTTCCAACGAAATGGTTCTTACAGAACAGGAAATTGCGGTCCTGAAGCGCCTAGACCCAGTGGAAGAGATTTGAGCCGACTTCGACGACTGGAACTTCACCTTACCAGCCTGCAAATAAAAGGAAATTAGTACAAGGGTCCAACACCAAACTTAAGCAAAGCACTGTCTGAGGAATTCACTAACATTCTTGACGGTGAAGCTTCCGGCGAACATCGTGGCACGGGCCGTGATGGTGGCGGGGAGCGCGGGCAAAGGGTTAGTTTGGGCTACAAGGAAGGTAGCCATAATGAGATGATATTGATAGGCTGGTTTCTGGTGTCAAGTATTATGAGACAAAAGTGTGTTCTTGTACGAAGAATAGAGAGGCAATTGGTGTTTATATAGGGAGATCAATTGCATGATCTGGCGTTGGTATTGAGGAACTTGGGTGATAATCTCTATGTTATGTGCAATTTTGTTTTAGGGGCTTCTTTGCTGGGCGGCAGCTACAATGTTTATGTCTGTCTTCTTTTTGTTTCCCGTGAGCTACGTTGTTTTTTTTTTTTTGGAAGAGGAGGGGCAAAACTCCCAAGTATATAAACGAAATGGCAAAATACAACTTACTAAGTGCAAGGCCTCCTTTCGGCCTCTTGTGAGGTTGCGACCGCCGGCCTCGTCAAAATTCTATCACGAGAAAATCCAGTGGGAAAAATCCGTGATAGAGAAAGAGTACCTCGGAAGGAAAATTTTCTCTTGGCGTTTGGAGTGTTGCATAACCTGACCTTGCACCGTCACTAGAAAATACATCTCGGGAAGGAAAATCCCCCTAGGTTCAGCGTCATCCACATTTCTAGGCAAACGAGTACAACGAAGAAGGCTAATATCCCGCAAATCATTCAAATACACATCAACGGTGAGCTACGTTGTTTCCCTGGAGGTAAGGACTTCTTTAGACAAACCGTCGAAACAACGACATTTCTAATATGTAACCCAAGGTACGTAATTTTGATTTAATCAATACCAAGGTATTTTTTTTTAATGTCTAGTAGTGAGAGCCGACGAATACTAACAAGATCCTTAACAAAATTATTCTTTCAGTAACAGATTTTTCATTTGTTTGAATTAAATTCAAAATTCTTTTAAATAAATTCAAATTTCTCGATTAACAATGCGAAGACTAGAATTTGCTTTCGGAAAATGTAAAGGCGGGAACAGAGGGCTTGGCTGCTGCTTCCTTGGTTATGGTCTCTGTTTTTCCAATTCTGGTAAGTTGGCGCCATTCTCAATTGTGCATATTGTCATGATGGTGAGACTATAAACACAAAAACATGAAGTCCGTGTATTTGTTGACCGGTGCTAAATCCTAATTGGAGACTCTTCTCCCGCCGGGTTGATCGTTGCCATCCCGATCCCAATAGATAGATGTGGCAAGTCCGTGATTTTTTAGTTTCTATAATGAGAGTCTAGCGTGGATTTTTTCAGGAATGATTTTGTCAATAATATTTTTTATATTTGTAAAATTTGAATGAATATTTTCTTAAATTAATTCAAGTAATTGCTATTTCTAGTAGTTCTCGACACCCGAAAACGACCGTTATTTTCCATCGGATTCTGTTGCCTCTTAGATTCTCCATGAGGCTTTAAAAAAATCTAGACTTCAAGTTTTTTAAAGTATTTTTTAAAGATAATAAATGCGTTGTGTTGTTGCATACGAAGAAAAAGACCGTATATTTTCTCCTTTAAAAAAAAAGAGGAGAGATAATAAATTAAGGATGGGAAGGTCCCTTCGGCCTACAATTGGTCCGGACCAGACCGATCTGATACGAACAATAGGAACTGAGAATCGAAAAGAGCGAGAAAATATATCTGAACCAATCACCTTGAAAACTACCAACTTGTTGTTATTATGTTCTATATGCTTAGAGTTTTATGCCTTCTTGGCTCACTTTGGTATAACATTTTAGAGGCGTTAATACAATACTTACTTTTTAAAAAAACTAAAATAATCTGATTAAACTCTGGATCAGGATCAGAGCCAAACCAAAAAAATAGTTTTGACCCATTCCGAAATCGAGGACCATAAATTTCTCTTTTCCTAAAGCATCAAGATACTAATAATGAATTGTAATTTTTTTTATAAGTAATGCATTGTACCTGTGCTTTGAAAGAGAATGAATTTTTGCTACATTTAGAGACCGTTAGAGATAAAGACAGGTGAAATATGAGATTTGTGCTTTAAAAAATTGATAAATAGGACAAGGATTGTGAACCTTCACCAAAGCACACAAACCCGAACCTAGGGCAGATATCGAAAAAGACTTAATTGCAATATCATAAGAAAAGTTCAATACTGGCTGTGACTATTTTATATAGGTTATGGCGTTGCTGGGCTTATAACCTAATAAGAAAATTGTAGTTTGGTCTGAATTTTTATAGTTTTTTGCAAAAAGATCTGGACTAAATCCAAAAATTATTTATTGAGCAAATAAAAATTGATCCGGACTAATTCATTTTGAATTTGGTTCTGGACCAATTTTTGGTTTGGTTCAGTCCGGTACTGTGGTTGTTGATTTTTGCTCACCCCTACTTCGCCCTACAACCCCCACTAATTACGGAAAGTGACCTTACCCTTTGGAGGAGAAAATAGAACGAGAGGGGCTGAATGCATTGTTTTAAAAAATAACCAGGAGAGCGATCCAGATGTTGGTCCGATCTTTGGGTCAACTGGTTCGACCAGTCTGACCATTAGTTTGATTGGAGTTTATATATATATATAGTAAATAATAGCTTTAAAAATTAATATTCTCGATATCTTGGTCAATTTATTTTATATTTAGTATAATTTATCTTTGTTAATTTAGTTTATTTTGTGTTGATTTGAAAAAATTAAGTATGTAATCTGATTTTTTTTAAAATTTTTGGGTTGGGTTGGGTGAATTCTGAATTTTTGGGTTAAATTTTTGGTCAAACCTGACGAACCAAATTTTTCTGGGTCAAAAATCTGAGCCAACCACCCGATCTGACCAACAATTATCTGATTTGTTAGGTAAACATACGTACATGGTTTTCTGACCTGTCCAAGGCTTCAATTTATGGTCCAACCAATCAGACCACTGGTCGGACTGCATATTCGAAAACAATGACTGTATGTATTCATCTCAGGACCCGTCCTTAAATATCAATTCAGTGAATAATAAATAACAAATGTTTAATGTTACATTTACCACATTGAGATCCTTTTGTAACATACATGTACTACAATAAAATATATGAATTGATGCAGGACCATTATGTAATTGGTCATATTAGGTATAAATAGCATCATAGAAGAAACAAAAAATCATCTTGAGATTTGTAAATCAATTTTAAAAGGAAACATTACTTTCCTTTTCTATCTTTCTCCCTTTCCCTTCTTTCTTTGTACTTGAAACCCTAATCAATCTTGATCCTTTAATTAGGATCATTACACCTTTTATGTCGCCGATGTTTCACGATAGACCAAAAATATTCCAATGTTGTTCCATGTATGATATAAGTCAATACGTGTAATTATCGAATAGCGAATTTATATTAATTGTGTACTATAACAGGTGAGTTAAAAATGTGAAAATATTCCGGTTAGAAAAAGCAGCCCGGGAAACAATTTGTACATTTCTTTTGGTGGAAAACAGTTTGTACACTGAAAACGTGAGGCTGCCCGACAATTTCTTCATTCATTTCCCAAAGGATTAAAATAGAAAGAATTGATTTCCTACGTTTCTTTAATATTATGTGTTAATAGTTTTTTAAAAGGTTATTTTAATAGTTTTTGAAGGGGAGATGTATCTTTCCGAATTTGGATTGAGTGGGGACTACTAAAAAGTTGTCCTTTCGGAGGGACTCATTCAGGGCATTTGGATCCGTTTTTTAATTAAAAAATTGATCTGATGGTTAATATCACATGAAGAGTATATTTGACCATATATTCCAAAAAGTGCCAACTAAGATTCTGCCACCCACGATGGTTAATATCACACGAAGGATACATTAATTCCGCCACCCACTTTTTTTCATTTTTTTCTCTCTTTCCTAGTCTCTTCCTCTTCCCCTCTCTTTCCTGGTCACTTCCTCTCTCTCTCTCTCTCTCTCTCTCTCCCTAAACCCAACCCCTTCTCCCCTTCGCCTCTCTTCTCATTCTTGTTCGTCGGAACCACCTTCAATGGGAAGAAGTTTAACGCCGATCTCGCCCGCTTCCAGGTACCCCCTCCCGCCACTCTTCTTCTCTTCGTCTTTCTCTTCTTTTTTTGGTACGCTATCGACAAAACCTACCTTCTCTTCTCCACCTACATCGTCTTTTCCATGTAGCTTGACTTCGCCATAATCTGTCCGGCTCTGTTCGCACCAATGTTCTCGACGCCGCCACAGACGGCCTCTTCTGCTACCTCTTCGGCTCCGTCCGCGCCATGAACATCATGTTTACCACCATGATATTTTTGTATTTGTACAAATGTATTTTTTATATTGGTATATTTGTATACTGATACTGATTTTCAGATGTAATGATAGTGGTTTTCAGATGTAGTGATACTGATTTTCAGATGTAATGACATTGGCTTTCATATTTAATGATACTAATTTACAAATGTAATGATATTGGTTTTTATATTTAATGATATTGGTTCACATGTTTACTTATAGCTGTTAGCATGTTTACTGATAGTGGTTTGCGCTTGTGGTGATAGTGGTTTGCGCTTGTGGTGATAGTGGTTCGCATGTTCACTGGTACTGGTTAGCATGTTAATTGACGCTAGTTTCTATGTTGAGTGATAATGGTTTGCGCGTTGTTTCGTATATAGTAGTTTTCATATATTAGTTTTCGGATATTGATTTTCGTATATTGATTTGTGGATGTTGGGATATTGGTTTTCGTATGTTGGGATATTGGTTTGCATGTGTAGCGATAGTAGTTTTCATATGTAGCGATATTGGTTTGCATGTTTAGGAATATTGGTTTTCGAATGTTGAAATATTGGTTTTCGTATGTAGTGATATTGGTTTGCATGTGTAGCGATAGTGGTTTTTATATATAGTTATATTGGTTTTTATATGTAGTGATATTGGTTTGCATGTGTAGTGATATTGGTATAGTAGTTAGCATGTTTATAAATAGTGGTTTGTGTGTCGTCGTCCTCTGGATTTTAAAATACGCGGTCCGATCGGTCGGACCAGGGTACGAGTGTAAAGACATATCGGGTTTTGACCAAAAAATAGTTACCTTGCGAACCGAACTAAATTTGGTCAGACTAAATAGTCAGACAAAAAATTTGACCAACCCGGGGTGGTTCACCCAATTTTTTTAAATAAAAAAGTACATATCCGGTCCGACCCGGTCTAATATTCCTATTGGTTATATTCTAATATTTTTGATGAAAAATGTAATATTTTTTAGGTATGTATGCGATTACATGTACAATTATACCTTGATTATATATAAATATATTTATTTTTCAAATTAAAAAGTTGGTCAGACCGATAGTCTGACTGGTCAGACTGGTTGACCTAGAGTACGACCCAAAATTTGGATCGACTCCAGGTCGTATTTTGAAGACAATCGATTTTTTTGAGTGGATAATTTTGAATTTTGAAAGAAAAAAGAATGTGAAAAGTCAACCAATAGTAGGGTTTTGAGTTTAGAAAAATTGATTAATTATTCTTCTCTCCTTTGCTTTTGTTAATATTTTAATATTACTCCTCAATATAATTTTATTGCCCAAATTATTCCTTCACTCTCTTTAGTCTTTATGGGTGGGGACTACCCTTTGTCCTCACTGAATCTATGCCCATGTTTCCTGGTAGAAACATGTGTGACGTTGCTGAAAAAGATGCAGGCTTTTCGTTTCTGGCGGTGGAAAGGACTGAGGATAATAACAAGAACTTTTTTTTAGGGAAAAAAGTGGCGCGAAGCCTATATAAAAGACGAGTTACAGAACAATAAACAAAAGTACAGACAGCAGATAACAAATCCAAGCAGATAACGATAGCAAGTCCGATGACAACAAGATGGCACAGGGGGGACAGCGATGGACGATCGAAAAAGCACAAAGGCCAACGATCGGGGCGGATTTCTGCCGAAGCAAGCTTCGGCCAATAACCTCAAGACATCGTCAAGAGGGCATCTGAATGCATACAAGATACACTCAGATGAGAGCCAAGGTCGACGTAAATCGACCGAGACAAGGTTCTCCACCTGCAACCATCAAACAGGCAACGAGATCCGAAAGGATCTCAGATCAGCCGAAAGCCGATCCAAGCAAAAACAAAAGCAGTAATAAAAAAGCGAGAACCCGACGCAGCCACCAAACAACCGTGGCTCGGGAGAAAAAATAACAAGCACAAGATAAACAACGAAAAACAGAAACATAAAAACACAAGAATCAGCTACATAAACACAAGCACAGCTGATCAAAAAGCTAAAAAGGCAGGCTAGCCGGGGGGGAGATCGACGACGACCAGCCCCCCCGGAGAGCACCGAGTACCTCCCCCGAAGCGTCAGAGAGGAGAACCGGCCCGGAGGGCTGCGACAGGTGAGAGACCAGCAATTGGGGGCCGGCGCGCAGAGCTCTGACAACCTGAACAGGGGCCCGCGAGCAGAGCTCCGGTAAGACGAGGACGCGACAAAGAGAAGAGGATCCCCGGGACGGAAAAACGGCAACCTGAAACTGGAAGGTGGGGCCGCTGACCTAGGCAAGACCCGGCAAGCTTGATGGCGGGATGTGCCTGCTCCGAGAGGGGTCGGCGAGCTTGAGGGCGGGCTGACAGAGGACGGACGGAGGGCAGGCAGACCGGCGGAACGGAGGACGGATGATAGGTCGGTGAGCTTGTGGATGGGAGACGGAGGACGGGCCGGCGGGAGGACAGACAGGCAGATGGAGGACGGCTGAGGATGGACCGATCAGCGGCGCCGAAGCCCTCACCGTAGAAGGGGACAGAGGAGGCCGAGGGTGGAGGGCGGAAAGGATGGGAGGCTCCAAGAAAAAATATCTAGATATTTTTATCTGGAGAGAGAACTACCACTTTTTTTTTTTGGTTGGAAGGGAGAGAAAACCAACCTGGATTTCACATCCAACACCAACTTAGTGTGATGTCCACGTGTCATCATGCTTTTGATTGGGAGTCTTAAAGAGCTGCTTACGTGGCACGACTCTCGGCCTTTAATTTTGCATCCGGCTATTCATAGATTCATTCAATTCAACAAAAATTTGATTAAAATTTACTATTAAATTAGTTAGAATTCGGCCTTTGACAAATCAAATCTGATTCCAGATATTTCCAGTTTTGTCAATTGGCCGAATCAACCGCCCAATCAAAGGACGTTCTGTTTGCTGCTTGATACGACAAACTATGGATAAAATAGAAAATAAATATAACCAAATTTGGAAAGAATAGGTAAACGGGGAGAAATTGAAATTTTAAAATTCCTGTCTAGTCTTGTCGGTCTCTCCTTGTTTTTTGGAGTAGATTGGGTCCGGAGTGAATGAGCGATTCCGAACTGTTTGGACTGAAGGATCGATAATGACATGCCACAGTTACGACACTGATAAGCCCAGTTATTGATAATGGCCCGCGTGCTACGACAATGGCATGCCTAGTTATCGATAACGGCATGTTGGTGATCCCCTACCGCGCACAAACTTTTTTCATTTTTGTCCCCAAATTTTAACTTTTTTCAAAAAAGCCCATGCGTTTCCTTCAGTCCAAACAGTTCGGAATGAGCCTATACCGGATCCAATCCAACCCCTTTTTTTGGTGTAGTTTTGTCAGATTGTTCTACCTCGTTAGGCTGGCTTCACTCGCGTCAGGTGGCATCAGGCACGGTAGGCTTTACAAAGCAGGTATTTTTATTTTTTAATAAAATCAAAATTTACTCAAACATTATAAATACCTCGTTTCATTCCTTAAAATTTACACAATTTACTAATCAATCTATTGACAATTAGCTATTTAAAAAATTCAAACAAAATTCAAAATAAGTTAAACAAATTGAATAAAAATAACAATTTTGAATTCAACATTTTATAATTTGCATAAGAATTCGTCATTGAAAGAATTAAATTCAAATTCAAATTTGAAAAAATATAATTTAAATTCGTTCGAATTTGATTGATGATTACCCATAATCCGAGCTACCCTCAAAGTGGAAAATAGTGGAAGTTGTGAGGGGTTGAATTATTTTTGAAAAAATTATTCTCAGGTTCCTGGTATTTGGTATCTTCGGTGCTCGCCCCCTGTATTATGTTAATCGATTAAAAATTTTACATAGTTTGTCAAAATTATACCCTGGGGCCCCTGAAGTCGAAATCAGAATTTTCCTCCGACGAATGCCCACATGAAATAACACAAACACCCTTACAAAAAAAATCTTCTTCAACCTTTAAACATCAAAAATATGAACACCAAATTAAAAAAAACTCTCAATAATCCAAAACTCCACTCCAGTAACAAACAAACACAAAAAGTTACATATCTGCCACGCTTAATCTCAACAATTTGCAACAAATAGAGCTAAACCTAAAACTCCCAATTCACCGACACTTCTAAACTCAAAACACCAAGTAAACACTAAAAGTAACTTACATGGAGCCCTTAATGACCCATCCGAAGGTGAAGAAGGAGAGGTCGGCAAGGATGGCGGTTCCCCAGACGTGGGAGTACCACCTGATGTACGGGGACGACCATTGTGGTGAGGACATCGACAACCTTGGCGGAGGCCTTGTGGAGGGAGTCGGAGATGACAGTGGTATTTTGTGAAATCAGGGTTCTCAAATTTTGATTATCTAATTAGTTTTGATTATCATTAAGATGATTTAGGTTTGAGTTGTTTTGGTCGAAGGTTGGAGGAAGAAGATGAAGTGGGAGGAAGGAGGGAGAAATATTTTGTTTTTAAGAGGGAGGCATTTGTGTCATTTCATGTGGACTTTCGTCTAAGAAAATCTCCGATTCTAGTTTCAGAGGCCCCATAGTATAATTTTGCCAAACTATTGGGAATTTTCAATCATTACCAGAATACGAGGGGCGAGCACCGAATATACCAAACACCAGAGGATCTGAGAGTAATTTTTCTATTATTTTTGGGCAGTTTGATTATGACCCGTCACATCACGTCCGTGAGCAGGCGGTTCGACTCCCGGTTAATTTTCTGCAGTGGTGCCAAAAATTTTGACAATTCCGAGAATGGAGTTGTCAGTTAAAGTATCCTCTGTCTGGGGTTGGTTAGAAACCGGACAAAATATTGCGGTTTCGTTTTGCAAAAAACTGCACAATTTTGTGCGGTTTTAGTTGGAGGCAGCTAATAGAAGCCAAGTTGAGCCGGCTAAAGGTGAGCCAAGGAAGCCAAAAAATGCACAAAATTGTGCGATTTTAGTTTTAGCCAAAAAACATCAAACAAAAATATTATGCTTTTGTTCTGATTCGAACTCAAGACCTCCCACTTATTAAAAAGGGTGCTTTAATCAACTGAGCTACAAGAAGTTGTTGACTACACCTTTAAAATAAATTATATAATATATAAATATGGATTCACTAATATTAATATTATTACTATTTATTACATTTAATGGTATATGATTATTACAATTAATATTATTAATTAAGAACTAATTAACTAATTAACATTCGAAAAGACACAAATAAATATTAATATAGTTACCATTTATTACAATTAGTGGTATATGATTATTACAATTAATAATTGGGTAAACTATTGAATCGTAATTGGGTAAACTATTGAATCGTAACTGAGTAAACCATTGAATTGTAACTGAGTAACTGGGACGGTCCCGATTTATCCGGGACGGGATGAAACAGACCATTGAATCATAACTAGGTAGACTATTAAATCATAACTGGGTAGACCGTTGAATCATAACTAAGTAAACTATTGGATCGTACAGGACAGTCCTGGTTGGATTTAGCCTTCCAGGATCAAATCCACTCCCGAAAAGTATCATCTGAAACTGATCAATTGAAGTACATGAGGGAAACCACGCCATTTAGAGGGAATGACTAAAAATATACGAGAGAAAAATGAAAAAGTACGTGCACTTGCTTCTGTTTGATTGGTCCGGGGAGAGAGAGAGTGCGTTTGTCCGGAGGAGAAATCTATTTTTTACTATTTTTTCAGTGATGGGTGAAAATGGAACTGCAGGGTGGTGGTGAAGAGAGTGGAAGGAAGATGATTGGTGGAAGCTCTGGTTTTCCTCCATCAAAATGGCCGCGGCTGGATTGTACAAATATCGTTATCCTGATTATCTGATGAGAAAAAAATATTTGTACAAACCTTGGCATTGTTGGTAAGATGATAACGAATCTTCTTACCAAAGAATTCTATGTCTTTTTCGGTTGGTGAATTCTCACCCCTTGCAAAAATAAAAAAAATTATCTTTGGGATGAGAAAAAAGTTCAATGTCATATAAAGATTTGAGATTTAAGTCAATCCAGGGGGTAAAATGAAAAACATCCACAACCATTGAATCGTAATTGGGTAAACTATTGAATCGTAACTGAGTAAACTATTGAATTGTAACTGAGTAACTGGGACAGTCCCGATTTATCCGGGACGGGATAAAACAGACCATTGAATCATAACTAAGTAGACTATTAAATCATAACTGGGTAGACCGTTGAATCATAACTAAGTAAACCATTGGATCGTACAGGACAGCCCCGGTTGGATTTAGCATTCCAGGATCAAATCCACTCCCGAAAAGTATCATCAGAAACTGATCAATTGAAGTACATGAGGGAAACCACGCCATTTAGAGGGAATGACTAAAAATATACGAGAGAAAAATGAAAAAGTACGTGCACTTGCTTCTGTTTGATTGGTCCGGGGAGAGAGAGAGCGCGCTTGTCCGGAGGAGAAATTTGTTTTTTACTATTTTTTAACTGATGGGTGAAAATGGAATTCCAGGGTGGTGGTGAAAAGAGCGGAAGGAAGGGGATTGGTGGAAGCTCTGGTTTTCTTCCATCAGAATGGCCGCGACTGGACTGTACAAATATCGTTATCCTGATTATCTGATGAGGAAAAAAATATTTGTACAAACCTTGGCATAGTTGGTAAGATGATAACAAATCTTCTTACCAAAGAATTCTATGTCTTTTTCGGTTGGTGAGATGAGAAAAAAGTTCAATGTCATATAAAGACTCGAGATTTAAGTCAATCAAGCTAAATTTTAAATTCCATCCAAAAAATAAAATAAAATATTTTTCTCTCTCCTCTGTCTCTTATTCTCTCCTCTCTGTCAGTAGGGATGGCAATGGGCAGGATCCGGGTAGGATCCATCGGATCCATATCCTTATCCTCTTTTTAAATGGTGGATCCAGATCCTTATCCTTATCCTCTTTAAAAATAAGGATTTGGGCAGGATCTGGGTCCGAAAAAACTGGGCAGGATCAGGGCGGCCCGCGGGTCCAATTTTTTTTAAAATATTTAATTTTTAAAAATTAAATTATCTTTTGATAGTTTTTAAATAGCAGTGAGACATTTTCATGCATTAAACAAATCAATACAAAGAAACCAAACAAGCAAATCCAAAAAAAGTTGAAGTTAGGTAAGTTAAAATTGAGAATTTGGTTCGTAATTTTAGCTGCTATTACATGGGGCCTATGGCTGCTTCATAGAATATTATCTTGTGGCTGCTTCGTACAGTATTAGTTTTAATAAGGCGAGGTGCGGTAATGAGCTTCTCCTGCATTCTGTCTTCTTTCATGCTCAAGAGTGGATTCTCTGGACGAATGGCTTGATCATTCACAATCAATCGTTGCTCAATTTCTTGATTGCCTACAAGAATTTATAGATCCCTCTTCTTCACCTCTTGAGGTTGAGGAAACGTTTTGGTCGAGGCTGGAGTTGTTTGTAACTGATGTAAATATTGGGTCCCTGTATCACTTCTTTCTTTTTGTGTTTGCTCTGTTTTGAACTATCGTTTTAGTAAAGAATATTTAGCTACTAAAAAAATTGAGAATTTGGTATTATATCTAATAATTAATATACATATATATTATTTTAATATTAATTTATAAAATTCGGGTAGGATCAGGGCAGGATCCTATAGATCCATATCCATGCCCTTATCCTTTTAAAATATCAGGATTCGAGCAGGATTAGGGTCTAGACCCGATCAAAGTCAACGGATCTTGAACCCTTCGGGTCTAGATTAGGGTAGACCCTCAGAATAAGGGTCTAATTGCCATCCTTATCTGTGAGTCTTCTCTTTCATTTATCCATTTTGATATCTCCGATTATAATATTGGGTTCTGTTTCTGGCAAATAAATATCCTATTATTTGGTTATTCGGATGCGGCTATTCTCGTGTTAGCCCTCGACTTCATTGGCTACCTGATGCGGTCGTGTTTCCCTTTATTTATATTTTTTTAGTTTATTGATTTTCTGCTTTCTATTCTCTGTCCGACCTTTTGTTCTGTTTCCATTGCAACTCTGCATTTTTTGAGATTAAAATTCAGATATTTTAAGGCTTGAGTTTTTTTTATTAGACACGTAGATTCAAACATTCTGAGCCACATTAATAAATCATCCCTCTAACATTTAACATTTGAATCATACTTCAAACGCCATTAACCAGTTAGATGATCACCTTAATTAGTCTCTTTTGCTACAGGAAGCATATCCCTTTTTTATCTACTATATTTTTTTTTGAGAAACATATCTACTATATTTTCACTTACAAAGAAAATGACGATCAAGTTTCCTACTTTACCCAATTCTCTAATATACTAAAAGACCCGGCAACTATTCTATTTTTTGTTAACTAGTATTTCACCCCCGAGACTTCTACTTAGTACCCACACAAATTAGAGAATCACGGGTTTCTATTTAGGGCGAGCTCTCCCAAGTCCCAATAATATTATTTATATTCGTAAGAATTAAATCGAATCTAAATTTTTTAATGTATTTTCAAATCTGAGAGTATTCTTTTGCTAGTCAATCTCCGCATGTTTTTATCATGGTCTTCGTCTTGTTCAATGACCATTCATCCTAGTCTTGGTCCATGGTCATCCTAGTCTTGCGGAGGAATAACGAGTCAAAATAGAGAGGCTAACGAGGCAGCCATAGTTGATCGTTCTCCGTAAGACCAAACTGATGGAAGAATTACCAATTAAAGACATGGAAAGAAGGCTGTCTTGTTCATTTTTTCCCTTCAAAGAGTTTAGGTTGTCTTGTTCCTGGACGAGTAATATTTATTTCTAGACCTGTCAGGATTTTTTTTAAGACAAAAATATAACTAAAATTTGAATTTGAATTTTTGTCAAATACCGTTGAGTCAAATACCATTTGATCTGGACCTATCTGGTAACCTTGGAATGTCGCCAAGGCTTCTCTTTAAGTAGCTAGGTAGGAGGTGTCGTCTTGGGAAGCATTGAACGTGAGAGTCAACAACCATGCATGCGGGGAGAACTACTTATGCCTTGACCCAAAATTTGTCATCGTTTGCATTACTGCATGTCTAAAAATGGTAGACTGGATCGTGAAGGATGATCAAGTCCGGTATTTTCTCGTTCATTTGATGAAGGCTCGTATTTAGCTTGGATACCAAAATTCTTGGTCGTCTCCATATTTCACCATCGTCGCCGGTCAATTGTTCGTTGGCATGCTTTTGGGTATATGTTAGAATTTTATAAATTGACACGAGGACAATAAAGTAAATTAGCATAGTCGTGTGCCTATGACTTTGGTTGGATAGATAAATTTACAACTTGTTACTTTGTTCAATTTAAGAAGAATAATTGAGACAATGATAAACATTTAGTAGAGATCCTTTGCTTAAATTTACATTACTTTGTCTCAGCCAAAATTGGGGGAATAAAAAAATGTTATTATCTATGATCACTTTATATTATTACTTTTAGATGAAATTATTTAGTATTCCGACAATTGCTTGACTAATTTGTGACGGTAAAATATCAGAACTATTAAATATATCAAATCATACTTGGGAAGAGAACATTTTAGTATTGTAAATTGTTTTAATTGTTACAATCTTTGCTATGTGGTCTTATTATCTAGAAATTGGAGTTGATAGTATGAATTTTTTACATTTTCAACGGAGAAATTTATTTCCTGGAGCACTTGGTCCATCTAAATTTCTAGGTAGCGACCACATTCTTTTCTTGCCTCCCTATTCAACGTCTGGATATGCCGCCATATGTTGGAACCTTTAAATGATAATCAGTTCTTGTTCAGGGCAATAAAGAAGTTGGACCGTTTTCTGTTTTTGAAAGTTGAATGTTAGAACATGACATAGATCTTGTCTCGTAAATTTTCAGTTTTCTAATTCCAAAACAATTTTAACAATAAATGAGTTTAATTGGTCGTCCCAAGGTCGGTCTAACTATGCTAGGTTAGGCTAAGCTATGAACTACGGACTACGGGCTAAGGAAAAGAAAAGTAACAATGATAAGTAAAATAGTTGTGTGTTGTATTGTGGATGTCTGTTCTCTCGCCCGAGCCCTTCTTATATAGAGTGCCTTGACCAAACCTCCGCGCCTTCAGAATAGAAAATCCTAAACCGCCTCCAAGACCTTCGGCTCCAAGTCTCAATCCCGAGAGATCTGCTTCAAGTTATTTGTTCCTAATATGACGGGATCCTCTCGGCTCAGTACAAGTCGTCTTCCTTAAATGAGCAGATCCCGTCCTCGAATAGGAAGCTTTCAAAATGTGACGACCAAGCAATCGCGGCCTAAAGAGGAACTTACCAAGTCTTGCCAAATATTGAGAATCTCGGCTCAAGTTAGAAAAATATAGATCGTCTTGACCTTCTCGAATCTCCCACGCAAAATCTTGACTCAAGTCCGTCATCGCCCAAGACGGACATCTCGTCAGGCCCAAAGTGAATCCCAAAATGAGCTCGAGTTAACGGCCTCCTCAACCAAAGTGGACCTATTCCCAGAATTGCCTTCCCGCCTACGAAGGTCAAATGAGCTTCCCACTCGAGTCCAAGTTGGTTTCTCACCTTCGGCTTCTCGCTCGGCTTCTCGCCTTAGGCTCTTCGCTCATCTTCTCGCCTTAGGCTTCCCACCTTAGGTTTCTCGCTCGACTTCCCGCCTTAGGCTTCTCGCTCGGCCTCTCGCCGTAGGCCTCTCACTCGGCCTCTCGCCACTCGATCTCTCGTTCGGTGCCACTCGGCCTCTCGCTCGGCCTTTTGCCACTCGGTCTCTCACCGTAGGCCTCTCGCTCGGCCTCTCGCTCGGCCTCTCGTCACTCGGCCTCTCGTCACTCGGCCTCTCGCTCGGCCTCTCGTCACTCGGCCTCTCGCACTTGGCCTCTCGCCAATCGGTCTCTCGCTCGGCCTCTCGCTCAGCTCCTCGCTCAGCCTCTCGTCGTAGGCCTTTTACTCGGCTCCTCGCTCGTGCTGCCCACCGGCCTCTTGCCTATATGAGTGAGAAGAGTTTCTCGATCGGACTCGCCCACGTGGGCGAGAGGAGCCTCTCGCCCGGGCTCACCAACGTGAGCGAGAAGAGTCTCTCGCTCAGACTCGCCTACGTGGGCGAGAGGAGCCTCTCGCCCGGGCTCCACGTACCGACGAGCACGAGCCAATTCTCGCACATCCGCAGATAGATCATCATCAATCCGAGACTTTAATTTCGTGCTCCAACACTTCCGTAGACTTTAGTCCACTTCTATCATGTTGATTTTATTCTATTTAGGATTTTGGAACTCTAAATCAAAAAATTTGGTATAATCTCGAATTTACTCAAACTTAGTATGGTATTTAGTAGTTCGAGATTGAGATCGGAAGAACTTTCTTAGAAGTTCATTATCCAATAAAAAATTCGGTATTTACCGAATTCTCACCCCTATTTGAATGTACATGTACGTGCGCAAACTTTGATCCAACTTTACATTATCTTAGCCCAAGAATCAAGATGAGATTTTTGTAGGAAACAATTTCCATCTTTAACGTAGAAAATGGGAACTTTTCTACCAACGTTTTGAATTTCATCCAAATGGGAGCAGAGAATTGGAAAAAGAAAGTAACAACAGTAATGGAGGTTCTTCTGTCAGTTTCAATAAGGTCTAACTAACGTCTCGGGAGTTTGGTCCCATTGTATTTGAAGACAATATACCGGCATACCACTTGACTGTAAATGCCTAACGTACCCCCGATTTTCAGAAGATTCACACACTAATCACAACTCTATGATTAATCTGAATCTCGAATTTTGGTTTTGATCGATCTACACGTTGGTTCGCAAACTCGGAAAGTGCATAAATTTTGAAAGTTGGTGCACTAGATCCGAAATTGGGACAAATTGGCCAAAAATTAGTGTTGGTTAATTTGTTGAAAAAAATGACTTTATCACAAAAAGTTGGTCGAACTACAATCCTTCAAAATTCGCTTCTTTTTAGTTTTTAGACTTGCCTTATTGATCGACTTTTTGATATGCAATTTTTTATATCTGCTGCTATATTTGAAGAAAATTAGTATTAGTCAATGAAGTACTCCAAGATTTTAAATATCGAGCTCGAAAATAATCAAAGTTTAAGTTCAATTTCTTCGTAGCTTGGACCAATGCTGAATCGGTGATTGACACTAAAACGCTGTGGCAAATCTAATTGTACACATATTAGTCGACGGATTACGATTGACATATTTGGGTTACCATTTGAGGTTGATAGAATTTTGGTTATTTTTAAAACTATGATATTCGAGCACTCTCGAATCTTATTTTAGTAATAATTTTTCTCAATAATATTTTACAGACTCTTGGATAATTTGTGATCCTTATCCTACGAGGTGAAGTGGTTTGTTTCCTTTTAGAGGGGAAATGAGACTTTTCACCCCAAAGAAAGGCAATCTGCTTCTAATTTGCTGTTCAAGGATAAGGATAATTTAGTAGACATCAGATACATAACTGCTCAATAAATGCCGAGGGGTAAATTAATATAAAAATAGTAACAAAGTGTAGCTAGCCAAATCAGAGAGAAATCCAAAAAACATTGAAAACGCTAAACAACGTACCAAAGTACATTTATAACAAGAGATAATTACTCAGAAGACCATAGGGTATAGTTAAATAGACTCTGAGGATTCTGTAATTTCCCTACTAATTGCTGAGCCCCTGTAGTTTGGCTACTATTATACATTTAGGTCCCTGTAGACAGAATCGGCGATTTTTCCGGCAAACTCCCCACCTGAAATGTCTAAAATGCCCCTAAGTCCCTTTTAAATTGTAAAAAAAATTACAACTATTAAGAAGAGAAAGAAAGACTAGAGGAGGAAGGGATCCACTCCAGAGATCCATCTCTAAATAAACAGGACCGACTCTAGATAGTTCTCTGGCAGATTTTTCCTACAAACCATACGTGGGACGGTAGGGAGCTCGGTCCCCAAAATCCCTGCTCTCATCTCATCACTTTTGTCCTTCTCCCAACTTGTAAAAGGCATCAACTTGTTGCCACCAGAAGAAGAAGAAGAAGCGACAAGGAAGCAGCCCCTTCTGGGCTTCCGCCGCCCCTCCAGGCCCCCTCCGAAGATCCTCTGCGGTGTCTCCTCTACTGAAACAAGGTAAAGGGACCCCCTTTTCCGGGTTAAAGCTTGAATTGGCTAGAAAGTTTGTGTCATTGAACTGGGTTCTGAATTGGGTAGCTACTGTTAGGAAGATCAATGGTCCCTTTGTTTGGGCGGACGATATTTTCTGGGTTTAGACAAATGCCGGAACGAAAAAAATATTATAATGACAAAAACTACTTAATCGAACCCAGCTCCTTCGACCTATAAACTCTAGAACCCACGATACTGCTGCAAGCTATTCTCGATTCTGCTGCCTAACTCTTGCCACGCTCGATTTGTTGTTTCGGGTGAGAGTTGGAGAAGGAGACGAAAAATTTTGGGGGAGGAGAAGGTAAATGGAGGTTGGTGTTAATGTGGCTTTAAAAAAGGGAATGAGTTTAAAAAAAAGGGGCCTAGGATCATTTTAGACATTTCAGGCGGGGAGTTTGCCGAAAAAATCGCCTATTCCGGCTATAATGACCTGAATGTATAATAGTAGCCAAATTACAGGGGCTCAACAATTAGTAGGGAAACTGCAGTGTCCTCAAAGTCTATTTGACTATATCCTGGGTCCTCTCGATAATTATCTCTTATAACAATAGCACTAGAGAATTGTTCTAACTTAATCAAGAGAGTTTAAGTTATTGAAAACATATAACACTTGTCGGAAGAAATTTCATCATCAACTCGAAACTAAATAAGTGGATCCAACGAATGTATGAATAACTGAGGGTATGAAAAAAGTGTATAACCATGAGACCCTTTGGACTAGTGCATCCGGATCATCATCCCCTGCATCCTCTCTGCAATAGTGTACTTTTGTACCATAAGATATAGGAAAAAAGAGAGGAAAATCCCAGGATTGTTACCACTTTTTACACCTCATTTCAAGCCCTTTAAATAAGAAGGGAAGGTTTACATGAGAGGTAGAGCATCTAAGGGTAATGGGAATTGACCCGAAACAACAAGAACCTCACCTCTCTGGTGCTTATATCCACAACCTTGTGAAGCAATTAACCTCTTCAAACACCAAAGAATCCATGACCAAATTGGATCAAAGCATGAGTAGCGAGAATCCGAATCCCCAGCCACACAAAAAGCAAGTTAGGAGGAGGCTCCACACTAGTAGGCCTTACCAAGAGAGGCTCCTTAACATGGCAGAGGCAAGAAGAGAGATCGTCACTGCCTTGAAGCTCCATAGGGCATCCATGAAGCAAGCCAATGAACAACATAAGCACGAGGACGAGCACCAACAACATCAACCATTATTACAAGTGCAGCCTCCTCCTCCTCCACCTCAGCAATGTTCCGGTTACCTAGAAAACCCGTCCTATGGATCCTTATCCTACCCTCCACCAATGATCTTTCCTACGGCAGATTTCCAACTTCCAAACCAGCCATTAGGCCTAAACCTCAACTTCCAGGACTTCACCAATCTGGACACCAACTCCCCCCCTTCTGTCTACTCCCCGTCGGTTCCGGTTCATCAGGCGATGGACGACGAGGAGGTGGCGGAGATGAGATCGATCGGGGACCAGCACCAGATGGAGTGGAACGATGCCATGAACTTGGTGACGTCAGCTCGGTGGTTCAAGTTCCTGAAGACGATGGAGATCGAACCTGAGGAGGTTAAGGCTCAGGATTTTGGCAGCCTCCATCCCTTTGACGAGGCCATGGAAATACCTTCCTGGTTGAATCCCGGCGACGTCTGCTTCCAACAGCAGTTCGGTGGCTTCTCCTCCAATGATCCTGATTTACCATGGTAAGGTTCCTCGATTTTATTCGTTCTAATAAAATATCAGAGCGATTTTGTTAAATGATAAATCCGAGCTATTAGGTTAGTGGCATGTCCACCGCCATGCGTACATAATTCTACCTAATCAAGTCCGAATAAGTTAGTCTAATAAGTATTTAATTATCGACATGCAAAAATAATTTGTTGATAATTAGGTATTAATCTCCGAGAGAACAAACTCACACACCGTTTCTTGATCGTTTTTGGACAACTACGTGTCGATCCATTTCTTTTTCTCTCATCTTCGGGTTGGCCCAATTCTAGCTTAACGTGCCTTTCAGAAAGCCCATGGTGGGCCTTTTTCTCTTTCCAGTAGGTGTATTTCAGTCCAGTTGCTAGTAATTGAAAATTTCTCTTCGAAAGTCGAGATAATATTGACTAACGCAATTAATTCAAGTTAGTAAAAAAATTCCTTACTTAACTTTACTGTGCATTTTGTGATCAGCAGGATGGATATCGGAGACATCGATGGAACGGACGGGGACGGGCTGTCGTGACGAGGATTTATTATTTTTATATTAAGTCTTCGGACCTTCCCAATATAACATTTATCCCACTTCCAGCCAGGCACCGTCTTTGTGGGACTCGTTTTTGCTAGTCGTTAGGTCCTTTTTTCCGTTTTGGGTTTCGTCTCGGAGTCTTATAATAAGGCAAAGCTTGCGAAATTTCTTGGGCCGGCCTTCTGCAGCCCTTGCAATCGATTATAATTAATATTTATGGCCTACTTAAAATTTCCTTATTGGGTTGCTAATTATTTGGGGAAATTTTTTATGTAGCTGTCATTGGTTGGTCTGTCAGGAGACAGACAACCCAGACCAAGGTACTCAGTTATACGAAAATGGAAAATCTATTATATGCCATTTGCATTTTTTTTTCTCTTTTAACATTCCTTTTTTTAAAGGTATATGTTATATTATTCCAAAATAGATTATGTTACACCATGAACCAAAATACATTTTTCTTGCTGTACATAGCAAGATTATGAGTGATTCACCTAAAATTAAGTGACTAAAATCTATCGCCTAGAATTAAGCTACCACCATAAAATTAAGCTGCCACAATATCAACCATAATGCCCATGTAAGATCTCAGTTTAATAGCCGCAACCTTAATAGCATTAAGGAGGTCTGACATTTTTCTTTTCCAGAGAGTAGTCGATTCACGCAAAGAAAGTCCATGCTCCACGAAAGAAGCTCCTAATATATCTTTATAAAAATCTGTGTCATTTTGCGTGAAAAGAACCCCATGCATTCTGTAAGATCCATCTTGATGCTACTCTTTGAATTAACGTTTGTGTTGCTGAGGCTTCTTTTCCCACAATGAAGGACGTGGTTGAGGCGACTATGGAGGTGGAAATGCGAGAACCGGTAATGTCAGATAATGATAGTAAAAGATTTAAAGAGCCAAGGTGTGAATCTATTCAACAAAAAACCTCTTCTCGGGTGAGAAAACTAACGAACAAGACTCTTTTATCATTCTTAGAAGGGTCAATCTTTTGTTGTCTGATTCATCGATTCGTTGAATATATATGTGTAATGGAAACGTTTATTGTTACAACTGTTGAACGGGTTGATCTACAAATTGATTTTCTATGGGAAAAAATGATAATAGTTTTTTTCTAAATTGAAAGTGATTAACATTAAGATATTGATGATAATTTGGAGTCAAATAAGAATTAATGTCTTCGTTAAAGGCAGGAAAAAGAGAGTGGCCAATTGGAGTCGTCCAAACTTAAATTTCATTAAGAAGACTAGACAAGGTCAGCACTCTTCACGTGATCAGAAATTAATTGGCGTTTGAAGTCACAAGGCAAAACCGTAAGCATCGACTCATAGGTTAGGCATGTATCACGCTGCGTCGGTTAATTTAATACCATGTCCACCAAAATCCTAAAGTAATAGGTAAGTAAATTCTCCACATTTATAAACGAACATACTATTTGGTGCTAACAATGCGATAATTTTAATAGATAGAAAAATCGATCATTGTAGGATGAGGATTAAGGGTTCAAACCGAGGAGGCTTTCACTTTTAAAAAGAGACGGAGGAAATTACAAGCCAAATTATTGGACACGATATAAAAAACTAGAACGTAAATCAACTATATCCACCAAGTCCTAATTAATAGGAACATGAACCGGGTACCTATCAACACAATCCAGCCATGGATTGTCCTTAGTAGGCTTCCTCACACGCCTCATAGACTTCCAAACAAGGCTGTTGCACTTGAACCCAGAACCAAAAGCAAGCTGCCAAACCCTATCCCCACTCCTCACCATTTCCTTGGCTTCCAAGTAAGCCAGCTCGTACCAAATGCTGCTGCTCGACGTGTTCCCGAACCTGTGGAGCGTCATCCTCGACGCCTCCATGTTCTTGTCGCTGAGCTCCAGGTTCCTCTGCAGCTCGTCCAGGACAGGCTTGCTTGCGGCATGCACGCAGAAGTGCTCGAACGCGAGCTTGTAGTCCGGTATGTATGGCTTAGTGGATCGAGGTGGTGGTCGCGGGAGGGAGGAGTCGGTGTGGGACTTGGTGGTGGTGCCGGAGAGGTGCCTCCAGGCTAGTGTTGTGAAGAAGAGGAGTTGCTCCGAGAAGGGCAGGACTAGGGGTCCTAGGGTTGTGATGTTGGTCTTTAGGGCATCTCCTCCTATGGCGATTAGGTCTTTCGTCACTTTTTGTCCCTTGTGCCTCTCTTCATCTTCTTCCTGGTACACACTCCTGAATTGTAAGAAACAAAGATATCAGGAGATGAACATCATTAGGCTAGGGAGCGTAAATAATTAATCGAGATTGGAGACGGTCAGACCACAAAATACGATAAGGATTTCAAATCAAGACATCTTAGATAAAACAAAAACTCTACATAGATCTAAATGTTGTATAGGTTACATTAAAAGAAATTCCCTACGGAGATAGGAAGGCCACGTTAATTTGGAGGTCCAGAGCTAATAACTGAGGAACGTGATGAGCCAGCTAAGCGTAGGGCCAACTTCAAACAGAAAATAATACGTAGGGCCCCATAATTAACATGGAAAAAATCAGCTTTTTGTCTTGGAAAAGCACTATAAATTGATATGTGGGTTCTACTTGTGTCACATATATGGATCCTACAAACTCTGTTCTTACATTAATAAAAATTTCCCATTGTCCCAAAGCCCATCTACCATATTATCTCAGATATCTATTAAATCTCATGAATGGAAAAAAAAAAGACTATGAATATCAGATATTTAATCAGCTCATACTTCTTTATCGTAAGTATTATGAATACTAAAGATTCAAAAAAAAAAAGTTCATCCCCTAGAATAACTATATGGATATTCATTTGATTTGGATTTAATCACTATTGTTTTATACGTATTCAACAATACTTCTTTATCATAATGACCAATTAAAAAATTAACAATTCTGAATACCAGAAATTCACTGTGAAAAATTTCATTCGCTATGCATAATCATATGATTTGAATTTAATCAGTACTTCTTGATCCTAATAACTAATTCAAAAAGAAATACGTTATAAAAAGGCTGGGCCCCATCTAAAGGTGTGATTGGGCCTGTACCTGAAACTGCGATCATCACCCCCTTTGTGGGTTCGGACAATATGGTCGAGCCTGTACTTGGCCCGCCCATGGTCGCGCCTGCGGTTGGACAACATGACCGCGGAGGAGCCCATCCTGAAAAAACAGTTGGGGATGAGCATGGATCGGTCGGTGCCCGGATACCAGTTATACCCCACCATCTCCGCGCTGACCACCACCGCGTAGCTGTTCGAGTTGGCCTGTAACATGTCGCGCGCCAGGTCGACCGCGATGATCCCCGCGCTGCAGCCCATTCCGCCGAGGTTGAAGCTCAGAATGTTGCCCCTCATCTTGTAGTGGTTTATGATCATGGCCGAGAGGGATGGTGTTGGGTTAAATATGCTACAGTTTACGACCAGGACCCCCACGTCCTTGGGCCGGACCTTGGTCTTCTCGAAGAGCTCGTCCAGTGCTCCGAATATCACCATCGAGGCCTCGGCCCGGCCCTCTTTCATCGTGGAGCATTTCTCTTGGCCCATCACTGCTTTTGGGACGTACGTCTCGTCACCTATTCCCGACGAGTGGAGGATTCTCCTCTGGAACTCGACGTTTGCCTCGTCGTGTTTGCCTGATCTCTTGGCTAGCTCGACGAATTGATCCTTTGATACCTGATCAAGCAATTACTTGGCTTAGTGTACGCTGCTAAATTTCAGGAATTAAAAATCGAAATACAGCGGCGGAAGCTAAATATGAATGTTTAAATACCTACCTATAACAAACAAATAGTAGCAAGAACTAAAAGAGACAAATGACACATTTAAAAGATAGATGGTACATGAGATACATATTTCGTTCGAAAGATCTATATGACCGAGACGATCAGTACAAAGATATAGTCCATAGGTGAGACTACACCTATAGCCTAAATCTCGTGTCTATCCTACTACGCCGATTGCCAATATCAACAAATTCCTAATTCTGACCTCACAAGAGAAATCACAATTGGGTACGCCATAGAAACGTAATTAACACATAATTCTAATATTAGTTACAATTTGGTCAAACCTAACAAAGGAATTATAAGAATTATACCTTGAGGTCATCATGAGGCCGGAAGCAAGCAAAGTCGATGAGGTAAATGGATCTGGGGCCAGACATGAAGTAAACAGAGACAGTGAAAACGAAGGCACCAAAGGAAGCAAGCACAGTGGCGAGATCATATCTAGTATCTTCCCAAAGCTTCCTCCACAGCTCCTCCCTGCTCAGGCTCCCCACTTCAGCACTAAACACCAGCACCAAGAAGGGGATCGTGGCCAAGTAAATGGCATGGTTGATCAGATAATGGTAACCCAATTTCACATACTCGAGGTTGACCGACTGCAGGAAGTCAGGCAGCCTTCTCCTGACCCGAACAGAGAACGTCTGCGAGCCGGCGTTGGGTCCCGAGGACTCGATCCCTCGGTTCACAATCTCGGTGGACAAGAGATCTCTTTCACTAGCCATGTTGAAGCTCTTGGTGTGTGCCATTCTCTTTGGTGGTGAAGAAGAGTGAAAAGGGTAGAGGACCTATTTAAGGACAAGGTGAAGTTAATGAGGCCACCAACTTGAGCTGTAATGTAGTTGAAGTTGCTTGCACCATCTTAAATTCCTCATTGAATGAGATTTTGACATTGCATGAGGGATTATTATAAAAATATATTGTGTCAACTAGATAAAGTGTGACGATTTCATACTTAAGGTACGGTTCATGTGACAATTTGAGAGAGTCAAAATAAAATACCAGGACACAAAAAGAAGTTGGAGTGAAGGGAGGAGGTTCTAGTTCTGGTTTTTCCCCTTTATTCGCAGGCACCAGCTGGACTCCTCAGGCCACCATTACAGTTTAGGTAAGATCATAATTTACACAAGTTCATAACATTTGACAATGTTATGAATTCAGCAATTAGAGAACAAAACGCGCAAAGAACACAAACACAAGAGATAGCGTGTTTCGACCTAGTGTCTACGTCCACGGTGAGAAAGGAGAACTTTTATTGATGGATCCGAGTCACAAAGTTATACAAAACTTTAGGGTAACATGCCTTTATATAGAGGCAAACCCGTGTACATCAAGTAAGCTATCTAGGTCAAATTAGGAGTCCAAAAGCTAGTCCGAATAGAATAGGAAACAAGCCCACAAATCGTTTTCTCTTTAATTTCTCGACATCTCTAACAATTTCCACCTTGGCGAGAAATCATCCTGTGGACGAACCATGAAGCTCCATCCGAACTTCAACAAACTCCATCTTGATGAAATACCGCCACATGAAGAACCATGAGAACCTGAGAAACCAAACCGACTCTACCAGCTCCACCTTGACCATAGATACACCGCCATCAATAATACCATCTCAACTTTCTCACCACCTTTTTCCGTTCAATCACATGGAGTCAGCCCTCAAGCTCGAGCTTCTGAGCTTGCTTGGCATATTCCCTCCAATCTCCATTGAACCCCAACTAGCAAGTCCACTTGCTGAAACAACCTTGCGACCAATAGACGCGTCCTCTATTTTTCGGTCAGCCCCATTAGGGGTGAGCATTCGGGATATCCCGATCCCGAATACCGAAAATCTCGAATACCGAAATTTAAAAAAACCCCTACCGATCCCGAACCGAAATAATTTTGGGATATCCCAAATATCGAATTAAAATTTCGGGATTATACCGAAAATTTCAAAAATTCCGAATTTTTAAATAAAAAAATTAATTCAGAAAAAAAAGAAAATCAAGTTCTCCATCCTAATACAAAAAACCTAATCCTCTCATCTCCTCCAAGAAGATTAACCCACAAAAGTTCAAAATTCCTAAATTCTAACCTAATTCTCAAAACCTCCAAATTCGAAACCCTAACCTGAGGGAGGTTGTAACTTGGAAGAGTGGCCACGAGGTGTGGAGGAGTGACTGCGGTGGTGGTGGCCGCGGGGGGGGGGGGGGGGGGGGGGGAAGAAAGGAGGAGAAGAGAGAGAAACGTCTCTGGAAGTGGGAGTGGAAGGGGAGGAATGTGTATTTTTCCCATATATATATAGGTTGGTAAAATTACACTTTAGTATTTTGGGATTTTTGGTATTACCAAAATAATACCGGTATATACCGAACTGATCCCGAATACCAAAATTACCGAAATTTTCTGAAAAACCTTACCGAATTAACTCCCGAATACCGAACTCCCGATCCCGAATACCGATCCCATTTGCTCACCCCTAAGTCCCATGCTCCACAACCTCGAACTGCTTCTCCACTGGACCTTCTTGCCTCATACCAATGCTACATGCCATAGCATACAAATGACAATCTTTTGTTCTACCAAGTAGAACCCTCGACATGCCACGAACTCCATCGTTCGGCCTTGAGTAAGATACCCGATTCGCCCGTGGTGCTACCAAGCTCTGATACCAATTGTTATGAATTCAGCAATTAGAGAACAAAATGTGCAAAGAACACGGACGCAAGAGATAGCGTGGTTCGGCCTAGTGCCTACGTCCACGGTGAGAAATGAGAACTTTTATTGATGGATCCGAGTCACAAAGCTATACAAAACCTTAGTGTAACATGCCTTTATATAGAGGCAAACCCTTGTACATCAAGTAAGCTATCTAGGTCAAATTAGGAGTCCAAAAGCTAGTCCGAATAGAATAGGAAACAAGCCCACAAATCGTTTCCTCTTTAATTTTTCGACATCTCTAACAGACAAGTGGTTTTTTTTTCGGGACATGCGTAGACTTCTCATCCGGGTTTTGGTGAAAAATGAGCCGGAATTCTTCTTGGGTAGCGGTCAGACCAGTCCGACCGCCGGATCGGACCGCAGGTTTAAAAACATCGGTGACAAGTACTTCTGGGTCCCACTCACCAATAGAATTTCTTGTGCATTGCATCTTCCTAGTGAAGAAAAGGTCCGCCAATCAATGTGAGTTTGTCTAAGTAGTGAGGATCCCGAATTTTCATAAGAATGTGTTGGGTTTTAATCTTACAAACACTATTGAGAGAGGCATTTGCTAAATAAGGTCCAACGTGCTTGACTCTTTTTTTTTGGGTTAGGAAGAGGGGCGAAGGCCCCTGAAGATTTTATTAGATACTTAATACGGTATTACAACTGATCGCGAAAAAGCCGCATCACTAATGTCTCGTGCTAATAAGTAGTCTAACTCCCATGGGGGATTACAGAGAATGTGGGATCCAAGTGGGTAAGTAAGTCCATAGTTGGCCAACCAATCCGCGCACGAGTTGGCTTCTCTATATGCATGGTTGACGCGCACCGTCCAGTCCCTACTCAATACTTCTCGAATATCGATTAGCAAATAGGGGCTTGTACGATCATCCATTGTTGTATCCTTTGAATATCATAGGTTCACGGAAAACAAGTCCATCAACCAAACATAAAGGTAAAGACCCGGCATGCCAATACTCTTGCTGGTCCTGGTTTTGAACTTTTGCTGATACTGATGGTATGCATATCCATTAGACACTAGTAACATGCTGGTCTCAAATGCCAGCTTAAAGGTCAAAAAGTCGTTGGTTATATTATACGGCTCATAATGGCTAACATTCTTAAGAATAAATAAGCATCCACTGCACTCCCTACACCCAACTGCATTTAATTTTGTAGCATAGAAGTAGAACAAGAGCTTGTGACGGGACCGAAAATCGGTGCAAGTGATAAAAATTTGTATTCACTCTAAGACGTCTTGGATTCAAGTTTTATAAAGACTCTAATGAAAGATGCACTTTCTAAATGGACCCCATCGTGGAAAAATTAAGCATGTGACGAAAAGCAAATGAACATGTATTGGGCCTTCTAATGCTTGGGCCACCATTGTACGCAATTTGCTAATGCTTTGATTGGACAAGACCTCCTACCTAATCAAAGTACAAAGTCAAATGAGTTTTAAAATGTGGGCATCCAACTTGTCGAAATACCCTTCTGACCAAAAAATAAACCTTATCTAAATGTCCTCTCAGTTTTTAATTAATTAGTTAAATACATTTTAGTACATTGTATTATTGAAAATCTCATAATACAATGTACTAAAATTGGAATTATCCAAAACAATCCTATGTTTTGGGTAATTGGAATTTTCAGTCAAAATTATTAGTGTGGGTTGATGCATGAATTTTACTCTTGCTAATTTTAAGTCAGAATTACTAATTACATATAAGCAACATTGTTTGGATTTTTTTATATTTTTAAGAGCTCTAACCTGTTACTTGTTGATATTATGGTGAACCAATGAACATTCAATAGATTTTAGAAGAGAAAAAGTGAATCCCAAGTGTTTTACTGAAAATTGCGAATTTCTATTTATCGAATATTATCAAATCATATTTGAATTGGGACCAAGGTAAAAACTTCCACAAAATAGATGGTAATATGTAGATTCAGACAAACTACCTAAAATTGCCTTAACAATATGGCACATATCTAAGGCCGTGCATTAGATGAAGACAGAAGACAAGATGACCTGTACTTGAAGTAATACCATGAAGTAGATGCAATGGAAAAAAACAGTGCCATTACTCACTAGCTGTGTGAATCCAAATTGCCAGCAAATTCCTTCAAAAGTGCACCTAAATGTCAGAGAGATCCCAAACCTGTGGTCCGGTTCTAGGAGTTGGTTTCCATTTTGAAGGAGATGTGCCTTGGCCATTATGGTACCGCCTAGTTGATTCCTGTTCGTGCCAAAGTGTTGAACTGGGTATGCAGCTGAATGAAACCTGTCGAATTGCATCGCTACTGCGTAAAAACAACCATCGGATTCCTCTGAGGTTATGAAAGATAAGTAACCGTTGGATATTGCATTGGGAGCTCGATTCGAAAGGGTATTCATACCGAAAATCTGGGAGCGACACGGACGCCGTAGGTTGGGTATGCACTGTGTCAATCAATCATTACAACTTCGCGCAGGGAAAACCAGTATATGTGCATTATCCTTTGAAACGCTGTAGGCCCATCTGAGTTGCTGATCAACTATAGACCTGGACAAGAGAAAAAAGGTCACGTAAAAGAATGCTCAAAAGCGAGCCTCAGGTATACAGGAATAAAAAGTTTTTTGCTTTTGCAAGCTGAGAAATACAAAACTAGACCAAGATATAATGGCGTATACCGCAGTTCCTCTCTCACACTTCGGCTATTCCCAAACCAGTACAATGATCAAGACGGGAAATTTAAACGGCAAACGTAGAGAGATAACAACCTGCAAAAGCTTTTCAACCATCCTACATGGTTCTAAATTCTAATGTCACCAACATTCATCTCCTCATTGTCTGAAATCAACCCAACATCTATGGCATCTTCTGAATCCCCGGATTCAAATTGCATGCGCTCATCTTCATCCTCACTGTCAACATCAACATCACCGATTTCCATGTCCGAAGAGTCAGAGTATGTTTCAAACATTTTCTTCCTTGCTCGGTAACCAACAATTCTGAGGAGTTTTTCCTTCCAAGCAACCAAAGGGGGTTTGTCAATTAGCTTTTGACCTTCATACGCTTCAGTCAAAAACACGCTAAATCTCTTTCCCCTCTCAGACACATAAAAGATACCAAAGTGCTTCAGAAGAAGTCTCATCAACTTCTGTGGCATCACGAATTCCTGCCGAAAGTGCGTAAGGTGATCCGTAACCAGTCTCTTCTCGAGGGTGAAGCTAAGCAGCTCGTGCATAACCGCAACAGCCCTCTTATCAAACTCCAACGACCCAGCGGCTAGCCCACTAGCATCAGCATACGGCGACAAATAGGACCTCTTTTGGAAATCCTCAAGCTTTCCCCTGAACTTGTACACTTTCTTAAACGTAATAGGAAACTTCAATGGGAAAGCCAAAGAGAGCAACCCTGGTTCATGATTACCAACTCCATTCACCCCTAGAACCTTCTTCTCCAACTCGGTAACAGCCCAAGCAGGATCCCAAGACACCAGCTGCAAATACTCAACCCCATCTTCAGCGGACTTAACAACCCGAAAAAGCTCCGGGTAACCATTCGCCCAACGACTCCTAAAATCAGCAGGCAACCCAAAATCCCTCCTGAAATGAGCAATCTTATCCAAAGGAAGCCTCCTCTCCGCAGACATCATCAAGCACCTCGTAACATACTCTGCAGCCTTCCCCGAATGCTCCTCCAACAACCTCTCCTCCTCCGCGACCAAACCCTCGGCCACATTGGTCAGCCCGCACCACAGCACCCCCCTATCGTCCCTGTACAGCTCGAAAACCTGAGGGGACTTCTTCAGGAAGTCGGAGAATCTATTCGGCTTAGAAAGATTGATCCTTTTCCCGTGGCGGACCAGGTCCCGCACGGCGATGATCATATCCGGTTCCTGCTTCAGTATCTCGACAATGGCCAGTATCTTGGACGCTGTTTTCCACTCCTCGGTCACCACTTCCAGGTTGTGCACCCTCTTGTTGCGGCTCCTGTCCTGGACCCGCCTGTGCCTTGTCATAAGCCTGCTCTGAAACCAACGAAACAAGGGTTCGTTGGAGTTGTTTGGTCTCTTGGGAATATTCACAAACACCTCGTGGGCGTTGTTCTTGACCAAGAAGCGCACGAGTGCGATCATACTTTGTGGGATATTGAGACCGTTAATTGGTTGGAGAGGGCCCTGCTTCGCTAAAAGTATTACAAATGAAAAAAATATCGCTAAAATAATGGTCCGCTTAGGAAGGATAAATGCATAGTAGTCCAGGCCAGCGAAATGTTACCATTAGTGGTAGGTCTCGCTTTAGTAAAATGAGATTTAAATTCCGATCATCTTCGTTAATTAAATTCTTAAAAATGTTGAATTAAATTAAGCTAATATAATCGATTTTATTTTTTACGCATACAAAATTTATAAAATCTATGCTGTATGTATCATTTTTAGAAGTTACGACGACATCGCAACCGGGTGTACAACCAAACTTTATGTTCTAAAAGTAATTTTATATACGGAACCGGACAGTCCATATAATGGCCAGCCCAAATAATATTCCAAGTTATTTCTTTTTTTTTATAAATGGTTTGCTCTCTCTTCATAAAATTCAAATTATTAAAACAATAAAAAGTTAGTGTGATGACAAATTATTAGCAATAAAATCCAAATGGTCCTTTCGAAGCCGGAGCTTTCTGTTAAGAATGTGGTGTTCGTTATGTCACTCGACTTGAAGAGAATTACGATTGAGGTGGGTGAAGTGCGGCGACGAGATCGTACGGACGGATTTTTCATGTTTGATATCAGCCCGGACGACGGGAGGTGACGTGGTATTTCGTGTTGAAGGGCTGGAAATTGATGTTCAGAATGATGGATTTTGAAGGGAAGGCGAAACCGTCTTTCGGTAGATGAGGCTTTGTAGCTGATGAGAGCTTTCTTCGGCTAACTGTTGCTCCGGCGATGCGTCGAGTGGGGTAGCGACAGATTTGAGGTTCGGGTACAGTGATTGAAGCGACAAGGAAATTGTTATTGATAAGCTGGACGTCGATATGATGAGCACCCATAAACAAACAGTAGTTACAGATTGAGCTATTGCATGCTGCAATCCGGAGCAATATACTGCAAAAGAGAGGTCGGGACGGTTTCGATTTATCGATATTGTCAGCTAATCACACCACTACTTATTCAACTGGAATGTGGTCCATAGACCCCATCATTGGTACATTGATAACGAATGCACCTCATACCGCTAAATCAAGTCAAAAGATACCTCTAGGTCTCATTCTAGCTTCGACTAGCTTTTCATCTTTCATCCTATTCAGTATTTCACGTATCTTCGGATTGTAAAAGCGGTCTCTAACATACTTCCTCTCCTCGGCCTGTATCTCTTTGACTGCACTGGGATAAGGATTAGCTGGAGGGCGTTTTCCCTGCAAATGTGCGATTTCTCTCAACCGAGTATACGCATTCTTCTTGGCTTTTCGCTCTGCTTGATATTCCATCTGTAAGGAGAGAAGTGCTCTCATTTTTTTGTTGGAAAAACGACAAACGAAATAATCCAGAAAACAGAGTAGAGCAAAACTGAACAGAAGGACATACATCAGCTTGAGCCATAGCTTCTGACTGGCTTACTCCTTGCTCCTTCAACTCGAGCACCCGCATACCAAACACACGTGCAGGAGGAGGATCAAAGCTACTCATTCTGCAGAAAACACGAAGCAACTTTGAGAAACACAAAAGCGTACAGCAAATCGGAAACGCTATTTTGGTGATCCAACAGAAGCTAACAAACTCACTAATCCTGACATGGATGCTCGGAAATTACGCATCAGAACCCGTGCAACGGATCGCGGATCCTTTCGAAACTTCAACGTCCACCAAAACACAGCTAAGCATTTCAACAAACAGCTTAAGCTCGTATCCCGATTCGCCACTCGAACAGATTCCTCCCACTAACCATCCATCAACAACTATTAATAGGAAAAGAGATTAGCAGATTACTTGATGGGGTCTTCGTGCTTGGAGTGGGGGTGCCTCTGGAAGAACTTGGTGATGTAAGGATCCTCCGGGAGAGTAATCCTCTGCACCTTCCCGTCGGAGCGGGGAAACGTCGCCGGCGGCGCCCTACACATATAAAATACATTAACGGAAACAAAAAGGGAATAATAAACGAGGGGGCGAATTGGAAAGGGAGTGGGGAATTATCTCAAAAAAAGAAAAAGAGAAAGGGAGTGGGGAGTTAGTTACTGTTCCATGGCTTTGAGCCAGAGGGGTTCCGCCTTGGCCAAGCCCTGGACGAGCCTCCTGGTCTTGGTGAGCACGTCCCCTTTCACGAACGACATCCCTCTTCCCATCTCTCTCCTCTCTCTCCCTTCGTGCTTTCCGGAAGGGCGCCGCCGTTTGGATCTGATTGTTTATGAAATAAATGCCTTGCTAGAATTCATTTTCTAAAATAATCCAGGAAAGGAAGTCGTAATTCATTTCCAAAATTTTTTTTTTTCACTGTTAATGAAACCGACATTTTGTACCTTATGTTACAAAAATACTTGTAACATATTCACTTTAGTACTATTGTGTTAGTTTTCAAACTTATTTAAGATTCTCTCTTCTAATATGAACTTTGACTTTTGTGATATGACGATGATGACGTGTTTCCGAGTAACGAAATGACTAAAATATTAAAATTATAAAACTCTAAATTGAAACCCCTAAAAATCCCAAATCTTTGGGTGGTGAAATGACTAACATGCAATTTTGAAAGTTAGTACGAGGATACATTTGTAATTTTTAATAATATTACTTCACATGTTATCAATTTTCAAAGCCATATCATCATTATTATGTCATCCATTTTAATAATTTACATTGTTGTGGAATTTATTTTAATCTAACAAAATCTACATAATTTTAAGCATGAAATTTGTAATTTGTTGAGAATTTTACATCGGTTAAAATACGAGTGGAGAGCAAGTTTATAAGTAGAAAATCCATCAATCTATTACCTTAAGGTTTTGAGTTGGATATGGAGATTCTAACATGGTATCAGAGCGGATTGATCCCGTGCCCATTGTTAAGCTCGCACGACTCTCATTTCTCACACTTTGGTGGGCGTATTGAGAATTCCACATTGGTTAAAACACGAGTGAAGACAAGTTTATAATTGTGAAAAATTCACCAACCTATTGCATTAAAGTTTTGGGTTGAATATAGAGATTATAACAAATTGACCTTAAAATGAAATCAAACATTTTTAAAAATTTAAACTCAAAACATCTAAGTTCATTTTTTAAAATTTTTTTTTTCGTTAAGCTAGTACAAAATTGCCAGCCCATGATTAAAAAAGGATCTAAAAGTTTGATATAAAATTAAAACTAATTAAAAACTGAAGAAATCACCTTGCAGAACTGTCACGTGCGCGCGACCGAGAGAGAGAGGAATCTCTCGTGTCCTCCCTGGCTCGCCACTCTGTCCCTCCTCTTCTTCCTCACACCTCTCTAGACTCTGTCTAAATCCAGATTCCCTAACATTTCGATTAATTCAGTAATCGCAAGTCAAAAAAGGAAAGAAACCGCGAGATAAGGCCAATGGGAGAAGGGGAGGAGAGATGGTGCGTGGTGACGGGCGGGCGAGGGTTCGCCGCCAGGCACCTCGTGGAGATGCTAATCCGCTACGACATGTTCCTCGTCAGAGTCGCCGATTTGGGCCCCACCGTCCGTCTCGACTCCGACGACCACGTCACCGGCGTCCTCCCCGCCGCCTTGGATTCCGGCCGCGCCGTCTACGTCTCCGCCGATCTCCGCGACAAGTCCCAGCTCCTCAGAGGTCCGTCCCCGTCCCTAAACCGTTTTATATTAACAAAAAGTGGAGAGAGAAAATCTGGAAAGTTCGATTTGCGTTTTGCAGCTTTTCAAGGCGCTGAGGTCGTTTCCACATGGCGGCGCCTAATTCGTCCGTTAACGATCACCAGCTACATTACTCCGTTAACGTGCTAGGTAACTTATTACAGCTAGTTGACTTTAATGTGTCAAAGTCGCGTTGTGATTTAGTGTGTGTGATTGATTTACAGGGACGAAGAATGTAATTGATGCGTGTGTGGAGTCCAATGTGAAGAGGCTTATCTACACTAGCTCTGCTAGTGTGGTCTTCGATGGGATCCACGGAATCCTCGACGGTGACGAAACCTTGCCCTATCCAGCTAAGGTGCTTTCGCTTTTCGGCGTATTGCAATTTCTGGTTTTGTTTGCTTGTTTGGTTGACTGAAGTGTCTGGAATGTGGGTGTCATTGGTCATGTTTCAGCCGCTGGATTCATACTCCGCTACTAAGTCAGAAGCCGAGTCATTGATACTTAAGGCAAACGGGACCAACGGCCTTCTGACCTGCAGTTTGCGTCCGAGCAGCATTTTTGGTCCTGGGGATCGGTTATTTATTCCTTCGTTGGTTGCTGCTGGAAGGGCTGGGAAATCCAAGGTAAATGTGCTCTGAATTTTTGCCAGGTGTATGATTACCAGGATTGTTCTAGCGCATTGTATGTAGGTAAGTTGCTCTTTGATTTGTGTTCTATGGGAATGATCTTTTGTGCTTTGCTTTCATTCTTTTGCATTCATTCCTTCTCTCTTGTTCAATTTGAGGTCACTAGGGTTGTCCAAGAACAGCAGACACTTCCTTTTGACTTCTCTTCCCTGAGATATGATATGTAGTATCATTAGTCCAGATATTAAAGATGATCTTTGACTGATGGATTGGGCTCTGTTCTCATTTCCTTTTGACAATGGCCACCTCCTATGCACTCACTCATCTTGCTATTATGTCAATGTTCTCCGTTATTGGTCTCGTAATAGAAATATGATTTATATGTAATAGATTTCTCCATTCTGCAAATTTTTGTTTTGATTTTTGTGTGTATTTATCGAACAGTTCATCATTGGGGACGGAAACAATGTGTACGATTTTACATACGTTGAAAATGTTGCACTCTCTCACGTATGTGCTGAAAGAGCGCTAGCATCTGGAGGGGAGGTTGCCAACAAAGCTGCTGGGCAGGTTTCGTAGATTTCTGCTTTTGGTTCAATTGTAAAAATGATAAAAGGGGCGCTGTTGTTATGTCTATCATTTAACCATGCACTCAAACTAAAAGTGGGAGATGCTTTTAACTGAAAGTTTATGGCTAATGGATCTGCAGGCGTATTTTATTACCAACATGGAGCCCATGAAGTTTTGGGATTTTACCTCGTATATGTTGGGAGGTCTTGGCTATGAGAGGTACCCTTTTACATTGATTGAATGCCAACATGAAACTAACCTGCCTTCTTACTTTATTGTTCTTTTATTTTCTCTAATATTTTTCTTCTTTTTTTCTTCACCTCTGTCAGTTTTATTTTAATCAAGGTTCCAAATCCACTGGGTTGTACATAACATTCTTCTTCGTTTTGACCTTGCATTTAAGAGTATCTGAATTTAAATGCCTTTAATTCCCCAAAACAGAAATAATCTAAGTGCCTTTGGGTTCTGTTATCCTGAACTGGTTCCATCTCCGTGCACAAGTGAAGCACTCTCCGTACTTTATTTAAAGCTTTCTGCTCAGGAGATGCGGTATCATTTTTGTGAGTTTTGCAAGTTTTGGTTCTTGGATGCAAGTTGTCTTTCTTCTTCATAATTGAAAAGTAAAAGAAACAGGACAGGAGTGCCCTTTTTGATGAGCTTTTTTGTTGTTGTCTCTTCTGGGCTAGGAACGCTTGTTTTCTCTATGAGCAAGGAGTTTTTTTAAAATATTTTTGCTTCATGTTATTGCCAGTGCCAAATTCAGTTCTTTCTGAATTTATATAGTTTACAGGCCACGAATTAAAGTCCCTGCTTCTGTTATGATGCCGATTGCACACATGGTGGAGGGGCTATACAAACTACTTGGCCCATATGGCATGAAAGTTCCACAGCTTATTCCCTCGAGAATTAGACTTCTCTCATGCAGCAGATCTTTCAATTGTTCAAAAGCGAAGGAGCTACTCGGTTATACACCAATTGTGCCACTTGAGGTTCTTGAAAATTGTGTCCTGCTTCCCTTTTACCTTGAAATTAAATTATCAGAAAGTTGGCACTTGACTGGTTTCATGGACTTCTACTGAAGCTGCCAACTATTGTTGTTGAAAAATCTAAGATTTTAGAAGTGGTTTTCCCAAATTTCCTGAAGTCAAACTTTAAGTTTTCAGATTGGATATTTATCTTTAGCTGCCACTCAACTTCCTGCAGGAGGGTTTGAAGAAGACATTAGAGTCATATTCACAATTACATGCTGAAAATCAACCTAAAAGAGAAGGGCCGTCTAAAGCTTCCGTGTATCTTGGAAATGGAAGGGGTAAGATCAAATATTTGCCTCTATGGTTAGTAGTCACTGCATATTCATTCTGGCAGTGTGATAACTCAGTTTTAGCTACAATTGTACCAAGATATATCTTGGTGGTAACTAAGGAGAAGCAAGAACTCTGCAGTAGTATGTGAAAATTGGAACTTATTTGATGATTCAATAGGAAATGAGATTGACCTTTAGTTAATGAAGTTGACATGCTCACTGCTATTGTTTACAGTTGCCAACACGCTACTTTGGAAGGATAAACAGCAGACAATGGTCACGCTATTAGTTCTTGCTGCAATTTACTTCAATTTTATTGCGTCGCAATGTACCGTCATTGCAACACTGTCGAAGCTTCTGTTGTTGGCTTCAGTCTTCCTGTTCGTACATGGTATTTTACCACAGAAAATGTAAGTATTTCCGGGTCCCTACATGTGCTCTCAATTTGATTTTCTGCTGTGTTGTTAGAAGATTTGGACCTATCTTTTGCGAAACAACTAGTTCTTTCAAGATTTTGAGTGTTGAGCCATTTTGTGCTGCTACCATTAGTTCAGCAGGATCTTTGTTCTGGAAAGTCGAATTGTCCTTGGATAACGCTTAGCAAGGTCAATATTTTTCATGTACTGGCACTCAAGTTTAAGCAATGTTTCTTTAAGAGAGAGGTAAGGAAGTGGGCATAGCAAGAATTAGCAAGTTGGCACAGCTGTGTCCTGACACAAATTCAGAAATGGCATTGTCTGGTGGAGCATTGGTATATCTTGCAGCTACTACACTAAATTTAGTAAAGAAAGCTAATGCACTGATCTTGGTTTCTCATGATCCAGGTTAGGATATAACATCGAGAAAGTTCCACAGTCGAGCTTTCAGTTATCAGAAGAGAAGTCTCAAACGATTGCCTATTCTATGGCCTCAACATGGAATGCAGCATATAATCTCTTCAAATCTCTCTGCAAAGGAAATGACTGGACTTTGTTTCTCAAGGTACCTATGACTCCCCGATACGTACATATGCTTTTTGTACTGTTTTAACTTGGAAAATAGATGAAGTGAGATGAGAATTGAGACTTGCAAAAAAAGGTTCTATCATGGAGCATGTACAATGCGATGACCGAACCATGATCCTTGTTAACACGATCATGCGTAAGCAGTAGAAATGCATAATTAACTAATCTTCTGGTTGTAACCTTTCAAGCAGGTAACAGGGCTGCTACTAATTCTGAGTGTCCTTGGATCCATCTCCTTCCAGAGTGTATTTTTAGTCGGTAAGCCTCAGATCTCTTTTCTCGAAGATACGTTCCTTCTGATCTTGACCTCCCCGTCGCTTTTTCAGCTAGAATAACTATGGTGTCCTGATTCCTGCAGGGGTTCCCGTAGCTTTCGTCGCATTTAACATGTACGAGAGAAACGAACAGGCAATAGATGCTATGTTCTTGCGAGTCCTGTCTTGTCGCAGCAATTCGAAATCCCAAAACGGAGTAGATCCCAAGAAAAGTGAATAATGGCTGGCCTCCTAAATTTCCCTCCTACAGAAGGGATTTGTATTGTGCCACAAGGAAGCCGGTTTGAGATCGCCAATTTTGTTGGGATATGAGTGGAGGCGACCATGTCATTCTATTCTGGGCATCTGGTCTGTATCAATTTCACATTTCGTTTTTTTCTAGAATTGTGGAATTAAAAGCCTATCATTAGATAATAAGAGGATTATGCATGATAGATAACACGTACCATTCCGTATATAACAAAGTGGTGAGGTCCATTTTCATGATCATACTCTCGAGAGAGAACCTGACCCAACGGATAAAGGTATTTAAAACCCAAAAATCTGGAAAATATCTGAAAGAAAAATTCGAAAAAATTGAAAAGAAAAATCAAAATAATGAAACCTTAAATAAAAAATATATATAATAGCATACTCATGGTTAAGTAGAAAGAATATTTCATTATATTCCTGCACCAGACGCGTCTTCTTACTCCATATTCCATCGAGATTATATATTCATACGTTATGCATGTTCACGAATGTTTCCATCAAATCCTTACATGAAATGCTCAGTCGTATATTAACCCCAACAACCACGTTATATTAACCTGTTGAGAAATAAGATCGAAACGAGTAAAACACGAGACACAAGAATTACGTGGAAACCCCAAGACGGGAAGAAAACCACGGGCAAAGGAGAGTCGTCCACTATGTGAGTCCAATCGGTTACAAGGCCTCCGTGAGGGTTCTCTCTACCTCACAACTCTCAACTAGTACAAATAAGACCTAGGCATATGCCGTATATATATAGGAGACTAGTACTCTGATCAGGAAATAGAGCCCTACTCTAATTAGGAATTTGGAACAATCCCTAACAAATCTCCACCTTGGACCAAATTCTATGACTCCAACATCAACGTTTTTCCACCTTCACCACCAGCCCCTAAGGGCTATCAGCATCAAGCACGAACACCTACCAAGTCTAAGCAATGCTCGAACTTAGTACCAGAAAGCGACTTCGTCAACATGTCTGCAGGATTGTCCTTTGTACCCACCTTGCTCACAACAATGTCACCTTGAGCAACATGCTCCCGAATGAAGTGGTACCTCACATTAATGTGCTTTGTCCTCTCATGATACATAGCATCCCTCGTGAGATGGATAGCACTTTGACTATCACAGTACACTGTACCGACCTGCAGCTTCTCACAGATTTCACTGAAGAAACCTTTCAACCAGATAGCCTCCTTCACACCTTCAGTTATAGCCATGTACTCCGCCTTAGTGGTAGACAACGCCACTGTGGCCTGTAGACAAGCTCTCCAACTGATAGCACATCCTCCAAGAGTGAAGACATATCCAGACAAGGACCTAGACTTATCAAGGTCTCCAGCATAATCTGAATCAACAAAACCAACAACTCCATCATTGGTGCTTCCAAACTGTAGACACACGCCCTTGGTACCCTTCAAGTACCTCATAATCCACTCCACTGCTCTCCAATGACCTTCTTCAGGATTTGCCATAAACCTGCTAATGACACTCACAGCATAGGCCAAATCCGGGCGTGTGCAAACCATAGCATACATCAGAGAACCAACAGCATTGGAGTATGGAATACCAGACATGTAATCGACCTCAGCAGCTGACTGTGGAGATAAGACATACGAAAGTTGAAAATGTGTACCAAGAGGAGTACTCACAGGATTACCAGTCACATCAAACCTGTCAAGTACCTTTTCAATGTAACTCTCCTGACTCAGAAATAACTTCCTTGCTCCTCTATCTTTGGCAATCTCCATACCAAGAATCTTCTTAGCAGGACCCAAATCTTTCATCTCAAACTCGCTACTCAACAGAGCTTTGAGCTTTCTCACCTCTCCTTTGTCACTGGCAGCAATTAACATGTCATCCACATACAGGAGCAAATACACTTGGGAACCGTCGCGTAGCCTTTTCAGGTAAACACAACTATCATACTTGCTCCTCTCATAACTATGAGAAATCATAAAGGAATCAAACCTTTTATACCACTGCATCGGAGACTGCTTAAGGCCATACAAGGACTTCTTCAACAAGCACACATGGTCTTCTTTGCCTTCAACATGAAAACTCTCAGGCTGTGCCATATAAATCCGCTTCTCAAGCTCTCCATTCAAGAAAGCTATCTTCACATCAAGCTGTTCAAGTTCCAAATCTTGCATAGCGACAATACCAAGAAGAGAACGAATCGAGGTATGCTTCACAACTGGTGAAAACACCTCATTAAAATTTACACCAGGAATCTGACTATATCCTCTAGCCACAAGCCTAGCCTTGTATCTAGGCTCTTCAACTCCATGTATACCATCCTTCTTCTTGAATACCCACTTACAACTGACAACTTTCTTATCCTTAGGCAGCTCAGTAATCTCCCAAGTCTTGTTCTTATGAAGAGATTCCATCTCTTCCTCCATAGCAACCAACCATCTAGCAGAGTCTTTCGACTTCACAGCATCTGAGTAACTAGACGGTTCTTTACAGCTATCAACTTCTTCTGCCATATTCAGGGCAAAAGCAACAATATCAGCCTCTCCCAACTTCTGTGGAGGCCTGATAATTCTTCTGGGCCTGTCTCTAGCAATAGAATACGCTGGCTCCCTCTCAACTGTACCAACATTCTCAGCTTCATCAGACAACCCACCATGAGTAGGACAATGGCAATCAACATCACGGAAGAAACTCGCTTCTGGATCAGCATCAAACTCCACCTGTACTTTTGACTTTTGCAAGTCCACACTTGGAGCACTCGGAACACCAGGTGAAGAAATATCCTCCCTCTTACTCAGCATCTCTGTCTCTTTGAAAATAACATTCCTACTCAACAAGACCTTAGACAGCTCGGGACACCACAACTTATATCCCTTCACTCCAGAAGCATAGCCAAGGAAGATACATTTCACAGATCTTGGCTCTAACTTACCATTATTCACATGAGCATAGGCAGGACACCCAAATATCTTCAAATTAGCATAATTAGGAGGATTTCCAGACCACAATTCTTCAGGTACCTTGCCATCAAGTGATGCATGAGATGAACGATTGACAAGGTGACAGGCAGTGGAAGCAGCCTCAGCCCAAAACGACTTAGGCAAACCAGCATTTGACAGCATACAACAAACTTTCTCTAACAAAGTTCTGTTCATTCTTTCAGCGACTCCATTCTGTTGAGGTGTACCCGGGATTGTCTTATGCCTGACAATACCCTCATTCTTGCAAAACTCATCAAACCAACTAGAGCAAAACTCTAATCTATTGTCTGTGCGGAGATGCTTGACATCTCTCCCAGTCTGCTTTTCAATCATAGTCTTCCACTGCTTAAAAGTGACAAAGACATGATCCTTGCTCTTTAAGAAGAACGCACACACCTTCCTCGAATAATCATCAATAATAGTCAGCATATACTTAGAACCATTCTTTGTTGCAACTTGAGACGGTCCCCAAAGATCAGAATGAACATAGTCAAGTTTTCCCTTTGTAGTGTGCACACCTTTCTGAAAACTGACTTTCTTCTGCTTGCCAAACACACAGTGCTCACAAAATTCCAGCTTCCCAATACCCTGTCCACTTAATAATCCTCTCCTATTTAGCTCGGTCATGCCTTTCTCACTCATGTGACCAAGTCGCATATGCCATAATGAGGTATTCTCAGAATCTGTCAACGAGCTAGATGCAGTAGCAGCAGTCCCTGTAACTGTAGAATCCTGCAAAACGTACAGATTTCCAACCTCTTTCTTGGCCTTCATATGCACTAATGAGTTCTTACTCACACGAAGAACTCCACCTTCTCTGGTATACTTGTACCCCAATGTATCAAGAGTACTCAGCGAAATCAAGTTCCACTTCAAATCAGGGATATGCCTCACATTCGTCAAGGTTCGAATGACACCATCATGCATCTTGATCTTCACTGTGCCAACACCAACAACCTTGCAGACAAAATTATTTTTCATGAGAACATTACCCTCCGTACGTTCATATGTTGAAAACCAATCCCGGATGGGACATATATGAAACGTACAAGCAGAATCAAGGACCCAAGCAGCGTCAACTTTAGACTTCCCATCAATCACAGACAAAAGGTCTCCATCAGATTCTTCTTTCTGAGTGGTGGTGGCAACACTAGCACTGCCGCTATCAGAACTTTCTCCTTTCGGAGCACTGGACTTTTCGTCCTTCTTCTTGTTCTTTAACTCCTGACAGAACCATTTAATATGCCCAACCTTATGACAGTTGAAACAAGTCTTATCCTTGTGCCTTGACCTTGATTTGCTTATGCTCTTCTTCCTCGAACCAGACTTAGCATTCCTCTCTTCAGACCTCCCTCTCATAACCAAACCAGTCCCTTGGCTATTTTCAGAGGAACTCACAGTGTGCTTATCAATTCTCTCTTTCTCCAAGAGCGAATCATGAATATTATCCCAACTCAGAGTATCATGGCTGAACAACAGAGTATCTCTGAATTGCTGATAAGAAGCAGGCAACGAGCACAATAACAATAAAGCAAGATCTTCATCATCATACTTCACATCCAGAGTTCTAAGATCAGCCACTATATCCTTAAATTCATTAAGGTGGTCATGAACATACTTATCTTCTTGCATCCGGATAGAAAACAGTCGTTGCTTCAAGCACAGTTTGTTGGTCAAACTCTTGGGCATGCACAACTTTTCAAGCTTTGCCCATAATGAGGAAGCTGTTCTCTCCTTCAACACGTCCCGCAAAATATCATCTGACAGATGCAACTAGATCTGACTCACAGCCTTACGATTCTTTGACGCCTTCATCGCAGCGTCCCAACTCGAAGGCATCGACTTCTCATCAAGAAGAGTCTCATCCAGCTCTAGATGTGTCAAAGTAGCACGCATCTTCACCTGCAACAAGGAAAAATTAGTTTTCCTCGTCAATTGAGGGATTTCGTACTTCATGGAAGTCATCCTGAAGCTCCTCGAACCAAAAAATCAGCCCAAAATCGGTTAGAAAACTAAAAATCAGCCAAAATAGTTGACTTTTGGTCAACCAGTCAAATAGTTGACTTTTGGTCAACTCGAAAATTAGGGTTTTTCAACCCAAATCTCTCACAGGCGGCGGCTGACCCTTTCCTCCTCCTCCGCGGCGACGGGTTCGGTGGTGGCGGCTCCAAGGGGTGGTCGGAACGCGGGCGGCGGCGACTCCAAGGGTTTCAAAACCCTAAATCCCGATTTTCCCCCAAATCGGTTACTGTTCACATTTTTTTTTCAATACTCGAAACTCAGATCCGGCTTTGATACCAATTGTTGAGAAATAAGATCGAAACGAGTAAAATACGAGACACAAGAATTACGTGGAAACCCCAAGACGGGGAGAAAATCACTGGCAAATGAGAGTCGTCCACTATGTGAGTCCAATCGGTTACAAGGCCTCACGGATTCTCTCTACCTCACAACTCTCAACTAGTACAAATAAAACCTAGGCATAGGCCGTATATATATAGGAGACTAGTACTCTATTCTGATCAAAAAATAGAACCTACTCTAATTAAGAATTTGGAACAATCCCTAACATAGTCTTTCTCCCATTTTCAAACTGCACATAATTGGCACGTCATCCGGTGGACTAACATTTCGAAGAGAGAGAGAGAGGGACAATGGGAGTAGGAAGAGGGGAAGAGGAGGAGGAGGAGAGATGGTGCGTGGTGACGGGAGGGAGAGGGTTCGTGTCTAGGCACCTCGTGGAGATGCTAATCCGCCGCCACACGTTCCACGTCAGAGTCGCCGACTTGGGCCCCACCATCCGCCTCGACTCCGACGACTACATCAGCGGTGTCCTTCCCGCCGCCTTGGATTCCGGACGCGCCGTCTACGTCTCCGCCGACGTCCGCGACAAGGACCAAGTCCACCGAGGTTAACCCCGTCCAGTAAACGTTTCAGCATTTTATTTTTTCACCAAAAAGAGTAATGAGAAAGTTCTGAACTGCGGTTCGATTTCTCTTGCAGCTATACAAGGAGCTGAGGTCGTTTTCCACATGGCGGCTCCCGATTCGTTCATTAACGATCACCAGCTACATTACTCCGTTAACGTGCTAGGTTAGTAAAATATAATGACTTTTTGTTATTGTTCAAGCGATAAAAGATTCGAAATTAATTATGGTCGTAGTCTAAAACTCGTTTCAGAATCAATCAGTCACACAGTAAAAAGAAAAAAATTCAACTTACCAAAAAATTGACCAAGGTTAGCACTCGCCTTTAATAGTTGCCGGTGGTTGACTTTTTTTTATGAGAGAGTGGTCGAATTAAGTGGGTAATAAAGTGCTATATTTTGATAAGTAAATTTTATTAATATTTGTAATTACATCTCGTCGGCCTCATAAAAAAGGTCATTTGCAATTGTGCATATTTGTTGTTTTTATTGATGGATAATAACACTTTTTATATAAAAAAAAGAGTTGATTTGCAGTTACTCGGAAGATGATGAATATGTACTTGATTTATAGGGACAAAGAATGTAATAGATGCGTGTGTGGAGTTAAATGTGAAGAGGCTTATATACACGAGCTCTGTTGCTGTGGTCTTTGATGGGATACGCGGAATCCTCGACGGTGATGAAACCTTGCCCTATCCAGCCAAGGTGCTTTCATCTTTCTGCTTCTATTCATTGTTTTTAAAAATCGATCGAACCGCAATCCGGTAATAATATCATATCGTTCACTTAGTTACACCGTTCGGTCAATACTTTTTTTTTAAAAGGTAAATTACACCATGACAATGCCAGGGTTTGAACCTGGACCTCCTACATATTTACAACTCTTTGTGCCGTTGGGCTACAAGCCCTTTGGCACCATTCGATCAATACTAAACTGTCCCAAAAAAAATTCATTGCTCATACTCCGCTAAATATCGATTGTGGTTGTCGTCGAACCATATATATATATGTATGTGTGTGTGTGTTTCAGCCGCTGAATTCATACTCCGCTACGAAGGCAGAAGCCGAGGTTTTGATACTCGAGGCGAATGGGAAGAGTGGACTTGTGACCTGCAGCTTGCGACTCAGCAGCGTTTTTGGCCCTGGAGATCGCTTGCTTGTCCCTTTGTTGGTTGCTAATGGAAGGGCAGGGACGTCCAAGGTAAATAATGTATATATTGAGATTGCCCTATGCTAATCAAAGTGTGCAGAGTTTGTTTATAAGTGTTTGAAATTTTATCTTTGGTACTTTGAGTTTAATACAAAGATTTTAATAGATTCTTACATAAAAAATATTTTCAAATTTTTTTTACAGATATTCCCTCACAATATTAATATAATTGACCCAAAATTTCAAATTTAAATATTGTAATCAAAAGACATTAGCAAAAAAATCCATTGTATTCACATGGATTATTGTTCTAGTACAGTGTAGATTGAAGTAGCTGCACGATTTGTATTTAATGGCATATTTTTTGCATGTCCTTTCGATCTCTTGCAATTCTTCTTCTTGTTCAATTTGGGCCGGTCTAGTGATGGAATATAGTCTATTTTTGTTACTGATTTTTCCGTTCTCCAGATTATTTATGTTTATTTTCTTGAGGATCTATCAAACAGTTCATCGTTGGGGACGGAAACAATGTTGACGACTTTTTGTACGTTGAAAATGTTGCACATTCTCTCGTATGTGCGGAACGAGCTCTAGCATCGGGAGGAGAGGTTGCGGAGAAAGCTGCTCGCCAGGTTTCATTCTTTTCTGATCATTTCATATTAAATTGAAATATCTAAATTATTTATCTTTTGATTATGCTTTATGGAGGAATCATAATTTAAAAAAATTCCGATTATTAGTGTTTTTTAATCATTTTTATAGCTGAAAGTTTATGGCTAATGGATGTGCAGGCATATTTTATTACCAACATGGAGCCCGTAAGGTTTTGGGATTTTATCTCGGACATAACTGGAGGTCTTGGCTATGAGAGGTAACCCTTTTACATTAACTGGAGATTAAAATATTTTCAGGTCTCTAACGTTTGATAAAATATACATTTTTGCTCATGACATTTAAACAATTATGTTTTCATCTTTTTAGTCTGAAAACTTGTAATTTCATGTCCCTACTAACTGTTTTTTTTTCCTATTAAAACCCTAAAACGAGATGGGACAGAAGTACCTCTTTAAATTTTTTTGTAAGTAAGTTCTATTCAAGACCATTCTTATTACCTACAAGTCACATGGAACATGTCAGAAGTATCAGAACTAGTTATAAAAAAGGTAATTACATAGCGAAATTTGTTGGAAGAGAATGGCATCTTGTCTAGCATTTTCTGAATTAAGATTATTCCAAAGAGACCATTTCCATATATTTCGGGTTGCCAACATTTCAAGCAATTGGTAGTCCCGTGATATTTTTTTAGAAAATGTAGAATTTATTGATATTAATGATACATATGTACATTGTAGAATACCCTCGTACGAGAAAAAGTTACACTCGCTGGCCTCACTAAAATCATGTTACGATAAATTCGGTAGAAAAAAATCACAACGCAGAAAAAATGTAATTATAAGATTTCAATTGCAATAAACCTGAACAGGTAGGTTGTCCCGTGACATTGCAAAAGAGTGCCCTTTCATATGTAAACTTTTTATTGCAGGCCACGAATTAAAGTCCCTGCTTCTGTTTTGACGCCGATTGCATATGTGGTGGAGGGGATATACAAACTACTTGCCCCTTATGGCATGAAAGTTCCACTCATCATTCCCTCGAGAGTTAGACTGGCCTCATGTAGCAGATCTTTCAATTGTTCAAAAGCCAAGAAGCTAATCGATTATACACCCATTGTGACACTTGAGGTTGAGGTTATTGAAACTTGTGTCCATTTTCTTACTATGCGTTATTACCGTTGTTTTAAAAATTGTGGTCCAAACGGTTGTTGGACCGTCGTCCAAAACCCATCTACCAATTATTTCATGGACGTCTACTTCAGCTAACAATGGAAAATCTTAGATTTTGGAATTGGTTTTCTCCCGAGCAGTATAACTTTATGGTTGGTATAACATGGTACATACTTAACTCTCTAGGTAAAATATTTTTTTTGAAAGATAAATTATTTACTCCATGATACTGCCAATGTTTGAACTTTGCACCTCCTAAATATTTTTAACGCCTTGTACACTTGGGTTTCAACATTGCTATGCCAATTGCCACCATTTGAGTCAAATTCCAAGTTTTTCATATTGGAATTTTATCTTTAACTGCCACTGAATTTCCTGCAGGAGGGCTTGAAGAAGACAATAGAGTCATTTTCACACTTACATGCTGAAAATCAACCTAAAAAAGAAGAAAGGTCATCTAAAGCTTCTGTCTATCTTGGTAAAGGAAGGGGTAAAGATCAAATAGTTCCTGGTGTGAGCTCAATATAAACTAATATTGTACTAAGATATTTCTTGGTGGAAACTAAAGAGAAGCATGATCACTCCATGCAGTAGGTGGAAATTGGAACTTGATTATTTGATGATTCCATAGGAAATCAGACTGACGCTTTCTTTAGAAGTAAATTATTATGTTAATATTACACATGTAAATCATGGACTTCCGTCAATTCATAATATGTCTTGTACTATTGGAGCAGTTGCCAACAACATGTTCATTGTTGACATGTTCACTGTTGTGGCTTACAGTTGCCAACAACACACTACTTTCCTCAACACGGAATGCTGCATTTAATGTCTTTAAATCCCTCTGCAAAGGCAATTACTGGACTTTCGTTCTCAAGGTATCTATAACTCCCACCGGAGAGTTAGTTTACTCCGGTGTATCTGTATGGTCAGTGATGATATACGGAGATCAGACTTAGCGATTCTAACGTCAAGACGGGTCATCCTGACCTTGTCGAGGTGCTCTTTCCTTCTTGTAGCTAATTTTTCTACTAAGTATTTATCGCCAGAGAGTTTTACTGAGGCCGGCGACCACAATTTTGAAAGAGGAGACCCTACTTCTGAGGCTCAGGAGGAGCCTTTGGCCCTCCAGTTAGGTAGTCTGTTTATGGTTTGATCTTCTTTGCTTTGTTTTGGTTGAACTCTTAGTATTTATATAGGGGCGCGACCTCACCATTTTTACCCAAAAAAAAAGAGTAGTGGATCTTAAGTATACATGATTTTTGTATTTGTTCGTCTGTTTTAATTATAACAAGTAGATTTTTTTTTACTTCTCCAAAGTTTGAATCCTGGGTCTGCTCCACAGTTCAACAATCCCCACCCCCATCTCACTTTCTAAACTTTTATTGAGTTTTCATTGGTCACGACAGCAAAGTTTGTTTGTTGTGACCTTAGTAAAAAAGGTAGAAATTGTATTATTGAGTTACACTATGAATACCGAAAGTGCATATCACCACATATCTGAAAAGATTTGCCTAAGAAGAAACTCATAGAAACATCTAGAATGAACAACCTGACCTAAACGACTGAATATTAATCCGAGGCGACCACAATGATGACCACCCAATAGCTGCGGCTTTGATGACTTTAAGGAGATCGGGCATATCTCCATTCCAATTTTATGGTTTAGAGTGCGAGGGTTCTGTTTAATGGAATTTTGGTTTCTAGAATGTACCTCAGCATCTTGATTCCAACCATGGTTAAAGTGATATAAGGGCCCGTTTGTCTTGCATGAAAAGTTCTCTCTTTGAAACTACGATTCTGAAAAATAAATATTTTTTTCTTCCAAAAATATGTTCTCATATTTTCTTATAATGTACATGGATTTCCTCATTCCTTTGATAATCTAGAAGAAGAAATCTACATGGCTGGAATTTTGAGACAGCTGCTAATTTGTGCAAATGATCATCAGTCTTTCTTCTTGTTCTCGCATTTTGGAGTCTGGTTTTTCTTCTTGGATCTTGCTCTAATGATTTTTTTTGCTTGTTTTCATGGTTATGGTTCATATTTCTGTTCAAACATCACTTTAATATAATTTGATTCATCTTAGGATTATCACACTTTGTTATAGTTTTCGTGACACTTAGCATATTCTCGATAAAAAGTTATCGTTATTTCCGAGCCTCACAATATTCAATCACTTATTTTGTTCGTTTAGGTGTTTTGTTTGCTGAGTATTCTGCTGAACAATAGTAGGCTAGTATATTGATGAAATTAAGTACTTCTATGTGTTTTAAACTATATAGTACTTAGTAAAAATGCATTAAATTTCATACTAATACTAAAGTGAATTATGAGTTTATGACTTATATTCTTGCATGCATCCTGGTCAGAGGATTATGGGCCTAGTTTCGTTAAGCTTTCTGGGCTTCATCTTAACTCTGTATAGACTAGTAATTTTCCGGCTGAAACCCAAAGGCCCAATCAAGGTAGTAAGGGATTTTATGGTAAAATTTTCATTCATAAAATTTGAATCCGTAAATTATTCATTCAAGTCAAATTAACACTTATACCAACTGGGGTTGGTAGTTGAAATTGTTAAAATTTATACTTCGGCTCTCGAAATTTGATCTAATCAGAAGCGATTAGTGGAATACTAACAAAAAAAATAAGGAATTAGTAGAGGAAATTGGAAACATGGGACGAGGAGCTAATCAAGTACAGAAAGATGGTCACCACTTTAATTCTTCCTTTATTTTATTGTTAAGAATATGGATTACATGACCACTGTATTAAAAAATAACATGGGTTTCACAACCTCGTTTTCGAAATATTCTTATATGACGATCCCAAGAAATATGTTTGTATAAATGACAAGACTCAAAAAAGTACTTACCCTCTCACGTTACTAAGTATCAAACCAAATTTCTAAAAAGAAATTTGACAGAAAAATAATAATATAAAGCTGGTTTATAAACAATATTGACCCAATTAACATGCTAATATTCTCCAATTGGGGAAGCGTTACTTTCGCTTTGTTTTTATTTTTGCTAAAATCACCTAGTAATTAGCTACTAATTTAGGTTGAATCAGGTAAGACTTTTGAATTGGTACAAACCTCTCAAAAATACATTGCTAATAATTCGAACTCCAAATTTATCAATTACTTTCACTTTAATTGCATCAGAAGGTACTGAAATAGTAGTTAAATCATCCAATCTCCAGAATTATGTACATAGAGATACACGTCTAATTAATTAAAGTGCAAGTAAGCCTTCCTTCTCTTTTTTTTTTTTTTGAGAATTTCAAGGAAGCCTTCCCGGGAAGCTAAAATTAGGCTCCCACACATCCCAGCCACTCTTCTACTTTTAGTGCACGTCTCTGTATTGTACCTGCATGGCTTTATTGATTTTGGTTCTCTCATCTCCTTCCATTCTTTTTCCTTTCTGATTTATTGAGGACGGTGACAGGCTCATTGACTCAATCCCCACCTTTCTCGTCGTTTCTAATTGGCCCTTTTTAGTTATCATTCAAAATTATACAGAACACAAAATTAATTGCTAAATGCCATATATATAGAAAGATTAAAATTATTTTCAATTGACCTCCTTTTCTTTTTCCCAAACTGTCTGGAAGTAAACTAGAGGAGGAACTAAATGCAGTCAAACAATGATATAGTGCCCTGCACGATCAAGCAGGGAGCTGGCATTTCCTTGCCAGCGATAATTGAATCAGTAGGCTGGAGACTGTAGGGTCACTTTTTTTCCCGATATTTTGGTCTTGCGCTATCAAATTTTAATTAGGGATAGTTCTTACTGTTGTATTTTTTTCGATTTTCGTAAAATTTTAATTCGAAATAATTTTTAGAGAATACATTTTTTAGGGATTGGACTAACTATCAAGTTCATTCAAAAAAAATTACAACCTACATCTTATTTGAAGCGAAATTTTGTTAACTTTTAAATGGAATTATATTTTGCTAATACTTATATTTTTGGTTTATGTATTTGGTTCATTGAGCCGATTAATCCAATTTCGAATAGAATAGGATCTCTGAAAGACGATAAAATTTTTACCACAAGTTTTTAACATCATTTCTAATTATTTGAATTCGAGATCTGATTAAACTAGAACAACTCTCACGCTATTTAATTTAAATGTTTGTTAGTTCTTGTTACGTTGGCAATATTCAAAATTTCCTTCTATTTATACAAAATTTATTTTGGTGTTTTCTTCGGAGTGATCATTTGTTGGTGGACTAGCTAGCTGCCTATCAATAGGTCAACCCTTTGATACTAATTTCTTAACGTCGCAAGGCGACCATTCATTGTGGCATCCTTCCTCGGATGATCTGTCCATTGTTGAGCGGCCATATTCTCAATGATCGTCGTCCTTCAGTTTGTGATTGTTTCTCTCGTCCTCCACATAATCTTAATTCTAAAAGGCTTTTCTTCTAGTAGAAGCGACATTATTGGTCGGTGAAATTCGTACAAAACGATTTCGGAGAATATATCAGAACACAACTGTGTTAAAACGTGATAGGAAGATCTGTCTTTTTATAATATAACATGATTCAAACCTAAATTAATATACATATTATGAATAGCACGCACAACTCCATGTTGTTCAAAACTAATGAAGATGAATTTCTCCTATTAGGATTAGTATGTTCTATATTTCCACGGAGATAAATTTCTCGACCCTTCATTTTTCGAGGAATCCTTATTTTTTTCAACCTCTTAGTTCCGTAGGAACAAATTAGGATGATTGATAGTTTCAACAACATTAGTTTGTAAATTGTAGTGACAACGCATAGCACTCCATGTCTTTGTCGTGCTATTTTTTAAAAGGTAATGATATTAAAATAAATTTATAAATAAGTAGTTTCGATTGGTAGCTCTACATTATAGGCACTCACCTAATTGCTAATGATAACATCAAACTAATCCATGATTTGTCATGGAACCTGTTTGATAATTCCCGTCAACTTTTGCTAATCCATCTCGAGTTTTCCACATTTTACATTGTCCCTTGGGATGTAAATTAAGGGCTTAATTTTTTTCTTAAGTTTTATCAAATTTATACTACTTTAAATATACCAAATAATTTGCAACTTTTCATATAAGTAAGTTCGTTACAACATCATACTACTATTGAACCACATAGCTGATCATCTCAAATGTACTCATCTCTTAACCGTTGTTCATTTGGTATTTTTTCAAATTTTTTTATAAGTAAAGTTTCATTCACCAAGAAAATCAACCAAGAAAATTTATACTATTGATACCAAAAGTACCTCTTATTGGGTATCAGATAATGTATATTAAAGTACCATAATGATATGTAGTATCTGAGTACAAATTCAAGATATCACTAAAAAAAATATGCCTTATCTAAACCAAAAGAGCCCAAAAATTGTGATAAAAAACACACCCATATATACACATAACAAAGATCATTTTGTCAGTTTGATACTTATTATGTCCAAATTACCATAATTCTAACGCCGCCAAAATGACGAAGAAGTTAATCAATCAATTTTTTATAGGAAGTTAATTAATCAATTACATTATTTTGGGTCAATTTTTATCTATTTTTAGGGTCAAATCAAATTACACACTTTACTGGATCCCAAAATGACGTCACAGAGTTTACTTACAGCTTGTTTGGAACCAAATCCTACGAGAAAAAAAATTCTATTTCTAATTCTTAATGAAAATAAAATGGAATCACTTTCCCTTTTTTTTTGGAACCAAAATCTTAAATTAATAATTGATTTGATCTTTTTACATTAATATCCTTGCAGCTTACAAACTCTATTAACCAAAAAAATCATTCAACTTACATGAATAAATCACCTCAATTTACATGAAGAGATGATTAGCAGATATATACAAGTAGGTAACGGCTAGTTTGGAATTCCTAACTACACCGTTTAATATTCCAACGGCTATAAGCCATAAATAATTAAGCAGCTAACAACTAACTAATTACAAGAGTAATTACATAAATTAGTAACAGATGCTCAGCCTAATTATGCATAAGTGGATGGAATACGTGGAAAGCCAATGAGGAGAGATCAACACCATGATCATAGGTGCTGCAAAATGTGCAGCAGTACACTTGCAAAATGTGCAGCAGCACACATCTGCATAATTTTGCAGTAGTAACAGAACCTCTATCGGAGAGAGATGTGAAAAGAGTTTGTAAAATGATAATAAGTTAGGGGGTATAAAAGTTATTTCAGGACCAATTCTATTTGGTCACCAGAATTCTGACATGTTTCTATCGGATTTCTAATTCCTGATTTTTAGACCAAATAGGAATTCTTTTTCGAAAATATATGGTTCCAAATACACTCACTTTTTTAAAACTTCGGAAAAGAATTCCAATTCTCTTTTTTTGAGGTTTCCAAACAGGCAGTTAATTCCCTTGTTCCGGTTGCAAATTACAGTCTCCTCACTCCAGGAAGATGTTCTGCATTGACCCATTGATGTTGAAATGGCAAGTATTATGCAGTAAAAAGAAAAGAAAGAAAATATTAAAAATTGTGAGTTGATAATATCTTTCTCTTGAACGTTTATACAAAATCAAGTCAATTAATTAAATAAAAGGAGGGTTGTTGATTAAATTTCCCTGACGTCAACTCCTAGGGCAGGGACCTACGGTAATCGCTTTCTCCTGCATGCATTATCTATCCTCGTCATTTTTAAGTGCGTCTCTTTTTCCATTATTAATTGCTGTTAGGTGCAGCAGCGGTAGCTGCTCGCTAATACAATTCGTTGGGCATGATAATGCTCGCTAAATATTGATCACGCGTGACCAATAAGTATTGCTTAATTAAAAATTTTTAGTTCGAAAACACATGTAAACTTAACTTAAATTATAAAAATATCGGTAATATAACTGTTGCTGTGAAGCTTCGCATCATATTTTCGCAGCCGACAAATTGAAAGTCGCGGAAATAAATGGAATATTATAATTCAGGTATCGGTTGCTTTTCGTCTGCACTGGTCCCCTGCCTGGAAGGACTTGCCAAGTTGCAGTATAATCGGCAATAATTGATTGATTTAATCAATGAAAAGAATCACAATTTAAAAAATAAAATTATCGTATTAGATATTATCAACAACAACTATTTAATTCTAGAAGAAAAACAAGAACAATTTTAAAATACACCTTTTTTGGTGTAAAAGAAAATACTTCACCTTACACTAAGTTATATAAATAAATGTTAATAGAAGTTTATTACGGATCCTTATCTTCTCATCTGGTTATTTGTATTCATACCGATCCCGCGTGATCTTTAGTTTGTAAAGTTCAAAGTTCAATTTGTAATTAGCTAATAGTTATCACTAGCAGTGGTTGAATTGGAATAGGAGTCTACTACAATGTTGTATTTATTAGCGTTTGATCAGTAATGAGAAGTAGCGGCATACATTTTCTTCATGGTATCAGAGCCGAACCTAGTTTAAGTCCACACAAAATTAGCCTACCTATCGCAAAATTAATTCCCTACCAAAATATGTCATTGGATGGCACTAACAGTTCGGGTACCAATCTCCCGGACCATGGTGATGTTATTGCTGTCCCAGTACCAGTCAATAGTGTGGATTCGTCATCACCATACTATTTGTATCCGTCTGATCATCCAGCTCAAGTTTTCGTCTCGGAGCAATTGCACGACGAAAATTATGGCGAATGGGTGACAGACATGAGCGACCTCTTATTCGCAAAGAATAAGTTTGGTTTTGTCGACGGCTCGTTGTCACGACCTCCTCCAGATTCCGGCGATCTCAATCATTGGATTTGTGCGGACCACATGATCAAAGGATGGCTTCGAAACTCAATGACCAAGGAGATTCGAAGTAGTGTTCGTTGTGCCAAGGCAGCTCAAGAGATTTGGGCTGACATCTCTGAGCGTTTTGGACAAGGAAGCGCTCCCCGAGCTTATGATCTACGGAGAGCGATTTCATTCCTTCGTCAGGATCAAATGACTGTTTCTGCTTATTACACTAAATTAAAGGGTCTTTGGGATGAGGTTCAAGCAATACGACCTCTACTAAAGTCTTCTTGCACTAATTGTGATCATGAAATGCAGAAACAGATATTGAAGATCCGTGAGGAGGAGCAGCTCTATGATTTTCTGATGGGACTAGACGACGTATTCAATACTGTCAAGTCACAAATCCTAAGTACACAACCTATTCCAAGCCTACGTCAAGCCTACCACCTTATAGCCGAGGAGGAACAAGGTGAGTGATCTCCTCAGTGAGGAAGTCGACGCCGGAATCTGCTGCTTTCAATTTTAATTCATCGCATTCGAACTCTTCTAGGCGTCTTGGAAATCGGCGATCCAACAACAACAATGGAGGCAGTGGTAACAACAATAATAATAGACCCAAATGTACCCACTGTCAGAAAACTGGGCATATCGAGGATACCTGTTATGAGCTCATTGGGTATCCGGATGGGTGGAGAAAAGGAGGCCGTGACGTCGGAGGCCATGATAATCAACGGCGTGGTCGTGATGCTGGAAGTGTTGGTCGTGATGCTGGTGCTAGGGTTCCTCCTAAGGCGGCACAAGTTCGCAGTGATGATAGTCCCATTCCAGGATTTACGCAAGACCAGCTGGCGAGTCTTATGCGACATTTCGGGATCAAGGAAGAAGCCAAGGGCAGTTCATCCATGTCATTGACTGAAAATTGTGCAAATATGGCTAGTAAGAATTTTTATTCTCGACCTTGGGTCATTGATTCTGGAGCGACCGACCACATTACTTGTCATTCCGACTGGATGAATGATTCTCTTCGCGATCAAAATCATCCTCCTGTCAAGATTCCCAATGGCGATGATATACCTGTACAAGGGATCGATACAATTGATTTGTGTGATAAATTGCGTCTTGATCGGGTCTTATATATACCAAAATTCCAATGCAATTTATTATCAATTAGCCGACTAACAAGGGATCTAAATTGCACGGTTATTTTTCTGGCTGATGTTTGTGTCATATAGGACTCGGCTTCGAGGAAACTGATTGGAGCGGGTAGGCAACGGGATGGCTTGTACTATTTTGAAGACGTGCGAGGGGGTTCAGCATTTTCGACAGTGCAGGTCAAGGATGTTGCAATTTGGCATCAAAGGCTGGGGCATGCTCCTATTACAAAGTTGTGTCAGATACCGTTCTTGGATTTCTTGTCTTTTCCAAATAAGTTTACTCATTGTGACTCTTGTGTTCGGGCCAAACAAACCCGCTTACCCTTTTGCAATAGTTCAATTCAAACAATGACATGCTTTGAATTAATACATTGTGATGTTTGGGGTACATATAAGACTCCGGCTTCATGTGGTGCTCACTATTTTCTAACAATAGTCGATGACTTCAGCAGAGGTATCTGGACGTATCTAATCAAGTATAAATCCGATGTCACTCGATGTTTACTTACATTTTTCTGCATGGTCGAAAGGCAATTTGGATACAGAGTCAAAGGAGTTCGATCTGACAACGGGATGGAGTTTCGATCCACAGAACTACTTCAATATTATGAGCGCAGTGGGATTATTTTTCAGACGAGTTGCGCCTATACTCCACAACAAAATGGAGTCGTCGAGCGTCGTCATCGTCATATTCTTGAGGTAGCACGATCTCTTCGGTTTCAGTTACATTTACCTATTAAATTCTGGGGTGAATGCGTACTTGCTGCTACCTACATAATCAACTGTTTGCCATCTTCGGTGCTTGATTGTAAAACTCCGTACAAAGTAGTCTATGGAAAGTTACCATCGTATGACCATTTGAGAGTATTTGGATGCCTGGCCTATGCTCATAATCATATGAGAACTGACAAATTCGATGATCGGAGCAAGCCGTGTATTTTTGTAGGGTATCCTCTTACTCAAAAGGGGTACCGGCTTTATGATATATCTGCAAATAAATTTTATGTGACCAGAGATGTCACGTTTGTCGAAGGCAATTATCCCTACAAGCCGGAGATGATATCCGATTCTATTGAGAATGCACATGGATCTCAGGTTATTAATTCAAGAATTGCTTATGATCCTGTTGAAGTGGGTGGTGACAAAACTGTTGAAATGGGTGGCGACAGAATTGTTGATTCAAGAGGTGATTTTGATCCTGTTCAATTGAGTAGTGACCAAGCAATATCTATTAATCCAGAAATTACTTAAGTGCCACCAGAACCAGTAATTAGAACTGATCAATCGGTCCCGATACCAGAGCATGCTCCTACCCCAGTTTCAACTCCTCCACGACGAAGCACCAGGAATAAGCATGTTCTTTCCCATCTTTCTAATTATGAGATCGAATTACCCCCCTCGTTCGTCGTCCCGTCTGCCAATCCCGTTTCAAAAGGTAACCTCGTGGCTCATCCTTTGACGTATTACATTAGTTATGATAAATTTTTCGCTGCTCACCAGGTATATCTAACCACTCTGGTTTCCCACCATGAGCCTCGTTATTATCATGAAGCAGCTAAATCTCCATGTTGGAGAGATGCCATGTGGAAGGAGATTCAAGCTCTCGAAAAAAATGAAATGTGGGATATCGTTGCTCTCCCGCCTGGCAAGAAGGCTATAGACTCGAAGTGGGTTTATAAAATAAAATTTAAGCCAAATGGTGACATCGAACGATACAAGGCCCGATTAGTTGCTCGTGGTTTTAAACAAGTCGAAGGTATTGACTATCATGACACTTTTGCTCCTGTTGCCAAACTAGTATCCGTTCGGTGTTTACTTTCTATTGCAGTAAAGAAAGGCTGGATTATGCAACAATTAGACGTTGATAACGCCTTCTTACATGGCAATTTAACTGAAGAAGTATTCATGAACATTCCACGAGGTTTTGCTCGGCCTAGGGATAGGCGAGTTTGTCGACTCCGAAAGTCGCTCTATGGCCTTAAGCAAGCTTTTTGCAGCTGGTACAGCAAGCTTACTGCTACACTTTTGGCCCTTGGTTTTCGGCGATCTAGGGCAGATTATGCCTTATTTATTCATCATCGTGAGAATCTCGTCTTATTTCTACTAGTGTACGTGGATGACATCATATTAGTTGGAGATGATCTCGACATGCTTCAGCACACAAAGACTTACTTGGATCGTTCCTTTGGTATAAAGGATCTTGGTGTCTTGAAGTATTTTTTGGGGATCGAAGCCGCACGCACACCGGATGGACTTGTTCTTAGCCAACACAAATATCTACTTGATATACTTCATGAGTGTGGCCAGCAAAATTCTCGGCCAAGTGCGGTTCCTATTGAGCAAAACCACCGCTTGGAAAGGATGGGCGAAGTCGTTGACGATGCCACTCGCTATCGCCGCCTAGTTGGTCGATTGATGTATTTGACTGTTACTCGACCCGACATTGTTTACGCGGTCAACATCTTAAGTCAGTTCGTTGATAATCCAAGCCCGGCTCACCTTGATGCTGCAGATAGGGTGCTTCGGTATCTCAAAACAACTCCCGGACAGGGCATATTGTTGAACAAACAATCAAGTTTCAATCTGGTCGCCTATTGTGATGCTAATTGGGCAGGGTGTCCCATGACTCGACGATCCCGTAGTGGTTATTTCGTCACTCTTGGTGGTTCTCCAATTTCTTGGCGAAGCAAGAAGCAAAGTGTGGTGGCCCGTTCGTCCGCAGAAGCTGAGTATCGAGCAATGGCGGTGACGGTTAGTGAAGTGCTCTGGCTTCGTTGGTTACTTGGTGATTTTGGCGTTAGACAATCGGGCCCGACCCCTCTCTTTTGCGACAATCAAGCTGCATTACACATTACTCAGAATCCAATCTACCACGACCGTACGAAGCACGTGGAGATGGATTGTTATTTCGTTCGGGAACGAGTTGTTTCCAATGACATTTCTCCTCGCAAGATCAGTACCACGAACCAATTAGCCGACCTGTTCACCAAAGGTCTTGGAGCTGATCGTTTCCGCACACTTGTTTCCAAGTTGGGTGTTGTTAATCTGCACTCTCCAACTTGAAGGGGAGTATTACGGATCCTTATCTTCTCATCTGGTTATTTGTATTCAAACCGATCCCGCGTGATCTTTAGTTTGTAAAGTTCAAAGTTCAATTTGTAATTAGCTAATAGTTATCACTAGCAGTGGTTGAATTGTAATAGGAGTCTACTACAATGTTGTATTTATTAGCGTTTGATCAGTAATGAGAAATAGCGGCATACATTTTCTTCAGGTTCAAATAGTAAAAAATTTTGATTAACTAATTATTAAGATAATTACCTCTTTGAAAATCATCTACACATAAAAAGTGGTTACAGTAAATCCTGGAGTGGTGATAGCATCTCCAAGTGACGGGAAAGGCCAAAAGCTCACTGGCCAGAGCCAACTATTATACCTCCTCGTGCCTCTGGCCTTTTCTTTCAATATATCCAAATAGGCAAATACGATCTTTGTTTACATTTTTCTCTCTATCCTCTATCGAACAGCAAGACAAAAACAAAGACAACATAGATAAACCAAAACCGAAGGTAGAGCCAAGACAAAAGCCAAACTATTCGTTTTCCTTCCTTCTCTTTTTGCCCTTTTTAGCCCACAATTGCACCTTACCAGTTACCAATGCCAGATTCTTACTTCTCTGGAGAACAGCACCATAATTGAGAGGTGACCACAATTCGAAATCGGATGAATTCAAATTATAATTCGTCAAATTTGTATGTGTAATTTTAAATCAAAGTCGAATTTTTTTATGAATTAAATGAAATTAAATTTAAATCGAATTCAATTTATGGTCACTACTTTGCCTCTTCTTATAAATTTATGACTCTTTTAAAAGAGTGTGCTACCAACAATTTCATCTATGAGAACAAGATAAAAGGAAACAATATGAGAAATAAAGTTGTATAAATGTAAATTGCGAAATATTTTAATATCACAAAACAAAACACTTGGATGCAGTGGTACTTGGAAAGACATCATCTAATGAGTTTATGACTATTTAGCTCGAAAAAGATGACCATAGTTCGAATTCGGACGAATTCGAATTATAATTTGCAAAATTCAAATTATATAAAGTATGATCCGTTCAAGAACAAAATTGAATTAGTATAAACTAACTGAAATTTCAAATTAATTTTTCGACCAATCAAATCATATCTAAATAATCACCCCTACCAAAACTCATAAGCTCTCACTAAAGAGGACCACTTTCTCTACATTCCCCATTTCCCTTTTCTAATTGTTCTCTTTCTTTCTTCCAATTGTGTGATGATGATATACATTACATACATACCCACCAAAGCACAAGGCTTTAAGAGGGAGGGAGGGAGGGATCTCTTCAAAACTTCCTTTTTAGCAGCAACCCAAACCAAAATCACACAGCCCTTTGCCTTTCCTGTTCTATTCCCATCCACACCAACCCTCTTTTAGTTTTTTCCCCTTCAAAGATCAAACCTTTAGATTGTATATCTCAAGATTCCTTGACCTCTCTTTATGTCAAGATTCAAACTTTATCTCTAGAAAACCTCATAATTCCCTTTAACAGCCTCCCCCACTTGTCCCGCCCAATAGCTTCGTCTCTTCCCCTGTTTTTGAACTCAAATACTCATGAATTTTTGCTGGTCGGTCTTTTTTTGAGGCGTTATGGGAGGTAAAAGCAATACTAGTGGAGTGGAAGTGATTGGAAGCAAGGGATGTTCGAAGCTGTTTGTTGGGTTGTCTTCTTCAATGGCTCAACCTCTGAGGCTTCTCCAATCCATGGAACCGGCTTCCCCATCGGTTTCCTCTATTGGGTCCGACCGGTTTCCCAGGCCTAATGGACCCTTTTCGGGTCTGGTTATATGTGTCACTGGCTTGTCCAAAGGTACCGCCTTTACTCCTTCTCTGTATCATTTTTTATTTATTGCGTAAAGAGTCTGTGTGTGAATATTTGGTCATATTGTTGGAGAGAATCCCACGTGAGTGTGTTGTACACTGTTTATAAATGTGGAAGATCCACATACTATAGCGTGAAGGTTTTGGGTAGGATATGGTATCAGAAGTCAGAACCAATTACTCTAATGAGATACATAGTACGTTGTGCTCGCACGATCCCCATTTGAAAGCACGAGTGTCAAGCCTGTGCAAACTTCAGCCCGATAGGCTTCATTTGAGGTGTTTACATCGGAAGTGGAAGTGTGTTGGACATGTTTATTAAGTGTGGAAGATATGGAAATTCTTATACATATATGTTCAATTAGCTTTTGAATTTTATGGTTGTTGCTTTACTAAGGGAAGTGAGTTTGGTTGGTATATCTTCTGCTTGTTTCTGTGCAGAAGCAAGGAAACAAGTTATGGAGGCAACTGAGAGGTTAGGTGGTCAATACAGCCCGCATTTGCATCCTCAGTGTACTCATCTCGTGGTTCAAATATCCTTTTGAAAGCCCTTGTTGTCTCTCCGGAATTTTCGGGTTTGGTTTTGTTTTGTTTTGTTTTCATCGTGCGCAAGGTATCTTCGTTGCAAAGGCTTATTGTTGATTCCAGTTGTCCAATTATCTTTGTTTTAGAACTCATGCTTGGTGAAACAATGTTTCTTGCAATCCTTGACTACACTACAGCTTTGGTGGACGTAAGCTTGACCATGCTCAAAAGCATGGATGGAGAAACGGTCTCTTTGTTGTTACACTCGGATGGTTTGTGGATAGTGTCCTGAGGAATGGTAAGGTTCTGCTATAGCTCTGTTAGACTAATCAGTTCGGTAACTGCTGATGGATGTCTTCATCTACCATATTTAGATCACAGAGTGCATGCCATATTTATGTGTAGTTTTTGTTCCCTTCTTTTAACGAGCCCTATTACTGGTTCGGAGATGGCTCGATGCCCATTCATCGTTTTGGCCAAACACAGTTTACCAAGGGATTAAGAATGTGATTCTTTGTTACAATTTTTCGGAAAAGGGGTAGTTGAGGATAGAATAACAGCTCAAGGATCTTGATGTTGGAATTTACAAATGAGATTCGCCTTTGGTTCATATTTTGCAGTGCGGTTGAGCGAGTCACTCTATAGCGTAAAGGATGTTGGGGAGAATGGGGTGCGCTTGGATGACTTAAATCAAATTGTTGGTTCTACTGGTGCTGAGAAATCTTGTCTTCCTGCTGGGATTAATGATCTGAAGCGAGTTGACCTGGCTAAAGTACAGTATGGACAATCTCCAGCAAGAAGTATAAAGAGAAGTATTGACTCACCTCTATCTGGTAGCATCATGTATGTTGATGGGGAGATTTCTAATGAACTGCGAAAGAAGGTACCACGGTTTGTAGTGACAATTTGGAGATTCATGTTCTCAGTCAGTAACCATTTCTTGGTACTGGCATGTCGATAATATTCTGCATCTATTTGAATTTAGAAAGCCACTGCCTCAAATAGCTCATCTTCTTTGTAGGTCTACGAGGCAGCTAGAGCAGAAGGTGCCACATTGTTAGATCAGTGGTTTGCTGGTAGCAAGGCCAGTCATGTAGTATGTGAAGGTGCTTCTGTCCAAAAATATATTGGCTACAGCAGCAATCTTGTTACTGTAAGCGGTGCAGTGATCTTAGGATACAATTTGATAAGCTTTATTGTAATCTAAACTTTTTGGTTTCTGATTCTTTCCAGCCTATGTGGGTGATAAAATCGGTGAAGGAGAAGCATATGCAGAGGCTTTTTCACATTTCTGTAGATCTAGCAAGGGAAGTCGGCAACCTGCTTGAAAATTATCGGCAAGGTGTTCTATGGCAGGTATTGTCCTGAGCCCAAGTGATGATCTTGTCCTGATTTTCCCTGCCTTGAATGCTGTTGCTCATTTAACCTGTCCTAATCTCTAGGAGGCCAACATGACCGGTGGTTGTCTCGACACTCGGGGATCAAGAAGTGGAGCTTGTGTGGAAGAGAGGCAACAAGTTGTCAATTTTGCCAAAAATGGAGTTAGAAATCGTCGTGGTCATCGCATGCAGGTTAATTGTTGTTATGATGACATTCTTAATATGTTCGGTTTTACAGTTTATGATGAAAATTTATGTTGGTTTTTCTTGGCATTTACTTTGTATCAATGTGGAACTCAGATCAGTTGTGTTTGGGTTTCTCCACAGACCTGCCTAACCCCAATTCGTCCAATAACCCCAAGTAGCCTTCTGGATTCAGTATGCTGGTCCGTGTCCGAACCACCTTCAACTGCTTCGATATATACCGACTCTTTGAGCAGTGACAACGTTAGCGAACATCAGACGCCTGAGTTCTTCGATGCTAAAGCTGACAAGGATTCAGAAGCTTCATTTTTAAACTTCACACGCCCGCTTAGTGAAAGGTTTTTTGTTCTTCGTCTCTCTCAATTGGAATGGAGTGAAACTCCAATTCCCATGCCAACATTCTAAGCTTTTTTGTGCTTTTCTTTCTGCTAAATTGACTGCAGCGAGAAAAGCGAAGTGGTGTTCAGAAGCCACTTCCTTACCATTCTGTTTCCCTTCGACCGGTTCGCTGAAATGGGACCTTCTTCAAGGACCTTTTTCAGTGAAAATGGCTTCACATGTATCCAAGTGTTGAAGGACATCTATTCATTTTATCAGGTTTGATGATTCGGCCGTACTTTCTTTCTTGTTCCTGCAATATCCGCAATTTCGCTAAAGCGGACTCATGCCTTGAAACGTTCTTCTGCAGGAAAACATGGCATTCTCAGAGGTGGAAGCCGCAATCCACACGGATTCAAGACATGCTGACCGGCTTCGATCTGTGTACTCGAGCAAAGAAACAGTTGAACTTGGCCATGTGGTCTTCAAACGGATCGAGTTCTTAGGGAGCCGCAAAAGCTTCGAAATGTTGAAGCGCGTTGGCGGAGATAACAGCAGTAATGTGTACGAGCTCTTGATTAGAGCATAACATAAGCCTGGTTGCTCTTTGTAATAGCTGTGAGCTGGATGAATCAGCCTTAAAGAACTCAATCGCATATAACAGGTTTGTGTTTATGGCTTGTACCCTTCCTCAAGAACTCAATCGCAGTTTTCGGACATTCGGAGCGCGACACTTGTCCGTCGTCCAGAAGTGTTCCCGCCTATGTGCATAGAGAATAGAAAGAGATTGATACAATGTAAATCAGCATTCAGTTTCTCATGTTTGTTTGAATTCACATCTTTCCAGGCAATATTAGCTCCTAGTTTTCTGGTTTTGAATATATGCAGCAACTGTTACACTTCCCAAGTGCGGTTCAAAAGGGTCTTGCTTTATGCACCTTAGACATGTTCTCGCTCTGCAAAAGTTAATTCTGTCGTTAAATTCACAATCTATGCCAAATGTAGGTTAAAAAATTGTCATGGTCGTTAATATTTTACAAATTTTAGTCCATGCTCATTAAACTTTTGTTGTCCTTTTATGGTAATTGATCTATGTTAAGTCACTATTGTATAACCACTCAAGCTAACCTTGAAATCGTAAAATTTTCAAAACATCACAAAAAAAAATATTTTTTTTCTTTCGCTCTCTTTCCGGAGAAGGAAAGAAAGCGAGAGAAAAAGAAAAAAGTTTTGAGATATTCTGAAAATTTTACGATCTCAAAGTTATCTAGAGTGACCATACAAATGTGACTTAATCGTAGATTAGTAGACATAAAGACAAACAAAAGTTTAATGACCATGGAGTAAAATTTGTAAAAGTAAGTGACCATGCATTTCTTTTACCCGCACTTGTGGCACACAGCAGAAGACTCGGTATGCATTCAGAGACCCAATAATACCAATAAATTACCCCTCAAGCATGCTTCAGTGACATTCCAACTAGTGCGGTGACACAATTGCGAGGTCAGAGCATTAGTGAGAAGCCCACAGCCACAAGTCAAGAGGGTCAACAGGCATCAGTGATCACTATTCTTCTATCAGCAACGGATAGCTCTTCGGTAAGCAAACGAAAGGTATGATATATATCAGAAACAAATCCTCACCTCGCAGTCGGGAGAATAACCGTTTACAGATCTTACATCAACTGGTTAATGATCAATTGTCCTCGGTTTCGAAGCTCGTGAAGCAGACATAGAGCGGCAGAGTCTAACGAGCCCTTCTTATCGGCTCTAGGGTCTCCATTGCACTCCAACACACCATATCCGGTAACGTTCAATGTGACAGTCGACGTAAAGCTGGAAAACCCAGTTCTCTTTTCAAAGCCATCATCAAATTTTATGGGAGTTCTGTAAAGTTAGAGGAGATAACATTTCAAGCTTGAACAAGCAAATTAAGACAACTTTGAGTTGAGACTGGTTGGTTGATTTCAACAAACCTTGATGTTTGTTCCGCTGTGGTAAACGTAGGCATAGGCCATTGCACCTTTTTACAGAGTTCGAAAAGGGTAATCCTGGGGCCTCCTTTCTTCATGTCGATTGATTCAATAACTGCAACCAAAGACATTTACTTCAGTAAGATATCATGCAACTCAACTCATACGCAGCAACTCAAACTGGTACCTGGAGGCCTGTTCGTGCTCCCTGTAACAAGACCTGTAGGACCTTGAATGCTCGCCGTAAAAGGATTTGATCTATCTTGCTCATCTGGCAAAAGTTGATCCATTTTGATCCGCTTGTTGTCGTTTTCGTTTGCCAAGTCCAAGGAAGATGGATTATTTGAGTCAGGATCCTGCTTCCTCTTTGAACCATTTCTGCTGTATGTCATCCCTCTCTTCTGTTTGCACATAAAGTTTGACAATATAAGCAAGCGAAGGCTGACATAATAGTTTCAGTGACTAGTGGGAAACCAACATGGTAAGAACAAGTTTCAGGAAAAAAAGAATCAATAACCGGGAGTAGACATACATCAAGTTGCTTCAGTAACTGAGAAGCTGCTTTAGCTTTTGCATTTTTCTTGCTCGTGTCAAATCCTTCCCCACGCAAAAGGACATCATTGAGCTGTACCGTTAGTTCCACCTTATTCTTGTCGGCAAAGTACTTCTCTTTTATAAAGTAACCAAGAGAGTCGCAAAGTTGACATAGGGCACGCATTGGAGGCAGCTGAAGTTGCTGAGGGGTCACAATTGGAGACAAGAGTGGCTCGAAAATTCTCCATACTGTATCAAGGCTAAGCCTTGTATCAATCAGAATTGCTCCGGCAATACTTTCCATCAAATCTCCAAGAGCCTATAACAAAGAGACGGAGATCCTTAATGCATCTGACCATTATGATTGTAAATGAAACCGAGGGGGATCATGGCTCTATGATGTAGCAGCTGCTTGGTCTTCCAACATTCAAACAACATTTAACTCAAGTTAAGAAAAATGGAGATCTACCTTAGGACCCTTTGGGCCTTGAGCTAAGTCAGTCGCTTCACTGGATTCAGAAAAGGCCTTCACATATTCCGTAATCTGATCCTGAAGCAATGTTGAGCAATGATGGAGGTGGCCATACAGGTTCCGTCTGACTGCAACTTGAGCGAAGTTTTCATTGTTAACAGAAGCTGTTCGCAGATCAGTGAGCTCTCCAGGATCAACATCTTTATAGCTTTGATAAAGATGCCAAGTGATAAGCACGTCCAACACTGAGTCGCCTAGAAATTCCAGCCTCTGCAGCAAGTAGATAAGAATATTAAGTACTTTCTCCACCAAAAACCAAGAACCGGTAAGAATTTAAGTTTTGTCTCGTATATACAACCATACAAAGAGATTCTAACCTGATAACAGTAGCCGACACCTCGTTCTTGCATTGATGCATGTGTCAGTGCCTCCTCTAAAAGAAACTTCACAGCAAATGAATAACCCAGTTTCAGCTCCAGACTCTTCACCTCTTCCTCTTTGGGCGTGTAGGACCTAAGAGATCCACTTGCAATAGCTTCAGCTACCAAAGAAGGTTCAATTTGAGTATCAATGCCAAACCACTTCAGGGCATGAAGTGCGGCTAACATTCCTCCACTAACATAATATGCACCTATAACGGCTTCCACACAATCAGCAATTGTCTTGGAACCCATCCACCTGTGACCCATCTCACAAGATTGTCCAAGCTTGATCTTCGCGTCTTCAGAATGGAATTTGGCATCTAGAGGAACTTCCAAAGTATCAAGTCCGCATTTGCACATCCGTGATCCATGGCATTTAGATTTTTGTCCAGGAGCAACCCACAGAAGGGGTTCAAATGGGTAGTCTCGAATGTACCCCTGTTCCATGAGACATTGAGAAATTAATCTTTCTAAGAATTATTACCGCGTACTACAAGAAACAATTAAACAAAGATGATGAGTGCCATTGGTAGTCAGAACTTTATGTACACACTCAATTAGAGTTCACACCATTGCAATTTCTTGATGTTCTTTTGAAATACTTCACTCGTGGACACATTGACGCCCTTATGGACAAGGAAATAATAGTTACCTGTAATTTGCAATCTGTTCCCAATTTATAGAGTGTCTCATTGCGAACAGCTTGCGTCCGCAAAGCAGATAATTGCCCTTCGTGGTACTTTGTATGCTTCAGAAATAGATAACAGCTTACAGTATACTTTAGAATTGAATCTCCAAGCAACTCCAACCGCTCCATGGAAAAACTCTCAGAGCATCTCAGGGTTGTTATTGCTTCCAGCATCTAATAAATAATTAAAGTGTTAGTTATTATTCTTCACATTAAAGGTTCTAAAGATAAGTCACAGAGCAAACCAATGAGCTTGAGATGTGGAAGTTGGGAGCACGACAATCAATCTCTTGCCGGAGTTGACTGGCTAACATCAAAGATTGCAGACGTTGAACCAGAGATGGAAACAAGTACAGTGATTTGACAACACTGCCAGGAATATTCATGAAGATTAGAAGTTCAGGTGGCATGTGGGCATATTGTCGCTCCTTGTCCACCTTGCCATTTTTTGCATGACCTGCAACGGAAATGATGTCATGAGAAATCATAAAAGGCTAAGCAATGGAAACACCTCGAAATTATCATATTATCAATCTTCTCTGAAAAAACACCAGGCCTATATGTGAAACATTTCTATCTATTTCCAATTCCAATAAACTGATATATAAGATTACTCATTCCAACAATGCAAGGTGCATAATTCAAACTCAAACTGAACTAAAACTAGCGACGGTGGTTATATCTTTTCTTTTCTTTATTGTAGTTTCCACTGTGTTCTTCCCCCTTCAAATGCAGCTTTACTGATAGTACATTTCTGCCATACATCAAAATGCAGGATTCAAACTGCTTTAACAGGCAATTTTGAACAGATGAAAGTGATAATGACAGACTTTACTTTCTATTAATTTGATAAATGAACTAGATATAAAATGACCAGGCAACTCATCCCATATATGTCATAACAGTGCTGAAGAATGACATTTTCGGACCTTCGTCATCAAAGTTCACAAGCAGATTATGAGGGTTATGACTTTGCTTCAACTGCAAAAGTGGCTGTCCTGGATTCTTCAGGACTATTCCGTACCTAAAAAGAGAGATTGTCATCTATGCAACAACAGATAGAAGCCGGCTGAAAACACAATTGTATGTCATTACGAGAGATATTATGCAACTTACTTTTTGTTGTAGTACTCTTCATACGTGTTATAAGATGAACGCGAAGGCTTAGCATCAGCAGTCGCCTCAAAAGGGCTTTCGGCAGACATGCTACTCTTCACTTCATGAACAACATAGACTTTTCCTGTGTGCACAGCCAGTACAGCCATTCCTGGTATACTGTTTGCATCAACTGGGATATTGGCAAACTGTAGCCTGTCTGTAACTATAGACTGTGAAACAGATGACTCGAATGTCTGAGGCGATGAACACCCTTTCTCAGTAGCATCAAGTATTGAATGTGGTTCTTTGTTCCTCAAGAATCGTACCACAGAACTTGTAGCATCAGCAATCGCCCAGTCTATCTTCCAAGATCCATCAATTGAGGTGCCAGGCATTTCAAGTGGAAGCAGCAAGTACAAGTTTGATGTGCTCCACAGCGACCATGTCTCGGTCTGGAGCAAGAAATCTCTTGGCCTCTTGTTCCCAGTGTACAAACCGCCAAACAACCCATTAAAAAATAGTTCATGGAAGTGCTTTGCTTTTATCATCTGAAAAAGAAAATGGAAAACAACAATCAAAACCAACCCAAACACAAAATGCAGCTTCATTACAAGAACAAGCACAAATTTCTACCTGTTCAGCATCCAAATGTACTTGCCCACGATATGAAACAGAAGCCTTAACCATTTTCCTTAAAAGATAAAGATTCACATCAAAGTTCCCCACATCATCATCAAGCTTTGATTCAATCAGAAGCACAAAATCAGAATAGACATCAGTTACAACGTTGCAGTCAAAGTTGAACTGGTATGCATAGAAACTGAATCCATCAAGCTTTTCTCTCCAGCTGCCATATAATGCACGAATCTGTGCAGTCCCATGAAGCTCCTTTCTTTTTGTAGTTCCTTCAAGAGCAATGTTTGAGGAAGGTAACAGAAATGAGAATCTTATTAGTGTATACACAAATAAATAAATCATAAAACCAATTAGCATCTTCATCCTGTCATGGTCTTCACCTAATTGTACATGGAAACAAGCCTGACAAGACTTTTTCCATATTTTGGACGTTGACGAAGAGACAACGGTCAAAACAGCGTATTAATAACCTTCTTAAACAGCATAATAATCAAGTAGATCACAACTCAGTGGATTCAGAATAAAACCAAAGAGGAACGATCCTACTTGTCAGTGCTCTTTCCAGATTTTGGAAGTCGACAAAGAGATAAGGGTCAAAACAGCATAATTAGATAAACGGCAGAATAGCCCAGTAGATCATGACTCATTGGATTCAGAATAAAACCTGCTCCGGCAGAAACTCCTGTACTCTTAACAATATAATCATCTTCTCCTGCCCCTTTTATTGCTGGTAGGAGGTGATCGTCCAAAGCACCGACCTGGTGAAGATTCTTACAAGCTTCGAGACAGACCAGCTGCTTTGCGAGTGATCTACTCCTAGAAAAGGGACCAACTACCATCTGAACAGCCGCATTAGGAGGTAATTGAACTTTGCATCGGTAAGAGTAATCGAGACATTCATAATCAAAACTTGGCTTCGGCGCATAGTACCTAGGTCAGAAAGCACCAAATTGCAATTAGGTCCAAAGATAAAAGATGTTAGTATAGAAACATAAAAGAGGGGGCCAATATTTTCGGGGGGAAATAATGTACTTGTCACGAGGAAGCTTTTCGCAATACTGGTATAAGCGGCTAATACTAGAGTCTGCAGTGATAGAAGCTCCAGTGAGACCAACCCTGTAGACCTCAGTTTCCTCAGTGTTATAGGCTTTCGAAGTCCACATATCAGGGTGTCTGCCTATTGCGACGTCCATCATTGACCACTCACTCCTGATAATATCGAACAATTGATCCCCCTGTTTCTCATTTCCTCTGCAGATTAGTTATGATAAAGTGTCGATGAGAAAGCAGACAGAAGGAAGAACAAAGATAAAATTCACATTGAAGCACCAAGGTGCTTGTATTGACACGTGCACTTGCACTTTGCATGCTTGTGCATTGTGCTTGTACAATTATTAAAATGTGTCCACATCAGGTAATGGGAGTTACATGGATTGAAGATTTAAAGCTATACCTCTCTAGCATGACAACATAATGAGAAACACTACGTCGAGCTCGACCTCGAGATTGGACATAGCTGCGAACCGACTTGGGGAGATCAAACCTTATGACACAAGAGCAATTGGGTATGTCAAGTCCTTCCTCCAACACCTCAGTTGCGAATAATAGATTCACCTAAACAGAAATAAATTATCTTCAGAATGAGCTTAATTTCTTGACACAATTGGTTAACTTGCGTAATTTGTAGTAGTTTGTTCCAGATTTTATCTACCTTTCCACAACGAAATGATTCCAAGACGCCCATCTGGGTTTTTCTTGCAAGAGCATTGGCTGATTGACTTGTTCCAGTCAGATAACCCGCTGAAATATGTTCTAGAAATGCTAATTTCTTCACAAAATTTTCCAGCACACGGGCGGTAATTTTTCTTTCAACAAAAATCAGGTACAATACCTGAGGAGAGTTACTGCAAGGGAAACAGAAAAACTAAGTGCACATAGAAACAATGCTAAAGAAGACGTGTCACTTTCATGAAAGGGGAAAGGTGGAAATTACAATTTCCTACCCAATTGACATCAAAAGCTGCAGAAGTTCATACAGTTTTGGCGATATGTAGCCCAAGTCAACACTCTTTGCATGGCAACCTTCAAACTCGGCATAGATGCTGCCAACTGAGATGTGATATAAAAGGAGCTTTTGAGTGCCTTGTGCAATGCACTAATTGAACATGAGGAAGTAATCATAAAAAGTTGAATGTTTGCATTGGGACCAAACACACTGAGCAAAAACACTAAAACCGTGCCTTAAAAAAACCATTGGCGACAAAGACAGCAGCACATTTTGTTGCCCGAAGAAGAGAATGCAAGGACCAGCAAATGGGGGGAACGGTGAAACAGAGATAGATTGGTATTTCTATAATTCAATAAGTATATTGCTCCCATATCCTCTTTATAAACTGCAAGAACCACATTAGACATACCAGGTGGTATAGATTCTTCAATTGCATGTAAAACTTCCTTGAAGAAACTTTCGTGGTGCAGAGAAATTTCTCTGTAAGTTTCAGATTCCTGGGCCTTCTCTAGGCAAATTTTGGCTGCCTACAAGCGAGAAACAAAAATAGCGAAGAAAGAGAATACTTAAGAGTAGCTGGCATGTGCATTATAGTCACTTGAGATTAATCCAATTATCACCAGAACGAGGAAGAAACTTCTGTAATATGGGGAAAATAATCTTGCAGCTTCATAAATGCAAAAGAAAATAACTAATAAAAAGGAACTGGGTAACATGTAACTCTCATTCTCCGTTAAAAGCAAGTGCCAACATACCTCTAAAGCACATAAAATGCCAAGATCTTCAAGGCAAGACATGATTTTCGCTTGGCCTATGGAAAGCTCTTTTTTCAACCTACATAACTTGTCATCCAAATCTTGGTAACAATCTGGGGCTGATGCACCAAAGGCCGAAATCAAAGCATCAAACTGTAAAGAAAAAATATATGTGAGTTCCTCAAGGAGAAAAGCCACAAGGTAAGACAATGTAAAAGGAAGAGACATGAAGATCTGTTTATGACATAGGGAATACTTTTATGCGCGAAGCTTCAATCCTAGCTTGCAGTTCCGAAAGATTGAACTGTGCTTTGTCATAAAGTCTACACGTATAACTGGCAGCGCTAACATAAGCTTGCATCTCAGATTTGTCCTCAATAGTGTAGATCTGAGCATCAAATCAGATATGTCAAGTATGTACCCCTTAATGAGAGAGAGTGACAAAATGGGAAAACAAAGTAAAACCTGGGAGTCCAGTATGCTTTCAAGTTCTGACATCTGATCGTCACAATCCATAGCAGATGAGACACCTAATGTTTGACATAACATGTTACAGGACTAGATTTAATTTTGGAAGTTAAGAACAATAAACAAATGAATCATTTTAATTTGCAAGATCTAAAAACCTTAATATTAGTGCCTACCGAGGTCGGGATCACTGGCTAACTAGAAATTTTCAACTTCCATGAAAATCAACAAAATGAATTAGTTGACAAGGAGTTTGCAAAGATTCCACTTTGTGAAACTTTTTTATACGATCTGATTTTCACTGAAAACCGCAGTAATCATTAGCCGTCAAGAGGCATGAAAACCATATCCTCTTGCATTAGCAAATACAATGAAGGGCTGGACAGTGAAGGAAAGAGAGAAGGGCCAGTTTTGCTGAATCGTAAGTGTATTAACTTCTCTTGATGATTTGGGTATCTGTGTTGATCTTATGCACTTCACTACTAGTACAATATTGCATTTCTTTCCAAGAAGAAGAGCGAAACTCGGAGGTAATAACCAGCATAGAATTGTGCTCGCCTCGAGGCCTCACCTTTTCTGAGTACAGGTGAAGCTGTCATTCCAAACACTTTCGGCTTGTCGTGCAACTTGTGATAGAATTCCTTAGGCAATGAACCATAGCTTTAGATCTTTTATCAATTTAAAAAATTTCAAGATAAGAAATAAAACGAAAGTGAATTGACATAAATATGGGAGCACTTACCTTCATGATTTTCACATAAGGATGGTTACCAGTAGCTCGATGGCACTCATCAAATATCAGCAAGGAGAACATACTCAAGTTCAGGAATGCCTTTCGCAGGTTATCCAGCAGGATCTGGGGTGTCATAACTAGCACCTGCAACAACAGAAGAAGAATGTTAATACTGCAACTGTAGCAGCACAACAGAGAAATGCCAAATACACCAAAACAAGACTATTTAAAACTAAAATTGCCTCCTTCCACATAGGCCAACAAAATTTTCTGTCCCGTGATACAGTTACCACGTACATGAGCTATCCGAAGTCAGAAAATCACATGCCTGCTTGAACTAGCACTTCCAATTATAATCATGGTCCAGCCAGAACAATTGCAATCAGAAATGGCTGAATGTAGCACAGTAATTTGAAAATAGAAGTTGAACAAAAAGAGGGTAGCCGTTATACATACATTTGCGAAGAAAATATGACTTGGAAAACTCCCAAGGACTGGAAAAGAGAAACGCACTGAAACATACAGACAGAAACGGACAAAAAAACTAAGGAAATTACTTTGAAGCAAGGCTGATCAAAACAACACAGAAGATACATCTCTCAGCAACACCTACTAGAGATCCAGCAACCACCAATATAAGAAATCATCTAGAAATTTAAAGAAGCGAGCTCACATCATGCTCGGCAATTTCTTTCTCCCAGCCGTCCAGTGTTTTGTTATCAACTCCTTTGGACCCATAGTACTCTCCCACTTCAAGACCCAAGTAATCCTTAGCTACCTGGCATTGCTGCATGATCCACACAGACAGAGAAAGAAACCCCACAAGTAAAATGAAGCGAAATTGCATACAGGCAGAACTAAACAAGCCCCTTTTTTCCCTTTACATTCTTGTGAATTAAAATGAGGAAGTATGTATGAGATTGTGAGAAAGAAGAAGAATAATAGATACCTGGATCACAAGTTTCTCAGTGGGAGCTAAGAAGATGACCACTTTCCTCGGATCACAAGACTTGCGAAATTCGCGGATAAGCATCAGGGCTATCATGGTCTTGCCGGTCCCAGTCTCCAACACTGCTATAGTGTTTCTCTTCATGGCCACCTCAAACACCTTTACTTGATAACTACATTCATTAACCCATCAAAACCCACCACCCTTATAGTGAATAAACAGACCCACAAAACAAAACAAAAATGTATTTTTTTATATATAAAAAAAGGAGAAAACTTTAAAAGTACTTTCTGGGAGTGAAATCCATGGTGGGAGAAGGAGAAGGAGAAGGAGAAGGCTCCTCCTCCTCCTCCTCCTCCTCTTGTTGTACTTGTTGTGCATGTCCCTCTTGTGGGTTTTCAACCTCGGGGCTTGTCGCATTATCGGTCGCAGGAGGAACAGGGCTCGTTGCGTCTGGTTCCGGGTTCTCCATCTCGGAGAAGGTCCTCTTACGAGAGGAGAGGAGGGGTCTCCACGAAAAAAAGGAGGAACCTTTTAACGTCTAGGGTTTACGGGAGGGAAAGCAAGGCAAGACTGGTCTGGAAAAGGGAGGGAGCGGTTGGAGTGTTTCACTACTTCCTATTTAGCCGAGATTTTGATTCAGTGGGGAGAAGACTTATCTCCATTGAAATGGATCAAATAATTATACCTATAGACATGGTTTTTTATGATTGTCAGATCTCTTGACACAATTTTTAATAAAATTTGATGGTTCAAACGAAATTCCCTCCGTAGGAACGACTTTTATGTTGTCTTTACTCAATCCAAAACTATTTAGGCTTTCATTCGATAAAAATATATTAGTGGGTAGGATTGGGTCCGGACTACACAAAATGGTTCCCGTGTTATAATTTTAAATTTGTAATATTGGGATCCGGAGATTATATAGGAATATTTTGGAAACGTGTGTCTCTATATGGCATTAATTATTTTTCTTGATTATGATATTTTTCTTATTTTTATTAGTGATTTTTTATTCAATAAGAATATGCCTCTGAAATTATGAAACTTCTCTATAATAAAGATATCATTATTATAATTATATTTTAAATTATGTAATTATTGTACAAGTATCACATATAGTATATCAGTTTCACTTCACATGTTATACGATTGTCACTTCACGAGTGAAGAAGCGACACTAGCATGTTCATGTGAAACGACAATGATATGTCCATGTGAAATGATATTAGTATACCATATAATACTAGTATGCTTATGTGAAGTGATACTAGTAAATGTATATCATAATTACATAATTAAAAATATATTACAAAAAAGTTTCATAATTTCAAGAGATATTTTTTTTGTTGGATAAAGAGAAGGTTCATTTCCCACCGTTTACTGTTCTGTTGCAACGCATCAATTTAATCCGTTTCATAGTGTCAATTAAGGATTAATTGCCTTCTGTTAGTTATTCATGCAATAGTAATACATAAAACGGTTAAAATAATATTTGATCATTTTATAAACTGATTGCTGTTACGTGAAATTAAACAATAGCAATGACTATTTCACGTTATAACAGTCGATTACAGCATTGCGAATTTTTTACTGTTACATCCTTCAAAATAATCTTTTGGGTTATTTAAATTTTTGAAATATTATTTAAACATGTTGGGCTCAAACCCATTTCTTACAAAAGTTTTGATATAGACTACGGCTGAAATGAACAGCTCCGGTGAGATGAACACCACCAACGACAACATGAACGATGAGGTTTCTGTTGGTGATGCTTAGCGGTGCTGAGACCGTGATGCCAGTTCTAAGAAACCCAATGTTACTGTCGTATTCTCAACTTGAAAATCCGAAAAAGTTCTAGGTTAGCAATTTCAAGAGGTGGCAACAAAAGATATTGTTCTTTTTGACTGCCTTGAACTTGAGTCGGTATATCAAGGAGGAGAAACCCAAAGAGGATGTGAGTGATACGCAACAAATTGCGATCCACATTGCATGGGCAAATAGAGACTATCTTTGGCGCAACTACTTTTTTTTTGAAAGGTAGATTTTTTACACCATGACAATGCCAGAGTTTGAACCCTGGACCTCTAAGATATTTACAACGTCATATGCCGTTGCGCTACAAGCCCTTTGGCGCAACTACATATTGAGTTGTCTCAACGATACACTTTTCAGTGTGTACTATCCCAAAGAGACTTCAAAGGATCTTTGGGAGTCGTCGGAGAATAAATATAAAGTTGACGACGTCAGTGCAAAGAAATTTATCATCGCGCACTTCCACGACTACCAGATGATCGATGGAAAGAATGTTGTGGAACAATGTGAAGAGCTGCAGTTGATCTACCATGATCTTGCGACCGAGGGAAATGGCGATCAATAATGCCCTCCAAGTGGCGATGATGATTGAGAAATTACCACCATCGTGGAAGGACTTCAAGATGTACCTCAAGCACAAGAGGAAGAAGATTACTCTCGAGGAGCTCATCCGAAGGTTGGGCATTGAGCAGGACAACCGAAAGGTTGATAAGAAACCAAACGACGTATTTTTTAAGGCCAATATGGTCGAGATTGGGGGAAGCTCCTGTGGAAAAAAGCAAAAATGCTCAAATGAATCTAATAGAGATGCACAGAACAAAAGCTTCATCGGTGCTTGCTTTTTTTGCAGCAAAGCTGACCATCGAGCTAAGGACTGGCACAAACGTCAAGCTGCGGAGGGCAAGAAGCAGGGTCAAGCAAAGGCAAGAATAAGAAATCCGCCCAAGCTAACATTGTGGAGGCTAGCTTGAGAGTAAAATTTTTTACGATAATTAAATTATTGTGTCACGTCCGATTAAACTCGGGACTGATATAGGATGTTGCTGGGCTCTCATCAGCACCAAGAGGGCAATGAGATATAAATGACAAACTTGTAATATCATAAAATATATAGGGATAATAGGTCAACCCCACCAAAACCATTTAAAAAAGACATGCGCGTCATGGCACAGTAAAAGGGCACGTAAGTTCCAAATGCAAAAAAATGCAATGTTACATCAGTTCCAAAGGTAAAAATGTAATGTGATGTTAATATTGTCTTATGTGCCTTTAATTTTGCCTGATATGTCGTTGTAGCTTAAGGACACATCAGACAAATTGCAATGACACATTAGACAAGATTAATAGCACATCAGTTTTAAAATGCAAAAACATAATAGCATATCAATTTTTAAAGATAAAAATACAAGAACATATCAATTTTCAAAGGCAAAAATACAATACCTAATACAGAAAACAACCCAAAATCCAAACTTTTTTCTTGTGGCTACTTTAACGGCTATCATTAATGTTGGCGCTAATATTATGAACTTGCTTCTTAAGAAGGGTTTTTCTGGAATAAATTTGTCAATTGAACAAATATATCAAACGACACGAATTCGTCAATCGTTGTCGTTCAACATTTTGGGTTTTGCGCCGACAATGGGTTTTCTGACATCAATCGTTGCTGTCGACTTTTGAGTTGTTTTGGCTACAGAAAACAACCGAAAATCCAAACGCAACAGCATTTGCTTCTATTGTTTTTTTTTTGAACAGGGCCAAAATCCAATAAAAACCACTCAAGTGGAAAAATCCGTGAACAGCAGCACATCCAACTCCGCTGGGTGGATTACATCCCAATCCCCCGGGAGGGAGCCAAACCTACAATGCTTACTTAACCAATCAGCGACATGGTTAAGTGTTCTAGGAATAAAGTGTAGGGAATAAAGGGGCAAATGAGATAACAACCCGCGAATACGGCAAACCAGATCATCAACTTGCCAATGCACACTGGTGGTTGGATCATTTACAAAAGTGAAAGCCAGGTAGCAATCGGTCTCCACTTCGACAGGAGTAGCAGTGAACTTCAGAGAAAAGCAGATAAAGCCATCTCCAAAGCAAGCAATTCCGCCTCTAGCGGAGAAGAAACCAACCTGGAACTTGATTGACCATCACAGATGAGGCCTTGGTGATTTCTTGCAACCGCAACACACCCAGCTGGAGAGGAGGAGTCCACCCACGAGGCATCACAGTTGTACTTCATAGCTCCAAGAGGTGGAGCACTCCATGAAGTTGGTAGATCATGAGTTGTATATGGTTCTTGCAAAATCGCAGCTTCCATCTGGAAAAATTCAGAACAAGAGTAAACTGCCTTGTTGACCGCAGCAAGAGGATCAATAGAATCACCATCGAATAAGAAGTTATTCCTAGCTAGCCAAATATTCCAACAGAGAAACATAGCCAACGAACAAAATTCAGAATCAGATGGGGAAGGCAACAACAAAAGCAACGAGGATAACCAAACAGAGAAAGATAGATGCACATCACGATCAAATCTAAAATGTAAAGAACTAGCATGCCAAGAAGCCCTTGCATGAGGACATTGGAAAATTAGGTGAAGGACAGTCTCGTCAGCGGAGCCACAAATTTGCTTCTATTGTTAGCGACAACAACAATTGCGCCGACTTTGGGCAAACATGACGGTGACCGGTCGTCAATGACGATGTCGTTGTCGCTCTTGTTTTACAAGGTAACCGGAGAATACTCAAAAAAAGGTAACCATGGAGAGAACGAGGTGAAGCTTCGTGAACAATAAGGGCAAAACAGTAAATACGCATGAATAGGGGGAGGGCTACACACGTTTAATTTAGCCATCTAGATCTTTAAATTAACGTTTTAGATTTGAACAACATGGTACTGGTAAATTTGCATTGCCAGCACCAAATCTGCGTCCGAATTAACTGGTCGCCGGAAAATTTACAACACTTTCCATAAAAAAAAGACTTTTTCTGAAGTAATGAAAAAGTTGATGATGTTAAATAATATTAACATGCAGTGTGTAGGATATTTATTGACACAAAAAAAGAAGAAGTTCCTCGTCTTAAAAGTTAAAACTCGTATTTCTAAACATTTTTTCCACTCTGATTAGGATCTGGAAGAATGCAGAACTAAAAATACATTTGCAAGTTCTCTTCTTCTACATTCCCCATGTAAAGAAGGAATTTTAAAGGAGTACTCTCTAGTCGTACTCTTTACCACTTGATTCAGATTTCGAAGGCTCAACTTTCTTCTAATAAAGGAGTACTCGACAGCTTTGTTCATTCCCTTGTTCTGTAAGAAAAATCCTCGTTGTTCATTCCGTTGCCTTAGGATGTCCAAAGATAGGAAGGAATTCCGGTATCATGTAATTCGAATTCTACCAGTTACATCTGAGAATATTAAACAAAAAAAATGTGACGAAGGTACACAAAATCAACAACAAAAAGATCTGGCTGGCTTTGATGTACAGTCCCTGACGATGCCTACCAAAATGCAGATACCTTAATGAAACACTGCTTCCTTTATGTTCCTAACTTTAACAACAAACAACCTTTTCTTCCTTTCTCCTTCCTCCCTCTTTTTTCAGGCTTTCAACTACTTCCTCATCTTCTTTTCACCTATACAGATAACACGAATAGTGGTTGTGACGCTATATGATTTCGGATTTTGCATTGTGTCAAAGATCTCATATACCTCTTTCTTTGTGACGTCTGTCTCTCTGGTTTAGTAGATCACTACGCGAAGCAGACCCGGCTGTGGTTCAGTGTACTCGAGGAGCTCGTCCTGCAGCAGATATCGCTGAATAGCAACTGGCAGTCTGGCGGGAGTACGAGCACCCTTGGTATGGTGGCCCGTGCCAACAAGTATGTAAACCTGCAGTCGCTGCTCTGCTAACCTGGCAGTGCTTCTCAGAGCATTTAGCTCGTGTTTCAGTACATGTATAGCTTCACTAACATGCAGTCCATGAAGGTCTATCATCCGCTCATTTCCTCTCCCGTTCGACTGCATCTCTGGGTTCCTGGAAATTGGTTCAGAAACAAATGTGCAGGGAACAAAACCAAATTCATCTTAGCATAACCATATAATAAGTACGAGAGGATCCACGGCATCTGATCTCCCGTGGGAAGTTCTAGGTCTCCACAACAGAAGGGCACCATCAAATGCCACCTCCGGCAAACAATAAAAACAAAGATCATTTCAAATGATAGGGAGGCTTGATTAAACTGCACTATGAATCAAGAGAATCACAATGTTGACCTACCTCTGCCTATAGATAGACTCCTGAGCCTTTCCATGAGCTGCCTTCATATGCATATTGTGCAGCTGCCCTTTCGCACTCAACTCCTTAGCAAGCGCTTTATTACCAATAAGAAAAGCTTGCCGTGCCTGTTTTAGGATTGCAATATGAAAATACCACTCTTAGTGAAGCTTAACCGGGAGACGTGAAACATAAAAATATGGTAACCTGGCGTCAGCAATTTAGATCAGTAACCAGCATGAACTGAATCTGAAAGCTCCCCACATAACCCGAGAGATCATCACAGCACCAAAACAATGAATTTTGTTCGTATGAATTGGCATGAATCATGTATAGACATGTACAGCTAGCCTGTCTCGGAGAATAGCTTTTTCACCCACCAAATTTAGCGGGGAGAAAAAAGGGATTGACTGCTATCCCCAACTGCTTTTTCTTCTTAAACTTTATCTACTGAGGGGTTGCTCAATCACCCCCTCAACAACTAAATGTCACCCATGTGTTCTCTTAGGGAATTCAAAAACCATTTCAAAAATTTTACCATCAGATAATCTTGTGGAATGTTCTGAGATGGGAAAATAATATAAGTGGTAGGACTGGGTGGAAAAGACTGTGGATATACCTGTTCAAAGTATGCATTCCTCAAACGTGCGTGATCACGAGCATCTTCCCGGAGTTCAGAGTACATATTTGCTGCCATGTTGACCATGTTAAAGCAAAAAACACATGTAAAACGCAAATCATCTGCATCTAAGATAGCATATAGCAAAACACACAAGTAAGATCATCTGAGGAACATTACCAACAGATTCCCCTGTTTCAACCCAGACGGGAGCTGCTCGAGATGCGCCACGACTCTGTAACCTTTCTGAATAGACACCTCTTCCTTGCCCACTACCATAAGAGCTTGCCAAAACTTGAGAGCTCCTACTAGAACCAACAGAGGAGTTGGCAGAACCATTTCTTTCATACTTCCACATTCCAGAATCCTGAGATGCCATTTTCCGGACAGCTGCAGCAAAATCCGTAGCACCTCTAGATGCAAATGATGCACCAGACTTGAACATAAGCAAATTGTCTTTCTCGGAAGATCGGTAAGAATTTCCAGCTTGTGGTAGATCATCTCCTGGGAACTTGGAAGGGCCATTCTGGCTTTCAGGCACAGTCAGTGCAGGGAAATCCATGGCACTTAGATTGGGAACAGATAAAGTCTTTGAGCTTATATTCTGGTTGAAGCCACCGTCAACTTGGAGCTACAATAATAGAGAATGGAAACTAATGGTTTGACATTCAATGAACTTGCAAGTAATCGCTTAAAAATCGAGATGGCATATGAATGACGAGAGGAGAATGCATGACATCCGCGCTACTTCAGGACAAAGAAAGTAAAATTAATGGCAGGTTCCTCCGACAAAAGCCAGAAGAGATCAAATGCAAAATCTCAAAGACAAAGAACTAACAATAATATGACACCAACTGTCTAATACCAGGCCTCAATGCCTGATGAGTGGGAGGCCAAAAATGAATCTTAAATTGGAGCAAAGCAAATCATCCATTAGAAACTGTGAGAATCTTCAATAGTATAGAAAAAAAATAAGAATATTGTAAAATATTAAGCTTGAATACAACAATGAAGTATGGAGTAAGGAGTAAACCTCTAGCTGAGTAAGCATTTCAACAGTGAGGTTTAAATCACACCCATTAGCAAAATAAACTTCTGCAAGGCTTTCGGCAGCAAAACCAGGAAATTGTGTCGCCAAAAACTCAAGTGGGTTAATGTCATTCTCATCAGCTATTGGATGCTCGCCTAAAATATCATTCATGAAACCATGGCTCCCATTGAACGGATGCAGCTCCAAACCATTCCCAAGAAGCTGATCATTGTTAACAACTTGCTTGTCCCAAGGCTTGGCGGACAAATTTGGAAAACTGGCAGCAGTTTGATCATCCCCGTAAGTAGTATGTCTCATCTTCTCCCCAAAGCTGCTGCCGTTCATGCGCCGAGCACCTGGTTGCTGCTGCTGCTGCTCAGCCAATAAATATCCACCACCACCAAACCTCGAGACATCGCTGTTGTCATGTAAAGACAAGCCAGTTAAAGAGATCCCTCCAAGCCCTTGAGACTCATCTTCACTCATCATCTTAAAGTCGGGGGTGATATCATCCGGAAGCTGCTGGTTCCAGAATTGGCGGGCCTCTTCATCCGAAGCATTAGAAACAGAGGACTCCGTTCTGTCAAGCACAGCTTTTCCCAGATTCCCAGAGGAACCAAACCTCGCAGCCACATCTGCTGTCTTTGAGGTACTCCCAGAAGGAGAAGATAACGGGGGCGACCTTAGGGAGAAGGGGACAAACTCGGCAGCATTCGGATTTAAAGTTGTTGCCTTGTTTAGAGGGTTCAGCTTGGAATCATTGAGCTGAGACACTTTCTTGGACAAGCTCATCTCTTTGCTCGGTATAAACTAAAAGCGGATTGCGTACGAAAAGAAGCCGAAACTCGCAAAGTAACGTCGAAACAAGAAGGCGTTACCCGAATCCTGCACGAGACAGACACGAAATCAGCAACAGATTGTCGGATAAGGTTACAGTAAGTACTCCATTCCATGGTGTCCATTCATTACACAAAATCCGTAAAAATCGGCAATTGTCATCAAATCCATGAAATTTAATTAACCCCCAATAACACCACAATACAAATCGATTTAACTTCTAAAACCCTAAAAACCTACCGCCTCGAGCCAACCACCTCACAGCTCCACAAGTTAACGGCGCAATTCAACCCAATCCCGAGCCAGATCTCAATAAAACCGCCGAAAGAAAGTCAACCGCAATGAAAATCCACCCAAAAAGAGAGAGAGAGAGAGAAACAAACGGTTAATTCCGTTACCTTTGCGGACCAATTCGAATGGATCCATAGCCGCAAGAGATCGGACAAGAAGAGACAAAAAGGATAAGCTTCGGGGAACAGATTAGACCAGACAGGAACAAGTAGAAATAAAACCAGACACGATCCTAAAGTAAGTAGTTAAATTGTGGTCTCTCTCTCTCTTACCTCTTTTTCTCTTTGGGGTCTCTCTCTCTCTCTCTCTCTCTCTAACTCCTCCTCTCTGTTATTCTATCTTCATTATGAGATGATGAGAATAGTGTTGTGCTTGTGTGGTAGTGAGAGAAATAGAGTTATAGAGAGAGGAGCTTCCTTTCTTTCTCTCTCTTCTCTGTGTATTTTTGTATTAGTTCATTTGTTGTAGTTTTTTTTTTCTTTTTTAGGTGTTTATGGAAGAGAGAAAAAAAGATTTATTATGGGTAGACCAGAGGCAGCGAGACCCCCCGCCACCACCACTAGATTTGGGAAATACGACGCCAACTTTTTAGATAGAGACTATAATTTATATTCGAATCGATAAAATATTTAATATCAATAATTTTAATAAACTAAATTATAAATTTTTTGATAATATTGGAATAAATTTTTTATCATTTGATCCGGGTATTTGTTCGTATCTTTTTCTCCCCCTCTGATTTTTGGTTTAGAATTATTTGGTACATAGTCTATTGGGCCGACTAATCCAAGTTCGAGCTGGGTAGGACCTTTGAAAGGTGGCAAAGCTTTTCCAACAAGTATTTAACACTGATGCGTTCCCAATGATTCGAATCCGAAATCTTGGTTAAGCTAGAACAACTCTCTCACCAATTGATCTAAGTGTTTGTTAGTTCCATCCTCTTCTGCTATTTATTTATGATAGTATTATTCCGTTTAATTTTTTTTTTTCAGAAATGGAGGTGAGTACAATTGAGGTGAGTTAGGAGTACACTGCTCTCGGATTAATCCGTTTAATGGAGGTGAGCACGCTGCTCTCGGATTTTCGGGGTGGGACAATTGGTTAATATATTATATCTTTTTTCTTATTCCTCGGGCCAAATGCGACGCCGTTTTGCACTTCTTTTAAATTTTAATCACTTTTGGCGGTTTGCTGATAAAGTTATCTATAATATATGCGATAGGCTTTCCAATAAGCAGCTAAATTGTATTTCGAGAATTTTGTTCTCTGATTTCCATTACAATCTAGACTAATATTTTTAACTTCTATTTTTCAGAGTGAAAATACTAAATTTTGTAAGATAATTTAATTATCTTACTAATTAGATCAACACTCATAGTTTGATTTGGTATTCAGTATCTTAATTAACGATCTATTTTTTCATAATTTCATTTTGACATGAATTTCTTCTACGATTCCCTCCCATCAAATCCAGAGAAAAAAGGATTGTAATCTCATTGCGACATGTTCTTCGTCACGATTTTTATTGTTTTGTTCGACTTTTAATGAACCATTCTGATGTCCGCAGTTGCATAAAACACACACAAGAAATTGAGTTGGCGATGTCGTCTGTCTCTCATACGATATTCTACCCGGTGACTTCATTTTTTTTTAAAGGGTGTGACTTCATTTTAATTTTTTTTAAAGGGGGTGACTTCGTTTATATGTCCAATTAATTATTTTCCCAAAAATCGGCTAGAAAGAAACATCCTCGTGGCTTGTTTCAAATTATCAAAACCGGCCGTTTTTGGTCAGATCGTGCCGGAGCTGGTAATTAACAAATTCTAAAATTAATTTAACATATTTTGGATTGGATATTCTATATGGTAAATTTCATTATTGTAGATTTTCACGTTTAATTTAATATATTGCTCTGTTGTCAATCTCAGATGCCGCGTAGCGGCGACCTCTTAAAATACTATAGCGGGATAGCCGCTATTGCAAAAACTAAAAATCAGTGTACAAAGTAAACATAAATACTCAAAAATAGAGAAATACACATTTAAAAAGACCAAAAGAACCATAGACAAACAAATTCAAACTAATTATTTCAAGCTAATTTACTAAGTTCTTGTCGTGGTTCATTTGCCAATTTACTTCAAGCAAATTCACAATACAGACAAATAGATCGATAAAGATGATCAAAAGCTCCAAAGAGAACCAAACTTCTTCTTCTAAAGAGCTTCTCATCTCTTCTTCTCATCTGTTGATTCCCTTCAATACCCATAACCAAATGGTCTCTAAATATCCTTAACATGTTACTAAAGTTGTAGGCCAATTTAATTATTCTTTCGATAGATGGGAATAAAGAAAGAGAGGGAGAATGGGAGAGAGAGGGCTGATGTGTGAAAAACTTAGGGCACCCACTTGATTTGGTTCACTTATTGAGGTACAAAATTACATATATGCCTTCAATAAATAAATAAATATTTAAACACATTTGGGCATTCAAGGAATTTCCCATATAATCATGATAGCGGTCGCTAAACTGCTATTTGACAGCTATAACGCCGCTACAGCCGCTACTCTCCATAGCGGGTAGCAGCAACTTAGCGTAGCAGTAACCATGGTTTTCCCGCTATAGCGCGCTATTGACAACAGAGATATATTGTATATATAGTTACATAGTAAGTTGATTTACCAATGACAGGTTAGAATAATTCATGAATAAGTTCTTCTAGTTTAATTAAGAGGTCTTATCTTTTAGCCGTTGGGAATGCATTAGTACTAAAATTTTATTTGTAGAGTTCTGTCATTTTTTAAAGGTCTCAACCGAACCAAACTTAGATTAATTGATCATGTAGAATAATTTTAGAGGTAAGTTTATTTTAAGTACCCTGTAGTTTGAAATTTTTTTACTTTAAGTACCATGTGATTTTACTTTTTAACTTAGGTGACGGAGGTTTCCGAATTTGATAATTTTGGTGACAAATTCTTAACCATGATTAATTTTATCCCGGTTGACATTTACATGGTTATTCATTTCAGCGCCATATCATATCTATCTATCCTAAGTGACGCTAACGTGGATAAGTTTAAAGGCCTATTTTACTTCCCAGACATAGCTTCTGCAACTAGGTTGTTTGGGAAAGGTCGACAAAGGTTGCTTCTTAGGCATTTTACATTTTAAGGTAGATAGATTCCACTTGTATCTACTACTGTTAGGAGAATGCACTCTTAAATCTACTATCAAATTCATCAATCCAATTTTCATTTTCATTTTTATTTAAAAAATTTCAATCAAGCCCTAAGACAAAAATTGAAACCATGGTACCACCCCTATAACCAACTAAATTTGGCTAAAAACTCAATAATCCAGATGCACAACACAATAGGAAACAACCCTAAACCCTAAAATATGAAAACAACAACAAAGACGAAAACATAAACATGTTAATACCAGCTCTGAGTCGAGATGTTATACCTTAGCTCTGAGTCGAAAGAGTGTGTCGAGGATAGCGAACAGGCCAGAGAATCGGGGAAGCGAATGGGTCCAAGAGTATCGGGGGAGAGAACGGGCCGGAGAGAAATGGGACATAGAATGGGTCGAGGAATCGAGGTTGGGGAGTTAGGATCAGGGTTGGGGAGTCGAGGTCAGGAAGTCGAAGTCGGGGATCGGAGACAGGGAAGAATTGTAATAGAGAAAATTTTTAGGGGTAAGAGATATGGGGAAGAAGAATCGTGAAATCCCAAGGGTTTTAGAAAGTTTTGGATTCTTTTGTTGTTAGGCATTCAATTGATTTTTTTAACTTATTCACGTAATTATCACATAGGATAGAAAAATATGATGTAGCACTACCATGAATAAACATGTAAATGCCGGCTGGACAAAATTAATCATATTTAGGAATTTGCCACAAAAAATGTCAAATTTGCAAAATTTCGTCACTCAAGAGAAAAAAGTAAAATGACATGGTACTTAAATAAAAAAAAGCATGAACATATAGTAGCTAAGTGAACTCACCCTTTAATTTTTTTGTGAGATTCCCTTGGCGACGCACTTAATTGACATTATAATAATCAATGTTAATGTGGTGTCTAATTAGAATTTTTGACCAAAATAGTGTTACAGTAGCAAAGTATTACTAGAATGTGGTTCCAGTTTAAAGTTTTCTAGAAATGGTGTCTACGTCGGACTACAATAAAAAAAATTGTATCTTGGCACCGAGATACGATATTTTCAGTCGTAGTAATGTTGAAGTGCAAAAAATAACGTGTTGGGAGCTCGGGGTCGACTAGGACAATCATTGAAGTGCCTAGACTTGGACGTCGACTTACCTTGGCCGGGTATGCTCAAGTCAGCTTGGGTTCTCTCAGCCTTGAATCACCTCAAGCACCCTCAGGGTAAGGCGACCTAGGTACCCCTGACCTCAAGTTGGTTTAGGTACCCTCAGCCTCAAGTGAGGTGGAACTCCCTCAGGTCAGGTCAGACACGTGTTAGGGATGGAAGGCCTTTCTCAAGTCGGATCACTCACTTGGAGAGGCCGGACGCTCATAGGCTTAAGGGAGCTGCCTCACAATACGTATCTGTTGACGGGCAAAATAATTTACGATGTTGGAGCCTCGAGTGAGAGAAGTTGGGCGTGTATTGACTTCATAAGTTCAAGAAGGTGAGAACGAGTGGAGCGCTCATCCTCTTGAAGCAAGAGAAGCTCCAACCGAGTGAAGTCGGTGCCAACAAAACTCGGCGCCAACCGAGTTTAGGCAAACCTGAGCGTCAACAAACCCCGGCGCCAAGTGAGGGGGCTGGTTCACCTATCATTAGTAAATAGATCATATCTTGGTGCTCAAGCCTTGGATTGAGGTGATTCTTATGGCTATGGAAAGCTAAGAGATAGGCTACAACTTTCTAGTGATGACTTCTTCTAGTTCGGGGTGGAAGGGGTCTCAAATCGGCGCCAACTAAACCCAGTGCCAAGTGAGGGGGCTTCCTCATCTATCATTAGTAAATAGACCATATCTTAGTGCTCGAACTTTGGATTGAGATGATTCTTAAAGCTATGGAAAGATAATACATAGATCTACAACTTTGTAGTTCATAACTTTTACTAATTCGAAGTAAAGGAGGGGCAAAACTCAGTGCCAAGTGAGAGAAGTAAACCTGGCGCCAGCTGAGGAGAGGCAAGCCCGGCGCCAACTAAGGTGAGGCAAGTCCGGTGCCAACTAAGGAGAGGTAAGCCTGGCGCCAACTAAGGGAAGGCAAGCCCAGCGCCAATCCTTGGAAGCCAAATTCGGCGCCAACTGAAGCAAGTAGAAGGGGGCATCGGCTGTCTAGTAAATTAGTCATAACTTTTGACTCGTACCTCCAATTGAAGTGATTAAAGTTGTTGCGTGAAGCTAAGGCATAGAGATACAACTTTGTAGTTTATGATTTTTTTAAATTTAGAATGAAAAGATGTCTAAAACCGGAGCCAAATGTCGGCAGCAAACCCGGCGCCAGGTTATATCTTTTGACTCGAATCTCGAATTAAGGCGATTCAAGTTGTTGTGTGAAGTAAGACATAGAGCAACAACTTTATAGTTTATGACTTCATCAAATTTAGAGCAGAGAGATGTCAAAAAGTCGTTTGAAGCGAATGTGGCGCCTATTGAAGGTGTTCAAGCCCGACGCCGATTGCCTTTAGCTCAAGTGGGGAGCGGGTTTCCTTTCGCTTCAAGTGGGGTGCCGGTCTCTCAAGGTCAAAAGTGGCACCCAGCTCACGTGAGGTAGGGTGATGCTAGGTTGTTTCATGGAGACCAAGTTAGGGCAGACTCGGGAATAATTTGATAGATCCAAGGAGACTGGATGCACTCGAATGCCTGGGAGATAAGGATGAGCATGGCGTCCCCAAGGAAGACGGGATAAGCGTGAGGAGATCAGATAAGTTTTGGGGTCTTCAAACCCGATCCGAATAGGGATAGACATTGGCGGGAATAAGTTTTGAAGTCTCCGAGTTTGACTATAACACGGCTTGGGGTGAGGCTGAGGCGGACAACTTTTCTATATAAGCAGGGCAAGAGGCGAGCAGAAGGGACATCCGTAAATCAATAAACAAATACTTCTCAAGCTCCGCTTTTTTATCCTTATTTTAGTTTAGTAGTTGATAGTATCGGCTTCGGCCACCACTTGTTACCCGTGCGTTAGATCGACTTTGGGACGAGCACTCCGGGCTATCACGAGATCATTTTTAGCGTTCTCTATTTTTTATCCCAACAAGTAATCAAGATACGGCTTTTTCTGTCGTAGCTAGGAAATGAGTAAAAATCGTATCTTGATAAGATACGACATTAAAAGTCGTATCTTGGTCACCCAGGCCTAGAAGTATTGGGCTTCAAAGCCAATAGTCTGACACACAACCTAGGAAACCAAATTAATCAAAAAGCCTGAAACACCAACTAAGCTCATCTAAACAACAATTGAAGTACTCCATATGCTTAGCTCACCAACATCGAAATTTCGACTTACCTCTGAAGATTGTTCCACCCGATCCTCACGTTGGTGATGATGGAACACAAACAACACCGATCCAGCAACCAGGAACATACACAGTAAAGCCCAGATCCACTGCGAAAGCTTCCTCCTGACCGGGCGCCGGTACTCGGCCGCCCACCTCCTCATCTCATCGCGGACCAGGGGATCAACTCTGGAACAAGAATCGACCCATCAAGGGAATCAATAGACCACCACTGGATGGCCTAAAGACGCCACATTTACCTCCCAAAGATTCAGAAAGATGCAATCTTTACGCAACCAAGATACAACTTTTAATGTCATATCTTATCAAGATACGACTTTGTTAGTCGTTTCCTAATTACGACAGAAAAATTCGTATTTAGGTTACTGCTGCGTGAAATTTTTTCGCTTTAACAATTACTACGACCAAAAATATTGTATCTCTTTGTCGTAGTCCGACGTGGACACTATTTTCGGAAAACTTTTTCCTAAAACCCCATTTTGATAATACTTTGTTTTTTTTAGCTCGTTACTTTGTTACTATAACGCCATTCTAGTCAAAAATCCTCTAATTACAACAATGGATTCAAAAATGGACAGCGGCAAGCGGCCATTTACTACTCAGGGCCCACACATTGCTGTCTTTTTTACTCCGACGAGCTTCAACGTTCTTCACGTGCTGTTCCATTTTTCGTTACTTTATTCTAACATCCCTCGTTAAGTTCAAAGTATTTTTTTTAGCTATACGTTCAAAGTAAGTTAATTGTTCTTATACCTAATGAAATAAAATGTCCTAATATTAAATTTATTAACCAGCAAAGCTACCGTAAGCGTAGATTTTCAAATTTAAGAGCTCGTAGTTTCTGCCAACGGGCATTTGGCCTAGCGGCATTTGTATTGGAAGGATACATTGATGCGAATTGGATATCGGACACTAAAGACTCCAAATCTACTAGTGGTTATGTGTTCACCATAGGTGGAGGAGATGTTTCCTGGAAATCCTCTAAACAAATGTGCATAGCTCGATCCACCATGGAGTCAGAGTTTATAGCACTAGACAAAGCTGGGGAAGAAGCTGAATGGCTCAGAAATTTTCTAGAGGATATTCCATGTTGGAAACAAGCCTGTGCCCCCTGTATTGATACATTATGATAGCATGTCTGCAATCGGGAGAGTATAAAGTACTATGTACAACGGTAAGTCTCGACATATCCGTAGGAGACATAACACCGTTAGACAATTGATCTCAAGTGGAGTAATAACCATTGATTATGTGAAGTCCAAGGACAACATAGTTGATCCTTTGACGAAAGGAATCAACAGAGATCAAATGTAAAACGCAGTAAGGGGAATAGGGTTAAAATCCACACATTAAAGAACGTTCATAGCGATAACTCAACTATGATGAGTGGAGATCTCACAAACTTGGTTCAATGAGATAACTAAGTTATGGATGGTTCAGATGATTACTTAGAATCTATCCCATTCTCATAAGCTGCCCAAGTACAAACCTGCAGAGGTATGGTAAGGTTAAGCGTCTACGCTTTTAATGATTCCCATACCAGAAAAAGGTGGAGTATGACATGATACTCCTGATGGGAGATCACCTATATAAGTGTGAAGTAAGGCCGCTTTAAAAGGAAAAAATACTTATGAATTCAAGATAAGGTCCATGGCCGAAATGGACACAACGTGAGAACCAAAGGATATTAGAGATATCATTGTGTAAATGTTATTGTCTAGGTTTACATAAAAAGCTGACCAGTTCAAGACATCGCGTTCACTGAGCAGCAAGTAAATTCGATAATATCTTATTAGAGAAGGTTCAAAGCCGCAAGCTACCTATCTCGATGCAATGATATTTTGTTAGAACTTTTCTTAAAAGTATCAGCATGCAGTAATCATCATTCATTTGGGGGATTGTTGGGTTTGAATGCATATTTAATACATTTGGCCCAAGCTGTAAAGCCCAAGCTGGAAAGCCCAAGCTGAGGATGGGATTGCCACATCGGAAATCGCAAGAGAAATTTCCCTGTTTATAAAGAAAAGCTCCAAGCTGGTGTAACATTAAATGTTCCACCTGAAGAACTGACCGAGGCTACCTGCGAGGATGGTGCGAAGCACCATCCGAGCACGAGCATGCGTACGTGCGTGTACGTATGGCGCAATGGGCACTTTGTGGTGCACTTGATTCTTCGCACGTGCACATCGTTGCGAAGGGATGCGAGCTGGCCCAATGGATGAAGGGCCACCATCGTGCGTCCAGAAACTGGAACGTCCTAGAGGCTTCCAGATTGCCACCGAAGAGGCACCAGGAGTGCCTGGAAGGCCTGTGGACGAAGAGATACCAGCAGGCATCCAGGAGCCCTGAAGAGACACCTGCGGGCATCCAGAAAACTAGTGGCCGAAAGGGTACCTCGGCTCCCAGAAATGTGAGAGCATGGTGCCCCCTCGGAAGTGCCTGGCAGCCATTCGGATTCCAGCCATCCTTACCTATAAATAGGCCCTTCTCCCTCATTTGCATCAAACCTCACAGCTCATTGCATAAGCATTCATTAGCAATAGTTGTTCTTCTCTCCCTCTCTCTCAAGAAAGTTCTGAATATCCAAGGTTCGCCCGAAGCTTCGAGAATCGTTGTGCTACGAACTCGGAAGCAGCCTAATCGTTGTATCTTGGGGACGATTGCCGCAGCCCGTAAGCACTGAATACGGGGCAATCTCGTCTTACGGAGAAAGAGTCTAACTCTTGCCTCGACTATTAAAGATCCTAATCAAGTACAAGATCTTCGACAAACAACACCTTGCTCATATTTTCTACGAACCTTTAATCTCTTTGAATTACTAAAAAAAATTATTTTTTCCAACCAAATCTATTCTTCTTTTAATAAATTTAGTCGGTGGTATCAAACAACCAACCACTTGAACTTATATATTACATTAAACCATCTAATAACTGAATATTATTGTACTCATTGATCCTAATTCGAACGTCAGTTCAACTTATATACAATAGTCAAATCGATGAATTAGGACGTGATATTTGTCATCTCTGTCATAAGCAAAAAGAATTGTCATCTCTGTCGTGAATCTTTCCTTTTGGACATGGATGTTTGCTCCATATGTGCCCGATCATTAAATATAAATATATACGACAATCTAATATTTTAACTATTAAAATTCAACTAAAATAAAACAGTCCATAAGAAACATGTAAAAAAAATACTAAAACAATGTCGTTAATGTTTTATATATTTAAAATAGAAACCAACAAAGATTTAAATCAAGAGAAAAGTACGCTTTATTAGCATGTGGTATCATTTTTTTATGATTGTGCCATCTGATTGAAAAACTATCAATTAGGTCCAAATTATTTTAATTTTTATCAAGCTACGATCTTGTTCAGTCCCGGGAGACTTCTGATCCGAGCTGAACTGCCGCATCATTTACTTTAAGGAGGTCATGGATTTAATCTCTGATATTGTAACTATGTGTAATATTTACCTTTAAAAAAAAGAGCTCGTAGTTTCTATATCGGTCAAATTCCCTAACATTTAAAATATGAGATAACTTATAATAAAAGTTTCTGAATTTTTTTAATTCGCTGTGATTGGCCTTCAAATTTATGAGATTTCATGTACATAAAAATGCCTCAAGTTATTATATAACTCGAGAAAGATCAAGGGAGAAACGCCTCGTGCCAAGGGGTATCAGATGCTAGACCCATTTTGCATTTGGGCTCACAGTCCAGATAAAAGTCAGAAAGCCCAAGATAGAAGACACACGTGACAAAAAAAATTCCAAAAAATATTTAACATGACTCTAGACTTGACTAAATTAGAATAATGTATTTACAAAATGATCAAATTACTTATTACTCTCATTCATCAATTTGGTGAGGTAAAAACTTAAGGACGAGAAATATTATTTTCACATCTCTTACTTTTTTTTACTCTTAATTTTTATTCCAAATAATATTAATTTTTTTCTCATCTCTGTCCATACAATTGTCAGAATCATTTGCATTCTACAAATTAATTTAGGTTCAGCAAGATATATTCATATAAAAACAAAAACTTTTTATCAAAATTTTATAATAATTACAGACTTCAAATTTTGCCTACATCAAATCAATTCATATCAATTTAAATAAATTATTTTTATGACGAAACACAGAGTTTAAACAGTCTTCGGATCAGCAGGTATAATCATGTTTTTTTTAGAAACAAGGTATAATCATGTTAGGCCAACCCAACTCCTAAGACCATTAGCATCCGCAACTTGCTCCAACATAGGTCACAGAATAAATAATTAATTTTTCTCTCATCCACATCAACCCAACCCAATTAAATATTTTTCTACCCACATCCGCGACCCTCAACATAGGTCACAGAATAAATAATTAATTTCTCTCTCATCCACGTATTATCTACTATCATTTTTTGTTTATATAAAAATTATAATAAATATACGAATAATAATTATTCCGTAATTATAAATAGAAAAAAAATTATGATTAAGTAACACAATTAATTACAAAAGTTGGAATATAAAATTAGATAGAACTAATTCGAGATATAAAGAGATGCAGTCAATATTGGATACTATTTATAGAAATTTTTAAAAAATACAAATTTGCATATAGTTTAAAGATAACTCCAATTTTTTTAACCACATAAATAATATTCAAAAAATTTATGTATATGAATAACACTGTACCAAGTATAATTAACTAGATAAAAATAAATAAATAAAAATAAACAACGAGGGCGAGGGCAGGGATGCGCCTGGAAATGACCGGGGGAGTATCATCTATTGCACACAAAATAAGGTATATCTTAACTTAATAATCACCGCAAAAAAATCTCAACTTCAAAAAAACGAGGAGGAACTCATTGTTTCAGAAAAAATAAATAAATATTAACCAGTCGTTTGAACTTTGAACTCTGAAATCATATCTTTTTCGTGTTTTTTATGGTACTTCAATAATTAAAATTAGGATCGGCACAAATTGTAAGATATTAGATTTGGATAAAAATATCTTGTATTTAAGATGAATAATGCGTTATTAGTAGACAAATTATTAAATATTATTCGAAAATATTTGATTTTAAATACCAATGATAAAAAAATCGAGGCTGAAAACTTAGTCAGAAAGCGAACCTCTTTCTCTCGCTTTGTTTCCAAAATAAGGGAATATGGAAGATGGTAGGCAACGGTAGATAATCGCCCGTTTGTTGAAATAGTTTCTAGGGGTAGATAGTAGTTTTGGGACAGATTGAAAGTAAATTGATAATTTATATGTTTGGTAAAATTAGTAGATTATAATTTACTAGTAGTTTAGGAATAGTTTCAAAAAGTTAAGTTCCTTTGTAATTTATTTTAGGTATCAAAAAGTTAAATATTTTTTACTATAATAAATATTTTATTTTGCTTAGTCATTATCTGAAAAATTAAAGATTCTATTCTAATAAATAAATATTAGGTTTTTTTTGTACTACAAGATTTATTTTGGAGGGTACTATAAAAAAGTGGGTTTTGACTAATTCGTAATATCAAGGATTTGGTTGTTGGGTAATTTATTTTGGTCGTCAAAATTCAAATAACTTGTTAAGGTAATATAAATATATTTTTTTCTTAAAATTTATTTGCGAAATGAAAGATTTTGTTTAACTAAACTATATTTTGAAATAGTTCCTAATATCTAGAGATTTGGTTATTGGGTAATTCATTTTGGTTGTCAAATTTTAAATAATTTTTTAGTTAATATAAATATTTTATTTTGCTTAAAAATTATTTGAAAAACTAAAGATTCGATTTAACTAAATAAATATTAAGAGATTTTCTTTTAACTACTATTTTAAATTAGATTTAGATGAGATTACAAGTAGTTTTTATTCTTAATATTTTTCCTCTTTCGCTATATAAATACTAATAGCTAGATTTAAAAAAATGCTACGGTGATTTCTTCATAATTATGTTAGATTGAATTCCTCGGAAGATGCAATTTTGACAAGGTTTGGTAAAAATTCATCATTCACGCTGCCTAATCAATTAGTTGATATTGATCCAAATCAACAATATGAGACTAGTCAAGATCATAGATCATTGTAGATGCATGTGTTAAGAGATCAAAATAATTTTAGTTTGATGTAATTATGAGAATTAGAATAAATAATAATGCAATATTTTTTAAACATGTTGTAATAAATATTGATTTATATACTACAATCAATGACATGATCTAGTTATTCTTATTATTATTCGTATCACCTAACCAAATGTAAGAAATTAATATATTCAATAAGTTAATCATTTGTCTTTGATCAAAATATTTATTTAAAAATATAAATAAGTAATATATTAAATTATTACTATTTTAATTAAAATAAATAATTTAGATTATTTTATTTATGTTTTATTTATAAATTAATAATTAATTTAACCAAAAATATATAATCAACTAAAAAGAATATGTTATATTTTAGTTGATTTTACCAACCATGTTTTTTTAATCTGTTATCTGCTATATGTTCTCAATTTACTATCTACTTTATGCTATCTGTAACATACTTCCAATAATTTTCATCATTTCCCAACTAGCTTTTATTCAACCAACACACATTTAGATTAATCGATTATGATATTATTTTAACTTAATTAAGAAGTTTTGATTTTGAATTTTTAAAAATATAATAATATTAAATATTTGTTAGAAAAAATTTACAATATTTCAAAATTCTCCCCGGTTGGAAGCTAAATTAATAGTCGCACAGATCAATTACTGGACTTACCGCTTTCCACGAAGAAAAAATTATCAGATGATATATGTTATCTGAATCTCGTTTGGTGAATTATTTTGTTGATTTATTAGTCATTTAAAAACACCAAACAAATGGTGCTTGATTAATTATCTTCCCGGATACCAATGATAAAAGGAAGAACCCAACACGTTCTTTATTCCTTCTGAAAAAATGTTTTTATTAGACTATCTTTATCAATAAATAAAGATACACATTTTTACCACCTCAGTAACTAAATAAATAATTAATTCTCTCTCATCAACATACAATTCAACCCAACCCACTATTTTACTACCGTGACTACCCCTGACCAGTTCATCAAATAAATAAATAATTTCTCTCTAATCCACATATTATCTATAATCAATTTATGTTTACATATAAATTTTAATATATGAAAATTACATATTTAATTGATAGATAATTTTAGTAGCATTATCTATACTAATTTTTATAGAGAATTGAAAAATTAAGCTCAATTTATAGAGAATTAAAAATTATCAATTGCCAATATTGAGCTAAATTATAGAGAATTTGAAAATATAACTTGAAAACAATTGGACTCAATTTATAGAAAATTAAAATTAAAATTTTTTATTTTTATCGAATAATATTATACTATGTATCATTCGATAAGATTAAACAAAGCAAAAAAAAGTGATTAGTGGGGTTGGTCACATAGGTGGTGTCAGGGGGGACTTGATTCAGTCCTGAAAAGCATATCCAGTACAGTTCTGGATGACTAGGGACATGGCTATTATTATCATTAATTGTCAATCACAAGAGAAAAAAATAAAGGAGAGTTGTAGTGCTTGGGGACACTCACGTCCTTTTTTGGTTGGGAGTTGGTATACACGCATTTCATCCCATTTTGGTATTTGGGATTGGATCTTAAATTGTTTTTATAGAAATATTGTTTAATTAATTAGTTAACTTTCTTATTATAAGTATTTTTAATAACCGGATATATAATTTGATATAATTGAGTATACCATTTGATATAATCGGACATACTATTTTAACATATCTTCGATTAAATTCATCTGAAAAAATCACAATTGATATATCAAATTAATTATTCAACATGACATACCATTTGACATAACCGGGTATACCATTTGACATAGCTGGACATACCATTCGATATTATTTAATTTTTATTCTAAATATTATTTAAGTTATTATACATATTTTAGTATATCATTCAATATAATTGGACATACCATTTGAACACAACGTGACGAACCATTTTATCATAACTTTGCAACCATTCGATCATAGTCAATCAAACTTTTTGATTGTGACATAACAAATAATTTTATCAGAACATGATAAACCATAGTATCGTAAGTGTGCAAACTATTGTATCATAACATAATACCACATTGTATCGTAATTGTGCAAATAAATGTATCATAATATGATAAATAATTGTATCGTAACTATGCAAACTATTGTATCATAACATAATAAACCATTGTATCATAATATAATAAACTATTGTATCATAATATGATAAACTATTCGATATATAAACACAATTTGCAGTATACAAATTAGACAAAAATGAAGTAGCAGCAACTACTTCTCCATCCATTTTACTTTCAATTGAGTAGCCAATATTTTTACACAACAAAATTCTAAACATTTACAAAATTAAACATCCAAAATCAAACAAGTTCATCAAATTTGCAAATTCCAAACAAGTTGAGATGTAGTACAGTAATGTTTTGAGCTTATTCGGATCAGAAAATGTTCAATGAACTATAAGTAACTCATAGACCTACAGCATGAAGGCACCAATCTGTAAGTACAACAATTTGCAATAATCTGTAATTACAATATTGACAAAATCGACGCCACGCAAAACCAACCAATTTGCAACAATCTGTAATTACCATATTGACAAAAAAATTAATACACTCAAATCAGCAAGAACAACAAAATGAACGGAATCGAGAGCCACAAAATGAACGGAGTCGAGAGCTACAAAATCGATGTCGCGTAGTAATGGAGTGGTTGGATGAGCAGCCAGAGAGGAAGATCTCTAGAGTAGATCCGACTCGGCCTCGGTAAGCCGGAGAGGAAGATCTGAATCGGCCCTGTCCCTTATAAGTGAAACCCTAGACTCGTCCCCGCCCCGCTGATTTGTTATTGTTGATTTGGTGAACAATCAATAGAGATTTAGGTTTTTTTTCAATTGAGAGAGAGAGAGATGGAGAGAGGTGGGGCATTGTTGTGGGAAGAGAGATTGAAAGAGTGATGGAGGAGAGAGATAGGGAAAGAATTGAAGTAAAAGTACCAAATTACCATGTTCTAATATTGGCCATTGGATCTTGTACATAATTTAAAAAAAATTAATCTAATGGCTCTTCTTTTATCCAAGTTAGTCCTGCCGTCCTGGTTCACTTTACACATCCAAGACCGAATCTGTTCCCGGTACCTTTTTTCGTTTTCAATTTATTTTTTAATTTTTGTCTTTTATCTTATTCATGACCAGCCTTGTTTGGTCATTTATAAAAGTAGTCTTACTTCAACAAATGTATTTATACCAAAAATCAACTCTCTGTCTTACCCCTAAAAAAAATCAACTCTCAGTCTTCCACGGTATGACGTTATATAATTTCCAATTCCATATATAATTACAGTAATTAGATAATTTCACACGCAAAAATTTTAAATACAACAAATATTTTACACATTTTTTTCTTCAAACTCGACATCTCTTAAACTATCCACACAACCTATCTATATAAACACCACCAAATATTTCTTCAAAAGGTCCTTCCATTTTTAGGGATACGATTCAGGTAAGAGAATATATTCAAGAATCCAAAATAAAAACGTTGCGGATTAAATTCCCAACTTTTGAATTTCGAGAAAAAGGAAGCAGGAACAAAAAACGGTAACCCCTCCATATTTACACCTTCTCATTTACTACCGAACCATAACACTCCTCCTCCCTCTATTCCTCTCCCCAAAAAAAACCGCTTCCCTTTGCGTTCCATTACCCTTCTTATAAAGATGGATCAGCCGGCGACGGCGGGGGAGGAGCACCACGTGGCAAGGTGCAAGTGCTGCGGGCTGACGGAGGAGTGCACGCGCGCGTACGTGGAGCGCGTGAAGGAGCGGCACGGTGGTAGGTGGATCTGCGGGCTGTGCGCGGAGGCCGTCAAGGACAGGTCGAAGAGGGACAACATCGGCGCCGAGGAGGCCCTCAAACGCCACATGGGATTCTGCCAGCAGTTTAAGAGGGACCGGCCGTCGACCGTCTCGTCGGAGGACCGGCTGATCACCGCCTGGAAGATTCTGTTCAAGAGAGGGCTGGACTCTCCCCGGAGGAAGAAGTCCGGGTCGGTGTTCCCCTCGTGCATGGAGGAGGAGGAGGAAGAAGAAGAAGGGAGTAGTGGTCAAGGTCAAAGGTAAAGTTTGTTATTAATAATTAATTAGCTAGGCTAATTTAGCTCTAGTAGTACTGATGAAAGCTGATCACTTTTCCCCTAATTGTTTAGTATTTTGGTTAATTTAGGGTTTTTTTGGTTGTTGAACTAATTAATGATTAATCTAGCTCGATCGCCTTGGTTATGTACTTGTGCTTTTCTTTTTTTGGTTGTTTTGATCAATTCTAATTTTTCTATTTTCCTTGCTTTTATTTTGCTAGCCATTCGACAAATACATACTTTTTTTTTCTCTAAATCATATTAATTATGAATAACTAATAAAAAAATTAATAGCTAAGATTAGAATAGTTTATTAAATTTTTATGCATGTACAATTTCTATTAGATAAGTTCGCTTAGCTCGTAGGTTAGAACATCGCCTTTGTAATGTGACGGTGATATCTTATATTGTTTGTTTGAGTGTGTACGGGCTATCTATATAATGAATTGACAAACAAATTGGTTCTCTCGTTGTCGGAAATAATTAAAAGCTTAATATTTAGTAAGGAATTATATGTCCAATGTATCCATTTCTACATAAATTGGAAACGTGGCGAACCTGCTACCTTGGTCACACTATGGAATTTTGAGCAGAAGATCCTCTGGCCTCAACAGAGCAACTGTAGTGGGGCGATGGCCAAACTTTTTTTGAGAGTAGGCGATGGCCAAACTAACTGATCACTTTCCAGCTTTTAGTTTTTGGTAAAAGTGGAGAGACAGAAATCTCTAGATGTATAGACAAAATGGCCAATTATAACTTATTAAGTGCAAGATTCACTTTCGGTCTCTTATGAGGTTACGACCGCCTGCCTCGTCAAAATTCTATCATGAGAAAACCCTGTGAGAAAAAATCGTGATAGGGAAAGAATACCTCGAGAAAGAAAGTCTCCTCTTGACGTCTGGTGTATCGCATAATCTGACCTTATACCGTCACTAATTAATACAACTCGGGAAGAAAACTTCCCCCTAGACTCCGCACCATCAACAAGGAAGAAGGTTGGTTGGTTGGACTGTTCTGTTTGATTATTTGTTCCATTGGTGAATTTCCATGTTGGTTGTAATGGAAAGTGAAAGATTGAACACCCATCACAGTTATTTTTAGCAAGGTAAATTTTACGGATTTGCATTCTGAATATTCGATCAGATATGTTTTGTATTATTAAACTAAATATTTTTGAATTTACCAACTAAGCGATAGAGATTTACCGATTCGGTTGACTAAGGTTTCGAATTTAAACTCGTTAACAGCGTGATACTGTTAAGATACTCGATCGTTTATACATAGTTTAAATAGTGTTATTGATTAAATCGTTGCCCATTCCAAATGAATTTCAATTGCAAAAAGCATCCTTTGTTAAGCATACGATTTATTTGCAAAATGTATTTACTGTGGTGAAATTTGTTATAGTTATAATAAAATTCACACAATTTAAAGAGTGAGATTTATATATTAGTTTTGTGATCTAATCAAACTTAAGCATGTAAGAATTTAAAAATGCATTCCTTATTATTTAACTGATAAATATAAATAATGAATTACAAGTGAATTTCACACGGGAATAAAATACGTGAATACTTTGACACCCAAGATATAAAAAAATAAAATAAAATGACTCCTAAAAAAATATATAAATAAAAAATTCATACTTCCACCTTTCTTCTATAGCTTTGCTATTGGGAATGCGAGATTCCAATTGTTTTTATCTCCGTGGACCAGAATCTTGTTCCAGTAAATGTCAAAATGTCTCCTGCTCTTAATAATGAACAAAATTATAAAGTTGTAATTTTTGTCAACCAGACCGGCCGAAAGCAAATATAATTGTTTTTCAATCTGAAGCCAGTAATTATATATTAAACGACGCAACAATTAATCAATTTTCAAACAGATCAGTTACACCAACCACCACCCCCACTTCCTCACACCAAAGATTAGCATCTAAATTTAAAAAAAAAACTAATTCTCGAGATAGGCTATAAAGAATTAAATAAAATAGTAAACTACTAAATAGAATATGGACATCCTCTCCAAGTGGCCGCCTCACAATTATATATTTTGCTTCCGGCAGAAAGAAATATGATATTACTATCGCGCATTTCTGTCCGCTAAATAAAAGATCTAGAATATATCGAAAAATATGTTAGATTAAAAAATTCCAGGTGAGCTTATTTTGTGCACTGGAAAACTCTTTCAGTATATAATTATATTATACGAGATGTAAATAATCAAATTAAAATGAAATACATGCGAGATTAATTCAATCATTTAATTCCATGAGTGGGAACAAGATTCTGTTTTCCGTCTGCTGCCGAAGTTTTGATCTGCATAAGAAAGGAAATAAGAAGTGCATTTCGGACCCGGACAAGTTCCATGTACTGTTGTCCTTTCAGCGACAAAAAAAGAGAGTTGCCTGTACTCCCCTTTTACTGGTTGTGTGTCATTGCGTGTCCAGCTAAGGAACTGTTGTGTAAATTTACGGGTTTATCCTTCATCCATACCCATTTCCCCGTGGCCGGTGGTCCTTAAGCGTAGTGGATTATTTATACTTGAGCACTGGCAAATTATCTGCAACTCCATAGTGTCTCTTTATTATTCAGACTGCCATCCAAAGTTTTCGATGCGAATAGCTTACGGAAGAAGTATTTTTTCCCTGATAGAGTTAATTAAGAAATCTTTCTCAAAAAAAGTTAATTAATGAATAAATATTGTAATAAACCAAGATATTGTTATTATTTAAACAAGTGAATATGTCCTAACGGTATAAAAGATGAAGATTTTGTTTGCAATAACCAAGATTTAAATCTTGGTGGTTGTGACGAGTAGAAATTTAAAAAATATATGTTTGGAGAGTATATTTAATATGTCGCCTACCTACATTAGAGGGGCCTGAATTATGTACAGTTAGTCAAATCTTGTACCAAATAGAAAAGGACAAGACAGTCAAAAAAGAGGAAAAATGTATGGTGACAGCTGAAGAGAGGGAATGATAACTTGTACGTGATGACAGCTGGTGAGAGAAGGGATGAGATGCGCGGATTCCACTTTTGCTTTGTTTTTTTATCTTTAAATTAAATTAGTATATTATAGTTTAACAAATCAAACTGATATATTATTTAAATAATTTTTTATTATAAGTATTAATTAATATTATCATAACCAGACATGCCATTTTACGTAACTAGGCATGCCATTTAATCGTAATCGGACATGCCAATTGATTAATTATTTAATTAATTATATTTTATTCAATATTAACATGACTTGCCATTTGACATAACTTGGATATGCCATTTGACATAACCTGGGCATGCCATTTGACATAACATGTGCATTTCATTTGATATAACATGAGCATGCCATTTGACATAACCAGAGCTTGTAACTCGATCGACTATTGACTTCAAATATATTTTTGATATCTTTCTACTCTAAATTTGAAAAAATTATAAACTACAAAGTTGTAGATATACATCTCACCTTCGTACAACAACTTGAATTCCCTTAATCGGACTCTCGAGTAAGAACTTATTGTCCCTCAACCGAAATATATTTTCATAACTTAATCGACTCGTGGCTTCAAACATATTTTTGACATCCTTTTACTTCGAATTTGGAGAAATAATAAACTGTAAAATTGTAGGTCTATATCTCAACTTTACATAACAACTTAAATTACTTCAATCAGACTCTAGAGTAAGAACTTGTGATTCTCTAACTGAAACCTCTCGACCATTTCTCATTGTCGCCCCTTCTACACAATCGAATTCCGGTCTGCTCCTCGTCGGCGTCGGAGTGGTGGTCGGCGTTGGACTCGTGGCAACGTCGTCGGCCTCAGATCTGAAACCATAAAATTTTAATTAGAGAGAGAGATGAGGGAGTAAGAGAGAGAGAGAGAGAGGGGTAAAAGGCAAAAGAGAAATCTGGCAGAGAGGGGAGAGAAGGGAGAGAAGAGGAGGGTGGGTAAAAGACAAAAATGACCATACAAATTACAATCATCAGATTTCTGATGCGCGCCTAGTTATCAAGATCAAGGGACCATATTAAATCTTGTTTGGTACAGAAAATCCCTCTCTCTCTCTCCGTACCAAATCCAGCCCCATATTAGAGGTGTTGCTTCTTTGGTGGAAACATTAGAGGTGTTGCTGATGTATAGAGCTATAGGTTGAAACCTAATACACATTTGATATAATAAACAATGAGAGTTGGTCTAAGTTGTATGAGAACTAGAACTCGAGAATTGTTTAAGTCAGAATAATACCCTCACCACTTGATCTAAATAATTATTGGTTAATACATTAAAACTCTTTTAAAGTGATATCATTGAGACCGAAAAAATAATAACTTTAGAGATGTTATCATATAAAAGATGTTTACGTTTTTAGCTTAAAAATATTAAAATTGAGTTTTTGTCAATAAATAGGTAAATATTCAAAAATTACTTTGTCTATATTGACGTCACCTAAAATCTAAGCTTATAGTGTCATTCAAATGCAACACTCGATTGAAATATATTTTTTATAATAATACGACGATCAGGAGAACCGTTTGAAGTTAATTTAGAAGATAAATGATGATGTAAAATTTATCAAACAAGCAAGTCTAGAAAAAATTAGTATTTTAAAAGTATTTTTCAAACATGCAAAGTATATAAAATTCTATACATTTATTAAAATATCGCAAAAGTTAGGATCAAGATTTAGTGCTAATATTTTTTTTAAAAAGTATTAGTTATTAGTTATTACAAAATTTTAATACTACTTTTAACTCAAAAATAAGATTTTTTTTATCAGTTTACAAAGGTATTCATTATAAAGAAGATCATCTATATATAGATTTTATACAGTAAAGTTTATTAACGGTAAATTGGCTCGACAAACGTCAGAAAGTTCAATGGCAAAATCGTCATATCCTGAAAACAGTAGTACAGAGTACTCCACCAATTCCCTTGCTTTGTACTACCAAATCCAAAATCATTATCCTCTCTCCTTCCATCTCATAAACTTCCTCTCTCTAGAACCTCAAAAAAGAAAATCACCATCCCCCTCTCTCTAGAACTCGTCGGATCAACGAAGCAAAAAAATAAAATAAAAAATAAGGAAAATGATGCACATGACGTTCTACTGGAGCAAGGAGGTGACGCTCCTGGTGGACACGTGGAAGACAACTGGCTGGCTCAGCTACTCCCTCACCTTGATCGCCTGCCTCGTTGCCTCCGCCTTTTACCAGTACCTCGAGAACCGCCGCCTCCGCCTCAAGCTGATCTCCTCCTCTCCTTCTGCCGCCGCCGACTCTCCCTCGGCAGTCGAGCCGCTCCTCATCGGTAAGCTGTCCGGCGGGAAGCTCACCGCCTCCCGAGTCGCAGGTGCGGTCCTGTTCGGGATCAACTCCGGGATCGGTTACCTTCTCATGCTCGCCGTCATGTCGTTCAACGGCGGCGTCTTCTTGGCCGTCGTCGTGGGACTGGCCGTCGGCTACTTTTTCTTCAGAAGCGGAGACGAGGATCTGAAGCTCGTCGAGAACTCTTGCGCTTGTGCTTGATTAGCTTGTTTCTTGATCGATCTGTGTAATTAACTTTTATCTTACTTTCTTTCTCCGGCGATCGGCTTCGGTTGGGGGCGCCGATCTCGATGCGTTTGTTCTGTTGTACTGTGTCGTTTCGCTCCCTTCTGTTGTACGCTTTGTTTTGTTTTGTTTTGATTTGCGTTTACTGGAAGCGGAGACTTTCTGGTTTTGGGCGACCTGTCGTTTGGCGAGGCCGAGTCGGCGACTGCCAAGTGCTAACTAACTGCATACTTTTTTCTCTGTTTTGGGATATGGTTGTTATAGAAGACCCGTCAATACTCAATTCTAGAATAATCGACTCCCGACACTCCAAGGTTGTTTCGTTGATAGTTAGGAATAGACAGCTGAATTGAAACCATCTCCAATGCCCTTGTACAATTCAGAGTCCGAGTACGATACTAGTGGCTGAGGTTGCCTGATCTCCTTCCTCAACGCTCGGCCCCGTCGGTGGCCGCGATTCCGTTGCCAGTTTTCTCCGTCGGAATCCTTTTGGCCTTCGCTTTTGCTTCCTTCTTCCCATCTAAAACATTCATTTCGTTCCTCCACTGGGTGCAAATTAGGTTCTGGCATGGCAGCATCGTCGTAGTCCTGAAGGGACTCCAAGACACTGACCACGTAACTCATACTAGGCCTAGTTTTCGGATGGTAGTTGAGGCACTTGTAAGCTAATGTGGTTGCTGTTAGAGCTCCGTCACGAGGATATTGCGCGGAGAGTCTCGGGTCTATGATCTGGTAGACCTTGTTCGGGTCCTTGAGATGAGGCCTTGCCAAGTCTACAAGGCTCTGCGCTCTCCCTTGGCGGGTTCGGTCCATCGAACGCAGACCTGTAAGCAACTCTAACAGGACTACTCCGAAGCTGTACACGTCGCTCATGGCTGTCAAGTGACCTGGAAATTGCAGCATTCAGTTGCATTGCCTCGAAACTTCGGTGTTGACATCACAACTTAAATAGCAACTTTAAAGGAGTCAAGGTTTACCGGTTTTAATGTACTCAGGTGCTGCATAACCTTGGGTGCCCATCACACGCGTTGTAACGTGCGTCTCTTCGCCTTGAGGGCCGTCCTTAGCCAACCCGAAATCCGATAGCTTAGCAGTGAAATCCTGCGCATTCGAAATGGCGTTTCTCTTCAGAGAGGAGGCTACATTATCACATTTCTTATGAACAAGGCTAAAAACTGAGTGCTTACAGAATCCAGCAAAATGTTCGAGGTCTTAAAATCGCGGTATATGACAGGCTGATCAGTCTCGTGGAGGAAAGCCAGCCCTTTGGCCGATCCGAGTGCGATCCTCATCCTGATTGACCACGGAAGAACAACAGAAAATCCTGCACATCACATGAACAAAGAATCAGCAAAGATATACTACTGCTAATTATTGCAGTTCGAGTACAAGATTCAGCAGAGACAGTGTCATACCCCTGAAGAGTTGATTCTCCAAGCTGCCTCTTGGCATGTATTCGTACACAAGCATCCGCTGATCCTCCTCGCAGCAATAACCGATCAATTTAACCAGATGCGGGTGCCTGAGCTGTCCGAGAAACACTATCTCCGCCTGCAAGAAACACTTTGAAACTCCCTAAACCCTTCAACCAAATCAAGCATAAAGTACACCAACACAAATTTGATCAAAAACACTGACCAACCACTCTCTATGCCCCTGAACTCCCTCCAAGTCCAACGACTTAACAGCCACAGCCTGCGCCTCCAGCCCCGGCCGAACCTTGCCATCGACGAACCCCTTGTACACGGGGCCGAACCCGCCCTCCCCGAGCAGATTACCCCTCGAGAATCCCCTGGTCATGACGCTCAACTCGGAGAACGTAAACAAGTGCAGATTAGAACCCAAGAACCAATTGTTCGACGGATCTTTAACGTACAATGGCGAGCTCGGGTTGCTAACATCGAACAGGGACACCCTCCGACATGGACTATGATGCTTCAGGACAGGATCTTCAGATTCTTCCAGGATGTGAATCTCGGACCTGTAGCAACAAGGAATCAATATGCATCTCAACGACACCTTCTTCCTAGTCATCTTCGTGTGGATCCCTCCTTTTGTACTAAAATTGTCTTTATAGAGTAAACAAGCACATAAAACTGAGGATTTTTTTTGGCGTAGTCAATTTAAAGTGGCCTCTAATTGCTGCTATGATTGAGAGAAAAAAGTATAACAGAACTCGAAACGTGTTCTCATATTGGAAATGTTCGTGTCTTAAGTAACGCCTAAAATTTGTTTAATATTTCTTTTGGTTTATAATCCCAATTTTAGGTTGTAACTTTTCAAATGATTCATACTCAAAATCTATTTAAATTAGAATGATGCAATCGTCAATTGATATAAATACTTTTTATATTTGTTCAATACTTACCTACTACTCCTAAGACCCAATATTAATTTTGGCCTACAAGATCTTCTTCCATTAGTACAAGCCTATTCTAAAAATAATAAAAAAATAGTACAAGCCTCGTTGTGTATACACGAAGACTTTTTGTTGCTGTTGATAAGTATGTATCACGAGACTTGTGGTGACAGGTTCTGTTCCGAGTTTAGATGTTAGTTAAAACAGGCGACTTTTGCTGTTCCTTGACTTTGTCTCGTTTAAATTTGATTTATACTAGAGATAATTACTCTCGGGACCTAGGGTATAAGGACTTGTAGTTTCCCTACTAATTACTGAGCCCCTGTATTTTGATTATTATTATACACTCGGGTCCATGTTACCGAAATCGTCTATTTTTCCGGCGAACTCTCCACCTGAAATGTCTAAATGCCCCTAGGCCAACATGGACCGGAAAAGCTAAAAAAAAGCCCCAACAACTAGAAATCCCCAATTAAAACCTAGACCCGACAGCGGTGGTTGACGTGTACGTCCGCGTGGCCGGAGGCGAGGTCGGCGCGGCCTCCTTCCTTGCGCCGAAGATATGGCCCCTCGGTCTCTCCCCGAATAAGATCGGAGAGGACATCGCCAAAGAGACGGCCCGCGACTGGAAGGACCTCCGCGTCACCGTCAAGCTCACGATTCAGAACCGACAGGCCAAGGTCACGGTGGTCCCCTCGGCCCAGAAAGAGGATGATTGTATTTATTACGAGGGAACTAAACACATGAGATCGTGTATTTATAAATACTGTAAGAGCCATATAATACTCTACTTAAAAAAACATTGTTTTATATGAGTGCATCTCGTTCCCTTTCACGGTCACTTTCCATTTTCACCAAAGAAGCCACAAATTTCCAATGGTAAGGGTTTTTTAGAAAAGAGGTGGCTGATGTACATTGTATAAGTTTGGAGTGGACGATTTTGTATAATCTAAATGCTTTTGCACGAATGAAACCAGTGAGAGGTCGGCATCCGGAGAGACTAAATGTAAATGGACCAATTCAACGGTCACTTTTTATTTCCATCAAAGACGTCACGAATTTCCAATTATATCTCACATCGTCCATCCATAATCGACGAGGGAATGGTTTTAAAAAAAAATCATAAAATGTTATTAAAGATAATTGTTTTCACGACCCGGAGACCGACCCTAAATTTTTTTTGTCCTCCGGGTCAACTAATCCGACAGGTCGAACTATCGGTCGGACTGGACATTTTTTATTTTTAAACAATATATAAATTTTATATATTAGTACTACAGTAAAACCTCTCTAAAGTGATATTGTCGGGACCAGATAAAAATATCACTTTAGAGAGGTTATTAGATAAGAGAGATTTTTATTTTTTTCTCTAAAAATATTAAAATTAAGTTTTTGAATAATAAATACGTAAATTCCAAATAATTAGTTAGTCTATATACAAATTACCTAAAATTTAGGCTTATAGCATTATTCAAATGATACACTCGATTGAGATATTTTCTTACAACAAGACGATGATCACAAAGACCATTCTAAAGACGAATAATGATGTAAAATTTATTAAATAAACAAGTTTAGCACAAAAATATTAAAATTGAGTTTTTGAATAATAAATATGTAAATATCTTTAAATTAGTTAGTCTATATACAAATTAACTAAAATGTATACTTATAGCATTATTGAAATAATACACTCGATTGAGATATTTTCTTATAACAAAACGATAATCACAAGAACTATTCTAAAACGATTGAGAAGATGAATGATGATGTAAAATTTATTAAATAAGCAAGTTTAACACAAGCTAATGTCTTACAATATTTTTCGAAGTTGTAAAATACATATATTTATTAAAAAATATCACTTTATGCCAAAATTGGGACCGAGATTTACCACTAAAATTTTCTGAAAAAGTATTAGTTATTACGATAGAGGGGTTATTAAATTTTAACGGTGGTCCCGACTCGGGACTGGGAGACCGGAACTTTTTATCAATTTAAAAAGATTATCACTTTAGAATTGGTCACTTTACAAAAATTTTACTGTAATAAATCTAATTTTGAAAAGAAAAAAAAACCTACCTATCCAGCAAACCACGTTCCTTTTCCCAAAAAAAGCAAGCCTGGCCAGAAAAAGCAACCCACTTCCCTTTTACCCAAAAAAAAAACCTTCCGGTATCCATTCTCTTCTAACTGCTGCTTCTTTTCTTGGTAAATCCCAACTGCTTGCTTCTTCTTTCTGGGTTTCTTCTTTGATCGATACCTATCTACAAACCCTTAACCAAAACAAGAGAGAGAAACCACCGAAGTAACTACCAACAGCAGAGGTCGGGCCAAAATTCCGTTATCAATGCCAGATTTTTTGGAGAATCGAACGATTTGGGAGAGAGGTTGTCGGGTTCGTAGACGTCGAGGCAGAGATTCGCCGGAAGAACGATTTGGGAGAGAGATTGAAAAAAATCCTAATTGAAATAAGGGTTCTTCCCCCCACAGATTGGGGAAAACTTAAAATAAAAGTTTTCTTGTTTTTTCCCATCTATGTAACAAGGCAGATCCTCCTGTTGTGTCCTTGTTGGTAAAAATCGTATAATGAATCATCCAATGCGTATCAAAATCTGAGAATTTTCCATAGTTTTAAAATACGGGTTTTGGTACGACCTGGAAATCAGCCGTTTTCTGTTTTTCTGGTCCGACTGTTGGTCGGACCAAATTTTTTTATTTAAACATATTATTTTTATAGTATTTAATTGTAAATGGTAGGGAATATTTTGTATTTTTTTCTTTCCCCCGCCAACTTACCTACCCAAGTTTTATTAAAATTATTTCATTTTAAACATCACTTACCAAATTCAACTAAAAAAAGCATAACACAAAAAATCGAACCAAATCGGGTAAGTTTCGGTTGAACCAGTGATTTTTGGTCGAAATGAGGCTGAAAATTGCCCGGTCCGACCAGAAAATAGATAGTTCGACCGGAGCCCATTTTGACCCTAAAAACGAGCTGTTATATGGGGATGATTTGCGGTCTGACCCTAGTCGGACCACCTATCGGACCACATTTTTTAAAACTATGGAATTTTCTGAAATTACCCCTTGAGTTAGGCTAACCTAACAAACCAGATTTTTCAGGCCAAAAATTTAGGCCAACCATCTGGTCCGACCGAAAATTATCCAGTTTGTTAGATAAGCGTCCTTACTTACTATTCTGTTACGGCAAAGGCTCTGATTCGTGGTCCGACTGGCCAAACCGACAGTCGGACCGCGTTTTAAAAAACAATGATTACGATATAAGCAAAACTTGTTATAGAATATTATCATTTTTTAAATATACGGTGATCAATTTTTCCAGTTATTTTAATATGTTTTCATTAATTAATAGTTGCGACTACTATCAAATAATTGTGAGAACGTTGTATTTTTTATAGGATAATTTTTACACTAATAATTATCGAAAAATTGTATTTTTTAAAAGTATATTTTTTATACTTATAATTATCGGAACATTGTATACTTCGGCATCATAGAATAGCAGCACGATTTACTCCGGTAGCCTTTTTTACGTTTTACTGCGGTATAATTTTGACGAAACATACAATCACAAGAGAATTTTGCCACTACTTAGTTTATTAATATTTACATCAATAGATTTTAGGGCAAATTATCTCCTAGTTCTTGGTATTTGGTCATTCTCTCCATCGGATCCCTGCATTTTAAAAACTAATTTTACCGTCCCCCGTCTTTGGTTAAACCTCCCCCTCGGATCCCTGGCGCACGTTAACATCTTTTTTTTCATTTTCGGTCATGGAAATGACTATTATATCCTCTGGTGTTCTTCTCAGGCGAACTCAACCTCTTTGTCATCTTCTCCGGCGAACTCCGGTGACTCTCCGACGACTCTCCAGCGAACTTTTTTGGCAAAAAAAACAAAAACTCAGAAATTAAAAACACCATCTTAAACCCATAACTTTTCCAAACTCAAGGTACTCAAATCAAGGACGATCTGAAGGAGTTCGATCCTGGCCCTAAGAAATCTCTTACTACAATAGCAACAAAAGGCGGAGGGGTCAATCCCTAATTTTGGTCGGAGAAGGGATCGAATGCCGACGGCACCATCTCCTAGTCATCTCGGTAGTGGGCCTCCAAGCTCGTCCCACAGATCCTTCGGTCACTACAGGTAAAACGATGGCGTCCAGTGTACGGATCTCCTCGAATCTACTCAAGGGCGTCGGGTGCACGTCAGCAGCTTTTTTTCATTTTTGGTCATGGAAATGACTATTATACCCCTCTGGTGTTCTTCCCAGGCGAACTCAACCTTCTGGTCATCTTCTCTGGCGAACTCCGGTGACTCTCCGGTGAACTTTTTCGGCAAAAAAAAGAAGAAAAAACCCAGAAACTAAAAACACCATCTTAAACCCAAAACTTTTCTGAACTCAAGGTACTCAAATCAAGGACGATCCGAAGGAGTTCGATCCTGGTCTTAAGAAATCTCCTACTACAATAGTAACAAAAGGCGGAGGGGTCAATCCCTAATTTTGGTCGGAGAAGGGATCGAATGCCGACAACACCATATCCTAGTCACCTCGGCGGTGGGACTTCATGCTCGTCCCACAGATCCTTCGGCCACTACAGATAAAATGACGGCGTCCCGTGTACGGATCTCCCCGAATCTACTCAAGGGCGTCAGGTGCAACAAGGGAGATGCCTGCGAGTATGCCCACAGAGCAGGGATCGGGTTCGAATCTGGGGACCACTCCAATCTATCCTCGCCGACCTCGATCCTGGTGTCACCGTCGGTGTCCACGCCGTCAGACTCGCCACCAATGTCCCCGGGTAGCCCGCAGGTGGTCTCAGAGCTCGTGGCCTCCATGCGCGGGCTCCACCTCGGCCGTCATGGCTGTCGAGTTTGGTTTCTGGGTTTAGCAAGGACGCCAGTCACCACCGGCTGCTCGTCATCCTACAATTCGGTGACTCTTCCGTTAACGAAGCAACAGGTTCGGTTGGGAGGTGGCGACTCACCATTGGAACAAGTCCACTTCGACTAGCAAAATTGTTTGGTCTAATTAAACCAACAAAATTATTCGGGGGTCTAATTAGGCCAACTAACCAGTGTCAGTTTGGGAAGGAGTTCGCTGAAAATTGTTCGCCGGAGTTCGCCGAAAAAGACGAAGAGTTGCCGGAGAAGATGACTGGAAGGGTTAAGTTTGCCTGAGAAGATGACCAAAGGGGTATAATAGTCATTTCTATGACCAAAAATGAAAAAAGAGCCTATGACGTCAGTCAGGGACCCGAGGGAGAGGTTTAACCAAAGACGGGGGACAGTAAAATCAAATTTTAAAATGCAGGGACGCAAGGGGGAGGATGACCAAATATTAGGGACTATGAGATAATTTACCCTAGATTTTAATTATCGAAACTTATCTGACCAGTTGTCAGATAAACAAATTATCGTTTTCAACTTGTAATAACAAAAAATGCATATAATTCCTTTCTGAAAAATATATTAAAAGAACGTGTTTTCCAAAACAAATATGTATTATAATTTACATATTATCTTCCGATGACAAAAAATGGACGTTCGTGGAAGAGAAAAGATAATCGTACACTTTACAGTTTACACAGTTAAAGAAAATTTTAAATGCCTGTAATTATCTAATGGACAAAATAGTGATAGCTCTCTAATGTTTGAAAAAATTAATAAATCAGAACAAATATGTATTAATTAGTTTTTGATCCATATTTTTAGCTGACTTTTTAGCATATTGTTCCCCAAATTCCTATAATACCCCTAAATGCACCATTCTTCATCTGTATGCAAACCTCCCCTCTTCCAAGAAAAAGACTCATCCTTTTACTCTTTCAAATACATCTCCAAATCCAATCTCTATCCCCACACCTCTCCTCTCTACCCCACCTCCCTCCCCCACCAAAACCAACACAGAGAACCCATTTCCCTTTTTCCAAGCAAAACCAACATCACCAATTCTCTCTCAGATGCTCCGTTTCCATGTTATCCAACCCAGAAACCGCCCGAGCCCGGGTGACCAATGCCAACCCTTTCCCAGCCGAGGTCTCGAGGACCATCATCGCATTATCCTCCGTTGGGACCTACGCTTGCCCATGAGGAGTGGCCTCTTGGTATTTGTGTGAGGTCTGCGGTGGGCGAAGAAGGGACCCCAATTCGATGCCTTGGTCAGTCATTTAGGCAGCTTTTGGTCGACACGAGGTCTAGCCTCCACGGGAAGGTAACCAAGTTTGTGTCTAAATGGATCGAATTTGTAACGTCCCGTGATCCGACCAGCTGTCTCTACAAACCATCCCAGAAACTTTCTATGAGGTCACCATCCTGATCTCATCTTTAAGATTTTTAGATATAACATTTTATTTACAGGGTATCACAGAATTGGTGGTGAATTATGTGTTTTTATGTTGCTTGGGGGATGGACGGAGGGTAGTGTGACCTATCGGAGAGGATGGACGGAGGGGAGAATCGTTGTTGGATTGAGAAGATCGACGAGAGGTCTCTTTGAAGAAAAAAGGTTTGGAGAGAGAAGGGTGGACTTAGGGATATAACACTGATTTGAAAAAAAAAGCTGAAAAGTTAGCTAGAAAATAGATCTATGAACTAATTAGTTAATTTTTCAAAGATGAGGGACTAACTAATATATGTTTGTCCCGATTCATTAATTTTTTCAAACACCAAGGATTTATAACTATTTTACCCTTATCTAATTTCACCAAAGGCAAGGCAAACACAGAGGGTTCTCAAAAAAAAAAACACAGAGGCAGAGAGACAGACGACAGTCACAGAAAGGAAATGAAGAGATCGTGTAAACCATCATCATCAACAAGAAGCGTCTGCTCTACAAAGAGATCGTTGTTCGTAGGTTCAAAGAGAGAATTCATTCAAAATTTTGACGTGGAGATTTGGAGGAAACACCTTTACATGTTCACACGCACGACAGTGTCCAACCTTTTTACTTGTTTTCTTTGTCTACAACTCTATGATATTTGTTGTTTTCTTCGTCTTTTTGGTTAATGTGACCATAGTTTTCAAAAAATGTGCGGTCCGACTATGTGCACTGGTCGTTTTTTAGTATTTATACAGCCTCCAGTCGGACCACCCAAAAATTAGTCGGACTGACTAGTTCATACTGGTTTTTGACTCGCGGCGGCTCGGTTTGACAGGATTTTATCCGAATCAGCAAAAATTAAAACAAGAAAGTCGTATCATATGCTCGATTTCTCTAAATCAAGAAAGAAAAATGGACTTTCTATGTTATAAATTGGTTCACATTTCTAAAATGTGAATTTTGAAACCTATATTTTGAATATTTGGTTTACATATTATTCGAATAATAATAAAAAATTTAAATAAAAAATGTCTGGTCCGACGTCGAACCAGATGATCGGGAGGACGGAAAAAATCCGAGTCATACCAAAATCTGTATTTTAAAATTATGAATGTGACAGAATAATTAATAACCAGACTAATTTATATTCAAATCAAATAAATATTTAAAAAATGACAAAATTCTTTTGTCCGGTTCAACGAATCCATAGCATTATTAGCCCATTTAAAACGGGTTTTTTTTTCTGAATGGTGTTACTATTCACCACTTTTTGTGAAAAAAGTGTCCGATATGAAAGTATTGCGGGGACGGTGTCCACGTGGCACGGACGCCGAAAAAAGTCGGATCTTGGACCAAGATCCGACTTTTTTTGTCGGATGACCAAGATCTGACTTTTTTTGTCGGATGTATCATCCGACTAAAAAAGTCGGATCTCGGTCCAAGATCCGACCGTTTTTGTCGGATGTATCATCCGACTAAAAAAGTCAGATCTTGGTCGATAAGCCATATCCGAAATCTGAATAGGAGATTGAAATATGACCAAGATCCGACCGTTTTTGTCGGATCTTGGTCGATAAGCCATATCCGAAATCTGAATAGGAGATTTCGGATATGACCAAGATCCGATATTTTTTGTCGAATATATCATATTGGTCCAAGATCTGACTTTTTTGGTCGGATCTTGGTCGATCATATGGCCTATATAATGGATACCTCGCAGAAGCCTTTTATCATCCATACGAAGACGTCCTACATACCATAGAAGACCCTGCCCAAAACCAGGTAAATTAATTTACTTTAATATTTTGGTATATATGTAGAGTTTGTTCATTAATTAAAAATAATTAGTATATTTTAGCTTTGAAATTATTAATTCCTTCTATTTTTTGAGTGTGATATCTGATTGTTTAAAATTTTGTGGGTGTATATATGTAGAGTTTGTTCATTAATTAAAAATAATTAGTATATTTTAGCTTTAAAATTATTAATTCCTTCTATTTTTTGAGTGTGATATCTGATTGTTTAAAATTTTGTGGGTGTGCGGATTTTATAAACTGACCAACCCCAATGGCCAGACCGGTTTAATGAGTCGGAATGGTCGGACCGGTCGGATCGGTCGGATCGGTCTGGTCGGTCGGACCGGTCGGGTCAGTCGGACCGGTCCGACCGGTCAGATTGTGAATTTTTTCTTGATAAATTCCGGATGGTCGAGTACAAAAAGTGACCACCCTGCCAGTCCGATTAAATTTCATCTGGTTCTTAAGGTGGTCTCGGACCAAAAAATTGATGGAGAAGAATGTATGTTTATATGATATTTTCGTTAATATAAATTATGTTTTGTGTTGCTAATATAGAATTGCATACTGTTTTCTTTTGTTGTAGTATTCATAATGGCTAACCGGGTTATAAGAATAAAGTTGAAATACGATGGAGTAATTTTCAATAACAATGAAACCGGTTTTGATTACCAAGGTGGTAGGAAAGAGAAGTGGAAGTTTCATGCAGCATTTGTTAGATACAATATCTTGCGGAAAAAAGTTAACGAAAAGATCCCAATAGGTCCAAATGAAGAATTTGGGCCATTGATATTTAGATGTCCATTTGGAAGAGGACAATTTGGTCCAATGTTTATTAACGACGATGAAGATGTTAGGATAATGCTGGAGACCATGATTAACTTCTTTGGACCAATGGTGAAGGAGATTAAGCTTACAATCATTGTGGAAAAGAGGGTTAATAATTACAACCCGTTTGTCGTTGAAGCTGGTACGTCAACGGGGATGGATGTTGCTCATGAACCAATATTTGATTGGTTTGAAAATGATCCTAGAGAGACGGGTCCATATGCCACATACAATTTTGATCGTGAAGACGAAGCAGAAGAAGTAGAAGACGAAGACGAAGCAGAAGAAGACGAAAATGAAGCAGAAGAAGACGAAGATGAAGAAGAAGTAGTAGAAGAAGAGGAACAACAATACCGAGAACAACAATACGGTGAACTCGCTCTAACTGATCCCGGTGAACAATCATCGATGACTGTTTATGGTGAAGAATGGGATTGCGACCGAGCAATAGATGGAAGTTGTTCTGGTTTGTTGAAAGAGGGTACGATTTGGAAGAGCAAATTTGATGCAAAGAGGGAGATCGAGGCGTTCGTAATGAACGATGGGCGTGAGTTTGTCCGAAAAGAAACAAGGCCAGAAACTTTTTCTGTGAAGTGTAAAAAATGGGAGACTGATGATTGCAAATGGGAGATCCGTGTCTCACAGGAAAGAAGGGGCACACTTTTCAGTTCATGGAAAATCGTGAAACACACCTACCCCCATACCTGTGGTCGCCTACGAAAGTCGCAGGATCATAAACAACTCACTTCTGCTTTCATTGCACAAATTATTAAGAAACGAGTAGAGGAACAACCAGAAATTCGTGTGGCCACTTTAAGGTCAGAGATCCACGACCATATGAAGTTTAGACCCTCGTATACGAAGACTTGGTGGGCAAAAGAGAAGGCGTTTCAAGATTTATGGGGGGATTGGCAAGAATCTTACAATCGCCTTCCGCAATGGTTTGCAGCATGCAAGGCAAATAATCCTGGAACTGTTGTTGAATGGGAATATTATCACACCCTCCCTGGTTGCGACCATTACATGGAAGCACTAATGCCTGAAACAAAGATCTTTAAGCGAGTTTTTTGGAGCTTCAGGCCTTGCATTGAAGCTTTCAAACATTGCATGCCTGTCTTGGAGATTGATGGAACGTTCTTGTATGGAAAATACAAGCATGTCCTCCTGATCGCCACTGCAATTGATGGTAATAATGCTATAATTCCAATAGCATTTGCTCTGGTAGAGGGTGAGAACACGGATAGTTGGCCGTGGTTCATGAAACAAGTCCGGAAGCACGTCACGCCAGGCCAGGCCGACATGGAATATGTGTTATTTCTGATCGACATGCTGGCATATTAAAGGCAATGAATACAGAGTATGGTTGGGGAGAAGACAGTGATACCGCCCATTGATATTGTCTTCGACACGTAGCAAGCAATCTTAACAAACACTTCAAAAACGACGCCATGAGGAATGTCATGAAGATTGCAGGTGACATGCACAAATATTTTGTAGTCTAAAACTATTTTACAAGTTGTTACTCCACATTTAATATTTTTACTATGTTGGTTGTAGGAATGCAAGCTCAACTGTGGAAGTTGGAAGCTAACATGTGAGAAATATGGAATGTCGACCAGGAGGTCTTCAACTGGATGTATGAACAGGAATTGCCCAAGTGGAGCTTAGCGTGGGATGGCGGACGCCGATATGGTAACATGACGACGAATTTTGCCGAGTGCGTAAATATGATCTTCAAAAAAGTTCGTCGTTTACCGGTGACGGCCTTGGTGGCAGAGACATTTAACAAGCTAACCGAATATTTTGAAGAGAGATCAACTAAGTGTATGAAAGAGAGCTGTACTGGCAAAATATTGATGTCACAGAAGCTCCTAAAAAGGTTGGAGCGGTGGGAGGGAAAGGCCAATGGACATAGAGTGCGAGTTTCTGACAGTACAGTTGGATCGTACGAAGTTCGCACTGGGTACGATATGAGAAGACAAAAGGGGGACAGAAAGCATTCAGTTAATCTTTCCACAGGATTTTGTGGCTGCGGCAAATTCCAGGCTTACCACTATCCGTGCTCACATGTGATGGCGTGTTGTACTGAACTTGGCATCGATTACAAGATATTTGTGGATAAGTATTATCGCCTGGAAACCACGCAAGCTTGCTACCAACTGAAGTTTGTTCCTCTGGGCAATCCTAAATATTGGCCGTATCCTGAAGATCCAACGGTTGTAAGGCTCATTCCAGATGAAAGATTAGCGAGGGGTAGAGGACAGCCACGGAAGCGCATACATAATGAAATGGATACAGTGCCTTTCGTCCGCTGTACGCTCTGTAAAACAAGGGGTCACACAAAAGCCAATTGTACTAATATAAGAGCAGTTGCGGCGGCAAGAGCGGCTAAAGCAGCTAAAGCGGCAGCTGTATCCGTAGGGGCAAGTACGAGTAGACGCCGTCGTGGACGTTGAATTGTAATTAATTTTGAACTGAAAGGATTGTACTTTGTAATATTTTGTGAAACTCTATGTGGGTTGTGTTGAGTTTCTTTGTAACAGTCTTAAGTTTAAGTTACTCTATCTTAGCAGAATAATGACGCATTACACATTTTATGTATATGTTTATTATCATAATTGTTCAGGTGTGCCGATGAGGAGAAGTGGCAAAGAGCCAATCGCACATGATGACGAAGAGCCGGAGCATCCTCAAATCGATTGGAATGCTCTATGTGGTTCTAAGTTTGGGTATATTTTCAAACGATTACAGAGGCCATCCAACGATAGATCAGAAGTCCCTCCTCAGAAACCTACCAAAAGCAACTGTTATTACAAGCTTGTCAAGCGAGATCCAGAACCGTGGAGTAGAGCCATGGACTTTCTGACAGTTGAAGGTATTCCGTATTTCTATATTGGATCACATAATATTTTTATTTAATTTTAATTTATTTTACAGGGATGATGATAGGAACCTGTTTTAAAGGGACAAGTATTCAGAGCTTCAAAAATACCTATAGTGGTACTACAGTTATGTCGGTAAGAAATTTTACATTATCCTTTAATTTGAGTTAGCATCATAGTCAATTTTATAACAAGTATTTTGTATTTGCTTGTAGATGGTTGTAGAGGTGACTCGTTTTCAGCGTGTCGGAATTGGCGCACTTGCGACATTAAAGGTACAATTAAAAGAATTTTATTTATTCTTACATATTTATGTTATGTGAGAAATTTTTTAAACTTTTAATATATTACAGGATTCTACAGGCAGTATTACTGGTACCATAAATGACTCTACCGGTCTTGTTGAAGCTGGATGTGTGTTGTATCTTAAAAATGTGAGCATATCCTTTTTTTTTCTCAATAGTCCCAGATAGTTGTTTACTGATTTTCTGGTTCTTCAACAGGTAAAAGTTGACTCGTCCCCATACCCGAACAACAAATTATTTAGCATTACTGATGAGAACGTGGTCAAAGTGTTCAAGAAAAATGGAGAATCTGATGAAGATTCCCAAGAACAAACTCGTCCAGCACCATCCTATGATGGTCGTCGTCCTTATCCTCCAGCACCATATCCTGAGGGACGTGGTGCCGATTTGAAGGCACTATATGGCTCAGAGGCCTTTGAGTGGCTCCAAGAACAAAAGAGGTTAGAGCTGCATAAAAAGGAAGCTGAAGCTAAATCAGCTCTTCGAAGGAAAGCCATACGAGCTGAAGCAGACCGCAAAGCCAATGACATTTTCAACAATGAACCATGGACAACAGCTATTGAATTTGTTCTATCTCACGGTATTACGAAAATACTTATACATACTTGTTACTTACATTTATGGAGTATATAATTTTTAAATTTTTTAGGTTTGATGTATGGAGCTAACGTTGATGGAGTATCTATTGAGGATGTAAAAACAATCTCTGAAAGCATCACAATTCCACAGGTAACATTTGTACATATATGAAAATTTTGCAATTTGCAAGTAATGTTATTGTTAACTAAGAGACTTGCAGATGGTTCTGTACGTGAAAAAGAAGAAACATGTATACGGCAATAGTTTCCGAGCAGTTTTTCAGGTATTATAATATAATGTATTATTTATTTCTTAATCATATTTTTTAATTATCAAAGTCTTCATATCTATAAATTTATGAAAGATCCTACTGGCGAAATCACGGGGAGTTTACAAGACATTAAGAGTACCTACTGTGATGAATGTGTGTTGCTAGTGAAAGATGTAAGCTTATATTATCATTACATCGTCGTCAGTAAATTATTTTAATATAATCATTGACCTAATTAAGTATTTTTTGAACAGATTTATGTCTCGTATGAAGAAAATCGAATACATTTCAGTGTTGATCACGAGAATGTTAAACGAGTTTTCAAGGAATAGTGGCAAATATGTCCCTACCGGGAATTCTGATGAGAATTGTGACAACGTGTTGAGAAACATAAAGACATTTTTTTAATCTGTTATTTCAGATTGTTGTCATCCTATTTTAGTATTGCACTTCTTAGTTTTGTCATGTCGTATTTCCTTATACCGTACTTTGTTTAATATCTTGACGGCATACTTATCTAGAAAGGTATAACGTTTGAAAAGTTTCGAGAACTAAAACACAAATCATAAAAAAGTGAAGTTAATACAGTCATAAAAGCATCCAACGAATGTCTAGTACAGAAGCATAAACTACTTCTTCTTCTTCTGAGGCTTCTCCTTTTGATGCTTATCTGCGTGAGCATTCGCCTTCCCCTTTCCCTTTCCAGGCACATTCAGGTGTCCTCCTGTAAAACATCGCACACCAGCCTCTCTAGCTCCCCGATTAGGCTGACGCCAGACCAGAGGTATTTCTTCATCCTCAAAATCGGTTGGATCGTCAAATGAAGAGTCACCACTACCATGAGTTGTAGTATCACGTGGCGAAGTCCTATTATAAAATATCATACAAATTTATCAAAATCAACAAATTATGTTATCAACACAATAAAGCCATACAATCAATTCAAAATTTTTAAATAAAATTCATAATTTACACACACCAAATTGTAGAGAACCAACCTCTGTGTAGGTGTCTCAAATAGTTGGGATGTCTGTACACCAGACCGGGTCAAACCAAAACTGGACTGCGTGTCGGACGTATGAGCCCCAGTTTGGGGCCAACCAAATATATTTTCCCTGAATAATGGATGAGCAGCGGAGGGGGCGACGCCGAAACCCGATCCGGAAGGGCCCAGTCCGTAAGAAAATGGCTGCACAGACCTAGCTGCCGTTGTACCGTCTCCAATGAGAACACCCCTAATAACAAACCCAAAAATTTATATAATAATGAAATCAAATCAATTGAACATATTGTAATAAAATTCATAATTAATACCACACATTAAGATAAACAAATACCTCTGCCTAGGGGGAGTAAACAGCTGGGAATGCGGCACCCCAGTGTGGGCTAGGCCGTAACTCGAGTGCTGGTGGGATGGCTGGGAAGCGGAGCCGGGGGTGCCAAAATCTGTGTGCTGGAAGAATGGATGAGAGGCGGAGGTATCCATGCTGAGAGACGTCACTGTGTTTGCTGGAATCTGCGATCTCGACCGATAATCTTCCCAGACCATGGGCTCCACTTGATAACCAGGTACGAGCTCAGGCCGGGGTATTGGTTGCCTAGGTACTGTCTTTGCTCGCCGGCGAACCCAAGTGCAACCTGCGACAAATTCTTAATTTCTGAAATGTCTGAAGACCTGTGGCGTATATGCTCAACAACATCCGCCTACAAATAAAATTTTATTATCATTAGCATTGTGGAACATCGCTATTAAAATTAAAATAGATAACATCTTTATTTAACATAGCTAAATTGACTTACACTCATGTGTAACATTGCGCTAGCAGGGCTGATGAATCGCCGAGTAATCTTCCTGTACCAATCCATATATCCATCATGATAATGGATATACGGCGATGTAGGTACTCCGTGATACACATATCTTGTCCGAAATTCCACCCAGATCTTCACATGGCCTTCGTAAATAGCATTCCAATTTTGGCCAGCCTGACCCCGACCATCCACCGCACTATGTGTCGCCTCATCGATCTCAGGTCTAGCCGGAATACCCTGGAGTAATCCGAACTGTCGTAACACCCGATCAGGATAATGCCACTCCACATGCAAAAAGCATATCAACGGGACTCGTGCCAACCATAAGCCACAATCACGATGGCATATTGTCGGGAGATTGCTAAGAATCTCGTCGTTATACGGCATCCATACAACCTATAACAAATGCACACAGTCGTAGCTCGTCCAAATGGTCATGGTTATATGTATGCAACACAGTATGATTTAAGTCAAAACTATTCATTAAAATTAAATAAACAAATTACTTACATCTGATTCTCTAAGCTCATCCAACCTGCGTCTGTAAACAGATACGGTTGTTATTTTTTTGCTGGCCGCTCTGTTAAATTTTCCACTCCACCTGCACAGTGACATAAAAATATCACGTCAAGTCTATAAGATTAATCAGCGGCTACAGCGCATTAAGTAATAATTTGTACCTGATGCCCAGTGCTTGCCCAGGTTGTTGCACTGCCGGATTTAACAAAACCGGACGATTTGGGATGATCCGTTCCCAAGCCCACATACATACTAGCGTCATCGCCCCGGCAATAAGTGAACGTGTCGAGCTTGTGGCTCTACATAAATGGCTGTACGTGTGTGACAAACACGCACTACCCCAGCTGTAAGAACCAATTGCCTCTACATTCTCTAGAAGTGGCAACCAGTATGTGTTCACCCTGGCATCACTAGACTCGGGAAAAAAAATGCATCCGATAAGTCGCAATATGTTCGCTCGAACATATCATTTTACGACCTCATCACCAGCATCAATTGGGATAGTAGCAGGGTCAAAATGGTCCTCGAACCATTTAAGGGCAATTTGGTTTTTCCAAACCATTCCAGGGATATCTGCCGGGTTACTGCCAAATAGGCGTACGCAGAACTCGTGCCAATCAGGAGGTGTCTGCAACCCTGTTACTGGGTGACCATCGATAGGAAGCCCGAACAACACAGCAATGTCCTGAAGAGTAACTGTCATCTCACCCACAGGCATATGGAACGTATGGGTCTCGGGCCGCCACCGCTCCACCAAGGCTGTAACAAATGCTGTTTCGAGAACGACCCAGCCAATACACCACACATCCCAGAAACTTGCCTCCTTCAAATAGGCTATAAAGGCCTCGTTCTGCACATGAGACACCGTCCATTTCCGTCTGTGTATCTTCAACAATGTGTCCTGATTATCGTTAATCCCTTCACGAACCTCACGGTTCCACACGTCCTGAGAACGGTGCACATCCTGGTGCACTAATACCGACGTATCTAAGGGTCCTCCATTCCCTAGAAGATGCCCGTATGGCTGTGCATCCATATCTAAACAACACAATAGACATATTAGAACATTATATTAACTTACCAATATATTAACAAACTTAGCAAATCCAACAATGTTAAACATTGAACAATTAGAACATTAATCAAAAAATTAATTAAAATAGCGTTATTACAGACCATATTACGGTCACATTGTTTAACGGTCAAACCACTCAGACCTTATTTTGGTCAAACTGGCCGGACCATCTTTCGGTCAAATCGGTCGGACCATTTTTCGGTCAAACCGGTCGGACCATTTTTCGATCAAACCGGTCGGACCATAAATTGGTCAATTTGGTCTGATCAATTTTTTGGCCAGACCGGTCAGACCGAAATTTTGGTTGCACCATTCGGACCAAATTTTTTTAAATCAATTATCTACAAATTACAATTAACCAACATCAACAATTAACATCCCTAAAAAAAAAAACATCAACAATTAACCAATTAACTAACATCAACAATTAACCAATTAACTAACATCACCAATTTACCAATTAACTAACATTCACAATTAACTAATTAAAAAATTTACCTAATACGACGTCGGGGGCCGGACCGAGAGGCGGGCGAGCCGGCGAGCGGGAGCAGGGGCGGGGGCGGGGAGCGGGGGCGGGGGCGGGGAGCGGGGAGCGGGGGACGGCGGCGGGGGGCGGGGGCGGGGGGCGGGGGCGGGGAGCGGGGAGCGGGGGCGGGGGGCGGGGAGCGGGGGCGGGGAGCGGGGAGCGTGGGCGGGGGCGGGGACCGGGGACCGGAGAGCGGGGGCGGGGAGAGGGGAGCGGGAGCGGGAGCGGGGAGCGGGGAGCAGGGAGCGGCGAGGCGAGCAGGAGCGGCGAGATGGGAGCGGGGAGCGGCGAGGCGAGCAGGACAGACGGGAAGGCGATATCGGGGACGGGAGTGTGAGCGACGGAAAAAGTCGGATTTTGGTGTTTATACCGACCGAAATCTGACTTTTTTTGTTGGATCTTGTTATAGTTGGATCTCGATATCCTTCGGAAATCCACTTTATACCGGATAGGATTATCGACCAAGATCCGACAAAAAAAGTCGAATCTTGGTCATCCGACAAAAACGGTCGGATCTTGGACCAAGATCCGACTTTTTTCGGCGTCCGTGCCACGTGAACACCGTCCCCGCAATACTTTCAAATCGGACGCTTTTTTCACAAAAAGTAGTGAATAGTAACACCATTCAGAAAAAAAAACCCTTTAAAACTAATGCATGGCATTTGACACAGGCCCAAGAGCGTAACTAATTCAAATTTGGTCATCTGACCCAGCCGAAGGTCAGAATCGTCAATTCACAGGCCAAGAAAAACACCCTCGGCTCGCCCACCGTCGTCCTCCTTCCAGCTGCACCTGCACTGCGCCTCTTAACCCGTTAGGAAAATTAAGGAAAGAAAGTCAATAAACCCTAAATCCCAGCCTGCCTCCCAATTCCGCCGAGGACTTCGGACCAAGCTTTCTCCGAGGTAATTCGATGTTGGTTTCTTAGATGGTCCTCTGATTTCGTCCCGACTTTGTCTCGAGCGGGTTCTCATGTTTGCCCGCCAGCTGGTCGACGAAATGTCCCACAGATGAAAATCACTGGCTTCTTGTTCCTGAAGTTCTGTTTTTGTGGGTTTACTCTGTTTTTTCAGGAGAAATGGGTTGGAAGGCTGCAGAGAAGCTGATTAGGCACTGGAAAATACTCCGAGGCGATAATGTAACTGCCCCGATTGTTCATTTTAATATGACTCTTCTCCTTTCTTTGGTCCTTTTTTGATTTCTCGTTGTTGTGATTGGTTTGGTCTTGGTGTTTTGCAGGTGATGATAACTAGGGGAAAGGATAAAGGCGAGACCGGGGTTATTAAGCGCGTCATTCGATCTCAAAACCGGGTCATTGTCGAGGGTAAAAACCTGGTGGGTGATTGTTTTATCCTGGCTATAGTGGGTGTAACGATAGTCTTGATGTTGGTGGGGGGTTTGATTGAGTTGAAGCTTATTGTCTGCAGGTGAAGAAGCATATCAAAGGATCTGAAAATCACGAAGGCGGAATCTTTTCTATTGAAGCTCCACTCCATGTTTCAAATGTTCAAGTTGTTGATCCTGTCACCGGGTATTGGTTGCGCCTCCGCAGCTCGCTGATTATCAGCTTCCTGTAAATTTAGAGGGTTAATGTCTGTCCTCTGTTGAAATGCTGTGTGTACAGGAGACCTTGCAAAGTTGGAACCAGGTATCTAGAAGATGGAACAAAAGTTAGAGTTGCTCGAGGTATAGGAACATCTGGATCCATTATTCCCCGTCCTGACATCTTAAAGATAAGGACAACTCCAAGACCTACTGCTGGTAATTTCATATTGCTTATCACATGATTGCTCTTATTGTAGATGGGGAATGCATAGTAGAAGGATAGCTGTGTGTTGACAGCCTTGAGATCGTAGAGCTTGTTGCTGGTTTATTAATTTAAATCTTTGCTCATCCAATCCTGAGAATGCATAGGCAATGGCAACAATCCAATCCAATCCTGCGAGTACATAGGCCATGGCCTCAAAATTGTTGATTTTACAAGTTTTCTTAGATCTTTAGTCAGGATGGTCTGATGACCGTGGGATGCTGGAGGATTTGGTAGTGAAACCTTGTTATGGAATCCCAACAAATATTTTACACTGGTGTATTCCAAATGGTTTGAACGCGAGATCTCTAGTTAGAACAAGTTCATCACCAGTTGATATAAGTAACTTTCTCACTAGTTGATCTAAGTAACTTGTTGTACCGTACAAAAGTTGAATAAGTTAGTCTTGATGTAAGATGGGAATAATTGAAATGGAAAGTTGGTTTTCAATACGCATGACAATCGCGTGCAGGAACACAATTCACGTTCTTGTAGGTTTGCCAATGAAATATACATCTGTGATACATACTTCCCTCGTGTAAAGCATTTAACTAGTGCATGCTATTTGAACCGTATTGGACTCTTATAGCAATTTTATGTTTCTTGGTCTTCTTACACGCCAGCAAATGAAATAACACTTGGCTGTTTCTTTTTTCCTTTCCTTCCAGCTGGCCCGAGGGATACTCCTATGGACCTCGTCTTGGAGAAAACGTACGATTCTAAAACCGGAAAGGGTATGCCTGACCTTTGAGAAACCACTTCAAATGGCATTCATTAGGCCGACGAGGATGCCAACATGAATGATCTTGCGAGGATTCATATTTGTTCCTTTATTATAATTGCCACAACTTCTAATCGGATGTCATTCGGACCATCCCGGTACATCTTTCATGGTTTTCTGCTCGATATTGTTGAATCCCCCCATCATATGTCTATTCTAGTTTTGAGCAAGAAAGATCCTTGTGGCAAGGATGCTTTGAGGGCTCTTTCAACAATTTTCACTATCCCAAAACGAATCAGATTCGAGTAGTTGGAAATACATTAATAATAAATAATTGTCGGAAGAAATTTTTTACCGTTCAAGAATCATACGGAATAGCTGATTCAATAGATTTCATATACCAAGTGATATCACCTAAAAATATATTTTTTCACTCAATGTTTAGATTTTATTTTATTGGTCGTGTGCTGAGAATTTAATTAATTATATTTTCCCCAATCCAAAAACCATTGATTAGCTTCAATCAAAGTGGTGATATTAGCTAACTACTTCACTAATTCTAAAAAAGCTAACTTCTTCACTAGGATACCCACCGGCATAATAATAGTGACTCGATACATTAAATCTGACGGAGAAATGTATACGACGAATATTACAGTCCAAGTTCCGACCGAGTTGTCGACCAGCTCAACTAGACACGACGTTGACACAGACACTGATCCGACGGTGGGGCCTTCCTCAAAACTTGTACAACAGACCCCCTTCTTCCACTGCCCAAATTGGAAAACGACAACCGACTTTAGAAACCTCACGTGCAATAACAGCACCGCAACCGGGAGATCCACCCCGTTTGCTGTAAATATATATAGACCGAATTGAGTGGAACTAATCTAGTTTTGGGTTTAGAGTTTAGGGTTTAGCTAAACTCTAGTTCTTACCAAATCCGTCCCTATCATCAGCTCTTTGGTTAAAATAATCTCGCTCTCAAATATTTGACCATCGGTGTTGCTAATCAAATTTAAACAAAATTAGCTAAGTACTGGAGCAATTAAAATATAACCGATAGGTAAGATTGAAATGGGTTATTGCCGTTGGATTGTTAAATTATTTGTAAAGATATAAGAAGTCAACTTCTTTCTTTCTAATACGTAATCAAAAGAAATCAGTTTACTTCCGAGTCTGAAGTGAAGAAATATTGCTCAACTTCTTTCCTCTTTTTTTTTTCAAGCCATAAATAAATCTGAGACTAAGTAAATAAAAATTAATTTAAAATTTTACGAATATAAACTACAGTTAAGAGAGGTAGTACTCAAAACTCAATAATATTCAACTCTTAATACTAAAATATAACTAACAAACATGGACAACAAGTAACCTTTCTGATTTGCTAGAAAAATCTTCCGGGTATAGTTTGGGACAAGGACGGGGAAGAGTCAACAACCGGGTTTATGCGTGTCTTTCTCCGCCGTCCAAACGAACCCTTAGCGCAAATAGCGCGCGTGACCAAAATCCCACCGCCGCGCGAGCGACGACAGGAACCATGACGTGTAAGAAAATAAACAGCGCCCACCTCGTAGTCCAACTACTAACAACTATTTCAATTAATTGGTGGTGGATTATTCTAATATAATAATTTTCTAATTCGAATTTTTAAAAATATAACAAATGTTAAATATGAGAGTTGTATCGGTTCAAATATTCTAATTTTCTATGCAGTTAAAATTATAATTAGTCAGACTAATGAATCCGATAGAAAATTATAAAACCAAAAAAGGTGGTCCAACTTTTTCCGGAAGAAAGAAAGTCCTTTTTCTCTCTCTCTCCCCCCTTTCCCCCCTTTCCCCTATTTTAGAATGACTTCTCCTTGTTTAAGAATATTCCATTTCCCCTCCTTCTCTTTCGCGTTCCTTCCTTCCTTCCTTCCTTCCCTCCCCTTAAATAAATAAAATAATCAATCGAACCCACAACATAGGAAATAGAAACGAGGGTAAACCAAAGCAACCCTAAATTCCAAATCCTGCTCAATCAAGAAATTGTGCTCTTCTTGTTGATCCAGGTAAAGTTGGTCTCCATTTTTATGGGTTTTTTTCCCTTTGCTTCTTTTATTGGATTTTTTATGAACCAAAGGAAGGAGGACTAATAAGAAATGCCGGTTTCTACAGGAAAGGACGGACCTTTTAGGAAGTAAAGTAAACGTGAGAGAAGGAAAAGGGAAGGACTTTGCAGCAGCTGACCAACCGGGTATTGGGAATTTCCTCTCTTTTGTGGTTGCTTTCTTTGCATTGGTTCTTTTTTTTTTCCTATTTAATTTCAGCATTTTGACCCACTTGGCCTCGTTGTTGGAATCTGCATCGATGATGATCCGGGTTTTGGAATTGGTGTAAATAATTCTTTTTTGCTTTGTGTGCAGGTAGGTAGTTGGATCTGTTTAGTTGGGTCGTTGGCTGTTCATTTTGTAAAGTTGTGATCTTTCCGAGCCGGGCGTTAGCCCACAGAGTGGCCTGGCTATGTGGGATCATTGGTTGTTCTCCATGGACAAAGACGGTAGATACGTCTTTCCAATGGATCCCATCTTGTTTCATATCGTTAAAGGCCCCTTGATATCGCGTGTTAGTTCGTTCGAGGATAATTCTAATCAGCAATCCAGAGGGTTTCATGCCCCAGGAGGCGTTGCCTTTCAAGAAGCTGTTAGCCGCATCTCCAAGCTCGCTGGAGGTTTACTCTTTCGGTTTACGCGTACATCTGGTTCGAACTTGAGAAGGCTAATATCGGGCGATCATAATATGTCGGTGACCGGAGAATGTGATAGTGCAATTGACCATTCTCCTTCCCCCTGTGTTCGTCAGTTTGGTGCTGGGATAAAGACGGGAACTTCTCCTCCATTTGTTTTTGGCAATGTCTCGAGGTTTGTAACGAGGTTACTGGTCAGAGAACCCGAAAAGCTGAATTCTCTGTCATTCCTCTCTTTAGCTGCAGCCCTGGTGCCACCAATTGATAACATGTAAGTTCTTTTCCGTTACAAAATTTTAGCGGGTTGATATTAAGGCTTCTATTATATTATGACTTGTCTTTTCTGAATCATCCATCGCTTCGACAAATTTACCTTCAGCAATTTGTTATTTTCTTATGGATGTCAGGTCCTTGAAGGCACTCTCTCTTTCACTTGGTAATGGTGATGCTCAGCTACAAGCATCCCCCGACCAAAAGCCTTGTGAAGTGGAGCGTCATGGATGTACGGGATGCTCATTTCCAGAGTTGAGCGACGTGACGAATGCAGTGGAGCTTAGAACAGGCTTACCATTGACTTTGGAGAATATCTGGGCCAGACAGAGTAAATCTTGTCTAGCTTCAGAGGTATCTTCATGAATTATCTAAAGATCTTTTTTTCAGGCATTTTTTACGGTCAAATTAAGTCAAAGCCTTTTTTCCCTCAGGTCCTTGTTGGAACAGGGTCCAGAACCATGAAGATAATCAAAATAAAATCTCTGAAAGTCTATACCTTTGGTTTTTGTGAGCATTCTTACATTTTGCTTAGTCTGCCTTTAATCATTTTTTAATCCATGTCATCAACTCGGTTATTATTGGTCTGTAGATGTTCATCCAAACTCAGTCTGTCAGAAATTAGGCCCAAAATATGCTTCTTTTCCGGTCAATGAATTGGACAAACGCCACGAATTCTTTCAGGACCTACTCAGGTATATGAACAAGAATTGATTTATAATGGGCTTAGAGTTTCCAACTCCCAATCTTCTTATATGGTCTGAATGTATACGTTTTACCTTCATTTTAAAACCACTTTTTTGGAAGTTGAACTCACTAACTTTAGTCTGACAATTATATCATTGGAAACCAGCGAGAGAATTTTCCCAAGTAGATTATTCGTTACCAGATGCACGGCTCCGTCCTGAATTCTGATTGAATTACTGTGAGCTTGTTTCAGGGAGGACATAGGCATGAGTGTACGCCTCGTCATCAACTGCAACGGGATGAAAATCAGTACCGTGCGAGAGTAAGTCGTATTCTATTCCAGGGTCCTTGTTTAACAATGTCGAATATGAATGCCCTTACTTGAAGCACAAGTCAAAAATGAGAATTATTTAGCTGACTTCTGTAATGGTCATTATTGTTTATATTATTTGAAAAACATTAGCTCTTTCTGTTGTTATTTGGGATCAAGTAACTGGTAAGCTGTGGCGGTCACTTAAATGCGCTTGCTTCATGTCCCTGTAGTGCATTTGAGAAATCGCTGCGTGCTCGCCTGCTGAAGGTACACATTCTGGAATCTGGTTTTCCCTTGGATTTTCTGGGTTATACTGATTCTTGGATCGAAGGGACAAACTCTTCTTTGGCCTGACCGCGCGTTTTTCCATTTGTGGCTTCTGTCAGACAAACCCTGGCACTGATTTCAGTTGCCTGAGAACATTTGGTTCCTTCTTCACAAAGGATATCCCCATAGCTGCGGTACGTTCTCTTCCCACACTTGTTAGTGCATCCTCGAACTTTTGACTATGTTTTGTGAAGCTAAGCAACTTTGATGATCTTGGCACAGGGAACAACAGTTGAATTCCGACGTACAGCTGATGGGAAGCTAATAACCGAAAGTAAGTTTGAGCGGTAGGAATTGTGTTTTCAAATGGGTGAGGTGAAAGCCATGGACGTGGATATATAGAGACTGAAATTTTATACTTTTTTGCAGTTGAAGGCAATCAAATCGGAGTAGTCCATAGCAAGGAACTCTGCAGTAAGTTAATTATCCTTGTATTTCCACGTTCATTTTGCAAAGTTCGAGGGGAGCTAACTGGTATCGATGTCTTATTCACAGCGGCCTTCTTTGACATGTACATCGGAGATGTTCCCGTATCCGAGCAAACAAAGCAAGAGATTGGCAAGAATGTAGCTAGTATCATTAGCAAGTGTTGAGTTCATCCATTTCTCCACCCTTGCCATTCATATTTAACTTGGCAATTGATGGTCGATGCAAGAGATTTTTCGCGGCCGATACTCGGTAATCAGACACTCGAAAGATATAATCGTTGCATAATCGGAGGATGATTATGGTCGCCGAGGATCCACGCCGCCGAGTCGATGATTTTACTTGTAGAATTTTTCTCGCTGGACAGCAAAGTTGGAATAGATCATGTGATTCTTTGTAGCTGAGTACTCGGTGTGCCTCTAAAAAAAAAAGAGTACTCGGTGTGATATTGTTCTTGTTCATTACACATAATTTTCACTTATCCGGAGATTATAAAGTATGTACCTCTTCTCTTAAATGCATCAACTGATTAAAAAGTACCACGTAAATCTCGAAATTAGAATAGATAAGATTGAGAACACCCGACTATTGCCTTTCAGAAACAGAGAACACCTAGTCCCTCCCACGGGGAGATAGAACGACAATGAAATTCGTGCGAAACCTCGTAGACTTTTGTCTTTTATCAAGTTTTAACACAATTACTTCTGCCTTTATATCGAGTTTTAACACAAAATGTACATGTTCATGACAATGAAATTCACTCCCACGCCATATTTCATAATATGGAAAATGTCTAAGCAAGAAAAAAACTTCTGATCACAAAATTCACTCCTATAATTTACCAGACTGACTTGCTTTCAACTAAACTAGTTTATGTAAGAACTGATCATGTAAAGAAGGCCAATTGTGTTTCACACTTTAGTCCTACTTGGGTACCTCAAAAATCCTCCAAGAACGCGGCAAGTGGCTCAGATCAAAATAGGGTTTTTGATCGTCAATAACTTAGGTACTTTAAAAGGTAGCTTGGTGTATATACAGATCTATTTTTGTCATGACTTTAAAGTATTTTTGGTTTAGATATATTTTTGGAGATACTTTGAATTATGTACTCGAATAGCGTATATCATTGTGGTGCATATGATATGCATTATCTGGTATCTAAAGTGTGGTACTCTTGATACCAATAGTATAACTTTGGTGGTTCTTTTGAGAGATATTGTTGGACCTTGGGCCCAATAGGCAATTATTATTGTGCCTAATTGGGCCCGGGCCCATTAGGCCCAAAAAGTTGGGTTGGATGGGCCGGTCAACCCGCGTTGACCGGCCCAAGCTACGCAAGCGCCACATCAGCGTGACGTGGCGCTGACGTCACATGTGGCAGCCCACGTGGCGCGTCCACATTGCGCCACGTGGCGCCACATGGCAAAGCTAGGTGTAGCCTTGCCACGTGGCGTGCCATGTGGCGGACATGCGGACCAAACGCACGCGGCGTGCCACGTGTCAAAGCTATGTGTAGCCTCGCCACGTGGCGCCACGTGGCGAAGCTATGAGGTAGCTTTGCCACGTGGTGGACCTGTGGCGACACGTGGCGTGCCACGTGGCGGATGTGTGGTTGTCCGGATTTCCCTATAAAAGGGGAAATCCGGCTGGACCAATTTGTAACTTTTCCCACAACCACTCAATACAAAAGGAAAATTCTGGATCAGTTCCAGAATTTTAATCAGATTTTCGATTAAAGGAAATCTCGTGAAAATCGATTACGGATCCGTTCGAACGTGATCGTAATTCGACCAGCACGAAGAAGTTGTGGACCCGAGCCTGTGGACCTCTTACTTCAACAAGTAAGTGATTTATTATTAACGAATTAGTTTGTTAATTAAACAGTTTTAACACGTAATTACTCGTTAATTACGCGTCAAAACCGTCAATTGGTATCAGAGCATGGTTGAAACCATGTTTTGATGATAATATGATTTTTTTTAATTTAAGTAATTATGTGATTTATTGAGTTAAAAATCATATTAATCATGATTTTATGGAAAATCATAATCTGTTGGACTTTAATGTAATTAATTTGGAACCAGCGGGACTAAATTAAAATTTTGCCTAACCACGCGGGCAAATTCGCGCACGCGCGAAACCTTAAGGTACCAATCTAAAATTTTGACCGCTTACGTGGCACCTGCGTGTCATGGACCTCGATGCAATTTTCGGAAGACTTGGAGATTAATTGGAAATTTTCTCAAAAATCCCCAAATCGAAATCAACCCTAATTGGGCGATTTGGGCGATTTCGCCCGAAATCAAAATTCGTCGATTTCGTCGGAAATCCGACGATTTCGACGCCGCCCCGACGACCCGATACCACGTTTGTGGATCGACGTCGCCGGAATCGCGAGATCGAGGACGACGACGGCTGAGAGACGCAGAACAGAGAAGACGATCGCGGCGGCGAACGGCTGGATGACGGCCCGCGAGGCCGCTACGGCCGTGCTCGCGAGGCCGAGACGAGTCGATTGCGACCGGTCTCGGCCTGTGGTTCGCCGCCGTTACGCGGCGGTCGTGGAGAGGAGCGGCGGACGATTTTTCGTCCTCGCGGTCGAAGAGAGAGAAAATTCAAGGGGAAAATATGCGAGGGGCAAAATCGTAATTTCACGATTTTTCCCGAAAATATTTATACCCGGGTCAAGAAAATCAAAAAATCGGACGGATTGGCCTGGTTTCTTGGTTCGACCCAACCCGATTTACGGTCAATTTTGACTTAAGTCAAAATTGGACTTAAAAATTATTTTTTTTCTCTTTTAATTGGATAAAATCAGTTTTTATTCAATTAAAATCTAATAAATTGATAAAAATTCGAGAAATTTTTGTCAATTAAGTTTATTAAAATTATGACGATATTTTAATAAACTTAAAAATATTTTGGAACGAGTTCCGAGATATGTGAAAGTTAAACTAAAATCACATAAATTGATCAATAAAATGTTCATCAAAAGATTGGAAAATGAGTTTTTCAATCCTATTTTGGGAAAATATGAGTATTAATCCAAAATTGAATTGCAATTGTTGCAAGATTTGATGGCTACTGGAGGCAGGTATCTGAACTTCTGTGCAACAGAACTTCGACAGAAGATTCTGAAGCGCCGTTTACCACTGCGTGTGCCCAAGAATGACATGTATGTCATTGTTGAGCACATTGAGGCTGTTCACCGGGAGATACAAGAGTGCATCTGGGCCGGAGGTTACGATCATGGGGAGGACTGGCCCTCTATGTTTCGAGACCTCCTGGTCACGATGAAAATTCGAGAAGATATGAGTGTCTTCTCGGCACCCGAGTTCAATACCCATAGAGATGCTCTCTATGGTCTGGTCCATTATCTTGAGGATAAGGGTCTTCGCAGAGAAATGATACCTTCTCCTGTTCTGGAGCTGCGAAGCGATTTGATCTTAAACCGCTACCTCGCTAAGGATTACTATTATAGTTTTCCTCCGCTCCTGATCATCTGGATCATGGATTCAATTCCAGTTCCGGAAAGTACCCTGGAACTTCTCATCGGATCGTCCTCGTACCCGGCCCCCACCGGATCATCTTCGGACCCGGATCCAGATATGTATCTGGATTCTCCTACCGGATCGCCTGGACATCCGATTCCTGTGTGATTATATGTTTAACTGTCCCCATATACATATGTTGTTTTTGGGGGACTTTTGTACAATAGGTTGTGACCTTGTCTGAGGTTTTGTGCATGTGTGAGCACACTCAGAATGTACAAATGCATGTGTCAAACATGTAATTAAATAAAGATGTTTGTTTAATTGCTTCCACTTGAATTTACTATCGATGAACTTTAAACGGTTGAAGTTTAAGATTAATACTTGAATGGTGAGGGGAAGCATGCCCGCGACCCACTTCAATTTTGAGATTAATCAAGAACTCCATATCGTTAAAAGTTATGAGTGATTAGTAAATTGAATCATATTGCCAAATCAAATTTATAATATGTTCTTATATTAAAAATCCCTATAGAAATGTCAGTCGCTTCTAGATCCATCATTGCTGAGCTAAACCGTGAGTTAAAACTCAACGGTGAAAACTATGACAATTGGAGTATGAAAATCCAATATGTGCTTGAAGAACAAGAGGTTCTGGAGCACATACATGTCATAATGGATGAGCCTGGAGAAGGCACAACTGCTCAACATAAGCGAGATAAGGAAGCTTATGTTATTTGGAAGAGAAAAAATACTACTGCTCGATTGATCTTGTTGAGTTCCATGATGGATGATATCACCAGACAATTTCGCGTGCATGACAACGCGAAAGAGTTATGGGATTCTCTCAAACTGAAATTCGGAAAGCTTTCAGTGTCGAAGCTGCGTGCTTTGACCATAAGGTTTGATACCTTTAAAAAGCGTCCGGAGGTTCCTATGAGGAAACACTTGAGAGTGATGTCCAATATGATCAGTGAACTGGCAGAGGCCGGTCACTTACTCAGCAACGAGCAGCAGATTCAAGCTGTCATCCGTTCTCTACCACCAAGTTGGGAACAGATGAAGATGAATCTTACCCATTCCGATCATCTGGTAACATTTGATGATGTTGCCAGACACCTTGAGCTGGAGGAAGATCGCCTCCTAGCTATGAAATCCCACCCTGAAGCCCATTCGATTTGTTCGACTGGGAGTGGTGGGAAAAAGAAAAAAGGTAAAGGGAAGGGTAAGTGTAAACAAGCTCCAAAGGCTGAAAGCCATGGAACCAAGTTGGATGGCTCCAAGGCTAAAAAGAACAAGCGGTTTAACATTTCAAAAGTGAAATGTTTTAACTGTCAACAGAAGGGACATTTTGCAAAAGATTGCAAAATGCCCAAGCAGGTACATCTGAACTCAAGTGTGAGTAAATTGTATGTATCCTCTTGTACCCTTCTAACTGAATCACATTCTGTGTGGGTGATTGATTCAGGAGCGACAGACCATATAGCTAGAGACCGTGGTTCGTTCGTTGAGTACAGGCGGTTGCCGGCTGGAGCAAAAACCATTTTTGTCGGTAACAACTCGTGCGTGGATGTGAAAGGCCTGGGCACTTGTAGATTACACCTTCGTGGTGGTCGTGCCCTTCTTTTACATGACGTGTTGTTTGCTCCAGACATATGAAGGAACCTGATCTCAGTTTCGGCCTTAATGTCTTTAGGTTTCCGGTTGTCATTTGAGAACGACACCGTTAGATTGTTTTTGGATGATGCCTATTTTGGCCTTGGATATATATCGGAAGGTTTTTTGATTTTGGATATTGATCCTTCTGAAAGTTTTTCCTTTGTCACTAGTTCAAATTCATCAGAGGATGATATTAAACTATGGCATTCTAGACTTGGCCATATCGGTCAGGATCGTTTAAACTGTCTAGCTAAGGCAGGACTGTTGGGCAATATAGAGAAATCTATATTACCTAGTTGCGTATCCTGTCTAGAAGGGAAAAGTACTAGAAAACCTTTCGGTACTGGGGCTAGAGCCAAATTTCCACTACAATTAGTCCATTCTGACATATGTGGTCCAATGAACGTGAGGGCAAGGCATGGAGCATATTACTTCATCACCTTTATTGACGACTATACTAGATATGGTCTGATATACCTGATTTCTCACAAGTCTGAAGCCTTAAAATGCTTCATGACATACATGAGTTTTGTTGAGAATCAGAAGGATAGAAAGATAAAGGCCTTACGAACTGATCGTGGCCGTGAATATCTTTCTGATGAGTTCAAAGCTCTATGCATTGAAAAAGGAATTGAACATCAGTTGTCCATTCCTTATACACCACAGCAAAATGGAGTTGCTGAAAGAAGGAATAGAACCCTTCTTGATATGGTTAGATCGATGATGGCAGAGGCAAGTTTGCGTATATCATTCTATGGAGATGCGCTCCTGACTGCCGCATACGTTCTAAACCGTGTACCCTCTAAGTCTGTTACAGCCACTCCTTATGAAATGTGGACAGATCGGAAGCCCGATTTATCCTATTTTAAGCTATGGGGGTGTGCGTCCTATGTCCATTCTACCTCAAGTACTTTCGGTAAATTATGACCGAGAGGTAGAAAAAATATCTTTATAAGATACCCAGAGGTATCTAAAGGGTACGTGTTCGTGGGTGAACTGGACAATGGACATGTAACAGAATTTGAATCACGCAATATCACGTTTTTGGAGAATGAATTTTCAAAGTTGGGGGAGGTTAGTAGTGACCTTACCCTTTATAAGACAAATGAACCAGAGTCATCTGGATCACTTCTTCCGAGTGGGAGAATTGAGGAGGAAGATAGAGATTTTCCAACTCAAAATGATCCGGTAGGTCGTGATAGGAGTCCTGAAAGGGAGGTAATTCCTTATTCCAGTGGGAGTACGGTATTTCCACCCAATGGGAGTGCGATTCCTGGATATGATGAATAAATGAGAGATGTTTATCAAAATCGGGAATACCGTAGGTCTAGCAGAACTAGCATACCACGCCGACGATTTGACATCGAAGGCGAGGCTAATGCGTTCTTGGTATCACTAAAGAAATTTGGTGGTCCAAGTGAAATTCTTCTGGCCATCCTGCAGGATGAAGATGAACCCAAAAATATATCTGGAGCATTGTCATCTCCAAAACGTGATGAATGGATGAATGCAATGGATGAAGAAATGTCTTCTATGATCAAAAACTAGGTTTGGGATCTGGTTGACCTACCTAAGGGGCGTAGGGCAATTGGGAATAAGTGGATTCTCAAAATCAAGCGCAATGCAGATGGCAGTATCGAAAGATACAAAGCGCGTTTGGTTGCCCAAGGATTTAAACAACAGGCTGGGATAGACTATGAGGAGACTTTTGCACCTGTTGTTAGATTTACGTCAATTAGGGTCATTTTAGCTATGGTTGCTAATATGAATCTAGAATTACATCAAATGGATGTAAAGACTGCTTTTCTCCACGGAGAATTGGATGAAGAAATCTATATGATTCAGCCTGAGGGCTACATTCAAAAAGGCTGCGAACACAAAGTTTACAAATTGAATAGATCAATTTATGGCCTTAAGCAGTCGTCTAGACAGTGGTATATTCGCTTTCCTAATATGATCATGCAGCATGATTTTATAATGATAGACGAAGATCACTGTGTGTATGTTAAGCGATCTGGAAAGAAGTTTGTTATCATCACCTTGTATGTTGATGACATACTTTTAGCTGGAAATGACATGGGATTTCCAGCTAAAAACAAAGATTGGTTATCTTCCAACTTTGAAATGAAAGACATGGGTAAAGCGGATTACATACTCGGAGTTAAGATTTCGAGGAATCGTTCGAAAAAAATAGTGTCACTTTCACAAGAGACATATATTCACAAAGTAGTAGAACGTTTCAATTGTGATCACAGTAACCCAAAGTATGTCCCATTGGTTAAAGGTCATAATTTGTGTAAGGACATGTGCCCAAAAATAGCTAAACAACGTAGGGACATGGAGAAGATTCCTTATGCCAATGCAGTTGGATGCCTGATGTACGCAATGTTGTGTACTAGACCTGACATTTGCTATGCTCTTGGGATAGCAAGCAGATATCAGTCTGATCCAGGCAGTGCTCACTGGAAGGCTGTCAAAGGAATTTTGAAATATTTGAATACTACTGCAGAATACTCCTTGTGCTATCAAGGCCGTGACCTGATAATGAGTGGCTATACTGATGCTGATTGGGGAGGTGATGTGGATAAGAAAAAGTCTACATCTGGATTTGTTTTCTTGTTGAGCGAGGGTGCTGTCTCATGGAGCAGTAAGAAGCAAACATGTGTATCCCTGTCAACAATGGAAGCAGAATATGTAGCTTCAGCTCATGCTGCACAAGAAGCGGTATGGTTGAAGAGATTCTTAAGCCATATCTCCCTTATCAACTCGACGGAGCCAGTGAGTCTATTCTGCGACAACTAGGCAGCTATAGCATATGCTAAGGATCCTAGATTCCATAGCAGAGCTAAGCATATAGATATTAAATTTCACTTTGTGAGAAATTTAATAAAATATAAAGAACTGTGTATGAAACACATATCTACACGAGATATGGCCGCAGATCCAATGACTAAAGCATTACCTCGAGAAGTGTTCGAGAAACATGTCAAGTCACTGGGTTTACGACGGTTTCATTTGTAATCCAATTAGTTGGAATAAAGGGATTTTTGTTTGGCAATATGAGTTAAATGTGAAACATGTCGGACAAAGAAGTATCCCACTCACACGGGTGTTTACCTCAGTGGGAGTTAAGAAGTTGATTCCTGGCTGAGATGAGGCAGTTATTGGACATTCATAAGTGCATGTCCTATGGCGGAATGCCATCTTGCTTAAGAGCAAGTTTCCTTATGGGATGCAGGAATAAGTTGCTGCATTTGGATTTTCTACAATCCATATGATAAGATATAAGTGGAACTTATCATACTGTCTGTCCTATTAGCCTAGAGTTAAGCTAAGGCTGATACTCTAGTATGGTGTTAAATGACATGTGTTCCTTGAAAAAGGAAAGTACATCGTAACACGTGATCAGTATCATGTGTGCTACTCGACCACTAGATGGGATGAAAATGTTGAGTGATTTCACAATCCCTGGTGTGAGACCAATTTTCGAGAATTGTGATTCCCGAAACCTACCCTTAAGATCCTAAACGTATTCTGGAAGTATGATCCAGTGCTGCTAGCTTAGAAAGTTCATGAAAAGGTTATGGCATAGCGATTCGACCTGGCATGGCTGACCAGAAAAGCAGGCTGTATCATTATGAAAGGAATATAGTTAAGGGAGGAGGAACTCTGTTCATCACATTCTGAGTTTCGTGGTTTAAGTGCACCAATTGTATTGAAAAGTACAATAGTGAACCCGAATATAATTGTTTGAAATCACTGATGTGAACAATGGAATGTGACATGAGTCCTGGGGTAATAGCATACATTATACAAGAAGGTTGTCGAGATGCTACTATTCAAGTAGCCTGAGTGTCTGTGCTCTTGAATTTGGCTTAACATACTCGACGTGTGCTGGTCGCACGAAATCCTTTAAAGAAATCTGATAACTGTTGATCAAGGTCAATAATAATTGAGTGGGAGATGTTGGACCTTGGGCCCAATAGGCAATTATTATTGTGCCTAATTGGGCCCGGGCCCATTAGGCCCAAAAAGTTGGGTTGGATGGGCCGGTCAACCCGCGTTGACCGGCCCAAGCTACGCAAGCGCCACGTCAGCGTGACGTGGCGCTGACGCCACATGTGGCAGCCCACGTGGCACGTCCACATTGCGCCACGTGGTGCCACATGGCAAAGCTAGGCGTAGCCTTGCCATGCGGCGTGCCATGTGGCGGACATGTGGACCAAACACCACGTGGAGTGCCACGTGGCGCCACGCGGCGAAAAGCAATGACGGTATCTGGGGAATAAGCATGTGCCACGCGGCGAAGCTATGAGGTAGCTTTGCCACGTGGCGGACATGTGGCATGTGGCGACCCATGGCGTGCCACGTGGCGGATGTGTGGCTGTCCGAATTTCCCTATAAAAGGAGAAATCTGGCTGGACCAATTTATAACTTTTCCCACAACCACTCAATACAAAAGAAAAATTCCGGATCAGTTCCAGAATTTTAATCAGATTTTCGATTAAAGGAAATCTCGTGAAAATCGATTACGGATCCGTTCGAACGTGATCGTAATTCGACCAGCACGAAGAAGTTGTGGACCCGAGCCTGTGGACCTCTTACTTCAACAAGTAAGTGATTTATTATTAACGAATTAGTTTGTTAATTAAACGGGTTTAACACGTAATTACTCGTTAATTACGCGTCAAAACCGTCAGATATAATACTGTAATTAGAAAAAATATATATATTTCAGACCTACTAGTTGTTTCGTTATTAAGTTACACAAATTTTAGAAAGAAAAACAAACAAACACGACGAACACTATATATAGACTAGTGAGTATTTTCCCTCGACCAACCGCTTTTTACTTATAATATTCATAGTCAAGAGCTAGATTTTCCTAATATCTTATTTTTCATTCATTAGGTTTAAACCCATAAATCTAAATTTGTTACTACTTAGATCACCATCCAATTTTGACTACACTTGAAATCGTGAACCCGCCTTACCCTCCTCCCATCTCTATTAACAAATGTCTAAACTAATCATTACTTACCCGCCATTTATAGAACATCAACACCACCAACCACCCATCACAAACTAAAATCTCCCAAACAAATGTAATCCCACAAAACCAGACACCAAATTAAGAAAAAAGCCCAAAGTAAATCAGCTGAGACCAAACAGCACTTAATTTGGTGGTAATGGAAATATTAGGAACAACTTTGAGACACCAAAATGACATGCAATAAATAAATTCCTAGCTCCAATTACTTCCATTCCAAACAATTGGATTTTCTTTTCTTCTCTTTTCTTTATTGGAGTTTTGTTCTTGAAGTTCCTTCGTTTAATTTCCCCTTTTTTTTATTTGATAATCTCTGATCAATGGGGAAATTCAAAATGGAATTATCGGCTGCGGCCATCTTAATAGCGTGGTCAGCTATATTCCAGGGATTTACGGTGGGCGTTAATGGCGATTTTGATTACAAAGGGGCTCTAACGAGGTCCCTTATATTCCTCGAGGCACAAAGATCGGGTAAGCTCCCGCCGAACAATAGGCTGGCCTGGAGAGGGGATTCCGGCCTTGACGATGGTAAAGAAGCCAACGTGAGTTTATCGAATTTTATTGCATCTGCATTCTTAATAGTCGAACTAAATATTTCTTATATTCCGCATGCAATCGTCATTGAACTTTAATCAAAAAATTTACGGGGATATTATATAATTGTAGTAACATTGAAGTCGAATTTTGTTAGGTGGACCTCGTCGGAGGATACTATGACGCGGGGGACAATGTAAAATACGGGCTGCCGTTGGCTTTTACGGTCACCACCCTTGCATGGTCAACTCTACAATATCATAGGGAGATAGAAGCCGCCGGCGAGATGGAGAATGCCCGTGCAGGCATCAAATGGGGCACCGACTATCTCCTCAAGGCCAGCTCTAGAAAGAACCGTTTGTACGTCCAGGTAACTAATTATATAGATAACATATTGATCTCAATATAATCTGACATAAAAAATTTCTCTATGTTGAAAACATATAAGTGATTACCTTATATATAAATGTGAAGGTGGGTGACCCGAACAAGGATCACGAATGTTGGGTTAGGCCTGAGATAATGCAAACACCTAGAACTGTGTTGGAGATCGACGAAAACCAGCCCGGATCGGAGATAGCTGCGGAGACAGCAGCCGCTATGGCTGCTGCCTCCATAGTCTTCAGGCCTGTGAATCGTACCTATGCCCGTCGACTCCTCAACAAAGCCAAGCTGGTAAAATACGAGAATGACTAATCTAAAATTGAGCACGGCATGATGTTCATGATGTTATAAATGAACATACAATTATGTAGCTAATTTACCAACTTAATTGTGTTTTCAGCTGTTCCAATTCGCCAAATCTCACAAAGGAACGTACGATGGCGAATGCCCTTTCTATTGCTCCTTCTCCGGCTACAATGTAAATGCATGCCACTCTCACATTATTTTTCTTTGTTGTCTCACGATAAATTTTTGCACATTTACATGAAAATTTAATGTGAGAAATTAATTAATTAATTGTTGGAGGGATATAAATTTTTTAAATGAGCAAAAAATTTGAATACTTGAAAATTCGCAGGATGAACTTCTGTGGGCAGCAACTTGGTTGTACAAAGCCACAAAGAGGCCCGTTTACATGCAGTTTATCGAGGAAGAAGCCATTAACGGCGTCGTTGCCGAGTTTAGCTGGGACCTTAAATACGCTGGAGCTCAAGTAATCCTGTCCGAGGTTCGCAAATCTCTCTCTATCAACACTCCGTTAAAACTCACTCGCCAACGTGCAATAAAATCGGGGTCGATGTTATAAGCTAATTAAGAGCGGACGCTTGTCCTAATCGCAGATGTTTTTCGAGGGAAACAAGGAACTGGCTACTTACAAGAATGCGGCTGATAGCTACGTATGCTCTAATCTTCCTAATAGTCCTTACCATCAGATTTATCTTACTCCAGGTTTCACCCTCTCTCTCTCTTCCACATTAATATTATTATTAATTATATATTATACTCTTTTACGTAATATAAACATTTTATCCTCTCTGACATGATTTAATTGGAATTCATCAGGTGGAATGATTCACCTGAGAGATGGAGCCAACACCCAATACGTCACCGGTGCAGCTTTGTTGCTTAGCGTCTACAGCGACATTCTCGCCAAGTTCAACCAAAAGGTCACCTGTGGAAACCAACAATTTGGCCCATCCGATCTCATGAGTTTTGCTAAGCAACAGGTACAAGTCACTGACCCATCAAAATGTTACATCATTTGTGCACGAGTGCCATACGTCAGTAGTGCCGTTAAGTAATAGACATCGCCTAAAAATGATCAAAATATATCTAACTATCTAACAACAAATACTACTAGATAAGTAATATCTTTGACACTAAACCATTCGATCTGGTTCCATTTTCCAATCCCACCCAATCTTTTGTCCTGTCTAAAAATATTCTCGGAAAAAATGACTTCCCACATTTTTGTAAACAAAATATCTTAAAATTCTAAAATATTTTAATTTTTCACACGAATAAATTGAGCGAATAATTCACCAATTTCAACATGATATTTTCCGACACAAACAACAAAACGACGTGATCTTAACGAAATGACCGATGTGCAGATCGATTACTTGTTGGGGAACAACCCGCTGCAGAGGTCGTACATGGTGGGGTTCGGGAATAACTCACCAAAGCAGGCCCATCACAGAGGGGCCTCGGTGCCGGCGACCGCCCCGGAGTCAACCAGCTGCCCGATGAGCTTCGTGATGTGGTACAACAAGAACCAGCCCAACGTCAATGAGCTCACCGGAGCCATCGTCGGTGGGCCGGACCGCCTCGACTACTTCTCGGACCTCCGATGGGCCTCCGTCGGGACCGAGCCTTGCACCTATATTAATACCCTGGCCGTAGGCCCATTGGCTAAGCTAGCTTCCGGTGCTACTTAGACTATTTTTATATTTATGTTTTTCGATACCGATTAATTAATTAATTAATTAATTGGTTCCCTGTTATGGGACTCAATCGTTCTTTTTTCACGAGTCATTCGATTCCAGATATGTCACTTCTAAAAGTGAAAAAAAAATTACAATTGTTTTTCCATATATGGCTTGATATATTAAATTTTTAAAATTTTATTACGTTTGGCGGTGATAAGTGGTAACAGAAAAATAGAGGTAGAAGAAACCGTTGCAGAATGTATTGGTAGCACATGAACGCTCGACGCTCTTTTCCGCGTCGTGAAATTTTTCCTATTAAATTTTATGACGGGATGTTTTTAATGACACCGCAACTCTGCAATCTTATATTCATTAGTATGGGATATTGATCATGGAAAATTTTATTACGAGACACGGCCCCGGAGATAAAAAAGACAAGAAAACAATGAATACGATGAATAAATTATTTTATCTATGGGATGAAAAAGATCAAATAACAAAATTTGACAATTAGACCCTAATTAGGCATATATGTTAGTAATTATACGAATTTGGAATATAAAGTTTATATAGTCCAATATTCTTATTTTGTTATCATATTGATGTTATATAAAATTTTACTTATCAAAAAAACGTACGAGATATTTCAACACATCTAGGAAACCGTTGCAGATAATGCTCATTTCTTTTATTTTTTAATAGGAAGCCCCATATCTGATAAATATTTGGGTCAATTTCCGAGTCAAACTTTGAACCCTACTATCTCTTTATTACAACGTGTGTCTGAACATGGAGCTGTCCCTTTTCTTCCGGGAAGGTAAGAGAAGCCGATGAGTCATTGCCACGTAACTTCCGAAGATCTTAGACTGGGAATTGGATCGGGATGAGCTTTTCTGCTGACACGTGGCAGCAGAATATTCGAATATTCTAATGGGCCTGGGCCTGGCCCCATACGCGTGGTCCCCGCCCCATGTAGTTGGTAGTTTAATCAGAATTCACTAAGACGGAATCATGGGCATTTTCCACATTTTACCTAAAAAATTGACAACAGTAGAACACGCAATATATGATGATACAGCAAAGGACATATAGTGATGCAATAAACAACATACAATAGTACTTCTGCGTTAGACAATGTTGCAATATTCGGTATACAATACTACAACTTGAAACATAGAATGGTATTTTGGTGCCAGCTCAACAGTGTAACATAATTTAAATATAAAATTTCAAAATCATCCCTATGTAATTTATGATATTATAAATTTGTATCACAGGACCCCTTTCACATTGTCTAAACTATGCTGGTGGCCCCTAGCAGTCATTCCAGGCCCACCGGGGAGCTAGCTTAGGCTTTCACTAGTTTTGTTAGAACACTCGCATACTGAACCGATCAGTAATACAATGTTGAGCACAATAAAATTTGTAAAATTTTCAATAAATATTTGAAAATGATATGTTTCTAAGAATTTAAACTCTTTTTTTTTTGTGAAAACTAAGAATTTAAACTCAATACTTGTGGATTAAAATAGAACAATCTAATAACCATGTGATATGCGTTTGTTGATAGGTTTGGGTTAGCTTTAGGTGTTGTCTTTGAGTCGCCAAGCCGCAATCATTAAATGCCAAATTGTGTCTATTTTAATTAGAAATTTTAAGTTAAAATTTTGAGAATATAATGAGTTACAACATTAAACAACAATCTTTTTAAACAGAACTAAAAAAAATGCAGATTTTACTGACCTTTTTTATTTTTTAGAAAATTAGAAATTTTTCCATACGTTGTTCAAATAAATGTGCGAGAAATATACATTTATAGAGGCTGTTTTTTTTTCATATCTTAGTTGTGGATTATTTATTTTATTAAATGCCGTTGCCCTATTAAGCAGGTTCCACGTGCTTTTTTTAGTAGCCACTTTTGAGTAAATACCAAGTAGCTTAATTTGTTGGTGCGATCTGTATCACAATAATTCAACACTTGCATCCCATTTCCCAGAAATTATCGCAAGAGTTAACGCAATATATGTTGACAAGATAATATATTTTTCACCTCTAATGAAAATAGCAAGAATCATCCGACAACAGCTTAGATGAAATAATGATAAAATATTTCTAAATTAATTTAAAAAAATCGAAATTGATAACTTGAAAAATATATTAATATTAAATAGGGCAAATTATCCTTACATTCCTGTACTTTGGTCAGCCTCCCCCTAGGGTCCCTGGATTTTGGAAAATGATTGTCCCGTCCCTAAGTTTTGATGATAATAGACTCTCGGGTCCCTGGTACCGGAATATTCCATATTCTCCGGCGAACCCTCACTTGAAAAGACTAAAATGCCCCTCCCACTTAAAAATAAAAAGTCATCTCTCTTTTCACCTTCTTCCCCAATTTATCTTCAACCTCCAAACAAAAGATTTAGATAAAAATGAAAGCTTAATCAAATTTCTTCAATCAATCAAAATCAAAGTTCATGTTCTCTGTACCAAGTTCATATTCTTTTTTTCCTAGTTCTCTGTACCAAGTCCTTGCCTCCACCAGCTACCGTCCCAGATCTCTGACAACTCCATCGCCACCTCGGACCTCATCTTCGACACCCTCTCGCTTGAAATCCTAACCCTGCTCGCCCCGTCGGACTCCTCTTTCTTCACCCTTGACATGACCCTGCCCCATCCAACATCGCCAAGCCGAAGATCAACGCCGTCATCGCGTCCCCCAATGCGCTGAAGCTTGAGAAGTTCGGGATCGAGAGGCAGCTCCTCGCGACCATAAACAGACTCGGCCCCAAGACAACGAAGGCCATGTCGTTAAAAGATCTCTCACTCAAGACAATGAATGAATGAACGTGGACCAAATCGAGGACGTCGAGCTCCAGGAGAGGGACCAAGGCGCGACATCATGATAGAGGGGTGATAACGACGGTGACCAGCAGCCCACACGCGACGATCAACATAGACGACGAGCGGTCGACGAGAGGTGACCATCCTAGCGATTCACTATCATGGGCAAGGGTTACAGTTGGGTTAGGTGGATGGATGGGGGAGTTGGCGAGGGGGAACCGCCACTGGGTGAAGCTCTAGGAGGTGGAGGCGGGGGCGGGGACGGAGGAGGAGGAGAGGTGGAGAGTGGGAAGGGTGGTGGGTTGGTGGCGGTGGGGCTGAGGATAGTTTGGGGGCAGTGGCGGAAGAGCCCACATGTGGAGAAGAGTGGGGTTTTGAGCTTTGGGTCAGTGATGATGGTTGGAAGCTCGGTAGCGACGAAGACGAAGACAAATACGACGTCATCTCGGACTACTACGGTTTCTTGAATGAGGATCGTGATAATAGCTCGTTAAACGAAATCTTAATTTTCTCTAATTAATTTTGATTTTCACTAAAAAAAAGTTAGGATTTGTGATTGGGTTTTAGTTTTAGTTAAAAGTTAGAGGAAGAAGATGAAGTGGGAAAATACGAGTTTTTTTTAGTGGGAGGAGTATTTTGGTCATTTCAAGTGGGGGTTCGCCGGAGAAAAAGGAATATTCCTGCTCCAGGGACCCGAGAGTCTATTATCATCAAAACTTAGGGACGGTTGTGGGAGACTTCAATGCCATCACCATGTTGGAGGAGCGTAAAGGAGGTTCCGGCAAGCTCCAATTACAGGATCACAGGTTGGCCAGCTGGATAAATAGACAGAGTTTAATTGATTTAGGCTATTTTGGTTCCCCGTTTACTTGGTCAAGGAGTTCGGGCCACGGTGGTCGGGTGTCCAAACGCCTTGACAGAGCTCTCTGTAATGATAACTGGAGGGGGCATTGGCCCGAAGGAAAGGTCCACCACCTCGCTCGCTTCCAATCGGATCACTCTCCCTTGCTGGTGCACTTCTCAGACCAGGATTATGGCTGTAGAGCAAGGCGACCATTTCGCTTCCAAGCGGCATGGCTATCCCATCCCAGCTTTTCTCGGGTGGTTAAAGCGAAGTGGAACCCGAACAAAGAGATCGAGGAGGCCCTAGAGGAGCTCAAGACTGAGTTAAAAGATTGGAACGTTAAAGTCTTCGGGAATATTGAGCGAAGAAAGAAGAGATTGTATGCTAGACTTTGTGGCCTTCAGAAAGCCATCGATCAGAGACCTAATAAAGGGCTGGAGGCGCTGGACAGTAAGCTACGGCAGGACCTGGATCAAGTTCTGCAGCAGGAAGAAACCATCTGGCTCCAAAAGTCCCGTGAGAAATGGGTTACCAACGGAGATAGGAACACCAAGTTCTTCCACACTACCACGATCGTAAGGAGAAGGGGGAACAAGATTGAGCGACTCAAGGATGCGGCCGGGGACTGGCTGGATTCTAGTACGGACCTTGAACGGCTGGCGGTAGACTTTTATAAGACTCTTTATAAGGCTGAACCAGGCACCCGAGATAATAATCTCCCTAAGGGTTTTTTCTCGGGTTAGACAGCTAAGGAACTTAGCCTGGTTTCGAGACCGGTATCCCTGAAAGAGATCAGAGAAGCTTTATTCAGTATGGCCCCTATTAAGGCCCCGGGGGTGGATGGATTCCAAGCTATTTTCTTCCAAAGATGTTGGGGGGTAGTCAAACCCTCTCTCCAGAACTACATTACCCGAGCCTTTGAAACCTGCACCATCACTCCTAGCCTGAACGATACCCTGCTGGTCCTTGTACCCAAGATTCCTTCTCCCGAAACCCTCCAACAAATGAGACCCATAAGCCTTTGCAATGTACCTTATAAGCTCCTTACCAAAATTATTGTCTCCAGGCTAAGAACCAAGCTTCCGGAACTGATTTCTCCTGCCCAAGGAAGTTTTGTCCCTGGGCGACAGATTTCTGATAATGTTGTTGTTTTGCAGGAAGTCATACATTCAATGAGACGTAAGCGTGGTGCCAAAGGTTGGATGGCTATTAAACTTGACCTCGAGAAGGCCTATGACAGACTAAGCTGGGAATTTATCAAGGAGACCATTTGTGATGCAGGGCTGCCAAGAAACCTAATTTGTTTGATCATGAGTTGTGTGACAGGTTCTTCGATGAGAGTTATGTGGAATGGAGAAATGACAAACCCCTTTACTCCATCGCGAGGCCTCAGACAAGGAGACCCGCTCTCCCCGTATATTTTTATCTTATGCATGGAGAGATTAGCTCACTGGATTTTGCAGGCTACTCGGAGGAAGGAATGGAAACCGATTCGCCTCACTAGACAAGGCCCAGAAGTAACACACCTATTCTTTGCGGATGACGTTGTTTTGTTCGCAAAGGCCACTCTTGAACAGGTCAACCTCATCAAACATGGCCTGGAGATCTTCTGTAGTGCCTCGGGCCAAAAAGTGAGTGAAGCCAAATCAAGAGTGTTTTTCTCCTCCAACATACCTTCGGAGAAAGGGAAACTTCTCAGTGATCGTCTAGGCATCATGGCTACGAAGGATCTCGGGAAGTACTTGGGTATTCCTACTCTTCATGATCGCATAAACAAAGATACTTTTCAGTATCTATTAGACAAGGCTCAGGCAAGACTTGCGGGGTGGAGAGCCAAACAACTTACCTTGGCCGGAAGAGTCACGCTTACCAGATCCATTCTTTCCACTCTCCCCTTTTACGCCATGCAGGTAATCTCACTCCCATTGGGCGTGTGTGAGAAGCTTGATAGAATTTGTCGAGATTTTATTTGGGGTGATTCCCTAGAGAGCAAGCATGTCCACCTTGTGAATTGGCACGAAGTGTGCAAACCAAAGGGGAAAGGAGGCTTGGGAATTAGGAGTGCTAGAAATGCTAACACTGCCCTGATAATGAAACTCGGCTGGCGCTATGCCACCGATCCGAATACGTTGTGGGCCCAAATCCTGTCTAAGAAGTACTCGAAAGAGCTGCAGTTTCCAAGAGTCAAAGAAGGCTGCTCTAAGCCTTCGGCGATCTGGTCCGGGCTTCTGAAAATTGCAGCCCAATTAGAACAAGGCCTCAGATGGTCGATTGGCGATGGCCAGCGTGTCTATTTTTGGACGGATGAGTGGCTGCCAGGGACACACGCCCTTGCAAATAGCCTAACTAGCTCTATCCCATCTGCCGTGCTTCAAGCCAAGGTCAAAGATTACTGGTGTTATGAGTCAGGATGGAAATGGGATATTCTAGATAACTTATTGCCCGAGGATATCAAACAAAAGATGCTAGCTGTAGTAGTGGATTTCCCCGGCCTAACCTCAGACTCTTTCTCCTGGATCCATTCGGGCTCAGGGGAGTTCTCGACCAAGTCTGCTTATCTAGCTATTATGGGCAACCCTACAGTGAGCTCCAATTCGGTGACCACCTGGGAACACCTCTGGAAGCTGAAGATCCCTGAGAAGCTGAGGACTTTTCTTTGGACCTGCCTTAAAGGGCGCATCATGACTAATAGGGAAAGATACAGGCGCAAGTTTGGAGCTCACCCCTACTGTGCGCACTGTAAGTACAAGGTGGAGTCGATTCTCCATGTGCTAAGAGATTGTCCGAAAGCCAAGTTAGTGTGGTATCTTCTCCTCCCTGCAGAGGGACGTAATCTATTCTTCTCTCTGGATATCCAAGCCTGGTTTTGCGAGAATATTATGTGCATGGTGAAACTGGGAACAGATACTCCTTGGAACACTCTGTTTGCTTCCACTTGTTGGTGGTTATGGCGCTGGCGAAATAACATAGTTTTTGGCAAAGAGGACATCCCACCGGACAGGGCTGGTTTCATTCGCCTCCAGGCTATCGAGTTCACTACAGCCTGGTACAACGTCATGACCAAACCTGCGGGGCAATCCAATTCAACTGTCATCCCCGGTACCTGGAATCCCCCGAATGCAGGCTCCTTCAAGCTAAATACTGATGGCTGCTCAAAAGGCAACCCAGGCCGAGCAGGCTGTGGTGGAGTTCTCAGAGACTCGAAAGGTAACTGGTGCATGGGGTTTGTCCAAAACTCAGGCCACTGCGATGCGATTACCTCTGAGATCTGGGGCTTGTGGAGAGGCCTCCAGATGGTTGTTGCAGGTGAATTCAGGCAAGTCGTTGTAGAGACTGATTCCCAGGTAGCTTTCAAGTACCTATCCAAGGGGGTTGAGAGTGGTAATCCACTAGCCGTCCTTGTGAGTAAATGTCAGGACCTCATCCGCCACCATGGGCATGTCGAGGTTCACTGTTGTGGTCGTGAAGCCAACAAAGTAGCGGACTGGCTGTCTAACTTTGCTCTCAGCCATCCAAGTGGTTTTCACGTTTTAGGAAATCCACCTGTCGGTTGTATTTCCCTTTTGTCTCAGGATATTCGGGACGCTTTCTCTTGTAATCCTTCTGTTATTTAATGCATGAGCGCCTAGCACTCACCTTCTCCACCAAAAAAAAAAATCAAAACTTAGGGACGGGACAATCATTTTCCAAAATCCAGGGACCCTATGGGGAGGCTGACCAAAGTACATGGATGTGAGGGTAATTTGCCCTATTAAATAATAGTCATCTCGAAAAACCTTATCCCCTCCAAATCGAAGGGAGGCAGTTCCTTGTACACCACGATAAACTAAATCTACTCAAAATCCAAAACGGAGAGACAACAAAATTTGGGGCATTTATTCCCTGTCACCTTACCCATTTATCTAACGCTGGATTGGGTCTACAACGTACAACTCCTTTAATATCGTGCAATTTACACCCAATTAATTTCACCTTCCAAGAATCTTATCTTGTGACAGCCGGAAAAGCCGACTTGTGAAAAAAAAATACAAACGATTCAATCAAAATAAAACGGATAAATATTTGGCATTAACAAACTACACCGCCTGAGAGGAAACTCCTCTTATTTAGGGGCCAAGGCCTTTTTTTTGGACCATTTAGACTAATTTTTTTTTGTTGTAAATAAGTTTAGAAAATAGAGATAAAAATTAAAAAAAGTGCGTGTGTGGCAAGAGATGCAAATAGATCACCAACATGTCATTGTCAGTAACCAGATATGCTATTATCACAACTGGGACATATTATTATCAGAATCGAGACATGTCATTATCGGTACTTTCAATAGGGTTACTCCGGACCCAATCCACACACCTTATTTTGATATTTACCGATCTATCAAATTCAACTTCGAACTGATGATAACGCTCTTTCAACTCTTACATTTTTAACAGTTCAATAAAATTAATTAATTTTTTTTCCATTGATCTGAATATAAACTTTTTGTCGATAAATAAATATTATCTTATCCAATCAGGATTGATTATCTTACTAATAAAACAAAGGTTGTTGGTTGTGGCCCAATTAAAATAAGAGCCGCGGAAACACAAATGGTCGAATATTCGGACAGGCAGTGAGTGGATAAGGATAAGACCGCACCTTTTCTCTTTTACTTTTTCCTCTTTCGTTTTCTTCCTTTTAATTTACGTGTTTATTTCCATCCCTTCGGTTCACGCCCTTGTATAAATCAATCGGACACATTGCCCCCCCCCCCCCCTCTCTCTCTCTCTATCTCGTGTACTACTTTTTTTGTCCTCCTTTGTAAAATCTGAAGAAGAGAAGAGAAGAAGCAACTTTAACTTTTGTTGTTATTTATCTGGAAAAATGATCGAGATGGAGGAGCCGTCGGAGTTTGCCGGCCGGGGAGGGGTTGCATGCGCGCCGGCCGGGGGTCGGAGCTCGATATTTGAGTCTCCGGCGGAGTCGTCGACGACGGAGTCGTCGTCGTCGATCGGGAACAACAGCGATCTATCGGCGACGGATGATGACGATGGGGAGAATGAAGAGGTCCAGAGTGCTTATAAAGGAGCTTTGGATTCAATGGATGCGTTGGAGGAGGTTCTTCCTATTAGGTAAACCTACCTTAGTTAAAGCTCCGATCTTTAATGTTTAATTGCTTTCTAATTTTGTGTTAATCCATGGGTTAATTTAATTGGGTTTTTGATCTGGGTTTGGTTATGATTTGGTTTTTTTGTTTGTTTGTTTGTTTGTTTGTTTGAGGGGGGATTGGACCACCCGAGATCAAGATTCTGACCTAACAAATTTGGTTCTGAACTTTTTTTGCAGGAGAGGGATATCGAATTTCTATAACGGAAAATCCAAGTCCTTTACGAGCTTGGCCGAGGCAACTTGTTCTTCTTCTGTTAAAGAAATTGTGAAGCCGGAGAATGCCTACTCTAGGAGACGGAGGAACTTGCTTGCATTTAACCATGTGTGGGACAGAAGCAAGGGCGGCTTCCCCTGCCAGAGGAGTAATGGGATCTCGAAGAGGCCGTTGATTAGCTCCAGCAGGAGTCATTTGGCTCTTGCAGTTGCCATGAGCAGCTCAGAAAGCATCAGCAGCAGTGGCAGCGAGGATTCCTGCTCGGTCCAGTCTCCTCCCAGGCTACCGCCCCTGCATCCTCGTTCACGGGCTTCGCATAATAACTTGGCGTCGTTCCATTCCCAGCAGCAGCAGCAGCAGCAGGATCTCTCCCCTTGGCGATCCTTCTCGGTGGTTGATTTGCATCAATGTGCCGTCCCTACTAACGCAGAAGACCACTGATCAACTCCCTTTTGTTTCATCATCAGCTGACAGTCTATTAGGGGGTTTGGATCCCACCATTTCAACCCCCACCCCACATTCCCCCACACATTCCCCTTCTTGTTTGTTGATGCCTTGGCACGTCTGTATATTGCCTTGCCGGTATCAACTCTTTATTCGGAATGGATAAATATATCAACCAGAGTAGTAGTGTCAATATATCTAGTTTGAAGCAAAACGTAATATATCCTGAAATATGGAAGAAAGAATCAGGAATAACTTACCGTTCCGACGGATAGATCTCAAAGCCAAAGCAAAATTTCAACTCAGTTAAGGTGAACCGAAGCTGGTCGGTTCAAGTCAGTAGGTAGGAATTTCGAGTTCAAGCATCCAGAATCACGAGTGCTGTGTACAATAAGTAGTTTCGAGTTTAAGCATTTCTCCTACACAACCAAACAGCCAGTGCTATGTACAAGGGGGCGCCAACGGTGCCGAAAACAACTGGCTGAGTGGTCTGATTGTCAAAATATACATACTAGAACAAAGAAAGAATGAACTCTAAATGCAGTCGTGATTCTTGACCTACAACCAATTTCCCACTTTTAGCAGCTAAACCACCTAGGTATACTTTAAGGGTGAAAATAAATAATCTTCCCCGAATATGTTTAACATTGAATTGTTGACAGAGTATCAAAGGAACCGGGTACTGTATCTTCTACGGTCATCCCTTGATATTTCTTCCATCTTCTGTTGGACGAGACGAGATTCTTGCACGCGGATTATGACATTCCATCACAATGCGGTAATCATGCAGCTCGAATCATTGTTTACTTCTCTGGCGGGACAAGAAACTGAGCGCAAGGATTATCAACCAAGGGCTTTGGAAGTTCAATGTCTGACGGATCTATTGTCGGGATAGCCATATCTATATCCTCGGTGGAGAATGGAATGCTGCATCAGGAAGAATTGAACATGAAGACATGATCTTAATCACCACAAATGGAGAAAAATATTGTGCAATAATCTCTGACAAATTTACTCATAGAAAAATCATGATAATTGGTGACTTCCCATACTTTTTTACCAAATCTATTTAGCAAAGGGATGAGCTCGTCATCCACCTCTGTTTATCACCGCACAGAGCATTTCGACTAAAATTCTACATGTGTTCCTGAAATTTTACCTTAATATGACAACAGATTACCCGCACTGTTCTCTCCGTGACCTCGAGAGAATTTCTACGTATGGCAGCACTAAAGAGGCGAGTAGGTGGTTAGGACCTCCCAGGACTTTCGGCAAACTGACAAGCGTCTACTAATTTATGGATTTTATCTTATTGTCATGGAGACGGGATGTGAAGACGAGAAACTCACACAGATGTGATTTATGGCAGTCCATTCAAAACTTGCTCGCATCCTTAACAAAAGAAACTTACTTTCATGCAGAAAAGTTGCCGAAGAAGAAGATGAAAAAACACACCTTAAATCATCATCCAACAAAAAGGAGTTTGAGGTCAGGTTTTGATTATCTCTATCCAACATCTCCCGCATCTCAGAGACCACCTGTCCGCGGTTATTTTTAGAAACTTAAAGAACATTAATTGAATTCAGAAACAACCAAGATCCAAAAGTTGCAACTTGCCTCGTTCGAGACACTCATAGTGCCATATTTATCATCCCAGTACATGGTACTTATGCGATATATTTGCCGAACTGTGAGTGCCTGACAACCAGTCATGATTCCAGCCAAGTGTGAAGACCACATCTTAAAAGTTCTTGACATGGAAAATAAATTCAACAAACAATAAGCAAAGAAGATCAAACCGGACAAAGATCTTGCATAATTTCTTCCAGGGACTTTTTCCTCTTCTGATGTATAACCTAATCCCGTCACAACAATGCATCAGGAAGTTGGATTGTTGTGGAAGTTCATAAATTGTGAAGTGGGAAAAAGAAAAGGCAATTACCAAAAATCCCACAGCTTGTCTGATATAATTTAGTTCATGCCAAGATGTTCCTGCAAACTGTATTGCATCCTAATTTAGACAAATGAAATTAAGATTCAGCTGCAAAATTTTACCAGAAAACATATGATAGTTTACCTCCTCACTTGCACCGACTATCCATTTCTCTAGTTCTGCAAGACCTGATTTCACGTATTCTCCATTCGAAAAGGTGCAACATTCACGTCGCAATAGAAGGCTAATATGACAGTCAAATCAAGAAACATGAGCACAGGGACAAATGTCATGTGATTGACCAATTTTTATTTTAAATCATAGCCACCCACCTATTGAAAAGCGAGATATTGATGAAAGAGAAAACCTGTGTGATCAGCTTGCGAATAAAAAATGACGGCACCTAAATAATATGTTTTCAGGTTAGTACAAGAGATGATGGAAAAAATAATATCTCACAAACCAACCCCATAGCTTGTGAAAATGCGAAGCAAAATATGAGGAGTAATTGCCGCTCGGCAAGTAGCAAACCTACCAAGTACAGAGGCCAACCAAGTCAAAAACTGAGGAAAAAGGAACACAGACGGAATAAGCTTACGCACATGATTCTCCCGGAGGCGATTCATAAGAGAATCCAAAAACTTGATGATATTTTCCCAGGGACTATTAGGTGCTTGCTGATGAATGCCACTAGGTGATCTAGATGATTTTCCAGCATTTCTCACAATTTTAGGTGCCTTTCAATATCCAAACAGAAAGGTAGTGAGGCAACAGAATCATCAAAAAAGGCATACATAAACTGTCAGTAGCAGCACTATATCCTTGTGAACCTCTTTATCTTTAACTAGGCAACCTGTATGCGGTTTAATGAGGAAATGGGAAGCATGAGCATTCAAGGAGTGCCATGCAAATAACAAGAAGCATACTTTCACAATACACAGGCTCATCTTTTATAACAGTAAAAGTGTTTTAAACTTTCGTCAAACCCCAGAAACAAAAAAGTCTGTTCCAAGCAACCGCCCTAAATGCAGACCAATGTCTGTTGTATTTGTACATGCAAATGAAATAATCAGAAACCATGAAAAAGAAAAACGACAGAGAAGTTACGAACAGACAATCACCTGAATGCATTGTCCCAGAAGCGGTGAAAGTTCTTTCTTCAGGTTGTCCCTAATTAAGCCAAAGATCTTTTCTACGCAAGCAGTTAATTGCTGCTTAAACAAAATGGCTGGATATCTTGCTTCTAAATGAGACAATCCATCATCAAATCCACCATATTTGAATGGAGATTTCAAACCCTGAAAAATAGGTGACTCCAAATCAGTAGAACCAAGTCATACGGCTACCACTAGAACCGACTCGTACTGGAATCATGATCAGGTACTTGACAAAGGAAGAATCGGTTCCAGCTAATAATTTAAATAGTTTCTGGTCTAAGGAGGTTGTGCATAAAACTTGGCCTTTGCTCAGATGGGAAGATAATAGTGGTAGCAAGAAGCTGGAAAGTTGCAAGAACATAGCATACATGTATTACTCTTCCAGGAAAGCCAGATGATGTTAAACGCTGACCAGTGGCGGCCAAAAACCCATTCGACCGCAAGTTCCTTTGAAGAAGACAAAGGAGTGCTGAGGTGTTTGACAGCCAATAGGGTAAGGTGATATTCTCATCGCCAACCTGAAATAGTTATGAACAACAAAGTTGACCCAATAAATAAAAGTTTGCCACTAAACCTTGAGTCTCTGGGAGGCAACAGAGGTTGCACCAAAAGAGTAACAAGTGACGACGATTAAAGATAACCTTGCTTGCATCAGCACGAGGCTTAACATAGTCAAACAGACCTTCTATTTAGCATTTGAGAAACAGAGAGTTGGGTAAGAGTCACAAAGTGAAGGGGCAAATGGATAACAAAAAGTTGAAATCAGAACTCCACAAACAAAGACTTAAAATCTTTCAAAAACAACAGACTTGAAGCAAAGAGGAAACTCTGCGATTTCTATTCTCTTTTCTTCTGGGGGCAGGGGGATGGGGATTAAGGTCTAGGGAGGGCATTATTCTCATGCAAAGAAAATAGCAACAATGCTCACCTTCAACACATCGTTAATTCCTTCAATTATGTAGTCAAAAATAGTGGTGCGCTCAGATTCGAAAGCATGCCAGCGGATAAGACATCTGTAAATGATGCAAGCAGCCAGTGGTTTACCATTTGCAAACCCAAGACTTTCCTTGATGCACTTAGAGAGGAATTCATAGCTCTCCTACAAAAGTATTAAAATTCTGAGTTTAAAAACACTAGACAGAAGGAAGGCATAACCATGCTGATAACCAGCGTAATTGGATAGCAAATCCCAGGGGAGATTAGTTAGTCAAACAGAATATATGCAAGCAACAAGATCACCTGTTGCTTTTCTGAAGTCAATTTTGGCCGACGAGATTCTGACAAGCCAAGAGAAAAAGGTACCGTGAGTTTGGTAGGTGTAGGTGTTTCCTGCATTGCAAACATGAATGATTTAGTGTATGCACAGGAACTAAACAGAATGAGGTAGTTGGAAGAGTAGCTTACAAATGACAGTTTCTTTTCAGTGTTTGCAACGGCCAGTATGCCAGAATACTTCTGTTTGCACAATGCAAAAACCATTAGAGAACATATGCAACGTTTTAATGTAAAAGCGAAATGCAGTATTATCTAAAAGCAAAGCATGATAAATCTTAACATCAAAGGCTAAAAAATTTCATATATATGTTATCTGGCAAGCATGCATTGTCAATGCCAGAACTTCTGTAAGTAATTATGATGCCCCTTGGTACTTACTTCGGAGAGTGCCTTCATTGTACTAGATCGAGTACCCTTGGGAGAGAAATTCAATGCCTTTTGACGAAGGACATGATTCTCATCCTCTAGATGTGAAAGCTTCTCCTCAAAGCTATGACAACAGTAACAAAATGTATCAAGCAAACAATACTGACACGGATTCTAGATCCAATAGCAGAAATGTGTAGCTTTTCAAGTGATAATGAAGCTATGGATTTTCTTTCATGTACTAATGGAAAGAAATCTAGTTTCTCTATAAAAGTGGGATTTATTCCTCATGCTAATGTAAATACATCGAACTTCTCTATGAAAATCCTGCAAGGAAAAATCATGAAAAAGCCCACCAACATTCCAGTGTATATTGTGAAAGAGACTCGATGAGAGTCATAACTGCAAGCAGCCCTTTGACTAGTCAAAAATTTCTACACTGCCATACACTTCAAGTTTAATTCCAGACTCCCCTGTCTAAATTGAGAGTAGAAATGCACATGTAGGGAGATAACAAGTTCGTGATTTCTTCCCATCTCAGAAATAGCTTCTCCAACAAACCTGTGAACATTTTGTTGAAGCTTTGTGCACTTATCTTCGACATCTTTCAGTTTCTTGATAGTATCATTGTTATTATTATGAGCCCTTGATAGCTCAAGCTCCAGTGTTTGATTCTTCTTAGCCAATGTATCCAAAGAACCCTGAACCACCAAATAAAGTTAAAGTTCACTTCCTATGAACGGAAATAAAGGGTTGATGTTGCATTAGACTCCTTGTCCCTTGAAAGTGATAGCAATTGAGATGCTATTTTAACAACAAGAACATGGCAAATGACCACCACATGTAACGGTAACCAGAGCAACATGAACAGATTGATCCATTTTCAAACGTCCGCAGTCATTCAAATAAGGAAAGAATCAAGACAGGTAAGGGCTGAAATGATAAAGCACAATATGGCTTGTATTGCATTTTCCAGAAAAAGGCAGCAAAACCAAGTCAGTGCTGGCTTTGCAGCCAATAACTATCATTAGAATTCTGCAATAATAAAGAAAGCAATAGCATTGCATACAATGATCTTCTCTGAACGATAAATAAAATGACTCGAGTTGAACACATAAGGCTAAATATCCATCATAAGTGATCAAAAATGTATAGTTTTGCAAGTAATTCACGTGAAGAGATTAAATAAGCTAGAATAATGAACAGCGATAAGTTACCTTCAACAAAGCATTCTCTCTTCTCAATTCAGCCATTGCAGCAAATTCTCTGACCAAAGATGAATTCTCTTTGACTGATAATTCCAGTTGGTTTTGCAGGACTGCGTTCTTGTCGCATTCGTTGATCGTGGCCAACTTAGCAGCATCTAACTCGAGTCTTAAAGATTCCAACATTTTTTTAAGCCTGGTAACCTCCACCGACTTGGCCTCTTCACTAGAGAGCTGCATAAACAAAAGACAAAAATACGGGGACAAGTAATTCTTAGGATCAAGGCGCGATTGTGACGGCAAATATATGTCAAGAGAAACAAAATGACTGAATATTTACAGCTCGGATCCAGATGAAACCGAAGCAAACAAAACAGTTAATTAGTTGCTTTCTCAAAAAAGGGAGGGATAGAACAACAATCATAATCCAACAAAAAGTTCTTACCCGCATGCGTTTCTCAAAATGCAACCGCCAGGTGACATCCTCTAACTGTTTTTCAAGCTTAGTCTTAGCTACACGCAGAGCACCAGCTTCATTAGCCTCCTGTGGAAGTGAAAAGAAAAAGTCTATGAGAAACCAAAAAAAAATCCATTTAATGAAGCAAATCAAGCAGAATAGCATAAAGAGTGATTCCTACTTGCTTAAGCCTTCTTAATTCCCTTTTAGCCAGCTTCTGCCTCCAGCGACATTGTATAGCAATGATCGACGCTTGATGATGACGTAAAGCTAAACGGAACTTGTACATACGCCAACGGGCCTATAACATTGCCATTTTGAAAATGGAATTAATGTCCACGGATATTAGAAAACGTATCGGCAGTGATATGTTCTCTGTCATGCAGAGTACAATGGCATGCCTATATGATCCATATAGCCTACCCCATGTGTAAAGCTCAATAGTAGTTTGTGTCGGTGAAGATCTCAGGGCGATAATATCAAAGATGATTAATTAAGAGGCTTTTGTACCACTATTTCACTAAAGCATCAGTCAAATCTAATGTAGTTAGATACTCAGGACTCACACAGAAGTTGTACAAACATAGGAAGTGGATTGCTGAGGAAGATTTGCAAAGCAATTCCCCTCCTATGCCGTAAAGTTACCATGGAACACAATGACATCCAGTTTCAGGAAAAATTAAGACAGCAGTTCCACAACTGAGAAGTACCTGAATTAAAGTAGCAGCTCTAAGCTTCTTTTCATCTATAAACTTTTGGCGAACCAAGAAACCTCTTATATCTGATTGAATGAAAATGGCAGCTGAAAGCGTTTCGTAATATGCACGTCTTGAAAGCCACATCCTAGTATTCTTTTGGATTAAGACTGCAGCCGCAGCTTCTCGTTTTGAAACATAAATTTTCCGGGCAAGGCATCCTGCAAATTCCGCAACTTGTAAGGGCTAAAGCAAAAATGAAATTGTACCAAGTAAAGGGAATACTCATTAGCCTTTGACTGGAGTTGGTCAATGCCATTTATCACAAAGTACACAAACTTTGAGGAAAAATGAGTGCTACATGGGATACAGAAAATGTTGATTGAGGTGGGCTCTGGATCTAGTTGACTTCCAGTAAATTGCAGACAATTTGGGTGTACAATGAGATCAAAACAATCAAAAGTAGAGGAAAAATTTTGCTTGGCAAAAATCAAGTGGAACGGAACAAAACCATATGGCTCTTAGTACTTGATAACAAGAGCGAGGTCGCTAGAATTGGTAATTAGTAATTACAGCATGATTGGTAACTAAAAGGTGACACGGGGCTTTAATGAAATGCCGATACCCTTTCCTGACTTCAAAATTTTGTAAATCCTCACAATCTTGTACAGCATACAGAATCCCAAAGAACCAAGGATCTAATGTCAACCTCTTAATATTACAACAGAAGGCTACTGCATTGAAAAAATACATCTTGACAGCCTGGAAATTTGAAGAGAAAAAAATTTGAAACGAAGTGGAGTGCCATGACCAAGTAACGCAAACCTCTGCAATATGATTGAAGTTCAACTGCAGTAGCTCGGATAAGGACATAATCTCGGCGTGCAACAAATGTATGAAAGCGGTGCTGGATGCATTTTGCAGCATGGTCCAAAACCTCAGCCCGTCGAGAGTCTAAAGTTCCAATCTGACCAGCCCTGAGAAACACTTTTGTCCTTCCCAACTGCAAAGGAGAAGCATATAAAATAAGCAATTTGAGATGATATTGATACAAGAATCAAGTAATTTGAAGACTTCTAGAAAAACAGCATTTTAAAAGTCCAAGCATGCCAAGTTAAGACCTGAAAGTTCTCAAGTTTTAGCTTTTGCAGAATCTTCTCACTCAAAGTCCTTTCATCATAACTGTAATGGTCAAAATTAAGAACAGAGTTAGTAGAAAAGGTGTGAAAGCAACCGCCAGTATGGACAGAACTATTGGACAGCACGAACCATTTCACAAGGACCACTAGTGCAGATGCTAACTGATACAGCAAGTAATACTCATCATTCACCCTTTCATATAACATAATGACTAAAGAACACAGCAGTTCGAGATATACAGTGACAAGAAGCCCCACGAATCTTATCCACTCCAGAGAATGGATGGCTGGGGAAAAGAATAAAAGGTTTCCTAACGGCATATCGGAAAAAAATCTAAAACTTCACCTTCCATCGGAAAATTCAGGAACCAATAATCCAAAACGATCCACAAACTCTGAGTACGTTCTGCGAGTGGGATACCCAGCAAGACTTATACGAACGGCCTCCAAAACGCCCTGCACCAAATTCAATCATAGAAGACAAGCTTAGAATGGCAATTAAAATTTCATGCATAGCTTCAAGCTTTCTGCACAAGATAACAAATAAACTTGGTCCATATGGTATGGCAGAAAAACCAAATATAAATATATATGATCACGGAACTTACTCCACAGCGCAGTTGATGCAATATGCTATGGTTCTCAAATTTCTGTGGTCGATTCAAAGAATTTGGTTTTACACAGCGTATATAATGAGGCTCTGTTGTGTTAAGGGTTTCCATAAGGGATTGAAGTTGTTGCTACAGAAAGAAGGAAATAAAATAATCAGTAGAATATCCACAAAAAAGTTAGTATGATATTTATTTATTAAAAAAAACATGATTCTGTCAAAAGTTGTAAACACTAGCAATTGACCATGCTAAATCGACGTGAGAAACAATGAATTAAAACATGGCAATACAACTAATTTGGAGTCCATCCAACATGCACCCCAATTTCACAGACGAAAATGCGACCAGGAACTGCTCAATTCTTAAAGCACTCTCAGAAATTCCCTCTTGCCAATTGATGTAAAGTGCGTGCAAACTATAGCTATCTGATTACAGCATCATAATTTCAATCTACCAATACTAGATAAGTGCATAAGTTTAGAATTAATTTCCAAACTAACAACTCCCCAGACTTCATCATCGTATGTCTCTCCATTGTCTAACATCAAAATAACGTGGCAAAACTGACACAAGCAGAGCTATGAAGGAAATAAAGCACTGAATGTTCCAAATCAGATACCTTAAATCTGGTGGATACAGAAGAAAACTTGTAAGATGACCGTGAAGATTCCTCCGGAAGCGAAGGGAAAAGACAAGCCACAAAGGAACATGTGGAAGAAGACAACAGATTGCAATGCTCGACCACAACATAATCACGATTTTTATCTAAAAAGCTCTCTGTTTGATAAGTGACCTGCACCACGAAACATACAATTAAAGAAGTCAACAACTCCTGCAAAGAATATGAAGAAATATGTGAACATATTCTAGGAACGAGTGATTCTCCGAAAAAACTAGGAAGGAAAAACAACAGAATAACATGCCTTGCCAGCATAATGAGAAATAGTAAAGTCTGTTTCCGAAAATTTGGGCTTCTCCAACCGCTGGTGGCCGCGGAAATTTTGGAATAGTTTGGTTGATAGAGTTTCATGAGTTGATCTTGGAAACATGCTACAAAAAATGAAACTCAGAATAAGGATAAATTGCAAGTGGTCATTTTTACAGAATTAAACGCACCAAAGTGTAAATTGAAAAACACAAGTTGTACCAAGCTTCATCCAAGAGAGCAATTATGCCAATAGGTTTCTGCAAGTACAAGCATCAACATCTTTAGTAGGATAAAAGGACAAGACAGAGGAAAGTCTAGATTCAATCATGAACTATGAGCCTAAGGAAAGAGAATAAGTGCAAAGAAGGAACATATTCTACTTTTGAGTGTGGTTCAGACTCAGCAAGAATAATTTGATCAACTGAATAATAAAAGAAAGAAGACAACCTTCTCAATTAAATCTAACACGTCTTGGTTGTCTATGAATTCAATGTAACTCCAATCAATTTCCTCTTTTTTATACTCCTCCTGCTCCATCTTGAACACATGCTGAAAGACAGTGAAGTAGGGTAAAGTAACGAAAGCATAGTTCAAATGAGCTATGGCGTGAAAAAGCAAGAAGGAACCACCTCATTGAAATGCTGCTGGAGCTTTTCATTTGCGAAATTGATGCAGAACTGTTCAAAACTGTTAGAGAGAGCATCAGTCAACCCGTGAGGGAAAAAGAGAAGAGGAAAACATGTCAAACATGTCAAGAGTTAATATCATCTGGGCATACCCTTGGCCATGGTGTACCAAGGATGAACAATGACATTGCTCATGATACTTCTATATTATAGAAGATATCAGTTTTTAAGGAGAGGAGAGGGATGATCAAGGGAGGTGATAGATTTGTAAGGGGGTTATCAAAGGGATGGCACAAAATTTTGCAAAATGTCATAACTGTAGTCATCCACTTCATAACGATAATGACCACCTCAATTGGACTGATGATGTTGATTCAAAGTAACAAAAAGGAGCATGTCAGATGAAGACATGTCAAAAGGGAACCCTTGTCTCATGTGAACATCACAAAAGTCAAGTTTTGGCAAGCAAGATATGATATGAACTTGTGTCAAAGTACTAAAAGAAGCAAGATAGTAGTCAGGCATTTGATTGAATCTCCAGAGATGTTACCTGTTCTGCTTAAAGCATTCAAATCCATAAATATCCAGCACTCCTATTTGTATCTCGGAAGACAAATCTTGTCCAACTGATTTATTGATATTCTCAACCAGCCTGCAAAGGATTCCCATGCAAAACTGTTACATTGTCCCCAAAAATCTGTAGAAGAACAAATGATCCATAGTAACAACAAACATACCAATCAAACATCCGAGAGTAAACAGTCTTTGCTAATGCATCTCGACTAGCAACAGCAGCCCCTGAATCAAGAGCCTTAATGATAGTTCCTTCCCTAGTTTGAATCAATCGAGTGCACAAAGTTGCCAGCAAAAGGTTGACGTCACACCTGATTAAAGAAAAGTGTAATGCCGTAAGTTTGAAAATGCAACTGCTTTGAAATTCAGAAAGATTTGAAGATTAATAAAACCTTGTATTAGCCGATAAAAATGCATTGGAGTAGAATAAATATCTACGCCGACGAAAATTCAAACGGAAGAACTAGAAGTCGTTGGATAAGTAACGTACATAAAAAGATCTGCAGCCATTTGTAAATGGAAATTAGATTTCTGATCCTTTACAATGGAAGAATCATGTTCCTTGCCAGGAGAAAATTCAACATTGCCAAGATGCAAAATTGCAGCCAAGGTACGGAATATAGCCTCCTGATGTGGGTACCAACATGCAGTAAGTATACAAAGCGAAGTTGCTACTAAGTTGCATAAATGAAAACGAGCAAGAAGACAAGCATTTTACTTGATCTTGATGACTGATGCCAACAATATCCATAGCCCTTCTTGTCTTGAGATATTGCTCGGCGTCACTAACTCCATCTAGTTCATAGGTCTTACTTTGATTCAGGTAATGAAAATGGCTTGGGTGATCTAGTTTGTACTTCTCTGCATCCTAGGCATTAGAAGACAAGAAAAAGGTGACGTCTGTGAGTTTCTATATCCAAATCAATGGAATTCAAAGACAACAAGTATATATTAAACGAGGTCATACCACAACCAAATGCATCCAATAGCATTGCAGGACGATAAAAAAAAAGGTCACTGCTACATTGATAAGTGGACACATACATACACAGACAGATATATATATTAAACGAGACATTAGAAAAAGGTGACGTCTGTGAGTTTCTATATCCAAATCAATGGAATTCAAAGACAACAAGTATATATTAAACGAGGTCACGGCGTCATGCCACAACCAGATGCATCCAATAGCATTGCAGGACGATAAAAAAAAAGGTCATTGCTACATTGATAAGTGGACACATACACACACAGAGACATATATATATATATATATATATATATATAGAGAGAGAGAGAGAGAGACCCTCCCAGATGCACACAATTGATAGAAGCAGTGATAACTTCTTTCTGGATCTGTTATCTGAACAACACGAGACCGCTCCAGAAGGTAGGTTCTAATAGCAGCTCCTGAAATTCTGCCATTGGCATCAAACTGGATCTCTACAAACTTCCCAAAACGGCTGCCATGACAAAGAAGAAAATATAAAAAGGAAAGAATGACACCTGAAAATCATTAGTGTAATACAAAAATCATTAATATACACATGCATATATATCGCACAGTAACAATAATTATTTTCCGCCATTCTGAAAAGGCTTTATAAGAGAGATCTACCACTGGGTGAGGATGCATTAGTTATCAATCAATATTCCCGTAAACTGACATCCATCTTACTTTCAAAAGTGTCACACGGCATAGTTTCCTATGGGTAGCTGTTGCAGAACAAAAGTTCAAGAGCAAATACATTACTTATGCATTAATTATATCAACCTTTTACCAATCGCCAAGGTTTAGGTAACAAAAACATATGAACTAAAACCATACAGACTGCAATACACAAGATAATATCTGGGCAGCAAGACAACCTACCTTGAGTTATCATTCCTAACCGTGCGTGCATTTCCGAATGCCTCTAACAGTGGATTAGACTGGAACAAGCAAAGATATGAGTCAGCTAAATGTAGTTATAGAAGTCGCGTCAAGCAACACCTCTTGCAAATTCTCATAACAATAATAGCAACATTAATTTTGAAGGAAACTGAAAACTAAAGCACTTTATCCTTTATTCCAAAGAGCTCAAGTCATTTTCTCTTTTTTAGTCTTTAGGCTGTCCATAAACATATCCTATCAATCACACTAGACAGCAACTAGCATTTGAACCCAAGGTCATCTACTCTCATATATGGATACAATGGTACAAAGAAACGAATCGTACTTCAAGCACTTGTTGTTCAACTGTTCTGTCATCACCACCAGCTCTTCCACCTACATAAGTGAGGTACTGCATAATAAGCTTAGTCGTCTCCGTTTTCCCGGCACCACTTTCTCCACTGACAAGTATAGACTGACTTCTACATTCACTCATCATTGCCCTGGATAGTGAACACAGTAAAGCTATCTAAATGTTGCAGAAAATTGCAATAAATATATGAGAATGGTTGCTAAACATCCCGAGAAACATCTCAAACTCAACACACCTGTATGACGCATCAGCCACTGCGAAAACATGGGGGCTCAACTCTCCAAAAGGAGCACCTTTATACTGCTCCATCATGTGCACGTTGTAGAGGTGAGGTAGATTGGTGAATGGGTTAACAGCTATCAAGATGCTTCCTGTATAAGTCTATAGCATGAAATGCAAGAAAAAAACAATATTAGGGTCATGAATCAGAGACTCTGTCTATACCATGAAAATGCAGAAATGAACATCTTACCAGAATCCTGACCTATATTTACGAGCAACACTGTACTTAAGTATTAATTCCAGATTAAAACCACACTGTTTATGGGTATCAAGGAAAACATTCTTGATAGTTTCTTCAAATCATAATGAAGATGCTCAGACTCTGCCAGAATATCAAAAATTGAGTACCCTCATTAAGTATCAAAAAAATGAACAAAAAATTATTGAACAGCCCCAAAGAGATCTCACTTTGGGTGTCACAAAGATGGTAAAAAGCCTAATCATGGTTCACGAAAATACCATAACTTGGGATAAAAACAGCTTGTAAATGAAGTCAAAGTTAGTTATCACCTCGTTGAGTATAAAGATATTTGTCGAGGTATCCACTGTATCACATTTACCTAACTAACCACGTTATCAGGAATGGTAAAAGTAGTAACAACAGGACCGGGTAAAAAAATGGGGAATCGGCACTTTCAACAGGATCCCCTTATGTTGCTCATGTGCAGTGTGCAAAAGTGGGTTGGGTCAGTGAAATGTTCACTGATTAAGTAAATGCCTGATTAGGTAAAAGGATCTTGTCCACTTACGCGCTATCAAACTAACGTAACTAACCACCTCATCAGTAACGTCAAAAGAAGTAACAACATGTACCAGACAAGAAGATGGGGAGTCGACTCTTCCAAAAGGAGCCTCCATTTACTACTCCACCATGTGCACATCGTAAAGATGGGTAAAATGGTCAGCAGATTAATAGATAATGACATGCTTCCTGTATAATCTGGTGGAAATGCAAGAGATAAACAACAATAAAATACACATATTGGAGAAGCTTAAACCATTCATCTCAGGGACTGAACTAATTGTTGAGCAAGCAACTCTCTATTACATCCATCATAGGACATGAATAACTTTGGTGCTTCCAAAGAACCTCTGTGCAGCAAAATTTTAATGTCTATGAACTAATATCACTGTGCCAAATCATGCTTAAATCCATACTATGAAATGCAATTAATGTGGATATTCTTGATTGTTTCAAATCAAAAAATAATACTCAACCTCAGAGGCTCAGCTAATATCAATACAAATTAGCTACCATCATCTGTTATCAAACCAAGGAATCAGATTTCAGAAAGTACCAACAGCTCAACCATAATCACACACTGGAGATGCAATTACGACAAACAGTCTAATCATTGACCAAAATATACCATGAATTGAGTAAAACAACGGCAATTAAAGCTAAAAATAGTTAACCATAATTAGGTAAAAATGCTCGTTCACTCATCCACGCTAGCAAACCAACATAACTAACCATCTCTTCCATAACAGTTAAAGTTACGACAGGAACCAGACAAAAAAGTGGAACTCGAATATCCCAAAAAGAGCTCCGTGTATCGCACCCAAGCATGATCCACTAAGAAGACCACCACGGCTATGCAAAGACAAGAACCAACTTGTTTTGGATTCTTTAATTCATAACGCCAATGCTGAACTTAGACTCGAATATCAAAACAAAAACTTTCCTAATGTAGTACCAAAACGACAATTAATCAAATCTTAGCAAGCACCAAAATCCCTGCCTTAATTATTTGCCTCGAGACACCACGACAACGACAAATAGTTCATCATTATTAGTAAATATACCATATCTACGACACAAACGGCTCGCAATTAAAGTCAGAAGCACTTAAACACCTGACTAAAATAAAAGGCCTCGTCGATTCACCCGAACTGAAACAACCATCTAAGTTACCGCATCATCAATCAAAACAAAGTACATAACAACATGAGCCTGTCAAAAGAACTTACATAGATATCGTTAAGAGAGTATCGGCGGTCGAGATTGTAGAGAACCCCAGGCTCGTTCAAGTAGGTGAGCTTCGTCATATCGTCGACTCCCCCGTGCTCCTCCTCGTCGGCATCCCGAGGATACAGCTTCTCCGGATATGCCAACACCTACACAACCGACCAAACCCCTACGTTTACTGACGAATTCAAAACGAAAAAGAACCGGAAAAAAAAGGAGTTGAGTCATTTCACTGTCACCTTCTTTCCGGCGGCAGTTACGAGCTCCACTTGCCTCCCGATGACCCCGGAGACCTCGGCCGGGGCCCACGCAAGGTTCTTGTCCTCCGCCCATACCTTGGACCCCTTCCGGAGGTTCATCCCTCCGTTTCCCCCCGGACGGTTACAGCTAATAACGAAACCCTAATTCTTCAACTGGACTGAACCTGACTCGTACTAGTTTCGTGAGATGAAAAAAAAATACAAATTCCGAGGGAAACCAACCCTAGAAGGAGACGAACAACAGACGAGTATTGGAGCGTAGTGGTAGTAGTTTAACCTCGGGCGGTTTTTTTTCTTTTTCTTTTTCTCTGGTTGAAAGGGGGAAAAGGATAAATTTGGGTTCCCGCCCTAACAGGTGGAGAAGAGCGAGGGTTGGAAAAAATTGAGAAAAATCAAAAAACGCGAGAGAGATGGGTTTCTTTGTTTCCTGTACCGTATCTGACACGTCACCACCCCGCTCCTCTCCTCCGTTTGCTTTATTTACCTTCACTGTTCGTTTCGTTCTTCAAAGTTCAAAGTTCAAACGGTTTTCTAACTTTTTCTCTTTTGTTTTAATTCGCTGCGGAGAGCACAGGCGATGTGCCTAGAGCTTAGCTGGTTGGTTGACGGGTCGGTGGGAAAATTGCTGAGACGGCAACGTGGCATCATTTATTTAACATGATGGACTATTACATTAATTTATATTCGAATCAAATAAAATTTGTTTAACAATTATTTATCACGGTTGAAATAATAATGACTCTATTCAAAAAAATTAATAACTGTAGTTTTTTAAGCAATAGACTATAGCGTTGTTCGATGTACGAAGATGTCCTCTGAATTTGTTCCACTCTGCCACGCCACTGTTGATTTTTGAATCTGTGGGGACAATTCTGTTTTGAAATGGGCATAGGTTTTGGCTCCATTTTTGAATTCTTGTACTCGCTTCAAAAATCTATATGCTTCTGTACCCAAAATGAAAAATCTACCCATCCTTATTTTGTCTTTTCTGAAATGAAAATGAATCACATTGTTTATAACGATAATATAATATGGAAAATACCAACGATTCAAAAAATAGTAAAAATTTTAGATTTAATTAAGAGTAAATTACTCTCAGGTTCCGAGGATTAGTCATCCTATCTTTCGCGTCCCTCAATTTTCAGAAATAATTTTCTTGTCCTTCGTATTTGGTTTTATTATAATTTCGGGTCCTTGCTGACGTCAGCAATCAAAGAAATGACCTAAATACCCTTGAAAAAAAATAAGCATCTTCTTCTGAAGCTAACATCCGCTCGCCATGCTCACCAAGAACACCAAGCAGGATCGAAATGCTCACCAACTTGATTCCTCTTCCTGGAATCGCGTTTCACCTCCTCCAAATTAATTACCTCTTCACCAATTTCCGAGAACCTCGTTTCACCGAAGACAATTAATTACTTCTTCACCAATTTTCCAACTCACATCTAATAAACAGAACTGCCTCGATGCTCTTTATACTTGTCCAGATTTTTAGTACCCCAATCGTCTGTGGCTTTTTATTTTTTTAATAAGCGGAAAAACCCAGCAAAGAAATTGAAAGAGAGGGAGAGGGGAAAAGAAATAAAAGGATGTTTAAAAGAATGATGGTTTCTGGGTTTTTCGTGGGTTGCGATGCTTCCAATTGGGTATTGTCGCGATTTGGTTTTCGAGTTTGTTTATGGAGTGGAATTGTTAGGGATGACGTTTGGTTTCGACATTGTATAGAGTTTGGTTCTCATTTGTGGTGAAGTGGTTTTTTGGGATTTGGATTGGGGTCGCATATGATGTTCTTTGTATAAAGTAAGTAAGGGATGTCGTTGTATGAACTTTGTTTCAGTTTTGACGATGACGGCTGGGTCGGGCGGTTGGGATTGCCGGAGGTAGAATACGATTGGAGATTTTTGGTTTTTTTAATTCCAAGAGTATAGTAGTCATTTTAGATTAAAATAATATAAAAATAGTTGATGTCGTCAAATGACATGAGAGTTTAATAAAATAAAGGGCAAATTATTGTGGTGTCTTTCGTATTTGACTAAATCAACGATTTAGTCTCTCGTATTTCAAAAATTATTCTCGCATCCTTCGTATTTGATTTTATTATATGTTCGGGTCCTTCGTTGAGAGTTTAATAATATAAAAACAGTTGATGTCGTCAACAAATGACATGAGAGTTTAATAAAACAAAGGGCAAATTATTGTGGTGTCTCTCGTATTTGACTAAATCAACGATTTAGTTCCTCGTATTTCAAAAATTATTCTCGCGTCCTCCGTATTTGATTTTATTATACGTTCGGGTCCTTCGCTGAGGTCAGCAAGTATTTTTTTTTTCATTTTTATCATTGAACTGACAAAACTACCCATACAAAATATATTTAAAAAAAACCACCTTCTTCCTCGCGTTGTCGTTGTCCCGGCCCTGTCTTCCCTGCCGACCCCTCCCTCCCTCTCTGGGAACAACCTCGTGCCGGGACATGAGACCTGGAATTCCTCTGATCCTGAGCTTACCGACGACTCCACCTCCCTCCCCGTAACCAAATCAACTAGAGAGAGAGAGAGAGAGATGGCGGCCTCGTGAAGCTTACGACAGCCTCTCCTTCGACTTCTCCCCGCCGTGCCTCGGCTCTGCCTTCATCTCGAGCTTGGCGGCGAGTGAATCTCGCCTACCATGTGGACCATATCGGAGCCAACGAAGTAGATGACCCCGGTCCCGAAGAGCAGGTCACTCACCCGTCTGGAGACTAGAACTAGTGGAAGATGAAATCAAGTTCTTGAACAGACAAATGTGCTGACTGAGACCGCTTGACTGCCATAAAGGAATCGTCTTTTTTTGGTCGGAGTCGGTCCCTATGGCCAATGCTTTATTTTTTGTCGATTTTTCAAATCCAGTGGCTTAAGAATGATTCTTGGGTTTCGTCAAGAAAGCAATCCAAAATCGTGGATTGATTTGGTGGAGGAAGATGAAAGGGATTAATATTGATGGAAAAGATTTGGTGGAGAAAGCAATCCTTGGGTTTCGTCACCATCGGCTTTTCCCCTTTTAAATAATATTAATTTTTCCCCTCAAAAAATAATGTTCTTTCTCTCTGATTAAATGTGAGAGGATTTTTATTGATGGTTGATGATGAACAGTCCATCGATTTGAACTTGGTGCCAAGTTGCTGCCTTGTTAAATTTTGAGAGTAATTACAGTTCTTGTTTTTAGTTTAGCTTTTTGTTGATTTAAATTTTGATTTTGATTTCCAGTGGGGAAGAAGAAGAGAGAAGATGAGGAGTGACTTTTTTTTGTTGATAATGATGTCACTGACTAGGATGTAGAATAAGAGATGATGTCAGCAATTTTTTATTTTTTATTTTTATTATAGGGATATTTTATCATTTCAATAATAAAAATAAAAATAACTGACTTCTGACGTCAGCCAGGGACCCGAACGTATAATAAAATCAAACACGAGAGACGTGGGAATAATTTTTTAAATACGGGAGACTAAATCGTTGATTTAGTCAAACCCGAGGGATACCACAGTAATTTATCCTAAAACAAAACACGAAAGATAAGAAAATCATTTATGGAAACTGAGAGACGCGAAAAGTAGGATGACCAAATCTCAGAAATCTGAGAATAATTTACCTTTTAATTAACAATAAATTGACTCTAAGTTCGCGAATGTAAAAGACTATTAGGACTATTAATAATAAATTGAGACTATTAATAATAAAAGACTATTAGGAGAAATTTTCTTCTAATAAAATCTAAAAATACTCAACTCTAAATATCAGGAAAAAAAAATATATATATATATAATACAAGACATTTGTTTTGATCAATTTTCTTTATTGACTTTGTTTTGTTAACTTATTTGTTATATTTCTTTGTTTTACCCAAGATTATAGTACTCTTGTCTATTGTAGATATTTGATGGTCCAGATATATTTTATGAATGAAGTTGGATTGGGTATTGTCACTAACAGAGTGAGAAGCTTCATACAAATATTATTCCGGGTCGTTAGATAGAGAGGGCGTGTGTGTATTTAATCATATGGTGGGGATTCGCTAGTTTGGATTGAGGGGCATTTTCGAGTTTTCATGTTGAGGGACATCCAGTGATGCACAACACAACATAAAATGGTGCACAACGCGACATCATGAGATATACAATATTTTATAACAAAATAACAGTAATTAATTACAAAAATGCTCATACATAATTATCGATATACAAAAATGACATCACGCGCTCAGGCTGATCGTTGACATTTTCACATTGTCCGAACTATACTGCTAGGGGCCAACAATATTGTATCTGGTCCCTGTATAAATGTATGTAAATACGTATAATGTGAACTTTATAATAATAAAAATAAATATTAAGATCAATATTAATCTTTTGAATGATAGATACATTTTATCTTCGGACTTTGTTTCTTTTTAATAGTATTATTAGAATTAGTTTAAGTGGCACTTAGATATAGGTTTTTTATTGGATACAGATTGAATAAAGTAGGTCTGGATGGTCCAGACTCGAATATGGGCTATTGATATTGATGATTAGGCTCGCTTCAAAGATCTAATGGTTAAAAATTTACCCACGTGATCTCAGGGATATTTTAGACTTATACTTATTTTTTCTTTCTTCTTCCCTCTCTCTTATGTCTCTCCCCTCCCCTCTCTGTATCTTTTTCTCCTAACTCTTCCTCTTCCTTCTCCTTCTCTCTCATTTTTCCTCTTCTTTTTCTTCTTCTATTTTTTCCTTCGCCTCCTCTTCATTCTTCTTCTCCTCTATGTTTTTTCCTCTTCCTTTTTTCCCTTCGTTTTCTCTTCCTTTTTATTCTTCTCTATACTTTTTCCTCCTCGAGCTCCCTCGATGACCATGTTGTCCAAATCGAAGACGACGAACTCGTGGAGGCCACGTGCGTCGACTACCTCCATGCGTAGCTTCCAGATTATTCTCTGTTGTGGCGGTGGCTGAGACGGCACCGTCATCATCATTTGCGTGTTTCTTTTTCTAGTTTACCGTTTCATCTTCGGGGTCGACGAACTCGAGGAGGTTACATGAGTTTTTCTTTTCCCAATTTATAAGTTGGTTTATGTTGTTAATTCAAGTTTTTTAGCTCCAGATAGAAATAATTAAAAATAATGGTCTACTGTGATAAGTGATAATGTTATGTATGGGTAAGTAGTATTGGTATGCCCGTGTATGCCATATTGGTATGCCAGCATGTGATGCAATCTGATGTTAGCATGATTTTGGTACGTCTCAGTATGTCATATTAGTATGACTATGTATGTGGTATCGGTATGATTGTGTATGTCATTTTGGTATGCATGGGTAAGTGATTTTCGTACGCCCGCGTAAGTGATAACGGTATGCTCACGTAAGTGATATTGGACATACCATAATTACATTCACGAGCATACTATAATCGCATACTCGGACATACCATAATCATAAACTTGGGCATGCCATAATTAAATACATTTAAAACTATCGATAAAAAATTCATTAACAAGTTAGAAATAATTAAAGAATGAAAGTAAAAAACCCCCCCACGTTTCCCACATTAAGTGATTTATGGTATCCTAACACTAAATGGTATCAGGCATACAAAAAAAAATCCATGTTCCCGATACTAAATGATTTACAAATATCATAATCACATACTTGGACATATTATAATTATATACTCGGGCATACCATAGTTTCAAGTTCGGACATGCATTTTGAAACTATCAATAAAAAATTTAAGGGATAATTACTGTTAGATCTCTGCTGTTTGGCATATTCGCCTCTCACCCCCCTGTCGTTTGAAAATTGATTAAAAATTCTCCGAGGTTTGATTTTATTTTACTCCTAGGACCTTTGCTGATGTCATCAATCATATTTTTAAGTAAATTACTTATATACCCTTACAAAAAATTAATTAAAAATAATAAAACCCATCTTTATCCATGTTCGTCCCTATTCTCTCTCCTCTCGTCTCACCGTCATCATCCCCGACGCCTTCATCTCACCAAGCAATAACTCTCTGACGAGGACCGTTTAGATGAGGGAGTTCTTTGGGTAGGTAAGGGCCGTTCAAATAGAGCATCGAGCGTCGGCATCGTCCACTTCTACGACCTTCGGAGAAGCCGGATGGAGCATCGAGCGTCGAAGAAGCCGAATGGAGCGCCGAGCGTCGGCATCATCGCCATCCACTTCTATGACCTTCGGAGCGCCGAGTGTCGACGTCGTCGCCATCCACTTCCAGGGAGCCCTTTGGAATGCTACCGATTGGACAAGTTTTCAGAAGGTTTCTCTCCACTTAGATTAATTTCCAGGGAGCTCTTTTGATTTATGTATGATTAGGCTATTTTCAGTTTACCCTCTGGGATGGAACGGACGTCGTCGGAGAAATTGTAGGCCGAGGAGGTTCGGGTTATCGGGGATGGAGAAAAGGGTCGGAGAAGATGGCTTAGGGCCATAATGGTCATCTCGATAATAAAATAATAATATTTTGATTGCTGACGTAAGCGAGGGGCCTGAGAGTATAATAAAACTAAACCTCGGGGAGTTTTTAATCGATTTCCAAATGACAGGGGGTGAGAGACAAATATGCCAAACATCAAGGGCCTGACAGTAATTATCCCAAAATTTAATTAACAAGTCGGAAGTAATTAATGAAAAATCTGCGTTCCCAACAATAAATGATATAAAGAAGAAAATTTCTAATTGAATGGTGGTGCACAAAGACGCGTGTGTGCTTTTTCATTTTATGACCATAAGAATGTTTACCCATTAATTGACCACTATTTTCAAGTTTGCCACTAGAGATCACCCCTTTTCCTTTCGTATGTACGATAAAAAAAGGGCAAATTACTCTCACATCCCCGACCTTTGGTCACCTTTCCTCTAGGGTCCCTGACTTTTGAAAAATAATTCTCCCGTCCCTAAGTTTTGATGATAATAGATTCTCGGGTTCCCTGGCTGATGTCATCGGCTCTTTTTTTCATTTTTGGTTATAGAAATGACAAAAATACCCTTAAACAAAAAATAAAAAAATCTCATTCTTCAACCTTTGACTAAAAAACACCAATAACTAAAAACCAACCAAAAAATAAGATCAAACTAACCAACATAAAGAACACAACCAAGAATATCCGAACACAACTAAGATCAAACGACAAAATCAATACCATCAACCCCCAAATCGACCCCGATAAATTAAAAATCCTAACTTTAATTGAACCCTAACTTCAATTAACCCCGGGTTCACTGCCAGAACAAAGGCAATTTGCAGCGGCACGACGAGGTCGATTAAACCAGAAATCAAAAGCCCTAACTTCGATTGAATCCATGTCCCAAAACGAAGTGAGATGAGGTCGATGAACCCATAAAGTGAAACCCTTTTGTCAATTTCTACGATGACACGGCAAGGTCGATGAACCCAGAAATCAAAAACCCTAAATTCAATTTGCAGTCGCGATAAGCCTCGAATGCAAAATCGGCGAGAATGTTGGCGAGATTGATATCAGAAGGCAGCCTCTCATCTTCTCCCTCCTCCTCCGCCTCCTCATTCGCTTCACAAAGTAGACCTCCTGATCGAGTCTCGGTCGATGCTCCTCGGCAACCGAAGCCCTTTCGTTCAAGCTTCAGGCCACTGACGGTGCTATGAGACGACGCCGAATGGCCCCACCGACGGGAGACGAGGTTGTAACTTCTCCGGGGAGGGGAGATGAAACACGTGTAGAAGTTGGGGGCTCTATGGTGGTGGTGATGCAACGATGCCATTAATTTTTCAATTCTATACCTTTTGGTGCTGGAAATGGAAGACGAGGAGGAGGGGAAGAACAACTTAGCAGTTTCTTATTGTCGGGGTTGATTTTGGTTTTGGTATTGAGTTTTTTGGAATTTCCTTTTTGAGAGTTTTTTGGAATTAGATTAACAATTTCTGGGTTTTAATTTGTCGGGATCGATGGTATTGATTTTATCGTTTGATCTTAGTTGTGTTCTTGATGTTCTTGGTTGTGTTCTTGATTTTAGTTAGTTTGATCTTATTTTTTGGTTGGTTTTTAATTATTGGTGTTTCTTGGTCAAAAGTTGAAGAATGAGAATTTTTTTATTTTTTTTATGGGTATTTTGGTCATTTCTATGACCAAAAATAAAAAAAGAGCCGATGACGTCAGCCAAGGACCCGAGAGTCTATTATCATCAAAACTTAGGGACGGGACAATCATTTTCCAAAAGTTAGAGACCTTAGGGGGAGGGCGACCAAAGGTCAAGGACGTTAGAATAATTTGCCCTAAAATAAATTATTTCTGACTCCTTAGATATACGTGGTTCGACAGCCGGTTTCTTTAGGACATTGTATTGTTATTTGACACTTTTCAAATGGTATATTTTGATAATTATTATAAAGCTGTCTGGATTTTTTGGGCTTTTAATTTTTTTAAACTTAACTATTCTACTTTATTTTGTTTAATTTAACGTGACTTTATTTTTTGGGGTACTTTTAAGAAATACGCGGGTTCGTGAGATTATTGATTTTTGCCTGTCGGAGGAGTAGAGTGTATACTATTTGCAGAAACTTATAACCAATTACCTTAATTGCACTTACAAAGAAATCCTTGTAGAGCTACCAAAAAAGGAAGGTACATAATTAAGATACTCAATTAAATATTGAATTAACAACCTACCATTAATAGCATTCACAACTAGATTTAGCTATTCACAAAAAAAGACTTGATTTTTTTAAGATCTTAATTTTAAGAGTCGAGTACCATCAGATCTTATTTAGGATGACTTTCTTAATTATATTTTTTTATATTTTTGAGACTTGAATCAAAAATTTTAAAGTAAATTTCAATCTCTTACTACTTAAATCAATCTTCTTTGTTAAAAAAAACTTCATTTGGCTGCTCAGAAAATATGTCAAAAAAGTGAAACGTCGGTTAATTAACGTCGACGTGGTGGTTTATTCTGACTGGGAAAACGTCGACACGAACGTCAAAAGTAATTGCAATAGTCTCGCCGGTGCAACAGGAAAAAACTATTCTGTCGCGCATCTATGACATAATTAATAACTCAGAAAGGACATCATTTTATTAAATTACAGGTCCCCACACTTAATGACTCCTATACTGGCTCAAACTCCGACGACTAGGTGAAATCACCAGCAAATTTTTGATAAAAACGTGTATTTTTCGTTTGTGAAACTTAAATCAAGATCTTAAAAAGTCAAAAAATTTATCACTTATATTAGCTCGTATTAGTTTCTCCGAGTGTGTTTTTGCAATGTCGATAATTGGTAAATTGCTCTTTTTTTGTTGTTGCAGTACAATGGGGAAAGATTGTAGTGGTAGTAGTAGCAACTAACGTCAACCCAAATTAAAAGCTGGTGCTTTCCACCGTTGACTCTGCAGCTCGCCCATGAGAGAGAGAGTTAATACGTCCAACATCTGGTTCGGATTCTGGCAAATTATTAGATACCACTTTCTAAGTGAAAAGCGATATATTATTAACTCAGGTTTTACCACTTTCTATGTCAGACCATAACTGTTTTTTTATCTGTTACATTCATAAATAAATTTTTAACTCGAAATATCTTTAAATAAATTGAAGTTACTTACAACTTGTAAAAATTTCATTAGTTCGATTACTTTTTCCGGTCGCTCCTACTGATTAGACGCCGAGTGTTTACCTACCAACATTAATTACTTGAATAAAATATCAATTTATAGACACTATAAATATGACACCAACCCAGAAGTCCCACACATGAAAAGAAGAAGATAGAAAAAAGAGAGAAGAAGTGTTTATCTTCCAATAAAAAGCTTAATAATTAATTAACTTTAAGATGGCGAGGAGGAACTTCACTATGGAGAGGCTGTCAAATTCAAAGGCAAGGCAGGCAAAGTATTCCAAGCGAAAAGCGGGAATAATAAAGAAGGCCAATGAAATTTCCACCCTCTGCGACGTCGACCTTGCCCTTGTCATGATCTCTCCGTCGAGAAAGCCAGCTCTCTATGTTAGCAAGAACAAGTAATTAACCAGCTCTCCCCTTAATTACTCCCAAACTATTTTATTTTAGTTGATAAAATATCGTTTATCTTTACCCTTTTTCCACGATGCTCGGAACGTTTATCAGGTTCTTGTTTCAGCGAGGGTGATGTTATTACCGTGGAAGAAAACGTCGCAAAAATAAATATGTTTTATTCGGATTGAATAGTCAGTCATACGTCATCTACGTAAACAAATATGAAAAATCATTAATACAAGTCAGATGCAATTCCTAAGCAATGACCCTTCTCAATTTAACCATCGATCTTGACGAATATCCATCGTCATGAGAGAACTCATTCAAATGTGGTAGATTTTTCAACAGCGTAGATGCAGTACCGAACTAATCTAAATATAAGTTAGATCTATACAAAACAAACAAGAAGAAACGATTAAATGGTTGACGAAGAGTTGTGAGTTTTTTTTAAGACATGAAAGAAAAGGCGGCTAGGGTTTTTTGTAGATTTATATTGCATTTATCATTTTTTGTGGGGATAGAGTTGGTAGTTAAAATCTAAAATTCTGGTCACCAAGTACTTAGATCAACTGGTGGATGAATTGTTCTAGATTAATCACATTCGAGGTCGAATCATTAAGAATCATAAGTGTTAAAAAATTATTGAGAGAGTTTTGCCGCATTTTAAAAATTCTACTGGGCCTGTATTTGAATTTAATCGGTCCAAGGAGCCGAATACCAAATAGTTTAAATAAAAAAATCTTGACACTCCACCCTTCAAATTTAGACTAACCAATAGGTCAGACCATTCTTTTCAAAGAAAATGTTAGAGATTTAGATTTTTTCACCCTCATTCTCACACACCTATTACCTATTGTATAAAAAACTTTAATTCACCTATAATTGTAATAAAAATAGACTGTCCAACCAATACCAAAAGTTGTTATTTTTAAAAGCAAACCTAGACCAAAAGGTTTGTTGGTTAGAAATGGAAAATTGTACTCAACAACATTGTAGTTCACCAACTCGCCAAATAAAAACATAGTTCTCCCTTTCCCCACAACGCAGGCCAACGAACCATAAAATTAAGGGCAAATTATTCTTAGGCCCCTGATGTTTGGTATATTTAAGGCTCGCCCCCCTGTATTTCGGTAATCGATTAAAAACTCCCCGAGGTTTGGTTTTATTATACTCTCAAGCCCCTCGCTGACATCAGCGATCAATTTTCTTTGTAAAATAACTTTTCTACCCTCATAAAAAAAAGTCATTAATTTCTTTTATCTTTCTCTCCCCCCTATCGTCTCCGAGCAACCGATACCGACGACGACCGGCCAACGGCCACGACGACATCACATCACCGATATAAGAAAAGGTAGAACTCTCAACCGATGCCGACGTCGCCCTCCGCGAGCTCCTCTTCACCACCCCCGGCGCCCTCCAGTACTCGAGGTGGCTTCCCTTCATCAGAGATGGTAGATTAGGTTCTGTCGAATTGATGGACTTCAGGGCCGATTCCATCGCCGGGGAGGAAATTGATGGAGTAGCTTGAGGGGAAACGACCTCAGGGCCGATTCAGTCGCCGATTCAAGTCTCCACCCCTTTCGACATGCTCTCCTTCTTCCTCGTGACTGGGCGACGGTGGAAAGGGGAAACAACGACTTGGTTTCTGGGATTGGTCGTGGGTTGATTTGGGTGACTTGAGGTGTTGGTCTTGGACGGGGAAGACGATAGGCTCTCCCTCCTCCGCCAACAACGAGGAGGCTTCGGGAGCAGCGATGATACCCTTGTTGGTCTCTGACGAAAGAATCGGGCTGGGCTGGGCTGTGACGCCGTTCCTTGGCCAGACCCAGTTTATCGAACCCAGTTTCGGCTTGTAAAGCTTGGGGTATTTATTTTGGACCTCGAGGAAAGAAGACGACCTCAGGAAGAAGACGACCGTCTACTTTTTTTATTTTTGATTTTTGGTCGCCGAAAAAATTTTGTTCCCCAGAAAAATGAAGGGAGAAGATGATCGGAGGGTTTAGTTGACCGGAACAAGGGTATAATAGTCATTTCAGTAATAAAATAATAATATATAGACCGCTGACGTAAGCGAGGGGCCTGAGAGTATAATAAAACTAAACTTCGGGGAGTTTTTAATCGATTACCAGAATACAAGGGGGCGAGCGTGAAATATACCAAATATCAGGGGCCTGAGAGTAATTTATCCTAAAATTAAGGGTAAATTACTCTCAGATCTCTGGGATTTCGTCATCTTACCTCTAGCATCCCTAGGTTTCCAAAAATAATTTTTTCGTTCTCCGTGTTTGGTTTTATTATACTCTCGGGTCCCTCCCTGACATTATCAATCATTTTTATCATGGAAATTACTTACATACCCTTAAAAACATTTCTCTCTCCTCCCATTCTCTCTACTCACCCTTCTTTCTCCTCATCCTTCTCACCGATGAGGCATTTTAGGAAGCCTGGCACTCGGACTCCGGTGGGTTCATTCCCGAGACCCGGGCCAAGGTCCATCTCTCTCCCAAGGTTTGGTATTTGCGATTAACGGTCATCCAGACCCAAGACTTGCAGCTGATCAGTGAGCCCGAGCACAAGGGTAAGGCTCGAGTAGTGAGCTTTATGTTAAGGGCCAGCTATACCCACATGTGTTCAAGATCGGGTGGGTTAACTCGGCCAGTAACCCGACTTGGAACGAGGACCTGATCTTCGTGGCAGCCGAGATGTTCGAGCTAGTCATGATGGTGATGGTCGAGGACTCGATGGTTAGGAAGCCGGTCGAGTGCAAGGGTTCACGTGGCGAGCATCGAGCAAAGGAACGACGACCGGGAGGACCCCAATTCCCGTTATTCAACCTGGTGGGACTGGAGGATGGAAGTTGGTGGGGCCGGCTTATGGAAGTTGGTGGGGCCTCGTTCCAACTTCAGGTCATCGGAGAGTCGCCTAGGAAGATGACCAAAGTTGTGAGATTCGTCGGAGAGTCGCCGGAGAAGATAACCAAAGTTGTTAGAGTTGCCGGAGAAGGGTATAACCGTTATTTTAAAAATAAAAAAAAATGATTTATAACGTCAGCAAAGGACCCGAGAATAATAAAACCAAATACAGGGGATGACAAAATTATTTATGGAAACCCAGAAATGTGAGAAATAAAGTAACGAAACTCAGAGACCTGAGGATAATTTACCCTAAAATTAATTTCTACTTTGAGAGATGTTTCAGAAAGGAACTGCAAATTATTGACAAGAGATATTTAGTTCTTTAATATCTTTTGGTATATTAAAAGGTCGACTCCGTTGGTCTAAACTAACCAACGGAGATGGCTTTGTTTCCATTGTTTTGACGTTATATTTGGTTATATCACCTTGACATATAAATTGCCATCTTCATGTTGTATAAAATTGTGTATTAAGCATAGTGTAGCAGGCATAGTGTAACTGAGTTTAGAAACTAAGACTATGTTCTCTTTCTTTCGTACGGAATTTTGCTGTATCAGAATTTTGAAATTGAGAATTCATTTTCTACCATATAATATTAATAAAAAAGAAAATTTACCTAAAAAAACAAAGACTCTGTTCAAACTCTAGAAGTGAAATAATTTTGTGTACTACGATATAAAATTGTGCAATTATGGGCACGAGCTGATAAAATTATTGCGTGACACATGAATAAGGAGACCCGACGCCCATTAGAACGGGCCTGAGCCTCGTTTGGGAGCTAAACTATTTTCACGGGCCTCTGTCAGCAGTTAGAATCAAATTACAAGAACCACCCAATGATTGGGCCCATATTTTTATTTTTTCATAACTGGGCCTAGACTTCACCACCGACGTTATTTAGTGCGATAATTTCTGTGGGGTTTATTTTGAAATTTTTTTTAAAGATAATTTTTTATACCATATTTACAATTGGTAGGATTTGAACTCTGCACCTCGTTGAACTTATTAATACCCGCCGTTAGACCATTTGTCCTTTGGCTTTTTTTTAGAAGACCATTTGTCCTTTGGCTTTTTTTTAGAACCTACAAGAGTTTTTTGAACAAATTATCTTCTTTAAATTGCAAAAGTACAAAAACTTAAATATCCCTTTAAATTTATATAATATTTCACAAACTTTTAGTTTTCTATTTACTATATACATGTTACAAATTAATTCCCTTTTCTGTATGGAATCTTAACACTCTCTTCAAATTAAGGAAATGAATCTGGTGCCTGGTTTCCTTTTTACTATTAACTGCTTAGAAATTAAATCCCTTTGTCACATTCATTAAATAGCCCAGAGATCTCTGTTTCCAATTTGCTTTCCATGTGGGCTATATAAGTAGCAAATATATGATTAAATTTTTCAAAACAAGAATTGAATTACTTAATTTAATTTTTTTTCGCACTTGCTTAGAGATCTGAGTGAAGTTCTGGAGAGGCTATCATCGATGGCTCTGGATGAACGTGAAGAAAGGTGTGTTATCTTTTGTCCCTTCATTATTTACCAATTACAATTACTTTTAATATTGGGGAAAGTTTATTTTAATAGTATATGATCCCTTTTTGATCAAGTACCATGTGATTTTGTTGTCTATTTTAGTGACAGAAGTAGCATACTTCACACTTTTGGAGACAAAAAAGAACTAAAATTGTGAATTAGGAACACTTCTATCACGAAAAAGACTAAACAAACTCACATTGTACTTGGTAAAAAAATCGTCAAATCGCATAGTACCATAATGAATTTTTCATTTTTTTTAAGTCTAACTCCAATCCGTTCTTCTTTTTTGGTGTTGTAGGAGGTCCTACACGACCAAGGTTATCATCTTCCCCATTATTAATCTGGTTAAATTAATTAGTAGCTTGGAATAAAATAATTTAACTAAAAAAATAACAGTAGAAATTTTTATGGTGCCATAATTTCCTCCCTTCAAATAGCTACTGGCCAAGGCATATCCGGACAATCCCAATCCACAGCTTCTTCAAGGAAACATCTCAGCTGACAGGTAGAAAATTTTTCCCACTGAATTTATAATTTTACCTTCGTTAAAATTACCTTGCTCAACTTTTTTTCCATTTTAACCCAAATCAAATTATGACATAGTTCATTTGTGTAATTCACCCTGATGCAGGATTGAGGAAATCAGAGTATGTTCTTACCCAATGTACTCTCGAGCAGTAATATTTCGAATTCGAATTTGAGATCAAAAAATGTCAAGTTAATTATATATGTTTTCTAATACAGGCCAAACAGGCTCAATTGCAAGAAATGAGAGAGACCCTCCGTGAGAAGACCGAGATTCTGAAGTTGTTAATTTTGTCTAAACTTATATTATTATTATTTTCAGTAAAAAGTTATTTTTTTTTGAAAAACAGTAAAAAGTTAATTTTTTTGTTGAAAGGGAGTAAAATGTTTTTTTTTACGGTCAGTAAAAAGTTATTTTGGATCCATCAATATATGTTTTTTTCCTGACAATCATCGATATCTGTTTACTGACAATATATTTGTACTACGTGGAAGCTATTGGACGCACCCGGAGAACATCAACGACCTGGAAGAAATCAAGAGGATGGAGGCCCATCTTGTTGCTAGGCTTGCCAAAATAAGAGAGATCAAGGTACAATTGTTATCTCAAATTCGGACACTGAAAATAAAATTTAGTAAAAATAAATTCAACAATTAATTCGATTTACTCCTTTTAAATTGTTGGTTTCTCCAGCTGAAGCAGCAAAATAAATGAAGAAGATGACAAGTTCTGAGATATAATGGACGCTAGATGGGTTAGCGTTAATTGTCTAATAAATAAATGGTTGGCTCCGGACATTTTAATTTGTCTCTTTTATTTTTTATTTCTGTAATTTGGAGTGCATGGGTACACTTATATTTTCCAAAGATAAATTGTGTTTTGAGTCTTTTAAAGTTTTGGTTTCGTTTTTATTTTTTTTGTGACACATTAGTACATATTTTTTTATCACTAAACATATGAACTATAAAAAATTCTATAGAAAAAAAATACAAAACAGAACTACATTATAATTATAAAAAGACGTAAAACCGAATGATATTACAAATATACTTTTTCCTGTATTTTCTTATCACCGACAGAAATTTTCCATCCTACGTAATGAAATAATTGGAAATGTTGCATCTGCAAACCACGTGCGTCGTACGACATTTAAATAACAATTATTTTTTATGAGACCCGACTCAAATATGAATAATCCGGAAGACAGCAACGAGAGCATACACATGAAGCAGCGGCGCGCAAGTTACGGATATGTGCAGGTGTATTATTTATGCGGACCAGCAATAATGCACGCTGCCCAACGTTAAGATGGGCCTAAGAGCCTGACAAGCCCCCACCAAAAATTTATCAGAAACCAGTAGTCATTTTCTTCAGACTGACAAAATCATAACCATGGTTTTTTACAATGAAGTCACTACATTACATGGTTATCTACTTTTACTCCCAACTTTTTTCACATTTCTATCACTAAGGCTAAAAAAGGTAGCAGTACCCTCTTTGTACACAATTTCCCACATCCAATGTCCCACATTGTAATATTTGAGAAAGGCGGTGAGTTTTGGTTTTACAGTTTCACTTTCACCCTGTGTTTTGGGATATCACCTCCCCAAACTTGAGGAACAGCTGGGCATCTGAGGTGCTCATGGAAGGGCAGTTCACCATGTGCGGAGTCTTCAGGTTGGCGTACTCGTCCACGTAGTACGGGACCTTGGCTGATGACAGAGGTGGCGCAGGTGCCATCGAGTTACATTGTTTCGGCGGTGCGACGGATGGGAGAAGGCTCTCGAGTACGCGCGTAACTTCGTGCATTGTTGGCCGTTCAGATGGCTGTCGTTTGGTGCACAGGAGGGCAAGTTGGAAGACCTTCTTGATGGCTCCTAGGTCTTTACAAGTGTCTGTGATGCTGGGATCGACAGTTTCCATTACAGTATTGTTCGCCGTCTTCGACAAAATCTGTTCCACAAAGTACAATCTTAAACTAAAACAGGAAAAAGATAAACTAAGGTATACGATAAAGAGCATGGAGAATCGAAAGAGAAACAAACCAGATGATGGAGGTTGCACTCGTCATCCACTGCTTTCCTGCCGGTGAGCAACTCAAGCAGCACAATGCCGTAGCTGTACACATCGGACTTCTCAGTCAGTCGTGAAGTACGCGCATACTCGGGGTCTATGTACCCAATGGTACCCATAACGTAGGTGGAAGTGTGTGACTTAGAGATGCACAAGTTCTTTGCAATCCCAAAATCGGTGAGATGGGGCTCCAAGTCCTTGTCCATCAAAATGTTGGACGACTTCACGTCTCTGTGGATGATGCGCGGACTACAATCATGGTGTAGATAAGCTAGCCCTTGAGCCGCTCCATAGGCTATTTTGAGACGCGTATCCCAGTCTAGTTTCTTCTTCTTCATAGGGCCTGAAACATGTAAGCAGTTGTGTTCGTCAAGTCAGATATAAGACGAGATCACCTGACCGAGTATGTTAAGAGAGATGTTTAGGGCCTACTCGAAGATAACTCACCGTGGAGAATATCCCACAGACTGCCATTTTCCATGTATTCGTAGAACAGAAGATTCCCGGAAGAGGAGAGCGAATATCCTTGGAGGCTCACAAGATTCCGATGCTTGATGCTTCCGAGTGTCTCAAGTTCAGTTTCAAATTCTTTCATACTCTGAGGATAGTGAGAATAAAGTCTCTTGATTGCCACAGGTCTGCAGTTCTTCAGGACACATTTGTACACCGTGCTCGACGCTCCTTTGCCGATAATATACTTCTCACTCAAATTCTCGGTCATTCTCATTATATCTTCGTAGACATGAAGTGCCATATTCATATGAAGGATCACCAGCTTGGGTGTTGAGTATGTCACTGTTTCTCCGCATAGTGCACATAAATTAGACTCCGAGATAAAGTAGAAGAACCCGACCAAACAAAAGATGCAAAGAAATACCTGGTTTGTCAAGAGATCCTTCATGAAACGTTGGCTGTTTATGTGGTCGGCATACTGCTACGAGAATCATGAGAAGAATGACAAGGGCACCAAGAGCGATTCCTAGGATTGCCGCTTTAGAAATCGGAACTGCAAAGACAAAACCTGAACTGAGCATCGAAACTAATCTGATGAATGAAATACAACAAATCTAGCTCCAAAGCATTTACAGTGAGATAGCTAGAGAGTTGATAAACAAATTACTTCGTACCTTGTTCGGTTGAATGCAACTCATGGCATGGAGAATCAAGCCAGTAACCACAAAGACCAGGATTTCCAATAAAGCTGAGGCAAAACAACTATTTCAGAAAACAGGTCATTATAACTGCAGAAAACTCCACAATATGCAACCAAACCTGTCGGGCTGAAATCTCGAAAAGTTGTTGCCAGAAGGAATAACACCGCCTATGTTGTTGTACGAGACGTTTCTGCAGTGGATACATCCAAAAACTCGTGTAAGTGAAATGAATGGCAGTGTCGACATCATCTATGACACAAATAATTGTCAACTTACAGGATGCTGAGACTGAGGCAGTTAAGGAGAGGCATAATATCCCCGGATAGATTATTGATTTCAAGTCTCCTACATCGCCAATTAAACACAGATTAATGACTTCAAGATGGTGCACATGAAACCATACTATTATCAATAGAATGCGATCATCATTCAGCGGAAAGTTGACAAAACAAAAAAAACTTACAGCAAAAGAATGTTTTGTAGCTGACTGAGTTCTTGAGGGATCATCCCAGAGAGATGATTATGAGAAAGATCACTGGAGAACAACCCGTAATTAATGGATAGAAAACATAAACCATCAAGAAATGTTGCCCGAGTATTATGCTAATCAAAACCTTACATTTCCATTACACTTCTCAAATTACCAAAATCTGCTGGGATGACTCCTGTCAATTGGTTCCTGCTTAGGTTACTGCACCATTTAACATTAAATTTAGAAACCGGTTAAAAATTAGATACATTTGACTGGGCGTAACACTTGAACTTACAGCTTCAGAAGATGCTCCAAATCCCCGAGGGAAGATGGGATTGATCCATTGATCTTGTTGCCAGATAGGTCCCTTAGAGGAAGAGGCGGAAAGAGCAATCAAACATTGTACTAGACACTTAAAACAGATTGAGTAGTAGTTACTACTTACAATGTATCCAAATTACCAATTCGAGATAACTCGATTGGAATAGGACCTTTGATGCGGTTAGACGAGAGATTCCTGAAATTTAAGGGTGATGTAAGAGGTTACACGTACCTCTAGAAAAATCAATAGCCGTAAAAGAGTAGAAAATTCCGATTATGGGAAAACTCACAGGTATGTCATACTCTCTAGCATCTGAAAAGAGCGTGGAATGGTTCCATTCAACTTGTTGCCATGCACATTGCTGACCCGAAATGACGGAGGTTAATCATCAACTTAAGAATTTGGATTTTCCAAACAAGTTTGAGAATGGATTAGATGCTTACAGACTGTTGAGGTTTGTGCACGAACTAAGATTATCTGGAATAGGCCCTTCGAGTTGGTTATTTGCCACATTTCTGGAAGAAAATATAATCAGGGAAGTGTATCGCACACAAAGCGTACCAACTGGAAGGTAAAGATCATAGAAATTACAAATCAAACAAGTCAGTTAGCTTCCCGAGCTCTGGTGGAATATGCCCTGTGAGCTGGTTGTCATTCAACTCCCTGAAAAAAGGTAGTGTTTTTCAGTAACTAAAAACACCGACTATTGAAGCATGACGAACAATGAGATGGGTGAAGAGAACAGTCCATATGGAAAAGTGTTCTTACAAGTAGTGTAGCTTTGACATATTCCCGAGCTCTGGCGGAATAGATCCAGTTAGCTTGTTCCCGTGCAAGTACCTAGAAAAAGAGACATTAGACGTTCAAATGAATATACCTCCACATATACAGAGCAACGAGAAAATGAACGGAAAAGATGATGGATAAGAACTTGCAAGGACTTTGGTAAAAGCAGACTTACAGTTTCTCAGTGTAAGTCAAATTGCCCAAAATAGGAGGGATTGGTCCACTTAGCATGTTACAGCTCAAATCTCTGATTAACGAAAGCAACATAAAGAGCAATAGCAAGAAAATAATCAAATTTAAGCAACGAGGAAAAGAGGATCACAAAGTGGCTAAGACAAAATTCTCGATAACCAACAATTTAAACAGGGTCACTTACAAGACTGCAAGAGCCTGCATAAGACCAATAACATAAGGAATCTCTCCTGACAGTAGATTTCCTTGCAAGGACCTGAGCAAGAAAAAATAAAAAGATATAAGCAATTGAAACTAGCTGTAACTTCTATTCCAAGTTACAACAAATAGTTAGAGAAATCCAAGCTCTTACAATGTAGCTACTTGCAAATACCCAATGTTGAATGGAATCTCTCCTGTGAACTGGTTGTAGGACAAGTCCCTAAAATTTAGAACAAAATATTAACCATCAAATCACTACGGAAGGCATTTCAGCAAGCTTAGTCGGTTATCTCGAATACTTACAAGACCTGAAAGGCAGTACAATTGCCGATATTATCAGGGATGGTTCCTGTCAAGCTGTTGTTCCTTACATCACTAGAATGATAAAAGAAACTTAGTTATCAAATATTGTGAACAAAAGTTGCAAATCTTCAGAGAGTGGGCCTATTGAAAGATTACTTACAAGTACCACAAGCCAATTAATTGACAAATATCCGGGGAGAGTGTTCCAACCAAATTGTTCCCACGCAAGCCTCTAGTATCGAAAAAGTTAGCATGATGATGTTACATGAAGTGCACAAATTTAGAAGATAACAGAAGAGAAGGTGCACGACAGCAAACTCCATACTCACAGGTAATGAAGAACTTCATTCCAGTATATAAGTCTAGGTATTTCCCCGCTGAGATTATTTTGGGCGAGGTCTCTGTAACCGCAATTTTTACAAAGTAACGATTAAGACAAGGACTTGGGTTTGCATATGATTCTAATTCATCATAAGACAAGGATAGAAACTTACAGAACTTTCAAATTTGGAATCTGAGACAGCGTCGATGGAATTGGTCCAATGAGCTGATTATTCTTTAAAATTCTAATCACCAGAAAGGAGAGGGATTTCAGACACAGACAACATAAAACAGACATGCGAGATTGATAAGGTGCTTACAAGAACTCCAGTTGCTTCAGCTTGGAGATAGAAAAGGGAATGTCTCCATAAAGGTTGTTGAATGATAGATCACTACGAAGAGCGTGAAAACAAAAATCAGATACCGTACAAACGGCCCTTTCATGCAGATCATAGACTTAGCAATCATCTCCGAAGTCCCATAGAATTAACATTAGTACTTACAGGCTCTGCAAAGACGAACAGTCTCCAATCTCATCAGGAATTTGCCCAGAAAGATGATTACCTTTAAGATCACTGTTCAAGAAAGACAACAAGAATTACAAGTCGAGCATAAGTTTGCTCAATGCTCATGTTTATTACACTATTTTAAAGAACACTAAACCCGGAAAAAACAGCAAATTAGATAGAACCAACATGTTATCCTCGGGCATCTTTGACCTAGCCATTTAATGACAAAGGAAAGATAACAATAACACTCCAAAGGGTTAGGAACATTACATAGAATTGAGGTCCTTGAGGTTTCCAATAGCAGGTGAAATCTCCCCATCAAGGTTCAAACTTGACAGATTTCTAAAACCATAAGAAGGCAATAAAAATATGTATTAAGACAACAAAAGCAAGGATATCATTACAAAAAGCTCCACCAAGAACAACAACATTGAAGAGAAGGACTCACAGTCCAACAACGTTAAAGGTGACGTTGTCGCAAGCAACTCCCCTCCAAACGCAGTAATCCGAAGAAGGCGAATCCGACCAGTCGTAGAGAACATTGTCCACGTCCCTAAACGACTTTTTAATCTCCAACAGTGTCGCTCCTGTTTCCACCACCACCACCAAATGCCACACAAAATTAAGTCAAACTCAATTCAACCCTGAGAAGGCTAAACTAAGAGAAGGTAAAGTAAAGTACACCTCATGAGCAGCTAAACCCTGAAAAGACCTAAACTTTGACTACTAAACAAACACGTTATTAAAAAAAACGGAGACTTGGAAGCTTCTAAATATGAACTAAACAGAATATTATTATATATACTAAAGGTGGCCAATAGGGTAAGCTCCAGAGGAGAAGTACTCATAGTACTAACCATCATCGGAGGCGACCAAGGAAGCTAGAGCCAGCCATAGGAGAGAGCCCAAGAGAAGCCATTCCAAGCGAAATGCCATTGACCCTTTACACTTTAACTTCCAAAGTCACTATCTTTACCTCTCTTGAGGCTTTTCTACTCCTTCAAATTCTTCCCCTATTTGGGTATATATTAAAATCTCAGTCTTGGGTGGATCTTATTATAATAAGTTAATGACGTGAAGAAGAAGAGGAAGCTTTAAGCTTAGCTCAAGTCACATCGCTCTGGCAAAACTAAACAGGCCCCTCTCTCTCTCTCTCTCTCTCTCTCTGTCCGAAAATGTGCAGAGCTGTTCCCAGTACTCCATTACACCCATTTATGCTTCCACCTCATGAGTAATAGAGAAAGAGACAGCCAAGAAAGAGATTTGAACATCTCCCTTGTGTGTAATTTTCCAAATTATCATTTTTTTTCTCTCCTTTCACTCTTTTTTTCTTTTTTATCTCTCTTTTTTTCTGGGGTGGGTAAAAAAAAAGGTAAAATGCCCTTTGGTGACAGAGGGGCTCTGTTCTGCCAGAAACTCTGCACAACTTCTCTCGTCCTTTGCTGATTCTCTCACACTTTCTACATTTTTACCTGATAAGTGAAATTTCACTCTTTTTTTCACCTTTACCCTCTCTCTCTCTCTTACAAGAATGGGGTGAAATGCCATGTGGCAGTCCACTGCATGAAATTGATTTTAACTTGAGGTAAATTCTAGGTGCTCTGTCCCTTCTCTGCTTTGCCAATGGTTTTTTAGTTTTCTTTTCTTTTTTCTGAAATTGTTTCGATTACTCGGATCATATTTTATGGATGTTTTCATAATGTTAATTTATATATCCGTGAAATTTAAACTTAATTTAATCAGAATCCAAGTCTCTAATCAAGTCGATTCGTTTAGAAATTTTCATATATATTTTTTGACATTGACAAGACAGATGTTACTAGGGTCTACCTCTGACCTGCTTTGGACTATTCCTTTCTCTCTCCTCTGTGCATGGCCATCCCCTGCTTGGACTTGTTGATGTAATACATAAATTTTCACCCCAAAAAAAATATGTAATACATAAATTCAGTGAGCTTTAGTAGATTTCAATGCAGTCTGTGATTGGCTGGGCTTGTTTCAAGCTTTTATATATTTTGTTTTTAGGAAATGGTAACTTGCAATTATGTAAATGCACATATGAGATATAAGAAATATTTTTCAACCGTTTAAAATACTGGAAAACTTGTAACATTGTTCCAAAATCAATTTTGGAGATTCCTGTTTTTTAAAAATTGATTATGGACTATGGTGATGTTTTTTTCATGAGGGATTATGGATTCGAAGCAACCAATATATCATTCAAGAAACAGAGAAATATGATCATTTTTTAGTTGTTTGTTTTAACGCATAAAATTGGTGACAATATTTGAAAAGTTGCTCTAAATAGCTTCGGGGCTTGGCGTAACCAGCTGGTTTGGATAGATCACCACGATAGACTAACTAACCCGATTTGGTTTATTCTGAACAAGTGCAAGGAAATTGATGCAGCATGCGAGGTCAGTGGCAGCCTTACATGCCAAACCTGCCCGTGAAGAGCGACTTATTGGCTGGGAAAGACCAAGAGAGGATTGAATCAAGCTGAACACTAATGGAGTTAGGAGAGCCTCGACAGGCATAGCAACAGCTGGTGGAGTTCTTCGGGATGCAGGGGGGAATTGGATTGGCGGTTTCACAATCAACTTGGGGAGTAACTCAAGTGTCAACGCGAAGCTTTGGGCAGCTATACACTGCTGAAATCACTAAGTATCAAGAAACTCATCCTCGAAAACAACTCCTCTCTTGTAGCTGGTTTCATGACTACCCCTACGGACCGCACTAATACTCCACGGCCTCTCCTTGCGCAAATTTATCATGAGCTGAATTAGGATTGGAATGTTGAGGTGGTGCATATATATCGGGAAGCGAATCGTTGCGCGGATCGGCTTGCGACTATCGGTTTCTCCATGCCTTTAGCACTCCACATTTTACATGAACCTCCCATTGAATTGCGTGGCTTATTACTGGATGATATTAGGGATATAGCTTTCCCTCTAAATGTAATAGTTTGTGATGGTTTAAGGCAAGGGTTTGTGATGGTGCAAGGCAAGATTTTGTGATACACCAAATGTCAAGGAGGGTTATTCCTTCTCGAGATACTCTTTCTTTATCACGGATTTCTCTCACTAGATTTTCTCGCGATAGGGTTTCGATGAGCTCGGTAGTCGCAACCTCACAAGAGGTCGAGAGTGGGAGATATTCGGGGTGGAGGCAGAGGAAGGTTTTATGGTAGGGTGGAGGCCAGAAGTACCTGAAGCTTCTTTTGGTCGATGGTGGCTTTTGGGCGGAGTGGAGGCCAAAAATATTTAGGCCGCCGAAGTCGTCTACGTTGACTTTTTTTAGGAGAGATTTGGGGTGAAGGCATAGGCGATTTTAGGGTGCGGTGGAGGCCGGAAATACCAGAAGTTTTTTTTGGGCTGATGGCGGCTTTTGGGCATAGTGGAGGCCGAAAATCCCAACCCTCTCGTCATTTATCAATTCGTCGTGTTCTCGATCCTCTTGATCTTGATCTCCTGTCTTATGGGTGAGGGAAGTGAGGTTGGGAAGAGGATCATCGCCGGCGGACTAGGTGGTGAAGGAGAATCGGCCGACGACGGTAAGGAGGAAGAGGATGATCTTTTTTGGTTTTTTAAGGGATTTTTTTGTCATTTTAATGACAAAAAAAAGAACGGATAATGTTAGCGAGAGATCACATAGTATAATAAAACCGAACACATGGTCTTTATAATGCATTACCAAAATGAAGGGACTAAATCGTAGATAAAGCCATATACGTAGGACCTAAGAGTAATTTATCCTATTATATATATGTTTTCAACATGTCTCTGGAGCTCGTCTCGTGCAGATGATAGACGAACCCACCCATACGTCAAGCAAGATGGATTCTCTTGGCTTCACTAAATTGTCAAAATTTCAAACATTAATAATCAATTTTTTGCCTTTTAAATCAAAATGTATTGAATTAATAATAGCTAAAACCACAGAGTATGTGAGCAGATTTTTTCTATTTTTTACATGCACTTCATCATTCATGTGGAAGATTCAACATGATATGGCACATTAGATGGTCAGATAATATAAGGAAGACTATAATTTTAAAATACGAATTTTGGTAAGAGCTGAATTTTTTCTATTTCCGGGTCGACCGGTCGGACCAAAAAAAATTTTAAAAATTAATATATAGGTTGATCAAGTCTTACAAGTGGGTTTTTTTTTCGAGGCACGTGGGTTCTTCCTGTACACAGCCATAGCCATTTACACTGGAAGACCACCCGTATTACTAAAATGCAAAAACTTCAAAAATAAGTAACTGATTTTTTGCATTTTAAACAAGGTACAATAATGTAGTACGCAGGTGAATTTTCGCTATTATCGTTTATGAAAAAAAAGATAAAACCTTTTCTCTGATGAAATTATTATAATTATTTCTGGGCACTTCTTTTTCTCACCTCGGGAAGGTAATCTAAATCTGTGCATCGTCCCTTTCATACCTCCATCCCCCTCTCTGACGCACCACCACCCTTTAATTAAAATCACTTGGGCCCACCTTTTGAACTTAACGCCGTTTGTTTTATTTTTTATTTTTCGTTTTTCTGTTCCCTACCACCATCTGATTATCTGATGTCAATTTTATTTTATAATTTCGTTGCGAATACTTCATGTTGTTCTATCAAGATTCAAAATAAGTTTTGCTCCCCCTTATTTACGTCATTGCATAACTGATTATCTGGTGTTAATTTTATTTTATAATTTCGTTGTCCTATCAAGATTCAAAAATAAAATAAGTTATGCAATGACATAAATAAGGTTGAGAAAAAATTTTGATATCAGTTATGCATATTCGATATCCGAAATTTTTTTCGTATTCGAACTCGGATAATTTTAAAATTGAACTCGTACTCAAACTATCCGAAATAAATATTTCGGACTCGGATACAAATACGAATAATAAAATTGATATTTCAAATATCTAAAATATACGGGGAAAAGTCTACTTTAGTATCCTGTGGTATCGCCCAAAATCACTTTAGTACCCTGTGGTAAAAAACCGATCAATCGAGTCATACTTATTCCAATTAACATCAAAAAGGTCCTCGGGCAGCTGCCCGAACCTTGCCCGAACTACGTGGCCAGCCACGCCACCAAATTTTGATGACGTGGCGCCACGTGGACATCCATCTCCTTCCCTCCTCCTCATCCTCCTCCGCGTCCTCCTCCTCCTCTCCGCGTCCTCCTCCTCCTCTCCACGTGGCGCCACGTCATCAAAATTTGGTGACGTGGCTGGCCACGTAGTTCGGGCAGGGTTCGGGTATGTCCGGGCAGGTCCGGGCAGCTGCCCGAGGACCTTTTTGATGTTAATTGGAATAAGTATGACTCGATTGATCAGTTTTTTACCACAGGGTACTTAAGTAATTTTGGGCGATACCACTGGGTACTAAAGTGGACTTTTCCCAAATATACGATTTACAAATTAAGTCCATTAAATAAAATAAAAATTACAAATAGTTAAACCTTACACTAACCCACAAAATTAAGCCATTTAAAAATTACAAGTCAAAAAACATACAAGGCTACCACCACCTAGTGTCCCGTAAATTTCAACTTCTCCGAGTAAGAAAAAAAGAAATTTATCAGGTTCCCTTGATTCCTTGAAGGCCACTACTACCACGAATCAGGTTTGAATTTTTCTTTAGTTTTCATGGAGATTCTAGATTCATTTTCTAACCATATCATGTTACCATTTTTTTTTGAAGACTTGAAAAAAATAGATAGTTCAAATTATTCGAATTTAAAAAAATTCGAATATCGGATATCAAATAGTAGAGTTCGGACTCGGACACTAAAAATACTTATTCGGATAGTTCGGATAGTTAAAATTTTGGATAGTTTGTTTACGAATAATTCAAATGCTCACTCCTAGACGTAAATTGTTTACAGCAAAATTATATATCTAATAGAAAGAAAATTGAAGCTGTGGAAATAAATATTAAGGGTAGGAGTGAGTTCGGTGCGGTTTTGCAGTGTCGGTGTGGAAATTTATACCGAACCGCACTTTTGACATAGCCAAAATCTACACCGTCGGTGTGACGGTTTAGGAAAAAACCGCGGTGTGGTGGTTTGCGGTTTAATAGTGTGGTGTTGCGGTTTGAAACTACAAATTTGACATAATTCGCAAGGCCCATTTAATAGGCCCAAATTTGAAATATATTTTTTTTTTCTTTAACTTGCACGGTGAAAAAATGAAGCCCATTTCCTTACAAGTTCACAAAGCCCACGGTAAAAAAATTTATGTACTAAAACAAAACGACGTCGTTTTTTCACATAGTAGACATATATAAAACGACTTCGTTTTATATATGTGCGGTTTCGTGGTCGGTCGGTGTGGTTTGAGGCCAAACCCGAAACCATACCGCACCAGTTCGGTGCCGATTTGAAACCGTACCACAAACCATTTAAGTGTGCGGTTTAGATTTTGTCTGTCGGTCGGTCGGTTTCACGGTCGGTCGATTTTGCAGTTTTGCAGGTTTCAAGCTCACCCCTAATTAAGGGAGCGTGTGGATTTTGAACCGATGTTGAGATTTACACATTACTAATTACAGTTGTGGTTGGCTTATTTTATAAAGTCAAAAATTCACCACGCATTGACATAATGTTTTGAGCTGATATGAAGATTCGAATATAGTATCAGAGCGTGTTAATCATATAGCCCATTGTTTTTTGTTCGACTATCATTTCATCGTACTTTGTTGAGTCAAAATTTGCACATATTTTGGCCAGATGAGCTTCGTTTAATAAAACGTGTTGAGATTACGTATTACTAGTATTATGAAATTGTTTATAATTGTTGAAAATTCACATCATCGCTATTTTAAGACTTTTAGTTTAATATAAAGATTTTAACAACGAGCAAAATTCTAATGTACCTTTAAGGTAAAATAAATATAAACTATAGTTTTTGAGGGGTAATATAAACTATATTTTTACTGTAAAGTTGATACAAATGACAATAGATTAAAAAAAAAATTAAAATATTATGTTGAAATCTTGAGAAAAATTACATTTGTAAAATCATAATTAAATATAGTTAATATTTCGATATTGTTGGGCTCTAAATAAAATATTTTTAAAATATAACTGCTCAAAATTCAGAAAGCGTATCGTATCGTAATTGACGCTATAACATAAACATGTGGGTGTCTCCATCCAGTCGTTTTCCCATTTACTAATTTTTGACTTTGGCTCCTTTGACAGGTAATCGAATCACTCACAGGGGAGTTTCTTTGGGTCTTCGATTTCTGTGAATTTCGTACTTTATTTCGGCTATTGTCATTTTTTATACACATTTATATGCAATCTTATTATTAACTAACCACTTAAGCCTCTTTCTGATACCGGCAATTGCTTCCTGTATTAGAAGCATGCTCCTTTAAAAGCATGCATCCTCCTCGTAATGGGCCCCCACCTTCCATTGGCTGCAACGTGGCAGCCAATGTTGTCTCCCTCTTGGTGATAATAACGCTTTAATTATGTTATTCCCCTTCAATTTCTATTTAATCAGCCTTTGCCACTTGAGGTTTGGTTTCCTTTTCCTCCTTTCGATGTTTTATATTAGGTTCTCTCTATATCTCTAATCCCGCGTTATTGGGTATTTCAGGTAATTGCTCGAGTCCCTAAATTTTGCCGTTTCAGTTAGGGATGGTAATTAGGCTTTTATTATGAGGATCTATCCTGATTCAGACCCGAATGGTCCAAGATCTATTGACTTTGATCGAGTCTAGACCCTGATCCTGCTCGGATCCTGATATTTTAAAAGAATAACGGAATGGATATGAATCTATAGGATCCTGCTCTGATCCTACCCAAATTTTTTAAATTAATATTAAAATAATATATATGTATATTAATTATTAGACATAATACCAAATTTTTAAATTTGTTGGTAGGTAAATATTCTTTATTAAAATGATAGTTCAAAACAGAGCAATCGCAAAAAGAAAGACAAGATACATGGACCTATATTTACATCAGTTACAACCCCACCCCGACCAAAACATTCCCTCAACCTCAAGAGGTGAAAAAGAGGGATCTATAAATTCTTATAGACAATGAAGAAAGTGAGCAACGATTGATTGTGAATGATCGAGGCATCCGTCCAAAAGATCCACTCTTGGGCATGAAAGAGCACAGAATGCACGAGAAGCTCATTATCGCACCTTGCCTCATTGAAGATAATACTATTACGAAGTAGCCACATGCCCCAAGTAATAGCAGCAAAAATTACGAACCAATTTATCAATTTTAACTTACCAATTTTCAATTTTTTTAGATTTGTTTGTTTTGTTTATTTGTATTTGATTTGTTTAATGAATGAAAATGTCCCATTGCTATTTGAAAACTATCAGAAAATAATTTAATTTTTGAAAAATTAATATTTATAAAAAATACGGACCCGCGGGTTGCCCTTATCCTACCCGATTTTTTAGGACCCAGATCCTGCCCGAATCCTTATTTTTAAAGAGGATAAGGGTAAATATCTGGATCTACCATCTAAAAAGAGGATGAGGATCTGGGTCCTATGGATCCTGGCCATTGCCATCCCTAGTTTCAGTCACCAAAAAAATACTAATTCTAATTTAGATTAATCACTAGTCCACGGATCTAATAGTAGTAAATATTGTGCCACCTGGAAGTAAATTGACATCCATTTATCTTCTAATTGTTGAGATTTGAGAGAAAATGAAGGAGGTATACTATTGTGAAATCTCTCTAAAATGACATTTTCAAAATTGATAACTTATGTAAATTGAAAAAAAATCAGTTCGAGTCTGAACCAACGTAAAATTTAATAACAACTTCATCATAATAAATAATATTTTTTAGAAAATTTTAGTATTAAATATCAATCTCAACTTTTGAATAAAGAGATACTTTATAAATTTTAAAAATAATATAATAGTAGTTTGTGCTAGACTTGATTATTTAATAATATTTATATCATACTTCATCTTTTGAATCATCTTGTGATTACCATTTTTGTAATAAAAATATCTCAAATCGAATATAACACTTGAATAATGCGAGAAGCCAAAAAAATTTATGATTTAGATATAAAAAATAAATAAACTTTATCGATATTTTTTGTGATTTGAATAAAGACAATAATATTTTTTGTTCAAATATGTATTTATTAAACAAAATTCAATTTTAATTTTAAAGCTAAAAATGTAAATTTTCTATAATAATTTTTCTAAAAAGTGATATTTCTATCGATAATTTAGAGGGTGTTAACATAAAAAACAGGTGTAATTAACAAAATATAGTAGGAACAAATAATGGGCCCCGATGATCACGTGCCCATTTATTATGAATATTTAAGATCCATGTAGGGGCCCACCATCTCATTTATGATGCAACCTGTACTATAACTATTAAACTATACCCTATAATTCGACAGTTCCACAAATATTCTAACCGGATGAATAATCAATCCCCTACCAGGATCACACAAAAAAAGAGGAAAAAATGAATATCCTACCACTTTTATTATTATTATTATTAATCACTTGGGTTTCATCACAAAAAATTTACTCGTCCGGTTGAATTGAAATTCCCAATGGGCATGTCGTACGGTCCCCTCAGGTTAATAAATTACATCAGGTCTTTGTCCCACCTTTTTAATTTGGGTTCCAATAATTTGTCCAAGGATCCTCCTCTCCGTGATCAAGCACGTTATAAATTTCGAACAGATATTTACCGAGTCAACTTATCCGAAATCAAATCCGATTATACTACAAATGCAACAAAACTAATTCTCTTACGTTGATTTTACACTAAATAATCTGGTTTAGGACCATGAGGTTAGAAACTTCTCTACTAATGAGTAGGGATAACAATTAGACCCTTACCCTGAGGGTCTACCTGATCCAGACTCGAAGGGTCCAAGACCCGTTGACTTTGATCGGGTCTAGATCTTGATCCTGTCCGGATCATGATATTTTAAAAGGATAAGGGCATGAATATAGATCTATAGGATCCTGTCCTGATCCTACACGAATTTTTTTAATTAATATTAAAATAATATATATTAATTATTAGACATAATACTAAATTCTCAATTTTTTTGTAGGTAAATATTCTTTATTAAAATAAAAATTTAAAATATAGCAAGCGAAAAAAGAAAGACAAGATACAGGGGCCCGATATTTACATTGGTTACAACCCCATCCCCGACCAAAATGTTCCCTCAATCTCAAGAGGTGAAGAAGAGTGACCTATAAATCCTTGTAGGCAATCAAAAAAGTGAGCAGCGATTGATTGTGAATGATCGATGCATCTGTCCAAAAGATCCACTCTTGGGCATGAAAGAGCACATAATTCAGGAGAAGTTCATTATCGCACATCGCCTCATTGAAGATAATACCATTACGAAGCAACCACAGACCCCAAGTAATACCAGTGAAAATCACGAACCAAATTCTCAATTTTAACTTACCCAACTTCAACTTTTTTTTGATTTACTTGTTTGATTTCTTTGTATTAATTAGTTTAATGAATGCAAATGATTCATTGCTATTTGAAAACTATCAAAAAATAATTTAATTTTTTTAAATTAAAGATTTATAAAAAAATACGGACCTGCAAGTCGCCCTAATTCTGCCCGATTTTTTAGGACCCAGATCCTGTCTGAATCCTTATTTTTAAAGAGGATAAGGGTAAAGATCTGGATCGACCATTTAAAAAGAGAGTAAGAATCTGGGTCCTATAGCCATCCATACTAACGAGCCTATTTATAGCCGGTAAAGAATTGGGGCACTTAAAAGTGTCTCTGTGGTATTTAAATAGCCCAAGACTAGTGGAATAGAATAGCCGAGGCGAGGCCCAGAATCGCAAGTAGTATTAAGGGTCTAACTGCTCTTGCGAGGCCTATGAAGCTGCTGCAAGAGCAACGAGTTGGTGACCACAAATATAGAGCTCAAAGCCATCAACCCGCATGCCAAATATCTGCCTATGAACCAGAGTGAGATTACTACTAATCATAACCTGAAAGTGAAGGAGTCATGGAGAAATCATATCGGGCAAGCAGTAGACCGACAGCGATAGGAACAGCGACAATGTTGTTCGCAATCGCCCACACGAAAAGATTTGGTAGACCTTGTCCATTGTCGCCTTTGAAAGGTCCGGAGCACCTACAACCTGCCAATTAACAGGATCCGGAATTTTTATCCGCGAACTGATGACATTGAACAAACGAGATTTTGCAAGTCCCCGGATGCGAGAGAGAATTTGTCCGGGGGGTGTTGGAGAGAGGACCAACCTGGGAAAGTCTATTGCCAAGAAGTATGATGGAAGCTACATCAGATACTGCATTTTCCTGTGCTTGATCCCAACATCAGCAAGCGCCAAAGAGGGTGCATCATTGATCCCGTTGCCGACCTTCAAAAGACATCAATATCAGCTGCACATCATTTCCCGTATACATAGTTTCCCATCTCAAATTCGGAAAACAAGGGATTAGAAAACCATCAGAAACAGAATGAGCAGAATCTGAAAGAAGATCATATGTTTTTTTATAGACGACGATTTCATATGATTGGTCTAGTTAATTCAAGACAGAAATGAGAGTTTTTTGCAGTATTATGGATGAATTAGGATTAAGTACATCACCTCCTAACTGTAACTACTGCATCACTTGGCAAGCTGTTAGCCATCTCAATAGCACCAATTAATATTATGCCTTCCCCTTCACGTCCAACATAAACAATAGTTTTAGAGCAATTCGAAGCAGGCATTCCCTCTGAGGCGTTTAGCTTCCAAATCCTTTAACTCACTCGGATCAGAGTTCCCTGGGATGCTTTTTTAACCCAATCTAAAGTACCAACAAGTGAAGTCAGCATATTTTATGGAACATGAAGCATATAATCACATCAGAGAAACTGAATACAACTTACGACAAGAGAATGTAATAGTTGTTCTAGGTTAACAGGTCTTGAGTACGATTCCTAGAGAATGCGGTATTGTTAAAATTCCTACCGGATACATACTAAGTGGTATAAAAAAAAAGAACTATAGTATTTTTTTGGATACAAATTCCCGCCATAAAACCAAAGCAACGAAGCCTGAACGTCTTTTTTTGAATATTTTAGTTACAAATAGTCGCAACTCGCAAGTACCGTGAGCGACGTGGATGCCAAGGGAGAGTAGGATGTGGGACTCGCAACAGAGGGCGGCCGCCGCTCCCCTCTGCCTCGCCTCAAACCCGCACCCCGTATGCCTCCTCGTCAGGCCCTCGGCGACCTCCTCCACCGACTCTCCGGCCACCGCGCCTTTCCTAAGCTCACGGCGGCGGTCTCGGTCAGCATGTTGACCGCGGCAGAGTCAAACGCAGGTCGGCCGCGAGGACCGACCGCACCCTGGCAACGCACGCGCCACACATCATCCCGGACTCGAGGAGGACCGGCTATTTATCCATGAACTTAATACTCTACCGTCATCGTCTAGGTCCACTTTGTGTTGATTCGAGAAAAATCATAATTGGTAATCTATTAATTACAATTAATTATGATTTCTTGATTCCATAATTAGCCATTGTGAAATAGAAAGGTTCACTTTTCTTAAAAAAAAATTCATTCCCGACGTACACGAATGTTCCGATAGAAGAAACAATTCCAATTCCAAAAGTGTAGTACACGAGAGATCTTCGAAACTCTTCTTTCTCCGAAAGTTCAAGCACACAAGAAGAAACATAGATAATGAGAAAAAAATATACTTATAAACTAACACGACAACGCATTGCCGTAATCATTTCCTCAAAAGATAGCAAATTGTGAGTTGACAACTTTTTTAGTTGGTCAATTTTTTATATCATCAATTTTTAATAACAAAATCTCTATTTAAAAATAATTTTAATAATCAGTTCAAATTCATTAAAAATAGAATAATGAACTTTAAGAATTTTTTGTTAGAAAATAGATTGCCCAACGTTATCATACAAATTACTAATTATTCCATAAAAGAGTTACTTCAAAACAAAATAGACTAGCATGTGCTTTACTTTGACATCATATGAGTTTACCCTTAAAATATAATTTTGGTTGGCAAAAAAATTTCTTTTGAAAAATAAAATGCACCACTGTCGACGTTGCATAAATTAATCGGCAGGAAAAATTGTTATAGTGTAACCAAAAATCTCGCTCTCAAATTTTAAAAATATGTCTCATAAACATCTAGACTAATATGTGCTTTACTTTGACCTTATATTCGTTTTCCCTTAAAATATAATTTCGGTTGAGAAAATATTATCTTTTGAAAAATAAAATGTCAACCATTGTCATTGTCGGCTGGTGCGTAAATTAATCGGCAGCATAAATTATTATAGTGTAATAAAAAATTTCGCGCTCAAACATAAAAAACACATCTCATAAACATCAGAAATGGAGCTATGTTCTCATCAAATGCGAATCATATTAGCTAGCCCAATAAATCATTCATCGTAATTTTGGCAACAAAATAAAGACCAACTTGACCCTTAGCCTAAGCGTAATTTTTGGTTATTTACTAAGAAATGGAGCTCTGTTCTCATCAAACGCGAACCATATTAGTTAGCCCAATAAATCATTCATCGTAATTTTGGCAACAAAATAAAGACCAACATGACCCTTAGCCCAAGCGTAATGTTTGGTTATTTATTCAAATCTCTCTTTGGGAGAGAAGGGTGGATTGTTAATGTGAACGATTTGGAAGATCTAATTTGAGGAACTTGGGTAGGAGGGAAAAGAAACCGGTGAAAAAGGGGATAAAAAATGTGCGACTATTTCGAAGCGAGGAATCAGGGTCCCAAGAACAAAATCTCCAATTGAATCAATTCATAGAATACAACAGAACATGGGAGGGGGTTGGGGGAGGGAGGGGAGATGCGAAGTTGTTAATAGAAGGCATTGCAAGTGTACCAGCCATCCTCGTGTTGGGCTCATCGTATTCATCATCATCATCATTGTGTGTCGCTGATGGCGGTTCCTCTCCTCCGTCTGCTCCTGCACTATCAATCTCGGAGATTGGACATTACAAAGATTGTAGCTATAGATATACCTTGATAGCGCGGGAGCGAACAGAGGAGAGAAACCACCACTGGCGACACACGATGACAATGATGAACACGATTAGCCCCAACACGAGGATGGCCAGTACACCTGCAATGCCTTCTATTAACAACTTCGCCATCTCTCTCCTCCCCCCTCTCTCTCTCTCTCTCTCTCTCTCCTATTCTATTATATTCTATAAGTAAATTCGATTGGATATTTTGTTCTTGGGTTCCTGGTTTCTCGCTTTGAAATGGTTGCACATTTTTTGTTCCCCTTTTCACTAGTTTATTTTTCCCTCCTACCCAAGATGAATGATTTATTGTGCTAATAACTAATATGGTTTGAGTTTGATAGAAAGATAGCTCCTTTTTCGATGTTTATGAGATGTATTTTTGATGTTTGGGTGCGAGATTTTTGGTTACACTATAACAATTGTTGCCACCGATGGATTTACGCACCGGCCGACGATGGTTGACATTTTATTTTTCAGAAGAAAATATTTTTTTCAACCAAAATTATATTTTAAGGGAAAGCGCATATAATGTCAAAGTAAAGCACATACTGGTTTGGATATTTATGAGACATATTTTTAATGTTTGAGAGCGAGATTTTTTTGTTATACTATAACAATTTCTGCTGCCGGTTGATTTACGCAATGCCGGCGGTGGTTGGCATTTTATTTTTCAAAAATTTTTTTTTCACCAAAATTATATTTTAAGGGAAAACTCGTATGATGTCAAAGTAAAGCACATACTGATTTGTTTTGTTCTCAAGTAATTCTTTTATGGAATAATCAGTAATTTTGTATAATAATGTTGTGCAATCTATTGTCTAACAAAAAAATATTTTAGTTCATTATTCTATTTTTAATGAATTTGAACTGATTATTAAAATTATTTTTGAATAGAGATTTTGTTATTAAAAAATTGATGATAAAAAAATACATAATAAAAACTTGACTGACTAGATTAGTTGTGTGACTAAACAATTTGCTATCTTTTGGGGGAAGGATCATGCCAATGCATTGTCCTGTTAGTCTCTTTGCATATTTTTCTTCATTCTCTGTGCTCCTTCTTGTGTGCTTGAACTTTTGGGGAAGAAGAGTTTCAGAGGTCTCTCGTGTACTACACTTGCAGAACTGGAGTTGTTTCTTCCACCGGGACACTCATGTACGTCAAAAGTGGATTTTTTTGAAAAGAAAAGTGAACCTCTCTATGTCGGGTTTATTGTACAATGGCTAATTATGGAATTCATGAAATCATAATTAATCACCATCCATTGTAATTAATAGATCACCTGTTGATTTCTATGGGTGATTATAACATACTATAATCAAGAAATCATTAAATTGATTAAATGAAGTGAATTTATTTAAATCGTAAATCCACTTACTTGTTGAAGCGTAGATAAACTCGGGATCGCAACAGAGTCTTGTCACTGATCGGTTCTTACTTACGATCAATTGAAGTAAGAATAATTTTCACGACTTTATCTGCCTCAGAGTCGAATCGAGAACTCAGGAATCAAATCAGTAATTTGCCCTTCTTTTTTTGTGTGGGTGTGTTTCTGCTGGCTTTTTATTTTCTTCTAATTTTCTCATTTTAAGGAGAAAATATCTCCTTCCATGTCACCACCAAAAGGTGGCATCAACTTGACATGTGGCAAAGCTATATATAATAGCTTGTATGAATAAGGAGCCAAGGTGGCATTTTTACCTATGGATAGGAAAGAAAATGAATGTGGCCTAAGCCCATATAGCCCATGATCAAGTATGGGTGAAAAGTCTAACTTTCTCCTATTCACACATAATTGATCATAGTCAATATATTCTCTTATCGTGTTTGGCAGATATTTCATGCGACCAGCATACATCGAGTGCACGTAGCTAAACTCAAGAGCACATAACGGCCACTTGAATGCTAGCATCTCGATATCTCTATTACATAAATTATGCCTTACCCTAGGTCTCATCTCACATTCTTTGTTTCACATGTGATTTCAGAAATAATCTATTCGTGTTCACTATTGTATTGCTCTCAACACAATAGGTGCACCAGTGAACCACGAAGCTTTTCGAATGTGATCGATAGAGAACCTTCTCTCCTAACAATATTTTTTCCATCATGATCCAGCCTACTTTTCTAGTCAGTCTTACCAGGTCGAATCAAAATATGATCCTTTAAAGACTTTCTAAGCTAATAGCACTGAATCAAACTTCCAAAATATGTTTACGATCTTAAGGGTAGATTTTCGGAAACTATAGTTTTTGGAGTTGGTCTCACACCAGGGAAATTAAAATCACTAAATAATAAATTAATTTCCCATCCATTGGTCGTAAAGCACACATGACACAATTCATGTGCTATGGTGTTGTTTCCTTTGAAAGGAGCACATGTCTTTCATAAATAATACCATACTAGAGCATTGGCCTCGATGTTTGCGAACAACGACTTTAGTCTTTCCAAAGACTGCTCCAGGCTATCAAGACAGAATTATGGTAAGTTCCACTTATTTCTTACCATTGGATTCTATATAATCCCATAAGTTCTGAGAACTCATTTAATGTAGCAACTATTACTTACTTATAATCTTGCGCTTTAACAAGACTGCTCTTCTAGTTAAGCAAGACGGCATTCATATTTTAGAACAGGCACTCGATATTTGACAATGTTCTAAAATTGCGTAATCTCAATCAAGAATCAACTCATGACTCCCACTGAGTTAAACACCCGTGTGAGTGGGCTACTTCTCTGTCCGACATGCATTAATAAATATTACCCTAAATAATATTTACACAATAGGTATTGCTGAAAATAATATTATATTGAACAACAAATTCTTTACAATATGAGCAAAAATACTAAAACCTTCGCAAACCCAGGGACCTGACATGTTTCTCAAACACATCTCTAACAACACCCTTGGTCATTGGGTCTGTAACCATATCTTGTATAGATATGTATTTTATGCTCACCTCCCTACACGCAACCATATCGCTAATAAAGTGATATTTGATGTTGATATGCTTTGCTCTGCTATGATACCTAGGATCTTTAGCAAAAGCTATCGACGCTTGATTATCGCAAAATAAGCTCACTGGTTCTTTTGAGTCGGTTAGGAATAAATGGCTCAAGAATCTCTTCAACCATACTACCTCTTGCACAACAGCTGCAGAAGCTACATATTCAGCTTCCATAGTTGACAGGGAGACACACGTCTGTTTCTTGCTACTCCATGAAATAGCACCCCCGCCAAGCAATAAGACATATCCTGATGTGGATTTCTTCTCGTCCACATCACTACCCTAATCAGCATCGGTGTAACATCTCAATGTCAGGTCTTGACCTTGATAACACAGTGAGTATTTTGCAGTCGTATTCAAGTATTTTATAATTCCCTTGACTGCTTTTCAATGTACATTATCTGGATTAGACTGGTATCTGCTTGCTATCCTAACAGCATAGCAAATATCTGGTCTTGTACACAATATTGCATACATGGACAACCAACCATATTGGCATAAGAGATTTTTATCATATCCCTCTCCTGTTGAGCTGTTTTAGGACACATGTCTTTATTGAGATAGTGACCTTTGACAATTGGGACATATTTGGGATTACTATCATTACAATTGAATCATTCTACTACTTTGCAGATATATGTCTCTTGTGAAAGAGATAATAGTCTTTTCGAACGATTTCTCGTGATCTTAACCCTGAGTATGTAATCAGCTTCACCCATATCTTTCATTTCAAAGTTGGACGAAAACTAAGTTTTGAGCTCGATAAGATATCTCATGTCATTTTTACCTATTAGAATGTCATCAACATATAACATAATTATGACAAACCTCTTACCTAAGAGCTTAATATAGACACAATGGTCTTCATCTATTATTTTAAAGTCATACGATATGATCGTATTATAAAAACGAATATACCATTGTCTAGAAGACTGCTTAAGGCCATAAATTGATCTTTTCAATTTGCAAACCATATGTTCGCTGCCTTTTTGTATGTAGCCCTCTGGCTGGACCATATAGATTTCTTCATCCAATTCTCCATTTGAGAAATATATTTTAACATCCATTGAGAAATAAATTTGTCACCATAGCCACAATAATCCTAATGGACGTGAATCTAACAACAGGAGCGAAAGTCTTCTCATAGTCAACTCCTTCCTGTTGTCTAAATCCTTAGGCAACTAAGCGAGCTTTGTACCTTTCGATACTTCCGTCTGCTTTACGCTTAATTTTGAGAATCTACTTATTTCCAATTGCCCTACGTCTCTTAGGTAGGTCAACCAGTTCCCAAACTTGGTTTTTCTTCATGGAAACTATCTCTTTCTCCATT